>JAWNNM010000660.1:1456625-2913251 GCA_035044965.1 Lordiphosa andalusiaca
GCCCATGCTGAGGCTAGACCGAAGAAAGCAAACAAAGAACTGTTTGCTATCGCTCGCAGGTCAGCAATCGATGAAGGCAGGTCAGAGCTAGTTTGCTTCGATTATTTTATCACACCAATATAACACTCTCACTTGGCGTAAATGTTAGAATGAGTTGCTCAACTAAGTTCTGTTTTCAGACCCATTTTTAGCTGGGCACAGTACGCCGAGCATATACGAACATATATATTTATGTTTACTTCTTCGGATGAAAAGCTTTCACATTAGTTTTGTACAATTTATTTGCCAAAGCAGGAAACCTCACCTCTATTAAAGTTTCCCAATTTTCTTCAGCTGGATTTTCAAAATCGATAATAATGATACGATAGTTTGGAGCATTTTTGTTCGTACGGAAATATACTTTGGAGCCTTCGTTGGTTACATACTGAAAAAAAGAGAAAATGAAAGGTACAAATAAAAGTATTAGTTTTGTATTTCTTCAATTTTTCATAACTCAAATCGTTCTTAAGAAAAGAAGTGAGCAGGCCAACATTATAAACTAGTAAGAAGAAAGAAGAACGGGGCAAATATGGTGAAGAACAGGCCAAGCAACATATTGAGGAGGAAATGAACAAGCATTAATTTTCCTAATTTCAATCCTCCCAATTTTGGGGGCCAAAGTAAAGCGTACAGTTCCTATCCACAACAACAGTGTGGGGGTCTAGGTCCTGGGAACCAGAAGAGGTGTTTACTGATAGCAATGTGGACGTCAGAAAAGATACTCTTCGTACTCAGCTTCTGATCTAAGCGCTAGGCACATGCTGGAGCTCTCGTGTTCGCGTGTTTGTGGGATTCTGCCTGGTAGAAGGAATGACTGTTGCCGCCACTCGTCACATCCAAATAGATTTGTAGACTTTAATGGTCTTGGCGCAACCTTATTCAAAATGTTCAAATGTATTTAGGAGAATATCTGTATACTCACATCGTAGTCCGATTCAAATTTATCAACAATCTTCTTAGCAGTCAGTTTTGTTGTAATATCTTCACCTGGATTGAGATCAGCATAGTACACAATGTTGTCGCGACAGTCTTTGACAATGGCCATTATCAAATATTTTCCACAATCCGATACTACCGATTGACTGAAAGTAGGACAGGATTAATCTGACGGTTTTAACATGGGGTATTTCAAGTTTAGCCTCCTTACATGCGCCATGTTGGTTCTTCGGGAAACTCCACAACCAGCGTATCCTTATCCTGACTTTCGCCAATCCGGTGATAATACAGTTTTTGATTTTCGTTCTGTTTGGTTTCAGAGCCATCAGTCTTACCATCCTGGTCAGGATATCTCTGGAATAAGCAAATCATTAAAGTGATTTTTGAATCAAAGAGAAAAAGGCTTTTCATTTACCCCATAGAAGAATCCCTTGTTGTCCTTAGTCCATGATATTTCGGAGAACTTCACCTTATCAAGCACTTCGTCGAAATCTTTACCAGTTTCTGCATTTCGAATATGGATTTTAATCCAGTCCGAGCCGCTTTCACTGAGTCCATAGGCCATGTACATGCCATCATCGGAGAACGATTTCTGGGACAAGGCGATGGTACCATCCTCA
Organism: Lordiphosa andalusiaca; assembly: GCA_035044965.1. Classification (NCBI taxonomy): domain Eukaryota; kingdom Metazoa; phylum Arthropoda; class Insecta; order Diptera; family Drosophilidae; genus Lordiphosa; species Lordiphosa andalusiaca. Next base: position 1,458,221 of record JAWNNM010000660.1, read on the forward strand.
GACAGACTATTGGGATCGATGAACACCTTGCTCTCGCCTTGTACCGACTCTTGCTGGTACATAACACTCTGATTTTGCAAGCCGGTGTTCATGAAGTAATAGTAATACTTTCCATATTGCATGGGACAGCCATATTTGGGGTAGTTCCACAGTTTTGTCAGCTTCCCATTCAATTTCTTCCACTCGTCACAGTTCTCGAGGAACGGCTGGCTAATGTTGTTCTGGGCGTTAACATATTGCTGGGTTTCAGTTGCATCTGGGTCTTCGAGCCAACGGTAGACATCCTTTATTTTGGTACCATGAAAATCGTCCTCAATAGTGTCATCCTTGCGGGCAACGGGATAAACAAATTGGTCGTTGATGGCTTTCGATAGTTTGCCGGGTTTTGACATGACTGAAAACGTCACGCATACGTAATTTACGTTAATATTATATATTTATGGAATGTACAGCCGAATTAGACTTAAATGCAGTTTTTTCCATATGCTTACTTGGGTAGTGGGTGGTGCTTCGGACTGATAAACTCGGAAGAATGAGTTTGCAAATACGTGGACGAGATAAAACTCGCGATATTTGATGCATTTGCAGGCAGAGATGCCAGGGCTACGTCTTTCGATAAATCGCTGCAGAACTATCGCTCAATGATTAGGGTACTCGGCTTAATTTATCGTCAAGTTCACAATTCGAAACTGCATAAACATTTGAATGTAGAAAACATTATTTCAATTTCGACATATATCAGTACGATTGCTGGATAATTTTTTTGTCCCTCCACCAAGAATACAAAGAAATGGAAAGCTGGTGCTACCATATTTTGTGGGCAGAAGAAATCATATGTGCCCTGCGGTGACATATACTGCGATTGTGCCTACATAAGAGCACTATCCAAAATCACAAGTCTTTCGAAAAACACAGATATAACACCAAATCATAATTTTTTGCTACACACGAATTTTGACTAGGATTTTTGAGACAAATACTGATATTTTTTACAAAACTGCCTGGCAGCACCTCTTTAAAAGAGGCAACGGACAGAATAGTTAAATGTGTTTGGTTCAAATATAAGTTTCAAAATTTTTGGAAGTCAGTGGACAGATGGTTTTATTCTCTGTATAGACCTTTACTAGATGAATAAGAAAAATGCCCTCTTTAAAACTTCTTTTTCCAAATTGAAATTTCTAAAAGGCATATTCAATTACAAGGACCTTAATTGGTATTTTTTTTAATAATTCGCCTTGTCAAAACTATATGTCGTCGAATTTGCAACGATGGAATTTTGAACACTGAAGCATTTTTTGTTTTTGAATTTCTACCTTATTAAGAATTCAAATTAAAAAACTTAAAATAAAAAATTGTTAAGAATTTCATAAGCTTATCTCATCGACGCTATGTTGACGGACATCAAAACTATTACTCCAGGAGTAAACAAATTAAATTGAAACAAATTACATAAATTATCTTGGAAGCGAATACTGTAGCGTCTCTACATGCGATAGCAAGTGGAAACAGCATATCGACGAATCTACCTATCGATAGCATATGTCAGCTGTTATGTGTTAATGCTTACAAATTAATCCAAGTATCTAATTTAATACTTCAATCTCAAAAATAAAAAATAATAATTAAGGATTTAACAAATACTGCAAAAAAAGAAAAATTAAACTTGTTTAATTGGTATGTTTTGGTGGTGCTACAGAGATAAGCGTGTTTTACAGACAAGACAATTGTTTAGACTACGAAAAAGCAGATGTTCAATATTTTATGTACATACATATATATACATATATACATATTTACATAGCTGTCGTGCAAGACATGCATATGTATGTCATTTTTAAGTGAAATATTAGTGTCATTTCCTAATGGGGAAACATTTAAGCCGAGTTAATTATATATACGCACATTTATTGTCTGTATGTATGGAATTACCTGGTTCTCTATTCATCTGTCATCGCGTCTCAAGGTTACAAAAATGCTCTAAGTTGTTCCGGTTATTTTTGTATTTAAACTTTTTTAAGGCCGTTAAGACAACAATGAAAATATGTGTTCAATTTCTTAAGTGCATACAAATGTACCGCCGGACGGTGAACACAAAAGGGCAAAAACCCATGGCAAAGGGAGAAGAGATGTCTGGCGGACCTTACGGCATGGACCTCATTTTCAACAGAACCCAGACTTCCAGACCCAGACTTCCTAGGAATGTGCATCCAGAATTCAAGCGAAACTGTCGCCGACGACACCGAGGCATCGATAAACACTCCGTGTAGTCTGCCGACAGCCAGAATGCCGACTGGGATAACATGCTAAAAATCCGTGCGTGGTGTAGTTGTGTGATCCGTTTGATAATGTCAAACCGAACCCATAAATCTCTAACCAAAAAAACCCCGTTTTCAAAGAAACCACTGAAATCTCGGTTAACCAAGGGCCAATCCAACCCTGGAGAACCGGAACGAAACTTTCTGAATCGATAACTTTCCGATCCTGGATGCGAAGCTAAGAACCCACGAACCTAGCTACAAACCTAAACCGGTTCAAAACCCGAACCTTACACTACATAACAGGTTCGAACCCACCGAACCGAACCATTGAACGGTACCGGTCGCTAATTCTAAACGGTGTGCTATGTAAACTATTTAAAGCATCGCTAAAGTCCACTGGGATTGTGGTTATCTGTGAACATTTCTACCAAATCGTTTGCTGTTTCCTTGTTAATTTCGACAAATGCTCGTAGTTTATTTTAAGTTTCCCAATATTCGGGAAAGGAGGGTTCCCATTAAGTGTCTTTCGATATATTGAGTCAAGTATAGGGTTACAAACTTTAATGAAATGTCTACGTTTGTATAAATAATTAAACATAAATATTATCACAAGTGAGGTGTTAGCTGACATTAAGTAAAAGTAGCATTGAATATCACTTTAATTGTTGTTGCATGTACACATTTACGGCCACGTACACCCACATTGAGCTTAAACTATCCCAAGTTTTATCTATAATGCGCTTAATTACACATGAACCCCATTTGCAGATTGGACGTCCATCATGTATTCTGAAGGAGACGCTGTAGAAAAGGACTGTTCGGTTCGAGTGGCTGTGCGGTGAGCTTGATGAAAACCTAATTGTAAAACCTAAATTTCATTGTCATTTCTTTATTTCACATCTTCTACAGAATACGTCCCCAAAACTCCAGAGAGCTAATCGACATGTGTCGTATATGTACAACAGTGACAGTTGGCGAACCGCAGATACTACTGGGTTCGGACAAAGCGTTTACGTTTGATTATGTTTACGACTTTAATTCAAATCAGGTAAGTTGAACTCCTCTTGTTGCAATATATTTAATTATAATTTCTTGCCTTTCATTAGTCTGACATATATGCCGAATGTGTGGAACGTTTAGTTGAGGGCACATTACATGGTTATAATGCCACCGTACTGGCTTATGGTCAGACGGGTTCCGGCAAGACATACACAATGGGAACGGGCTTTGATCACACAGCCAGCGACCTGCAGCTTGGCATAATTCCTCGTGCTATAAGGCATATATTTGCTGGTATCGAAGTTATGCAGGATCCCGATAATGAAGACAACACGCCGGGCATTACAAATGCACAGTTCAGTGTGGCGGTTCAGTTTATTGAACTATACAACGAGGATATTGTCGATCTTTTGGATCCATTTAACAAAAATCGAAATTTCAAAATTCACGAGAGTGGAAATGGACAAATTTCGGTATCGGGGGCCACTATTAAACCCATAAGTGAGCCTCAGGATGCACTTAAGTATGTATACTTGACAACTCAAAAAGAAAACATCTAAATTTTCTCAAAAATTTACACTTTTTAGATACCTCCAACAAGGCGCGTTAGCCCGCACTACCGCCTCCACCAAAATGAACGATCAGTCCTCACGTTCACATGCTCTTTTCACCATTTTTGTACGAAGACAGCAGGTGCTTGCATCCGAGAACAATGTAACCGACAATGACCTGGAAACTCTGACCTCAAAATTCCATTTTGTTGATTTAGCTGGCTCGGAAAGGTTAAAGCGTACATTGGCCACTGGCGACCGTGCTCGTGAGGGTATATCAATTAACTGCGGGCTGCTGGCGCTGGGAAATTGCATTTCTGCACTGGGTGATAAATCTAAGAGAGCATCCCATGTCCCCTATCGAGACTCAAAGTTGACGCGTCTGCTACAAGACTCACTGGGAGGGAACAGTCAGACCTTAATGATTGCATGCGTGTCACCCAGTGATAGGGATTTTATGGAAACACTGAATACCCTGAAGTATGCGAACAGAGCGCGGAATATTAAGAATAAAGTACAAATTAATCAGGATCAAAGCTCTCGAACAATTTCGCAGCTAAGGAGAGAAATAGCCGCATTACAGTTGGAGCTATTGGAATATAAACAGGTGAGAAATTGAATCCACATATTGAATATCTGACTCGAAGTACAGCTTCTAATCCCTTTTGAAACTTTTATTTCTTTCCAGGGCAAACGCGTAATTGATTGTCAGGGCAACACCTCTCTTTCGGATACATTCTATGAGAATACCATGCTCCTGGCCGACAATAAGCGTTTGCAGCAACGTCTCAAATCAATGCAGGAGACAGTCAATGTCTTAACTGATAGAAATGCCCAGCTTAAGCTAGAAAAACAAACACAAAATTGGACTGTGAATGAAGGCTCCGATATGGAGCTAACAAATATGGTGGGAGATTATCTAAGGGAAATTGAGAAACTGCAAGCCAAGTTAATAGAGTCTGAGGAAATGTATCAACAATTGAAAAAATCAAATTCTGCCGCAAATTCGCCTCGCACTAACAAGACCTCATACAATGGTACGTTCTTTTGCAGCTTGAATCAATAAGCCATGGAATCTATTTAAAATTTTATTCTAGAAGAACCAGACGATATCATAAACATGGCTAAAAAAGGATTGGAAAAGGACAGGGAGCTTCTGATGTCGCGTTCCCTGCCAGGAGTGCAGAATCAAAACTTGCCATTGGAAGATGCTGACACTTCGGGCAGCGAAAGTGATTCTGAAGGTGATAAGTTTATTAAAAAATAGTGGGTTTAAGTTACTAACTTCTATTTTATACTTTAGGAGACGAAGTGCAGGCGGATTTGAATGAGATAAACTCGGATATTGAAATTAAAACCAAACTAATCGAACAACTGGAACTGTCACAACAGCGAATGCAACTAATGCGCCAGCATTATGAAGAAAAACTAACAGTATTAAATTGTAAAATATCAAATACACAAAAGGAACGTGATGAAGTCTTGTCAAATATGGGTAAGTGGGAAGACCTGCGTGCCTGCCTTCACGGACTTGCGAGCGGAAGTCTTTCTTGATTATATTGCTAAACAGATAAGGCTGATATCACTGATATTACCCCGATTTCCGTTGCTGATAGACTTGAACTTAACCTTCTAATTTCTTTCTCCATTCTGTTTTCAGTGTCTTCATCATCAGTTCCCTCAAAAGACAATTTGAAGAAGGTCAAAGTGGAATACGAACGGAAGCTAACCGATATGCAACGTGAGCTCAAACGATTACAAAACGCACAGCGGGAACACATTCGTCAACAAAGAGAACTCAAGTCACAAGAAATTAAACTAAACACCCTACGAATGGAACTGAGTGAACTGAAGTGCACCAAGGTGAGTGATTTTTGATCTGTAACATCTTTTGTTAGATCTCTAAAACCAATATTTTTAAATCTCATTTCAGGTCAAGCTTATGAAAAGAATCTCAGAACAAACGAGTCGACATCGAGAGGAGGATACCAAAAAGACGCGCGAAATTGCACAATTGCGTAAGGAACAACGTCGGCAAAAGAATGCGGTGCTGTCCTTGCAGGCCAAAATGAATGCCAAGGACCAAATTTTGAAACGCAAAACGGAAGAAGTTTCGGCTCTGCGTAAAAGTCAAAGGGGACTTCTGAGCCGCAGAGCTGGTGGGCAATTGACAATGAACAAGGACAAGTTTGTCAGTCTTAAGGCACGTTCCGCTCACCATCGATGGGAGAATCTGTATCGCATTGTGCTGCATGCGGCCAGAAATAAGCAGTTGATAACGCAACTGGAAAAGGAATTGGAACGGCTGATCAAGGAGCGTGAAGAACTCGGTCGTGAGTTGAACCGAGTGCAGGAAAGTCGGCATATTGACAAAGCGTCCGAAGACTCCAACGAGGAGGACAACTTGAAGACCAACATCAGCTATGTACAGGAGAATATTGAGCATGTGCAGCAAGCAATTATGGAATTTGAGGACTCCAAGGATTCAGCCCAGAATGATGTGTATAAGATACAAAATCTCTTGGAGACCATTAGCAACGTGGACGAGGCAAAGTACCTGCTACAAAAGTTTTCAGATAGTGCCATTTCCATGTCGTGCTCCTCGGCCATGGCGGAGAGTCTGCTCCAGGAGCATGTGGCTCTGCTCAAAGAAGCTCAGCAAGAAAGTGGCATACAACAGCAGCTGCTGCAACACTTTCTGTCACAAAACAGCAACGTACAAATATCCGATTTATTCGATTCGTTGAACCTGAGTGGCAACTGCAACTTCAACAGCCTGAATCGCAGTGGCTCTCAAAAATCGTTGGTCAGCAACGGAACCTATGACATTCCACAGGAAGATGCCTTCACACATCCATCCGCTCATGCCGAATTGCCCTTGCCCAACAGTCGAAGCTCATCCCCCGCCACCAACATTGAAACGTAAGAATGCAAATTTAAGTTGAGGCTTCTTTAGAGTAGAGATATAGCTAAGGCCAAAGTATAAATCGGAGCTACTTAAAGCTTTACCTTAAACGGAGAGTAAGCAGTTTATATTCTTATCCTTTCATGATGCAAGAAAAGACAGCGTTCTTACGGTTTTTTTGGAGAGTAATGAAGTTTATTCCACAAGCAATCACTCATTTGAAACAGTCTGCAGCCTACTGGAGCAATAATTGAACTTTGATTATATTTTTGATATTAGCTCATCGGAGAAGAGCCCCAAAGTGCGCAGGCGTACAGCCAGGAGACATGATCTTCTTTTTGGAGACTCGGAAACTCCACTTCAGGTAAAGTAACTGGGAAATAATTGATGGGAAAACGCAATTAAATAATTACCCCTTACCTTTTGCAGACTGATGCAATGACGCGGTCGTATACACAACACGAGCCTATGATTCACCATTCTATTCCATTAATGCGCGTGCCAAGCGCTCCAGGATCTTTAAAGTGAGTTTGGTTTTCAATTTAAGTGAATATGCAGGGTGTGGGCAGTTGACGGAAGTACGGAAGAGAGGCCAACTAAGAGACATCTAGGCGGATCCGAAATGTTGAATGAAAACTGATAGATGTCACTCGCTCCTTAGAAACGAAATCAGCGAACGACTTTGTTCTGGAAGGCTTCATTGACATATAGGCCATATTTTTGGCTGCTGTTCTGGTCTAAAGGAGTCGACGGCTCCAGAAGCTTCCTAGAAATGTTTTGAATGGGATGAAGACCTCTGAGTGAGGGATTTGTTGTTATTGTAGCGGCTATACATGTGTGTGGGTATGTAGCTTAGATAAGGGTAAAGAGGAAAAGTTTGGGGGAGATAGGGAAAGTTCCACAAAGGCTACGCACTCCACTGGCCGAGTCCCTAAGTGTATGGGAAGGACACTTCAAGAGATGGTGGTTGTCGTGCGGGCTTTCCTTACATCTAGGGCATTCGTTTGCAACCTCCGGATTAGTCCTTGACAGATTGTCGCTTAGTAAGCAGGAATAGCCTAATCTTAATGGAGTGAGGCTTTCTCCAGAGGTCATGGGAAGTGTGTTCTGACGATCTCTGAGCACTACGTTGCTCATTAGCCCTTGTTTGGCACGTTCAACTGTGAGCTTATGGACTTCCTTCCTCCCGGCTTTGGCTTCGAGGGCTAACACATTGTTGGCGTTATGTGACAACTGAGCCACGTCAGTCAGGAAGATGCTGACGTCTTGCCTGCTTGTACGTCTGGGGACGTGGTCCTTGAGCGAGTTTTGATTTGCATGATCTTCCACAAGGCTCGAATTGTTTGTCTAGCGTAATGCAATGTACTCCGAGGACATGCGAATGTACGTAAAGGCGATCTTGGTGGGTTATGTAGTGACATCCAGTGACCGTTCTAAAAGCAGTATTTTGTTCCTGCCCCTGACGAAGGAGAGGAAAAGTCAGCCATGTTGGTTAGGTAGTCGTTTATTGTATGCTCCATTATATTGACCTCAGATGAAGGTTGCAGCAAATTGGGAGATTTGATTGTGTATTCATCTCTAATTAAATCGAATTACTTAGGCACACGTTGCAGACAACCACTGGACAAAAAATTGACACTGCGGCCCTTAAGAACAATCCATTAGTTCAGTCCCCGCGACTTGGTCGAAGATCGTTATCAAACAAGGCAACCTCTGGATTGTAAGTCCAGTTTTTTTTTACTATTATAATTTTATCAATTGTAAAATAGATTTGATTTATGTATATAAAAAAAAATACATATCTAATAAACAAAAAATGTAATCTGAATTGTATGCAAATTATGTATGTAAATAGCGCACCAACAAGGGGCACCCTATTTATTTTTATTCTAGCACTTTTATATTGATTTTCGTATACCTAGTATAGATATAAAGTTTAATTCTAAGGGGTAATTGGTATAAGTAAGGTCCTAATGGATGGGACTAAGATGTGAGTTTTATTATTCAGTGGTATCAATGTTTATGCCATAAGTAACACCTTGCATGCTTAGTAAAAATATTTTTTTGTGGATTTTTATGTAGTAGAGATACAATATCTAACAAAATCTTAAGAAACGTAAAGCAAACTAACATTTTGAGCCACAGATGTGATCCAAATTACCTTAAGCCAAGTCACATCAATTGCAGATCGCAAGAGATGCTGCAAAATAGTCTTAAAACTCCTAACATAACACATGAACTAGGTGGTCTTTAACAACAATAACTCTTCAATTGTTTTCACCTACAAATATTGGAGTGTATTACATGAGAATATTAACTTTTGTACTTATTAACCTAAAACTAATTGTGCTAAGTTTTAATTTCCCTTAGATTTTTTGTTAACTATTTTTACAGTGCACAAATTGGACAATATATTTCCAAAAACTCACTAAATTTACTTTGCATGCTTTAATGCAGCGAAAAGATTTATGTTACTTGAACTAACCATGTTATTGTGTGATTTCTGTGTTCTATTCTCCATTCTACTAATGAAATACTCACAAATGTTGCACTAAAACCTAATTTGACTTGACCATTTAACTTCTGGATGTGGCTTAATGGAATGTGTGCAGTATTGAGCAGATACGATATATACAACAGGATGATTGCGACAATAACACAAATGATGTATTCTCACGACTTGGCGCCGGAATACAGAATCCGCTGCCCGGTGGAATAATACAGAAGTATGCGGGAAAAGTAAGTAGAAATTTTGAGGTACCAATTTTGAAAGAGAGTAATAATAATGCAATATGTAATTACAAAAGAATTAAAATAATAATGGTAATTACATTTTTTAATATCCATCTACAGCTCTGATAATAATCTAAACATATTCTTTATATCCATAAATCTAAATTAATTTACTTAATTTTCAATTTTCTTATCAAATACAGATCCGTTCAAGTGACCCGCTTTTCTGCACCCACACCGTCAACGGTCACAATAATTCGGTCCTATCGATTAAGGTCAGTGGCGATATATTGTATACCGCTTCCGCCGATCGCACCGTAAAGGTATGGAATTTGACTCAAGAAAGTGCACAAAACTGTTTGGCGACACATCCTGGACCTGTGATTGCTATCCAAAATGATACAGAGAGTGGACTGGTATTCTCGGCTTCGGGTTGCTATGTGCGGGTCTGGGACTTGCGTATGAGTAACATTAAGGCTGTAAGAACCATTGCATCTTCAGGATCCTTGTTAACTAGCAATGCATCCACATCCACGGCTGTTGGTGAAACATCTATAACTGCTATGTGCCTGGGAGCTTCGGGGAATTTGTATGTGGCTGCAGCGGATAAAGTTCGCATTTGGGACTTGAATAGGTAAGAGATATTTATAATTTCGAGTACAAATGTATATGTTATACATTTATGTTTTTGCATTTTTCAGTTTCACTTGTACTGGAAAATTAGCTGGCGGCCACCAAGCAGCAGTGATGTGCATTACATCTTGGCAAGGAGACAATGAAGGCAGCACTGATTATGTGGCAACTGGGTCGAAAGACCACTATGTCAAAGTATTCGAAGCTCCACGTTTGGGTGGGGTCACCTATCCTCTATTAAACTTGGAGCCACCTCACTATGATGGAGTACAAACTTTAGTGGTTCCTGAGAGTGCTGTTGGAACAAATGTGGAGCTGTTTTCGGGCAGCAGAGATTTGGGAATTAAACAATGGGACCTCAAAACTGGAACACTAAAACAGGTAAAGCTGTGATTTAAGATATTCTTTTCTTGTATAATTCGACAAATGATTTTCTTTCAGTCACTTAACAACGCACACAAAGGATGGGTGTCGGCCATGACCATCTCTGATGATATCTTGATATCGGGTTGCCGTGGCGGTGTTGTGCGCCTTTGGAATCTTAACACATGCGAAAGCTTGGGCGAAATGAAGACTGGTTTAATGATAACTGATATAGCAACAAATGGAAAGCGTATTTTCTCTGCATCAAGGTATGTTGGGACTACACTTGTTACTTTCTCAGATTTCAGAGGTTCGATAATGCATGCATTCACCATAAACACTTGATCACCGATCAGTTTTAGCATCATATTGGGGTTTGAGTCATCTTAAATGCTTAGAAATGTGAGCTTTCCTTTTGGGAAGTGCGTTATATTAATCAAACGCAGGTAGAAAGCTGCACTCTTGTCAAGCGCATAAAACAATAGCAGCTGCGCTGGATAGAATGTTTCTCATTTGGTAAACAAATATGATGCAAAAGAATCTGGAAAAGACGCAGGAGGGGTGGACAGAAACTAAGAGAGGAAGTCCAGGTGCGAGAAGACATTTAGAATCTTGGTGTGATGAGTCGAAAAGCGGCCTAAACCGTTCTGCGGTTGTAATAAACTTATGAAGCTAAAGAATCAGAGAAGAAGCAAATAGTTGCACTGTTAAGATATGTTTAAACACCCGTAACTTTGATTAACAAACTAATTTAACGATTCTTTCTTCTATTTCAAGTGATGGAAAAGTACGAGTTTGGCGTTGGAATAACCATTTGAGGCGCCAATACTCCTCGGAGAACAACTGATAACAAAACAACAATTAATAAATTCGAATATTTATATAAACATACATTCCCACTACACGCAATTGATTGTTATAACCATCGCAGGAAATTGGCAGGACTCAACTAAAGACATAAACTATATTCTCTTGGTGATAGTAAGCAATAAAGATTTGTTGTAAGAATTATACACATTTAATTGATATACGATAGAAATGAAATAAATTTACAAAATAAAATCTGCTGACTTTGATATACATGAATTTTGAACCATTTTTGATTTCGTTTACAACTTTTTCCCACTTAAGAACTGCTTGTGGCTCACCAAAAATGAGCAACTGTTTATATGTGAAGAAGTTGAACTAGCTCATTTAGTGTGTCATACTTTTAGGCGGTGCCATATTTGGCCGTTTATTGATGGCCCCCTAAAAGCATGCCACGGTAATTGAAATTCGAAGCAGCCGTTCACCTTCTGCTGATTTCTGTTCGCCTATTACTCCAGCTGGTTGGTTTTGTTGGTGCTCTTGGCAAATGGATCGTTTTATTTGAAAGCAAAAATTGTCAGTGAAATTCAAATTGTTTTTTCAAACGGCCAAAGTTACCTTGGACTTGGACGTTCCTCTAGGAGATCCTGGGATCCTTGTTGAGTTCGAAACCATCGATAAATTGTGTTTAGAAGTCCTTACCAATTGCAAAAGCCTGTCCTTGGGGGATTCATTGCGAAACCTTACACCTGCTTACTGGACAAGAGGATGAAGTGCTGGGGATCAATACCAAGCGAGCATGCCAAGGATTAACTTATGCCAAATTAACGATGCCAGCGGAAGAACCTTTTGAGCAGACATCTTTTGAGCCTGGAATGGGCAAGCCTATTTGAAATGATGATACCTGCTGGCCACTGCCATAATTACGCTATAGCATTGGCGATGCGTTGGAGGATGCGGTTAACAGCAGACTCTTGATACTTGTAAGTGATATAACTTACCTTACCCTACAGCGGGATACCTCAGGTACAGGAAATCCTCAAAAGGCAGCAACAAGGCCTAAGAATCCAATCGAGCAGTGAGAATTCCAGGAAATCGCCATGTTACTTTACCCAAAAATTTCAATAGGAAGCTATTAATTCAAGGAGTTCATTTGCAGCAACATTTCCGGTTCTCAAAGGAAACTTGCGATGTTGATTTGCGATTTTAGATGGCTGTATTCGAACAAAGCCACCTAGGAACCGCTTCGTTTCTGATCGTCATCCCCTCTTCAGTATCCGCATAATTGCTTAGATTTTCATTATATTCGAATTTTTATTTTATCTATATGTACTGTAATAAGTAATCAATAAAGAGTACAGGTAAACAAATCTAATATTTATATGTGTTCAGACATCCTAAACAAATTGACGGTTTTTTAAAAACTCGAGCATCCCCTGAACATTTGCATTGACCTGCGGCTGTGAGGACTGTTGTCCGTTAAGCAGATTGTTGGGCATGGTCATACCAGGAAGCAGCTGTTGTGGTTGATTATTAAACCCTGAAAGCAGACAGACAAGGAGTAGAGGCATCTTCATCCAAAGTTGTTCGAGATTGGACAGTACCTTGCGCATTTTGCTGTTGTTGCTGTTGAGCTAAATGTTGCAGGAACAAGTCCTGCTGCTGTTGTGGATGTGGCGGCATTTGACCTTGTTGCGGAAAAGATGAAAATTGCCTAAAGGAAAGTATAGCGGGGTCCATGGTGGTCCAATCGTTGCTACTATATCCAGCTGCTGTTTAAATGACAAATTAGCTTTCGACTCAAACAATCTTAGCGCCAGCAGTAAGTTACCTTTATTATGAGCCATTTGGTGCTGCAATTGGCTTTCGCTCATGGGCTGTCCTTGGCCCTGGTGCATGGCGGCCATATGTTGATTCCAATTTGCTGCCATTGGTACTTGATGCTGCTGCTGCTGCTGTTGACCTACTTGTGCCGCATTGTTTCCACCTTGCAAATTCATAAAGGGCAGTATTTTACTAGAATGCACTCTTGATGTCCCACTGAAGCCCAAGCCATTGGCATTCATGTGATTGAAGCCTGGTGGCGGCATCCGAGCACGCTGCACATTATCCAGCAATTGCTGATGGGAAACTTGTTGGGTTTGCTGCTGCATTTTCGAGGCGCCGCTGCCACTGTTCATATTCTGCTGTTGAACAACTTCATTCTCCATAAGCTCAGCCAGTCCCTTTTGGGTCTCAATGAAGGGGTCGAAACCTAAGGAATATGAGTGTTAATCTCTAACTTCATTTATGGGATTTGACACACTTACCTAAATCATCATCGACAATGGAGTTCTGTGAAAACCGATTCTGTTGCGATTGAGGGTTTTGGGGTTGGTTTTGAGACTGCAAAGGCACAATTGTTAATCCTCACGAACAACATAGCTGGGATATTGCGGGACTCACCATAGTATCAAACATTCCAATTAACCTCTGCTTTTGCACTTGGGTTTGCGAATTGATGCCTGCAATAATCAAAATCCTGATATGTCCGATTGAACGATTTTGAAAATGGTTATAAACCTACCATTGTCCACAAACGGAGGATTAAGTCGACTGTTGTCCAAGAATGGAGTCACAGGTGCGTTGCTTGTGTTGTTAAGAGTTGTATGCCCGTTAAGATATTGATGGTGTAGCTGCTGTTGGCTTTTATGGAAATCAAAGAACTTTGACATGTTCCCACCAAACAAATTGTTGGGCGCTAAAACATTGTCTCCAGGCTGCTGCTGCTGCTGTTGTTGCTGCTGCTGCTGCTGCTGTAGTAGCTGCTGTTGTTGCTGCATGAGTGCATGGGTTTGGGCTCTATTCAAGTCAACTGCGTTATTGCCATGAAAATGATTGAGGAAATCTGAAAGAGGCGGAGTCAAACCTTTGCTTTCAATCAACGTTTTGTGTTTTAACTTACCCGCGGGAGGACCATTCATTTGTGAAACCCCTATGTTGTTTATGAGGTTGTTTCTCTTCTGTAGCTCGTGCATACGCAAAAATTCTTCCTGCTGCTGCAGCACTTGCTGATGATGATGCTGCTGCTGCTGTTGTAGATGTTGTTGATGCAGCAGCTGCTCCTCCACGTGTCTGTTATTCCTCATCATAACATTCTTAAAGGCTTCCTCCCATTCTGTATTGAAATAAACATCGGATTAGTATGTGAAGCAGTTAAAAGGTTAATTTGCTATATTTACCATTTGTATTTGGGGGCTTTTGGTATCCATCAATACCTGAAGTTTCCATTTATGTATTTTTTCAGTGAAAGTATCAGATGAATGGTGAAAGCGAAACCGAAAAGAAAACAGAATTAGGCAATCAAGAGCGTCACAGAAGAATCAAACAACTGATTAGAAAGTTACCCAACTGAAGTCTCTTTGTACCTACAAGGAACATTTGCTTACCATTGATCAAGTCTGGCAAATGTGATGAAATAGCGCTGTTAATTTGCGATTGCCTCATTTCCGCCTCAAGTTTGTTTTTCAAAATTAACGATTGCTGGAATGCTGGCGACGATGAGAAGAAGCTGTTGGTGTCATCGAAAATGTTCAGCTTGGAAAGCGCATCTGCAATGAGAGTTTGTTATTTGCTGGCCATAGAGTGTGCCACTCATGTCCACCCACCCGACAGTTCCTTGGTATTGTCTTCTGCAGCGACTGGATTGGATGTTTCACTCTGGTCTTCAGCTGGTGTACAAATGATGTCTTCTGTATTGCTGCTGGCAGGTGAGCTGATCTTTTCCTCAGAGCTAATTAGTACCGTACCCACACCTGTGCCATCTGCTTCAATATCATCGGCCGTAATTGCTAGGTGGCTCTCGGAAATCGAAGTGTTGGATTGGTCCTCCTCCTGATTGTAATCACCAGGCAGGCTCTTTTCACTGCTCACACTACTTTCCGAGACATGATCCTCGCTATTATCACTTGAGCTGGAGCTGCTGAGCGAACGTTGTGCGCTGGAACCAGATCCGGGTCGCATTTGTGATGCTAAAATCGATTTACTACTACTCTCCGCTGCTTTAACTGTTGCCGTTGCGGTTGCTGCTGTTACTGTTGTAATGGGAACTTTGTCTTCTGTCTCCTTCGGCTCCCTAGAAGGCAGTGGCGACTCCTTAACAGCAGCCACATGCGCTCGATTGGAAGGCGAGGGCGCTTCCCGTTCTTTGTTCTGATCAGTTCTTTGTCGTTGGCTCTCTGATTTCGCCTCCGCCGTCTCTCTGTCCCTGTCCTGCCTGGAATCTGGTAGAAAGTTCTCTTTGTTTGATGTACTGGAATTTGTGTGCCCTTGATTTTTACTCTTCGATTTATTTTTCTCGTGTCGATTCTTTTCATTTCGAGACTTATCCTTTTTGTTTTTGCCATTCGCGTTTGTGTGTCCACTCCCGGAAGCGGAGGATTCCTTGCCATTGATGGGCGAAACCGATAAACTTGGCCAGGCCTCCTTCGACTGGGCACCGTTGGCCGCCGCCGTACCATTATTGGTTGCTGCCGACACAGATGACGAGGCTGAAGAAGTCGTTGATGATGATGATTGCGATGACGACATCGCTATCGAGGCTAAACAAGAAGGTTAATTCGAATCATTATATGCGAGTCGTTGGGGCTGTTCTTGATGTTAATTACCATTTGTTTTAGAAGACGCCACAACTGTACCATTAGCCGTTCCACCGCCGCTGCTACCAATTCCGGTTGAATTACCCGCCGCCCCAGAGCTGGCAATGAGGGTGTCATGAAGACGTTTCTCGTACTCCTGATGCTTGCCCTGGTGCATTTCCTAAAAAGGGCACAACAAGAGTTGATTTAAATTGCTTGTATTTTTTGCGGGGCGTACTTGATTGGATGCCTCTTATTTTGCTTTGAACTTGGCACGTCTGAAAGATTGCTGCACGGAATTGAATGCAGATTTTCTTTTAATTTACACTTTAAACCAAAAACTATTTCTTATGCTATTCTCTTCAGCTTCACTCTATACAATTTAGCATTGGGTCGGTTAGATCCTTATTGATGTGGGCTAATTTGAACCAAATAACAAACTCGGGAAACTAATTTAGATGTAGTTATCATGGCTACAAACTGGGTTTGTAACCGAACCGGTTCGAATCCGGACTTCCGACATAAATTTCCACTGTGAACCGAACCAAGTGACTTCGAGTCTCTCTCTCTTGTGCGGAAATTAGAAGCACACAAGCCAAGAGACAGAGAAGCTGGGCTTGGCCCTATTGGGGCTATACATTTAAAGTTTCTGCCGAGTTGTACCAAAATCCTGGGATAAAAACCGGTTCAGGTTCATTAACATTTGGAAAATGTGTTCGAACCAATTTCAACACCTGAATAATCAAACAGAAACGCACCTATGAAATAGAGATACACTTGGATTAATACCAAAGGCGGATCTACTAGCGATAAACAAGCCGTTTTAAATCATGTACCGTATCGGTTTCGGTACGTGATATTATTGGAACCGGTAGAGCCGTAAGGAAATCTCAACGTTGGTTTAGGTGCAGTTTTTGATTCATTTGTACCTTTCCAAAAGGCAAACTGATTTTGGTCATGCGTATGTATGTGGCTTAAAACAAGAAAGAAAGTCGGTATAACAAACTCTGTACCAACGTAATTATACCCTCAGCATAAGTTTTGACGCTGCAGCAGCAGCTGAAAGCATTCCTTCGTCGGATCGATAAGTTATCTTGATTAGTGATTATGTCTAGAAGGAACGAACCAACTATCTTTAAAATTGTGGGAGATTTTACTTTTTTTCTAAATAAATCTGATCTGCTTGCAGACATAAGAAGCGTATGTCCCATGCATGTCAAACCTCTATCTCTTACCATCTCTGAGATCTGTGCGTTCATACGGACAGACAGACAGTCGGACGGACATGGCTATATCGACTCGGCTGTTGATGGATATTCTCTTAGAAGTTGTACGAAATGCAATTACTTTACTGTGGGCGAATCATAATATTGCTAGGTTAGTTAAATACGAAACGGACGTATCGAAATGGTACGGTACCGAGCACCTGAGAGCCGAACAGGACCATAACCAGGCGCCTTATATAATTGACTTTACGAACCGAATTACTTATTTAAAAAAAACTAGGTACTGTTCGCCAATTTAATTATCAATTTACCAATATCCAACTATCCGTTTCAGAGTTTCCCTTGGGCCTTTGTTTCTTGGTTTCTTTATAAACGAACTTCTTTGTCATTGTGAACTCTAGAGATTTGATGTATGCCAATAAAGGGCCCAGATTCATATTTGGGTAACTATTGTCTCGGCCCGTACAACCTCGAGCACAACCGTGACAGACCTAGGCGCTTATGTTAAGCGTTGTTTTAAGAAGTTTGATTACCCCTCCTCGAGTCGGTACATGAGAAATTACTCCTGTTCGCCTTCCCTGAATTAATCTGCGATCCACACCTCAGTTTGCCATCGAATGTGGATAGAATCGGCCTAGTAAGCCTACAGAATCATAGAATCTATGGCATGGTTCATCCATTTACTAATACCACCAACACAACACTTGCCTTATTTGCCTACAACCTTCTGTTCGTTAAATCGTTCCTAATTGTTTTCAAATCTATGTAACACCTTGCAAATGCTCCATTTTCTGTGGACAAATAATGATTTTTGCAGCAAAATAAGAGACACCCTACTTATACGCATTTATATTTTCTTTTCTTTAAACTCTGTTCGTACCTCCTTGGTGAAGCTAGCTTCGGGATCGCCCAGTTCGTGCAAATACATGCAGTCGCCTTTGGGACACTGCTGATTCTTCATAAAGTGGCTACAATACTTCGTTGTCCCCAGGCTCGTCTTAATCAGCCGCCCGTCTATCATGATGTTATTCACATTCTGTATGGCCCGCAGGGCATCGGCGTTGTGAACATAAGTGACATAGGCCGATGCAGATGGACCCTTTAAAGCGATATTTGTGGTTTGTTGTTATTGGATAGAACGCATGGAACGTGATCTATACAACTCTCACCTGCACCCCAGCGTAAGTTGTGCTCGGATTAATGACAACTTTGTGAATTTTCCCATACTTGCCAAAGTACTCGTGTTTCTTTAAAATCTGTAAAGACAATTGCATATTTTTTTTTTAATTGGAATTGTAGTTGCAGTTGGCCAGTTACAACTTACATCTGCGTCTGCCAGTCGTGGAGGCAACCCCACCACAAAGACCAAATTCTTTTGGACAACTCGAACGTTGGCCAAATGCTTGCGATTTTCTGTTATCTTCTGCTTCCGCTGATGGTCCCTTTGACGTTTCTGCGACTTGAAGGCGATCATCTGGGAGTTAAACAAAAATGGGTTAAAGTTTACTCTCTGCTTGGAAGCAATCAATCACTCACTTCTTCATGAGTTAACGGCTTGAAGTCTGCAGGATTCTCTGGATACTCTTTTCGACATGCTGGGCACAACTTGTTTTCATCCGTGCGAATTCTGTGCCAGCAGAATCTACAAATCTGTAGACAAATGTTCAAATAAGTACAATTCACAGTATCGAATGTGCGCTGATGTGATCCTTACCTGGTACCCACAGGTGCACGGAAAAAAGGTCAGATCATCCACCTCAAAGGGCTCCATGCACAAAGGACACTCATTAGCGTCATCATTGCTAGTGTTGGTCATTCCGTTCATTATTTAGCTTGGATCGATTTGCTTACTATTTCCGTATAAAAGTATTGAAAATTTTCTATTGGCGAATACTAGTGGTTGGTTAAATGTGAATCGATATATCTTATAGCTCAGTTGATGACTGATGGTAGGGGGAATCAACGCGCTGTACAAAGGAATAAAGAAAACATTCGAATATGAGAATATTTGAATAATTTTTGAAAAAAGAAAAAACACACTCTTGCTAATTTAAGTGATCAAGTAAATGAATTCCACTTTGATGTGACATGAAATTCGGGTTTTCTAGGATACAATACAATTTTTTTGTTATGACAAAGATTTCAGTAGCTTGCCATTGGTCGGAGACTGGGTTAAGAAACAAAGTTGAGACAGTTTTTTTTTTTGCACATTTTCAAAGTAGTACTGAAAGGGCTTCTCGAGTGCTGCAGCTTGAATTTGTTCAAGAACTTGAATAAACTCGGCTTTTGGGTTTGGTCAAGGCAAATATGTACGAAACTTTACTCAAAGTTTCTGGGAAGTTTTGCAGTTTTAGTTTATGCGTTAACTCAATTATATACGGTGTGAGTGTTATAAAAAGGCATCCGCTCCTTAATAGAGCATCGAAATACCGGTTTGGTTCGCAATTTTTGTGTCCCTCGGACCGAGCCTTGAACATTTCCGAACCGGAACCCCTTTCACTAACATAAGTCGATTCTTGAATAAATTATTAGACCGAAAACTCGTTGTATAGCAAGGCTGTAAACCTCAAAAATGCTGATAAAGGTTCGCTTCGGGGGTTCAAGGTGCAAAAGTGTTAAGATCCTAGATTAAGCTAGGTTAAATGGGCTGCTCGGTAAAGTATATGATCACCCAGAGACCTTTTGAGCCATAGTTATGCCTAACAATGGGTTTAAAAGAGGAAACGGGTTGAGGGATGAGAGTTAAGTGGGTATTGCCGGTCAGATTCTATGCACATCCTTTATTAAACTCATTTTGAGGAGTCGACTAAAAGAGGGACGTCCTGACCTTACTGCCCAGGTCTTCAAAGAACGGTTTTCCCAGATGATGGGTCCATTTCCCCCTCTAACACAAACAAATAATTTTAATATTTTTATATAAATTGGTATACAAATTATATAAGGATAAGGAAAAATTAATCAATTTAATATACTTCCTCCAATAATTCTTATAATTAACAAACCTAATATACCCCGCAATATAATTCACCCTTCATCATTTGATATGTTTAATCTATTTAAATTTAAATCTCCAGTTATTGAATAATAGGCCAACCAAAAAGAATAGCCAACTGTTAGACCTGTAGATGATGACCTGTTTGATGCTTTGTATCTCCACCTCATTCCCACAACTAAGACAGTAGTGTTGCTGTCTGTTGTTGTTTGACTTGGATCAAGTCGTTTTCCGTCTTTTACCGTCTTTTATTTGTGACGTTCAAATTGAAATGTTCTTAGGAATTTTGCCCAAGTTATAGATTAATTTACTCTGGCTTGAAAACGCTGCACCTGTTCGGTTGACGAGTTGGGAGCTGTGTCGCTAGTTCTTCGGAGAAGATGCCTGCTCAGGTGCTCACTGCGTTGAATAAACAACTCACTGAACCTGAGCAAGACTGCACAAAAAAGCACAATTGAAGATGAACATGTACACCTGTTCAGTTTTGTGAACTTGAAGGTAGTAAGATCTAAATAAGCTGAACCAATCCGGTTCGTAGGGGTTCGGTTCAGTACCAGTTTGCAGCCTGGGCTTTGATAACCAGGTTTTTTGACAGGTTGGTGAAGGGGCTCTTGGAACATATTGGAAATTGGAGTTTGGTAACACAGTCCGTCTGGTATGGCTACACCGAGCCGAATGTCAATGTCGATCGACGGGATGAAAGATGTTTCCTTCTACCCGCTATCTACACCTGCGCAAGTTCATCATACCCGTTGTACATCTGGTACAGGGTATCAAAAAGCCACAAGTGTATAAGTTAATGACCCGGTTAATTGCCGACACTTTTTGACCACACACACTTTGTTGTCCATAACCGAACTGGATCCAGATTCTAGATGGTACCGCTATTCCACGGAAATCAAGTGACTCATCTGGATCAATCCACCTGAGCGCTGCCCTTTGTTTGGCCAAATCTGGGACTTAAAGTGGGAACAAACACAATCACTTTTTATATAAACTGGGGAAAATCGAAAGCAAACAAACAAATCCATTTGATTATATTGGCAAAACATATGCGACACAAGTGCCTACATACAAGTGCCTATGTATACAGAGTGACGTTTGTACACAAAAATATACATAAGTTTGCTCGGGTACAGGTAATATTTGCCTGATCTTGAGGAAAGTGAATAAAGTTTGCCTTAGTGATACAAAAATAGAATGCATATTTTCGCGATTTAAGCATATTTACGTACGCATCTACATAAAACTTTTGACTGTCCGTCTGTAGGTGCGAACGGGGCGCACAAGCCAAGTGCAGTTTCCACATCCATTCGCACCCACTGTGTGGTACCTACAAACGCATTTAACAAAAAAATAAAACACGATTGTTCATACGTATATGTACACTTGTGTGGGCACTTATGTGGACTGTAGATACATATGAATACATACATACAAGCACATATTTACTAATAAAGTAGGAACCACACTCGCCAGAGGCCTACTCTGCCTTTCCCAGTTAATTGTAGTACTCAATTGGTAACGTCGTCGAAGTTACTGAGTAAATATTCATCAAAAAAAGTTGCAAAATCTACGTTCAAAAAAAAAGAAAACCAAATACATACATACACACGTAACCGTATGTCTGTATGTGTATTTGTGACGAAGTCAAAATCTTTTGTCTCTCGAAGCCACAACTCAGCCTTCACATGCGCCTTCACACTGGGCGTTAAATTTTAATCGAAAGTGATACATTTAAACGATATTCCAAACTGATTTGATATTGTTATTTAGACTAATTAATTACTTTGTACGTATTAAAGGCCGAACTCGAAGTAATTGTGAATGTGCGAAATGGAGACTTCGATTTTTAGCAGAAACACTCGATAGGCATGGAGAAGTACTCGCTCGAAAGTACTCCCAATGACCATTTGCCGTGTTTCCACTGCCGGCGTTCACTTAACACGAATAGTGGAAGTTGGCAAACGCGGGTGTTGGCTATTCGTTGGGGCTGATAGTCAAAATAAATATTTGTATGACAAAAAATTATGAATTATTTATTTCATGCGGACTGAAAGCTCAAGTGGGGCAACATGATCTAAAAACACTAAAAAATACCCGAAACGGCTGCCGAATGAAAGGGTCGCACTTAAATGAAGGCCGCTTTTTTTCAAATTGAGATTTTTGAATTCAAGTTAAAACAATTACAAAATCATCTTACAGCTTTCCAAGTCGTATGAGACACTATCACAAGTATTAGCTCTACAGCTTGAACTGATTTTTGGCACATGGTCATACTAACACAGCTATAACATTAAAAATAAAAATGGTTATATTTTATATGCTAATTCATTAGTTATTTGTTGTTTATTTTTTGTTGAGACTCCATTTTGATTTCAATTTGTTCGATGTTGTCTGGAAAAATGTGCTGCAAGTTATTTTGTTTTCTGAAATCAAGAAAATAAATGGCTAGGATTCACTATTACTTTTTAAGTCCATTTCAACCATCAAACTAGGGATGCCGGAAATGTTATCGGTATATCGATCCATATATTTTACTGTTGTCGAATATTTTTCCGAGACGATACATCAGATATCGATTATTTTTTGGTGATATTTTTCAAACAAGAATTTTTTTAAATTCTGAACTTTAAAAGTTAAATATCCTTTTGTACAAGAAAGTGAGCAGCAATTCACGTGATTATGATTTTGTGAAACGTCAAAACAAGATCAAATCGTTAGGAATTGGGAATTGCAAAATATAAAAAATTCGTTTTCGATTCGTATTTTCTCTTTAAAAACTTCGGAACAGGCCTCATTTTGTGTGAAACTCTGAGGTTCGATTGAACTATATTTTACAGGATTCGGGAACTTAGTGTGACGCACATTCTTCACTAATAGTGGCAAATTTGTTGGAGTATCCAGAGCTTCGAATACTTTCAAGCATGATCCTAAAGCAGCTGCAGCTTATTACTTTTGAAGAATTTAACTGATATTTCCCCTTTGGTGTTGGTTTCCATTTTTAAGACATCATTTCTTGAGACCTAGAAATCGATATTTTGATCCCTTTTATTTCCCCTTTTACAAAATAGTTAAATTGTCTTCTGACAAATGGTTTTGATACATTTCAATTCGTGTTTTTGTTTTACTGTGTATCCAGCTTCATGAATCGCTTTAGTCTGGCTCCATTGAACGGCTCTTCACTGCCTGGTGGATATTTACGCATCTAAAAAGGGTACATTTAAGAACGGTATATAAATTCATGGATACGATATTTCAAATGTTAAAGCAATGCATTTTAGGGACTGCAACCAAATACAACAAAATTACAGCTCACGTCGAGTCCATCCGAAATCAAAATTTCCTTCAATTTTAAGTATATTATTGTACAATCTAAGGTTACGCAGAGAGAAAAACGATCAGTTGTTTGCTGAATTCAAGAATGATTACTATTAAAGAATGATTTAGTTAAAACTTAAATTTCAGAAATTAAATTTCAATCTTTTATGTGGTCTTGACTTTATTTTAGTTTACACCGATGGGGCAGATATATGCTACTTCCGTTTCCAGCTTCATGTAGTGGTATCAGAGTTCAATATAACCCCCAAACTTAATAATATTAAGCTGCACGTTCTGCTACTTTAAGGTGCAACGCCAATTGTATAGAGCAATTTCTTTATATGAGAATCAACTCATCTATATAGAAGGTTTTTTAGGAGCATCGGCCTTCCCTTCCGATCAACTTTTTTCTCTCTGTGTGTTTGGTAAATGTGGTAAAGTTACTTACTTAAAGCGTAACATTTGTTTTATGTTTCCCTGTAAAGTTAATGAATATCAATATCCAAATATTATCCGTGTAAAACCCTTGTTTATGTGTTGTTAAGCAGTTACATCATGAATTGCGCTAGTTTACAATGTGTAGCCCCGGAACTTGTGGTGCAGTGAGAGTGTCATTTGAAGTTATAGTTTAATATGGTGTTATAATTTGGTGGTGTTTTATTTCAATGGGTGTGGGGTTCATCTTTGGCGAATCGTTTCTGCAATTAAATAAATCTCAGCATTAGAATTTAAGCTTTTGGGCTAGTTTTTACCAGACTTTGTATAGTGGAGATGGGAATATTGCATTTGTTAATTGTAATTTTAGTGAAACCCCCCGCTTAGCTTTAGTTTTTAGTGGTGAATGAAACCAGGAAAGAAAGAAGGATACCATCAATGAATTTCATTCTTTCTTGATTTCATTTTTCCTTAGGCTGATGTCAAAATTCATTCTACAAGCGATGCAGTAATATTTAGGGATTTGGTACAGAAATAGTCCAAGTGCCATTTCCCTTAACATAATCTTATCACTTATGGAACATACACTCTGACATTAGCCTTACCGCTGCATTCAAGCGCTCACCATGATTCTGTACTTCTCCTTGCAAGCATACGCAGATTCATCAATGTCCAAATAACAATCCGATTTGTAATCCTCTGGCAGTGTATTGCCTTCATATTCGCATAGTTTGTGAAGTGGTCGCGCTCTATTTAAATGGTAAAGGTTTAACTTTGATTCAGAAATATTCTTGACCTTTTTTTTTAAATTTACTTCACAATAAGTTTGTTCATTGTAGATGGCTTATGCATGGGACAATAGAACACATCTGGGGTCTTTTTGTCGAATACAATTGATTTCCTCATCATATCCTTCTCCTTAAGTGTAGCCTTATCATTGGTTTTTCCCCAAGCTGTAGACAACAGGGCCACAAAAACAATGGAGGCAATTAGAAATCGATTAAGCTCCATATTGAAAGCTGTAAAAAATGCATATTTAAAGTAAATAGTTATGTAATTTGTTCTAGAATCTACATATACTAAAGGAATACTAATTATGAGCCACTTTGCTTTTATCAATAAGAACTCTATTTGACTGGGAGAGAGCTGTTATATTTGTCATACTTTTCAGTCAGTTACTCAGTTGATAATAGAATTGTATCATCTGCAAGAGTTGTTAGTTTGTGAGAAAACTGAATATGATTGACAGTAACAAGTGTCACGTCAATAACGGTGTTGCCATAAAGAAAGTTGCTAAAAAATCACCCTTTACACAAATACCTAATTGAAAAGTTTTTCTTACCAAAACTAAACTAATACGAGCCGAGAAATGCGGAACGCTTAATATCCATGAAATTATGTAAACTTCATAAATTTTCTATTAAGTGATTAAGTTTTGAGGCTTTAAGTTTGAAGAAGTTTTGTGGTTCACAAACCCATCTTTAAAGAGTTTTGGTTTTCACATTGTGCATACACTTCGATTTCGCATTCAAAGTTTTAAACATCCCACGCGATTTGATTGCAGACTTTAACCATTTATAAATCGGCTGAGCTGGTTAAATGGTGGCGTCATTGTCATTGTCAATGAGTCAGGTTTCACCTAATATACACACATATTAAGTGTAATACTTAAGGAAAGTATGAACATATGGTGTGTGTCTTAAGGTTTTGGGTTTGTCCTTAAACTGCAGCAATGCTTAATAACAATGTCATCATGCAGGTAATAGTTAACCTGACGCACTTGAACCACACAAATTAAGATTTCTCTTTGGCCTATTGTTACTTGCTCCGCACGCATACATATGCTGCAACACACCAATGCAACTAAGAAGGTCACAAGACATATCACATAGTGAATTGTTTATTTTGTCCACAAAATATTAATAAAAATCAATTAAAAACAAACAGATTTTGGGTACCTTTCTTTGCACTTCACTGAAACCGACAAATAGCTGAAGACTACTGAATGGAACAATATCGCAAGTAAAATGGCCAAAAGCGACAAAATATTTTAGAAAATGTGGAGCTTGCCAAAAGCTTTACCGCAATATCCAAAGCAAAAGCAATGAACACACACATTTGTACATATTTCCCCAAACCGGTTTCAGACACAAAACTAAGCTTGAAGACGTCGAATTCAAACATAAGTAGGTGCACACACACCTAAATAAATGTTCACTTATAACACTCAACAACAAATCAGCCATTTTTTGCAGCAGAGTTTAAAGTTGTTCAACTAGTTAGGCATAATTATTACAATTTTTAGTTAGTTTTGTAATAAATAAAACAAAACAGAACAATATGGAAATCAAGGCACGAGTTTAGTTTGATAAGATTTTCCCACATAAAAAGACAGTTGATAGTGTTTACTGTTGATGTTGTTTACTAAATTGAGTCTGTTTTGAAATTTTTGTGCGATTTATTGATTCGTCAGGCACTGTAAATTGGTTGGAAACATTGTGTAGGTTTTGGTCTATTCTCTCTCCCATTGGTCATCCAAAGCACATCCATCATAGTCATGTAGTTGTGGTATTAAAAAGAAGTTTCTTTCTTTCAGCTAAGACTAAAGCTCTTGAATTGGATCAGAAATGATGTATCACTTGATCGGCAGAAAGTTCATAATAATGATTCTTCTCATTGGTTGCTTCGTTGATTTATGATTAGTCAAAGATGGAAAATGTTTTGAAGCAAGATTTGTTATACTCCGTTACTCAGTACCTAATTTCTGTCGGTTTCTCGGATCATTATAAACGTCAGCAAAACTAGAAATAATTATAAATAAAATATATCAAATTTAAAATTCATTTTTTTTTATACTTTTTCTTACCTTTTAATGTTTGGTTCTTCCGTTTTGAACCCTGAATAAATTTAGATGTACAGACTCCTACTTGACTCCTACTCTCAAAATATGTAAAAGCTTGAAACATATTCCAAATACATAACAAATTCTCAAATATGTGTTTAGGTCGAAGAAAACGAATCAATACATAAAATGCTCTACTATTAATAAATAAATTTTGATGGACGATCCATTAAAATATAATATTATTTTACCTAAAATCTGAAGTCTATTTATGAGCAAGCATAACTTATACAGATGACCTAAAGACGGCTTAATATTGACAGTTTGAATAATTTTTACAGGCTCAAAAGCTTCTTTAAGTCTGTTTTAAGTTTTATAGCTCGGAGAACCAATTTGTTTTAGGTTTTCCAAAACAGAATGTTCAAAATTCAGCCCTTTCCAATCCAGATCTCGAATCGAATCAAAGCTACAAGCCGCTTTCAAAATTTTGTACAGCTTCGGGGACGAGGGGACTAACCATAAATTTGAAAAGGTTTTAGTTCGAACCTTGGTTTGAAAACTACATTGGCGTCGATTGTACGTTCTACAATTTTAAATAAAACTCCCAAATAATATGCAGACCATTTCCAAACTGTTCAATTTTTGAAAATCTATAATGTCAATTACCAACTTCCACGTTCCACTTTCCACTTTGCAAAATGATGACAGTCGGCTAGATAAATTTCAGAGACGATATTGGCGTTCACCTAAATGCTAGCATACATTTTTTCTTTCTAGAGATCAGTTTAATCCACTTGTACTCTGTTCGTTGGGGCGCCACGTTCAATAAATGTCCCAAACCGAGATCAACTGCACAGCAGTCATAAACGGGTACCGGATGTTTCTTCAAGCGCTTTCCTTTCCAGCGGTTTATTGAAATTATGAGATGTACTTCAAAAAATATCTTGCTTTGTATGTAAATCGTGTGGAGGTGTACCAGGACAATTGAGAATAATGGTAATCATGGACAGACCAAAACAGATATAAATGTTTGCTTCTCAAATTGATGCCAAAATGTGAAATCTCGTGTCATTTTGATAAGCAAACATCTTGTGTTGGGATTTATCCGATTATCAAAACTGTTTGTTTGGTTTGAATCTTAAGTGGAGACAGTCTTCTAGCTCTTCCAGGTAAATGGATGTAGGGGTTAGTTTTCAGTTCAGTTCATGGTATCAAATCGAGCAGATTGTCCAGGGCAGTGGAGTTCGAGAAGAGATCGCTTGTAATGTTATCATAGTCAAAGTCGTCATAGTCCACGCCCAAGCTCTTTTTAAGCTCATTTAGGCAGTCATCATTAAAGCCGGGAATTTCCAGTGAATTGTTGCTCTTGTTAAAGGCATCGTGTCTATTGGTATAGCCATTCCTTTCACGAAACATTTCAGCCAGTTGGTCATCGCTCAGTTCAATGCCATGCACCTTCTTGGAATGTTGGCGAATCCTGCAACAAAAAAAGCAATGAAAAATATCTGTGTGCTGTCAGAAATGTTATGCCCACTCACTTTCCGCGATCGGCGAACTCCTCAGGACAGTTTTTGCACTTGTATGGATAATCCATATGCTCATACTGATGCTGTCGCAGGCGTGATCTGGATGTGGCCTCAAAACTGCAGTTATCACAGCGCCACACTTTTTGCTTCTGATGATTTCGCTGCTCATGCTCACGCAGCAAAGCGAAATTCTGAAATTTACTGCCACAGCTCAAACATTTCACCTGGTCTTCATGCTGAACATGGGCTCGCTCATGGTGCACACGCAGCTCGGCCGCATTGATATAGTTCAGCGAACACTTGTCACACTGGTAGTGTCGTTCCGAGTGTCGCCTACGATGAACCGACAAGAAATCGGCATTCTTAAAAGTTTTGTGGCATATTTCACACTCATGAAGGGTATCGACCGAATGCTGTTGCTGCAAATGTAGCTCATACTTGCGCAAGCTGCTAAACTGCTCTGAACAGAAATTGCAATCGACGGGCTGTTTCACCTGACAGAAACGTTGATGAGCCTGCAGGCTGGCCTTTTGATTGAACACCTTATCACATGCGGTACAAATGTGAGTATGCGGCTGTTCGGCTGCTGACAGCTGATTTGATGGCTGGGTATGCATGCGGGTGTAATGTGTTCTGGCCGAGCGTTGATCTTTGAAAACCCTTGCACAGGCTGGACAATTCTGTTGGATGTAACAGAACATTTCTGAAAGAAAAGTAAATGGTTATATGGCTATTTTCGTAACTTGCCTGTTAATTGAACTTACCAAAATCTCCATCTATTTTGTGATGATCTATTAGATGATTTTGCATATCTGTCCGATTCTTGGTTTCATATGTGTTGCAGGGTCTACACTTAAAGCTTTGATCTGCAAAGTAAAATGGTTACAAAATGAAGCACAGATGATCTATTTCAACTACTCACTTTTGGTAAGACCAATAATATCATCCTCGGCCATGTCAAAGTTATGAACCGTCATATAATGGCCCCTTAGCTGTTTGGCATCCGTGTGTCTGTACTTGCAAATGTTGCAGGTGAGCATTGGTATATGAAGAGGTGATTGGTTCCGATTCGTAATCGGAGCTGTTGACTGAGTGGCTAAAGACACATTTTCAGAGGCTGCAAGTTAAAGGTTTTTATTTATGATAATGCTCATTCGAGTTGTACATTACGTTCTAAATAAAGTTTAGGAAATGAGCAACATTGACTTATTTCTGTTTGAAGCTTTGCACCTTCACCCTCTTCCAATTGCCAGTTGCTCGATTTAATTCATTTCCACCATTAATTTTTGTCATTATGTCTACTCACACTTAAGCAGCTTGGCCTTGATCGATTCAATTGCCTCCTCAGCCTGAGTCTGGCTCTGGCTTTCATCATCATTAAGCGTCATAAAGAGAGCACGTTGTATTAAATCGCATTCCACATCTGGCAGACTGGACAAGTCACCATTTTTGTTATTAAAGTTGGAGTTGTTATTGTTCTCGCTGATCTCGGAGACGGTGGCAGCGGTTGCAGCAGCACTTTCAAAGAACGTTTCATTGTTCCTCGAGTCGGAGCCATCATTTTCATCCTCCTCGTACTGGTTATTGGTGTCGTATTTAACATCAAAGAGTATAACTATAAGGAACAAAAGTTAGCCCGAGTACAGGATTATTAATTATTCTTGATTGATCTCTACCATCGTCCTCCTCTTTCCCGGCATCCGTGTCCAGTTCCAGACGGGGCACCTTGGCTCCCCTCATATACAAGACATTCTCCTCAATGGGACCCGTACCCGGCACATTGTCGTAGCTCTCCACGAATTGCTCAAACTCTTGACTGAATTGATTCCACTGTAGCAATTCGTTGCTGGCCTTTCGCTTCAGTTCGCCCACTCCCAGGCCCAAGGGACTGGGCGCCTTTATACTCAAAGCCTCGGCATACAGTCGGCGATTGGACTCCAAAGCCATTTCAACAAAATGCATGGCCACCTCCAGAGCACGGCAACAGCGTACACAAATTTGCATGGGCCACTGGTAGCCACCGTGGGAGACCTGGCTAAGATCCAGGTTGGTACATTGCCTCAGACTCTGGCCATAAGTGCGCGTCTGCTGCAGATCTGGCATTTCCGAGTCTAGTTTTAGGGTCTTTCGATTTACCGAGAGACATGCACGACATTTTACTTTGTTTAATTTGTTCAGAACCACCAATTCAGTCTCCAGAATCGTGGCGGCGTCCATTGAAATTGGCAAGTTATGGTTTTTTTGTGTGCTTAGATATGGAACTATTGAAGACGATAGTTCAGGGTTGGCAAAACTCTTACGCGTTTATATACCTGTGACTCAATTGGACCTGCTTGACTAACTTATTTAATTGTTATATGATAGAAAAAATACTTATAGATCAATATTGCCTTCTGGTTCCCATATTTCTGACTTATAAATCTTGAATAAATCAGAAATGCTAGGTTCTTACCACCGTGATTTTGTCATCGACATCACGGTTCATCGAGAAGATGCGAAGAGGTGTTCGTACTGCCAGCATTCATGAATCTATCGAAATCTTGAAATGGTTTTGTTTACATTGTTAAACAAAAAACATTGCTGGCAATAAAATGATATCAGATGTTTTTTTTTTCTTGTTTTCACAGCTTTTTCTTGATTGAGTGTAGTTTTCAGAACTATAATAATTTACTTCCCACAATATTTCAGTTGATTAATACACTTTCAAATCTCCAGGGATGCGCTCAGGTGGTTTGGACAGTTAAGCCTGATTTAAGTTAAGAATTTAAATTAAATGAAGATCACGGACTAAATAGAATCCACGGAAGATTATTGTTTATTCTACTCTCTCTCGATCTCCTACGACCTACAAAAACATCGATGTACTGCAGTTCCGAGCTTAGGCACTATTTATGACTATGTTGATTTGATAGGAAGGCCAGATGGCCCTTGGGGCACTTGTTGGCATAGTGACCCTTGTGGCCGCACTTGTAGCAGGTGATCTCCTCCAGTCGCGTGGGCACCT
The DNA here is from genome assembly GCA_035044965.1 of Lordiphosa andalusiaca. Lineage (NCBI taxonomy): Eukaryota > Metazoa > Arthropoda > Insecta > Diptera > Drosophilidae > Lordiphosa > Lordiphosa andalusiaca. The sequence goes on from JAWNNM010000660.1 coordinate 1,489,432, forward strand.
TTACATAGGGCGGACCCCCATGATTGGACATGCCACCTTCATCATTTCCATTGCCACCATCTCCTCCTCCTGGCCCGCTGTTCCCTCCACTATGATCCATTGCATTGATGTTATTCCGATTCTCCAGACTGCCCACATACTGTTTGCAGGAGTTAGCCTTGTGGCCGAGTTCACCGCAATAGTGGCAGGTGGGCAGTTTCTTGTGCAGTTGATCCTTGCTTAGATCGGCCAGCGGCGGTAACTCGAATCGTGGATGCATGTGTTTGCAGTTGGGCCCCTCCGGGCAGAAGCCGGCCAGGTAGCTCATGCAGAGCACGCGTCGCAAGTGCTGATGCCTACAATGGGGACCATGTCGGCAGAATCCCCGCTTGTACCAGGGGCAGTCCTTCACCTTGCTCTGCGGATCAATGTGCAGGAAGGGGCATTCCTTGTTGTGGCAGGCGTTGAAACGGGAGTAGAAATAGCACTCGGGCATCTTGGTCATGTCGTACTCGTGCAGGAACTCGCATTGGTCACCCTTCTTACAGAGGCCGCGCAGCCAGTGCTTACACACAATGGTGCGGTCGCCGCGTATGTGACGGAAGGGACAGGCGCTGCCTTTATCGCATTCCTGGCCATTCTTGGTGATGAAATTGCAAACGGCCGCAATGGACTTGTCCATTCCATAAAAAGGTAACGGAATGGCGCCCACCTGCTCGATGAGGTCGCGCTCCGTTTTGAACTGCAGGCTGTTCACATTGGCCAGCAGAATGTCCATGGCGAGGATAATGAATTTAATAAACAGTTCGAACTATACTAAAGCGTCGCTAGCGGTGACACGGCCGGCTAGTGATATTACGTAGTGAGACCTTGCCGCAGTGTGACCGTTAATGAACAGCATGATGCTGTTATCGATACCCATCTATCAATAGCTTCTTCTTCACAGTAGCGCGTGGACTTAAAGTATTTAATTCTAGAACGCTGAAGAATACAAACTAAAACAACTATTTGTACAAATGCAGCGACTTAATTTTTTTTGTAATCCAAACATTTCTTCAAAGATTATTAATTCCCCTACAGGTGAACTGTTAATAATCATCGCATGATAGCGCTCTCCACTCACAGTAACGTTCCTGCCTTCGTAATCTTTAAAAAAGTTCGGTCCAATGATGCCACCGGCCCAAATCCACACCAGACAGTGCATTTTTCGGGATGCACTGGCTTGCAATGCTACTGGCTGCTCTTCACACCAACAGAAGCAACCTTTGCTTAAAATTTCAAAATAATGTTCTATAAATTAAAGTAGTTTCAACAGATATATTTTAAATTAAAAAAAATTCTTAAGCAAAATTATAGTAAAAAATCCAAAAAATAGTTATACAATGGTAAGCCAGAAATCGGCAATATATAACCCTGAGACCTGCACAATCGTGTAAGGAATAATCTTTTGTTAAAAAGGGCATAATCAATGTCTTTGGCCAACCTTTCATTATTATCATATTTTTCTTTTATTCTAGCAGTTTAATAATTAGCTTAATTAATTACTTGGTACCCTATCATTTCATTTAAACTTTATAACTTATCAAAAAGCAACAACCATTTGCGTTAAATAAGTCTCTAAAAGGTTCAAAGAATCTAGAACTCGATTGGTATACTTATTACTGCCATAATGTAATATGCTAACGTTAAACAATTTTTTATAATTTTCCGATACTGATAAATGAATCAAATAAATATCATCAATGAATATTCCTTTAAGCTCGATTCCCAAACACGGTGATTTTCCATCGTAGTCACGACTTTATAGTAGCTTCTTTTGCTCACCTCTAGCCGCTGTACTTGTCTATCGATATCGATCAATTTGGTGTTTACAATGCAACAACAACCACAACCACCCACGCAACGTAAATGGGTTCTAACAGAAATCAATAATTTCTAGATTTGGCCTGTTTGGATAATTAGAAATTATGTGAGAGACGCCTTCAGCGAAGAATCACCACCACCGCCGCCCCCTCCGCTTGCCATGTTGCCCACATACGAACGGCTCAATGAGCCCAAGCAGATTTACTTCCGCCTACCATTCGCCCGATTAGCCGTGATGGCTCTGATTCTACCCCTGGGAGCCTTCTTCTTTTGCGTGGTGTGGTCGCTCATGTTTGACTTTGTGCGCTCTACATTCACGCACTGTGATGTGTCCAATTATTTGCCCTCGGTGTCTGCGGCCATTGGAAACTATGAGCCACAGAAGACGATCTGGAGGCTGGCCATCTTCCTGCATTTGCCACTGCGGCTGGCGGTGGCGAAAATGTATCTGGAATACTACAGGGAGCATATCAAACGTAATCGCCGTCTCTTTGGCATTTTGGCCTGCACTCTGAACGTGATTGAGGACTTTGCCTTGTTTTGTCTCTCGCTTTGGACGTCGGCGGATAACTATGAAATCCACCGTAACTCGTTTGTGGTGTTTATAGCCTGCAGTGAGTGCTATATGCTCATTTCGTATCTGTTAAACAGGAATGCTAGGAAAGCGGTGCTGCTGCCCCATGAGGAGAAATCCCTGCGCTACAAGCGTAATCTCTTCCTGATTAATGTGGTGGCCTTTGGCCTGGCGGGCTATTGCTTTATGCGACACAATTCGCACTGTGAGGCGGGCGGTGGGTATACGAGGATCAGGATGCCCATATGTATTTTCTAACTAAAGCTGTATTTCTCTTCTTTTTTAGTGTACACCTTCTTTGCCTTGTTCGAGTATATTGTGGTGCTAACCAACATGGGCTTCCATATGACCTCCTACTGGGACTTTTATGCATTGAATGTGGTGTGCGATGCCAAGAACGGTCTCTACCTAACGCATTTTTAAGTTAGCTAATTTTTTATATACATTTGTAAAAAACACAATCACGTCCGATTTTTTTAATTATTATTATGTGGCGGCGCCTCTCGAGTATTTCTGTACATAACACGCGGTATTAGCTTAAGCCGAAAGTTTACTTAATTTTTTACCAAAAAAGAACAATTGGATAAGCATAACAATTTGGCAAGAGAAACCCTAAATAGAATTCCAATTTATACAAATTAATAAATGTTAGAGAATTTTTCAAGCGAACTTGAAGTGGAATTATTGTTGGAGACTGACTTGATCTACTGCCTTATGAAATTCCATACCAAGAAGAAATATTTCCAATTTTATACTTGCGACTATGGATTGGCGTATCAAATGTGTGCGTACATTTTGTTGATGTGCAACAAATGATTTCCTGTGCATCAACCGGGGGCAAATAACAGCAACAGACGAGCAAAAGTTTTAACGACGATTTCAAGGAATACTGAGGTTATATTTCAATGTGACTAATTTCAGAATGAAGTGTATTTGTGTCTCCTAAAAATGGTTCGGACACTGATACATATTGGATCGGATCTAGGCCCATCTGCAGACAAACTCAAGACTATTACGCATTGAAAAGATGGTGCGAAGTTTTTAAAACAAAACAGGCTGGATTAGGCTTTTCATTGACTTGGATGTGGGGATAAAGAAATTATTTCCATTTCAAAATATCGTTAAGTTTTTGCTAACCAAATCCAGATTAAAGAATTTTCACATCTCCATCAATTTCTAATATGGACCTCGAACAGCTACTGGTTGAAGTTCCAAGCTTGCTGCCCATCACCATCAAGGATCCATTGCCTGTGCCGATTCAGCTAACAACAAAGCGACATTTTCGCATCTCCATAGCAACAACTCTGCTAATCGGATTCCTGCTGCTGCCCGTGGTCATGAGCTATTTTGCTGTGATTACATTGGTTACAGATTTTGAGGCTGCCACTTATACACACTGTGGCGCCTTTAATATTCTACCCTCAATGTCGGCGGTGGCCAGATCCCATAAGCTTGGCTGGCGGGTCATGACTTGGCTTAACTTGATGTTTGTTTTATTGGCCGCCTGGCTGTATGCACGCTACTATCGACGCACTTTGCCGCGCTTGGTGCGCTCATTTGGTCTACTGCTGGTGGTTTGCCTCATCCAGTATGGTTTGGGTTTGGTGGCTTGGGCTGCCTATGCTGAAATCAATGGCTCCAAGACGCTGCACGTGGTGACAGTCATTTTGATATGGTTCTCCAGCTTTGTGTTTATCGGTGGTAACTTTGTGTGCCTTGTGTATTACCGACGTGAGGCCAGGGAACCAAGCGAAGAGCTGGCTTATTTGTTGAAGAGAAGGCTGGTCCTTATCTTCTATGTGACCTTTGTTATTATGTGGTTTTGGTATGTGGTGCACAATGAGTTCTGTCTGCACTTCGGTGAGTGTGAAATATTATTACATTTTTTTTTTTATCAATTTCCTTTCGATTTCCTGTATGCAGCTTACTCCGTCTTTTCCTTGTGTGAGTATGTGATGGCCTGGTCTGTATCCGGTTACATGTGCACCTCTTACTTTGACTTCTATCATGTATACCTCTGTCATGATCAGCGCTTGGGCTATTATCTTAGTGATTTTTAAACAATTTATTAAAAATAAGGTTAATAAAATATATATACTTTGGTCTATGTTTCATATATTCTCACTAGATCATCCAGTGTTATGGGATACTGGGTCACGGGGCAAGTGCCGTGCTCCTTCAAATGGCTGATGATGCATTTCCAGCAGTAAACATAACCAGAGACAGAGCAGGCCGTTGGCGTTTGCAGACGTTGCAGACAAACCGGACATTCTCCCTGCTGGGGCAGGGTTTGCCTCACCTCATCGGGCAAGTGAGTGTCCAGCATGGCTTCAGGATTCTGTAGGGTGCCGCCCATCTTGCGGCGCTGATCATTGGAGTACCACCATTGTATAAACTGCAGAAAGAAGGCCAACACTTCCAGCATCTTTAGAAACAGGTAAGTCCATTTGTCCTCCTGTGGCGGCTCGCTGGGATAGCGTAATGTCAAGCGCATGGCACGAAACAAAAGTGAATGACTTCGAGCCTGTTTGACTAGGTACAGGAATGTGTGCACTGCCTTGGAGGCATTATAGGCATGGAATAGGTTGATGAGATATGCTTCCCATTTATAAGTATCATCATGCTGGGCACTGCGCTGCCTCAGCTTCCGCTCCACATAAGGCAGGAGGGTGAGCAAACTGGCTGAGATGTATTGCTGGCGGCGACTGAGCAACTCTCCCGACAATGTGCTTGTGCGCTGAAGACCATAGAAGCTCTCTCCAAAGGAGGATGCACGTTGTCGCAAATAAAGATACTGCAGCAACCAGGTCACCAGGGGTGATAGCTCTTCCCTTACTCGCAGATTGCCCCAGAGCTTAAAGTCCAAACGGAGGCCAAAGTAATCAAAGATTTTGCTCAGGGCCGGATAGATAAGATTGTCCAACGTCTCGGCTGCGGATATTTCAAAGATTGAGGGCACATTTTGTAGATTTTGGCGCACATTGGCTGCCTCGGCCATGGCGAAGGATAAAGAGGGCGTAATTATAAATTTATAAAGTCAAATCAACTGTTGATACGTTTGATCTATCGATAGGCAGCCAGCGTTGATACAGTGGTCAAGTTCGTGTATTACGATATCGACGCACTAACGTAAAGAGTGCTTACACTGACCAAGAGGTGAGTTCTTGCTTTAAATGTAGGCGAATCAGCAGAAGCAACTAAAAAAGCAGAGCGAAGTGACTGAACAGAGATACAAGCTATCTTCGTCTGTTCCGAAGATTTATTAGGTCTCAGAATATTTAGTAAATGTTGTCCAGAATGTGCTAGTTAAACAAGGAATACACCGTTTAAGGATCGGTCTGGAGCATTGAAAGCACACAAACAATTTTTTTTATGATATTCGCGATAGTCGTAGGTCGTGACAGACTTCACGAATTCGTTCACGTGATTCCCGTACAAACTAACAGCAACATTAACTTAACTATCGCTCATCACTAACACCCATTGTTTGCATACATATTTGTTATTGCCGCCGGAATAAAAGGAAACATATGTATATACACATGTATATACATACATAAGGATTACCCACAATAAGAGAAGATGAAAACTTCAGGCAATTCGGAGGAGCCAAATAAGTCCACCCAAAGCAAAGTCAACAAAAAGTCCACAAAATCGCGTTCGAAATCAGCAAAATTGGAGGCGGGTAACAAAAGCTCTGCGGCTGCTGCTGCTGCGCTCGTAGGAGGCGGTGTGGGCGTGGGAAGTCTGCCAGCCACGCCCACTCATGTTAATATGGTGACAACACCCACAACTCCTACCACTAGCTTGGGCCAATACAATATGTTCGATGCTTCATTTGTGGGTGCAGGTAGTGGCATGGGAATGGGAGGAGTCTCAACGGCTGCAGAGACCAACAATCGCTTGGGTCATCACAAGAGCTATGCGGGCTTCGATCCGCGTAGCATTAAAATATTCTGGGAGCAACATGACCAAACAGATGTGGAGCTATCGCAAGATGTGTGCGCTCGTTTGGCCGAGGACGCCACCTACAAAGTGTGGGAGTTGATAAATGTGAGTGGGATACTTGTATCTGACTGGGTATCTAACTGATTCTCTCTTAATTCTGTAGAATGTGAAGATCTACTCCCGGCACTCGGGTGGCATTGTCACCTACGATCTAGTCAACGAGGTGCTTAAGGATGCCGATGTGCCGCCCATGCTTGGGGCCATGGACAGCGACTGGGATCGCATAGACTATGACGGCAGTTACTTCTTTCACTCCGATAAAATATTCGAACTGAGGGAGGAGTTTCAAAAGGATATTACACTGACCTTGCCGCACGATGTGGACTTTCAGAGCCATTGTCCCATCGAAGAGAAGCACATGGAGCAGCTGCAGCAATGTTGTCAAAGTTTAGTCACTGCCGCTTTGTTTGGTAATGGCCAGGAGAGGGCTAAGGCCCTGACCTATGCTTTTGAGACTCCTTTGATGGGTTCATGTTATCGTGTGTTGGTCAGCAAAATGCTGCAGTTGCTGGCCTTTAGGCAGCAGGAGGTGGTTAACCAACGCTGCTGGCGTCTGCTACGTGCCTGCAATTATAATCCCCAGGCCAATCACACGGCCTGCCGGCAGGAGTACTTTCATCTGGCCGAGGTATTAATTAGTCAGCTAATGGCACCTTTTGAGACCATTAAGGTGCCCTCACCAGAGGTCAAGGAGCAGGAAGAGCAGCAGCTAGAGTCCAGTGTAAAAATGGAGCTGGAAGAGGAACTTAAAGTGGAACAGCTGCAGGAAGCAGAAGCAGAACAGGAATTGATTTTTCCCAGTGAGGAACAGACCATCTACAAGCTGCAAGTGGAGGATGACACACCTGAATCATCAACAGAGGAAGCTCAGCACATGTCCAGCTACTTTGCTACGCCCGTGGCCAACTCCCAGGTGGATGATTTGTGTGAGACCATTGGACAATTGGCATCCCAGAGTGGTTATCTACAAGCCGAGTGTTTGTTTCTGATACAACGTCGTCTGGGCAGGTTCTTTGAAGGACGCCAGGTGGACAGTGAAAGAGGTAAGTCTTCAGCCAGCTTACAGCGAGATTAATAGCCCAATCCTTAACAGATTTCAAGTATCTAAGTCGTGCAGTGCGCGGTTTAATTGCTTTGGGGGAGTATGCCTTCCGGGAATTCATTCCCTTTATCTATCAGCTGAATGTGGAAGAGATACCTGAGAGTCTATGGCTGGACTTTGCACCGTCTGCCATTTTTCTTCATGGACGCGATGACATTTACTTGTATGAATGGCTGGAGCATGGCTGTGGAGCTGACAAGCTGCAACCATTCCTCGTGCATTTTGCAGGTGAGTTACTAAATCAGTTGTTCCACAACCCTTTTTTATGCCCATCTTTGCTTAGAATCGTACCAGACAATGTTGACCCAGCGTTTTGTGCGAGCCAGGATGCCTTCCTATTGCATTGAAGCTCAACCTGGTGTACGCCGTTTGGAGTGGAGCACTTTGGCTGCCGCTATGTGTCATGGTGATGATCCCAGCAAAGCTTTAAAACCAAAGCCTACCTTAGCGGAGGCCTTTCCCAAACTGGTGCAGCCCAATCTTCAGCGGAATTGTGCGGGGAATATTAAATTTAAGTTTGCTGGTTGTCGACCTGTTCTGCTCAAGCCTAAGACAGTATTCCAGGGTTCTAATGGTGGTGCTGGCGCTGGCAGAGGCAACTCCGATATACTTATAGCGCGACGCAAGCTCTTCAAACCCTTGACCAATGTACGCAAAGTTGTGGCACACACCAGCTATCATTATTTAAGCATCTAAGGGGGGAAGAGGATCTCATTTAAGAAGTAACAACTTTTATTTATTAAACATAGTCTCTAAAAAGCCTCATCCTGGTTCTCTGGACTTTGTGGCAGTTTAACACCCGACGCCTCCAGTTCCTTGACAATTCTTTGACTTATAATGTTTCTAATATTGGCATTAACATTGGGTAGCAGGCCACCTGTGCGAGCTGCATGCTCTATACGCTGCACCACATCAATCTCTCTCCTGGAGGAGACAAGATTCGTTACCAAAGACATTTCCAGGTTACCCACACGTCCTATACGGCCACACCGATGTATATAGTCGGAGATGTGCAGGGGGAAATCAAAGTTAACCACATGCCTGGCCCGTGTGGTGTCTAGGCCACGACTGCCTACATCTGTGGTGGACAGCACATCACACTGACCCGTCTGAAACTGCTCAAAGCGGCCCAAACGTATCTTCATCAGCATATCTCCATTTAGATTCAGACAATTGATGCCACTGTTGTTGAGGAAGATGGACAAATAATCACTGGTGGCAGACTTGTTGCTAAACAGTATCAGGGGTCTTCTCTTGGCCAGATCCTGTTTGACCAAGGCCAGCAAAGTAGCTGGCCGATCTGCCTTGGTTAGACGCACGAACTTTTGCATTACATGAGGCATCAAATGGTGCAGTTGAGGACTAACCACCTCTCTTATGGTGTCCACATCGATGACACGCTGCAATATTTCCCTGGTATTGGTGGGCATGGTGGCCGAAGCCAACACCAGTTGTGTGCCCTTGTGCTCCGCATGATTCAGGTGGAACTATAACAAGCAAAACTCAATTTAGTTCATTATTCATAGAAGAAAAGCGCCAACTTACAGGAAATCTTCTCAAGAAATAGCTCAACTTTTCCGTAAAGGAATCGTCCAACAAAGTATCCGCCTCATCCAGTACCACATGACGTACTTGTTCCATGCGATATATGCCTGTGGTCACCAGCTTGCTTAGAGCACCCAAAGTGGCCACCAGCACATCTATCTGCGCGAAATCTGGATTCATCATCAACTGTTTGGTTTGACCGCCCAGCAGGGTTTTCACCTGCAGCTGCGTGCCCTCAGCCAACTTCTCGGCCACCTGTGCTATCTGTGTGGCCAGCTCTCGTCCTGGTGTGAGTATCAAGAGACGCGGTGTATTCAAATTTCTTTCTCCCACCTCCTGCTTAAGCAATTTATCCATAATGGGCAGTAGATAGGCCAAAGTCTTGCCACAGCCCGTCTCGGCGGCTATCAGTGTGTGCAAACTGCCCTGAACCAGAGGCAAGGCCTTTACCTGTATGCCCGTCAGCTGGTCTATGCCCAAAAGTTCCAAATTGTGCAGTAGTTGCTGATCCAGTGATAAATCAAGCTCCGTCACTGGCCGCATCTCCTGCTGCAATTGCTCAGCCGAAATCCAAGGGTTCAATGTGAAGTGATCGCCTTTGGATTTGTTGTGCAGCCAACCCTTTGAGGCCAAGTCTAGGGTGCCAAACTTAGCTTCAGCTCGTTCATGTTGCAGCAGATTGAACTGGCTGCGTCGGCAGGTAATTAGTGGTGTGGTTTTGGGCTTGGTTTTGGGTTTATCTTTTGATTTCGAGAGTGCAGGTTTGGGGGCGGCAGCCAAGCTGCCCATTCGCCGAAAGGCGGTCACCCGGAACAAATGAGGGAGGTTCTGGAGCAGCATGCTGATCCTGGTCCCAAGATTCCGATTTCGCTCAAGGAATTTCTGAATCTTCAAACAGCAATTCTCATATTTTGATACAGAAATGTGCAAAAATGATTAAACAATTTAATATTTGAAGGTTTTGATAAATTTCTGCATAATCTTGTTTTGTTATCAGCCGGTGGATCAGAGGTGGAAGACCACCAAAGAGAAAGTATCGATAGGTTTTGCTTTTCATTATCTTCATTATGGACACATATGTTCAGCAACGGCCTTAAAGTTCTTCAACATCTTTCAAGATAATCTCAATTAATTCACAATTCATTTGAAAAAAAATATATATTTTAGAATAGTTTCTGAATTGTTCCCTGGCTATTTAGACGGCCGTTTTCAAGCCAAAGCAGCACATATTGATAGTCTATCGATAGCTTTAGTGTCATCCCTAGGAAGAATTTTCATGAACGCGTCTTTTGGAAAACGTTTGTGAGAAAATGGAAAATATTCCGCGTACACATGAGGGTAAGTGCTTTGAAATCACTTACATGACCTTTGCAAATGCTTCCCGCAGGCCCACACAGCATAATCTTTCGTCCTTACCCATTGTTTCGACCGGTTTGGGCACTCTCCACCTCCCCCATCCCCCTCCCCCTCCTTAACAATAAAATCAATTTTCTAATGTCTTTTCTCCTTCATTTCCAGACATCGAGGCACAAATCTCGGTGATCCAGGAGAAGAAAACGGAATTGGCCAAAACCACTGCTGCCGCAGCTGGTGTAGGTCTCTTGGACAGTGGCGGATTTTTCGACTCGGATCTGTATGACGAGGAGACGGGCAAGGCGGGCAAGGGTCGCTATGAGGGCTACAATACATCCATAGCGGCCAATGATGAGGGCGATGAGGATGAGGAGGACGATGGCTTTCCAGTGCCACAGAAGCGTACCACATACACGGCACCCACTTCGGTGTTGAAAGATGTGACCCAGGGCAAGGAGGATCATGATCCTATGGCGGATCGTCGTCGTCCAACCATTGCAGATCGTGAGGACGAGTATAGGCAGAAGAGGCGTCGTATTATTATATCACCCGAGCGGGCGGATCCATTTGCGGAGGGAGGCAAAACGCCAGATGTGGGTTCTCGCACATACACGGATATTATGCGCGAGCAGATGCTCAAGGGCGAGGAAACTGAGCTGAGGAGGAGAATAATGGAGAAGTCAAAGGATGGAACGCTGGTTAAGTCCTCAACATCGTCTGGATCGGCCAATGGCGAGTCTACGTCGTCGTCGGCAGCCTCTAAGGAGGGAGGACGCAAGCGTGGACGCTGGGATCAAACAGTTAGCGAAAGCTTTATACCAGCAAAAGTGGCGGCCACACCCAGCAGTGCGGCCACGCCCACTTGGGAAGATGTGAGTAGCATATTTCTGTTATTTGTTTAAACTAAAAATATATTTGCTTCCAGAAAACCCCGGGAGATCATCGCTGGGATGAGACTCCTGGCCACAAGGGCAGTGAAACACCAGGAGCCACTCCTGGACTAGGCACACGCATCTGGGATGCCACCCCGGCTCATGCTTTGACTCCGGGTCATGAGACACCAGGACATGAAAAGTCTGCTCGACGCAATCGCTGGGATGAGACACCCAAAACTGAGCGTGAGACTCCCGGACACAGTGGCTGGGCAGAGACCCCCAAACCCGATCGCACAGGCAGTGGTGCAGGTGGCGAAAGCATTTCTATTGAATCCACACCAGGAGCCTCCAAGCGACGTTCCCGTTGGGATGAGACACCCTCAAATGCCACACCCGCCATTACACCCACAAATAATGCCATGACACCCAGCATGACCCCCAACATGACGCCACATGCTACTCCTGGACATGCCACGCCTCTGCTGACACCCGGAGGCAGTACCCCCGTGGGTGTAAAAGCCATGGCCATGGCCACTCCCACTCCTGGAGCTTTGGCAGCCATGACACCCGAACAACTGCAAACCTATCGCTGGGAGAAGGAAATTGATGAAAGGAATCGTCCCTATACAGATGAGGAACTTGATCAAATGTTTCCGCCTGGTTATAAGATTTTACCACCTCCAGCGGGTTATGTACCACTAAGAACACCAGGCAGAAAGCTAATGGCCACTCCCACACCCATAGCAGGCACACCAGCTGGGTTTTTCATACAGGTGGAGGATAAGAATGCCAAATTCATGGATAATCAGCCCAAGGGACAGAATTTGCCCTTCATGAAGCCCGAGGATGCTCAGTACTTTGATAAATTGCTGGTGGATGTCAACGAGGACGCCCTGTCTCCAGAAGAGCTGAAGGAGAGAAAGATAATGAAGCTCTTGCTGACCATAAAGAATGGTTCGCCACCCATGCGGAAGTCAGCTTTGAGACAAATGACAGATAAGGCACGTGAATTTGGGGCAGGACCACTTTTTAATCAAATTCTACCGTTGCTGATGTCCCCGACGTTGGAAGATCAGGAGCGTCACTTGCTGGTTAAGGTCATTGATCGTGTTTTATACAAATTGGATGATCTGGTGCGTCCGTATGTGCATAAGATACTGGTGGTTATTGAACCACTGCTGATAGATGAAGATCATTATGCGCGCATAGAAGGCAGAGAGATTATATCCAATTTGGCCAAGGCTGCAGGCTTAGCCACCATGATTTCTACCATGCGTCCGGACATTGACAACATAGATGAATATGTGAGGAATACCACAGCCAGAGCCTTTGCCGTGGTGGCTTCTGCCTTGGGTATACCCTCGCTGTTGCCCTTCCTGAAGGCTGTATGCAAATCCAAGAAAAGCTGGCAGGCACGCCACACGGGCATTAAGATCGTGCAGCAAATAGCGATACTCATGGGTTGCGCCATCTTACCGCACTTGAAGGCTTTGGTGGAGATCATAGAACATGGCTTGGTGGATGAACAGCAAAAGGTGCGCACCATAACGGCCTTGGCCATAGCTGCCCTGGCAGAGGCAGCCACTCCCTATGGCATTGAATCCTTTGATTCGGTTTTGAAGCCTCTATGGAAGGGTATACGTACACACAGAGGCAAAGGCTTGGCTGCCTTCCTGAAGGCCATCGGCTATCTAATACCCTTGATGGACGCGGAATATGCCAACTATTATACACGTGAAGTCATGTTGATCCTCATCAGAGAATTCCAGTCTCCAGATGAGGAAATGAAGAAGATTGTCTTGAAGGTGGTCAAGCAATGTTGCGCCACCGACGGCGTGGAGCCTCAGTACATCAAAGAAGAGATTTTGCCGCACTTTTTCAAGTTTTTCTGGAATCATCGCATGGCCTTGGATCGTCGCAACTATCGTCAATTGGTGGACACCACCGTGGAAATAGCCAACAAAGTGGGAGCCTCGGAAATTATAAATCGTGTGGTGGATGATCTCAAGGATGAGAATGAACAATATCGCAAAATGGTCATGGAAACCGTCGAGAAAATAATGGGCAATTTGGGTGCTGCCGACATAGATTCTCGTCTAGAGGAACAGCTCATAGATGGCATATTGTATGCCTTCCAGGAGCAAACCACCGAGGATGTGGTCATGTTGAATGGCTTTGGCACCATAGTCAATCAGCTGGGGAAGCGAGTCAAACCCTACCTACCACAGATTTGCGGCACCATTTTGTGGCGTTTGAATAACAAATCTGCCAAGGTGCGACAACAGGCCGCAGATTTGATCTCCCGCATTGCCGTGGTCATGAAAACCTGCCAGGAGGAGAAGCTCATGGGTCATTTGGGTGTGGTCCTGTATGAATATCTGGGCGAGGAATACCCCGAAGTCTTGGGTTCCATTTTGGGTGCTCTCAAGGCCATTGTCAACGTCATTGGCATGACAAAAATGACACCGCCCATCAAAGATCTCCTGCCACGCTTGACGCCTATCTTGAAGAATCGTCATGAAAAGGTGCAAGAGAACTGCATTGATTTGGTGGGACGCATAGCCGATCGCGGCCCCGAATATGTCTCCGCACGTGAATGGATGCGTATTTGTTTTGAACTTCTGGAGCTGCTCAAGGCCCACAAAAGAGCCATTCGCCGGGCTACGGTCAACACATTTGGTTACATAGCCAAGGCCATTGGACCCCATGATGTCTTGGCCACCTTGCTGAATAACCTCAAGGTACAGGAGCGTCAGAATCGTGTGTGCACCACGGTGGCCATTGCCATTGTGGCCGAAACTTGTCGTCCCTTCACCGTACTTCCCGCTCTGATGAATGAATATCGTGTGCCCGAGCTGAATGTCCAAAACGGTGTACTCAAATCCCTTTCCTTCCTATTCGAGTATATAGGCGAAATGGGCAAGGACTACATCTATGCCGTGTGCCCCCTGCTGGAGGATGCTCTAATGGATCGTGATCTGGTGCATCGTCAGACCGCCTGTTCGGCCATCAAACACATGTCGCTGGGTGTCTATGGCTTCGGCTGTGAGGATGCCCTCACACATCTGCTCAACTATGTGTGGCCCAATATTTTTGAAACCTCCCCTCATCTGGTGCAAGCCTTCATGGACTCGGTGGATGGCCTGAGAGTGTCGCTGGGACCCATTAAAATATTGCAATACACACTCCAGGGCTTGTTTCATCCCGCCCGCAAGGTGCGGGATGTCTACTGGAAGATATACAATTCGTTATATATTGGCGGTCAGGATGCACTCATTGCTGGCTATCCAAGGATTTCCAATGATCCCAAGAATCAGTACGAACGTTATGAGTTGGACTATACTCTGTAAGAAGGATTCTTGGTTAGCATTAAGACTAAGAACACAAACAGCAAATATAAACCACAAACTGTACAAAAAAAAAAAACACAAAACAAAAACCAAACCTATGAATTTACAGCTGAACCAACAATTGGCCAAGGGAGTTGGAAGGATTTGGAGAAGGGAGCCGAATTTAGTTTCCGTCAAAGTTAGCGTGGGACCTGGCTTGAGGTAAGTTTGAAAAACTTGTTTCCAAAATATAATCAATCTTAAGTCTCGTCTGCACTGCAAATCTGTTTACCCAAGTATCTCTGGCATACTTCTTCTTCTCCTTAAATTTTAATAACCAGTTGTATGAGTCTAGACCACAATGCACACATGGCATTATGTCTCCGTAGACAAAATTTAACCCAAAAACATTTCTTAAAGCGACCCAGTCTGTGCTCTGCTTTGATTCTTTGGCGCTTAGTGGCACAACCAGCTCTGCGCAGACCTATTTGAGATTTATATGGGAATACAATGCTGGTTGGAATAGGTTATCAAAATGTGGATTTAGGACCTAGAAATATGAACAAACCTTCTTCAAATTTCTCTTTAACCTGACGGGATAGGACAAATCGGACAGTTTATTTGAATTTAGCACCCGAAAATACATTTGGAACGTTTGCTATCTTCTCTGGTTAAAAAGTTGCCTTTTTATTGTAATCTTGTGTAAACGAAGATAAAGTTTTTAGTTCCAGAAGATGTGGTGACAAGTTTGGCAATTTGGCATTGCAATCTGTTTCGATACCAAGTCGGCTGGCATCTGATGCTTGAATCCTCGTCTTGGAAAGTTCAAGATTCGGTTTTAGCACTGCTTTATAGTTTCTTCGCTCGCTGAATTAATATTTGCAAATTTTAGAAACCCAGTAAACATTGAGACTTGCTAGGCTTTACCTTTTTCCAAGGTGCTCGAAACGTCAACACTTTCCCCTTGGCTTATACTCTTTCTAGAACTCGTAATAGGCCGAATTTGGATATGATTTCCACAACGTTGACTGTATCTTGTTCACAAATTAATATACTAATGGGTGTGAAATTTATTATAAGTTCCTAAAAAAGTGTTCTTAGAGGAGGTTCGACTCTGGTCCCAGGTTCATAAGGTCGTAAATACATAAAGTTTGGTTCAGAGAACCCAAAAAATTGAAACCATTAAACTTTTCTATAGAATAGCATGATAAGTTGTTTCTCAAAAGAATAATCTAAGCAACCACAGACCTGTTTTAAGTCTAGACCCGCTCTTAACTACAACAGAGAATCATTTGGTTTCCAAACTCTTATACAAACTTTTCCATGATAAGATTACAACACTTAGGGTAGATTTCTAATCTTCTACATAGAGCTATCTGACACATAATCCTACACACAACAGAGTAAAATCTAAGCAGCTCTTTAGAAGATAAGAAATCGGCCCTTAAATTTTTACCATAAAATGTACAAAATATTTCAAAAATTTTATTCTCTAAATTTAGAGTAGTTCTTTCATTCACGTTGGAACTACTAAGGACTAATCATTTGGCTTAGGCAATAATACAAAAGTGTGTGTGTGTGTTTACTGGCTATCGGTAGAGTATTGACTGGACCACCTCAATGAGGCTCTGTAATCCAAACATGTAATTCTCATCTGCTGTCGCATCCTCTGCCGGATAGACATGAGCAAAGTCAATCATGCGCACGCGTATCCACTCTGAAGGGTTATTACTGTGCAAATGCTGGTCACTCAACTGGGCATAGTCATAGCAGATGAGCAATGAACTGGCATAGAAATGCAGTAAACGCTGTCGCTTAAACCAGGCGTATATTCCCTGCAATTGTCTAAGGATCTCGCGTAGTAGAATGTCTGTGCCGGAATCTGTCTTCGAACCGCTTGTGCTGGCATTGAAAAACAGAGCCATGGTCTGTTTAAATCCTGCCACATTCAGACTTTTGCCATAGTCCTTGCCGTGTCGCATGATTACGGTCTTGCCAGGCTCTTCGGGTGCTGGCAGGTACACCTGGAATCCTGGCAAACAAAGACCCAGCTTTTGTTTACATATCACATATTTTTGTTCCTCCACCTGACGCTTCTGGGGCGACGACATGGGATCCCAGGTGCGTTTACCCATTTTCACATCCATCACACAAGGCTGGAGCATTGTACGCGTCAAGTCCTCCAGGCGGATGAATGTGTGCTCACGCTGATTCACAACCAGTTTGAGATGGCCATAAAAGCGAGGCACATGTGGGAGAAGAGCGGCAAGGTCATTGTCACCTGCTCCCGCCAATGACTCATAGAAGTTCAGTTCTCTCACTCCGCACTCCGGTTTCCCCAGCGGTTTCAAAACACAGCTCTCGACTGAATCTGACTGTAGAAGGCCGACGGCATTGGAATTGGTGGGTTCGAATGTGTGTCCAGCCACTTGGGTGTCCAGTTGGCGAAAGCCAACGGGTAGAGCGGGAGCTGTTTGTTCGTTCTTGGCCATGTTCCGTGTGTGTCTGTTGTGTGTGTCGTCTGTGGTCAGGTCAGATCAGACACTCAGCTGAAAAAATGTTAAGAAATTTTTACGGCGGCAAATTGCTTTGAGCAGTGCTGGCGAGTTGACCATTTTTGTATTGCCAAACTGTGTGACTGCCCATCTCTATTAGTGATGGCAATTTAGCTCTTACCAGAAATAAAGTTATGAAATTAAAATTATAACAAATAGTTCTTGAGTGTGATGACACATACTTGACGCTTGCTTGCTGAACTTAAATGCAGCGGATTAAGCTATTCCACTACTCCGTCACCATTGTAAATATCAGCATTCTCCCCCACTTTGCCATCACTTTTAGTTACGTTCTACGTCATTTTAGCACGCTAGCTTCATTCATTACGTATAATTTGTTGTGGCTTGGGGAGTGGTTCTTGTTTGTTAATTTTACAACTTGTTAACCATTATTCTTATCTACTATTTGCCCACCTGCAATTGTACCAATTACATTGCTTTGTCATGGTGAAATCTTGGGAGATAGCAGTCTTAGCTCTGGCTGCCGTTTATCTGTGTGGCCAAGGTGAGTTTCAAAATCATCCTAAGCCACACCTTGTAAGCCTCACTTTTTGATTTACAGTCAACTTTGTTGCTTCACTCGAATGCTATGTCTGTTCCAATCAGACAGGTAATACGGAAAAGTGTCTCAACACCATCAAGACTTGCGAGTCCTTTGAGAATGTTTGTGGCACAGAGATTCGCTGGGGAAGTCAACCTTACTTCTCGGAGGGAGCTCTGAAGCAGTACTACGTATCCAAACGTTGCATGACCAAGGAGCAGTGTCAATCGAAAC
Source organism: Lordiphosa andalusiaca (assembly GCA_035044965.1). NCBI lineage: Eukaryota > Metazoa > Arthropoda > Insecta > Diptera > Drosophilidae > Lordiphosa > Lordiphosa andalusiaca. The sequence goes on from JAWNNM010000660.1 coordinate 1,507,390, forward strand.
GCAAACGGTATATGCAAATGTATTGTACGCACATTTGGTATGAGGATTGGGCTTGCAATGAGTGCTGCCAGGGAGATCGTTGCAACTATTTTGTCATTGTGAGTTGATGGACTTGATCGAAAGAGTCTTAGATAAAAGTTATGTATTTCCATTACAGAGTGGTGCTCCTGCTAGACAAGGCTCAGCGGGCTGGCTAATGCTTACACTTGCGGGTGTACTTAGCTGGTTGGTGCAACGCTCTTAGCCCCACGTACAACGAACAACAGCACCTACATTCCACGAAAGTTAATTGTAGTTTTTGTAATCTCTGTTCATTAGTTAAGCCTATGTGACACGGTCAATGAGATAGCTTCTTTAATACCGTGTCCACTCACTTTTAGTACTTTTATATCTATTCCATTCCGTCCATTTTATGTAGTTTACTTGTAAAACTTGTGTGCCTTGACTCAAATATGATCGAATAATGTTTAGCTCAAACGAAGACATATCTCGGATATCCATGTTATAAAAAATATACACTTTAAATAGCTAGTTTATGCGAATCCACTTTATGAAGCATCTTTTTAGTCAGGAATGCTGGTAAAATTTCTGCATATTTTTAAGCAGATGTACACTAAGTCGGTCAAGAACCTTAAATAGAAGGTTTCTGATACTCAAAATCCTTTGGAAACTCTCTCAATCTCTGGCATAATTCCCAACTCCTGTCCCAGAATGAAATAACCTTTGTGTCAGTTGAGCATTTTAAATGGAGATTTTAATTTCCATAATTATTTGGCGCAGAAGCAGCCGGCGTTCACACTAATGGTCTTGAATTGCCACATTAGATCCTTATTCAGCCATGAGGAAGCAACATTGGTACGATCCGTCACCGTGGTTAGAACCTTCACCTTGTATTCCAAAGGCTTGCAGTTGGAGCCGTGTGTACATTTTGCATCCAAAGCGGGTCGGGACTCACAGACGGCATTCATCAGATAGCGTGGAAAATGTAGATTACCCAAGTCCACAAGGTTGTTCTGAATAAGAAAGTAAAACAGAGACTAAGAACCAGATTGAACTTTCATCGAATACTCAAAAACAAACCGTAACTTTGCAATCACAGCCAGACGAATGGACATCATTACGCTTGGTGGTAAGCAGATCCTCGTAAAAATCCGTGTAGTACTGATGCGGCATCACGAATGAATCCTCCGGCGGACGGGGTGTACTCTGCGGTGGACCGAAAAGTGCATTCAGCATCTTGGAGGTGCTGCGGTCCTGAGATTGTTCCTCCTCCAGACAATCGCCTAGACAGCGCTCATCGTCGTAGCCATCGCTGGTATCACTATGTCCCACAACGCTGACCACAAAGAGCAGCGCCAGCGCCGCTTTTAAAGAGGACAACTGTACAGCAATCCAATTAGATTTTAGAATCCACCATCCGGGACATAAACTCACCCAGCACATCCTCGCTTGTATCCGTGCCTGTCCAGAGCTTGGCTCCTTCTGCGACTTTGATCAAGTTGGCTTAGCATTTTTATACTCCCCTTGGACAATGGCCCAGCGGCAAGAGGATTCAGATTACCATCCATTATGGCCCGTCACCTGGACAAGTCACGAAACAAAAGGGGCAACTGTTGACACAATAACAATGGATGTGGCTGAAGAGAGTGTTTGGTGGCAGGGGTTGCAGTTTTTTTTTTTTTTGGCTATTTATAGAGAGTTTCGATGTGAATGGACAACTGGAGGGGAGCCGAGCCATCAATAGGGAAATAAAAATGGCTTTAAGTTCTCAAGTGGCAGCCAAAATGGAAACACAGTGACCCAGACAGAGGCAGGGGAAACCCTCGAGTTTCCCTGGGGCAGGAAACAGGACCGTTTTAGCTTTGTGCAGGGGGTATGTTTAGACTTTTGAAGAGCTTCGAAGCTGTTTTCATTGGCGAGAAGTAATTTTGTTTAGTTTTAGAATTTTTTTTAATACTTTTAAGCAGAAACTAGTCTAGAAATGAGTGTTCCGAGTTGTTTCTGCAGCCAATTTCGAATCCTAATTTGATATTGGAACCCGCCTTGGGACATCTAATGAAAAAGTTTTTTTTATTTAAATACTTACACATCCGGTCACATTCACAAGCTATTGGCGCCAGCTAAGAAGTACTGGATATGGCCTTTAATCATGCTAAACATAATCATTTTTCATATCCTTTGGAGGATTTTTAGCTCTGTTGAATGATCAAAAGAATACTTAAGACATATCTAGTCCAAATGGATACGGGAAATCATATAATATTAATATTAATATCCTTTTTCTCTGCGCAGGAAGATATGCATTCAAACCTCACAGAAGAGACATTTTTTTGTATTCCAGTTCAAAGACTTATCTTTAGATTCGCTTTCTTATCTCTTGAAAACTGGAAGAAAAATCGCTTTACTATCTCTCTGTAGAGAATTTCCCCATCCCCAGAAGTATCGCTTTCTTATCTTTAAGGAGTATCGCATTCTTATAGACCAGAAGTATCGTAGAGTATCACACTTCTTGCCGAAGGAAAATAAGAATGCGATAGCAATGCTTTATCACTAGAGTTAAGCGATACACTCTGAATGAATCACATACTGATCATCCGCTCTGAAAAATGTATGCGGGGACCCTCAATATACAGCGTGCTTTATACACTCAATAAATATCATGATAGATGCCCTTAAAAGTAGGCAGAAGTTATTTCTTTAAGAGGATAATTGTTGCAGCGGCATACACAGTCCACACTGAACATTCACTTGGATTGTCGGAGCAGTTTAAGGTATCCAAAATGGGTTTTTCCTGAATTCCTATGATTAATTTTCATAGCATACTTAGAAGGGCTGTTGTCAAGACATATAAATATATAGGGTATGAGAGTAGTTAACTTATTTTTTATATAATTTGCTTGAAGTATAATCTTAAACTTGTTTCAAAAGTGCAAATACAATTTCCCTTGACTTTTGTAAGTTTTTTCGTGGAAAAATGTATGTTGTAATGATTTTAAGGATATTTTTTCCACAATGTGAACCAAATCCGCCCCTGTTTAACACCTAAACTATGAGCTCACTGCTCACTACTCTCAGCTACGGTCAGGTGTAATCTCCATGGTGCGGCTAGACCGACTGCTAGTTCTCTGCCCAAATGACAGGGCCTGGCCCCGGGTCAGTCTAATGCTTCGCCTCCACCCAAGTACGTGTGTGTAGGGTGCTACAAAATAGTAAAGCAGTGGAAATCAAAATATGTTCTAGGGCTTCCGTGTGACGGAACAACACGCAGTACGCAGCTAGCGGCGGCAATCCTCTTCAGTTGAATGCGCGTCGTTGAAGCAAGAACGTCTCCGGCTTACAGTTTGACAAGCACTCATTGGCGCGCGCGTGTTGTTCGACCAGCTCTGCAGCTAAAGCATCCTGGCTACTGGGGTATAAGCCTCACCAGGCCAAGTGGAGTTAGACAGTCAGTTTCCTTGGAGCTGCTGTTGTGGTTGTTATTGTTGTACAGTTTTCCGCTGCAGATTTCGCTGGGGCGGAAAAGCGACGGAGGGAGAAGAAGCCCTCGAAGTGTTGACGAAAATCGTTAAAAAATAAAAAAAGTTGCGACTATGTCACGGCGGGTGTAAAGACCCACCATATACACACACACACACACACACACGCTTACTTAGCCACTACTTAAAGAGGAGCAGAGAGTCAACTGGAGACTCTTAGGATACGCATGGACAAAGGCACAATGAAGCGCAAGCAGAGAAGATACAGGTACAGGGATTGCATCTGGTTAAGAGTTTATCTATTACAATTTGATCCACACTTAGAACCACATTCAATACGCTGCAGCTGCAGGAATTGGAACGAGCCTTTCAGCGTACTCACTATCCGGATGTGTTCTTTCGCGAGGAGCTGGCGGTGCGCATTGATTTGACTGAGGCCAGGGTGCAAGTGTGGTTCCAGAACCGGCGTGCCAAATGGCGTAAACAGGAGAAGATTGGCGGTGGTGTGGGTGGAGAAGGTGGCTCACTGGAGCTGGATGTGGCGTATGATGACAGTGCGGGCGTATTGAGTCAGTTGGATAATGCTTTGGGTGAGTGAATGCTCCAAAATAAACCAACTTCAGCTAAAAATGATCCACATTTATTACAAAATCTTCTCCAAACCCTTCAGCTGGCGGTGGAACTTTATTGCCGGACACGCCGCCACAGTCATCCAATTCGCTGGACAATGAGCTAAAGGCTCCCTACGGTACGGGTGGCATTTCGCCCTCCCGTTTATCGCCCAATATCTTTCTCAATCTCAATATTGATCACCTCGGACTGGAACGGGGCGGCAGTGGCCTGTCCATGGAGTGGTCTACCTATCCGCCGCAATCAAATGGGCATACCCATCCACAGCAACAGCAACAGGATGCAGTTCAGCAACACCCGCCTCAACCGCAACAGCTACAGAATGGTAACGGTCATCTGCCACAGACGCAGGGCATGGAATTTCTGGATCTAGCAGATGCCTCATCTGCCTATGATGAGATGAAGTTTCTTAGTGTGGATCAATTCACGATCGATAGCTTTAAGGCTGATTGCATACTGAGCATGGAGCAGGCACTCACATTAGATGAACAGGACAAACAGCCTCCAGCAACCTCCTATGATGGACAAGGACAGCAGCAACAGCAGCAGCATCTACCCACGGATCACAATGGCCTGCACTCGCTGTGTCTGGATGGTATGGGCTTGACTTCATTTGGGGATCCTAAGACTCCGCCCTCTCTGCTGGTGCTGGATAAGACATTGCCCTCGCTAAGCATTGGTGTGGAGGGCATAGCTGAATTGGTGGACCAACTGCACCAACATCATCATCATCAGCATCAGCATCTACATCATTCGCATGACATGGATGGTGTCACCAGTGATTGCCTGTAAAGATTAGTTAACGTTATCCTAGAGCTAAAAATGTGTGTCTTAATGCTCTTTGCCCAAAAATGGTTGTGATGGAATGGTATAAGAATTGTCCGATTTAGCAACCAAGTGTTCCAGTGTATTGGATATACGTCGTAGCCAGGTGGAAAGTTCAAACCCAAGTGTAAAGGCAGGGCGGTTTTCTATGATCGATTTTTGCCATTTTTGTTTTGGTTAAATCAGAGGGAATTCCCAAAGTCTCGAGCTTATTCTTGTTCCTTTATTGCAATATGATTAATAATTTATATTTAGAAAGAAAAGAGCGTGCATTTTGCATTTGACTGCCTCTCAACTCACTAATCCACGATTTCCCCTATTCGCCTTAAGTAATTATCGAAAAATAATCCGGACGGAGAGTTTCGGTAAAGCGCTCGTCTAGTTAAGTTTCACTCCTACTTCGTTACGACAATACTTCTAAGATCGACATATCGATTCCCATATACATCGTTTTGACCGATACAGTAGAATCGAATATATCGATATATACCTTTTCTCTGTACTGCGTCTCGAAATGAAACATTCAACTTCAGGAGATTTTGTTTGTTCGACACCCACATCAAAGCTTCTAGAATCTTTCGTTTGAACTGTCGACTCATTCTTTATCAAGTTGATTGAACTGTTCCAGGACTGCATTATAACAGAAACTGTGGATCTTCTATTTAGATACCTTTCACTTGTTTGTTAGTTCTTTTTGGGTTTCCTAAAGATGCTGTTTGACCGACTTCAGTGCAGAAGAAGTTTATCCCTCATCAATACACAAACCGATTAATGATCCCTTGTTTTAACTAACGTCTTTCTACTAAAAAATGTATCTGAAATATAAAGTTAGGTACCACTTTCTAGGTTTGCATTATCAAATTTCTACTATATGACATAAATCTGACCGAACGATTGACTAATGTTGAGATAGGTTAATAAAAAATATACCTTATGGATTAGTTTTTACCTCTATTTAACTTCGTAAAATCAACTTATCCTAGAATTGGCATTTAGTTAAGTTATTTCGGAAGTTCCTATCTCTCATGCTGAGTTCCACCTGTTCTTAATACTTTTTCCTACAATTATCGAATATATCGATATTTTGTTGGATTTGTATCAAGTTTATTGATATTTGAGATTGATATAATTGTTGGTTTGGAACAATTTTTTGAGCTTCTTCACCTTTTAGATTGTACAACTCCAATACGGCTGTGGATATAACTAAAATTTGTATAATATTATAAAATAATGATTTTTTTAAAATTCATTAAGTGAAATATTATCCTTTATGTCCCTTTACAGACTCTCAATCTTATGTGTGCTTGAGCAGAGCTCTCCAAAAGTGGTCCCATTTTAAGGGCAGTCAGAAAAAAAAGGGCAACGAAATGACATTTACCAACTATATTCGAAATATTGATCGAAAATTTTTAGCTCACCACTCACACATAATCCATCAAAGTTGGCTGATCGTCTATACAGCAGTTTCCCCCTAGACCCTGCTAGACCCAGCTGCTGTCTCAATTCAAAACTGCTATAACTGGTTGAGAATTTCAAGTCAGCTTAGGTGCTAAAACTGACATCAAGAAACAAACGCTAAGTTGGCAATTCAGAACTGCTATAACTGGTTGAGAATTTAAAGTCAGCTTAGGTGCTAAAACCGTCATCAAGAAACAAACGCTAAGTTGGCATTGTCTTTGTGAATGTGTGTGTACATAATTGACTTTACTATATTGGCAGGAGAGATTTTGGTTGATCTTAAACTATTTTGCTTTAGTTTCGGAATGATCCATACTTTATGCATTCTTACAAATAGGATCCGTACTTACGCTTTTTGGATTAAAACAAGGATTTTAGATTTGTTCCCAAGCTTTTCTTAATATTAAGTTCGACTTGTGGTTGAAAGTTTGATACGTATATCGATATCAACTCAATTTTTACAAACTTAATCCTTGCTAAAACCCCTCACTGAACCTATATCTACACATTTTCTAAAGTCTCCCTGGGCCACCAGAACAAATCTCATTTCAACTCTCGTCAGCTTTTAAACTTTGATGCAAGCGTATCAAACCTGACCATTAGGTATCATCACAGCTCCAGCAAATGGCAAGAGTATTTGTACTTCGGTCTAAGTCGAAGTAAATTATTTTAATTCTTGTTTTCTAGTCGAATTTCAATAAGCAATGTTACTAAATCAGAGTGTGAGTGTACCTTCCACTCGAAATACAAATAAGAGCCGAAACATGGGCCAAAAAAGACCTTGATTATATACTTACTTACTTACCAGTCTCCTGCTCCAAAGGCTTCTATGGATTCCTCTACATGTGTGTGTGTGTGTGTGTGTGTGCGTAACAATGGATTTACCTTTGGCTGCCCTATTTGTGGCACGGATTAGAGCCAAACTAATTGTGTGATTTTGAATGGATTTCGAGGTATTCAAGTTTTGTTTGTTCGAAAATAACATTTGCTTTTTAACAACAATTGGCAAGGGATAACCTCAGGGCGGGGGGTGGAGGGCTAGGTGGCTGTAATTTCCATTTACCATAAGCAGCGGCGGTGACTTAATGTAAGCTCGCTGGGCCCCAGCACCGCCAACACAGCTCAGCTCAGCGGGCTTAACACTTTCATAAGCTCCTTGTGGATTTGGGCGCCACCTAATGCTCCGGTTGATGCCGATGCTGCTGGCAGCCATTTTTGTCACAATGAGCTAATTGTGCTGATTGAGGTAGACACACTGGGCACAGGCCGAAATTTCATTAACCAGAGACAGAGTTCCCTGGTCCCTTGGACTCGACTGGTTGCCATTGGATAATCCCTCGCTATGATGTCATGCACTGAAGCATTCAGTGGGGGGTTGGACTATGTGTGTGCACACATTTCAAATTAATCGAAAATCTTTTTGCATTGCAAAATATTGAAATATTTATGCGTCTGTGTGTGTGTGTGTGTGTGTGTGTGTGCACAGCAACCACAAACTTTAATCGATAGTCAAATAAGTGAAGAACTTGCGAGCAAGTGGAGCGAAGCATGGGGTCATGCCCCTGTCTGGCCCTTGTGTGTCGCTGTTGCAGCTCCTTGCTTCGGCTTTTGTGTGATTTCTCTAACGGTTTGTTTATATTTTATATTGAATTTGCCTCGGGCCGCATAAACGCAATAATCGCACATTTTATGGATTAAACTCACCTGCTCACCTGGCTAATCTATTACAGGAATATGTACCTTGCCACCCCGAGGCTAGCAGGCATGTCTGGAAACTTACTCCGCATGGGGTCAAGCGTTTTGAGATTTGTGAGTGGAGCAACGGGCAGCACATTGAAATGTAAGCTATTTCCAAGAATCTATGCAAATTGAAATGAAACTTAATGAATTAAGATTTACAAAGATTGTTTGTTTGAAAGCAAGGAAAGGAAGTGAACCGCATGTGGAACGAACCGCTGTAGTTTCGAACATACTAAAGTATCCCAAGTGGTTCAGTTCAATTCAGCTCTTCAACTTAGTTTTTCTCCTTTCTCCTTTCTTTACAAAGATTGTTTGTTTGAAAGCAAGGAAAGAAAGTGAACCGCATGTGGAACGAACCGCTGTAGTTTCAAACATACTAAAGCATCCCAGCAACGGTTCAGTTCAATTCAGCTCTTCAACTTATGTAGTTTTTCTCCTTATTTAAAATTTGACATTTTGAAATCACTGAAAAATTTGTGCGTCGCTGGGGTCCTTTGAATAATGTTCATATATTTCTCTGTTCAAAATCCTTAGGAACCGGTTTCCAATTGGGAAAGCTTAATTAAGCTCCAATTTACCAAACAGTAGACCAAATTTTTAAGTTCATTGAACCACTTTTGAGCCGGTTGTTGGGGACCCGAAAAATGTTTAACTCCTTACTGCCAAAGATCAAAGCTTTAAAAATTCTTAAGTTTTGGCTTTGAACCACATTTTGAATGCTGTTAGCCTCTTTCGAATCGTTTCGCAAACTGTACTGAACCAGTAAAATGTTGATATCCATTCTACCCGCAACCTATAGACCAATTGCCCCGATAACTACTTAGATAGTACCTATACACATTAGGTTATAAAGATTTCTCTTCAAGTTTGACCATTTGTTGTACAAAAATTGATTACAAATTCATTTTTTCCATCTTTATGGCAATTTTTGCATCAAAACGAAGCGTCATTGGATGCGATCAACAAATCTACCCAAGTTTGAAGCTCTAGAATTTCTTCTTCAAGGTATTGCGCCATCAACGGATACAAATGGTAGTTTGTAGGGACACTGTCAGGGCTATACACTGAAACCAGCCAATATGATACACCAAATCTCGTTCTGTTTTACCCTTGGATCAGTTGACCCTCGAATTGTGCTTTTGTTGGCACAGAAGTTGACATATTCGGAGAACACATGAACTATATTGTTTACACTTCAGCGAAACGACACATATGGAAAAAGAAAGCCTAATGATGAGGCTTTATAATATAGTTGGTAGCAGCATTGTCCGATTCGATGTAGTGCCAGCTTTTGATTACTTTGGATTAACTTCTCTGGAAGTTGTAGATTGAAGAAGGGGAAGAAACTTCATAGCTCCTCTTCTGCCTCGCTTGAAAATCTTGATGATATCCAGAGTAAAGGTGAAGGTTTCTTAACTTAAACTTATTCTTTCCCCACAATATGCTTCACCAACGTGGATTCCTCAGAAATAAATCGGCCATGAGCTCTAAAAAGGGGAAGTATTTTGACGATTTCAGTTTTCGCTACTTTCCCAGTATTTGTTTCTATCCAACGAACTGAATGGATTGGAGCCGAAGTGGCTGAAAGTTATACTTACACCTTAAATATGCTTTATAAAGAATATAGAACAAACACTGCAATGCAAACAACTTATGAAGGCCATGAAAAACCCTCATTGAAAATCACTTTAACTAAAGTAAGTATAAAATGTTGCACGTCGCTCAAGCATTGGGACTTACACCACATGAAAAGGCAGAACAACTGTAAAGGCTATTCATAAAGGGGTTCTTCAAACAGGACTTTCAACTTCTCTGACTTATTTTAGAATGATATACCCGGACAATGGATATCATAAATCTATAGTGGTATTCATAGGGACCATCAGATCCAAATGTTTAACGCTCTATACGTTTCCGACGTGCGCGTAGGACTCACGCTTAACGAGATTGCAACAACAACTTCTCACATGTCTCTCTTCTCTTAATTTCCTACGTCTCTTGCGAAATGAAAGGCCACAGCAATACGAGGGCTGTCTGCAGCGTTGATTATGTTTTTGCCGTGTGCATGAGACAGCATTAGGCAATAACCGGGCTTCTCTTTCGAAATCTTGTGGTTTTTGTTGACTAAAAAAAATGTTTTTTATTTGTGTTAGTGACTGCGAGAGCTTAAGGTACTGTTGGGTACTTTTGGATTAGATCTTTGAGTGAGTGGAGCACACTGGGTAGTGCTCATTTTGTTTAACCCGACCATGAACTCTTTGCAATATGAAAGAGCTCTAAAAATAGGTGCACTTTTGTGCGTTTAGTCCAATTTTTGCGAAACTATCGACCCGCTACCAACATTATCCATGCATGAGCTTATGGCTCGGCTAAATCTTTTTCCTATTAGAATTCGCATATGAAATCAAAGTGGGTATTAGTTATGGATACTGCCCGAGTGACTAAATGGAAATGCATAAATCTCTACCAGCATCAAATGAGTTGTTCATTATGCATATGAATCGAAAGGCTTTCAGCCTCCCATCCTCCCATCCACCCCTCACTCAGCCAGGACAATATTAAATAATGAAATATTAAAATCAATGCGAAAAGAACTGAAAAGCCTGGCATACCAGAGCGGAGGTGTTCATGTGAATAAATTGCAATTAACAATATTTTTATTTCAACAAACGAAATGGCGGCGGCGACTCCAACTCTCCAAACAAAAAAAAAAAAGAAAACAAAAAATGGCCAACACAATTTAATTAAAGGCAAATTTAATGGGTAAATATTTCATGTGCCATACACACACACACGCCGCATAATGGCCACAGAAAAACATGTACAACGCTTAAATGTATAATTTTTATTTTAAAAGCCAAAAAAAATAATAATTTAGTGTGTAAATAGCCAGGAAATAAAAGGGCAACCGGCGGGATATTAAATTTCGTGTTGGAAAAAAAATTATGCGAAGCGTGCACTAGAATAACAAAAGAAACAGAAAAAAAAGAGACCAAAAATTAATAGACTGCAAATATTTGTAGATTTTTACACGAACTATTAACGGGCACAAATATAGAGACACGGTTAGGGGGTAAGGTAACCCGAGATCGTATCTGGGCAGGCCTAGGCAAATAGTCAGCCAGGATACAGAACATAAACAAAATGGCGCAAAAGAATAAATTTGAATTTTCAAACGACTGAAGTCAAGTCTCTGGTGCCCCTTTCTGAGCAGGAAAATAACAAGACGAGAAATTCGGAAAAACAAAAAGAAAACGACACACAGGACGCACACGACAATTTGTCAGTCAAATGATGACAAAAAACGAAGGGAGGGAAGGTTTGGCAGCAGAGCAGCAAAACTTGTACAGGAAAAGTCATTGTTAAAATGGCCATTCAACCGAATATTCCAAAATAGCAAACACTGAGAGAAAATTGATCAATGGATTATATCGAGGAGTAAATACTTTCAGCATAATTAATGGGAAATATCATAAATTTGTCGAGTTCCTTAAAATTTCCCATTACTCGTAGAGTAAAAAGGCTATACTGAAATCGTGCAAATGTATGTAACAGGCCATCATCTTGCTAGATCAGCATCCATAGCCGACTCGACTTAGATTTTGCCCATCTGTCTTTATGAACACCTAAATTTCAGAGACTAGAAGGGCTATAGCTAATATATCTTACATATAGATTAGTTTGTTTACGCCCCACCAGACTTCGCAATCAAAATCTCTCAAATTTTATATTAAAATTGGTTAATAAATGGCAGGGCTATAAAAATCTTTGCATACTTTTCGGAGCAGCATGCGCTGCTTTATAATATCGGTGCTGTATGAACGAATGCCCCAACTCTTCGTGGTGAGCACCTGCTATCAGACCAAACACCAGCCAAGTATTTGCCTGACGAATTTTATTTGGGAGAGTCTGTAGATCATACCAAAACTTTCCAAATTGAATTCCCAGAAATCAATGGAGTATCTTTTTAGTCCTTATACAAGGCAACCAAATTCGATTGGTGGTAATTTAAGATGATTTTTGTGTGCTGAAACGGTGTTCGGAAACAATTTCAGCTTAAAGTTGTTTAAAATGCCTAAATTAACTTTTTGCACCCTACTTTTCCATGGGAGCTATTTTATATAGATGTTCCATATCGACCAAACTTAGTGGAATGATGTAAAAGCCTAACAAACGAATATGTAAGAAATTCCCTGTCGATTCCATAAAAAACAAAAAAGTTTTTCTCAATAGAAACTTTATTTCGTCAGATCATTTGTACTGCAGCTATATGCTATAGTCATCTGATTTTGACAAAACTTTGTAGAACTGTGTGAAAGCAAATCAAATAAGTAAATATAAATTTTAAAAAGTTTTTCTCACTAAGACCACTTATCAGACTCTACTTTTGTATGACAGCTATACTATATAGATGTTCGATTTCGACCAAACTTAGTGGAATCATGGGAAAGCATAGCAAACTAAGAAATACAAAGTTTGGGGCCGTTTCCATTGAGAACAAAAAAGTTTCTGAAGCTAATACTAGTTTTTCGAACGATTGTTCCTATGACAGCTGTATGCTATAGTCATCCTATCCGGCAGGTTCCGATATTTATGCAGCGTATTTGTACTACAAGTATTCTTGCAAAGTTTCGTGAAGAGAGCCTACAAACTGTGGCAATAAATCGCTTACAAACAGACAGACGAAAAGACGGACATGGCTATATCGACTCAGCTCTTCATGCTGATCAAGAATATGTATACTTTATGTGGTCGGAGATGCTTAGCAAGGGTATTCAAAATGTTGGAAGAGGAATGCACAAGTAAAATTTGCTTCTATATTTTAGAATGATAATTTTGCTCAAGTTCTCGTTACTTTAGAACTGGATACATACCTTAGGTAAACAATTTCCACGAAAGGAAGGCAACATTCGACAGATATGCAGTGTGGAGATAGCTTGGTGTGAAGTTGCAGGAGATGTGTGTGCTTTTTTTTTTTGTCATATAATGGATGATCCTTGAAAGCTACATCAATCCGGCATCAATAAGTATAAATTCGGTGGAAGCTCTTCTTCCTTAACTTGCCCAAAGGTCGGTTAATACTTTTCTTAGGGAAGGATTATGATTCACTCATTCTTATTTCAAGTTTAATATTCTGAAGGTAAACGCTTAACTTCTTATGACTTGTCAGTGAACTAAGCCGAGCCGTTTATAAGTACAATCAATCTTTAACAGTCAGGACGTGGGACTCGAAACCGTCTTCTTCTAAATATTATGTTATCCCTCCTAAATGGATAAAGTTGTTTCCCATATCCATAGCCTTGCCCATAAATCAAGCCCTCGTCACAACGTCCCTACAACAGTCTCTCCAGTTTTCTCTCAGTGCACACACACAAACACCTTATAAAACTGAGGTTGTGAGTTGGTTTGGTTATTTGTGCTAAAATGCAAATGCCATGAGACGATATGTAGATACATCCAGCAGTAGAAGCAGATACGGATACCAACTTACGCCATGTGTTTGTTTGGACGAGCAAAAGGCGAGTGGCAAATTGATTGAAGCCATTGAAAGCAAAGTTGAGAAATGTTCCTTATGACCAGCGGCCTTTTCATCTTTGGGTACGAAGTTAGGTGTGAAAACCTTTTCTGGGGTCTTCCCTTAATTTAACGCCCGAACCAAAGCAATTAAGAAAACTTTTTGCTAATATTTTGTATAATTTTGCTTTGTTGACTTTTGGCAAAGTTTATTTTTTTATTTGTTTTGTTGGATTTGTTTTTTTTTTCCTTTCAATAAGTTAAGTTTAACATTAGGTTTTTATTATTTTGACTTGGAATTATAGTTAATTAGTTTATATGTATATATAAATAGTTGGTAATTGTAGTATGCAATTAACATTGGACTTGGACACGGGACACGAAACAATTAGTCGAAAAACACACACAAATATGCCAGTTTATACAAAGTTGATTTAAGGGTAGTTTACAGTTACTTTTTCGCTCACACATTGCCTTGAATTCGCTTCATATAAACTAGATTTACACATACACACACATTCATTACATACACACACACATACACATATATATATATATATATAAATATAGTCAGTGACTGTACAGATTTTGACTAAATACTTAAATAATTTTGCGCTAATCCTGCCTTAACAATTTAGTAACAGAATTCCTTTTTTTTTCTATTTACAAAACAAACTAAAATTCTATTTATATTATATACACAATCTTAGGCCACCTCCAAATCGGAGGATTCATCCGCATCGCTATAATTATTTGGATCACTCTTGATTAGCACCAACTGTGTGGCATAGTGTTCGGGGGAGCATTTCGCTGAACCATTCTGGTTGTTGTTTGAGCTGGAGTTGGTGCCACCGTTGTTGTTGTTGGTAGTTGTGGTGCTGCTGGTGGTTGTGGTGGTGGTGCTACCACATTGTTCCTCTTGTAGCTTTCGTAAACGTTCCTGCTCTTCCCGTTTCTGTTTGCGCCATTTGGCTCGACGATTTTTGAACCAAACCTGAAATGGTAAAAGAGAGAGAAAGAGAGAGAGAGAGAGGGCGTGAGAGGGAGTTGTGAGTTTAGCTCGTAGTCTAGGTAACTTTTGATTGTAGGGCTTCAAAAACACTTTCATCCGTTTTTCAAATTATGTTTTTCTCTTTTGTGTATATTTTCAGTAATTTTTTCTCGCTGATTTTCTATGGCTACCCCCCTCCACTTGTCGTTTATCTTTTGCGCCCAAGTTGCCTAGGATATGGCTCCAGCCACCCCCCTCCCACTTTGGTCTTACAATTTTGCATTTTTATGTTTAATTAGCTGACTTATTGTAAGTGTAATTAACTGAGTGAGGGCAAACAAAAGAAATATTTGTGTTTATTTTTATTTCTAGAGGGTAAGAAAGGAGGTTTAAGGCATGATGCTAAGGATGTCTTCGGGTTTCTGTGTTTTATTTAAATGAATTCTTATGACTCCACAGACATTTTAAAGAAACTCCTAAGGGATTATTTAATTTTAAGCACTAAATTTCATGAATATCATCAAACTTCAAATACTTCTCTATTTAAACTCGGAATCTGGTATTCAGTTAGGACAGCGACCTACATAATCCACTTTTTATATCACTCAGATTGTGAGAAGAGTCAGATTTGCAATAAACTATTTGGTTTAGAAAGGTAAAAAGTAAATAACAAAGCAACGCCTTTACTTCACGGGATCATTTCTGTAGTCAGACTTCACTTACTTTCACTCTAAATGGCAAAATGATAAATGATCATTTTCAAAAACGTAGCATACTTTAAAGGGCATTAAGAATGATACATATTCTGTGTATAAACATAATAAGAGCATACAAACCAATTTTTTTAAGTGTTTCGGTGATCTGAATCGGAACTCTAACCGAAACTGTGTACCGAAAAGTACATGCTTAGGGCCGATTTCTCATCTTCTACATAGCTGCTATGTGTCAGATAAACATCGCTCTATTATTTGTAGGTTTATGTGGCAGATAGCTCTATGTAGTAGATTAGAAAACGGCCCTAAATCTTCGATTTGTTTTTTTAAAATCTTTTAAGGTCCGGGAATCTAGCATAAATATTTTTGAAATCCAAAAGAATTGACACAATACAAAGAAGAAAACTCTCAGAACTGCAGGTGGCAAATCTAAATACTTACAAATGCAAGGCAGTTCTCTATAAGATGAGAAATCGTTCCTTGAGAAGGTAATTTCTTTAACTAGTCCTTACGGGCTTAGCTAAGCTCAAAATTTAGGTCTTTGAAGCCTTCCAATTAAACCTTCAATTGTATCTTAAACTATTTAAATGAAAATCGCTGTTATTTAAGAACTTTATGTTAAACTCATCATAAAACTTTCTAAATTTATAGATTTCTTGTACCATTTGATCCCAAAACCTGTCTACAATTGCCATCTATAAAATTTTAGTGGTGACGATTTTTCTCGATTTTTTTTACTCTTATATACTTATCTTTATTATAATCTAAGATCAGAAAGAATATGTGCTGAGTAAATTGGAAGAACCGCCTACTGCGCCACCTGTTGAACTGTCATTAAACTGAACTAAACAACAAAATGTGCTCTTACAGCGACAACTGCGAAGAGTTTTTCGATGGAAGGATTTTCCTAAACCTCCGAGCACAAAAAAAAACACTGTGGTGCTGATGGTAAGGCCGTTGCATTAGAAAGACTAGATTGTGGCTGATCAATAATTAATAATAAGGTTTTTGGGGAATATTCCAGAAATTTTTCCATCTGTTTAAGAAAAATACAAAAAAGATCCATTTGGACTGGAAATGTCTGTAATATCCGGAGCTGAAAATCTTCTAAAGAATATGAAATATGACTGTTATTTGGATCCAGTCCAAATGAATACTGGAAATCATCCAACGGATATTTTTTAAGATCTTTTTTTTCTCTGAGAATGAATTTAACATAAACAAGCTGAGACATTTCTTTTGGAGTGTGAAATTGGGACTGATTGATACGATTTACTTAAGTGCTATATATTGAGAATCAACCTTATTACGAGATAGACTCAGTAATGTAGCAACAAAATTGTTATCGAATCACACGATCGAACTCAAACCTTTTTTTTTAGAGGGTATCCTATTAATTCCTTTACAATTTACACATTTTGCCAACCCACTAAATTGTGCAATTTTTTGGTTTATTTTTTTGTTTTAATTAGGCTTTGGCCACACCCCCACCTTCACCTTCACCCCTTCACTTTGTCCTACCGCCCCCCTCCCCCCGCACCATCTTTTACTTAGGTTAATTAAAACACAAGGCGTCTGTCATGTTGCTTAGGGGTTAATGTTGGTTGAGGTTGAGTGGTGTGACGTGGGTGGAAGTGTGGGTATGTGTTGTGTAATCACCCTCCTGGACAGCATCTATCTTGTCATTTTGTGCCTGGCCAACGGGGTGGAGCCAAGTCAACAATGCTCTCCTCTTCCGCTCGCTCTTTCTCTCTCTCTCTCTCTCTCTCTCTCTTCTGTTTGCCCAATCCCAATGCAATGGTACATTTTTGCAACCCCTGTTTGTTATCATTTTATTAAATAAATACTCAAATTGTTATTATTGTTGCTGCAGTCCGGGTTAAAAAGGTGAAAACAAACGAGTTGAACAATTGCACAGAAAAAAGTTTAATTAGACAAAATTAGCCAGAGTCAAAAAGTTGGTCTTCTTTTAAACTCAACCAAGTTGATTTTGGCCCAAACTGTTATCATTATGCTGAGAGAAAGTTGGAACGAATGAATGCCACACCCCTCCCCCCCCCCCCCAGTGTGCCGCTGCCAACCAACATTGGCAATGTTTATGCAGCAAATCGACTGAATTTGTTGAAATAACATAAGAGTGGAGGCGGGCGGAGGTGCAGAAGGACGACGAGTAGGAAGGGGGGCGGGGGGGGTGGAGCACTTAGCGGGGTTGTGGGTAAAAGGGCCAATGACATTGGAGAGTCAGAGAAATGCGCTAAACTTATAAGCAAGAAGATCCCCCAGCTTGAGCTCATTTAAGTTTGTATAAATTTGTGTAAATTTGTGCAGCTGTTGGGCAAAAAAGGGAGCTGCCTCTGCTGTGCTGCTCCTCATCTTGGTCCTCTGGCTTATTTGCTTAGGATGATGATAAGGATAGAGGAATGAAGGAAAGCAAAAAAGCAAAACAAAAAAAAACAAAAAATGGCGCCGCCTTGGCAACGTTTGAAGCGAGCTGAGCGAGTTGCCATCGCCAGCATTTGGCAACTCGTTTGATGTCCTCTCATGCCCCAGTGCAAATGTCACAAGGCGAAAAATTTCATTTTGTTTCCAAAATTTGACAAATCAAATTTTGAAATTAGGTGAATAGAGTGCTGATTTGTGTACAAAAATCTGTACGTACTTATATACGAACAGATATCAGAGATGGGTAAGAGAATAGCGGCTGTATGGCGCAGATTTTACTTATACTTCCAGACAGATTAAGTTTAAATGTCAAATCTCCCACAATTTTATAGATAGTGGGTTTGTAGTTTCTGTACATGTTTAGTAATCAGTATTATTTATCGATCCGCTGAAGGAATGGTTAAGATCGGTTGAACAATAGTCGAGTTGTAAAGAAAACAAACATTTATGCAGGGCAGCACCGACTGAAACTGTGATGGGTAGCATTTTATACATCTTAACACTTTGTGTGATAAATAGAAACATTAGCAGGTAGAGAGTATGTTTGCTAAGCAAGTAAATAGAAACAAAACTAGAGCGTAAATTGAAGTCAGCCCTGTCCGACTTTGTAACTCATTGAATAAAAAGGTTAAACAGGCTTCCCTTTTGTGAAATAACAGTGCATTAGCACTGATGTTAACATATTAACTTAAAGTTAGCCAACAGCGAAAGATGTCTCAAAAAGTAGGCAACATTTTCCATAAAACGACGACATTTCACATATAAACTCAAACAGTTTTCAGCTCGAAATGAAAGCACTTATACGAAAATGTTTAGAGATTTCTGAGACACTCACGCCAATCAAAGAATTTGAGAGATTATAGAGATTGCTCGATATCTTTACCATTGTGGGAGTTAATAACCTTTTTTTTTTATTGAAATAAACTTGATCTAACTGCATTCTTTGGAAGAAGTGGCCAGGAAGGCCCTAAAACTTCGAAAATCCTCCTGGATTTCTAAGTCAAACGTTCCCCAATAGTCACCCGGCCTCATTAAGGCCCTTAAGGTCTGTATGTGACCCCATCTGGGGACAGCCGTAACTACCTAACCCAACCTTTCCGACTGCATACAATTTCCTTTCTTTTGTATAAGGACTATACCCCCCATTATCGCAGAAATCTCTAGAGGTTTTTGTATAAGCCTGCGGACTTTAAACGAAGCCAGAAAAACTTTACTTGTAAAGTGACAAGAATAATGCTAGGCTGCTAGATTTTGGGATTGATAAACAGTCGTTTATAAATTTCTCAACTTTTGTTTTCTAATCTAGTAGCCTAGCATTTTGAAGACACTTCACATACAAAGACAAGAGGTTTTAGTTCGAAAAGTAACCGGATAGCCGAAAATCTGAAGAGATTTCACCCCATATATACAAAAATTGGGTTGCTCTAGCTGTAGGCATGGTCTTAACGACTCGGCTGTTGTTGCTGAACAGCGTAATATATATCCTTTATAGATGTATTTATCTGTTATATATTTTTGCACAAATATAATATACTCTGTGTACCTTTTGAAATAGGGCATAGGAATGTGCAATTGTGGTTTTGGATGTTTTATCTTCAGGATCAAAGCTTATTTTGATAACATATTGAAGTGTATTGGCTAAAAAGAGTTAGAAAGACTGAGGCAAAGTTTCTTGGAGTCAGCAGGGCTCACCCCGTGGTTAAAATTAGCAATTACATTACAGTTCAGGTTCAGGTTCTTTGCTTATACAGAAAAAAGTGTTGTTTAAATGGCATAGTCTTACAATTGTAGAGTATTTCGCTTGTAGAGCTTTGCGTCTTCAGGAAACTTGAACAAAAGAAGCCTTAGTTCTATAAAGTCCAAGGAATAGAAGGAACATGCAAAGCGACTTGTAGTTTGACAGCAAAAAGTGTGCTGAAGATGGGACCTGAAGGACCTTGAAAAAGATCTAGTCAGACTGTTTAAAAATCAGTGTTAAATTGTGTTAATTCTTATTAAATTATAAGCAATTATAAGCGATATTGAGCCAGCTGAAACAACTAATTTGGTTTGTTATTTAAGACCCTAAAAACTTTCTAGTGTTAACATGTAACATCTTTTATCTTCTAATCACTCTTATTTCTTAGACCACCCATTTGTAATGATAAATTTTAACTTAGAATTGGAACTTAGGCCGGCCTTATGGGTTTGACTCCATTACTTTATAATAAACAGTATAAATTTCATATAAAACTAGTGACATTACATGATATTGGAACTGATATTTGATTAAGTTTTGAGCCTAACCTGGTGGTTGCTTAAGACCTCTCTAAATGCTGCAAAAAAAAGTAAACTCTTAGGCCGGCAAATCCACTGAGGATTAGTTTAATTGTAAAAGCAATCGTAAAAGCAAAAGGACCTAATTGAAATTACATATTTGACCACAAGGCATTCCATCACCTACCTCTATCTCGCTCTCTCTCTGGCTCTCTCTTTAATGTGTGTTTTGGTGTTTTAGCTATTTATTTTCATAATTTTCATAATTTTATAAGCTTAAGTTATTAAAACAACACACAAAACTCGCGCGAAATATTATATATGAATTGAGTGGGCGTGGCTGCCAATGAATTTTGTGATTTAGTCAGCTTAATTAAGTCAACACGCACACACACACACACACAGCATTAATAATCCATAAAATCTAACAAACAAAAAAAATGGAATTTCCATTGAATTTACTAATTAAAGTTGCATATTTTAATTAAATGTTGGTCAAAAATCAACCGCATTGAACCCTAATCCGTATGGAAACGTGGCCGTGTGGAGCAAAAAAAAAAAAAAACCGCGCGCTGCACGCTTTGCTAATCCCGTAATTTCTACGGCCAACACGAAGCAAAACTCTATATATATAGAGAGAGCTATATATATAGCCGCCCGCCCCCCTCCCCCCCTTTGACTAACGCCTCTGGTAGCTTACCCGGCATTTAAAATCTGACTAAGGCCAGAACAATTTGGCCCGAACCGAACCGCGGGCGCCAAATAAAACGCACAAAAATCGCACGCGCGCGTAGAGCAACAATTTTTTGGTGAAATTAAATAAACACCGGCGGTGGGCGGCGAGGGGGGATGCCCCCTGGTGTAACAAAATGGCGGACTTTGGCATGCATGGGGACGCCTTGAAGGTGCAAATATTTCCACAGATTTTTCCAACCAAAAGCGCATAAATCGCTGATACGGCTTGAAAATCCTGGCGAGAAAAGTGCTTGGGCCACATTGGAAACGTGTGCATGAAATCCATTGAACAAACAGACCGACGGCAGTTGATTTTTAATTAACTACAAAAGCGCTTTATGGTCGTCCCACGGCTAGACAGGATGGTATGCAGATGGTCATGATGATGATGATGATGATGATGATGGCCGGGGCCGGGGTGCATGGTGGTGGCGGTGTAGTGTGTGGCCTATGTTATTGTTTGGTCTTTGGTCAGCAGCCGCTGCCGACCCGGCCGCATCGAATTGCTGACCAAAGTTGACTGCGTTTTGTGTTGGATTACCAAAAATGTGCATTCCGGCGTAAAATGTGGGTGCACTGCCATCGATGCTATGATAACTTTGCGCTTCGTTAATCGCTGCACCTGTGTGTCCCCCTCCGTCTCCGTCTAATTTTCATGTTTTTCCAAAGCTCAGGCTAACGTATCAACAAACAAAAAAAAATAGCAAGAGAAAATAGTTTTTTTTATTCAGCCAAAAGCCAAAACATTGAAAAATCTGCCGGATACTGCAGGGCCCTACAAAATGGCGGCTGCCTTTTTGGCTTCGTGTGTGAGTGAGCGAGTCCGTCGACTCTCTAATTAGTGAAAATTGGCAACACAAGTCGGTTGGAAACTTCGTCACCAATGGGACCTCGCACACACACAGCGAGAGAGTGGAGAGTGGAGTGGAGTGGAGTGGAGCGACTGTTTCCAGCCGCTGGCAAAACTGTCGACATTTTGCGTCGTGTTGTTGGATTAAAATCGCGCAGCCATGAAAATTGCTTGTTACGCACATTCCCCAGTCGACGCTCGTCGCAGGTGCACTAATTAAAGCGCAGGTGGAGGAGGACTTTTGGGAAAGGGTTTTTGGCAAATGGTGTAACATTCTTAGCCCCATACGATATTTTTAACAAGTTGAATTGGAAGTCAGGGGGGGATAACCTATCGGGTATAAGCAAACCTCAAGAAAAATGACGAAAAACGTCATGGAAACACAAACACACACACACAGACACAGAGCCAAAGTAGAGAGCTTTCTTCTTGCATCAATGAAAGATACAAATTCTTGTTCCTAGTGCCACTTTCTAGATGCCAGAATGAACTTACGCATATCTTAATCCATCAGTTTTTAACACTTCACTCTCCCTTTTTGTTGTAAGTCTCAGCATGAGGGCAATTTCAAAAAGTTTTAAAAAATTAGAAGGAATTAAGCTTATTGCCAAAGCTCTACTCTAGGAAGAACCATTAACTAAGCCTAAAAAAGGGATAAAGTCCTTATTTTTATACCCCTGCAAAGGGTATTATAATTTTGCCCAGAAGTTTGCAACGCATAGAAATATTCACTTCCGACCCCATAAACTATATATGTTCTTGATCAGGGTGACGAGCTGAGTCGATTGAGCTTTGTCCGTCCGTCTGTCCGTCTGTCTGTCTGCTTCTACGCAAACTAGTCTCTCAGTTTTGAAGCTTTCGAGCTGAAATTTTGCACAGAGTCTTCTTTTTGCTGCACACTACTAATATGTCGGAGCTGACCGGATCGGATGACTATATTGCATAGCTCCCACAGGAATAATCAGTCGGAAAACTAGTTTTAGTGAGAAAACTTTTTTCTTTTCAATAAAAACGTCTCTAAACTTTGTAATCGTAGATTTTCTATGTTTTTTATAATTCTACCAAGTTTTATTAAAATCGGGCAACTACATGATATAGCTGCCATACAAAAGATAGGTCTGTTAAACAGTCTTAGTTAGAAAAACTTTTTTGTTTTGAATGGTAGCATCCTGCAATTATGTATTGGTTTGTTTCACATGCTTTTACATAATTTTGCAAATTTTTGGCCAAATCGGATGACTATATCATATAGCTCCCATACGAACGATCGATCGGAAAATGGCAAAAAAGAGTTTTTTTTGAAAATATTTAAGCAGGCACTTGCAAGGGTATAAAAACTTCGGCACAGACGAAGTTAGCTTAGCTTACTCGTTTTAGTTTTTATAGCAGAAAGAAGACGAAGCGACTCCAATTTAAGAAATAGTATGACTATTTTATTTTACTGTGATTTGCCGCAACGTCGCGCGTGTGGTCGATATACTCTGTACCGGCAAAACTGTGTGCTCAGCATGAATTTTGATGCTGCCACTGCGCTGCTGAAGCGTACATTCTTTTGCTCATAACTTGACTCTCGATCATCGGATCTTTACCAAATTTTGGCAGATCTATAAATGTTTTTGATTACTAAATATGTCAAAAAGTTCTTTTGGCTGTTAAATACTTTGGCAGAAACTTAATATACTCTGTGTACTTACTGTACAGAGTATACAAATTGATTGCTCTTGCTCTTCTACTCTCGTGTAAGCGAGATTTATGCGGACAGACGGACAGCTCCAGTATACAGGGGCCAGTGTATGGCCCAGTGAAAATCTTAATAGTATGGCATTTGCTTAGTCCTTATGGGTATTCGGGGTTGTCCCAGAAATCTCTAGAGATTTTCTTATAAACGATTGAAATTTGAACTAAACTAGGAGAACTTTAGATGTAAAGTGACAGATACTAGAGAATGGAAACCGTACGCATCAAACCTATTTGTCCTTGAACAGTCGGTTTCAAATCTCTTAACTTTTGTCATTTAATCTAGTAGCCTAGCATTTTGGAGACATTTCACATATAAAGGCAAGCAGTTGAAGCTCGAAATGAAAGCGCTTACACGAAAATCTCTAGAGATTTCTGGGACACCCCCGATTAACTAGTTCGACCCCTGGTGCTGACAAATCGTGTCTATACTCTGTATCGTAGGTACATAGAGTATTATAAGTTTGTGCAAAAGTAAGTAACAGCCAGAAGGAAGCAACTCCGACCCCATAAAGTATATATCAACAGCCGAGATCAGCATCAACAGCCGAGTCGATAAAGCCATGTCTGTCTGTCTGTTCTTATAAACGCACAAATGTCAGAGATGGTAAGAGATAGAGGTTTGACTTGTATGGTACAAAAACTGCTTATATCTGCAGGCAGATTAAATTTATTTTTTATTTTGGCCTCGCCCCCTCCCTCCCCCATAATTTGGAAAAAAACCTTATATCTCCCACAGTTTTAAAGATAAATGGTTTGTACTTTCTATACATATTTAGTAATCAGGATTACTTATCAATCCGCCAAAGGATTGGTAAAGATCGGATGCACGGTTGTCGAGCTATAATCAAAAGACTGTTGGCTGAACCAATGCTGCTTTCAGCTGCTGCTGCAGCATCAAAATTTACGCTGAGCGTCTAATTTCGTTGGTACAGAGTATGTTATAGTCGTGCTTGACCGACTTTCTTACTTGTTTTATATGAAAACATGAATCGTTCAACTAACTTGGCATCATTTAGATCAGTATCATAATTAGGTCTTTCCCTGTACTCTATTTTAATATTTGTTTGTTAATTTGTCTCTTCTAACTCCTTTTTCATTGCATGGAGGTAAACCATTTGTTCATCCATCCGGACTGAACTCAAAAGCAACTCAAAAGCTTTCATAGCCGTGCAATGGGCACTTAAATTTGGCTAACCTGCCGTTCAAATTGACTAACCGGCTATTGAGAAATCGTGCCTAAGGTATAAAAGGCTACTCCTGCTTCCCTCGGTTTCTTTTTTTTGCTCACCTCAGTATCTTTGAAGCATAAAATCCTTTTCAATTATGAATCTCAAATTTTAAGGAAAAATGCCCAAAAAAAAGGACAACATTTCCCTAATGACCAAAACTGGTGGAAAAGATTGTAAATTCATTACAGTTTTTATTAAGATGTATACATATTTCTTTTTTTCTTAACTAATCGCTGACACGTTTTTAGCTTGGCGACCTTTTAAAAGCTTAACCTGCACCTGCCTCTCCCTTGCTCCACACACCCCATGTATTTTTTTTTGCGCCTGACTGTGTGTGTGTGTGTAAATTTATGCAGCTTCGAGGGCAATTTTCTCTCTTAGCCATAATATTTGTCTATGGTTACACGCTTCGACAGTCAAAACTGTAAAGCAAACATCGAAGCAGGACTCAACTCACCTCCCCCCCTGCGGTGTGCCCGAAGGCCACAAACGCACTTTGCGACTAAAGTCCCGCGAGAGTTGATGCCAGCCAGGACCCTTCATATTTCATACTTCAAGTGTTTGAATAATGGAAAATTATGAAAAATTATAAATAAGAGGGGGGGCGTGTTGCGTGTGAGATTTTGTGGGCTGCAAAAGTGGGCATCAAGTGGGTGGGTGGTGGTTGGGCTGGGCTGGATTTTGGAAACATCCGCCTGCTGTGTGCCCTGCGGCCTGGGACAATGTTGTTACTACCGAAATTAACGAAAATCTGCTGATTCCAGCTCATTGCCATTTTAATTTCATTTACGATTCTTGAAATGAAACTAAATAAACAATTAAGTAAAGTGCTCAACTGAGGGAATCATCGGGAAAGAAGAGGTAAGATGTAGCTAAAAATGCTGCTTTTTCTAACCATAACAATTCAGCCGACTCTACCCATGGGTAACTCCATTAGAACCGCTGCACAATCCATGTTTAAGGGCGTGTTTCATATGTTTATTATGGCTACCCTTCATACAGATTGCCATAACAATAACAAATATTTAGTTAATTGCCACGCAGGTGGCCTGAATCTCATACTTCGGCTAACCCTCAACCCAAAGAACCACTTGATTGTGCAACTTCAAAAGCGGCAAACGATTTCAGGATCACTTCAAATGGTGACAAAGCCATTTTCATTATTTTCTTGTTATTGTCCTGGCATTGTGATCGAACTAAGACACAGAGAGCGAGAGTTCGAGCGATCACACACACACACACACACACACACACAAAAAGTGCCCATGAGTGGGCACATTCTTGTGACCTTTTCCCTAGCAACCAGCAATCTAAATATTTGTGATGGGCGCAGGAGAGAGGAGCACAAATTATGCCATGCCTGATGATTACTAATTTCTTGGCGACGACCAAAGATAAATATTTGCCCTACGCTTGAAGCAGTTGTTGTTGATTCGGGGCTTTGGTTGGGCTGAAGCTGAGCTGATGATGATGATCAGAAAACGAAATCACCTCAATCACTTGAGCTGCGGGATTAGGCGTATTTGACTTGCACGCACCGACGACGAGCAAAGCTACTGAACGGTGCGCGGCTCGGCTCGGCTCTGTGTGGCCAGCCAGCTACTGTTTTACCCACAAATGAACAAAAAAAAAAAAAGAAAGAAAAACAAAATACGAGACGACATACAGACACTCAAGTGTCTAAATAAAAATAATAATTGTAAATGATGAAGTCAAAATAAGCAGATCATTTAAATGATGATTGCTCTGTTGATGCTAAATGATGGGAACCGTTGGCTCATACACAGAGAAGGTTGTCAAGAATTTTGATTAAACATGGAAAAAACTTGGAATGGTAGTATTGCTTTTGGAATGGAACACTGCATGAGTGTTAGAAGATCGCCTTATTTATGAAGACTTCATTAAAAACTTTCACTTAAATCAAGAAAATAAGTGAATTTTCTTTCGAATAGGTTGGACTTATCAAAGGAAAAAGCATATCAATGACTACTGTTAGAATATTCTATAAGAATTCTATGGCATCTTTTGCAAATCTAGGTTGATTTTCAGAAAAGATTGCTTACAAACAAATTAAGAGTATACAGCCTTGTTTTCAATGCCATGTTTGTGATACAAAACCAGCAAGTGCTTAGGATTGAGAACTCAATATTGAGTAATGAGCATCAAGTACTGATAATCAAGAAATAAGTAAAGTACTGTGTAACTGAGTGTTATTGAGTTCTGAGTTTTGAGTAAAGATAATAGAGAAACACAAACTTAACCGAATCAAACCAGCAACATAACTTTTTATACCTGGAAAAACTAAAGGAAATAATTTGAATACTCTTGCAAAGGGTATTATATTTTCGCCCAGAAGTATGCAACGCATAGAAATTTTCATTTCCAACCCAATAAACTATATATGTTCTTGATCAGGGTGACCAGCTGAGTCGATTGAGCTTTGTCCGTCCGTCTGTCATATTCTACTCAAGCTAGTCTCTCAGTTTCAAAGCTATCGGGCTGAAATTTTGCACAGAGTCGTCTTTTTACTGCACGCTACTAATATATCGAAACCGACCGGATCGGATGACTATTTCTCATAGCTCCAATAGGAACAATTGGTCGGAAAACTACTTTTAGTGAGAAAAACTGTTTTCTTTTCAATGTAAACGTCTCCAAACTTTGTATTCATAGGTTTTCTATGCTTTTTAAAAATTCTACCAAGTTTGAAGAAAATCGGACAACTATATGGTATAGCTGCCATACAAAAGATAGCTATGAATACCAGTCTTAGTTAGAAAAACTTTTTTGTTTTCAATGGTAGCATCTTAAAATTTCGTATTTAATTGTTTTACATGCTTTCACCTAATTCTACTAGTTTTTGTCCAAATCGAATGGCTATATCATACGAACGATCGGTCTGAAAATAGGTCGCTGTGTGAAAAATATTATTATGTTTGAAAATATTCCAAACGAGCAACTGCAAGGCTATAAAAACTTCGACACAGAAGAAGTTAGCTTAGCTTTTCGGGTTTTTTTGTCAAATAAAGTGTTCAGATGGCCAATTTTTGGGTTGACATTTTTATATTTCTGTTATGTATTGAAAATAGTTTAAGGAATTGATAAAGTTTTGATTGAAAACTAAGGGATACACAGCTAATTTGTGCCGAGAAGCCGTGTTGTTACAAAAATGCTCTATCGAACCGAAAGCTGCCAAAGTAAACGGTTCGGTTCGGTTTATTTGACAAGTTCGATGGTGCGTTAGCGCAATGAATACGTGAAAAGGGATGTACATCAGTTACCAAACTAAGGTATGCACGTAGAATCCGAAATATTTAAGAACTCAATGTGAACAAAACTGTTTGTAGCGACTTTTGAAGTGGTTTTTCATTTGGAACTTTTGAAGAACCTTTTGGAACATCGTAAGGTCGAAGATATTGTACTTGCCCTCCTTCCTTAAGAAACACACAGAGCACAAAGTGGTTTCGAGAAGCTTATTTCTTTGACTGACGATATAAAAGGAACATGCAAAACGACTTGAAAAGTGAAAGCATAAAGTAGGCTGATGATGGTATAAAAGGAACCTTAAAACATTACTGTACCTAAAAAACCAAGCCATCCATGCTATGTTGGACTGTCTTTGTCTATTTGTGTTGACTCTTCGTCGCTTAAAATTATAAGAATAATAGAAATATGAATAAGAACTGAATTTTTCACAGTAGTTTCATCTTAAGCTAAGAATAGCTTTTAAAAAATTCTGTTGGAAAATGTGCAAAAATTTCTCTAAAGGCTGTTGTATGAAACTTTTATGTTCCTCATCCAATCAGGCTCTCTCTTTCTCTTTAAATATCTATATAAAAATGCCACAATGACTTCCTACCAATCTTCTCAAATGTTCTGTAAGAAATCTAACCACAAAGTCGGAAACCTTTTAAACTTTTTTTTTCCTCTTAGCTTCGAAACTATTTTCAAATTTTTGAAAATCATAAAAATTCTACGAAAATTGTTACCAAAAACCACATAAAATGGTTTGTTTCCCATACGATCGATCATACCTAGACTTATTTTCAAAAACTCCAATGTCAATTCCCTTCTTCTGCAAAGTCCACCCACCTCAATATCTTCGCTCCGTCTTTCCACACATTGTTCAACACTAATTCAAACTCACGTATTCAATGCTGCGTTTCTCTAATCAAGTAGTCTGCTTCCTGATCTCATAGTCTGTACATACCTCAACCCGCTAATAGTGTATTGTAGGCACATCTTGTTATTGCTGCTGTTGTCTTAGGCAAGATTTTCAATAATTATTGCCACTTATGGCTTGGTTTTTAGCTTCGACAATCTCCGTTAACGTCCTCGTCGTCGTCGTCGTCGTCGTCGTCCGGCATGGGCGTACTATGTATTGTGCGGGGTTTCTCTCGAGTGGCAACACTTGGCATGCAAATATGCTAAACAGTAGCAGCCAGCGAGAAGCCGGAGAGGGTTTTTCGTTTTGTTTTGTTTTTTGGTGAGCGGCTGAAGTTGATTATGCTGCTTAAGATGATGACGGGGCACAAGAGATTTTGGTTTTGTCAGAGACAAGTTTCAACGAGACGTTTTTTTTGTGGTTGTATGTTAATTAGTCGCGTTTCCATGAGACAGCAACTTTTTCTTTTGGCCAGCAAATGTTTGCCTCCGCTGAGCTTCAATTAGTTGTGGAATCTGTGAAATGCCCGCCCCAAAACATGGGATTCTAATCCGCTTAGAAATGTATTTGTACCAGCGGTGAAATTTGTCACCTAATGGATATAGCGGGCGTCAAATTGTCCCCCGGGGCTGGCAGCAGGCTCATTATCCTGATGGGTTAATGAATGTTACACACACAAACTTAAGTTGTCTTAAGCTCAACTCTAAACAGAGACAGAGTGAGAGCGAGCGAGGGAGAGCGAGCCCTTTCCACTTCCTCCCTGCGTACGCACACGCAAATGTCAACATTGTGTCGCACTTGAGGGAGGCAGGCGGGCAGGCAGGAAGGGTTTAAACATTGACCGTTAACATATTGCCAATGTGACACAAACAAGCGACGGTAATCCTTATCAGAGACGCTAATCAACCAGGAAACAAGGCGTCGCTATCAGCGCCTTCAATAAAATTGTTAACAAATTAAATTTGTCAACTCCCCTCCGCCCCCTTTGTTGGCTGTTTGTTTGTTGGGTTTCTTTCCTTCAACACTAATGGACTTTGAATCGTCCTGATTTTGCCTAATATGGCCAGGGGAGGATTTCTGCGGTAAGTACACCCCGGGGTTAGGCTTTCCGGAAAAAAAGGAGATGTCGAGACTTGTATTTACATTGGCAATGATACGGCCTAACCTCAAACTTTGGTCCCATTACTCAAATTAAGTGATTCATTGGGCATTGTTTTCAGAAGCCCGGCAAATGTTAAACGCTGACAACTAAATAAACAGTCGAAAACTCACTGGGGAGACAGCAGGGTACGTCCGTACAAACACACACACACACAGATTGCGATGCAGATGCTTTGGATTGGTTTTTGAGGGTGAAGAGCAGCACTCAATTGGTTTCACGCTGGGTATTAAAACGAGCGTGAAATTAACCAAGATTTGTGTTGAACGGGGGGGAGAAAGATGGAATTTTTGAAAACTGATTGAAGGAAATCGGGAAAGTTTTCAAGCGAATTTGGGGGAGTTGTGAAAGTAAAGAGTGGGGAAAGGATGCGTAAGGAAGCTGAAAAATTGACATAACTACAAGGAGTTGTATGTCTTCAAACCAAATTTGGCTTTGTTTATGGCTTGACTAAAAATCAAGTGTTTTATTAATCGATAAATAATTCTAATTTATATAAATAACTGAGGTCCGAACAATTTGCCTATTATGTTAAGGAAGCTTTGAGGTTTCTATGAGCCACACGACTATAAAATACTCTATACCTCCCAAAGTTTATAAATGTCACACAAAGTAAAAGGTGTAAAATGCTGCCCATCGCTATTTCAGGTGCTGCCCAGCATAAGTGTTTGTTTTCCCCATAACTCATCTATTGGTTCATCCGATCTTCACCTTTCTTCCGGCGTATCCATAAGTAATACTGTTCACTAAATATGTGCAGAAGGTAGGGACGTTCTATCTGTAAAATTGTGGGAGATGTGAGGTTTCTTTTTTTTCAAATTGCAAGGGCGTGAGGGGCAAAAATTTCAAATAGTATGCTAGTATTTGACAATTTTGAAAATAAGTATCTAACTCATATTTTGCAGTGTAATGTAAGTGCCCAATAACTACAATCTCTGAAATTTTCAAAAAGATCGGATAATAAGTGACAGAGCTTTAAGGGTTATAAAAAACGTAGCATACTTTTTTGGGTCGCTTGCGCATTTTGCTAGCATATTGTTGAAATGTTGACATTAATAGTAATGCTCTGTTAATTAGCATTAGGAAAGGCTATTAAACATTATTCCCCCTGAGTAACGGGAATTTCGAAGCTTACGATCTCGTTAACTTTTAGTTTGGCTGAAATTGATGCAAAATTCATTTAATTTCATTTCAATTTATTCATTCCTAAAGTAACTGATTGTATTTTTGTACAAAAAACTATTTTATTTTAGTTTTTTGGAACCTTAGTAAGTTTTATTTATCACTTTCATATTGTCTTCTATATGTTCTTGATCAGCTTTATCTTTTTAAATTAACCTTTTACTACAATCCTTTGTGTGGTATTCTTTCAGTCTTCTTTTGTTTTTTCGGCCTTGCTTGCTTCGTGTAATTTCTTAGAACTCTCTGAGTGGAAATCGTTTTATATTTGGGGGAATTCTGTTAAGTATTCTCGTCGAGTCGAGTTGCTTTTTCTTAGAAAGTCAAGACAAATTAAGACAATAACGAGAAAGCTTAGCTAACTTCGTCTGTGCCGAAGTTTTAATACCCTTGCAAGTGCTCGCTTAAATATTTTAAAACAAAACTCTTTTTTCCATTTTCCGACCAATCGTTCGTATGGGAGCTATATGATATAGTCATCCGATTTGGCCAAAAATTGGTAAAATTATTTGAAAGCGTGTGAAACAAACCAATACAATATTGCAGGGTGCTACCATTCAAAACAAAAAAGTTTTTCTAACTAAGACTGTTTTTCAGACCTATCTTTTGTATGGCAGCTATACCATATAGTTGTCCGATTTTAATAAAACTTTGTAGAATTATAAATAAACATTGAAAACCTACGTTTACAAAGTTTGGAGACGTTTCCATTGAAAAGAAAAAAGTTTTTCTCACTAAAACTAGTTTTCCGACCGATTGTTCCTATGAAAGATATGAGATATAGTCATCCGATCCGGTTGGATCCGACATATTAGTAGTGTGCAGCAAAACGAAGACTTTGTGCAAAATTTCAGCTTGATAGCTTTAAAACTGGGAGACTAGTTCGCGTAGAAACAGACAGACAGACGGATAATGCTCAATCGACTCAGCTCGTCACCCTGAACAAGAATATATAGGGTTTATGGGGTCGGAAATTTTCTTAAGACTTATTGCAAGTCGATGTATTTTTTCTTAACAAAACTAAGACAAAGTATAGAAAGTGAAATACCTAACCGATCCGAACCCTTGGTTTTGTTAGCTTTAAAAAAAATAGTGATACGACCCGAACTGGAGGTTTGAGTTCTTTATAAACCACTGAACGAAATGGCTTGCCACTCTTTAACAGATTTTTGCATCTTCAACACTGTATAAAGCTTTTAGTTGGCTTCTCTTAAGACTTCATTTGGGACACAGCACGATCAGAATGATAGATATACCTATATATACCAGTATTCCGATATCTTTCGGAGTTTTAAGTTTGGTTCAGATTTTTTGGTTTTGGTTCACTTTGCCGAAAAATGATTATTTTAGGTTTGAAAGCGGCTTACATAACGGTCTGAAGTATGGAAAAAATTGTTCTTACATTGTGTAATAATATGATAGTTTTCTGGTACTCTTTATGGTTCAGTTATTTTCAGCGATTTCTGAAAAATCTCATAAAATTGTATCTACACCGAAAACACTATGAGTCGAAACTTTAACTCGTATGGATTCCGGTTTGGTGCAGTATTCGAGAAAGTATTAAAAACTGTTTTTTGGGTTCCAACGAACCGAACTATTTTGTAGTTTTCTAAGATTTTTACGTTTCTTGATCTTAAAAACTTTACAGCAAAACTAGGAAAAAAAAATATTCTAAAATCTGTATAATATTGAAAACTCTTAAGAACTTACTGTACTCCAAACACATTTTGAAACCAGATTGTCACCTAACCATAAACTGAGGACTTAAAACTTCACTTCAGCTTTGAAAGTATTGTTTAAGCTTCACAGAAAAGTTCTCCCCCACCCCATCAAAACGGTAGTCAACTCACCTCAACACGTTCCTCTTTAAGATCCACCTTTAAGGCCAGCTGTTCTCTTAAGACCACATCCGGATAATGCGTCTTATCGAATGTCGCCTCCAATTGCTCCAACTGTTCCTCCGTAAAGATGGTGCGATGGCGTCGCTTGCGTTTCGGTGGCGGTCCATGTCCCAAATGACCCAAATGATGCTGTCCATGCCCCAAATGGGGATGATGATGACCATGATGGTGCTGATGATGATGGCCATGGCCAGCGGCCAGGCTCGCGGCACCATGGCCACTGACATGAGCCTGCATTTGGGCGGCGGCCACATGGGCCACCGCAGCGGCATGCATGTAGTTCGGATAGAAGTTGGGATAAGCAACTGCAAAGGGAAAAACACAGACATGAATTCATGGGGCAAAAAATAAATCCTTAAAAATGCGCATAACAAAGTAGAAAAACAGCCGTCATGTGGCTTCCGTTTCCGGTTGCAAAAAAAAAAGAAAAAAGCAGGAAAAAATCTCAGATTTTAATATTCATGGTAGGGGCTCAGGTCCTGGGGGCCTTTGAATTCCAAGCATCCACGCTCGAATCAACATAAGTCTCTGCCAACCCCACCCCCCCCTGCCTGCCTGCCTTCCTTCCTTCGTTTACTTCGGGCAATGCAAATCCTCTCACTCAAATGGGGAAAAGCAAAATCATCTTTCACGGATCATTGCCTAATTACGAATAATGCCCTTCAGGATTGCCATTGAATTGGTGGTGAAATCCTTACACACTCACCTAGAAAATCCGTTGGTGAGGCTGCCGCAAAACCGCTGGCTGCCGCCGCCGCCAGGTGACCCAGATGCAGACCGGGATGCTGCAGCATGGCAGGAACCCGCTGCATTCTTATGGGACTGGCAGCGGCGCTGGAGCTAGAATTTGAATTGGGTGAGGCGGGGGACTCGGTGCTGCGTTTCAAGCCAATTCCATTGTTGTTGTGGCTGTTGCCTTGTGGGTGGTGGTGGTGTTGATGGTGGTGCGAAGAGTTGGCAGTGGGCACCGCATTAGCACTACGAGAACCGAGTATGCTGTCTATGGTGAAGAGCGAGGCTGCGGCCGCCGCACTGTTGGCCACACTAACCCGTGGACGTTCCTCATCCAAAATGGTGACACCGGATTGACTGCCATCATCTGAGGAAGGTGTCTGGGATTGGGATTGCTGTTGCTGCTGTTGCTGTTGTTGCTGTTGTTGCTGCTGCAGCACCGACTGTAATCTCTGTCCCAGATAGCCACACTGCTGGGAATTGAGTAACATGGCGGTGGTCAAATGATAAGCCGCATTACTGGCACTGCCGGGTGAGCGCGAGATCTGTCTCGGTGGCTGCTGCTGCTGTTCACCCAGATCACTGGAGCAACGCTTGAGGGTATAACCCGCCGGCGGGGAATTCGTCTCAACCATGTGTATGCTGTGGGGCGGAGGAGTGGGCGGCGGTGAGCCGGGCGAGGGACTGGGAGTGCTCACTACGGTGATCTTGAATTTGGCCTTGTCGCTTGGGCTGCCACCACAAGCCGACGCGGGGGTCCACAGTGAGGATAGAATTTTGAAGGTGTTATAAAAACTTCAGGGGAGATGAAGCGAAATTCGCGACGTGTTTTGAATTGTGGAAATATTTCAGGTGTTTCTTTCGTTACGCGACGCGAACCCTTCTTGTCCGTTCGAGGTGCAAAACGGTATTGAAACTGTGCGCAGCAGAGGTTGTGCGAAGTCGCGCTCTCTCGCTGTAAGTGGCAGACATTTTCGACCCGCCACCAATCAGCGCTTGGTCCCGCCCTCTGCTACCATATTGAATCGAGCCAAACGCTCTCTCTCTCTCTCTCTGTTTCTCGTTCTGTGTGGCTGTGAGAGTAAGCCCGGTGGTGGTGGTGGTGGTTTCGTCTGGAGATAGCAAACGCCCCAACACGTCGGGTAACATCTTCATTCAACGGTTGCCAAGAGTTGCCCCAAGATGGCGCATTCCCCCACTGTCTGTTTTTTGTTTTTTTTTTTTTTTGTCTTTTTTGATGCCTTTCGCTTCCTCCTGACAGTTATTTATACAGATAAAGTCATCACTGACAGACCCCAGAGCGAAAAGGAAAGACACAGCACAAGAGGGAGTTGGCTATATGGGCGTTATCCCACTGGCACCAGCGGGGATGGGCTGATGGCGGCGGGGTGGGGGGGTGGTGTGATGCCGCTTCGCTGTATCTTAAGAAGATAATGACTAAATTAATGCTTTTATGTTTTTGGCAACACATAAACATCATTATGCGCTCAATCCGAGAGCCAAATGAGGTTCGCTGCTGTTCGGTTCGGGGAAGGAATTGTATGTAGTACAGCTAACCCAATCGAACATTGGAATCGAGCGATTCTATTTGAGTAATGTAGTCTTTGATATGCTTAATTGGGTTAGCACTTGCTCATTCCGCTCCTGAACCGAACCCCTGCGAACCGTTTCGGCTTGAACCAAAGCATGTAGCCAACGTTTGGAACTTATGACTTCCCGAACCTGAAACCCAACTGGATCTTAACTATTTTAAAATGAGTTTGGTTCCAAAAATGACCAGAAACACTTTCAAATGAACTTAGAATATGTTCTGAGCAGTGATTAGACAAGTTCCGGCCTCAAGTTCCTGTCTAATTTTGATATATTATCAAAGTATTAGGCAAAGGTCATGTCAGAGGCATGAATGCTTTGAGAAATATGGTTAGGTTATATGTTGTATGAAGTATATTGATATTGCAGTTACCCAGTAAAAATTATATAAAATTTCTGATCATACGATATTTTTTTTAAAAGAGTCTAGAGTCGAGAAATGTTCCCGTTTTCGGATCACAAAAGATCCGCATGTAAACCTAGCCCCGAATCTTTTTGAAGAGTCGGTTCTAGCCCGTTCTTCTGATCAGTTTCGACTCATTCAATGAATGAAAAGATTCGACTTTCCCAAACCGAGCACCTCTCACAATCTCTTGGTGTCTGTGCAAGTAGTTTTCGCACAGGTGAAAAGAAACTACAGCTTAACGCTGACTCCGGACGGTAAATTTTAAAAAGCTTTCTCCAATAGCTAGTGAAGGTGACCGAATGTCAAAGCTTTGAAGGATGCAACTTTATCACACGACTTTATCCTGCAACGCAGACACACACACGCTGTTGTTTTATGCGCCCGACTAGATCAATGTCCACATAGAGCTCATACAGTTCCTCGTTTTTTTCGCGTATGAAATTCATCGCCAACTTTTAGAGGTTCATAAATCCTTCTAAAAACTTTTCTCTCTCGAATACGCCAAATTACCTTCGCAGCCGCTGCTGTTAACGTCCATTCTTCTGCGCCGTATTGCAGGACTGGGAGGATCAGCGACTTGTAAAGCGCCCCACTGAAACCGTAGTATCATCGGTTTGCAAGAGTGATTCTTCTTCGGATTTCCAGACTAGTGTTGTTGCCGCTGGATATCATCGTTCCGAGGTAGACAATAGATTGGTGAGTGTTGGACTCAGTCTCATGGGTTTCCTCCAGTAAATGTGGCAATGTTAATATCTGGTCTATGGACTATGTTCCATGGATTTACCTGGTCTAAGGCCACACTGATAAGTTTCAATTAGTTTTCTCATTTGCGGCTTAAGGCTTACACATAGATTGCATGACAGAACCTAATCTGCAATGGATAGGACACTGTTTCCACAATAATTGGCGCAAAACTTAACATGCTATTACCGTAGATCAAAAAAAAAACTATAACTTCACAAGAAATGTGCTAGAACCAGTTGGGAATTTCAATAAAATCTCTACTATTTGTGCTTAATCCATATTATTTAGAACTTGAATTGAAATCGCTCTTCTCTTTAAATGTTTGGCTTACTGTAAGTACGAAAAGTTCTTGATTCAAGATTTTGTGTTCACATTTCTTGAACAATAACGTCCGTTTTTAGATTATAGAAAGTTTTAAACACAATATACTTGAAATTTTGAAAGCAAAACGGCAGAAATTCAGTCCATATCGATCTAGAACTCTGATAGTTGTTACTACTGAGTGAACTGACTTAAGGCTTAAGGTTAAGGCATGGTATAAATGATATTTATTATCAGAGAGGCAACCGAAGGTAAACCGAACTATAAACCGAGCGGTTGGCTTTTCGAAAGTGCTGAACCAAACCAAAAACCACAAATCAAAAAGGTTCGGCTTAGTTTACTTTACAGAGATGTTAAACTCAAGCTGCTTACCCCTAGACCAGACCTTACACTCATAAAAAAATTCGCCCTAGAATTTAGAAATTCTCCTATAAAATCCGTCCTAAGGCTATTCACCCTAAAATTAAGAAAATTTTTTCTTATTTATGGAAAATTTTTGTGAAACTTTGAAAAATTTTCCATTAATGCGAAAATATTTTTCTTAATTTTAGGGTGAATCGCCTTAGGACGGATTTCATAGGAGAATTTCTAGTTTTCGGTACTAGACTACTTGTCCGGGAGATGATTTTCCATCCGAAAATTCACTATTTGTTCGAATCCCCACAAGTTATGGCCCTCAATCCAATCGAATATATCAATGTTCCCAAAAAGGAATCCAAACATTTGACTTCATGTAATGGGCAAGTTTTTAAAAGTACTTTCAAGCTCTTAAAATGTTATATAGTAGTTCAATTTCGCTTTATAACTTTAGAAAACAATATATATTTGAGAAATTGATAAAGAAAGGAGTGAACCACTGAGCCGAACCACTTATTGCCAGCGGCTAGCAAACTGTTTTATATATGAAAAATTCATTTGAAATAGAATTGTAGTCAAATAACTGACTTTAATATGTACAAAAATGGAGTGAAATGCCTTAAAAAAGTGTAAACAATTAAGTCCCAGCAAGATTCATGGAAATTCAAGACGAAAAACCATAAATCAAATAGAAATATTGACCAAAAAGTGTGCCCTCATTGACGCAAATATCAACTGAAAACCCAAATCAAATAGGCGCAGCTGTCCCCCTGTCTCTCTCTCTCTCTCTCTCTCTTTCTCTCTTGCTCGGTTCTGCTTTTCAAATGTGATCCGATACCCTGGGACAACCATTTTGCTTTGCCATTTGCCTCACGCCCCGCTTCATTCATCCGTTCATCCAGCCATGCAGCCAGACAGCCCGATTCCAATTCCTATTCCTTGTAGGCCGCACGTTTGGTTTTATTGCACCTTTTGTTTAGGGTATTTAGCCATCTTGCTCTGATCGCTGGCTCTCTCTCTCTCTCTCTCGCTCTCTCCCTCTTTCTATGAGGTAATCGCTGCAATTTGCACGCTTACGCATATCGCAAGATTACCCCTGATCCCCGTCCGCTGATCCCTTGATGCGACGGCCAGGCAGCCGCCATTGATATGTATGTCAGGTCTGCGCAAGGCATAAAACGATATTTGGATTAACAATTTAATTGACTATACAGTGAAAACCGGTGTGACCATGACCATGTTTGATCCAAGGGTTGTTAATGCCTGTTAGGGATTAGGCCAGGGTTTCATTAACATATCAATGTCAGCGGCAGGCTACTGATTTTTCGATTCAGATTTTCGATGATGTTGGCTTCTTGCGGAAATTCGCTTAAATTTTTAACAAGACAAATACCCAAAGCTCAACACCAACCCACCCAAAAAAAAAAAAGGAAGCAATCATCCTGTGGAAGAGCGAGAGCGAGAGCGAGAGCAAACGAAAACTTTTCTAATTTCGCAAAAAGAAATTTCACCCGAGGGCTTTCCTTATTTTCGCAAAGTGGGAAGCAGAAACAGTAACAGAAATCGAAATAAAAATCATCAAGTAGAAAAACCTTTTATTCCTCCACTCGGTGTTTACACAGTCCTTTGCCAATTGAACTCTGCTCCATCGGAGCCATCGAAGCCATCGGAGCGGGAGCGGGTGAGGGATTGGGGGGCGAAAAACACAATACTTAGACAAGTTAATTTAATTTTTTATTTAAAATTCAATCTAGCAACTAAAACAAAAAGTGCAATCAGGTCAGGACTGAACCACCCCTCCCCCTCCCCCCTGGCCAACCGTGGTACAACTTTTAAGCTTATCGAGGCGAGGACTTGTCGAGTCGTGTGTGGGCCGGCCACCCGTCGGGAGTTGGCTTCCACATGTAAGAAGTTCAGTGCAAAGGCAAATACACTAAAAGAGGGAGGAGAGGGGGAGGAAGAGGGCGAACTGGCATCCTGGCTGGCTGGCCTGCTTAATTATTCAATAATTTCTAAAAGCATTGGCAACATTTTGTCCTTTCGTCATCCTTTCATCCTTTAGCAGGAACATGTGACGTTTAATCAGTTGTGTGTACAACCGTGTGTGTGTGTGTGTGTGCCGCTCATATGTAGCAGTTTGGGGGGCGACTTTACGCTTCATTCGGTTTAACCTTTGTCAGCGAGAAAGCGACAAAGAGAGAGAGAGATTGGCAGAGGGAGAGAGTGAGAGTTGCATTTATCATTAGAGGGAAAAGCTTAGCTTTTGTTTTCGG
This sequence comes from Lordiphosa andalusiaca, assembly GCA_035044965.1. Classification (NCBI taxonomy): domain Eukaryota; kingdom Metazoa; phylum Arthropoda; class Insecta; order Diptera; family Drosophilidae; genus Lordiphosa; species Lordiphosa andalusiaca. The sequence continues at coordinate 1,546,816 of JAWNNM010000660.1, forward strand.
TATGCCCCGAGGTCCTTGCATGATGTAGAAACTTTGGATTAAAATATTTTACATTCAAGGTCCTTTTACAGCTTGCGGCAACTAATTGAACACAAAGGCTGAAGCTGGGGCCATGCATTAAATCTAAGTTGGACTTGTTTTTTAAATGTGGGGAAATGTTGACTAAGAACCAGATACCAGGGCTAAATAGTTCCCATATAAGTCATATAAGTTTCAAAAGGATTTGAAGAGCATTTAAAATTCAGAGCCCGTACCCTTGGTATATATTTAAGTAGATCCCAAACCCGTTTTATTTTATAAATCAGGGATGCAAACCACTCGAAAATAAGGACTGGTTCGGTTCAGTGGTTCATACAGTTTCTGAACCGCCGGTTCGATTCATTACATGGTTTTTGGAGCTAACTGAACCGCGGTTTCGGTTCGGTTCAGTGGTTCACAAAGGCACATTATGAAATATTATGATTGTTGTAGTAATGTGACTTGTCGAACACTTTTGAAATTTGATTCTTATAATCCATTTAAATATCTTTAAAATCCTTGGAAGAATTTCCAATGCTTATTATGTTGGATTTCCAGGAGTCGTCTGGATGAATACTCTCGAAAATTGAGAATGTCTGCTAGAAAAGAATATGTACTATGCATCTTAATTATTCTATTTATCATATCCCTTAATCAGCTCTGAAATGAAAGGGCTGGTCCTGAATTCATGACATCATTTTTATGAATTTTAGCCATGGATTTTACTCTGACATGTCCTACTACGTCATGACCTTAGTTGATTTTAGGAATGATTTCAGTTAGAGAACTGAACCGAACCGAACCGTTTTTGTTTGTGGTTTTCGGTTCGGTTCAGCAATTCTGAAAGGAAGCCGGTTCGGTTTGCGGTTCGGTTCACTGGCTGGAATAAGCGGTTTGGTTCGGTTCAAAACCGGTTCGGTTCAGAACCGGTTTGCATCCCTGATATAAATGGAACCGAAAAAATCCGTAGAATACCAAAAAATCCGTGATTCAGGTACTAATTTGGTTTAAGTTAACCAAGCAGCAACCTCGTAGCTGCCCTATTTGTATTGGATTACAACCTTAACTCGAAGAATAACGAGCTCATCTACTTTGAAACACCCTGTACCCTTGATTTTGTGTGTTTTCTTTCACTTTCTAGACACATACACTTGCGTGCAAGCACCCAAGTCTTAGCTAACGTTGCATGTACCCCCTCCCGCTCCATTCAGCCAAATTTATTCGTGTATAACTTTGATAATTTTAAACTGATCTCAATGTGCTTTTCAGAATAGAAACAGCTACAACGGGGCTGTAGCTTAAAAATTGTCACTCTGACAGTATTTTGCGGTTTAAGGGGTGCAGGGGGGAATTCTTACTAATCTGATACCAATTTGATTTGCGTTTGGCATACACCTAACTACATGCAACAATTTGTGGCTCTATCTCTTGTGATCTCGGAGATATAAACGTATGTACACTCAGACAGCTGAACAATAATTATTGAGGCCTGTTCCGATTGTGTCTAGAGGGTTAAAACCAAGAACATTGTACTCAAGATGAGCACATTCGTTGTCAAAAACTAATCATAAATAGATTTTCTCACTTCAAGAACAATTTTACACTTGAAGAATATTTATCGATCCGCCGAAGAAATTTTAAAGATCGTATGCAGGAAAGTCGAGTTATAGGGAAGGCAAATAATTATACTGGGCAGCACCGGATTCTATGGAAAGCACTTCAAATATCTCAACTCTTTGTGTGAGGTACAGAGAATGTTATAGAACAAACTGTTTCAAATAATTTATAATTTTTTATTATTTTTATTTATAATTTAAATAGCAAAGGAAAGGAAGGCTCAAGAAACGTGAACAAAGCCGGTCAAACGGGTCGAAAGTGCAACGGTTTAAAACCAGAGAGATCCAAGTTTTTGTTAAGATAAGGTAAAAGGTAGTGGTGCAGTGGGTAGTGTGTGTGCCTGCCGTGGAAGAGGTTGTGTGTTCGATTTCGCCTCAGGAAAGCTTAAAATAAGACGTTTGTTGCTAGACTAATTCCTATCTTACCATACTGTTGTTTTGTATACCCTTGCAAAGGGTATTATAATTTTGCCCAGAAGTTTGCAACGCATAGAAATATTAATTTCCGACCCCATAAACTATATATTCTTGATCAGGGTGAGGAGCTGAGTCGATTGAGCTTTGTCCGACCGTCTGTCCGTCCGTTTGTCTGTTCCTACGCGAACTAGTCTCTCAGTTTTTAAGCTATCGAACTGAAATTTTGCACAAAGTCTTAATTTTGCTGCACACTACTAATATGTCGAAACCGACCGGATCGGATGACTATATCTCACAGCTCCCATAGGAACAATCGGTCGGAAAACTAGTTTTAGTATGAAAAACTTTTTTCTTTTCAATGGAAACGTCTCCAAACTTTGTAATCGTAGGTTTTCTATGTTTTTTGATAATTCCACCAAGTTTTATTCAAATCGGACAACTATATGGTTTAGCTGCCATACAAAAGATAGGTTTGAAAAACAGTCCTAGTTGGAAAAACTTTTTTGTTTTTAGTGGTAGCATCCTGCAATATTGTATTTGTTTGTTTCACAGGATTTGACATAATTTTGCAAATTTTTGGCCAAATCGAATGACTATATCATATAGCTCCCATACGAACAATCGGTCGAAAAATGGGAAAAAGTGTGTGTTTTTTTTAAATTTTTAAGCGAGCACTTGCAAGGGTATAAAAACTTCGGCACAGACGAAGTTAGCTTAGCTTTCTCGTTTTTGGTAAAAGATGATCGATTTCCGATTGTTTCGAAATTTGAAAATTTCACGAAAAACTAGAAGGCAACCCTGGAACATAGCACAGATGGCTGGGCTCTCTAGAAATAGGCTTGAGGAGGTCAACAGTCTCCAGGATAACTATTCAAAATCATAAAACTCCTCACACGCCGCGGGGTGGCTGAGGGGTGACCACCCACTTGAGCTAAATTAAGGACAATTTGCATTCGCGCGGGTCACAAATTGAGCTATCCGTAGGACATGAGACAATTGCTATCGCTCAGTTCGGCATCAGGCTTATAATTCTTGAGCAGAGGATCAGCCAGCGGACTAGCCAGAAAGGGTAAGGTGTGTGTGTGTGTGCGGGTGGGTGGGTGTGTGGGTAAGGGTAAGGGTAAAAGTAAGGGTAAAGGTTAGTAACTCTCATTACTTTAAATGGATTTCAATTAAGTGGCAAATTGATCTCGAAAACAATTGAGTCCGGGCGAGGCGTTTTGAGTGTCTCATGCTTTGGTTTGGTTTGGTTTTTGGTTTTTGGTTTTGTGCTTTGGCTTCCCAGTCCTAAGTCGCGCGTCGTCATAAACGGAGAACAATGGGACTGCCTGCTGCTGCTGTTGATCCTTATATATGGGTTAGAGCGATGCACATGCCTTGGTGGTGGCGGTGGCGGTGGTGGTGTGTAGGCGGGCTTCTGTTTTCATTCATCTGCGGTTTCGCTTCGCTTAAGCAGCTGCCGAAGCACTCGAGACCCGCCCCAACTCCTTCCCCATGACTGGCACTTTTCCCAGTGGCAGCCAAGTGGCTAGTCCTGTCGCTGACAGGATAACGAGATTTTCAAGTGGTCCATCAGCTCTCCGCACACCCCCCCTCTCCATTTAGCCAACCAACGAACCATTAGCTGAAGTCAGCAACTATCTTAAAAAAACTGCAACTTAATCTGTGCCGATTTTTCTCGCAATTAGTTGCAGGAAATTGGCACAAAACAACCGATTTTCCAAGGACTTAGCCATGTTCTATGGATTGCAGCCATCAAATGCGCATCAGCGATCACTCTACACCGGGCGTGTGAAGGAATTGATCCTGCGCCCTGCCTCTGTTGCGATACAACAACGTGGCTTATCCCGGCTGAGCCTTGTTGCGTTTTTCAATTTTTACTGAACGGTCAATTGAAAAGCGACCAGGAAAACGATCATGTAAATAATAGGCCGTATTCCGTATCCTTTATGTGAGTCCTTTTGTTTTTTATGCTCGACACGGAAAGTACACAACATGGGGGGATAACAAGGGAAACGGAAAAACAATTGGGTAAACAAACAACGCCACACAAGCAGCAGCCATAGAGAGAGAGAGAGAGAGAGAGAGAGAGGGAGCGCTCCTTGGACCAGCTCCTCATCTTTGGCAATCCTTTTCGTTTGTCTGTTTGTTTGTTTGCCAATTTGTTTAACTGTGGTGATGGTGGTGCCACTCCTGCTTTGTCCCAAGGTGCCACCGTACGCAGCGCACACAATTCTGATTGTAAGATTTGTCCAAAGAAAGAGTTAAGCCAAATAGACGCAGCAGCAGCCACCCAGAGCCAACTTTTCCTTAATTAATTGAGTCGAAGTAATTTTCGGGTACAAGAAACCCAGCGCGAACCCATTTTGGGTTATTCGTTCCATTTACCGCTTTTTGGACAAATATTTGTAGTTGCCCGCGGGCACATAATTTAAATTTTTAATTACGCCTCAAATCAACACACAAAATTATGACAGGTCCTCACCCCACCACCAACACCAGCACCACCATCACCATCAACTCTCTGCCTCCCCCGAGTGGAGCGAGTGAATTGTAATTGAGTGACTGTGTGAGTTAAGTAGTTGTAGTAGTAGTGGTTCTTTATTATTATTAATAAAATAAAATAAGAACATTTTGCATATTTAGGCATGGCTTATACATAGCATTTATGTTAATACTAGTGAGCTACAGGAAGACTTACCCTTCGGAGTTACACCACCTGCCTTCCCCGCCCGTCGCGAGATGGCAGATCTTTCACTCCAGGCTCTTAAAACTATAAAAGTGAAAACATTTTACAAATATAAAAACTTGAATAAAATAGAACTGTTGTACATGAACTTAAGTATATTAAAAATCCTCATATACTATTCTCCTCCTATATACTATAGCACCCTCAATATAATCCGCCAGGTTTGCCCAACCCATGGCTCCATCCAGATCCGCGACGACCTCCTCTGCCTCAAGCACTTCCTTCTTAAAATATTGACATCGAAACTCTTTCAAAATAGGTTCTCTATCTCCTTACAGTTGCAAAGCGAGCACAATCCACCGTTTACCGTGTTTCTGGGGTTGCTATTTAGCCGCAGCATATCTCCTCTCGCCTTTAGGATCCTTTGAATAGTCCTCTGTGTGGAGGCGTTATTGCAGAACTCAGCCCCTACCGCATAGCTTAAGTTCTTGAATATGCGAATTTCGCTCGATCTGGCCATGTTCACATGTTCCTTCTTAGTTTCTTCTGTTATGGCTGTGAGTAGAGATACACTACCTAAAATCCATTCCGAGTGCGTTGCATTTCCACTAAGGGTGATGTTATGATCCTCGAGTTTTCTTCTAAGCGTCGCGTACCATCCAATCCCCCGTCGGAGCATATACCGAGACAAAATATGCGGCAATCTGGTGCTGTTGTACTCGAGTTAAGTACGTCCCACCTAAAATTGGGATGATCATTCTAACCAAAATCAACTTAACGAATCCTTTTTCGAGACCTTGCCAATTCTGTAAATCTCCGTTTTAAACGAAACTCAAAAATGACTCCTGAATGATTGTGAATATGACTCGAAAATGAGTCGAAACAAAGTTTGGAGGCGTTTTCTTTGAAAACAAAAAAGTTTTTCTCATTAAAACTAGTTTTTCGACCGATCGTTCCTATGACAGCTATAACCTAAAGTCATCCGATTATAACAAAAAATTGAAGAATTGTTTAAAATTTTATAAAATAAATATATGCCAAGTTTAAATAGGTTTACATTGAAAACAAAAAAGTTTTTCCTAGTAAGACTATTTTTTAAACCTTACTTTTCTATGGCAGCTATACTATATAGATGTCCGATTTTGATCAAATTTGTAAGAATTATGAAAAAGCATTGAAAACTGGTAAATACGGAGTTTGAAAACGTTTGCATTAAAAACAAAAAAGTTTTTCTCACTAGAACTAGTTTTTCGACCGATAGTTGCTATGGCAGCTATATGTTATAGTCATCCCAACCGGCCGGTTCCGACAAATGTGCAGCGTATTTGTACCAGAAGACTTTGTGCAAAGTTTGGTGGCGATAGCTTTAAAGCTGACGGAGGAGTTAGTATAGAAACAGACGGACGGACAGACGGACATGACTATATAGACTCAGCTCGTCATGCTGATCAAGAATATATATTCTATATGCTTCCCTCTATGCGTTACAAAGATCTGCAAGGGTATAAATATCACCAGCATATATTCAATATCCCATATATCGCCTCTGCAATATATTCATTAACGATATATCGAACATTCAGTCAAAAACATCAACATTTCGATAAATCGCTATTATTTTCGGCATCCCTAGACTTTATTTTCAGTTTTGGCCACGCCCCCTCCAGCCCTTGCAATTGGAAAAAAAGTCATATCTTTTACAGGGTTATAAATGGAAGGTTCGTATCTTTTGGACATGTTTACTAATCAAAATTATTTATCGATCCGCCTAGCGATTGTTAAATATTGGATGAACGGGAGTCGAGTTATAAGCAAGAAAATGTTCACAGCTGCACCGCAGTGGCAGCGCTGCCTTCAGCTGAACAGTAGCATGAAAATGCATACTGTGCATACACTTTCGTTGGCTTGGCCGACTTTCTTACATTTGTTTTTGGTACGACTTAAAGTAAGTTTAATTATTTTAGTTCTTAAATTTACAGTTGATTCTCATTTCAGGAGCAAATCGGTCCAAATTCAATCACAATCATACCCAAAATTGACATAAAATTGTACATCTGATGGCCAAAATTCTAGTTTTCAAATATAATTGAATCGTTTCCAACTGAGCTCGTAAATTTCTGTGGCATGAGGAATTGCAAATTCTCTTATCCCTAGATTGCTTGCCAAATAATATACCAAAAGCTATGCCCTGCCCCGCCCCCTTTGCTATCCAACACAAGAAAAAATAAAACAAAAAATAACCAAAGTCGACGTCCAAGTCCATTAAAAGGGAATAAGTGCGTGCAAATCCTGGCCGGCGGTTATTTTTCATATTATCAGAAATCGCATATTACTTCATCGAAAATGATAAAAAAAAAGAAGCATCACAGCCCCCCCCCTGCCGCCCAGCCAAGCCCTGCCCACCGCCAGCAATCTTTGCCAAAGTAAACACATGTGTGTGGAGTGCTCTGCTGCTGGCTGAGTAGCAGGATTTGCCATATATACACCATCTACATACACACACACACACACACATACATATCCACGCGCCTTTTCCATTTTTGCATACAAACACCCACACCCACACCCACAGCCGCTCCTTAGCAAGCCGGTGTCCTGCACCACATTCCAGTTGATCCCTTGTAAATCTCTAAATTGTTTGATGAGCATATTGGAAAAGTAGGTGTAAACCTAATTTTCCTTTATGTGACCTGTGCCCCGCTCCCAAAGCTCTACTCTCAAAAAAAAAAAGGACACACTTTTATTCTTCCGGCCGCCGCAGAAGTGCACAGCAGGATGCACACTCAAATACACCGTTTCCGCCTTTTGTTTGGCCGGCATTTTTGTGTTGAGCCTCATTTAAATCATACCGCTGGCCAATTTGCATTCGCACCACAAACCAAATTGATCCGCCCTAATCCCAAAGACTGTGCAGGCCAAGAACTGAGCGCGGTACTCCTTTTTCGGGTCGATCGACTGAAAAAGTTATAAGCGGGGGGATTTAAATTTACAAGAAAAACACAAAACATGAAGAAGTTGTTGCCTCGGGCCCACCGACTGCCAAATTGAAGTCACTCGAAAGGACTCGTCGTTGGTCACTTGGTCGGTCAGTCGGCTCTACGGTGTGTGCCGGCGGCACAGCAAAATGTGTGCAATGGAAATTTGTTTCCATCAGCAAAATATTTTAAAGCACGATATCATTTTTGGTCCTATTTAGGGATTGATGAAAAAAAATGTAGTTTAGGAAATTCTAAAATTTAGATTTACAAATTATTGTAGATTTTTTTGGGATGTAATTTTTGTTGACCTGCAGTTTTGAGAGTTTTTTGGGATTTTAATCATGAGATTTTCCCTGTTAACCGATTTTATGAGAAAAAAAAAACGAGTAAGCTAAGCTAAGTGCCGAAGTTTTTATAGCCTTGAAAGTCCAAAACTAATCTTTTTCCCTTAACAACCCATTTTCCGAACGATTGTTCGAATGGTAGATATATGATATAGTGATCCGATTTCGAAAAAAAATTTGTAGAATTATAAAAAAGCATGTGAAACAAACAAATACAACATTTTAAGATGCTACCATTACAAACAAAAAAAGTTTTTCTAACAAAGACTGTTTTTCAGACCCATCTTTTGTATGGCAGCTATACTATATAGTTGTCCGATTTTCATCAAACTGGGGAAAATTATAAAAAAGCATAGAAAACTTATAAACACAAAGTTTGGAGACGTTTCCATTGAAAAGAAAAAAGTTTTTCTCACTAAAACTAGTTTTCCCAGCGACGGTTTCTATGGGTGCTATGAGATATAGTCATCCTATCCAAAAAGTTCCGACATATTAGTAGCGTGCTGCAAAAAGAAGACTCGGTGCAAAATTTCAATTCTATAGCTTCAAAACTGAGAGACTAGTTTTTTTAGAAACAGACAGACAAACGGACGGACAAAGCTCAATCGACTCAGCTCGTCACTCTGGTCAAGAATATATATATATAGTTATAGGGACGGCAATGAATATTTTTATGCATTTGAAACCTCTGAACCCTTTGCAAGGGTATAAAAACATTCAATTTCAAACTCCAACGGATTTTAGGGCGCCATCTGTGGTTCATTTTGGCTGCACTCTATTTGAAAGCTTAAAGCTCTTAATGCACATTCGATAGAGTTGGACATGCAAACCATTATGTGGTAAGTTCCCTGTAAAAACTGAGATATATTTCTAATATCATTTGGTTACAGCGTGGGCTTAATTCATGTCAATTCATTTACTTTCATTCCTCAATAAATAGCAAAAACCTATCAATTTATATTGCAAACTCTAACGGATTTTAGGGCGCCATCTGCTTGTAATTTTCGCTACGTTCAATTTTAAAGCTTAAAGCTCTTTTTCCAAAGTCGACATCAACTCTTCGAGACCGATACTTGATAAATTACCGCTAAAATAGCTATAAAAAATTAAAACAGCTAAAATAGCCAACAATCAGCTGGATTGCGCATACGGTCACACTGCTCTGTACGCTGCTGTTGGCTTTGGCTGGGAATACAAAAATATTAATTGTTTATGTTTGACAAGGCGAATCAGCTGAAATGGCCAAAAAGAAAAGCCGACAACGTCGACGGCCGCATCGACATCAGCGCAAAAAAAAGAAACTGTCAGAGGAGACTGCGCGTATGCATATGCATACAGAGCTCTGGACCAGCACTTTCCAAAGGCTTTCTTTATGGCATCAACATCAGGTGACATTGGGTGGCGCGAGATTGGCTCCAACTGAAGCTTTAACCTTTGCTAGGTGAACCAGCTGTGCGGCGGTGCTGGAGAAACCAAACCCAGCTTGGACTATGTCTTGGAGAGCTCGTCAGAGGAGGAGGAGGAGCAAGAGCCAGAGGTAGAGGAAGGCTATCTCGAGTTTCTGGAAGTGACTCTGCGCCACCAGCAGGAACTCAAAGATCGCCGAGCTGCCGCTACTACTGCCATAACAACAACCACCGCCAGCTTAGACTAAGCACTAGAGTTAAATTACACTTATATGTATACACTAAAATCCAATGTCCACCTTAGATATAGTATATACCCCAATGTCAATCAAGTTTTAGGAGGAAGGAATCCAGCGAGGAACTGACTTTCCAAGTAATCTAAGCAGATCCCCAACAGGCGTGGGCGTGCGTTAGTTTCCTCTAACTGTAACTGTGCCACATTCCCAGGAACTGCCTTAATGAAGATGTGGCCAACTTTTAGCCGCAGACGCACATTAACCCGACCAAGATTAATGTCCTATCATTTGTCATTCCCCTTTGTTTTGACGAAACATTGTAACATTTTATGGGTCAGAAGAAGACTTTTGAAAAAAGGGGCGTGTCAGAAGTTTGCCTCCTTTTTTCGGCACTTTTCAGCCGAAAACCTAATTAAGATGTCTCGCACAGATCCAGGCCCCAAATGGTTTTCTCCTGGCCCTGGCCGCGGGTGTCACGACAGCCACAACGAACGACCTTTCTAATGGCCAACGCTACATAAATCTTGTTCCAAGTGCCGGCCACCTGCAACCGAAGCATCTAATAAGCTGGTGGTAACTAGTGGACCAGTGGCACATTCACCTGGCAACGAAATAAATGTTGAGCAAGTGACCAAAGTCAAATGGAAATTGAGTTTTCAATAGAAAGTTTTTTATATTTTTATGTCTTTATTTAGTTTTTACTCCACCCACCCAGCCGGGAGAGGACTGATGCTGGTGTAAAACGGTAGTAAAGTGGCACAATGGTTCCCATGGTGCTTAAACCATAGATTTGAGTCATATTCTGGTTTTAGGATGGACACTTCCAGCCTGTCCTCTTTTCGGTAGGCAAACTACAGCCAGATCGGCTTACCATCTATTGGGGAAGTAGTTGGGAATCAAATCGACATACGATTTGCTTTTTATGCACAAGTCTCAAGCGATCTTCGATCTGTAAAGATTTAAGCGACAGTTTATAAGTTCCATAAAAGAATTCCTTTAGCTGAAGTCTTGGAAATTCCAAGATCGTCGAGGTATTTATATAATAAACATAAAACATAAAAAACTTTCTCTTTTGACAGAACTTTTCAATTTCCAGAGAGGCTCGTGGCTGTGCTTGACAAACTTTGGAGCCGTTTCCAAATCGTTTCAGTGGCATATCACGAAAGTTTTGAAGTTTTTGAACTTGAAATTGTTAATTACAATGTTATTTTTGAACTTTCATTTAATAAAGCTTTATCAAAGGACTCAACGCAATAGCAACCATATTTCAAGTAAGCAGTTTCTATCTTGTTTTCAACATATCCGCTTCTCCGATTTTTTTAAAGTGAAAATTTCAGAATTATTTTGTACTTTTTCTATTTTCTTTATATTTTTTAATAAGTCAAACTCTCATTCTTAGCTACTATTTGTGCATTGTTTAAGCAATTTTGAATATTTCAGAGTGCTTTCATATGAAATCCAATGAATTTTTGTGTTTTAGTGAAATTCTAAAATCAAGTTGCAATAACAATGTGTTTTTTTTAATAACTTGTCTATTGCTCACTCTTCAAATAAGTTTATTTAAATTTGATTTCATTTTAATTGCATTCAAATTCAAAATCTACTATCGGACTTAGCGGATTAACAGATCGATTGGTCATACCGATAGGCGGCTAGTTCGATATGTATCGTATCGTTGTATCGTATCATCGAAGCCGGCCGGCGAGTTGTGAGTGGTCTCAAGTTTAATTAAATCTTTTGGTGTTTTAACGCATTTCGAACTGATATAAAGATTTCGGTTGGATCTTAGCGTACTCCCGTGTTGTATGTAAACAGTTTGCGGCATTCAGCTAATCATTTTACGCAGTTTAATTAGTTGGCCGCATTTACATTTTGTTTGTTTTCCCGTTATGTTCGGCGGCTGTCTCGCTGCCGCGTCGCTTCATATTTTTTGTTGTTTTTTTTCCTGTGATTTTGTTATTGCCTAACTAAATAGAGTTAATTCAATTGAAATGAGATGTGTAAAGTCTCTGCTGCTGTCGCTCTCACTCCCTTTTTCGTGCGTTTGCGGTGTCTCTAAAGTGTTTTTGTTTTCGCGCTTCGCTTCGCCCCCGCCGCCGCCCTCTTACGTTTCTTACGGTTCTTTTTTCTCTGTATATCACATTCTGTCCGCCGTCGCGCCCGCGCTTCTTCCTTTTATTGCTTTGTTTTTTTTCTTGTGATTGTGTTTTAATATTCGTAAAGCTTAACAACTGTGTATTTGTTATTGTTGTGCTGCAGCTCCCGCTTTGACTTATTTTTCTTTGGGTAAGTGCATTTATTTGTTCGCCTATTGCAATTTTGTTTGTTTGACTATTTTATTCATTGCACACTGGGACAGAATGAAAAATCTGTGGATCAAATAATTTAGCATTAGACAAGCCTCAAAATTAGTCAATAAATTGTATGCTCTGTACCAAAGGTACACAGAGTGTATTAAGTAAAAGACAGAAGAAAGGATCTCGGATCCGATAAAGTTTATATATTATTGATCAGCATCAGCAGCAGAGTCTATAAAGCAATGTCCGTCTGTTCGTCCATCCGATTGAACAAACTGATCTTGGAGTTGGTAAGAGATGGAGCTTCGACATGTATGGGACAAAAGCTGCTTACCTATATACCTGCAGGGTGATCAAAAAAGTCATATCTCTCACAGTTTTATAGATTAGATAGAAGGCTCGTTTCTTTTGGACATATTTAGTAACTAGCATAAGTAATCGATGCGCCGAAGTTATGGTGAAGGTCGGATAGTCGAGTTCTTGGTAAAACAAACATTTATGCTGGGCAGCACTGTAACACTTTGCGTGGTAGTATAAACTTTGCGAGATACACAGTCTGGTTAAGTCGGGCTGGACCGACTTTTTAACTTGTTTGGTGTTATATTTTGTTTTTTCTAATATTGAATTTAGAAAGTATTTACATTAGTAAGAACCCGAAACTAACCTTTGATGATTCTGTAAGCTACCCCTAAATATGTGGGCTATTAAGTGTGCCACGAAGCATTAAAGAAGTTTAAGAAAACTTTAAAATTATATTGTAAATTTGAACTTTAGGCTTAATACATATTTTCTTATCAAAATCATCTCCGGATGATAACTCAAGAATATCTTATTACTACTACTACTACTACTATTACTACTTTTTTAGTTATTTATACACAATAAGTAAGGGCGCTGTAGTCGACCTCAAAATACCATGTTTCCTTGATTTCAAGCAGAAAGTTTCGGAGTTTTTCTTTCGATCTGATTAAACTTTTCAGAGCAGTAAGATATCGCGCCATATATTTATATTCTTATATATTAAGTCAAAAATTAAGTCTAACTTAAAAAAAGGTGGCAATGACAGTTTTTTTTTGGTTTAAGGGAGAAGGAAAGGAAACGTTCCAAAATAGGAAAAAAACATTATCTGGTATACGCCTATTTAAATGCTAAAATAAGTGGCTCTATTCCTAATAGTCTCTAAGATCGACGCGTTCATACAGACAGACGGACGACTATGTCGATTCGGCTGTGAATGTTAATATAATATATTTACTTTGTGGAGTCGGAAATGTTTCCTTCTCCTTGTTACATACTTTTACACAACTTCATGATTCCCTTTTATACAATTGAAGGGGTACAGAGTATAAAATATGAAATTGTCCGCTGAACCGATCTTAAGAAATATGTAGTTCGCTTAGTAAAAACTCATTAAGCCTGTGAACTGATTCGAAAGAGCTTAAAATTATTCTCAAGTTTAATCTTACGTGGCACGTGCACGTGTCGGCAAACCACTCTCTTTGTTTGTTAATGCGTCTGCTAGTACATCGAAAAATGTGGAGTATCCCAAGGTGCAATCAAATAAGTGTAACCCAAGCAGCAAAATGCATAGCTTCATCAAAGCAAATGAAAGACCTCAAAATTTGTTTTTGGCATTCATCAAATTTTGTGAATTAAGTGAAGCTAAATGGTATCACTACCTTTATTGATAGGCCATCTAGTTAACTCATGGTATGATGTTGGATATTTCAACATCATACCAGAAAATCATCGATAAATTCCTTTCAATGAAGCCACAGAGTACAAAAAACAACTTAAAGGCTCTCTAATTAAATGGGTGTTGCTGTTGAATGTTGCTAATAACCCAAACAACAGCAACAACAGCCACGATGATGAGGAGTAGCCAACAAGTTGTAAAACAAACAAGCTAAGACTGGCCAAACGCAAAGGGCTAACTGACACCTGTTGCTGTCCCTATCGAGTTCTCTCTCTCTCTTTCCTTCTCCCTATTTCATTCTGCTTTTAAAAGCCAGCTGCGGCCATGTTTTTTTTTTTTGATTTTGGTCTCTTTGGCTTGATATAGAACACCCCCATCTTGAGACATATCGCAGCTTATGAATAATTTGAAACCGGTTGCCAATTGGAGGCCAACCAGAGAGATCGCAGAGTGCCAGACAAATTGTTGCCTACAAATCAATTAAATTGCTAATCAACCGCGACAACAAACAAAACGGGCAGCAACAGCAGCAGCAACAACCACAACAACAACGACAACAAATCGTGTATTAGGCTCACAATTTAATGGAGCCACATTCCAGAGGCAAAAGGCTAGAAGCCATTGTTCCTCTTACCGCCGCCAAAGTAACCACAAGAAATGCATAAACATATTGCCACAAAACACAAGTGCTCTGTCCCAGAACACCAGGAAGGGGCAGGGGAGAAGGACGCCGCCAACGAGATGTGGAAACAGAGTCCGAGTCCCAGACGAGGTTTGGCCAAAAACAGAAGCAACATGAAAACTCTGCAGGCGGCATTTGACAAAAAAATATAAATAAATAATTGAGTAGAAAAAATATAAATCTAGAAAAATACGGGGAAAAAAAAAAATAAAATGGTGGATAACAAGTGCGGACAAATAAATTAGATTACCAAGCCGAGGTGTTGGGAGGAGAGCTGAGCCAGATAACAAGCCGGTGGAGGTAGCTGGAAATAAAACATAATAGAAAGAAGTTAGTTGAGTCAAGCTGAGGTTACACTATTTATATACCTCTAAAGAGCTTCTTTTATGATAGTGTAATGGCAAGGCAAATATCTATTAAGCTACTCTCAATTTTGTCAGGTATCTATACAAATTAGGTTGTAAAATTTCTCTAAGCAGAATCTCTTATCATTTATTATATAGCTTGTCCTATTTCATCAAAGAAGTCTACGTTTTCGACATATTTAGAGACATTTGAGAAACTCTTTAGATATGTATATGTGTAATGGCTGCTTTATATTCAGCCTTCTTTGAGGAAATAGGACGAATTCTATTTGGAAAGACTTTTGCTTTAGAGATTTTTTTGACAAATCAACTATTTAGAGATATATGACAAGTGTAAATATATATTTAGATCTTAGCAGCAAGTTTAATTTATGTGCAGGTTTGCACACAGGATTTTCCATTTATTTGGATACTGAAAAATAAAATGTGTCCTTCGGAAAAGGTCACTTGCAAAGAAAAACAAAATTAAAAATTACATACATTAAATTAAAAGTAACTAAACAATTCTAAAGAAACCAGAGCTAGGAATTGCATCTTCTTAATTCCCGAACCGGTTCAAGTGGCTTTAACAAGGTAGCTGTCCTGCGGCCAAAGTGAAAGTAACGACAATGTGTTGGCATGGCATTTCATCCCTCATTCCCTGATAACACCACCCACTGTTTTGCCTGTCTGTTGTCGATTGTCACCACCATCGCACACACTCGGCCACCGTAACCTGCCATCTCCAGTGAGCCAGTTAAGAGCTTAGCTATCCAGCAGTTAGCCGGGCTAGAAGCCGGCTGAGTCGCTGTCGAAATTCATTCAATTCAAAGCCCCCGGTCCAGGCCGGGTCTAGTTTCAGGTTACACGCATGGCGCTTTTTATTTGTCGCCTGTTTTTTCTCTCTCTCCTCTTCTCTTCTAACTGCCAAACGGCGGCGCTGACCGCCGCTGGAGGAGGAGAAGGAAACGAAGCGTGAGAGTCGACAACAAACTGCGCCTGCGCACGCGTTCAATTAGCTGCAAATTGCAAATCGTGCGGCGCATGCGCAACGGCAAACGGCGGCAACATGTTGCTGGCGAAAAACGAGGCAACAAGCAGCAACAGTTGCTAATGTGTTGTCAACAAAACTCATGTTGACAGCAGAATCGAAAATATTTCATTTCAGATTTGTGTGTGCCGGCACCTGCGACTGTGTGGAGTGTGGGAATGAGATGAGGTGTGGATGTCAGGTGACCGTTAGAGCACATAAAATACCCCAAAATGTTTTTTAATTGCGTTGCTGGGTGAGGGGGACCTTGGGAGAACAGCAGACAGGAACCATAACTCAGCTGTTACATTTGCATCCCAGTGAGCGAATTTCATTGCCAGTTTTTGCTGCTGTTGCTGCTGCTGAGTGAATGATAACTGACAGCAGCAGCAGCAGCGCAGTGAATGCAACAACAGCAACATGTTGCCTCGGTGTCTTGTTGCCGAGGGAAGTTGGCCATTTTTTTGCCTTTTGTTTCTTGCGCTGCCTCGAGAGGTAAATGTCAATAAATATTGGCAATGCTCTTGTCCCAGACAAACGCTGTCAATTGTCATGGTTGCTGCGGTCGTCGCCAGCAACATCCGCGGAATGCCTCCGCTTGTTGTTGTCCCCACCAATTCGAATGCTCACATAAATTCTATCCAACAAGCAAATGGTAATATGGACGAAAATTTAGACTCGCCTCAAAGACAAACCGCCGACAATTTTCCAAAGGCGCGCCGGGGCCAAAGTCAAAGGCTACAATCGAAAACCAACCGCAGAAAAGATTCATCATTTTCACACCGAAACGCAATTGACGATGAAAGGAAACCTGTGGCAAACCTCAAGGCGAGAATTATGAGCGACAACGGCAACAACAACAAATGACTTTGAGAATTTGCAGCTAATAATTTACACAAAAGCGTTTTTAATCATCCCAAAGTGAGGAGAAGCCTCAATAAATTGCCAGCGTGGTGGCACCAGCAGCCGCTGCAGCAACAAAGTAATCAATCAGCATGGGCCAATAGAAGAGGAGCAAGACTCGGCCGGTGTTTGCGAATGGGAATGCAATGGAGATGGCCAGATCATTGATAATGATCAGCAGCGGCAGCCGGCAGACATGGACAGCGAACAAAACATCTAGAGTGCAACCTCCTCCGCCTCCTTCGGCTGCGACGAGAAAATCAACTCCGTAGCTCAAAGTATGCGTAATGGCCCCAGGGAGCAGCTAGGAGCTTGAAGCTCAACAGCCCGGCCCGCGGTTGTTTGCCTTTGCCTAGATTCCTCGGGCGAGTGAAACAGCGGCAATGGCGATGAGAAAATGCGTCATAAATGCGTAAACTTGACGACAATGCGGCAAACTGATGGAACACTAGATGATGAGAGATGCCAGCGTGATGAGTAAAGTGTCTCAAATTGCGAAACCGGCGAAAGAAAGAGACCTACACCTTTCTCTAGTGCCAAAGGAAAGTAAAGCTCACTGCTTAGTTTAACCCATGCCGCACATTTCGCAGTTATCGCCAAAGTTTTGTGATCCGAGTCTTTTCTTTCTTCTTATGAACTGATTAATCTGTGATATTTAAAAAAAGTCATCGCTAGCTTCTACTTTTTCCCATCTTTCTGGCCGTTTTTTAAATTTGTTTTGAATAAGAACAGGATTTTCTCTCAAACTCCAACAAGTTTCGTAACCAGTTCAGATTAAAATGTTCTAAAAAAGTTACGATTTTTAACTTTAAGTTTTTGCGTGTGAGAACTTTTCAAATTATTACAAATTTTGTTGTCCAGAAGCTCCTTCTCGAATGTATAACTGACACTATTGAAAGGCTTCAGCTTCCTAGCACATGATCGAACTTACCGCAGCTCTAAATATATTGTACTTGTTGCTTATTGGTATTTCCAAATGCAATTAATTGTTGATTTGAGCTTTGAGCTTTACCTCCTCCAAATACCATCAAAGCCCCCCGAAGTACACCTGTAGGGAAAAATGTACGTCGTTATTCTCTGGAGTTGATCTTCTGCACTCAACGACGACGACGTGTTAGCTCACAGAACCGTTGCACACACGTCTTTATAGGAACTTATTCTTGTCTGTGCGGTGGTTGAGTTAAGTTAAATTGTGCTTATTACAAGAACATTCGTTCTTTATACACTTGAAAAGAGGATTAACATTTTGCCCCTAAGTTTGGAACGCATTGAAGAAGTCTTCTCCGACCACATGATATATATATATATTCTTGATCAGCATGTTAGGCTGAGTCGATTGAGCTTTCTCCGTCCGTATGTCCGTCGAGTTAGGTAAGAGTCTATGAAAAATCTTTTATCTGATATGTTGTTGTCCGAAAAATCGATTATCAACAATAAAGCCCAATTAAATATCAAATCGGAATTTCACATACTGTTTACTTCATTAAAATATTGATAAATCGATACGATTTAGACTTTTTATGCTTCCTACTTTGCCAAGCTTGGGCTCCCCGGACTACTTATGATTGAGATTAAGGCAGCCTGACTAATAGAGAGTGAGTAAATTGCCCTTGGCCTCTTCTTTCCTATTAGAGGGCTTCGTTTGTGAACCATTTGATAGTTGGTTCATGGGGTGGGTTTGCTCCCGTAATGTTTAATCTTAACTTACATCTTCTAGGTATGTATGATCTTACAGTAAGTTACAGGTTCACTCTCCTTTCCTTAGCTTAGTACTTTTCTTATTTAAGATTTACCAATATTTAGGTCATTTATCTCTCCTTCTGAAGAAATTCTGCGTTCATCTTTATGATGAAGAGAGCAATTTATTTTTCCTCTCTTTTGCAAGCTTTTCAGTCTACACATAGCTTTTGCAATCGCTCTCTTTAGCAGCTTTTTTAATTTAAAGCGGAAGCTCGAGAGAGGGTAATACTTCTCTCTCCCACAGCCCTCACGTTGTCATCTCTAGTAGCCTCGCCTCATCTCGTCTCGGCCTGGCAGTCTTCATCATATTTAATGGTTGTGTGATAATATGCCACGTTGCTGCTGTTGCAGTTGCTGGTTGCTGGTTGCTGTTTGCTGGTCGCTGGTTGTTGGCATGGCCATAAACAGTCCATAGTCCGCAGTTGCAGTTGCACAAAATGCAACGCAAAACTCAATTAAAGAACGCATTGCCTGGCCATGATACTCTCCCCTGCTGAATGATGATGATGATGATCTGGATGATGATGAACAACTGCTGACATTGAAGTGCCAGATCGACAACTTGGCAAAGACGAGGCTCATAAATATGGTTTGGATGCATCGTTGTTGTCGTCTACAACTTGGTTATTAGTCGCCCGGAATGTTGGCGATGCGCGTTAATTAACTCATCAATTGTTACCCCAGCTCCTTCGCCACTCCTTAGTTATTGCTACTTAGCATTGTGTGTGCCCAAACGGATTTTGGGCTGCTGAACAATGACACAAAGCCCCGGCAATCCAATCAAGAATCACTCGGATCAGCACGGCTCGTGTGAGGTGGTGGCATTCCTGCCAGTCCTCAGTCCCAGTCGCAGTCGCAGTCCCTGTCCCATTCCCTTCTACCTTCCACCTGAGCTTGTTGCGAATGAAATTAAGTACCTACTAGAATGTAGTTGAAAATGTCTTTAATAATGACAGCAACTATGTGTGGAACTTGAAAAGCGCGTAAGCATCATCAGCTTCACGAACACGTTCATCTGATCAAGCTGGAGGAGGCGGAGGTCGGCTGGTCGGCTGGTCGGCTGTCCACGACGATGCTTTGTTGCTGCTCGTCGAGTGCAATAATCTGGAACGTCATTTTTATTGCTTGCCACTCGCATTCGCATTCTCTCTCTCTCTGCTGGTTGTCATCTTAAGCAATCATCTCATAATCGGCAGTGGCAGTAGCGCTGCCTTCTCCGTCTGGGCAAATCCCCACCAGCCACAGCAGCCACAGCAGCCACATCTTCAAAGGCTTTTGCTGCTGATATAAATCTATGGAAGATCTGGAGCGCGCTTTTTTGATTGATTGCTGCGCGAACGTTTTTGTCGCTTGCCTGCTTTTGGTGTTAATAATAATTATTATTGAAGAGATCCTCAGAAGCGGAAGCGAAAGCGAGGCAGAGAGTCTCCAACGTGAGAATTCTCCATGGATAGTTTGTCATTTCTAATATAGGATCCTAAAAGATTGCCAGTCGGATTGTCGCACGTGTCGGCCGAGGCCTTTTAATTGTTCAGGAAATGCAACATTTTAATGGAGGTAATCTTAATGCCTGAGCTTTTGCTTATATGTCTCGTTTAATGTTCTAATTATGGATTGAGATGTTATGGAGAAAACGATTCGGAGCTTCTGTAGGAGCCCCACTTTGAAATTCAATTTCGTGCTTGTACACGTGCCGGTTCGTGATTGGTTAAATAATTTATAGCCAAAAGTCTTTTTAGGTCTTGCTAGTGTTGGTTAAGGGTCGTTCATTTCACTGTTCAAGTCACTTGTCCACTGGTTCTTCTCTTCAAAGTGAAACATTTTTCTGAAATGGCCTGAATAACTTAGTTGCTCGTCAACTATTCTTAAGACATGATGTCCTGTAGCCATTGTTCTAATAAGTATAAGTCCCAGCTGCAAAATTTACTTTACATGAGTCACTGAACAAGAGTAGCTGATAAAGAGATACTAAGCTCAAGTCACTGATCAAGAATATGTGAACCAGAGTCACCAAGCAGGAGGTTTTAAGCAAGAATCAGTGCCATTGATCACGAGTAACTGAACCAGATTCCTTAAACAGGTTCACTTAAAGAGTCACTGATCAAGAGTAAGTTAACCAGAGTCGCTAAGCCATTGTCATTGATCATGAGTCGCTGAACTAGACTCACTAAGCAGAAGGCACTAGTCAAGAGTCACTAAACAAGACTCTCTTGACAGGAGGGACTTATCAAAAGTCACTGAGCCAGAGTCACCAAAAAAGAGGCACTAAGAATGAGACTATACAAAAATTCACTGATCATGAGTCAGTGAACAAGAGTCACTAAGCATTAGATACTGAACGTAAATCACTGATCTTGAATAAGGGACCAAGAGTCACGAAGCAGGAGACGCTAAACCAGAATCACTGAACATAAGTCACTGATCAGAAGTCACTGAACAAGACACACCAAGCAGGAGGGACAAAAACATGAGTCCCTGATAAAGAGTGACTGAACGCAAAGATTCCTGTGGAAGAGTCACTGAACAAAAGTCACTGACAAAGACATACTGAACATAATTCAATGATCAAGAGTTACTGATCATAAGTCACAGCATAGTAAGATAGAGCAAGACTCACTAAACAGGAGAAACTTAACATAAAGGACACTTTATGAAGGCTTTTATGTTCAGTTACTCCTGAAATCGTTACCAAAAATTATTTTTCCATTTCCAACTGTTTCCATACAGTTGAAAAATGTTTGAATAGTTTATAAAAATGCGGTAAAATGAACTCTTCAATTCAATGTTCAGTTAGTTAAGATGTTGTCGCTGCGGCGGGCAATCATCGATTGCTGATGTCCATTTTATGGCGGCGACAGCAGCAACAACTAGAGAAAGAACCCAGAAAGTGGCAGGAGGCATTGGCAGCGACATTGACGTGTGTGGCATGTGGGCAAATTTGTTGTTGTTGCGGTTGCTGCCGCCGCCGACACCGCCGCCGCGCACTTCGCTCCAGCTTTGGATTGGTTGCTGCTGTTGTCATTTGCAGCGGCAACTATGTGACGGCGCTGCAATTTAAATAAGTGCCCGGCAACAACAGCACAATAATTGCCTTTTGTTTCGTTTCTAGCGTTTCGTCTCATTTCCTTTCCAAACACGAAGGTCAACAGCAACAACAACAGCCCCGACAATTGCGGATGAGCCTTTGGGGCAGCCGCCTTACAAGCGCTGCAAATTCCGCGCACTGTCGCCATAATTGTTCTGGTAACACTTAATGAGAAAGAAGCTGCCGAAGATCGAAGCATTTGCGGCATGCGAGGTGTCTAAATTAGCTGGGAACGCGTTTTTCGGCTGTCGCCAGCAATCAAAAGGGGGAATCGCTGTGTAATTAGGCAAGGAGACAAATCAAACGAACAATAACAAAAAAAAAGCTCTCTCTCGCTCTCAAAATCGGTAGCAATTGCAATTGTTTTGTCGCAGCACAAAAAGGGTTGCAGTCTGCAACCGCTGGCGATGGCCATGGCCCTGGCGCAACATGTTGATCACGTCGATATCGTCGGCACGATTTGCAGCAGCAGGTAGACCAGAATGTTGCCTGCTGTGTGGTTTTTTGCACTGTGCACCTACCTTTTCTGTTGGTTTTTGTTGATCTGGCAACTTCATTATTTGACAGCGCACGACTTTGATACTTAACTGGCAAAATGCATTTGAAATGGCGACGACTTCGACTCCAACTCCAGCTAAGTTTTTTCAGGCCTGCCTCCTTTTTTTGGTCAACGGAGAACAGCAACAGAAACAGAATATTGTTGTAATCAATTTTACAAGTTTTTATTGATGGCAACATCACCGCATGTGGCAACTGCTTTTTGGGCTTGGAGTTGAGTTGTTGCCCGGAGGCACGCTGCTGGTGCTGCCGCTGCTGAGCTGAGGTGTCCTTGAGCTCTAAGCGACGACCCACAAAGCTGCAAACGGTGGAAATCGGAAACCCTTTTGAACCTAAGCCTGAACAGGATCAGGTCTGCTGAGGAATCGACAAAATGTTAACTTCTTAAACTTACCAACTTAACCTGACCTTTATCCAACTGAAGCGTCAGCCATATAAGAGAATGGATCGCTGAGAACTGTAAAAAATGTACCAGTTGAATAACCTTCTGCCGAATCTCTCACTCTCTTACCAAGTGGATCTCTGTGTGCGGTCAACGATCGTGACCAAATGGACCAACTGACACCTAGACACATTTTTCTGTGGCACAAATCAAAAGGCAAACATTTTCACTTTCAATTACAGCAATTAAAGCGAGCAATGATAATAACTTATTTAAGAGGCGAACGTGGACCAGGATCGCGAACGGCGAATCTGGTGGTGGAGGCCAAAAGCGGACGACACGCAGACGCAAAACGAGGACCGATGAAGGAGGATGGATGCGATGCGATGCGATGATGAAAAACTAGTTCAGGCAGAGAAACAGGTACACCGCCTTCGTCGCTTCTCGCGCAAATTGAATTTTCGAAAACTATGCAACACTCATACGCCCCGTGGGTCCAGGCAGGTACCTGAGATGCTGCTGCCGCCGCTGCTGGTGCCGCTGCTGCTGCTACAATTGCGGAATAAACGCTTTTTAATTGAATACGAATTCTGTAGCTCATGGGGCTGAGGCTGGGGCTGGGGATGGGGCCTCTGTCCTCGTTCTCGTCCTCGCTGGGTCGATGTTGTCGTCGCTCGTTTTGAAGTTGTCGTTGTTGCCATCGCCCAGTGGCTCACTTACAACTGAAAACCCGCCGGCCATCCTTTTTGGTGCCTGATGCCTCTGACTTGCTGCTTGTTTGTATTTTTTTTTTTTTTGGTTTTGTTTTGTTTTTGTTTTTCTTTTCTTTTTTTCGAGCCTGCGTGAAGGAAGGGTATAATGGTTTTGCTATGTGGTTGGTCACATGTATTGAATATGATGGCATGAAAAAGTTTATAAATTATTTAACTCTTCGAAACTCATTTCGAAATCGCTTTCAAATAACTTAAAGGTGATTCGTATGGGCCTTGCATAAAAATTGTATCGACTTTTCGAGGATCTGTGACACCGATGCATTTTTCGGATCTGGATATTATGACAGTTTTACCAACAGTAATTGCTCTAAGGTTATTTGATATATTTTGCCACATCAATAATACTTTTTCAGAGTTTTAAAACTTCGGCACAGATAAAGCAAGTTTTGCCCGATCGATTTTCTAGAAGCAGAAGATGGGGAAAACCATTTAAATCTTTTGAAAAATATTTCTTTCCTCTTTTCTGAAATGAAGAGTATTTCATCTTCGTTGCTTGAAGGTTACCACAAACTTTATTCGTTTTTTGTGTCTATAAACCTTTTCTTTTTTGTTTTATTGTTAATTTATAGAATTTTTTTGTTCTGGCTGCTGCTGCTGGAAATGCCTTTGACTTGGTCTCGTTGTCATTAAAACGCGCGATGGGACATCGATTTGCTGTTGTTGTTGTTGTTGTTGCTTGTGGCTTCTTGTTTTAATTTTTTGTCGATCCTCAAGCTTCTTTCGCTTGGCGCGTTGTTGATTTTTGTCGTTTGCCTTTTAAATGAAAATAACGATAAATCAAAGGTCGGAAGCGCTGATTCGAAAACGAAGAAGAGCAAATGGTAAGGCGAGGAAGCCCTGTGTAATTTGTAAGGCTTTGGGTGTTTTAATTGCCCAGCCAGCCACCCACCGAACAGGTGGCCCCCAGCCACCGTCACCCACAGGCGACCCCAAATTCTCATTGCTTTGTCTTCCACTAACTGTAACTGTGGGTGGGTGAGAGTCTCCCATGATGAAGACAACGATTAGCAAAACCGAATTTGCAGATGGAGCACGAGCTAAGTAGCTGACCAAAAAAATGGCCGTTTACTTGCCACCTCGGTAGCTTTCGAATTCGAATTTGGTGGAAAGTGCAGTCAAGTCACCTGCCTTTTGGGATTGGATCATTTAACGGTTCTGCGAGTAGGTGGCCCAAACATTGTCGAGGGGAGCCTGAGAACCTCGTGCAGAGGTTAAGCAAACAGACCACAGATAGAGATGAAGCTGGATGCCATTGTGGTTTTAATTAATTGCCTGCCGGTGGCTTTTCTTTCTCTAATGGCCTCCATGGCTGCTGCCTGCTCTAATGTAGATATTCCATTTTGCCATTTTGCTTGACGACGTCATCATCAGGCCGCCTCCAAATGCGTTGACGAGGCGAAACTCTTGCGACTCAAATCTCTCGTTTTGTCTGCAGCTGACTTTGACGGCTGCACTTAATCTCGGCCGATCGTCAACGTTCCATCATCAGCAGAAGCTTGGAGCTGAAGCTGGAGTCGGCGGTCTCAGCATTAGCCAAGGCTTAAGATTGTATCTCATCACAGGCGCACGTTTTTGAAATTACCGTACTAAGTGGGCGTCTAACTGTGCCACAGTCCCGAATGAGTGTGTATTTGTGTGCGTTATTTACCCTCCGACCTCGCCCCACTTCACCCCCTTCCACTGCTTTCTCTCTCTCTCTCTCTCCCACTCTTTCTCCACCTTCGTCATATTTCAAGCGCTTTTTCAAATTTTCCACGCTTGCTTTATGCAATTTTCTCTCTACTTTGGAAAATTTTTCATTAACATTGGGCTACAGGAATTTTTTTTAGATAAGATGCGACTGGCGAGATTTGACATTGCCATTTTCTACAGGACTGGCATTGCCTCCACATGATTTTTGCTGAGGAACTCGAGCAAAGACCCCAGCTTCAGTCTATCTTACCTAATATTTCTTGTAACATCCTATCTATCTATTTCTCCCTGGCTTCTATCTCACACAGTCTTGCAGCTGGGAGCTTAGATATTTTAAGTAATCAGCGTAGTATTTTACGATCTATCACATTTGGTTACGCTCAGATTATCTAGAGTAGAGTTATAAGCAAGCGGAAATTCGATAACAGTAGCCAAGTATCCTTGAAAATATTAATATTGAGCAAAACAGAGATCACAAAGATGAAGTGGAAGAAGTGTGCCACTTTGCGACACTTCGGGGCGTCGAAATAGCGATAGTTCCAGGAGATAAGAAAGCGATATTTGTGGGAGATGGAAAAGAGTCTCTTCTGAGAGATAAGTAAGCGATTCTTACTGGGTATAAGAAAGAGTTTCTTCCAAGAGTTAAGAAACAGATTCTCCTAAGATAAAAATTACAGCCTCTGTTTAGGAATACAAATATAAAGTCTCTTCTGTGGGATAAGAAGACGTTTCTTACTGGTAATCTCCAATTCATCCCTTGCAAGATCAAGTTCCACGCCAAACGAACGCCAAACTCTCTTTTTGACAAGAGGAATAAGAAACGCTACAAAATTTTAGCAGGGTAAGGCCTATTGATCCATTTGTTGTCTGGCCGAGTCTTAAAATGCGGTGTTGTCATGCTTGTTCATCGTGATGCGTTTGTGATTGTTTAAGAGGCCTTTATGAGATTCCAAATGAAGAGAACAGAAAAAATGTGCTTGTGTTGGTGAGCACTCTGTGTCACAGCGTCTGTGTGAAAAGCAGTCCAGCTTTTCTTTAGAGCTCCTTGATTTCCATTTAAATTGTCAAATTAATAGTTTCATTTGTTTCTTTCCTTTCTCTCTAAATCATCAAGATCTCTTCTTTTACTTCTTTACCTTGTCGGCCAGTGTAATACCCGAGTCTGGGCAATTTTCCGGCATCGCAATTGCCAAATCAAAGTCAAATATGTTTTATTAAAAATATTTTAATGCCATTAACCATTAAACATCAGCCAAGTGTATTAACCTCTGTGTGGCAAATGTAAAGACCCCACACCGAAATGACTCGCTCATGACTACCGGCGAGGTCAAAATGCATTTGGCCATTGGCCATTAGCCCGAAGTTTCGGCTGCGGCGTCCTGGTTGGCGTTTCGCATTTCTCGCGCCCCCTTTCCGCCTGCCTTTGGGTCAGGTTCAATTTTTGGTGCGTTATCTTCCCGACAGAACCAAGCGATGCGACGCACAAAAGCCAAGAAGAGAAATGTGGCTGTTGCTGTGGCAAGTGTTGCATGTTTGGTGGCAACCCACTGACCAGCTGCAACAAAAAGCTGTGCTCCCCACAGAGCCATGGACAATTTCTGGCTAATTTTCCAATGATTTCTGCCAGCCTCCTTCTGGTTTATCTGGGATTTCTAATGCTGGCCAGTGATGGTAGCGTGAGCTGGTAGCAGCTCTGTTTGTTGGTTTCAGAGCGTCACGCACTCACCGCCAATGCAAATCGCAGAATCTAAATCGGCAACAGAAGGAGAAAGAGAGATACTCAGTGAACAGACATGAAAAAATGTCTGCAATGCTTAAATAAATAAAATGAAGAAATTGTAGAATCACGACCAGCAGCAGCAGCAACTGCAGCGGCAGCAACTTGTGGCCTCCATTTCCTTCTGCCATTCCGCTCTTTCATTAGGGCCCAGTTAGTTGGAGGGGTTATGCAAACAAGCCTCCCCGCCTGATGAATGAAATTTTTTTGTTCATAATATGCCGTTAGCTGTTCCTTTGCCTCCCATCCCCGCCTAACGGCAACATTTGTAAGCTGTCCAATTTTTGATCACAAATTTCTGTTTGCGCTTGACCATTTCTGCTTTTTCCTACCCAATTTTCAAATTTTTCTCAGAGGCGACGACAACCTCTAAACTGGATGCCGTGTCGCTGATCTTATCGTTGCGTTTAGCATTTAATACCAAATTTGTTTTATGCAAATGAACCCCACCAACAGCAGCAGCAACAGCAGCAGCAGCCACACTTGGTGACAAACTCCGAAACACCAACAAATCTCAGACTGAAATTCCTGAACTCCGAGCCCCACAATCCCGCCCCATGGCATTAGATCTGACTGCCTCACACTTTTTACCGTATTTAATTGATGTTTAACCTTGGGCAGGCCCGTCCCCCTGAAAAGCGATACTCCAAACGGCATGCACTGGGAGAAACTTATGTTGGTTGTGGCCATTGGTTGGCTGGATGGTTAGAGTCAACCAATTATCTCCGTGTTCACTTTTCTCTCAGTGAAGTACAAATTTTGAGTGTGATTTTGAGCTGGCGATAAGAAATCGGATTTGGATTTTTTTTTTGGTTGGGCTGCAGCTTGCCAAAAAATTGGCGATTGCACTGGAGCTTTATTTAATAAATCTTTTTATGAATTCAATTTATTTTTTCAATTTTTCAAATGGAGTTGCAATCTGGTTGCGATTTGCTTGGCCAGATTGTTAAGCAGTATGGCAGAGCGAGAGGAGTGTGGTGGGGTGGCGAGGGGAGGGCGGGTTGCGTGTTTCATATTTAATCAATTTTTGAGTCGCACGCATTGCTTATCTGATTAGGCTTCAATTTCTCAATTTGCCCAATTGATGTAGTTCAGCGGGGAGTGGGATGCGGATCATGTTCGTTGTTAACATTGAACTTTTGCATGTTTCTCACCAACTGCAAGTCGTGTCTTTCAGAAGCGGAAGTTTGGTTTTCCTTGGAAAAAGTGACAAAAGACAACACCTCGCCCAAACTTCAACATTTTCGCTTTTTTCGCTTCCTGACTTCGTGATTCAAATGCCAGCAGCAGCTGCTGCTGTTGCTGCAGTCAAGGCCAAAATGAAAGAGGCAAACAGCAGCGCACAATGGAGGCCATAAATTAATCAAACTCTTCTTCCACTCTTGGCCTTTGGGCTGGGTTGTCGCGTCTTTTGCATTTCACAATTGTCAGACTGTAATCCTTGAATGCACGATCATCGATCCGTACTCGATCCTTCTTGGCCAATTTCCCAGGCGCACTTTTGCTTTTGCTGAGATTCGTCCATTGACAGGCTTCGCTTTGGCTTTTGTTCAAGCCCAATTGACAGCCCCCTCGACATGGTCTTCTGAAGATTTGTCCGCCGCCTTGGACAAAGATAATTTATATCCTGTGCAGCGGAGAGCAGCTCTCTTTTTGCATACCCCTGCTCCATGGCGATTCGGTGATTCCAATGCAGGCGCACTTATTTTATTTTTTCTTCTTACTTTTACTTTTCCGCACATTTTCGGCTTGTGGCTACCGCGGAGTGGCTTCTGGCTGGGGCTACTGTTGCCCTTTGTTAAATGTGGCCGAAGCCGACGCACTGTGTGACTGAACATTGAAAAACTCAATGCAGATTTATCATAGTTCTCACAACTCTGCTTCTTTATCTGACCAATATCAGTAGAGTTAGCTTGATTGCTGCATTGATTTTACTTAGGCATATTTTCCTGGATATGTTAAAGTTAAAGTTAAAGATTTGCATATATTTTAATGAATATTTTCAACTGATTCTAGCTCGAAAATAAATATAAAACTTAATCAATCATTTTAACAACCAATCAAGAAATTGTTATATAAATTTAATGCAAATTGAGACGTGACTCTTCTTCTCGTGTTGTTTATACGTGACTTCGTGTCTTCTCCTTCATATGTTTCTCATATTGAAAACGGCTCTCTATACAAATTCATAAGCTGTACGACCGTACAGAACTCACAGACATGTAAACAACGAATGTAAAAAGTAAAGTTTGTAAAGGCAGTTTCCAGACCATTATGAATAACACAAGTCAACAAAATTAGACTTTATCCAGGATATTGAAGGATTGGTAGAGATTCTAGATGATTTACGTGTGGTAAGCTCGTCTTTGTTTCCAAAAATGTCCAGATTTTTAGTAATTTAAGCTTACAGTTGCATAAAGTTCCAATTTTGAACATTTCTTGACGCGTTTTGAGGGGAATCTATTATATTGCTTGGACTTTCTTTGATTCTTTTCGAAGGTAACACTTTTTAGCTATGAAATGAACTATCCTAAGTAGTTGTGCGATTTTTTTCAAAGGAGGTATACCTCTTTTAGCACTTGTGTAAAATTCTTAAAATATCCTTTATTACCATATCTAATTATCTAGAATCACAACCAACCCATTAATATGCTGCCTAGTATTACTGAACAAGATTTTGTTTTTTTCTGAATTTGAAAAATATTAGAGGAAAACAAAGCATTGCCGCTTCAAATGGAATATTAATTTACTTGTCCAATAAAGCTCAGAACACTGTACCAATACCCTCCCAATTCCCCCGCCACTGTCCCCACCCTTTTGGCAGACTCAGCTTCCTTTCGTTTTTTGTTCTTTTGTGAAAAATAACTCCTTTGTCCTGTCAGTCAGCATTCGAAGTTGTTCGCTTTCGGTTTCGGTTTCCCCCCGTCTGCCCTTGCCACCAGTGTCCATCTATTATCTGGTATTTTGCATACATAAATTCATCTGTATTTGTGCCGCTGCTGCTGTTGCTGCTGCCAAGTGCAGATCCAGAATCCAGATCCAGTTCATGCTCTACGATTTAGCATTCCGCTTTAGCAACTGTCGCTGTTAGGGTTAATGTCAATTGCCAAGCCAATGCCATAAATTTGTAGTAAAAGGCAGAAGGAGGTGGAGCCAATTGAACCCTTAGGTGAGGTCCGCCTTCAGTTTAATTAGTAAAGTGTCTCTCTTTCTCTAGGGGGCCAAAAGTGTTGACCAAATAATCATTGTTGACAATCACGAAAACAGACTACAGCAACAACATTTCAATATCGTGAGCCACCGAAACGTAGAGAAAAAATAGAGGGAAAACAAACAATTTATACAAATCCAACTGGAAAAGTAACAAAATGCCAATTAATTGCTAAAATAGAATGTTTATCTATGAAATCTGCAACAGCCAGACAACAGCAACAGCAACTGTTGCTGCTGCGTGAGGGAGCTTAGACCAACAACAGCAGCAACTGCAACAGCAACAAACTGTTAACTATTAGTAAAAGTTAAGCATTTGTGACCGTAACACATTTAAGAGTTTTGCCAATTGAAATTGTTGCTGTTTGTTTGGCCAGGTTGTTGTTGCTGCCAGCCAACCCACCAGCAACAGTTGCTGCTGTTGTTGTTGATTATTTGGAGGAAAGTTACAAGAAAAGAGGCAAAGCATTGCCAGGCATTTTGGTGACCATCTTGAACGAGCAACGTGCATCGGCTAGCGGCATCTTAGATGCTTACACACAGATACACACACACACACACACACACAACCAATACAAGTGAAAATTAGATGCTCTCATACATATGCAAAGAAGAAGTCTCAGAAAATCGTGTTGTCGATGCTGCCGCTGATGCCATTGTTGTTCTTCTGAGCTTGGATTGTCTTTGCCTCTCAAAAGAAATGGCCTCGTCTTGCCCAGAGCCAGAGAGGGAGAGAGCGAAACGGCTAGATACAGTGAGTGAGAGGTGCGATTTAACTGCAACTTAAATTTTAAATGCCACTTTAATAGCATCATTTGCACGCGGCCAAGCTTGTTAAAGCCAAAAGCAAAGCGAGAAAGAAATAACATGACGAAGACCATTTGGCAGCAGAGGGAGGAGCAGGAGTTTTTTGGAGTTGGCGTTGGCGGTGCAGTGTGTTGATGTTCGACAGCTCCAAAACCAAAAAAGCGTGATCGAGAATGAACGTGTCGAGGCATTTGCTTCAAAGAAAATGCAGTTACAATGTGGGATTCCTAAGCAGGAACGAGAAATGTTGGTTCTGTTCACTCGACTCTAAACATTAAACAAACAAAACCATTTAGTTGGAGCTTTACAGATATGGCGTAAGCCCGATTTTCAAAGTTGTAGAAGGTTAAAACAAATATATGCTGCTTGAAATCTAACATTGAAGCCAATGTTGCCATTTGCTGTTTGAATATTATAATTCTGCGGAAAAGGTCGTGTAAACAAACGGTTATCTACATATATTAAACAATGTAGGGTTGCTTGCATCATTTATAACTCAAGAAGAGCAGATTGGATGTGGCGCACCCAAAGCAGGAATCTGGATTCAAATGCACTTAATCATTCATTGAACGTACTGAGAATCATTTTCCGATCTATGATTCCATTGGAAGCCATAAGTCTGGTCATCCATTCCATAAAAAAGTATCATTTTAATATCACATCTTTAAGAGGGATATCCTTGTACGCCGAATTGATCCTTAGCGATATCGAGTTGATGTAGCTTCTTAATACACTTTTCATCAGAAGATATTCTCAATTAACCACGACATTTAGCGACTTTTCGCACTTAGATAAGGAACTAAGAGCTATTCATATGATTTTTAGGAATATATTAAAAATTGCGAGTGATTTACTGAATCAAACCCCACATCGCGACGCTCTTAGCTCTAAAAACCATCTACTGAATCGAACTGGAAGTTTAAGAGCTGCTCAAACCAACTAACCGAACCAGTTCTTATTTACGAGCTCCTTGCATACCTGGTAAACTGTAAACTAAATAGCTGTTGTTTAGGAGATGAGAAATCGGCGCTATTGGAGCGCTATAGAGGTGGGGAACTAAAGTCTGTACCAACGATTGCCTCTGATAGCTTTTTCAAACCATCGATAGTCTGCGATAGTGATTTTCCCAAACCATAGATAGGTATCGATAGTTTTCCATGAATTTTTTTTTATAAAAATGTATAAAAAATTTAAATTTATGCTATAACATATTTTGTACCAACGAAATTATACGCTCAGCATAACATTTAATGATACAGTAGCAGCTGAAAGCAGCGCTGCAGCAGCGAACAGTCTTTTGATCATAACTCGACAACCGTTTATCCGATCTTTACCAATCCTTTGGCGGATCGATAAATAATACTGATTACTAAATATGTCTAGAAGGTACAACGTATCTTTCTTCAAAATTGTGAAATATAAGACGGTTTATTAAAATTGCGGGGGGCGGAAGTGGGCGTGGCATAAATTGAAAATAAAGATCTGCCTGCAAGTATTTATAAGAAGTATTTCTCCTATACCCGTCAAACCTCATTCTCTTGCCATCTCTGCGTTCATCCACTCAAAAAAAAAAAACTTAATCCGAAACGGGATTAAAAATGGGGTGATCCCGGATTCTCTTGAGCTGTTCCCGGAAAAAGATTGATTTTACTTCCACTTTTTTTTTTTGCTCCTGAAAAACAGGATCACTTCAAGCATGCCCCGGGATCACCCCGTTTTCAATCCCATGGTGTTTCTTTCGTCGTGATGCGTTGCATAATGAACCTGATTCTCAGTGCAAAGAAAGGCTCCCTTAAAGTGTAAAGCAGACAGCCTGCTCTTTTTTCTCTGCGTGGCGCTTGCGGATTGAATCATAACCAACTCTGATCATAATATTTTATGGGTTGTAAATATCTGCGGGAATTTTTCCAACCTCCCGTAGTTAAGGACTTTACAAAAATAAATCAAAATCATTTTAATTGGTCAATTAAAATTACTCAACCAGCTTCTATACACTCGCAAACACACACTCACTTAAGTTTGTATGCATGTATGCTTGATTTTTTTCTGTTTTTTTTATATTTTTTTTATTTTTTGGTTGCCCAATGGTCGAAATTAGCATTTGAATAACAACAACCTGGCACCGTCTACGTCTGCCAAGCTTAAGCCTTGGCAGCAAAGTTGCTGTCATGTAAGCGACTAATTAACATGTCACTCACCCTCGCTGCTCCTCGCCGGCCGTTTGCACCCTTCGCCGCCCCCCCCCGTCACTCCTTCGGCCACCATTCGTTGACCATTCACTACACAAGTTACGCATGGAGTTGAATGGAAATAGAAGCAAGTTGAGCCAAGAGCAACCTGTTGTTGTAGTTGCATTGCAGACTAAACAAATCTCTCACGAGTTTCGAATTTGCCAAGCGAACAAAAAAAAAAAAAACAAAAAAAAATACAAAAAATCACCAAAAACGTTTAACATTTTTGAATTTATTAGCCAAAAAATGTTGGTCTGCCTCCTGCGAGACGCTGACAGAAGGGGCAGGGGAATTGGAAGGGGAATCGAGATTGTCAGTCGTCAGTCGTCGTCGGAGTCTTCCTCTCTTGAGGCAATCTCTTGGCTGTCGTTTGCACGGCGCTAATTATCGCTGCTAATGATGCTTTAAAAGGCAGTCGTCGACGACAGGCGGTCCAACAACAGACTTGGCTCGATTGTGCAACTGGCTGGACGGTTACTCCTTTTCCATCCTCTATGCTGCCTACCTGCTCCTTTCGCTCATCGCATGAGTAATTGACAATTTGCTGAAGTCAGCGTGTCTCCTGCTCTGCGGCCGCTCCTCCTCCTGTACGTGAGCCAACCACAACGAGCAGCAGTCCCGGCTGCAATATTTGTATATGTTAATTGTGTGACTAATGACAGTCAACTTGTCATATTTTTATCAACATTTCCTTCCCTCTTCGCGTTTCGAGTTTGTGTTCTAAGTCTTTCGTTTAGCGGGTCAAATTAACGCCCACACACAAAAAGAAATGCAGCAGCTGCTACAAAATTCGTTAGTTCAAAAAACTCAATCAAATGTCGAAACTTGGAAATCGTGATCACGGTCCTGTCTCTGTCCTCTCCTTGTCCCACCTTGTCTAGGCCAGGCTTAATGGTTGTTGCGCTCGAGGCGGCCGAATCCGCTGCAAAAAAACAACAAACGGTAGCTGCAAACAAGACAAAAGACAAACTTATCGTTTGAATTATCGGCATTCATTTGCATTTTGAAAACCTCAGCCCCCACCCTCTCTCCCTCCCTCTGGCTGGGCCTTTAATTCACTAAAATGTGAAGAAAAAAAAAAGAGAGAAACAAACAAAAGGCATGAAAAAATAAACGACACACTGAAAAATCATTTCGATTCGAATGACAATTGTCTTTGGGAGTGAAGGCAGGGAGGAGAAGAGGTGAATATGGTCTGTAAGGGACGCGGGGAGGGGAGGAGAGTGAAAATATCACCAATAAGAAAACAAATGGGCATTGTACATGGATGTGTGATGGGCCTTGGTTATACCCTGTTGAGATATGACAAAAGAATCACTTGGAAAACATAACAAAAAGGATTTAAATCAATTTTTTTTTTAAATCAAGCGCCGCAAGGATTGAATCAACATTCATTCTCATAACACACTCCATATGCTTGTTCTCCAGCTAAAAAATGGGGAACTAAAACTATAAGACAGGGATAAATATCTAGGACTGATTTTGTATCCTTTGCGGTCATTTTTGTTTGTTTGAAATCGAACATTTAAGAAGGACCAAGCTTACTTTGCTTATCTCATAAAGGTATATATTCGAAAGGGCTCTACTTAGTTGGAGTAAGCGCCCTACTTACATATGAAACTCTATTCCTGGGACCCGACCTTTCTTATACATATATAATCACCAAGCTTCGACGTGCTCTTCCGCTGCAGTTCTAATTGAAATAGTAAATTTAACTGCAATTGAGCTTCACATTAAATCAGTAGCTGTCCAAAGCGGTTATAGCCATGGAATCGCCAGGACATAAGCTCCAATATTAAATTCCAAGTAGACAAAACAGAAGAAAAAAGCCAAATATGGATATTCTCTACGAAGCGTAGAGAGAGGAGAGTAAAAGTCTGAATGTTGAAATGATATTCTAGACTAGAGGCCGCCGGAGGGTGTTCCACAAATCTCTCCAGATTATAAACTAAACTTAGACAACTTTGAATGTTAATGGATAGAATCGTTGCAGATTATAGAGAAGGAATTGTACGCATCAAATCTATTTGGCCTTGAACAGTCGGTTTCAAATCTCTCAACTTTTGTCGGCTAATCTAGTGGCATTTCGGCGACATTTCACATCTAAAGGCGAGCAGCTTTACCTCGAAATGATCTGTGCTCGTGGTTCCCAGATTGATACCCTTTTTTTATTCTTCATAAAACCTTTCAAGCCATATCAGTTCTGGAGAGTCTTCAAAGCTCTGTATGATCCTATGCAATACGGTGAAGCAGCTTATTAGCGCTCGTACATATTATACATATATACCTGAAGTAAATGTATATTTAAATTTTACATGGTATCAAAATCACACATACGCGTCTAGGTTTCGGTTTTTTTTTTCATGCTTCATGGCTCACTTGCCTTCGCTTTGCCTTGCGTTGCGTTTTTACAGTTAGCTATCGAGGGCCCCCAGACCATAGACATGGACTTATACCGTAGGATACGAAACCTACAAAAAATTAGCATGCGCACAGCCTGCTTCCAAGGTAGTGAGAGGGAAGTGGAACGAAGAAGGCAACTTGGAATGTCAACGGCAGCTGAAATTTTTTTCATGCAAAGGATTTCTTTCGCGTTGTTTTTTAGTTGGGGGGAAAAACGTGATCACTTTAACATTTCTGCTTGTTGTCTACTGGTTGGCTGCTGATTTTGAGTGGCTTTTAGCAATTCTAATGCAGATGCTGTTTGCTGTTGTTGTTGTTGTTGTGAGAGGAAGGGGCACTCATATATCGATACCGTACGATAAGCGGTTTGTTTCACTTGATCGATTGTAGGTGAATTGGTCAAGGTATCTCTCACAGCATCTCTCACAGTGCTGAGCATCTCTCTGTCTCACTCCGGAAATGTCAACCCAGCGATGTTCGCGACTTAAAATTAAAAACAATTGCCATGTCAAACAACCATCCACATCATTTGTGGGCCTTCTCTGTCTTTCTCTCTCTTTGGAGTCTTGTTCTATGTCCTATTTATGCAAGGCAAAAGCTTCGCTCGACAAGCATCAGCGTCATATTCTCCACCCACACACGACAACAAAAACAACAAAAAGTAACGTCAGGGAATGGCATCATCGTCATCCTTATACTTGTTGGATGCACTGGGAAAAAAAAAAAATTGGCATGCTTTGGTGGGAACATTAATGATGAGTATTCATCATCATTTCTGAAAGGAAGCCGGTTCGGTTTGCGGTTCGGTTCACCAGCTGGAATAAGCGGTTCGGCTTGTTTCAAGACCAGTTCGGTTCAGAACCGGTTTGCATTCTTGGATTACTCTAATATATTTTTATACTCTGTACCGTAGGTACATAGAGTATTATAAGTTTGTGCAAAAGTATGTAACATCCAGAAGGAAGCATCTCCGACCCCATAAAGTATATATATTCTTGATCAGCATCAACAGCCGAGTCGATATAGCCATGTCCGTCTGTCCGTCTGTCTGTCCGTATGAACGCACAGATCTCAGAGATGGTAAGAGATAGAGGCTTGACATGTATGGGACATATGCTTCTTATGTCTGCAGGCAGATCAAGTTTATTTTCAATTTTGGCCACGCCCCCTGCCTCCCCCGCAATTTAGAAAAAACGTCATATCTCCCACAGTTTTAAAGATAGGTGGGTTGTTCCTTCTAGATATATTTAGTAATAATAACTTATCGATCAGCCAAAGGAATGGTGAAGATTGGATGAACGGTTTTCGAGTTATGATCAAAAGACTGTTCGCTGCAGCAGCGCAGAAGCAGAGCTGCTTTCAGCTACTACTGCAGCATCAAAATTTATGCTGAGCGTAGAATTTCGTTGGTACAGAGTATGCTATAGTCGGGCTATACTATATACTATATACTATATACTATATAGATGTCCGATGTCGACTTTACTTAGTGGAATCATGGAAAAGCATATTAAACTCAGCAATAAAGACGTTGGAGGCGTTTCCATTGTAAACGAAAAAGTTTTTCTCACCAAAACTAGTTTTTCGACCGATCATTCGTACTGCAGCTATATGCTATAGTAAAAAAACCGTTTTTAAGCCCCTATCTCTTCATTTAAGGGAGTTACGGGCGTTTAAAGATTTGGGAGGTTTAAATTACTGTAAAAAATTTTTTTAATAACTTTTTTACACAATTTTGAACAGCAGAAAAATATTTAAACCGGTTTGGAACCAAATTCAGAACAGAACTTAAAATCATTCCAAAAGTGTGTATATTATTCTTTGTTGCGATCTGGAATCCAGAATACAATTGAGACTCTACTTTTCTATGGGAGCTAGACCATATAGTTGTCCGATTTCGACCAAACTTTGTGGAATTATGGGAAAGCATAGCAAACTAAGAAATACATAGTTTGGAGGCGTTTCCATTGAAAACAAAAAAGTTTTTCTCACTAAGACTACTTTGCAGACCACTTTTCAATGGAACGAAAAGTGTAAATAGTGGAGGCTTAAGATACCGACAAAAAAATACTATAATAATAATTAATTTAATTATAATTTAATATTTTTTTGATCAAAAATTGGAATATGAAAATTTTGATTTTTTAAAACCGTTTTTAAGCCCCTATCTCTTCATTTAAGGGAGTTATGGGCGTTTAAAGATTTGGGAGGTTTAAATTACTGTAAAAATTTTTTTTAATAACTTTTTTACACAATTTTGAACAGCAGAAAAATATTTAAACCGGTTTGGAACCGAATTCCGAAATATTCTTTGAGAATTTTACAAAAATTGGCTATTGGCTTTCCGTTAAAAGACTGGTTTCCAGATGGGCTTAAAAACGCGAACAGAACTTAAAATCATTCCAAAAGTGTGTATATTATTCTTTGTTGCGATCTGGAATCCAGAATACAATTGAGACTCTACTTTTCTATGGGATTTTCAATTATGGGAAAGCATGGGAAAGCATTCGACCAAACTTTGTGGAATTATGGGAAAGCATAGCAAACTAAGAAATACATAGTTTGGAGGCGTTTCCATTGAAAACAAAAAAGTTTTTCTAACTAAAACTACTTTTTAGACTCTACTTTTCTATGACAGCTATACTACATAGATGACCGATTTCGACCAAACTGGGTGGAATCATGTAAAAGCATAGCAAACTAAGAAATACAAAGTTAAGAGGCGTTACCATTGAAAACAAAAAAGTTTTTCTCACTAAGACTACTTTGCAGACCACTTTTCAATGGAACAAAGTGTAAATAGTGGAGGCTTAAGATACCGACAAAAAAATATTATAATAATAATTAATTTAATTATAATTTAATATTTTTTTGATCAAAAATTGGAATATGAAAATTTTGATTTTTTAAAACCACTTTTAAGCCCCTATCTCTTCATTTAAGGGAGTTATGGGCGTTATACTTTTTTTTAGTTATACTTTTTTACACAATTTTGAACAGCAGAAAAATATTTAAACCGGTTTGGAACCAAATTCAGAACAGAACTTAAAATCATTCCAAAAGTGTGTATATTATTCTTTGTTGCGATCTGGAATCCAGAATACAATTGAGACTCTACTTTTCTATGGGAGCTAGACCATATAGTTGTCCGATTTCGACCAAACTTTGTGGAATTATGGGAAGGCATAGCAAACTAAGAAATACATAGTTTGGAGGCGTTTCCATTGAAAACAAAAAAGTTTTTCTAACCAAAACTACTTTTTAGACTCTACTTTTCTATGACAGCTATACTACATAGATGACCGATTTCGACCAAACTGGGTGGAATCATGTAAAAGCATAGCAAACTAAGAAATACAAAGTTAAGAGGCGTTACCATTGAAAACAAAAAAGTTTTTCTCACTAAGACTACTTTGCAGACCACTTTTCAATGGAACAAAGTGTAAATAGTGGAGGCTTAAGATACTGACAAAAAAATATTATAATAATAATTAATTTAATTATAATTTAATATTTTTTTGATCAAAAATTGGAATATGAAAATTTTGATTTTTTAAAACCACTTTTAAGCCCCTATCTCTTCATTTAAGGGAGTTATGGGCGTTTAAAGATTTTTTAAATTTTTTTATTAAAATTTTTTTAATAACTTTTTTACACAATTTTGAACAGCAGAAAAATATTTAAACCGGTTTGGAACCAAATTCAGAACAGAACTTAAAATCATTCCAAAAGTGTGTATATTATTCTTTGTTGCGATCTGGAATCCAGAATACAATTGAGACTACTTTTCTATGGGAGCTAGACCATATAGTTGTCCGATTTCGACCAAACTTTGTGGAATTATGGGAAAGCATAGCAAACTAAGAAATACATAGTTTGGAGGCGTTTCCATTGAAAACAAAAAAGTTTTTCTAACTAAAACTACTTTTTAGACTCTACTTTTCTATGACAGCTATACTACATAGATGACCGATTTCGACCAAACTGGGTGGAATCATGTAAAAGCATAGCAAACTAAGAAATACAAAGTTAAGAGGCGTTACCATTGAAAACAAAAAAGTTTTTCTCACTAAGACTACTTTGCAGACCACTTTTCAATGGAACAAAGTGTAAATAGTGGAGGCTTAAGATACTGACAAAAAAATATTATAATAATAATTAATTTAATTATAATTTAATATTTTTTTGATCAAAAATTGGAATATGAAAATTTTGATTTTTTAAAACCACTTTTAAGCCCCTATCTCTTCATTTAAGGGAGTTATGGGCGTTTAAAGATTTTTTAAATTTTTTTATTAAAATTTTTTTAATAACTTTTTTACACAATTTTGAACAGCAGAAAAATATTTAAACCGGTTTGGAACCAAATTCAGAACAGAACTTAAAATCATTCCAAAAGTGTGTATATTATTCTTTGTTGCGATCTGGAATCCAGAATACAATTGAGACTACTTTTCTATGGGAGCTAGACCATATAGTTGTCCGATTTCGACCAAACTTTGTGGAATTATGGGAAAGCATAGCAAACTAAGAAATACATAGTTTGGAGGCGTTTCCATTGAAAACAAAAAAGTTTTTCTAACTAAAACTACTTTTTAGACTCTACTTTTCTATGACAGCTATACTACATAGATGACCGATTTCGACCAAACTGGGTGGAATCATGTAAAAGCATAGCAAACTAAGAAATACAAAGTTAAGAGGCGTTACCATTGAAAACAAAAAAGTTTTTCTCACTAAGACTACTTTGCAGACCACTTTTCAATGGAACAAAGTGTAAATAGTGGAGGCTTAAGATACTGACAAAAAAATATTATAATAATAATTAATTTAATTATAATTTAATATTTTTTTGATCAAAAATTGGAATATGAAAATTTTGATTTTTTAAAACCACTTTTAAGCCCCTATCTCTTCATTTAAGGGAGTTATGGGCGTTTAAAGATTTTTTAAATTTTTTTATTAAAATTTTTTTAATAACTTTTTTACACAATTTTGAACAGCAGAAAAATATTTAAACCGGTTTGGAACCAAATTCAGAACAGAACTTAAAATCATTCCAAAAGTGTGTATATTATTCTTTGTTGCGATCTGGAATCCAGAATACAATTGAGACTCTACTTTTCTATGGGAGCTAGACCATATAGTTGTCCGATTTCGACCAAACTTTGTGGAATTATGGGAAAGCATAGCAAACTAAGAAATACATAGTTTGGAGGCGTTTCCATTGAAAACAAAAAAGTTTTTCTAACTAAAACTACTTTTTAGACTCTACTTTTCTATGACAGCTATACTACATAGATGACCGATTTCGACCAAACTGGGTGGAATCATGTAAAAGCATAGCAAACTAAGAAATACAAAGTTAAGAGGCGTTACCATTGAAAACAAAAAAGTTTTTCTCACTAAGACTACTTTGCAGACCACTTTTCAATGGAACAAAGTGTAAATAGTGGAGGCTTAAGATACTGACAAAAAAATATTATAATAATAATTAATTTAATTATAATTTAATATTTTTTTGATCAAAAATTGGAATATGAAAATTTTGATTTTTTAAAACCACTTTTAAGCCCCTATCTCTTCATTTAAGGGAGTTATGGGCGTTTAAAGATTTTTTAAATTTTTTTATTAAAATTTTTTTAATAACTTTTTTACACAATTTTGAACAGCAGAAAAATATTTAAACCGGTTTGGAACCAAATTCAGAACAGAACTTAAAATCATTCCAAAAGTGTGTATATTATTCTTTGTTGCGATCTGGAATCCAGAATACAATTGAGACTACTTTTCTATGGGAGCTAGACCATATAGTTGTCCGATTTCGACCAAACTTTGTGGAATTATGGGAAAGCATAGCAAACTAAGAAATACATAGTTTGGAGGCGTTTCCATTGAAAACAAAAAAGTTTTTCTAACTAAAACTACTTTTTAGACTCTACTTTTCTATGACAGCTATACTACATAGATGACCGATTTCGACCAAACTGGGTGGAATCATGTAAAAGCATAGCAAACTAAGAAATACAAAGTTAAGAGGCGTTACCATTGAAAACAAAAAAGTTTTTCTCACTAAGACTACTTTGCAGACCACTTTTCAATGGAACAAAGTGTAAATAGTGGAGGCTTAAGATACTGACAAAAAAATATTATAATAATAATTAATTTAATTATAATTTAATATGTTTTTGATCAAAAATTGGAATATGAAAATTTTGATATTTTAAAACCACTTTTAAGCCCCTATCTCTTCATTTAAGGGAGTTATGGGCGTTTAAAGATTTTTTAAATTTTTTTATTAAAATTTTTTTAATAACTTTTTTACACAATTTTGAACAGCAGAAAAATATTTAAACCGGTTTGGAACCAAATTCAGAACAGAACTTAAAATCATTCCAAAAGTGTGTATATTATTCTTTGTTGCGATCTGGAATCCAGAATACAATTGAGACTCTACTTTTCTATGGGAGCTAGACCATATAGTTGTCCGATTTCGACCAAACTTTGTGGAATTATGGGAAAGCATAGCAAACTAAGAAATACATAGTTTGGAGGCGTTTCCATTGAAAACAAAAAAGTTTTTCTAACTAAAACTACTTTTTAGACTCTACTTTTCTATGACAGCTATACTACATAGATGACCGATTTCGACCAAACTGGGTGGAATCATGTAAAAGCATAGCAAACTAAGAAATACAAAGTTAAGAGGCGTTACCATTGAAAACAAAAAAGTTTTTCTCACTAAGACTACTTTGCAGACCACTTTTCAATGGAACAAAGTGTAAATAGTGGAGGCTTAAGATACTGACAAAAAAATATTATAATAATAATTAATTTAATTATAATTTAATATTTTTTTGATCAAAAATTGGAATATGAAAATTTTGATTTTTTAAAACCACTTTTAAGCCCCTATCTCTTCATTTAAGGGAGTTA
Source organism: Lordiphosa andalusiaca (assembly GCA_035044965.1). NCBI lineage: Eukaryota > Metazoa > Arthropoda > Insecta > Diptera > Drosophilidae > Lordiphosa > Lordiphosa andalusiaca. The sequence continues at coordinate 1,589,066 of JAWNNM010000660.1, forward strand.
TGGGCGTTTAAAGATTTTTTAAATTTTTTTATTAAAATTTTTTTAATAACTTTTTTACACAATTTTGAACAGCAGAAAAATATTTAAACCGGTTTGGAACCAAATTCAGAACAGAACTTAAAATCATTCCAAAAGTGTGTATATTATTCTTTGTTGCGATCTGGAATCCAGAATACAATTGAGACTCTACTTTTCTATGGGAGCTAGACCATATAGTTGTCCGATTTCGACCAAACTTTGTGGAATTATGGGAAAGCATAGCAAACTAAGAAATACATAGTTTGGAGGCGTTTCCATTGAAAACAAAAAAGTTTTTCTAACTAAAACTACTTTTTAGACTCTACTTTTCTATGACAGCTATACTACATAGATGACCGATTTCGACCAAACTGGGTGGAATCATGTAAAAGCATAGCAAACTAAGAAATACAAAGTTAAGAGGCGTTACCATTGAAAACAAAAAAGTTTTTCTCACTAAGACTACTTTGCAGACCACTTTTCAATGGAACAAAGTGTAAATAGTGGAGGCTTAAGATACTGACAAAAAAATATTATAATAATAATTAATTTAATTATAATTTAATATTTTTTTGATCAAAAATTGGAATATGAAAATTTTGATTTTTTAAAACCACTTTTAAGCCCCTATCTCTTCATTTAAGGGAGTTATGGGCGTTTAAAGATTTTTTAAATTTTTTTATTAAAATTTTTTTAATAACTTTTTTACACAATTTTGAACAGCAGAAAAATATTTAAACCGGTTTGGAACCAAATTCAGAACAGAACTTAAAATCATTCCAAAAGTGTGTATATTATTCTTTGTTGCGATCTGGAATCCAGAATACAATTGAGACTACTTTTCTATGGGAGCTAGACCATATAGTTGTCCGATTTCGACCAAACTTTGTGGAATTATGGGAAAGCATAGCAAACTAAGAAATACATAGTTTGGAGGCGTTTCCATTGAAAACAAAAAAGTTTTTCTAACTAAAACTACTTTTTAGACTCTACTTTTCTATGACAGCTATACTACATAGATGACCGATTTCGACCAAACTGGGTGGAATCATGTAAAAGCATAGCAAACTAAGAAATACAAAGTTAAGAGGCGTTACCATTGAAAACAAAAAAGTTTTTCTCACTAAGACTACTTTGCAGACCACTTTTCAATGGAACAAAGTGTAAATAGTGGAGGCTTAAGATACTGACAAAAAAATATTATAATAATAATTAATTTAATTATAATTTAATATTTTTTTGATCAAAAATTGGAATATGAAAATTTTGATTTTTTAAAACCACTTTTAAGCCCCTATCTCTTCATTTAAGGGAGTTATGGGCGTTTAAAGATTTTTTAAATTTTTTTATTAAAATTTTTTTAATAACTTTTTTACACAATTTTGAACAGCAGAAAAATATTTAAACCGGTTTGGAACCAAATTCAGAACAGAACTTAAAATCATTCCAAAAGTGTGTATATTATTCTTTGTTGCGATCTGGAATCCAGAATACAATTGAGACTACTTTTCTATGGGAGCTAGACCATATAGTTGTCCGATTTCGACCAAACTTTGTGGAATTATGGGAAAGCATAGCAAACTAAGAAATACATAGTTTGGAGGCGTTTCCATTGAAAACAAAAAAGTTTTTCTAACTAAAACTACTTTTTAGACTCTACTTTTCTATGACAGCTATACTACATAGATGACCGATTTCGACCAAACTGGGTGGAATCATGTAAAAGCATAGCAAACTAAGAAATACAAAGTTAAGAGGCGTTACCATTGAAAACAAAAAAGTTTTTCTCACTAAGACTACTTTGCAGACCACTTTTCAATGGAACAAAGTGTAAATAGTGGAGGCTTAAGATACTGACAAAAAAATATTATAATAATAATTAATTTAATTATAATTTAATATTTTTTTGATCAAAAATTGGAATATGAAAATTTTGATATTTTAAAACCACTTTTAAGCCCCTATCTCTTCATTTAAGGGAGTTATGGGCGTTTAAAGATTTTTTAAATTTTTAAATTTTTTTAATAACTTTTTTACACAATTTTGAACAGCAGAAAAATATTTAAACCGGTTTGGAACCAAATTCAGAACAGAACTTAAAATCATTCCAAAAGTGTGTATATTATTCTTTGTTGCGATCTGGAATCCAGAATACAATTGAGACTCTACTTTTCTATGGGAGCTAGACCATATAGTTGTCCGATTTCGACCAAACTTTGTGGAATTATGGGAAAGCATAGCAAACTAAGAAATACATAGTTTGGAGGCGTTTCCATTGAAAACAAAAAAGTTTTTCTAACTAAAACTACTTTTTAGACTCTACTTTTCTATGACAGCTATACTACATAGATGACCGATTTCGACCAAACTGGGTGGAATCATGTAAAAGCATAGCAAACTAAGAAATACAAAGTTAAGAGGCGTTACCATTGAAAACAAAAAAGTTTTTCTCACTAAGACTACTTTGCAGACCACTTTTCAATGGAACAAAGTGTAAATAGTGGAGGCTTAAGATACCGACAAAAAAATATTATAATAATAATTAATTTAATTATAATTTAATATTTTTTTGATCAAAAATTGGAATATGAAAATTTTGATTTTTTAAAACCACTTTTAAGCCCCTATCTCTTCATTTAAGGGAGTTATGGGCGTTTAAAGATTTTTTAAATTTTTTTAATAACTTTTTTACACAATTTTGAACAGCAGAAAAATATTTAAACCGGTTTGGAACCAAATTCAGAACAGAACTTAAAATCATTCCAAAAGTGTGTATATTATTCTTTGTTGCGATCTGGAATCCAGAATACAATTGAGACTACTTTTCTATGGGAGCTAGACCATATAGTTGTCCGATTTCGACCAAACTTTGTGGAATTATGGGAAAGCATAGCAAACTAAGAAATACATAGTTTGGAGGCGTTTCCATTGAAAACAAAAAAGTTTTTCTAACTAAAACTACTTTTTAGACTCTACTTTTCTATGACAGCTATACTACATAGATGACCGATTTCGACCAAACTGGGTGGAATCATGTAAAAGCATAGCAAACTAAGAAATACAAAGTTAAGAGGCGTTACCATTGAAAACAAAAAAGTTTTTCTCACTAAGACTACTTTGCAGACCACTTTTCAATGGAACAAAGTGTAAATAGTGGAGGCTTAAGATACTGACAAAAAAATATTATAATAATAATTAATTTAATTATAATTTAATATTTTTTTGATCAAAAATTGGAATATGAAAATTTTGATTTTTTAAAACCACTTTTAAGCCCCTATCTCTTCATTTAAGGGAGTTATGGGCGTTTAAAGATTTTTTAAATTTTTTTATTAAAATTTTTTTAATAACTTTTTTACACAATTTTGAACAGCAGAAAAATATTTAAACCGGTTTGGAACCAAATTCAGAACAGAACTTAAAATCATTCCAAAAGTGTGTATATTATTCTTTGTTGCGATCTGGAATCCAGAATACAATTGAGACTCTACTTTTCTATGGGAGCTAGACCATATAGTTGTCCGATTTCGACCAAACTTTGTGGAATTATGGGAAAGCATAGCAAACTAAGAAATACATAGTTTGGAGGCGTTTCCATTGAAAACAAAAAAGTTTTTCTAACTAAAACTACTTTTTAGACTCTACTTTTCTATGACAGCTATACTACATAGATGACCGATTTCGACCAAACTGGGTGGAATCATGTAAAAGCATAGCAAACTAAGAAATACAAAGTTAAGAGGCGTTACCATTGAAAACAAAAAAGTTTTTCTCACTAAGACTACTTTGCAGACCACTTTTCAATGGAACAAAGTGTAAATAGTGGAGGCTTAAGATACTGACAAAAAAATATTATAATAATAATTAATTTAATTATAATTTAATATTTTTTTGATCAAAAATTGGAATATGAAAATTTTGATTTTTTAAAACCACTTTTAAGCCCCTATCTCTTCATTTAAGGGAGTTATGGGCGTTTAAAGATTTTTTAAATTTTTTTATTAAAATTTTTTTAATAACTTTTTTACACAATTTTGAACAGCAGAAAAATATTTAAACCGGTTTGGAACCGAATTCCGAAATATTCTTTGAGAATTTTACAAAAATTGGCTATTGGCTTTCCGTTAAAAGATTGGTTTCCAGATGGGCTTAAAAACGCGAACAGAACTTAAAATCATTCCAAAAGTGTGTATATTATTCTTTGTTGCGATCTGGAATCCAGAATACAATTGAGACTCTACTTTTCTATGGGAGCTAGACCATATAGTTGTCCGATTTCGACCAAACTTTGTGGAATCATGTAAAAGCATAGCAAACTAAGAAATACAAAGTTAAGAGGCGTTACCATTGAAAACAAAAAAGTTTTTCTCACTAAGACTACTTTGCAGACCACTTTTCAATGGAACGAAAAGTGTAAATAGTGGAGGCTTAAGATACCGACAAAAAAATATTATAATAATAATTAATTTAATTATAATTTAATATTTTTTTGATCAAAAATTGGAATATGAAAATTTTGATTTTTTAAAACCACTTTTAAGCCCCTATCTCTTCATTTAAGGAATGGGCGTTTAAAGATTTGGGAGGTTTAAATTACTGTAAAGAATTTTTATACTCTGTACCGTAGGTACATAGAGTATTATAACTTTGTGCAAAAGTATGTAACATCCAGAAGGAAGCATCTCCGACCCCATAAAGTATATATATTCTTGATCAGCATCAACAGCCGAGTCGATATAGCCATGTCCGTCTGTCCGTCTGTCTGTCCGTATGAACGCACAGATCTCTGAGATGGTAAGAGATAGAGGCTTGACATGTATGGGACATATGCTTCTTATGTCTGCAGGCAGATCAAGTTTATTTTCAATTTTGGCCACGCCCCCTGCCGCCCCCGCAATTTAGAAAAAACGTCATATCTCCCACAGTTTTAAAGATAGGTGGGTTGTTCCTTCTAGATATATTTAGTAATAAGGATAACTTATCGATCCGCCAAAGGAATGAAGAAAATCGGATGAACGGTTTTGAGTTATGATCAAAAGACTGTTCTCTGCTGCAGCGCAGTTGCAGAGCTGCTTTCAAAATCGGATTAAATCGGATTGCTTGAACTTGACTATAAATTTTATTGCTTAAAACATCTCAAAAAAAAAATAATGCTTCTGCCCTAATGTGAACTCAAGACCTCGACGTTTTGATGCAATAGTCTTCCCATTGGGTTACAAGGCTTCTCTCTACAAGAGATCCTTAGAGCTAAGTAATTATGGCCACACTATTTACTATGATTTGGTCGCAAAACACTCGCTAGTGATTGATAGTCGTGTGTACTAAGATGCTGTCGTTCGTGAGTTCAGTCTTCGAGGTTCTAAATTCAAATGCCAGTGTTGTGGTCGTTATAGCTTAGCTTGAGTGAACATTGAGCTTAAAGTTGCTTAGGCAAAAGTTTCTATATTAAGTGAAGATATTAAGGCGCGTTTTGTGGATTCTTAGTCGAGTACCACGTCGATTTCATTTGAGTTAGAAGACTTCGACTTTGACTTTTGGCTTGCCCCAGACTTCACACTCTTTTTATCATATTTATGATATATTATCAACGTCCATCGATTCTTTTCAGAAGTCTATATCTTCAATCTTTCACAAATTCTGAAAATATCTAACCGTACGATTGATTTTGTTCGCTCAGTGTAGTTCTCTTCTAATGTCTGTTGGCGGCATGGCAATTAAAAGGCGCGCTCTCGTTGCTGTTCCTCTCATTGTTGTTGCGGGCAGATGAAACATTGAAATCAACAATGTCGACAACAAGCCTCAGTCTTCATCTTCATCTTCATCTCCGTCTGAGTCCTCAAATCTCAACTGGCTCCTCCTTCAGCCCCATCCCAGGTCTAACAATCAAGCAATGCGCACGATTACGACTTCAAGGAAAGAACGAACACTGTGGTGAGTGGAGAGAGGATGGCGGCGGTAACATCGACTATCTAATGTCGAGATCTGTGTACCGTAAGTGATGTCGATGTCGACAGCGCCACCTACATGCTGGATCGAGATGGAGTTGGAGACGCCTCGAAGGCACAGCGGAAGTTATGGCCTGGGATTTTGGCTGCATAATTGTGCATAATTTGCGAGATTTTAGAAATCTAAGCAGTTCTGATTAGCTCTCTTTCGCGCTCTTTCTCTCTCTGTCTCTCTCTCTGTCTCCCTGTGTCAGCGGAGGGCGTTGATTGGCATATGAAAAAAATTGTATTGAATGCTAATTTCTATGGTGAAATCAAAACGCCGTTAGAGCACAATGGTGCTCCATTAATAACTGACAGGACTGCGGGGAATTGAAAACTCAAAGGCCCACCGACACGAGCAGCGACGGCAAAGGAGTGGGCGCATTAGTTGGCTTTTGTTTTTTGAGGGCAAACCCTTTTATTTTTAGTTTTCGAACAATAAATAATAAAAACGTTGACACGACAACGTCATAACCTTTGAACGTGAAAAGTACCAGGCAGAGGAGATCGCGTGGGCACAGTTTCCCCGTCTCGACCTTCACGCCACAGCTAACAGATGGTAGTTGGAGTTAAGTCATGTCCAGAGTTGTTGACGTTTCGCCTCCGAGATTGAAATCTTTCACACATAATTGCGAGCAAGTAGAAACTCTGTTGGAAAACTGCAGGTGGCACCAAAAAAGCTTCCAATTGACAACAATTCAACGGTTTCAACATGCTGTCGCTCGCTCATTACCGGGCCAAACTGTGAAGTAGCTGCCCCCCCCTTTGCGCACACCACTGCCACCCCTCGCACGTTTAGTTCATGTCTAGTTAATCGGCCAATGAAATCGAAAACTACACAACACACAGCACATAAACATTAGCCTCAGCTCCAATCTTGAACGGGTTACGGGGTTCTGCGATTTGTTTTTCGTCTTTGACTGCAAATCAAATTAAAAACGGCAGCCTGTCGATTGTCGATTTCTGTCTCACCGTCTGTCTCTGTCACTTTTGGCGATTTGCTGACAATTTTCAAGTTTAGTTTTCTGTCTTAATTGGTTTTGCGGCTCCGCTGATAAGATGTGTTCATGTTTTAGTCGATAAATCGATAAACAATAACCGTGAGTTGGCCAATAGCTTATTACGAGGGCAGCCTGATGAGTCGGTTGGGATGTCAAGTACCAACTGTTAGTAGACAGAAAGATCAAAGTGGGTCTATGGGATCAAAAGTGGGCCTATGGGAGAGTTGGATGCCGCAATAAATGACACTTTATTACTTTAGTCAATTGTAAATACAGGTTGCTATCAGCTCTTGTTTTTGAATAACACACTGGTTTTACATGTCCATACCTTAATTTACAGAAATTCATGTCTGTAATGCTTTAGATTACATTTGTTTGTTCTATCTTCTATTATTTTCAGATACCGATCAACTACCAAAAATGGTTCGATGGAATCACTTTTCCATGACCAAATGAAACACAAATATCTCGCCATTTTCCAATCCAGCTATAATCTCCTCACTTCACGAATCATGAATGAGTAAGTACTTGCTTTCAATTTGCCTCTATTTGAGTCATCGAACCCTTTTTGATGATTACAAAGAGATTACTATGAGGTGTCATTTGAAGAAGATGCAAGAATGACTCATACATATGCTCATAGTGTGATTTAGTGAAATACGACTCTCAAATGACTTGAAACTAACCAGAAGAACGCTTTAGAAGAGACGCAGCCAGGGTAACATTTTGTCTCGATATAAGTATTATTTTTATACTCTGTACCGTAGGTACATAGAGTATTATAAGTTTATGCAAAAGTATGTAACAGTCAGAAGGGAGCATCTCCGACCCCATAAAGTATATATATTCTTGATTAGCATCAACAGCCGAGTCGATATAGCCATGTCCGTCTGTCCGTCTTTCTGTCCGTATGAACGCACAAATCTCAGAGATGGTAACAGACAGAGGTTTCACATGTATGGGACATATGCTTCTTATGTCTGCAGGCAGATCAAGTTTATTTTCAATTTTGGCCACGCCCCCGCAATTTAGAAAAAACGTTATATCTCCCACAGTTTTAAAGATAGGTGGCTTGTTTCTTCAAGACATATTTAGTAATCAGGATAACTTATCGATCCGCCAAAGGAATGAAGAAAATCGGATGAACGGTTTTGAGTTATGATCAAAAGACTGTTCGCTGCTGCAGCGCAGTAGCAGAGCTGCTTTCAGCTACTACTGCAGCATCAAAATTTATGCTAAGCGTATAATTTCGTTGGTACAGAGTATGTTATAGTCGGTCTTGACCGACTTTCTTTCTTGTTGATCACTGAACGAGCCCTCTTATGACAATTTTGGTTCAGGAATGCAACCAAACCGTAACCGAACCGCTAATTACAGCTGTAAAACCGAACCGTAAACCGTACCGACGTCCTTTTAAATTGTTGAACCCACTGAACCCACTCACTGACGAGGTAAAAAGACGTGAAGCGTTTAATGTCAGACAATGATATGATGATTTGAATTGAGTCCTTAGCAATGTCGCATTGATATAGTCTCTTAGTATGATTTGTTGTCTATTTTATATGATGTGATCTCGTCAGCCAAAAGACTGCATTTCTGCTTCCAAACATCGTTGCCGTCCATGAACAGAAGGCAGACTGATTTCATAAATTAAGAAGCATTTTAAAGTTATTTAAACGATTTCTAGAAATTCAATTTCGAAAATGTGTGAAATGAAATCATAGTTTGCATGCAAAGGAGAGATGTCTTTATCAAAAATGTAATAAATTAAGAGTGAACCACTGAACCGAACCGAAACCGCGTATTAATCCAGCTCTAAAAACTATTCAATGAACCAAACCGTTGGTTCAAAAACTGTGTGAACCACTGAACCGAATCAGTCCTTATATTCGAGCGGCTTGGCTTCCTTTTTCAATCAGTCGGAGGACTTGAAAAGACACCAAACTGCCCTCGCGCTTTGTTTCGAAAGTCGAAGTTCAAGTGGTTTGTTTTGCGGTTTTGTTGATTTTTTTATTTTTTAGTCGTAACGCAACACCCTCTCGCACTCGTGAGTGAGTGGACCCTGTTCTGGCCAAATACGGACCACGAAATAAATCAAGCCAAAACACTAAACGATTTGGTTGCAGGGCAAATATGAAAAACACACACAAATTAAGGAGCCAGAGCCAGAGTTGGGCTTACACATATCGATCAGCCATTATTAGAACAATGGAACCGATACTCAAAACTGGCCGGCGATGTGTGTGGGCCTCGGCCTGTAACTGAAATGTGTCAACGCAACATACACATAGCTCAGCGCCCCGGCTTCCAATTTGGTGGCTTGAGGCGCCAATCTTTGCGCCTTTGTTATGTAAATACACCAGCGGCTTTGGCAATTGCATTCGCAATATGTATATGTTGGTTGTCGATGCAAATGCAAATTTTACGTCTCAAATATTTTGGCATTTGCGCATTAATTTTAATTTTCGTTGCCAGTCGCCCAACCGGTTCACGTCTCATAATTCTCAATGCAGTTTTCGTGGCATTTTTTTTTTTTTTTTTGTGGGGCTTAATACGTGACTATCATGTCATAATAGCGAATTATTAGAATTTAATGCGGCCACAATGTACGAGCCTCGATGTGAACCTAGTGAGCTCAAGTCCCAGTTACAAGCAATGGGGCCAATAACTGGGTCGAGTTGCCAGCGATTTTTTTTTGGCCGGCCGATGGGTGAGCAGCGCAGAGGATTGTTAAAAACGGTTTTCTTTTTCTTTTTTGGTTTTCAACATTTAGAAATCGACTTTTAATCTGCCACTTTGGAGCTTCTTCAAATCTGTTTCTGATGTCGGCGTTAAGGTGCCAGACCCTAGCCTGGGGGCAGTTAAATGCCACCCCTTCATCTGCTCAATTGTTGGTTTTAAAAACGCATTGCTTAACCCGCAGCCTGGCCACTGCCCACTTTCGCCAGCGAGTCGTGTAGTTACTACCATCGACCGCTCGATCGCTCGATCGCTAAACGGGTGAAGCTGATTAGCGGCGGCATGAATAATTTCCCATGCCTGGCTCCCATCTCGATCTCGATCTCCCAACTCGAACTCGAACCCCAGCTCACCTAATCACGGTGATCATTGCGATTGCTGTAGATTGGCTGCGGGTCGTTCGAAGTCGTTTTTCGCATTTGATGATTTTATGTCTTGATTAAGTATACGCCGCGTGCTTATTGATTTAGTTTCACTTGAATTGCGTTTTTCACGCTCTTGCGAATGCGGACAAAGAGCTGGGGGTAACACCTGCGCGGGCTCAGGTTGCCTGACGTTTACATGTTCACACTCTGTGAGTTTGACAACTCCGAACTGTGTGTTGTCTACCCATATTTGGGTGAGCGGGTGCTCATTTATAATGAAGCGAGTGAGGCGTTAAGTTTCATGTAGGTATTGATTTCCACGAAAGTCCCAACCATATTTCACAACATTTCACCTCATTAATCAAACAAACTGCAAGGGTCCCGGCGGCGTTCGGCATATTTTCGGCAAGTGTCAGCGGTTTACAGTTAGCCACATCGCATCGCTGCGAATCGAATTGCCGGCCGTTGACTTTTTAATTGATTAAAATGAGAAATCGTTACGATTTGTGTGCAAAGGATCTGATTTCAAATGTACAAATAACGCATATGAGTGTCCAAGGAGTCCAAGTCGTCGCAGGGACCTTTGGTGGGGACACAGGAAATGAAATCCGATACTTTGCCGGGCATTGTGCGTTCTGCGAAATGCAGCCAAAACTCGCAATAATAAGCAATAAAAATTCCCGCTTGGATTTTGTGTGTGTGGTGAAGATTTATCGTCGGCTTAGCCGCTTTGATGAGTCCCAGCCTAATTGTGCCTTTGATGCAACTGTTTCGCATATTTGCTTTCTATTGAAAGCTGCTGCGCCCGGCCTCTTCTTTTGTCCTGAGCCAGCGACCTCTAGCCCCCGAGTGCGATCCTTTTCGAACGCTGACAACTTTTGTACATTTCTCGCTAAATTAACTGAATTTCTGACCTCGCGCTGATGGCTTCGCTTTGCTTCTCTCTTCGAAGGGAACTGCCAAAAAAAACAACAAAGGCGAATCGTTAAGAGTCCAAAGATCGCATAACTCGCGCCCCTCTTTCGCCCCAGCTGCCCCAGAACTGTAAATTTCCGAAAAAGCCAAAGCCAAGTTGCTGCAGCTGCTCTCTCTCTCTCTTGGCTCTTTGGGGGGAAATATGCGCAAACTGCTTGATGTCCACTTAAAAGTGTCAACGTAAAATTCTTGGCACACAAAAAAAAAGAAGGAATACAGTGAGTGTTGTCTGGTCGCGAGCCGGCGATTGGATGTGTAAGATTGGCGGCGGAGGAGGTGGAGGGCGGTTGAAGGTAGGCAGGAATAAGCGGAGCTTTTGTTGTGTGTGCACTGCAATTTTTACTGCAGTTGATGTGGTCGACTTCTGTATTTTTTTTTTACATTTTTTTGTAGTTTCGTGAGAGAGAAAGCAAATGAGCTACTTGTGTGCCGAATGGGCACAGAAAAGAAGAGGTAATAAACTTGATTGGTGTGAAATGAGTAAAAATACCAAAAATTTAGCTGCATGGTCACACTATTTTAAAGGTCTTTAAAGGTCTGTGAAGTGATGAGAATCGGGGGAAAAAGCGTACACCGTACATGAATGCTTTGTGAGATTGATATTGCTGTTCAACGCTCAGTAACATAGAAAAGAGCTACGAGTGAAAAGCTGTAAGCCGTTTTCTGCTACTCTGCTGACTCTCAGTTACTTATTAAAATTGAGAATTATTATACCTCGCAATTCACTTGCAACTTGGCTTATTGTTGTACTATTGTACTATTATTGTTGTACTATTGTACTATTATTGTTGTACTATTGTACTATTATTGTTGTACTATTGTACTATTATTGTTGTACTATTTGGTTTGTTTACTATCCAACATATCTCAGGCTTAAAATACTTTTATGATTTTACAGACTTTTGTTGGAAATCTTCGTGCTATGTTAAGGCTACCTAATCAACTTTGTTTGTTTGTTACTTGTGTAATCAACCCAAGGCTTACATAAATAGATAAATCGCTAGAAGTGGTCTAATTGAATGAAAATCGTGGAAATGGTGGGCTGTCAAAATCAGTACTTGGTTGGGTTGATCTCATTTGATTTAATGCACACTTACTTCAACACTGCAAAGGCACAGCAAGGTTATTTTTTATACCCTTGGAAAGGGAATTATAATTTTGCCCAGAAGTTTGCAACGCATAGAAATATTCATTTCCGACCCCATAAACTATATATTCTTGATCAGGGTGACGAGCTGAGTCGGTTGAGCTTTGTCCGTCCGTCTGTCCGTTTGTCTGTCTGTTTCTAACTAATCTTCGAACTAATCTCTCAGTTTTAAAGCTATCGAGCTGATATTTTGCACAGATGCTTCTTTTTGCTGCAAACTACTTATATGTCGGAACCGACCAGATCAGATGACTATTTCTTATAGCTCCCATAGGAACAATCGGTCGAAAAACTAGTTTTAGTGGGAAAAACTTTTTTCTTTTCAAAGGAAACATCTTCAAACTTTGTAATCGTAAGTTTTCTATGTTTATTTTATAATTCCACCAAGTTTTATTGAAATCGGACAACTATTTGGTATAGCTGTCATACAAAAGATAGGTCTGAAAAACAGTCTTAGTTAGAAAAACTTGTTTGTTTTTAATGGTAGCATCCTGCAATTTTGTATTTGTTTGTTTCACATTATTTCACAAATTTGTTCAATTCGGATAACTATATCACATAGCTCCCATACGAACGATCGGTCGGAAAATGGGAAAAGGAGTATTTTTGAAAATATTAAAGCGAGCACTTGCAAGGGTATAAAAACTTTGGCACAGACGAAGTTAGCTTAGCTTTCTCGTTGAACTTGAAAACTCTCGGCGTTTTTTTATTTTAATTGTCTAGCTTTCTGCTACCCTAATACTACTGTGTAGTTTGAGTGTCTTAACAGCACTTGGCGGTGTCCATTTGGAATTACTGATAATGCAAAATGTTTTGGGTGAGGACTAAATACGTGAGTATAGGATATTGTGTGAATGGTTTTATCTAAATACGCCGTGTGACTCTCTTTAGCCTTCTCCTTTGAGGTGCTCCATGGATTCTGCGTCTTCTTGGCAGTTTTTTCTTGTCTAGGTATCTGGCAGTTTGATTGTTGAATAGGAAATCCAAGATCCTTTTCCATATGCCTGGTTCTCAGGAACCATTCACCATCCGTAATACGTCTCAGGCTTTCGCATGGACACTTTAATCCTTGCCAGATGAAACTTTGCCGCGTTACCGTAAATTTGTAGGCAATATCTCCATATTGGAGCCAGAATAGCGTTGTATATTGACACACTAGATTTATAGCCCAGACATTACCCCTACCGTTTGCTATTTGTTTTCGCCGATGATGCATGCCCTTGAGGATCAGAGGTTTTTCTCTTTTAAACAACTCCAAAATTGAATAGATTCGAGAATGGCATTAAAAGAAGTTTGGTTTTTCCAGTTGGTATCCGAAAATTGCCAGAAAGATACCATTTACGACTTTTCTTTTTTCCAAAATACATTTTGTGAATTTTGGTTTTCGATATTTGGTATCCCTTTAAAGCCACTCTACAAAACTTTGCTTGGGTGACCTCTCTGCTTAACCTCTTCAATTGCATTGAACAAAGGGTAGCAGATATGGGTTCAGTCGGCTAATAGCAAACATCACACTTTGCCACAGGAATCTGGCGCAAAAAAAAAGGCAAAATCCTCCGTAAGAACTAATTTATCTGCAGGGCATTTTCAAGTTCATCTGCTTCTGACTCAAACCACATTCGTTTTAATTCTTTTGGTGGTTGGTTTTTTTTTTTTTTTTTTTTTTGGCCGTGGCTTTTGTTGTGCTTTTTGTTGTTGTTTTGTTTTGGGCAGTTGAATTGCGCCTTTCGCCAAACCAATTCGGCTCATTTATCTCCGTAAAACTTTTCTTTCTTTCATTTCGGTTGCATTTCTGGTGTGGTTTATTCTTTGGCTCTGCTTCCCAGTTCCTTCTCCTTCTCTCGGGGCAAAGTTGCAGCATTTTGAGAATTTGGGTTGCTCCTTTTTGCGTGTTCGTTTTGTGGGCAACAAAAATATCACACGAGTATAATTGAGTTTGACACAATAAATTGCTCATCGTGGACAAGGAGCCGGAGCTGGAGCCGGAGCTGACCTTTAATGCCGCCAAACCAACGCTGATTTATAAATTGATTCTGCTTAACTTGGCGGCACGGCGGGATACTTGGGCTACTTGCAGTTGGCACATTAACACGTCTCGATCGCTTCGATTTGCAAGCCGAATCTCTAATGAGTACACACACTTGACACTGACGACGGCACGAATATTTCAATTAACTGACAGTTGGCTTGCCGAAAATGAAGCCCACTGAGCTGAGGAACTGTCCGAATGTCAGCGGGTCTCACCGAGCGACGACGACGTTTGTTATTTCCGCTGGCGAATGAAATGCGATAAAATGCAAATCTCTCTTGATGCTAAAAGGACACCAGGCCCGGGAAGCGACGAAACAATGGCTGCTGTTGTGGTGGCACATCAATGTCAGACAAAAGAGGGGGCGCCCGAGCGGGCAGCAAGCGGAGAGCTAATCTTCATCAGCCGCCGTTTGTAGTTGGCGCAAAGTGTAAGCTCACACAAATCCCCAGAGAGGGCGAAAGAGAGAGAGAGAGAGAGAGCGGTAGAGAGAGAGAGAGTGAGAGGGGGAGATGGCTGAATGGATGGATGCAGCTTTATCTGTTCAATAGATGGACATTTGGATAGATTGTTCTTGTTTGGCTTTGACGTCCATACTCCCCCCCCCCCACCGCCCGCCCTCCTGCATTATGAGATTCTATCAACGCAGCTGGCTTCTCCCCTGCCGCTCCGCCTGATGTATGTCATGACCAAATTGTTTGGCCACAGTAGCTCTCCATCCAGCTCCGGGAGAGGAACAACTATTATTATATTTTAATGGTTACCTTTGTGCGCGGGATTGGGGTTTTGGCCTGCAGATAGATGATTCTATTGGCCATTATGGGCCGATCGCGCATGTTCCATTATGCGGCGTCTTGTCAGTCTCTAATGGATTCCAAAGTCTCGCTCTCCTCTTATTTTGTTTTTTTTTGTGAAATACAAGCTGGCCGAGGTCCTCATCTTTGGTGGGTTTCGGCGCCAGGGCAGGGCACAAACGTATCGGATTACATTTGGCTGTCGGTCAAAACCTTTGATGCAGCTCATCTGTGAGATCTCTCTGCAGCTTCTAACGGAAACGGAAATGAGTAAAAGAGAAGTTTACCATAAAAGTCTGCTTATTGTGGTGGTGCCCTCCAACTCGGCAAACCAATCAACGCTGGCAATTAACAATCCTCCTCCTCCTTCTCCTTCTTCTTCTTCTGTTGATTCCCATTTTTCGTGGTAGCAATTATATTCGCATTTGTTGGCCACTTGTGAACGCTAATGCCTATGCTGAGCACCATGGAGCAGGCGGGGGGTGGGGCGGAATGGCGGAGGGGATCGTATTGTCTGGGAACAAGCTTATTAGTGCAGCCATTGCAATAACTTTGGACAATAAAACGCAGACTGCTCGAGACATCAAAGGATTCAAATGTGTTAAACTGACATGCGAGACGCTGGTACCCAAGGTACGAGGCTGAGCCCGGCCAGTCAGTTTAGCGTCACCCGCCGACGAGTGGAGTTGGCAAGCGGCGATGGCGATGCTCTCCCCCATAACTGACACTTGCAATGAAGACATTAGCCGCTAATGGAATTGTTATTAAGCCGCAGAGGCAGGCGAAGCGCGCGAAATGTCTGGAGTTGAGCCCGAGACGAGAGACTCTTCTTTTCGCGGCTTTAATTTGCTCATCAGTTTGAGAAATAAAATTATTATTGTATTCCATTTTCATATGCCTCCTGGCGGGGATTAGTTCACTGCACCGTCTTGCCAACCGACTGACTAACTGGCAAACTGCAAACTGACTGACTGCAGCAGCAGCAGCAGCAGCAGCAGAATAATCGCTTTATTGTAGGCTTGATGTATTGACAAATTATAAAGGCATGAGACGGAAAGACAACTGATTGAACCTTATCACGCATTCCTTAAATCACTTATTATGCCATCAGCCGTTGGGTGGGGAGGGGGTACATACACCCCAAAACCACAGGGAAAAAAAAGCGCTGCACAGTGGCTAAGTAGTTGGCACAAATCCTGAGGCAACATTTTTTTTTTTTTTACTAAAATTGCATTATTAATTCAAATTGCAGCTTCGATATGCTCATTCAATGCACTCAAGGTTGCACTTCTTCTGTAAAGGATGCTTTTAATTCTGTGGTGCATCTCATAACTGATATCGATATCTGTGCTAAATGTAGACAACGACTGCGGGGCCCAGGATGCTGGGAGTTTTTAGTACTTGCGCATGTGAAATGGACTTCTAGTTGCGATGCCTTGTGGTTATTGTATCACGATTACCTTTATAATCATTTCATCGATTTTTTTTGAGGACATAATTTGCCTGCTTTATGAAACCGTTTTGCTCTATTTAATCGAAGGCCTTAAGGCATGGAAGTTCTGAAATTAAGGACATTATATAAGCTCTAGGGAAAGCACTTCAACTTGTAACTACCTTTTAAAGGACCGCAATCAAAGTGATTCAACAACACTTGATTTTGACCTCTCCTGCAGCAGTCGTATCTTTTACAAAAATTAATGTAACCATGCTGTATTCATTCCTTGAAAGATGCAGATTGATCAGGATGAGGGTAAGGAAAATACAGACTCTGGCAACAGACCCCATGCCAGAGGAAGCCACTGCTGTTGAGAGCTTCAAGTTTGCGCTTTGGAAACTCACTAAACGTAGCAAGCGGGAAGTTCTGTGGTACCTGTACTAAGAAAAAACCGACTGGCACTCTGAAAGAAAGATCAAGAATTTTTCAAACAATTTTTCAAAAACCTACACAAGTTAAGCCTTTAACTCTTTAATTAAGATATTCTTCAACCAATCCCTTTGTATACTTAATTCCATTCTGTTGCGCTCTCAGAATAATCCCGATTTGTGCTTAATTCTAGGATAAATTCAAGAGCTTTTTTTGAGTGCAGAGACTTAACTCGATCGGCATTGAGATTTTACCGTATTTATACCCTTGCAAAGGGTTTTTTAATTTTGCCCAGAATTTCCGACCCCATAAACTATATATATTCTTGATCAGGATGACGAGCTGAGTCGATTGAGCTTTGTCCGTCCGTCTGTCCGCCTGTCTGTCTGTTTCTACGCGAACTAGTCTCTCAGTTTTAAAGCTATTGAGCTATTGCACTGAGTCTTCTTTTTGCTGCACACTACTAATGTGTCGGAACCGACCGGATCGGATGACTATATCTCATAGCTCCCATAGGAACCATCGCTCGGAAAACTAGTTTTAGTGAGAAAAACTTTTTTCTATTCAATGAAAACGCTTTCAAACTTTTTAGTCGTAGGTTTTCTATGATTTTTTTTATAATTCTACCAAGTTTTATTAAGATCGTGCAACTAAATGGTATAGCTGCCATACAAAAGATAGGTCTAAAAAACAGTCTTAGTTAGAAAAACTTTTTTGTTTTTAATGGTAGCATCCTGCAATTTTGTGTTTGTTTGTTTCAATTGCTTTCACATAATTTTACAAGTTTTTGTCCAAATCGGATAACTATATCATATAGCTCCCATACGAACGATCGGTCGAAAACGGACCTTAAGCTTTCTTTGGTTGAAGATGTGTTTTTGATAACATGGTTCACCAGATACATTGACATTTTATGACACCACCCAAAATAAAGTGGCGAGTAACTGACGCCTGAAAAAGGAAAATCGGAGAGAGACATTATAATAAATCCTCTTACTTACTCACTTTCCCTTAGGTTAAGCTAGATTGTAACACCTAAGAGCGTCAACACACTCTCCCACTTAGTTGCGATTCCATATATTCCTTGCCAAACCCCCTAGGGTGATCTTCTATGCTGAGCCATGGTGTGGCTAAAATTAAGTAGAGCTGTGGAAGGTCTAACTCGGATGTCTCCGTGAGGTTGAGTAGAAGGGGTTGTCTCTTCCTACTCAAAGCAAGACTAGGTTTGGAAAGAGGTGCCAAACTGACTACTTACGCCGTAGCCAGGCACCCGATGCCCTTAAATGAATACTAAAGCCCTCTGGAGTCAGAGTGCGTGCGCTTGCAGCGGCCCTAGCCGCGCACACAGCAGTGAGTGTTTATCCAGGTGTAGTTTGTGATTATGACCGTGAGTATGCTGTAGATGAGCAGCAGGCTTCCTGGATGACCACCATCTCTGCGAAACGATAAGCTTAGGTTTAGGTTGTAGAAGAAAGCGGTCCCAGCTACTTTGTTGTCGGAGCGAAGCAACCATCGTAGATGATACGATATTGATGGCGTTAGCTCTGGCTGTGGGTTTGGGCATATAGATGTCGTCGTAAAATTTGTCAATCGTCACGGCGAAGCACTTAAAAATGAACCAAAATGAGTGCCAATGAGTTAGGTAAAGGCCGAAAAGTCTTTGACAGGAAGATTCTTAAAAGTTTGCTTCTGGATTTGATGCCATTCATCTATCTGCCACGCATAAGTCATCATACTAGCCGACTTGGGAGTCCTTTGAGCGTCTCCAGGTAATCCGCAGTTAATTTGATAACAAACTCGCCTATCAAAGGGCACATAGCATCTCCTGCACAGGTACCAGAGCGCACTCGATGCTTGTATAATCATAATTTTTCGTAAAGATGTTTCAAGTGGCCTTCAGAAGAGGAAGAACAAAGAGACTACTCTGACTTCCAACACAGTTCTCCTCTGGGTACTTACCATTTAGTAGCCACATTATCGAACCTAGGTGAAGACTTGCAATAGCTAGGAACATCAGTTTTAATACGTTTTCCCTCACAAAAAAAGGGGTGATAACTTACCACTGTGCCACCGTCTACGTGCGCCTAGTTGCCACTTAAAATTTTGTTAAAAATAAACTTGGGCTTAGCCAACGTCTGCCTGGGCTTAACCCATAACAAATGAAGGCTTTTCACTTTTCTGGTGTGTACACACCCCGAAAAAAGAATGTGCGTAGCCCAAATGAATACCTAGGCGACTCTTCTGCCAGGCAACCCGTAATCATAATCACCATCGTCCTCGTCGTCGTCATCATCATCATCATCATCATCGTCGTCATCATCATCATCCGAGAGTCGAAGAGTCGTAGAGATCGTTACAGCAACCAGGTGGCTTTCGTTGTTATTTGTATTCGCTGTAATATGAATTGACTGGCTACTAATAATAACCACAAGCGTTTTAGATGCCCTCCTTCGACTGCGACTGCAACTACGCGGATGTGACCGAGAGAAGAAGCAAATTTCAGTCAGATCTGCTGCAATTGATACGCGCAGCAGCGGACTCAACATGTTTGCGGCAGACAAATAATGATAATGACGACAGACAGGCAAAAGGATCGAGCTGCCGCTGCTGCCGCTGGAGGAGGTGTGGTATGGGCCAGAAATCAGCCACAAATAAATGAGTTCAGGCAACATTTTTGAAATGAAGACAAAGTGGAGTCTGCTTAGAGACTGGTTCAAGAGTTCAGGCCGGGCGTGCACGGCATTGGCACTTTTGCTTTTGGGCGATTTGGTGGCGTCCTTTCCCATTAATCACACGCACACGCACACGGATGTTTCAAATTCTGTTCGTTTCTTTATTTTTTCGCTATTAAAAACTAAAGCTTAGGAATTACAATTTTACAACTTAGCATCACACTAAAACTTAACTTACTTTCGTTTATTTATACAACAACTTTATACAATCCATGGAATCCTGGAGGCACACATGCGAGCGTTCGTTGGTTAAATTGGAAACACAAAACTAGTTTAGGGTTAGGGCTTACTTCTCGAACTAACTAACTAACTACGTACTAGGCTCTAAATGCTTACAACTTATGGCTGGCTTGGCTTTTGCTCCTTTTGGCGGCCACTGAGGACACTAAGGAGCCTAATTTTCAGAGAGTCTTTGTTGGCTTTGTGGTCGTTACTACAACTACAATTCTATGTATATATACAGCTATGTGTGGATGGGTGTGTAATACTATGCATGTACGGCTCCATTCATCTACTTAACCTCCTCACATACGTGTGCCCACATTGGCACGCTGACTGGGTTGAGGGGCATGGCCGTGCCGTGGCGTATGCGGCATGTGCGTGGGTGGTCCCCCCAGCGGGGAAATGGAAGGCGAGCGTGTGGCCAGCGGCGACAACGAGGGTGAGAATGAGGGTGACATGGCGGATGAGGTGCTAAAACTGCCACTAGCCTCGTGACCAATGGGCGAGCGTGGCAGTCCGGACATGCTGAGGTGGGGCGGCAGTCTCAGACCGCCGGGTAGATTAATGGCGCGGGGTGCCACATTGGTCAGCAGTGGAGGTGGTATATGTGTGGGTGCTTTAAGCACCACACTGCCGGTTCCTAGCGATGAATGCGACTGTTTGCTCTTGTTACTGGAAGAGGCGCCGCTACTATGCTCCGACATGTTATCATCCTTCAGTCTGGCTATCTCCGAGAACACATGAGCTAAGGGCTGATACTGCGGTCCCCAATCCAGCAGGTAGTCCCAGTTGTAGCTACCTGTCAGCTCCTCCTCACTGTGTACAATGGAGCTCAAAGAGCCGCCTCCACCAACCACCACAGGCACCGGCACGGGCACCTCTCCATAGCTGCCCATGACACCATGAGCATGGGTACCTATGCTTCCTGCAGTGGTGGCTGCATCATCTGCACTGCTACCACGCTCGGAGCCACCACCTCCGTTACCTGACACATCGTTCAGCTTGGCATAGATGAGATTTGTTATATCCGAGCGTGCAGTGGCTTCCTCATCGAACATATGCAAAGGCATGGGATGACTCGAGCCCGCCATGCTAGATGCTCCCCCTCCCCCACCACCACTGGGATCATGATCCACTATGCCCAGACGTGCCAAATATTCTTGCGTATTCTGCACTGAGATGTCATCGTCGCTGCTGCCTCCGGCGCCTGTCCTATGATGCAGCGGTCCTTCATTGATCATGCGTATTTCCTCATCCTCGCCATCATCTTCGGCCGAACCGCGTCCACTCGAGCCGGACTGTTCCGAGCCCGACAACTCCGAGGTGGTGGCCGCACCCGAACTGCCCGCATGTGGACCAAATGGTGGTATCTCATCATACTTGGGTGGTGCAAACTGTCCCGAAGCCGCCGCTGCACCTCCTCCTCCTCCTCCTCGTATGGGTATGGTGTCAAAGGCACTGGGATCCACATAGCTATTGGAGTTGCCCACGCCCACGGTCTCACTGCTTAGATGTGGCTTCACCACATTGCGTGGACGTCTACTCCGCATGTGGATGAACAGGAAAATGCCCGCCGCAGCGCACAGTACCAAAAGGAAGGCTATGATTAGGCCAATGGCCCAGTCGCCTAGGCCTCCGCTGCCACCTCCCACACTGCTGGCCACATTCGTGCTGGGATGCGCCAAGGGGTCGAGAGCTATCTCCACCACCGCCATGCTAGTCAGCGAATTGTGTCGCCCCGATGAGGCCGAGATTACCAGGCTGATATCACGACCATCGTCGTCCAGCTTCAGCTTGCGTTTGATCATTACCGCTCCGCTGCTGCGGTTCACCTTGAAGTGCTGATGGGGAGCGCTTAATTGGTACACCACACGTCCATCGGGCCCGCTATCGGCATCTGTGGCCGTCACCTGGCCCACGACAAAGCCCAGCGGCAGGGCAGCCGCCGCCGGCATTACAAAGCGATACGTGCGCTCCGTGAACTGTGGCTGGAACTCGTCGCGCGACTCAATTTCCAAACGCAACGCCACCCGCGCACTCTTTCCACCCATGTCGCTGGCTTGGAGCTCCAGTTGGTAGCGTTGTCGTTGCTCGTAGTCAAACACAGCCGCCGAGCTGACCACACCCGATTGAGCGTCCACGCGGAACAGCCGCCACGAGTCATCGGCGTCATCGGCGGGCACCAGGCTGTAGTTGAGCTGGCCAAAGGGACCACGGTCCAAGTCAGTGGCATGAGCTCGGAAAATGGAGCTACCCACGGGTTCGTTTTCGCCAATGAAGTGGACATACTCGGCTAGCGGGAATTGTGGTGCATTGTCGTTCTCATCGTAAAGCTCCAGGTGGAAGCTTTGCAGCGTGCACAGCGGACGAGGATGATGGCTATCACAGGCGCGTATCATTAGCTCATATCGCTGGGCTCCACTGTCAAAGTCCAGGCGATTGTTGACGAACAGCACTCCCGTCACCAGATCAATGGTGAACATGTGCTCATCATTGCCCGAGGTGATGTCATAGACCACCTCCGAGTTGGGGGTATTCTCCTCGTCTGCATCCAGGGCCATTAACTGGGCAATGGAGTATCTCAAGGGAGCCAGTTCACTGATTTCGGCTTCGTATTTAAAACTGGGATCGAAAATGGGGGCATTATCATTGGCATCCAGCACAGAGATGACCACACTGATGCTGGAGTTGGAGCTGAATTGTCCCATGACCAAGCTTAGCTTGTAAAGATTATTGCGCTCTCTATCCAAAGGCTTGACCAATACAATGCTCTTGGTCTGAAGCAGCTCAAAGTTGGCCTCCTCATTGCCCTTGGCTATGCTGATAACTTGATCCTGCACCTCTTGACCCAGTTGTAGCACCAACGAGCCCAAGGGAGCCGCCTCGCTTATCTGTGCTCTATACTGGGTTTGTAGAAACTGGTTTCGTCCGGGGCCACCGTCACTGGGTTGCACTCTCAACAATGTACTCCCACTTAACATGGGCTTACCCCTGTCCTGGGCCACAATACGTACAAAGTAGTCCCCGCTGGCAGAGTTGGCCGCTGGCAAACGACTCATATTAACCAAAACTGCGCCAGTGGTGGCTTGCACCCGGAAACCACTCAATGGAGGATCTATACTATAGCTTAGCTGAGAGTTGGGACCCTCTGCATCCATATCGGTGGCATTCACTATTAGCAGCTCCACCTCCAAGGCCAAATTTTCAGCTGGGAGTAGAGCAAAGTAAGCCGGAGGCTGTTGAGCCAGAAATATGGGCCTATTGTCGTTTTCATCGCCCACGCGTAACGTAAGCGTGGTGCGAGCTTCGTGTGCTGCATCAGAGGCTATAACCTCCAATTGATACTCCTGTTGCTGTTCATAGTCTAGGCGACGTTTA
This sequence comes from Lordiphosa andalusiaca, assembly GCA_035044965.1. NCBI lineage: Eukaryota > Metazoa > Arthropoda > Insecta > Diptera > Drosophilidae > Lordiphosa > Lordiphosa andalusiaca. Next base: position 1,612,317 of record JAWNNM010000660.1, read on the forward strand.
AGCACCAGCTTACCGCTATACCGATCCAGACCAAACAGCTCCAGGTTATCGGTTTCCACACTCGAGTCACTGCCCAAGCGGTAGGTCAAAGCCGGATGGGTATCTACGTCATTGGCCGTTATGGAAGCTATAACAGCACCCAGTTCGGTGGCTAAAAAGAAGAATGGGGTGGAGAAAATAGGGGGAAGGAGATCAGAGGTTAGCTTATTTTTATAGAGAGCAACGAATTTTCTAAGAATTACAGAAATAGGTATAAAAACACTAAGAACAAATTTAAAAGAAACTAAAATTAGAACAAAAAAAGCAAAATGAAAGCAAAAAATAGGAAATTGCAAAGATTGTTCCCAAAAATCTAAGGCCAAGTCTTTCAAACCCGGAAGTAACCCACCTTTTGCCCCATTTTCACATTCTTGATCTCACCTAACTTATTGTTCTTTCTTTCTCAACCAAGATAAAGTTTAAGGCTTTGTTGAACTATAAACTGACGAAAGAATTTATAATATTATTGTATAACCAACACTTATCCATTTCTACCCGAGTTTGTCAAGAAAAGCGAGGCTAATAAGCCACGCAAACTAGCTCTCACCTGCCCTCATCGACCGCAGTGTTCGAATTGAGCTTGCGAGAATTTCGAAATGTGCTCTGACCCTGCGGACCAGGCATGACCATAGCTGACTTATACTATAAACACTCAGTATTTACATATTCTTAATTAATTCTTGAGGTTTTTAAGTGAAAATGGGAGGTCAAATTGTTCCCTTTAAGCAACAACAAAAACCCTTGTCAAAATACGTTCTCAAAGAAATATTTTTTGAGCTGTTCATCCCTTTTTAATAGCGAATGGAACTATTCAAGTTTGGGAGTATCTTAGAGTATGTCCTAGTATGTCGTCTTTAAACGACTTATCTCTGCGGTGATGTATGGCGTTGATATGTCTTTTCAGGGCGTTAAACCTTCGCGACGAGATTCGTGGACGTCAGAATTATGTTGTTTTGAAGCGACATATCTGCTCCATATAAAAACAGACATAGACTATATCGACTTTAAATACATTTGCCCTTCAAATTTTTTTATTCCTAATACAATGAAAACTTTGTGCAACTCTTTTCTGGCAAAGTTGTATCCTGCTACTTTTAATGTTCCCAAATTTTTGCTTTCAAATTATTTTTTTAAATTTTTTTCACTTTTCATTTTGGAATATAGCTTAAAGTTCTTTAGCTACTTACCCTCACTGACGCTAACAAAATTGTTGGGCGGAAACGTGGGCTGATTGTCATTGACATCCACAATCTGTACACGTATCGTGGCCGTTCCCGTCATCTGGGGCACACCCTCATCGGTGGCAATAATCTTCAGGTTGTAGACATCGCGTATCTCACGATCCAGCACGATGTTGGTCTTTACAATGCCACTGAAAGCGGGCTCAATCACAAAGGCATTATCATGGTTGCCATCCACAATGTGATACCGTAGACGAGCATTGGCTCCCGCATCCGCATCAAAGGCCTGCACCTGACTCACATAGGTGCCCTTGCTGTTCCCCTCCCAAACGGTGGCCACAAACTGATGCTGTGAGAATTGGGGGCTATTGTCATTCTCATCTTCCAGTTCGACTAAAAGTTCCGCATAGCTGGTAAGAAAGGGGGCCTCCAAACTGCGAGCCATTACTACCAGACGCAGCTCATGGGGTTGCGTGTTGGTCAGGGAAAAGGATAAAGCGCGCTGGCTACGTGAATTTATATTATCTTCCTTTTCCTGAGAGTTTGCTTCTTCGAGGGTTTCTTCATAGTGCATGGCGCGTCCACGGTTGGGTAGCGAGGGTAGGGCAAAACGATCAAAGTCCAAGAGCTGTGGATTAGCCACACGTATCTCACCCGTAGAGGGATCCAAAGAGAAGGTACCCTCATCATTGCCTGCTCCAAATGAAAAGTGTACCTTCTGGCGACGACCATCGCTACGTACGGCCACCACTTGTAGCAGGCGCGTGCCTGTGGGTGAATTCTCACGCAACTTGAGGCGATAGGTTTCGTTTTGAAAGCGTAACACAGGCAATCCTGGCTGCTGTTCACCCACCAAAAGCTCTACAAGACCCACGCTGCTCTGCGAGGGATTACCCTTATCGCGGGCTATTATTTCCAGCTGTAAAAGGCGTCCGGATTCACTGGCCAAACTCTGAGTGGCGCTTAGGGCTCCTGTATTCGGATTGATACGGAATTTGCCCAGCTGGTTCAGGTCTCCTTTGAGTGCATACTGTATTTCACCATTCAAACCCTGATCCAGATCATGAGCCTGCACTTTGAGCAAGGTTTGACCCGGCTGTATGAGGGCCGGCACTTGACCTATGTAGGGATAACGCTCAAATATGGGCTTGTTATCGTTGACATCCAGGATGTTGATTTGAACCGGTACACGGGCAGAGCGTACTTCATAGCGACCACCATCGGTGGCCAGCACCATGAAGCTATAGCTGGACTGTAGCTCCCGATCCAGTTTGCTATTGGGAAGTAGAGAAAGAGATTGGCAAAGGTAGGAATTAGTGAAAAGGGTCGGAGGCAGAGGTGAGGTGAAGTTAGAGGTTAGATTAACGCCAAAGTTTTCCTGCGTTGAGGGATGAAGTCAGGTTTCATATAAAGATAGCTCTAGGGTAAGGTCAGGTTTAGTGAATAAAATAAACGGAGCTTTTGTGTTTTGTGAAACCAATTTAAGGAGCCAGCGCCTTAGCGCCCTTTGCGACACTAATTAGCCACACGAAATGAACTGGACATGTGAGTTAGCTTGAAGCTGGAGCTGGCAATTAAGTCATTTTTAGTTGCCTCATGTTTGCTGCCACAAATAATAAACCAAAATGATTACAATCCCCATCCTAAGAGCTCGCTAGGCTTGCATGTTGGCCAATAAAACGAATTTAGCAAATTACAAGCTCATCCAGGCCCAGTCTCGGTCTCGGTCTCAGTCCCAGGTCCATTTTATGAATTGAATCAGTCAAACTGAAGGCATTGTGTGTACCCCTGTGCCAGTCTCAGTCGCTGTCCTCTGTGTATTTGAAACAACAGCCAGAAGAATGCTTTCAAGGGTCAGTTCAGTGGTTGTTGTTGTTGTTGTTGTTGCTGATCATCAGAGACTCAGACAGACAACGACGACGCCGCCGCCGCCGCCGAACAGGGCCTAGGCCATGTCCATCAAAAACAAAACAAAAAAAAAAAAAGAAGGAAACTAGCAACAACGACAAGCGGCAGCCACATTTTTGCCTTTTTTTTTCATACCAACTCCAAGTCCAAGTCCAAGACTAACAACAACGTCACGAATTGTCTGTCCGTCTCCCGCTCCGTCTGCTCTACAATTCTCGTTCCTGCCTACCTCCTCTACTCAGTTTGGGTTCTGTTTTTGTGCATTTCGTTTTTATTGTTTGCCGACAATCAGCGCAAGATAAAAATTGGTACATGACAGCGGATCGCGTTTGTATAAATGGCAACACTGACGCTACTGTCACTGGCCAAGACGGGGCCGGAACTGACCCCAACCCTTACCCCCGTGCCCTGCCCCGGCCCCGGCCCCGCGTGTCAGACGGAACAAGCAATTGTTGTCATCATTGATTGTCAATAAGCATAAATTTGCACCAGAGGGGGCCAGCCCCTTGAACTATTTATAGTTGTTGTGCGTGTGTGCGTAGGTTGTACCGTCCTTGCCAAAGATCAGGGACGCAGATAAGATGCTGGCGATACATTGACTCCAAGTGGTTTATGCAAAAAAAGAACTTACCCCACAGTCGTGATGAGTCCACTCTTGCTGTCGATGGCAAATTGCCATTGCGTCTCATTGGCCAAAGCATAGACCAATCTGGCGTTCACACCCAAATCCGCATCGTTGGCCTTGATACGCACCACGCTGGCACCCAGTGCCGCATCTTCAGCCACGCTGGCTATATACTTGGGCAGCTCGAAGCGTGGTGCATTATCATTCTGATCCTCCACCAAAATGGTAATGTTACAATTACCCTGCAGACTAATGGGTTGTCCGCGATCTGAGGCCTGCAGTTGGAGCGTATAGCGGGAATGTTGCTCCCGGTCTAAAGGTCGTGCACTCAGCTCTCCGGTGCGTGCATCTATGCTAAATTTATTGCCCAAATTGCCACCTAGAGAGGAAAGGGATAAAATAATAATATATAATATAATATAAAATGGGGGTGGTGTGTTAGGGTAACTCTCTCAACCTACCAATAATGCTGTAAATAATATCCGCATTGGCACCCTCATCCAAATCACTGGCCACCACCGTATGAATGACACCCGCCTCGCTGTTCTCCGGTACCGAGAGGCCATAGCAAGCACCGGGTCGGAATTCGGGTGCATGATCGTTCACATCACCAATTGTTATGACTATGGTGGCCACATCAAAGTGCTGGCCACTGTTGGGTTCCGAAACACTCTCCGAGGAGCGTTGCTTGCGCACAGCAGCAGTCGCCGACGAGGAAGTCAGTCGATTGGCATCACGCACATAAATGGGCAGAGTGTAGCTGGCCTGTAATTCACGATCGAATTGTCCACGTGTGGTGACAATGCCACGCTGCCAGTCTACGTGAAAGAGATCACCGGCCACACCGTTGGGTATTTCATAGCTTAGATTGGCTGTGGATGGCACATAGCATGTGAGAGATGTGAAATTGTTAGTATTTGTGGCGATTCAGGGATTTTTGGGGATATTCAAGGCTGCAAAGCCGTTGCGGTGCAGATTTTTAGAGGCCCACAAAGCAGACATTCTACCTGTTTAACCTCTATCTAATCCTCAACCGTATTACCTCTGTTTCGAAAAGGATTCGGCTTAGTAAAGCACTCTAGATGTCCAACTTTGTCTAACTACGACTTAATAAATGACGTGAATTTGCACTTGTCACGGTGTGTCACGACGTGAGTAAACACTGAGTTTCGTCCTTGGACATTCATGATATCACTCTTGTTAGTGAATTAAGGTCAAAATCGTGTATATAAGTTAACAATTATGCACGAATTTGCAATTCGTACAAAGAAGTCTCAGTGTGGCACAGGTGGGCTGCTGTGACACCGGTGCATTCAATCAATTTTAATGCACAGGGTTTTTAAATGGTGCATAAATCGTGAGACGCAAAAGTTATATGCCTGAATTATTGAATCTGAATCATATCGCTTATGTACTTCAAGACTGGCATAGCTCCTAACCCATGATTTTTAAGCTAATGATGCATATTGATTGAAATGGGAGGTTTTTGATACAGTTTCATTGATACATTCCAGGAAGTTTGATTTGCCATCAAACTGAGTTTCAATATTGATCCATAGTCAATTTCGGGCATTTTGAAGCAATTCAGTTTCAGTATAATCTGTATTATTCTCACTTCAAGTCGATTTTGATATCAAATCAAAATCGGACCTTTTCGATGGGATCCAAATGTAGGATCAAGTCGATCTCGGTTAACTGACTTAAGTCCATCCTGAGTGTTTCATAATTGTCTCCGTCGACCTGGTGCTAGCCTAACATGATGTACATTAAGCTGTACGGAACAACATTTCTATCGAATTTGAAAGGTTTTGCAGCCTTGATTTGATTGTATTTAACGCTTTTGTGTAGTTTGCTAAGAACTTGTTTAGTTTTAAAACCTTCGTTCGGCCAAGTAATTGGTTTGATAGTTTCGAAATAACTCACTGGCATCTTGAAAAGTTGTTATAGACATACAAGAAAACAAAATGTGGTTCATAACTTACCATTTTCTCCGCCCTGGAAAGCCTTGGCCGTCACCTGCAGCACAAAACTTCCGCTGGGCACGTTCTCCAGTATGGTTGCCTGGTAAACCGCCTGCAGGAAGCGTGGTGGTTGACTATGACTGCCCTGCATCAACAACTGAAGACTTAGAGTGCTACGCTTGGGTTCCGGCTGGCCATGATCGCTGGCTCTGATTACCAACTTGAAGCGTCCCGTCTTGTCCAGTTCCTCATTAGCAGGCGGCAGTGATTTGACCAGTTCTATAATGCCCGTCTGTGCATTAATGCGAAAGCGTCCCTCTCCATTGCCACCAACTATGTCATAGTTTATGCGTCCATTCTCACCCGCATCCTGATCAACGGCCACCACATGAGCCACCGTCTCACCAATGCGTGTGGCATCGCTGAGATAAACCGAGGCAGCCGTTGCTCCACTCGCATTTGGAGCCACAAACTGGGGTGCATTATCATTGGCATCCAGCACCAGTAGTCTTACGGTCACGGAGGTCTGCAGGCGTGCGGTTACATTAGAGGACTGATCCAGAGCCTGTATGATGAGCAAATATTCCCTGACTGACTCATAGTCTAGTGGGGACTGCAGGCTAAGTGAGCCCGTGATGGAGTCGAGCGAGAAGAGATGCTCCTGACTCTCATTGAGCTGGGGTGAATAGCGGAGCAGACGATACTGCAGCTCTCCATTGGTGCCGGTGTCGGCGTCCGTGGCGGTAAAGTTATGTAAAATGGCACCCAATGGTGTGGCCTCGCTTACTCTCAACTCAATGGGATCTTGCGGCCACTGGGGAGGATTATCATTGACATCAGCCACCTCTATTTTGACCGTAATGGCGCTACTCTGCGGATTATTGCTGGCGGTGGTGTCCAAGGCGCGTATCTCTAGACGGAACTCCGATTGCAATTCACGGTCCAATTGACGGGCCACCACCAGGCTACCCGTGTGCCGATCAATGTCAAACGCACCCTCAATCAGGTCCTTGGTCAGCGGATTCAGAGAGTAGGTGATGCACAGCTCATCCAGCTCCAGGCTGTTTGACTCACTGGGACTGATCGAGCCCACCACATGGCCCACGCCGGCGTCCTCGCGTACCTGCAAAAACCAAAGGCAATTATAGATTGTAGCTGGAGCTTGAGCTGGAGCTGGAGCTGGAGCTGTTCGGCGTATCTTAATCTCAACAACAGTGTTGAAAATCCAATCTTAAAGCAATAATTCATACTTCAAGATTACGAAGGCAGCAAACATTTAAAAATTTCCAACCTCTGCCTGTTCCCAGGCCGAAGGAAGCAGCGGCAGCGGCAGCGGCAGCTAAGCATGAGAGGAAGCCCGGCAATGGCAATGGCATTAAAAAGAAATTATGCATTCCGACCAAGTTGGCGGCCCCAAAAATCACTGAAGAAAAATGTGAGCCCAAGTGGGAAGGGTTCGGGAGCGGGCGCGGGCGCGGGCTCGGGCTCGGGCCTGTGTGTAAGAATTTAATATGCAAAACCGCAAAAACCGTTCTTGAGCATAAAACAAGAAAGAAAGAAGGTTTGTTGCGTTGTCTTTTTGGTAGCTCCTTCTGGTGGAAGAGGAAGGTGCAAGCCGCCGGTGTGTGTGTGTGGGTATCTTTTTTCATAAAATAAAAACATTGAAAATATTGTTTGGGTCGCCAAAATGGAGACACAAAAATGACAGTCACGAGATTTATGCCCCGCCAGAGATTACGCAGCGGAGACGACGACGTCGACGACGACGACGACGAAAATTATGCACAGTATTTGGCCGCAAAAATGGACACAGCCAAAATGGCGCATGATTTGTTAGGGACTTTTATGGCAGCGAGAGGAACCTCCGCATAACTTTAATCTGCTTTAGGCCTTTGGGCTATGTGCTGCCACGGTGCAAGGGTTAACCCTGCCCCTAACCACATCATTTGGCTGGCTTAATTACGTACGCGGCCGAGCTTCATTTGTGGCTGAGTAATTGGCATGGCGCTGGAACGCCAACGCAAGGAATCAAAGGAACTGCCGACAAGACGCAACGAAATGTGTCAATTTTAATTGTGGCCGAAGCGGATTTCAAGGAGAGACACAGACGCGAGGCAATTAAATGCATGTCAAAGCGTTCCGAGCTGGTTGAGGGTTGCAGGCATGCAAAACATGTGCGAATCGAACGTGATAAAAATGTTAAGGGCCCAAATCTAAGCCTGGCCGTTGTGGCGAATCGCACTTAATGGGTCCACAGTGACAATGCAAATCTTCTTCCCACGTACCAAGGCAGCGCTTCCTTAGTGTCGTGTGCTACAAATCATCCGCAGCCACCACAGCACAGTGGCTAGTTGTCACCGAAAATGTGATGCAAACATTTGGCAAATGCTGACAAGAGTTAGGGTTGAATCGTTTGTCTATGTTAGTTGGAAAAGTTGTGTATTTGATATTGCTCATACGTAGTGGAGCCTTTAAACCTTTCGGCAGAGGTCCAGGCAAAGGCTTAGATATGGCTGGAGCCTCCGCAGCCAATTTTTGTGGTTATTCTGGCTTTGAATCTAACAAAGATTGTGTTGCATTAGCTTGAAGTCTCCCGAAATGGGGGCGAAGGAATATTAATCGAATTTAGCTGCTCTTCAAATAGTGCGTTCTAGAGCCCTGCATGAGTGGAATCAAAGTGCCCTTTGATTCATGTTTAAAAAATAAGGTTCTAGTAAATCAAGTCTGAAAATATTTTGAATCGAGTTAGTCAGCTCAAATTTATAATGACTCCAAACAGATCAAGCTCCAAACAGATCAAGCTCCAAACAGATCAAGCTCCAAATAGATCAAGCTCCAATCTGTGCTCCAGTGGTTCATTAGATCAAGTCAAAAATTAAGTCAACACAAAAATAATTTGTTACCATATTTCCCAACTGCGCAATTCGCTATACATCGCTACTTCCTCGAAGAACGCTGCTTCATGGTCGATCTTAGATACGAGTTAAATATATATGCTTCCAAGGAAGTTTAATTGGCGCAGTTATGTAGAAACTGCACACCGCTGAATTGCTGGCCCCCAAAACCCACCCACTTATGCTCCTGATACAGCCTTATTGGCTTCCAGTCGATGCATAACTACACCATGCGTAAATCTCCCATGTATAAAAACCTTGAAATTCTACCAGCTGATATAAAGACCATTTTCCGGCCTATACCATCCGTGTCGCCAATAAACTGGCGACAAACAAAATACGAACACTCAAAAGGCTCAAAAGGCGTCATCCGTCCGATCTATGGATTTACAGAAGGCGACCAACTTGCCGTTGCCAAAATTGTGTTTAAGTCATTAAGACGGGCTTGCTCGTTTCTACTCATAAGAATTGAACATATTTCTGTCCATGTATAAAGCTGTATTCCAGCGAGTGGGGCAGAAACTTTTCAGCGTTGACTTTAAATTAGCATTTTCACCAGACTTTTTAAAATAACGGACAAGTTTGCTACAATAATTCAAGATGTCGTTCAGTTCCTTAATGTCGTTAAATGTTTTATCAATAACGTTATTATAAAGGTGGTTTATGCAGTGTATGTGGTTGTTTCCACGATATGCTGCCACCATATTTGCGCCGCGGTCAGTAACCACTATTGCGTCGTCTTGACTGAGATAGCACCCAAATCCATTAAGGCTCTGAGCTGTTTGATCTATTCATATTGACATTGAACCCTATGAGCTATTGGAGTTGAGCATGAGCTGAGCTGAGCTGAACTATTTCAAACAGATCATATAGCTCATGCCTCATTTCATGAGCTATAATTCAATGAGTCAATAATTTTGTGAACTATGACTAGAAATTCATAGATAGATCAAATCAGTAAGAAAGTCAAGGGGAACTTTGATTCATCTCATGCAGGGCTCTAGTGCGTTCCATTTTAAAAACATTTTTTTTACTTCAAATAGAATTATTTTTATTTCCTTGTTTTAAATGTGTTTTCTAGATAGTTTCGATGAGGGACTAAAGCCGAAAGAAATATTGGTTTTGGTTAAGGTGACAGTCTATCGGGAGTGTTCCAGAAATCTCTAGATATTTTTGAGAAACCTCGTCCAAATGCTGAAGCTACTTTCGGCACCTTTCACAGCATTGGGTATTTTTAGGTCTTTTCTTTCCAGCATTTTAATATATCGGTAATACATAGGGTAAAACTTATATGTAAGAAACTGGTAACACTAATGTAACTAGTTAAAATCTGGTAATACCAAAGTAAAGTTTGACATTTTCAAGCAAAAACGTTTGCTATTTGTGTTTTTTACAATGCGTTGAAAAATCTAATTTGCTTTTCAAACGAAAGATGCAAAATAAGTTTTTGGTTGGATTCGGGACCGTGGTGCTTCAAAAGACATTTATAAGATCGTAATACAATCGTACTACCATGACTTAGCACCCACTGATTACTTTTAATTTCAAAACATCAAAAATTAACTGCCTTGTGTACGTTTTTCTACGACTTAGCAAGCAGTTTTCTGCGTTTAAAGTTTTTGTTTTGAAGTTGTCTCAATCAAAGTGGAAAAGTGGCTTCAAAAATTGGTTTGTGCGAATGCAAATGTGCAGAAATTATCATTCAAAATTCCTGCTTAAGAATAGAAATAGGAATAGGACGTTTCAATAGCAAAGCTTGAATATCCCTAACGACTTTTATTATATTTGCTAACTGGCAATTAGCTAAGACGCAAACCACGGCAAATTCCAAGGATTAGCACAGGGTTGCTATGAAACTATAGGCCGAGATCTAAATTTTGAACAGCATTTTGACTTCGTTCCTTTGCTGGAAATACCGGGGGATAAAGTTGGCCATTTAATGCTTCTACAGAATTAATAAAATTCAAATATCCGGGACTACATCAATCCCAAACGTTATTAGAAGTCGGTCAATTCCGGATTTTCTCATTCCAAGTATGAATAGGATTGACTTTATCTCGGATAGAACGACTTTTGCTTGAAATTTTCAATCCGAGCTTGATTTTATTTCCTCATTTGGGTTACGGGGCGTATGGGTAATTTTAAGTAATTTTATTATCTTTAGTACAAAAGAAAACCGTTTGGGCGACGCCAAACAAAGATAACTCAACAACAAGCTCAAAAGTGATAATATTTGCCACATGTTTTAAGAAAACGAACCACTGTGAGCCGCTGCCGCACGACTCGACTCAACTCGACTTCTTCTCTTCTCTTTTCTTGTGTAAAACTGGAAGCGTCAAATAGACAAAAGTTTTCCTGGAACCAGCTGTGACCCTCCCCATAAATCTACTCCTCCTACTCCCTTTTACTCACCCTGAAGACCAGACTGGAGCTGGTAAATGTTGGCCGGTTGTCGTTCAAGTCCAATACCTCAACTCTTAGCATTCGCAGTGTCTCTTTGGGCGGCTGGCCACCATCAGTGGCCGCCACTCCCAAACGATAGATGCTGCGCTCCTCGTGGTCCAGCACGACGCGCGTGCGAATCACACCCGAATGCGCATCAATACTAAATAGACCATGGCCATCCGAGTCACGACCCTTGACAATCGAATAGGTGATGGATGCATTCTGTCCATGGTCGCGATCGATGGCGCGTATGCGCACCACCTCGGTGCCGGGCGGCTGCTCTTCACGCACACTAACCACATCCTCCTGAGGATCTGCTATCTCGGGGGCATTGTCATTGACATCGGTGACATGGACGCGCACGGGTACGCGTGCACTGCGCACGGGTGTGCCCTGATCGCGAGCCTCGACCACCAGATCGTAGAGTTCGCGCAGTTCCCGGTCCAGGGGCTCCTTGGTGGAGATCTCGCCTGAAATGAAAAAGAGCACATTGTTGTGGTTGGGTGAAAATGGGTCGCAAAACCAGTTGGCCAGGATTAGCCGCACGCGATTTCCATATTTAATGGAGCCCCCAAGGCGGACACGCACACACAGTGGCCGGTTGGATGTCAACCCAATGATATTCCATTGACGGATGAGCTGACAGCGTTAAAACTGTTGTTGCTCAAACACTAATGGTCATGGTCCAGCTTCGGCCGGCTGGCTGCTTCTCCATATCGCCAAAGAGATCGCATTTTATCGGAACAGGTTTGCCGACCATTTGATCTATGGCTGGCATCTCTCTCACTCTCCCTCGCCGCCTCCCTCCCTCCCTGGGCCGTAATGAATGACCGTGGGTCATGGCTGTTGGCTTGACAGTCGTTGCCACCGCTTGTGAGTGAGTTGTTCCAGCGGGCGTTCGACACTAATTTATGGCCAAAAGGAAGTCTCACCTGTGACGGGCTGCACCTGAAAGCTGGAGTTGGCCGGCAGCAGGCTGTAGCGTATGGCCGCATTCTCGCCCAAGTCCAAATCGCTGGCGGTGACCACACCCACCACAGAGCCGCGTCTCAGATTCTCCTCAATGCGGAACTCGTAGGAGTTACGCTGGAACTGGGGATCATTGTCGTTGGCATCCAGTACCCTAACCAACACACGAGTCTTGGCATTGGCCGCGGGTGTGCCATTATCGGTGGCCTGCACGGTCAGCTGATAGCGATCCCTTTGCTCTCGATCTAGCGGGGCGCGCAGGTAGATCCAGCCCGAGTTGGGGAATATGCCAAAATGCTGGACAGTCGCGTTATCCACTCCTGCATCCACAATGCGATAGGTTAGCCGCGCATTGTTTCCCGTATCCAGATCGCTGGCATTCACTTGAATGATCTGCAAAAAGACACAAGATTCGTTGCCATCAATCATCTCTCTAGAGGCATCCCTAAGAACTGCAACGCCGCCGCGATGCCCAAGATACGTGGCGATTTTATGATCAAAACTAGTTTAGAAGGAGCAGCAGCTGCCGCCACTGCCACTGCCACTGCCACTGCGACTGCCACTGCAGTCTTTCCTCCTGGGTGTTGAGATATTTTAAACAAGATATGATGCCTCTCTGACAAAAGCGTGACTTTTAGTGGCTGTTAATCAAATTTATGTTGCGCATTTAGTTTGCATTACAAAAATTTATTTTTCAATAAAACTTCAGGGTCCTAGGCTAACCAGTTGAGGGCAGCAGAGGCACTGCAAATGCTTGAAAGAGCAGCTCAAATAAATTTCCTTCTAGAATCTTTACTTGGAATCAGAGTAACCTTTGCCACGATCTATTAATGTCTGCTATAATCCTATCGCTTTTGCCTGGACGTTGACATATAATAAACTGAATCCTGCTTCACCAACCCAAATCTTGGTACTCGCGAACCCCAGGCTCAATAACATCAAACCACATCCAGTCCAACCCACCGAGAACCCGAAGGAAAAATACGTTAACATGGTAGAAAGGACGTCTTTTGATTTGATTTCGAAGTAGAGTTTGAGGACAATGCCTTGTTAGTTTAACAGCGCTTCAGAGAAAATGGGATAAAGTTACGGGGCTGTCTCGGACATTTTAGAAATAATCTCTTTCGGATCGAGTAAAATGTGAATATCCAGTTTCGAGCGTAAGTCAATATCCCGGGTGCTAATGCTCCTTTTAATCTCTTCGGCAGCGTGCCTCTAGTTTTCGCACAATTGAAAGGGACCTGCAGTTTAACCCCGAATTCGAAAAGCATAGTTTCAGAAGCATTTTCATAATGAAGATGACGGGGTGTGAAACTTTTATGTTGAAAAATCTTGTTCATTAGATGCCTCTTGCCCAGCAGGCACACACAGTACCCGCTGCACCACACCAGGCTCGAAAAATAAGAGGGATCCACTGAATCGCTACTATGGATTGGACTGATCCATAGACCATTTGAATCCGTGAAAATAAGAAAGATACGACTTTTGAGCCGGGGGGAGTGAAGAATCCCTAAATCCAAACGCCTGGTTCCAGTTATGATCCCTTTTAGAAGAGCTAGACTCGGGCATAGGTCCAAATTTATTGAGGTTGAAAAAAATTCTAAGAGTTAGCTGGTTAAAATCTCTGTTTGAGGTGGTTTCCACTTCTGTAACCAGCTTAAACAATATCTAAATATTAAATTTTTCCTACTATCGCTTGGGTTTATTATATTCGTGTATAACAATAACAATAGAATAACCGTAGGTAACTAGCTCTTCAATTCAGAACCCGTTTGTATCCCTGGTTTCATTACAACTTCCAAGTTCAGTTTGTATTTCGCTTTGAGGAACTGAAAAAACCCTAACCGAAGGGCTTGCAGCTTAAATTAGTGAGACTTTCGATAGCGTTTCGCTTCTCATTTTGGTTCTGAGATGGGGATTTAGATTCTCTTTTGCTTCAGGTTGATTTCAATGCTATGTTATTGGGGTCCTCCAACAGCGGATAGTGTTTAGTCCCTACGATTTAGGTCTAGTCTACGTTCCCAGTGAGGACTTTGGAAGCCTCAAACGCCATAACCTCTTGAAACGCTTTGAATCTATCCAGAAACAGTTTGCTAACGGGGCTAAAACGCCTCGCCTCGAACTTTCGGACTAACCCACAATTCGACAGAAGCTTATTAAAGGTAATACTGCTACAGAGAATCTTCTAGGCAAGAAATTTAATTTCCTTGTTAGTTTTGTATTCATGGACTACAATAGGATCTTTGCTCTTCTTACAATCTTCCACTAGTTTACCTCTTAGTATTGTTAAGCAGTCTCTTCTTCAGTTGATAATCATCATCAATATTTCGTTATGTTTGCCTCAATTAGCACAAAAACTCAATCTTTGACGTTAGTCACTTACCTGTGCATTGATGGGTTTCGATTCGGACACATTCACCGCATACTCGTCACGCTCAAACACTGGTGGATTGTCATTGACATCCTGTACATCCACCACAATGGTTATGTTCGAAGAGAGTGGCGGCACACCCGCATCCGTGGCGGTCACAATTAAAGTATGCCTTTGCGTCGTCTCATAGTCCAAGTGCTGTGATAGAACCAAATGGCCGGAACGTGCATCGATGGCAAATAGACCCGAAGACTTCTTGCTGTAGAGACTGTATCTGACCTGGCCACTGCTGCCCGAATCTTTGTCCTGCGCATGGGCGGCATACAGTGGCGTTTGTAGTTCAGCGTTCTCCGGCACTGAGATCCTAACCGCTGCAGTCTCAAATTCAGGAGCATTGTCATTGACATCCTCCACTTCGATATTAACCTGGGTATGACCATAGACAGGAGGTTCACCCGAGGTGGCCTGTATGTTGAGCAGCACTTGGGACTTGGCCTCGTGATCCAACGGATGGGCTATGCGTATGTTGCCCGAGGTAGACTCAATGCTAAAGTAACCATCCGGATCACCTGAGTAAATGGAATACCTGACGGCACTGCGTTGAGCTGGGGAAGACAACAAGCAAGAAATTCAAAGCACAATGACTCGACTGGAACAATAGAGAGAACGAGGAGGAGGAGCAACAGAGATTGACACATGAGCACATGAAAGGAAGTGCACAGCGAAAGCAGCAAATTAAACCGCAAAATCATTTTGCATCGAGACGGTCCAAGCAACTAACCAACCAACCAGCCAGCCAACCAACCAAGCAACCACTTGGCCCTTGTATCGTGACGAGGACGAGGACGCTGTTGATGGGTGCAGATTTCTGCCGAAATTTGCGTTTGAAGTGTTTTGCTGTTGCTTCGACTTCAGCTTCGTCTTTGGTTGCATGTCGAGAAACAAATTTTATTTTAATTCTCCTCCTCGCATATTTTGCCTTTCCAGCTCACTGAACTAATGAATGCGACGAGGTGGCCTCAATTGGGGGACCTGGGGGATCTGGGGGACTACTCACCCGTATCGCTGCTCGTGGCTATGACCGTGCCCACGACTGTACCTCGTGGCACATCCTCCTTCACATAGTAGTTGTAGCGTGCCTTCTCGAAAATGGGCGGACGTTGCAGGGCATCGATGATGCTCAAGAAGACCACCGCATCGGCGCTGGTGCGCAAGCCGCCGCCATCGGTGGCCGAGATATTCAGCATGTGCTTGGGCTGAGTCCTCACCGACAGCATATCCGGACGTGCCACAAAGATCTCGCCCGAGGCACGATCTATGCGAAAGATGCCGGCCTCATTGCCGGCCACTATGCGATAGGACACCTGTCCGAAGCTACCATTATCGGGATCGGTGGCCACCACAGCCACGATGGGGGTGCTCGAAGCTGACTCCTTCAGGGAGACATTGTATTCGCGTGGATAGAACACCGGACGATTGTCATTCACATCCGTCAGCTGCATCTTGATCATGGCCGTGGTGCTCAAGCCACCCCGATCGGTGGCCAGCACCGGGAACTCATAGCTGCTGCGTCGCTCAAAGTCCAGCTCTCCGGCTATGCAAATTTCACCCGAGGCCGAACGCACCTCAAACTCCGTCAGATGCTTGAAGCCCTCGCCCAATGTATAGTTGACCATGGCGTTCACTCCGCAGTCCGGATCACTGGCCGAAACCTGGAAGAGAATGAAGATGTCAGCATATTTTTGTAGGTTGATTTACAGCCCCTCGTTCCGGGGCTTATCTGCTGAGGTTTAATTTGGCAATTTGTTATGCGGCCCCCGGAGGCAGGCGACCGCTCGCCATATCAGGCGTGTGTCAACTTAAGTTTCACCCGCCTGGCTACCGCGGCGGAGGAGGATGACTCACAAGCCAATTAGTTGGCAGCAACGTGGAAAATCAGCAATTAAAACTGTCATTATTTCACTTGAATTACTAGCCAAATCCCTTCCCAGACTCAAACCCAGACTGATATGCATTTAAAGCGAAACGTGTCCAGCGATCCTCACGTTGAATTTCTTGCGCTAATTACACTTTCTGTAAGGAGCCAAAGGCATCGAACCTGGCGCAGATCTGCTTAGATTGGTACACGGCAGCGGCCTAAAGACTTTCATTAAGCTTAGTTGGCAGAAGTTTGGTGTAAACCCGTTTAACCCGAGCGAGGGGAAGTGCGGAGATGTCGTCAATTTTATCTGTCAACAACATGGAAGAGTTCTGCTGCTGCTGCAACACTGAGCCGTAAAGGAACAAGGCTAAATGAATGCAAACGCCCACACGAAAATCCAAGAAAAGATGAGGAATGACGGAGGTTGGGGAGGCAGACATCGTGGGCAGGGCCTGGGGGTACCTGATAAATCCCAATAAAGAAGATATTTTTTTATTTCGCTGAGCAGCTGTTGCATCGTTGAGACAGTTATGTCAACAGACAGCAGCAGCAGCAGCAACAGTGAAAGGCAAATCAAAGTTACTTTTGTCGCCCAAAAATAACTTGAAAATACAGTGAAAACTGGAGAAAGGGTCAAGCAGTGTTACTAATAAAGTCTTTAGTAAATACTGGCCCAACGCAGAACAGCCTTGGACCAGAAAAAACAAGATATCCCATCAACTAGGTTATGAAACTGAAGTATCCATGCTCTCTTGGATGAAAACTTCAACTAATTTATGAAGAAGGCATGCAAAAGAGATGAGTTAGAAGATGGAAACTGCAACCGTACAACATTCAGTGGCTATACCCACAGCAATTGTCAACAACATTCTTAACTATAAAGCACCTTTTGCACCATAAGGTCCAAGAGAAGT
Source organism: Lordiphosa andalusiaca (assembly GCA_035044965.1). Taxonomy (NCBI): domain Eukaryota; kingdom Metazoa; phylum Arthropoda; class Insecta; order Diptera; family Drosophilidae; genus Lordiphosa; species Lordiphosa andalusiaca. The sequence continues at coordinate 1,629,545 of JAWNNM010000660.1, forward strand.
GCATAACAGAATCACTGCCAGAAACCAGAACCAGCAGCAAGACGTACAGTGAAACTCCGGGTACTTAAACTTTGCAAATCATCAAAATCAAGCCATTTCCACTCCCTATTGTGCTGAGCCACCAGTTCAGAAATTGAATCACAACTTGCAGACCTGTATCCCCTAGAGAAAACACGGAAATATAGAAGTTGGCATCAAAAAGAAAGAGCTCACCACACTACGCCAAAAGGTTGCAGACAGAAAAGTTTCAATCTTTTCGGAAGATTTGTCCAGGCAGACATATATGCAGTCTGAAAAGCGGCTTAACTATTCGACACATGGGTCAAAACTTCAAGGAGCCTTCTTCTTAGCAGCACTGAACATATTTCAAGAACGTTTCATCCCTTGTGCCTGGATAAGAGACCATTTAGGTAATCCAAGCAACGATGAAGCATGACTGAAGAACTATATCAAAACGGCAAATGTATTCATTTCTACAATTTAGCTAGGCTGTGGTGTGGTGCAGCGGGTAGTGTGTGTACTCTTCAATTTTATTGTTTATTATGGTACATCTGCGGTCTGCTTCACATTCCAATTGGCAATGGCTATGGATCTACCATACATATCTTGAATCCAGCGGACATGGGAAACTAAAGAAGTCCTCACGAAATGGTCAAAAGTCATAACAGTACAGATCCACAAAAATGAGTGACCATTGTCAACTACAACAAAGATTTTGACAGTGTAAACGGAAAAGTTGATTACCCTGGTTGATTACATCGAATCTTTCGAAGAATTCGTAAAAGCGATCTGTTACTGAGAGGTAGAATGGAAAGAGGACCCGAATTGTGGAATGGAATGGAACCTGAGCCTATGGACCTAAAAATACTGGGGTAGAGACAGTCAAAGGACTAGCTTGTAGAGTTCTTAAAACTTGGGTTTAACTCAAATCAAGAGTTTACCTTTTACTTCGCCACAGAGGAGCAGTGGTTGATGCCCTGTTTCCCTCAAACGAATAAGAATTCAAAGCAGAACAATGTGGTTAATGTTTAAAGAAATATAGATGGCATTTCTTGGGCTCAATAGAACCAATAATTCAGTAGCGACTAAGTGGAAAACGATTATGTGTACAAACCTACATGCAGGGCCTGGCTTTAGCTCTAAAACAGAAGTTTCCTACTTCTGTGTAAAAGAGTTATCATAAAAGAAGTACAGTCTTAAAAAGAATCGAAAGGGCTTCCAGATCTTTACGCACTTCAATAGAATCGAAAAGACAGGTTTCTCACCAGAGGTTGCTTTATAAAGTTATCGATAATCACTTGTTACGATCAATCTCCAAAATAAGTTACAATCTACTAAATTCTAGAGAGTTTCTCAGACATTGTGAATTCCTTCTTAAGCATCTGTATAGATCACATCCACTAGTCAATGATACTTGAGCTAAAATCAACTAACATAGCATTAACAGTATGTTAAGCTAACAGAAGTAGCCGTAAAAATGCTGTTAAGAGTATGAATTATTAATTTATTTATCAAGCATAGAGACAGACAGAAAGATAATGTCTACTTGTCGCTCATATCTAGCTATTACTGTAAACAGTATACGAAAAAATTACATACAAGTCAAGTTTTCATGGTAGTCTTCGAAGTGTGGAGAGTGAAGACTCGAGAGTTATTCATCTTTGTCAGCACGCACTTCTCACACTCTCTTTTCGGGGTCGCTGCCAGCAGAAGAAGAGGAAGCTGGAACAGCATTCAATGACCAATTATGGCCTAACAAGGCCTCGACTCCAACTCCGACTGCGGCTACTGCTGTTGATGTATGCAAATAAGCTGTCAAAAGTAATTTCATTCAATTACCTTATTTATCGTATGAAAATACCCAAAAAAGAGAGGAAGATAGGAAGAGAGAGAGAGAGGCAGAGGCAGAGGCAGAGGAGAGAGGGAGGGCAAACAATGCATCCTTACATATTCCAGCGGATGCTCGTGGTTGTGAGTTTGATTAACACTTCTCGACTCCAGCCAGAACCTAATAGAAGTTGGCCAAATGTCGGATTATCATGAAGTTTTTGATAAGACCTGCCGGCCTGTCCCGTTCCCGACTGCAACTCCGACTCCCCGTTCAGGTCCAATCTGTGTGAGAGGTTGCATCGCAGCGTGCGGCTTGCATATTTTTATGCAATTTCCGGCAGATGTGGATGATTTAGCTGCGCCCGAGCATGAGGAGTTGAGGAGTGGAGTGGTGCCTGATGAGAAATGGCCGAGACTGTGAGCTGGCAAGTGCTTTGTTTCTAGGCGAACACGATCCCATTGGAACCATTGGTTGTCTGGCGGTAACCCAATGCCATTGATTGAGCTGAGGAAAGTGCTCCATGTGGGCGTGGGCAGAAAGCGTAGATCGAATTAATGTATAAAGACATTAAGCTCTCCCTTCTGCCGCGTCGTGTGAAGATTTCACACAGTTTCCCTTGATTAGTCACGGTCGCCATATTGGCACCTGATTTATTGGCTGACGCCTTATCAGCGGCCGCTGCTCAATATTTATTGCAATTTTTTATATAAATTCTTCGGCACCCTTTCAGCAAGATTTATATGTGAGCAGATGTGAGCCGAGCTGAGCTGAGCCTGAACCACATCTTGTCTCCGCGCTGGAACAGCAAAAAGCAATTCTAACAGTTGTTGTTGGCAACGCAAGCACCACCGCTGTGTCGTGTTATTAAGAATTTTTTAATTTTCCGGTATAGATTTCTTATAGTTGTCTGCTCCACTCTGCACTCCACGCTCCACACTCCGCACTCCGCACTCGCCACACTGCTGCAGCGGCTGTTGTGGTTGCATCATCAAAATGCATCTAACAAGGTTGTTAGGTGTTAAATAAGTGTGCTTAAAAACTTATCTTGTACATTTTCTTTCATTTGATTTATGTTTTTGGGAGCAGAGACGGCAGATGGAGCCGGAGAATGGCACTTTGCAGCTGCCACTCCACACGGGTTCACGGGCCTTTCCCTCAACTGGAAACTTTTGCTTTCGCCACAGCGAAACAAACTCCAAACACAGTCCGAAAACTGAGAGACATGGTCGCGGGAACCGTCTATTGATAAATCAAAATACCAAATACATGCGTGAGGGGAGGAGAAGACGGCAAAGATTTGCATTTGGCCGCTAGTCATGGACTTGACTGTGACTGTGCAAATGGCCAAAAACATGCGAACAGCACAAGAGCCAAGCTCACTCAAAGCTCAGCAGGAAAAACCGAACGACCGACCTCTGCGAATGCGTTTCTTGTGTTTTCCTGCAATGCCTTTTCGCTGTTGCAGCTGCTTTTGCCTCCACCACCCGCCCAAGATGATGGATAGTTGGAGTGTCTCTGGAATGCACTGCAGCTGGCCAAAAACGAAAACAAACTAAAAAAAAAAAGTTCATGAACTTGAATCCTGCCCCGGTGCAATCTACAGGCGCTAATCAATGGCGGGCTTCCTCATTAAACTGTGGTTCCCTTTTGCTAATTAAGTTGGCGGCTGGCTAACGAGAAGTCCTCTGTTTCTGCCACCCACGCGTGGTCTGTTGAATGAAATCAAGGGCGACAGGAAGTCAAGCGGCTGCCACTACCCGGCAGCCCGAGATTGCAGAAGTGTCGTCTGGCCAGGCCAGAAGAAGGGCTATAAAACATTCTAATTGGCATAGTCGCGTGGGGCCAGACGTGGAGGACTTTGACAGATGGCGCCCCGAGAAGAAATGAAGTAGAGAATACTTATTCATGTCTTTTACCAAACAAAAGCAACGTTGTGGAATCTTGCAAAAGCATAGCAATCTCTCAAATACGGAGATGGCAGAAATTTGTATTGTAAATAAAACTGTTTTTCTTACCATAACTAGCACGAAAATATTTCTATAGATCATTCTTATGCCAGCTAATATGCTATAGTCATTCGATCCGGTTGGTTTCAACAAATGTGTTGGGTATTTGTACCGGAAGACTTCGTGCAAAGTTTGGTTCAAGATAGCTTTAAAATTGACGTAGCAGATAGCATAGAATCACACGGACTGACTTCAATGGGGTACATTCTCAGCTCGACATGCTAATCAAGAATATATATACATATGTATCGAAACAATAGAGTTTTCTAAAGATGACTTCTCCAGCTGGGCGATGCAAATTCTTTGCAAAATGAAATCCACTTACAGACATAGATGCATTTGGGAATCTCAAGGAAGCTTCGAGAGGCTTATTAAGAAAAGTTATGCTTCCAGTTCTGTCCAGTTTGTTTTCCGTTTAGGTCGAATTTTTCATCCGATTTTTACCATTTCTTGATTGGATTGATAAATAATACTGACTGCTTCATTTTCCAGAAGGTACGAACCTACTTTCTAAAAACTGTAAGAGATATGACGTTTTACTCAAGTTTCTGTGCTCTCAAATTGCAGGCGAGCAATCGACGGCATCAATTAGCTGATCACATTGCATCCCAGAGTGCCTCGTAAACTACTCAATAGGCAGGCTCACGTTCACCAAAACTCTTGGATTGTGTGCTTCTCAATTTCACACAAGAGCCGGGGACCTACAGTTCCACACTTAATCCGAATTGCAAAGTTTGAGAAGCCTTTTTATGGCTAGTTACTTCAAAGTAAAGGGTGTCTAAATTCTTACAAAAAGAAACTTTTTTAATGTCCCGAAGACATCCTCTTGCACAGCAGGTGCACACACTACCTGTGACACCACACTCTGTCCCATATATTGTGTTTGAAGAGAACTAAACCATTTAACTATTGTACATACACCAAGAAAAAAGTAGAACGAATAACTTAAAATGGAACGCTCTTAACAAAAACCTTTATTCGTTCTTAAATTTTCAAGAATTTCACACTGGCAGGCTGGCGATATTTGGTTGTCAGTTGCTGCCATACATGTGTGAGCATCTGCAAGAGGCAGTGTCAGTTGACTGTTGCCAGTATATGCTTAGAAAAACTGCCATAAGTCCCTCGAGTTCCACACAGTTTGAACAGGCTGCCAAATAACTGACATTAAACAATCTGACAGTCTGTCAAACAGTGTGAACGCGAACCCTTTTGGCTCTCATATTTTGTTTTCCTCAAACTTGTTACAACAAATTCAGAGATTCATCAAGTCAAAAGATATACCCACAATTCCTTGCTTGTACATAAAAACTAAACACCACATAAACTCCATTTAGCTTTCGATCAAATGAGAAATATAAACTTGCCCCTCAGATAATGGCAAATTGCTTTTCAATTAAATGTCGCCCATTTTGGCATCAGCTGCAGCTTCCGCCCCAAAGAGCCAGCATAAACCAACCAGCCAACAGTCTGGGAAAATTTGTGGAGTCTCTCTGGCTGTAGCTCTTTCTCCTGTTGTTTTTGTTTAATAAAACATTTTAATGGCCAGCATTTCTTGCCTTTGACTAAGACTTTCCCCAAAGTCGCACCAAAAGTGACCAAAAGTGGGAAATTGTCAATGAGTTTATGTCGTGTTCAAAACGTCCGCCGCACTTGCCAACCATGACCATAACAACTTCTCGGACTCGGACTCGGACTAGGAGTCGTCGCCGCCGTCGTCGTCCACAAACTGGAGCAACTAGGCCACACACAACGAGTTTGGCACAGAAACGCAATGTTTTGGGGGCCTTTAGCTTAAAAGCCTGGCGATAAGAATCTCAGCAGCAACGGCCCTTCCTCCGGCTAGACGACTCCAACTCCAACGCATACGAAATTCGATTTCATCCGCCCACACGGTCGCCCAGAGTCGTTGATCGCTGATCGCGTCGTCGTCGTCCTCGTCCTCATCCTCTCTAGGCCAATAACAATCACAATCACAGTCGGGAATTTTGCATAAATTCTGGCTAGCCCAGAGGAGGAGGTCTCCGACTGGGCAAATTGAAAATGTGAAGAAGAGCGCATAAATTTATGGAGATTGTGTAAATATTTGCGCAGCATTCGGAGAGGCCCGGCTCGGAGCCAGCAATTGCTCCCGGAAATTAAAGGGGGCCGCGCGCAGCCAAAAAAGTAAAATGCGAAATCTAATAAATTAGGCAGCGATTTCAGTTTTTGTCGCCGACTTTCGGTTTCAGTTTTATTCGGCGCTTGATAAATGCTCGTAAAGTGGACAACCCGCTCTGCGGAGCTGGGCCTAACGGTACCTGGCATAGCCGGAGCCGGAGTCGGAGTTATGTGTGTGTGTGTGTGTGTGTTTGTGTACATAAGTTAATCAAAAGTTCAGCTGTTGTTTCGATTTTTATTTTCCATTTGCAATTTGCGTAATTTAAAGCAATTCCTGTTATAGGCGACGCACCCACAGCTTCCCAGCGGGGCCGAGAGAGGCATAAATCAAATTGCCAAGTGGTTGTGTGGAACGTATGAGTGGAACCTGTGTGTGTGTGCGAGTGTGTGTGCTGGGAGACTGGACGATTTATGCGATTTTAAATAACGATTTTTGTTGATTTTTTTTTTAGGGGATTTTGGTTTTATTTTCGTTTTTATCGCTTGTTTTTTTTTTTTGTTTTTTTGTGGCCTGGCAGGTGTTTTAGTTGGAAGCAAATTAATTATGAGTGTGGTTAGTGGAAAATTGAATTTCCCTCGCCTCGAAGTGTTTTTCAATGTTTCATTTTGTGAAATATTTTTAGCCATTAGGCAAGCTCAGTTTGAGTTTCAGTTAAAAGCATTATGCAAACTCTGCAATTAAGTTGCCACCAGGAGCCTTCAGTGCGGTGGCTACTCTGCGGTGATTCGGTGGTTGGGTGATTTATGTTTATGGCCGCTGTTGGGGTGGTGGGCGGCTGTGGGGCGTGTGTTAATTATGCGCTAACAATGACAAATGTTGTCTGGTTAATCAGTCCATGCTGGAGGTTCAATAAACCCCACGGATACGCTGTCCACCATAGAGAGACCCCCGTACGACCAAGTGTAACAGCAACCACATTAACCGCAAATATCAATTTTATTTATACTCCTGTCAGACGGGCATGATGAAGTCGTAGAGAGACGGAAACATAATCAAAATCATATTCTTTGACCACAAAAACAAATGGAAATTGCAATGGTAATGAAATTGTGAGAAGACACACTGAAAGAAACTAACCAGACTAAGAGAAGTATAATTATGTATTATCACATTTGAAATGGGTAGCTTGTTTGCTAGTGTTGGTAAGTGTCGAATGAGAGGAGAAATCTATCAAAACGTCACAGTACTCTTATACCGAATTAAGAGGGCATCGCTTTCTAAAAGAAATGCAGATATTTTAAGAAGACGTTAGGTTTTAACTCATTTGAAGAAAGCTTTCAAAGGCCCAAGAACACTCTTCTAATTAAGGGGTTCAATCCAAAAGAAACAGCAGCTGAAAGCCTTTCAGATGACAGAAGTCGCTAGACAGAAGGTATAATTTTCCATCGTCTACCATTCCTGCTGAGCCGAACCGAACTGAACCGAATTTTTGAAACTTAACCCTAATTTGGTCGCTATCTCTCGCGAGCGCTTAATGGTCGTGTGCGCTAAGATGCAGATATCCGCATATTTAGTCTTCCGAAATCCCCAGATCGAGTCCCAGCCGAGGTAAATTACGAATGAAAATTATAAAGTTTATAGAAATGAAATCTTTTAAGTTCAAGAAATAATGGTTTTGAAAATATGAGAAAATTACCTATTCAATTTTGTCACAAATGCTAGTACTCGGCGTAATATGTTGAAAAGTCTGGTCACACTAGAGTACAATTCTCTGTATATTTTTTAGAAAAACGTTTTCCTGGTTTTCCTGAGATCTGTCTTAAGGCCAAATTTCCATCTAATTCGATTCTTCTCCTGGTTATCTTTTGCCTTATCAAAATTCAAATACATTTGCATCTACCAAGATACTATTGCTATGGTAACACTGATCTCAAAGGCGAAACCCTTGACACAAGACGTTCCCCATATAACTTTTAAATTTTTTACTGATCTAAAATTGTTGGTATCTTATTAACTTTTCGATCCTAAATTGATTCTTAGCGATCGCTTCAAAACTTTAACACATTGCTAAGGTATCACTGGGATTTGTAATATTCTGGCCAAAGAGTAAACCCTCCACTTCTTTCCGGCAACGTTTCAGCTCTTAGATCTCTTTATACTTGTGATTAAGAACTCAAGTTTAGTACATTCCTCTCGGTGTAGAACTCATAGCCTCAACCCAACCGCAAGTCTCAGCTCATGTTGAGGATCACTTTCACTTGATCTAGGCTCTCGGGTTATGTTTTTTTTTTATGATTTGCTGGCTGGCGGGTATAAATTGGTATGGGCTTTATATTAATGCAAATATCTGTTTGGAGACCAGCGCGTTGGCGACTCACCACCACCACCACCACCGGCACCACCACCACCAATCAGATGCCAGAGTCGATTGTCTACAATATTTTTTCGGCCCGTGAGACGCAGTTGCGCACTTAGCTCCGTTAGGCTACAAACGAGTTACAAACACCTGTCATTATTGCTCTGGCAAATGGTGGTGGTAGTGGCGGTGCAGACTCCAACCCAGACCCAGACAGCGGTTAGAATTGCATAAGTTTTGTTTTCCCGACTTGTTTATGAAAATGATAAGCAGAGGCGAATTTATGACCAAACACCAAAATCCGAGAGACGTTATAATTGGGACGCGCACTCCGAGCGAGCGAGTGAGTGGGTGGGAAAAAGGAAAAACAGAATCTACAAATTATGGAAACAAAAGAGTGAGAAATGGCCAGCAGTTATGTAACGCAAACTACAAAAACTAAAACTTGTTGCTGCCTAATGACGGAAATATTATGCGTTTGCACCCCTCTCTCTCTCTCACTGAATCTCTTCTCTCTTTCTCTGTCTTTTGCTGGAAGAGTTATCGCATGCCATTTTAATAAACCATTTTTTCAATTAGCCCACAGCCTAGTTGAAGTCAACAACTGGGGCAAGCCGAACCAGATGAACCAGTCCCCCAGTTGCAGTTATGAAGATGCTTTCAAATAGTTTTTGACAGTTTTCAAATTGGCCGCAAAATGATAGCGCCTGGTGGGCCCCACGCAATATTTCAGAACGTCGGGGTCACCACTTAGTTAAATAATCCAACATGTCGGACTCCGATACGTAATACTAAGAAATATTTATTCAACTACGTCGGGATCACCACTAAAAGCTTATTTTTTTCCCTCTAATTGCTTTTGGCACTGCCAAAACGAAACGAGTCAGGAAATTTGCTTTTGCGCTTAATTTTTGTTTGATTTTGAGTCAACTTTCAATTAAACTAAATGTACTTTCTATTTGGAGACCCAATGCAAATGGTATTTATTGCTCAACTTTCAGCCCAAAATACACAAAACAAAAACTCCAATCTCCTTGGCTCCAAAATCCAATTTTGGTCAGCGATGCGTGACTTTGTCCATGTCGTGTAGCGAGTGAAGGCGAAGGAGGTTAAGGTGGGGGCGCCTGTCAGGAGATGCCAAAATGCCACAAAGTCTATAAACAAATTTGGTCAAGCTGAACAGAGCTAAAAAAAAGTGGAAGCCTTTTTTGAAGTGATTTATGCTAATTACGAGTAACGTCGCTTCCAAAAGCGAACCGGCACAGGAAAGGGCGTTTATCAGACAATTTTCCAAGCCAGCATGTGGGAAACTGCCAGTATATGTACCACATGCATGCATGTATATACATATATCTATATAGAAAAGTAATTTATTTAGTGACACGCCCCACGAAGTTTTTCCTTCAACTCAGACTGAAGTGGTCACAATATATAATTAAAATCGAAAGAAACGGCCAGATGTTTACCTGGCTTGCCTCAGAGAGCGCGAATGGTATGCCAGGGAAATCAAGATCGATAGAAAGAGAGAGAGACAGAGAGAACCAAGGAAAGGGCCCGGAGATTGTCAGTTATTAGCAGGAGAAGCGAATGGATCCCAAGCCTGCCATTAAGCCCAACGAAAATTGCACACACACATACACACACACCCAAAGATTGCGGAGCGGACTAGAAAAATGAAGAATGGTTAGCATGCAGGTATGAGCTTGGAATGTTTATAGAGTTGGAAGTGCGTCACCATCATCATCACCGTGGACTAGGGGCAAAAATTGTAAACTTTTTTCTTATTCAAAATTAGTGCACTCTATTTTAGGCAAAACTTCACATCAACGAGATTGACAGGGCAAGAATTGAAGAAAGATAGGGAATAAACACAGTAAAATATTAGAGACGCATGTGGATACTAAAAATTTATTAAAAAATCCATTTTTAATATTCAACAGGGAAACCTATAATATCGATATCGATATTTCTACCGTTTTCATCAATATTATCGATATGTTTGATCGATTTTTGTACTTTTAAAGCATATAATCAAATATTTCCGATAAGTATCACTAAAAAATATTCGATATCCAATATATTAACATGGAAAAATATCAAAAAGGATCAAAATTGCCATATATTTCGAATATTTCCACCATTTCTAGGTTCGACCTTAAAACTTGAAGGGTTGCCGGATATTTAAAACAAATCTTAATCGATATTTTGAATAATACTACAACAGTATCATTTCTATACTTATATTTTGTTGTAAAGAAATCGGTATTGTCGATTTTGGTACTTTTAAAGTTATTGAAATGCCATAGCAAAAATATTCTGGATAAGTACCGACCACAAATATGCGATAAAATATTGTTTTGTAAGACCAAATATCGAAATGTTCACTGTTGTTGTACTCATATTGTTATAAAATGATATTGATACAATAAATTCGAAATACGATATATATTGTCTAACATATATCGCTTTGAAGTACAAATATAGAAATTTCGATATATCGATATTATTTACCGCATTTTTAAGTATCAACCCTAAAACAGGGAAGGTTAACGGACAGTTAAAAAATGTTGAATCCTTATTTTTATTGATTTAAAAAAAAATCAAATCGATATTGATAGTTTCTTGTACAAAAATTGATGTTATCGATATTTTTTTATCAATATTTTAGTACTTTTATGACCATGAATCGATTTTTTTTAAACAAAATATCGATATTTCGATATCCAATCCGACTCGAAGAACCCAGTAAACTTAATAATAGTTTTATGCAACAAATAAAACACTTTTTGCCCATCGTACAGTGCATTGTGCCATGTGTGTGTGCGTGGCCATAAACCAGAGTTACGTGGTAATGGCGGGAATTCGCAGTACTTTGCCCGGACACAGCCAAAGAAAGTGTGGCTGGAAATTGAAAATTCCTTGATCATAGCTTCTGCCCGGGATAATAATCTGAGAGCTTGGGCAATCGATCGTACGTAATTACCTCTTAGCTAAACAACTATTTTCCAGATGATTCCTCAAGTGCGGCGGGAGGGAGTAGTTCTCGCTTCATAGTCTCAAGTGTTTTGATGGTACTTAAAAACTACATTAAAAAATAATAACAACAACAGCCGACGCAGACGCCGACGAGGTTTATTGAAGGCAGATAAGTGATCTTGTAATCATCATCGAGAATGGAACGAAGGAAAACAATAAGAAATAAAATCGATAAAAATGAAGCGAAGCAGGCAAAACGAAACGAAAAGTATTAAAAAGTTGTCGGAGTCGGGGCCACAGTCTGGGGTAGGTTGGTCGGGCCTGTAAGGTGTGTATTTGCCATAATTTGCCACAGCGGACGCAATGAATGAAAGCGACTCTCCAACTGACAGCGGCACGTCATCATCAAGCTTGATGGGCCACTCGCCAAGTGGCAGCCAAATAACATTACATTTTTTGGGGCTGAATAAATATTTTTGCCCCATCCGATGCCAATCACAAACACAACACAACGGAGAGACTCGGTCCTGCCGCTGCTGCTGCTGCTGCTGCTGCTGCACTTCACCTGGAATGTAGGAAGCTGCGTTGCAGACTGCAGACGGCGCTCTCATGTGCGCTAAAATTGAACAAAATCATCAGCAGTGATCGACATGTGAGCCAAAGTTAATAACAAAAGCCACACGAGCGATCGAGCGGCAGAAGGCAGCAGCCAGACCAGAGATGAAACTGAAAATACGAAGAGCGAAATGATTTTTAATAAGCGATAAAGCAAAACTGCTTATTGGCTTCTCGCAGAAAAAAAGCCCACGGAGCCAGCAGGCCAGGTGGAGATGATGCACCGTGGGCAGAAAGCTACAGAGTTTAGTAACTATAAACGCAAAACTGCCTCGGCTGTCGACTAACATCTATTGGTGACTTCAATGAAATTTAGCTGCAACCTTGTATATTCTACAAATATTGATTACTACAACCTGAAGAAACTGTGGGTATATGTTAAAACGCCCGCTGACATAATTAATCTTTTTAGAGTGCTATTGCTCGCGAAATCCATAAGATTTCCATACAACTTAGCTTGAATTATCTGTGAAAGTACTGTTTAATATGTTTTCTTTGTGTACATGAAATAAACTTAATCTACTTAAGTAAATTCGTTGTTTCGAGCTTCGAATCGACCGCGGGCGTTATATGAGTGGGCGTTGTTTCATGCACCCGAAAGAGATTTCGGTTGAATCACAAAAAAAAAGTTTCTTTAGCCAATTTCATATCCTATTACCATTTATTTGAGTGCTTTAAGAGCCTGGGTCCAATTAACATAGAACTATCAGTTAAGACCCTCCCAAAAAATGAAATCTGGAGTAGTCATTTCGTATCATCGGAAAATGGTGGGATAGGAGAATAGCGTACGAGGTTTATCCAGGAGAACTTTACTGAAAACAAGCATACCTGAATAAAATTTGATCAATTGCATTGGATTTACCATATGTCTGTTGGTATACAGAGTATTGGGTCAATCCACAATCAGGGTTATCGAAATGTTTTCAAAATATCCAAGTCGAATGCACAAAAACTTAAAAATTGGAAAATCTCCATATTAATCGATTTTATTAAAATATCATTTCGATATTGAAAAAGAGAAAAATTAGATACCATTTACACTGAATGTCATGTCAAACAAGTTAGAAATTTGATCAAGCCCGACTATAATACAATTCTTTACTTCCCAAAGTTTGTATTTACCACACAAAAGGTGTGTGAAGTGCTGCCCATTGCTGTTTCAGTAGGTGCTGCCCAGCATAAGTGTTTTTTTTACCCTATTGTTCATTCAATCTTTACCATTTCTTAAACAAATCGTTAAATAACTGTGATTACTTAATTTTGGGCACAAGATACGAACCTTCTATCTATAAAACTGTGGAAGATGTGAGGTTTTTCTAAACTGAGGGGGCGTGGCAAACTTTTAACATAAACTTGCTCCTCCTGCAAGCATTAGAAGTTCATGTACCACACAAGTCGATGCTTTCTTATTTACCATCTCCGATATATGTTTGTACATACGGGCAGGCGGACATGGCTACATCGATCAAGTATATATATACTTTGTGGGGGTCGGAGAAGCTTCCTTCTTGTTATTAAAACCTTTTGCACAAACTAATTTAATTATTGGGAATTTTCCATTAAGGTTAATAAATCCTATATCCTCTCGTATACTCTACTTTTTTTACAACTTTTTATTCACTATTTCCCTTCCCACCGACCACTGTGCGGCGTTGCAGACATAGGACAAGCCGAACGGCAAACGGCTATGGACAAAAGGGTCTGCGGAAATATTTATGCGCGGCAGAGCGGGAGGAGAGAAAAAAAAATTATATTGAAAGCAAATCGAAAAGCCAAACAACAGCAGCAGCAGCCGCAGCAGCAGCCGCTGCATCATACTCATCATTTTTGAAATTGCTTTCAACACCAGTTTGGGGCAAGGTGCGTCCGCGCCGCAGACGAAGGCGGGGGCGATACTCGCCTCAAGTACGCGCTCGTCGTTATCCCGGAACGAAGTTTTGCGTTAATTTGCGCGAATGTGGCTTAATGTGCGCTAGATGTGTTATCATTAATTGGGCGAAAGCTTTCGAGCAAATAACAATTAACCCTTCGGGGGGCTCTTATCGTTGATTCCGATGTGATTGACAGTTTCGCTAAATCATTTGTGCGCTGCCCAAGTGTCCGGGCACAAAGGGTTCCGCCCTGGGTGCGCGAATAATGATAATCAAATGTTATGCTAAAAATGCTCGGAGCAGCCCAAGACAATGCGTACAAATCGTTGACAAAAATTTATAGTAGCAAAAGGGAATGAGAAGATGCGGGGTCCGCGGCATCCTTGCAGCTATTTTGCATACCAGACTGCTGTCTGTTCGGTCAGGCCGGGCGGCTTCCGACCAGGCCAGAGCCGGCCCAGAGAGACGATGCTATCCCTACGATAAGAAATTAAATTAACGAGATATGTCAACGATGAATTCATTGCCGTGGCTTAAGCGCAAATGCCGCCATTCTTGTATGGCTCTCCGGGCCTCCGTCTGCTCCCTTCCTTCTTCTGGTTTGCATTCAGCATGCCTTGTGCAGCGATTAGCCTCGCTTTTTGGCATAGACCCTGGTTAAGCCGAGACCCACATGGACAGTCAGTCACACACAGGTAGCCAAGGGTCTCCTCTGGCATCCTGTGCTCCTTTCAATGTCAATGTCTGCCACCAGTTTTGCTGCCATTCTTCAATATAATGACATCACAAAAGCTTGAGGCCATCAGCCAATAAGCCGCTCCTGCCGCTGCGGAGCTCCTCCGGCTCCTGCACGATTTTAATCACATTTCTTTTGAATTAGATTCGAATTTTTGTTGTCTCAACAGTTGTTTGCACTGCCTTTTCATGAGTCAATCACCGTATGCCCAGCCGAGCCCTGCCTCCTCCTTTGCATATGCCCGAAGAAGAGTTCTCGGAAGCACCATTGCGCACCGAAAACGTACATTTTATTTTCAATTCAATTTAACAATTTCAAGTCTCCCGGCTTGCCTTTCGCTTTTCTTGGGCCTGGACCATCCGCGGACGGACTCCTCGGCCCTGTCAGCGCAGGTGAATTTATGTGCCGGGCAACCGCTGGACACTAAATCATTCGGCTCGCCCCTTGATTGTCTCCCGCTCTCCCTCCCGCTGTCCAATTCTATGCATGAAAATATTTAACTCCTGCGGGTTTTCGTTAGTTGGCTCTGCTCATATTTAAAATGTTATGTGTGTATCTGCAGTCAACTCTAACCTGGCCCCATTTGGCCACAATAACATGTCTGCCGCTCGGCTTATGAAACCCATGAAACACAAAAGAGGTTAACATCATTATTTCACCTTCTAATCAAAATCTCGACAATATTGTGGCGTCGTCTGAGCCGAAGCAACATTGTTGGGGGCTACAGTGGAGCTTGGGTGTAGCGCTACGAGTAGGCAAATTAGTATGTAAGCGACAGGGTTCACCAAGTGATCTACAACAGCATATTTGTCGGAGCCGGTCGAATCGGATGATTGTAGCGAAGAAATCAATCGAATAACTAGTTTTAGTGAAAAAAACTTGTTTGTTCTCAATGGAAACTCATTCAAACCTTGCATTTCTTAGTTTCCTATGCTTTCCCATGATTTTATCAAGTTTGTTCGAAATCGGGCATCTATATGGTACACCTGTCAACGGAAAGTAGAGGCTGAAAAGTGGTCTTAGTGAGAAAAACTTGTTTGTTCTCAATGGAAACGCCTCCAAACTTTGTATTTATAAGTTTACTATGCTCTTCCATGATATTACCAAGTTTGGTCGAAATCGGACATCTATATAGTATAGCTCCCATAGAAAAGTAAGGTCCAAAATGTAGTCTTAGTTAGAAAAACGTGCTGCTGGGTGTACAAACTTCACCCGAGGCAAAATCAACTTTCCTCTATTCTTGATGTATGTCAAATATTGTGGAGATTTCATAGTTTAAGGGTTAAATCCCCCATATAAAAGATGAGAAATCGGAATTCATCCAATCCGCATCGAACCGCTTATAAATGCTCGAGAATCACACCAGAAACTGTTTATAAAAAGATCAACCGAACTTGACAACCGCATAAGAAACGGTTCGGTTCAATTTTATCGACAAGTTTGTTGGCAAAAATATCTGTAAATTTATGGAATTTGATAAGAAATCTTATAATCGTATGTATATTAAGAGTCTGGCATTGGTCAAGCTTTGCAGAGTTTTTCTAACCATCTATTAAGTGCAGTCCTGCATGTTCGTACCTTTTGAACATATATGGTAATCGGCATTATTTATCGATCAAGGATTGATAAAGATGGTAAGTTATGAGCAAAAGAATGTTCGCTGCTTTAAGCTGCCTCAAAATTCATACTGAGCATACACTTTAGTTGGTACAGAAAACAACTTTCTTACTTGTTGTCTGTGTATTTGGATTAACGATGCCTAATCACAATCCAATTATGTTTTGTCAAGCTTCACTGTACCCACCCAAAATTCATGCAGGCGGCGCCTTTTTGCCCGCTTAAATGTCAAAACTGCAATACGCCGCTTGGTTGGGGAGTAGCTGGTGTTATTTTCTGATAAGCAGCTCACACTTTGGCGGACCGCGAAATGTTATTGCCGTGACCCAAAGCCCATCTGGCTAGTCAATTTCGTTTGGCAATTTGTGTCATATTGTGGAGATGAAGCCATTACTTGTGTTTAGGTTGTAGGTGCTCGTGCTCCCCCTCCGTCTCCGTCTCTCCCCCACTGTCCACTTCATTAGCGTGCAATTTAATTTGCACACACACTCGACTAAGAGCAGCAGCAGCAGCGGCGGCAGCAGGAAGTCGTTTCCCTTGCCTAGTCGAAGATTTATCAGCGAGGATGCCAGCTGCGGCTATTTAGGCATGAGCATGGTCAACAATGTACAGGTTTCTCCGGCTGCATCTCTTCGGTTTGTTTGTCTGTTTGCTTTTGGTTATATTTACTAATTGAATCGACACCAAAAATGTAAATGCAACAACAAACAACGCGCCACAAACTGACAATGGGGCAAACAAGCAACAGAGCCCAGAGCTGGACTCAGAGTTGGAGTCGGAGTCAGAGTCGGAGCCCACTGGCACTTCCAGTTTCAGCAGGCAGATGCTGCAGCCTCGCGCTGTTGCATTGCAACCCAAAAGTAAACAATGAGAAAATTTATGTTAGTCAAGTGCGTTTTTCAGCGGAAAATGAGCAAAAATATACTTATGTACGTATGAAACTATGGCGCGTAACGAGCCCACAAGGCTGGGGTATCGTCCGTCTGTGTGTGCTGTGCGATTGTGAGTGCGAGTGTGTGTGTGTGTGTGTGTGTGGGGGAAGCAGTCCGGCTGGAGCGAGTGATCGGATGCGGATCGAAACGCGAAACCCGAACTCCTAACTGTACTCCGTCTGGTTTTGCTATTTCTATTTCTATATCTATGGCCTTGCCGCCGCTGGCACGACACGCAAAACAGGCATCAATCATGCGGCAAACCAAACCGCTGACGTAGGAGGGGCAGACATGCGGCGGGCAGGCAGGCAGGCAGGCAGGCGGTCAGGCAGGCAAACACCTTGAACTAGTCGTTGAATATGGCAGACTTGTCATACGCAAATCATACACATATCTCCACATAACAGTTCTTCTCCCCTGCTTGATAAGGTTCCTTTCCTAATGAGGCCTCAGGCTAATTTTTAGCCACGCTGGTGGGAAGCCACAGAGCCCACACTGGGTACATGTGTGCAAAAAGTACACGGAGACAAAAAACCATTGAAGTTTTTTGTGATTGAATCAAAGAGAAGAAGAACTTCAAGAACTAAGGAATGATGGTTGTGGTGGGGAGCATCAGAACAAGACTGAAACAGTTCGACTAGGAAATAGAAAGGGTGATTTTAAAGCTTTTTGGTGATTTTTATATATATAGCAATGCCAAAAATGCTCAGTAAGGTTTGCCATTTCAACATGAATTGACTTACAAGCAAACATGGCTTGAAAATCATTGTGCCTTGTGAAAATTGTGTTTTGCAAATGAACGTCCATGTTATGGTATTTATAATTGACCCACCCTACAGTTTATTCCAGCTATTGTGACCGGATTTTCGAATAAGTTTCGCTTAATTGGACACTATTCGAGCATTCCGTGTGCGGAGAGTGCGTACCGGGGAAAATATTCAACAATGTCACTGAAGATTAAGAGAAGCTTATCGACGAAACTCATTTTTGGCTCGTCAATAAACAGAATTCCCTATTTTGGTCTAAAAAGGAGCAGCCAGAAGCAGTTCAAAAGCTGCCAAAGCCTCCTTAAAAAATGCTCCCAAAACCATGGACGTAATACGAAATCTTCTCATTCTTGTAGTTCTATTTTAAGTAGCCGAATTGGTCTTAGTGCTTGTTGAGAAACTGCTGAAGCTTGATAAAAATACATGGTCAGGACTCTAAGCTGGCGACCCAACTCTCAGAGCTACCCCTATATTATAAAAGAAAACAAAATCGAAAAGTTTCTATTTAAAATCTTTGTTTGAAAATCTTTTAAAATATCCAATTTGCATATCCTTTAAATGATTTTAAGCTCTGTTGAATGAAAATGTAAGATCCATTAAACATTAAATGAATATTTCATATCCAAACAAGAAAGAAAGTCGGTCAAGCCCGACTATAACATACTCTGTACCAAGAAAATTTGTCTTTTGATCATAACTCGAAAACCGTTCATCCGATTTTCTTCATTCCTTTGGCGGATCTATAAGTTATCCTGATAACTAAATATGTCCAGAAGGAACAAGCCATCTATATTCAAAACTGTGGGAGATATGACGTTTTTTCTAAATTGCGGGGGCGGGAGGGGGCGTGGCCAAAATTGAAAATAAACTTGATCTGCCTGCAGACATTAGAAGCATATGTCCCATACATGTCAAACCTCTATCTCTTACCATCTCTGAGATCTGTGCTTTCATACGGACAGACAGACGGACAGACGGACATGGCTATATCGACTCGGCTGTTGATGCTGATCAAGAATATATATACTTTATGGGGTCGGAGATGCTTTCTTCTGGATGTTACATACTTTTGCACAAACTTATTATACTCCATGTACCTTTGGAACAGAGTATAAAAAGAATATGTCAAAATATTTATACCAAATGAATACCAAAATCACCCAATGGATATTTTTGATTATTTTTTTTCTCTGTGTAGTTACACAGACGGAAAAACCGTGCTCAGAAAATAAGATTATTTCATCTCAAAACAAGAACAGAATGTGCTCTCAAATCTGGTTCTGGACTTAATCTGGAGCCTGGTTTCTGGTCCTGAGCTGGATCTGGACCCTGGAACCATGGACTTCAAATTTTGTTTGAGTTTAAACTGAACTGTGAGTTGAACTCACATCAAGATTTTGATTTCCAAAAAAAGTTCTTGAAGTGAGAAATTGTTCTTGAAGTGAGAAAATCCGTTAATGATTAGTTTTTGACACCGAATGTGCTCATATTGACACCAATGCTCTCGGTATTTTCTCTTTTTTGTACAGAAATATTAAACATCATGCGAAATAAGGGATATTAATTCTGATTAAAATCTAGTCATTTAAGGTTATGGAACAGTGGAGCACCTGATGCTCGCGCAGTCACTAATACAAAAAAACCAAAAGAAAACATCGGTTATTGCCTTTTACGGTGTTTGTTTGTGCTTGTGGCTGTCTGATGCAAACGCAATCGTTCGACGCACAATAACGTTACATGAACCAACGCATTTTAATTTGTAGTTGTGTTCAATTCTGGCTGAGGCGTAGGAGAAAAAGAGAATTGAGTCACATCCGAAGATTGAAGTGCGTTAATCCTCCACACTTTAAAGATTCACTTAAAAGCTCTCCCAGCTTTTGAATTTAGAATAAAGAGTTTAATCAATTAGCCAAAAACCAATCCATTGTTTGTTCCCCCACGCTTACTACCTTCATTTTATTCTCAGTGTATCCACTCGTAGTTGGTGTAGAGAGTCACGCAAAATGCAAATGCAGGTTGACAGTTTGCAAACTAAAAACAAAAAACCAAAAAATTCCGGCACAACTTGGGCTTCAGTCTGGGGCGTGTAAAATAGCCAAAGCTTGTACCCCAAAAAGGGTACAAAGCCACGAGTGGAAGTTGGAAAGAAAATCTGTTAGAATTTGCCATTTTTGGGATGCGACAAAGACAAAACATTTAGCCATTTAGGTGCTTTGTCTTGTAGTTGTCCACTTCACTACACTGCTACATGGAGTGCCTCTTCGTATTCCTCCACTGGGGCTAGGGTCATGCAAAATAATTACACATAAAAACAAAACAAAAATGGCCGACACACACACACACACACACACTCGGAGAAATGGTTGTCGAATATGTTCGACAGCTGTTGGCCTCGCCTCACCCACCAGAAGACATGGAGATCAAGATGGGACAAAGACAAGTCACGTCATCATCATCAACATCAAAATGACCAACCGGAGCGTACGAAAGGCGTTACCACAGGCAATCAGTAGCCCTCTCTGCCACGTAGGAAAGTTAAGCAACGCAAAAACGAGGCAAAAAGAATCAAGGAAAATGGCTTCCAATTTCAAAACACGCACACATGATCATCCTCAACCCTTACCACACCATTTAAGGGGGCTTCTGCTTTAGCTTTCAGCTTCAGTTACCGCACAAGCTCAAAAGGGCGTGGCCTTTTGGTTTTAGATTTAGCTTCAGTTTCTTTCTTACCTGCAATGAGAAGAGGGCAAAAAAATGAAGTTAGTAATGAGTCACAAGTTAAGTATGAGAAAGTGGAAAATATTTACATAAAATGATTACTTAATTGGTTCATGGATTGATTAAAAGAGTTAAACTAATGTTTTTAAGTAGAGAAAGTCGCGTTTGATTTAATCACATAAGATTGGTTTATTATTCGTACTTAGTTGAAGTAAATGGAAGATATTGGTTCCTGGTTTGATACGCAAACCGAACCGGTACAACGTAGTTAAAATCACTTAAGCCCCAATGTAAACCACTTTGACAGCACCTCATCAACTGACACTCCCACAGCAAAATGCTTCCTCATATTGGTCCGAAGATGAAATTCGCTTTGCCCACTCCTCCATGCAATTAACGACAAATGGTTCCTCACCCACCAACGACCACTGTCATATTTGTTGACAGCAAAAGTTTGCCAAGAAAGCATTTCTCTCTTTCCCAGACACATAAAACTTAAGACTATGGCTGCGATTTCAGACATAAACCAAAAGAAAAAAAAATGAAATAAAACAGAAAATAAAACTCCCAACTGCAGGAAAAAGACAAAGAGACATAAATGTCCACCCACTTGTTGCTGTTAAAGTGTCAGTTACAGCCGGAGCAGCAGCACCACTACCACCACCACCACCACCACCACCACCACCAGCAGCAGCAGCAGCAGCGGGAGCAGCGGCAGTAGCACAACCTGGGAACTTCATTCGGGGGTCTTGGGTTTCGGTCGGTCCCATTCCCTTGCCACTTCTTTTGTCTGTGGCTTGTAAATATTTGGCATTTCGAGTTTTTCCATGGCCAACATAAAAAAATGAAGTCGTCGGCGTCGTCAACGCCGCTGCCGCTGCCCCCGCCGCTGTGCCGCCTTGGTTCCATGTGGAAGAGTTTACTCGTATTTCCCTTGGCCAAATTGTTACGAGTTCGGCAGCTCAACTAACGCCCCCAGAGTGGTAGGTGGGTTTAAGTGATGGGAGGGGAAGTTAACTAACGGTGATTTAATCACGAATTGTTAATATTGGTGAATGAAACTGGTCACCTCACCTCTGGCGGCTGCAAACCTGTACCGAACCGAACTCCCCAGAATCCGTTCGATTTGGGCTTTGAGTTTCCTTGAACCAGACCGTGCACCGAACTACTAAAGTTTTTAACCTTTTGAACCAGTGACCGAACTGTAACACCTCTGTTTGGAGAAGTGTTCAAGAGAACTTTAAGAACTTTACAATTTGGTGAATGAATCGGTGCATATTCGAATGACCGTTCTTAATCACAGAAATCACAGTTTTGGCCATCACTGGCAATGGCTCCCCCGGTTGTCAGGCAACCAAAGTGTCAGCTTCAGGCAGAAACTGCCACTCGAATTCGATTTCGAGGGTCGTTCCCTAGCAGATCCAGCCGCTAGAGCGGCAGCAGCTGCCGTTTCTCTGTATTATTTTGGGTTTTTTATTGACCGCTCGCTAGTTGCGCTCGTTCACTTCAATTATTTATCTTTAGACACAGACACAGTTGGGTTTCCGACTCCTCCCCCACCCAGCTGGTGCAGTTTAACTTTTTTGTGTGTTTTTTTATTATTATTTTTTGGTTGGTTTTCTTTTTGACAGCCAGCCAAGAACTAACGGTTGTTTTGTCTTTTGACAGGCGACACTTTTATGTGTCACTGGGTTGGCTAGGTGGGGAGCCATTTTTGTTGTTGCGGTGTCGGGGGAGTGGGGGTGGATGCTTCTGAGACCTCCGCTCGATACTAATGCATAAATTCCTTTTCTAATTATTGCGCGACCGCCGCTTTTCGTTCGGTCGTTCGCTGGTTCGTTGGTGGAATGCATTCTTCATTCACTCATTACACGCATATTAAAATTTATTGCAAAAATTTCTATAGTCATTTCTCATAGAAGACGAGTAGCCGCTGCTGCTGCTGCTGCTGCTGCTTCTGCTGCTGGAGTCGGAGTTGGGAGCAGCAGCTGGTGCCTTCGACTACTCCACTGATGAGCTCTCATCGCACTCAGCGCCGCCCCTCTCCACTCTCATTGCTTTTGCAGTAATTAAAGCGATTCAATTTTCTGATTAGTTCGCCATGGCCATGAACACGTTGGCCAGGCTTTTGGTTGCCAGGTGAGTTTTCAATGGCTGGACCATAAAATGCAAAGAGAGGCAACCACAAAACCATGTTGATGTGTGTATGTGGCTGGGGCAACTTTTAAGCGGCACTTGCTGTGAGAAAATGTTGCATTTATGTTTATACCTTTCGTGGTTTTTATAGTTGTACAGACATAAATGGCCAAAAAAAAAAGAGGTGAAAAAAAAACAGGAACAAGGATGCCAGCTACTTCCGATTGGACATGGATCTCAATCCTTGGGAATTCCAAATCTCTGGTCTGGCGGTTCAGAACCGTAGTTTTGGTACAGTGGTTCACGCTTGTTATGAATTTCCTGCCATTTATTAAAATTTGATTGTTTTTTTCGGTGACTTTTTACAACAATTGGAACAAAATAAAACTTGTGGCGCTTAAATGTTGACTTAAAAGTACTGAAATGTTATACAAATTACGAGGGTTGCCTTCTTTTAAGCAGCCCTGTCTACGAGTCACGCATTACACTTAGATGACACATTTTGTGGGAAAGGTGGAATCGATTGTCGAGTACTGAGTATCGAAAAATGATTCCCAAGGGCTTTATATTGAGTAAATGGAACAAATCTTGAGTACTGAATATAGAGTAAAAAGTACTGAGTATAGAGTAATGAATATCTAGGAGAGAGTATCGAGCATACTTATAATCAAACACTGAGCATTAAGTACTGACTTTCGAGCACAGAGTATGGAGAAGTATGTATCAAATGCTAAGAAACGAGTACTTATTATTAACCATTGAGAATCGAGAACTGAGTTCCGAATTTTGAGTATCGAGTACTCAGTGTACAGTAAAAGGAATCAAGCACTAATGAGTTAGATACAGAGTATCGAGAATTAAGCTTCGAATACCACGAATCGAATATTTGTTATCAAATACTGAGAATCGAGAACAGTGTTCTGAATATTGAGTATCGAGCAATTAGATTCGATTATCGATTACTGAGTATAGCTTACTTAGAATCGAATACTTACTATCGAACACTGAGTATTAAGTACTATGTTTTGAATACTCATTATGAAATATTGAGAATCGAGAACTGAGTTTCGAATTTAAGTATCGAGCACTCAATTTAGAGTAATGGGCATCAAGTACTGAGTATAGAGCAATGAGTTTCAAACACAGAGTATCGAGAATTGAGCATCGAATACTAAGAATGGAATATTTACTATAATAAATAATTATCAAATACTAAGAATCAAGAACTGAGTTCCGAATACTGTGTATCGAGTACTGAGTTCCGAGTTATTGAAATCGAATCGAATCAAATCGATATCGAGAATACTTACTATGGAACACTGCGCATTAATTACTGAGAATCAAACATAGACTATCGAGAATTGAGTATCAAATACTAAGAATCGAATACCTATTATCGAGAGTTTCGTAAAGACTGCTGACAGTAGAGTTTTGAGAAATGAGAACAGGAGTGAACCATAAGGGTAGTTGGAGCACACAGACTCACACTTTTTGAGGTATTTTTCATACCTTTTTTTTATATTATATTTTAAGAGTAGTTGTTGATGAATCATTGGAAGATTTTGGTATCCACTTGGACTACAAATTAATTAAGATTCTCTTTGATGATCCTAGAGTTTCATCCAAAGGAGCTGAAAATCATCAAAAGGATCTGATCTGCTCTTAATAGATTTTATTTGAATGAGTTTTAGATTCGTATTTTACACAGTTAATGGTGGGAAGAGATTTTTAAAGCATTCATTTGAAAGTTTGGGATTTCATATTCAGGTAGAATATTGTGAAAACATTTACAATTTTAAGCTAATATTTTTTCGTGAGAGTTGGGCAAAATTTCCAAAAAAACTGCCGGCTTTGTTCGCAAATGGACGCCCCATTCAGGCAGCACCCCCCTTTTTCTAATTACTTATATAAAAACCTCGACTTTAAAGCATTACTAAGCGATTGCCTTGTTGAATTTTAATCATCACGAAATTCGAAATTGTTTCAAATTGTTGTCACAGCCAAAACGGGGCAAAGTTTACGCAACTTGACGAGACAGATCTCGGTGTTGCCTTTTCCGTTGCCAGTTGCCTTTTGCGTTCACTCGCCGGGGGTTTCATTCAGACTCCAAGCTCAGGCTCATTCATCGTGTACAACTGCGAAAATCTCAATCAATACCGAGCATGCCGATGCGTTGCTAAATTGCTTTGCCATGGAAAAATCGAAATTTGAAATTTTCCAGCGACACTTTTGTCCATCCAAATCCAAGCCAGCAAACTGGTTTCACCAAAAAGTCAAGCAATAAATTACGCACACAGTTCGAACGAAGTCTCTCCTTCGCTCTAATGAGCACTTTGGCATTTGGCCTTTAATAAGCTTGGGCAAAGAAATTTATTTAGCCGCTTTTTGGGCGTTGCGCTGCCGCCTGCCTGTCGATCGGCAGCGCAAAATAATTAATTGGAAATAATAAATTTATGACAGATTTTCGACTGGCGACGCGGTCCATGTGTTTGGCTAATAGTAACGGTTAATGGTGTAACGCCAGATAGGCGAACAGATTTTTAATTAAAGCAGGAGAAGGAAAAGGAGGAGGAGGAGGTGGAGAAGAAACCAAGTTCCTGTTAGGCCTAAAACATATTTTTGATTTTCTGTTTTTTTTTTTTGTGGGTGTTGTTCATGTCCAACAAAAGCCTAGCATTCAAGTGAAGGTAGTGCAACGGTATTGTTTGTATGGTCAGGCTCAACTGTTGTCAGTTGAGAAATGGTGGCTATATGTTATTTGGTTCTAGCCGCTGTTTTATGAAGGCTTTTCAATTAGAAAATAATTGATTCAACTGATTCTTTATATTGCTTTGAAATCGTAGATTTTACAGAGAGAGAATCGCTCTACAGATAATCCTTTGAAGTCTTTATTTTTCAGTTTCGATAAGATTTTCGACATAACGATAGCACTATCGTGACTATCGATGGATGGGAGCTATCGATGCTTGACCTGCGCCATCGATATAGTTGGATAGTTTTTCACAAGCCAGCTACAGCTTTTCAAGCTTGAAAATATTTGAGCGCGACCCAGATAAACGAGAATATATCTGTCTGTGATTTAGCCTTGTCCGTCTGTTTCTTTGCCATCTCCTCCGTCAGTTTTAAAGCCATCACGACAAAACTTGGGACGAAGTCTTTTGGTACCAATACGATGCACATTTGTCGGCACCGGCCGGATTGGATAACTATGTCATATAGCTGCCATGGGAACCATCGGTCGAAAAACTAGTTTTAATGAAAAAAAACTTTTTTGTTTTCAAGCGAAACGTCTCGAAACTTTGTAATTCTTAGTTAGCTATGCCTTTTCTTGATACCACTAAGTTTGGTAGAAATCGGACATCTATATAGTATAGCTGTCATAGATAAGTAGAGTAAGAAAAGTAGTCTAAGTGAGAAAAACTTGTTTGTTTTCAGTGGAAATGTCCTTCAAATTAGTGCTGCATGGGTAAAAAAAACTGAATTTACCTCACCATCGAAAACTATAGATTCTTATCGATGGTTTGAAAAAAACTATCGCTGACTATCGATAGTTTTCCACCTTAAGTATGAACTAACGAATCGAACCAGTTTGCTTTGTGAACGTCTTGCTGGTAAAATAGTTTTATATAAACAGATTTGTGTATAAAAAGGTGTGGTACAGTGGGTAGTGTGTGTACCTGCTGTGCAAGAGGTCGTGGGTTCGATCCCGCCTTGCCACATCTAATTATAAAGTCACCTTCTCAAGCTATTAGCGCCAACTGTGAAATAACTAGCCATGAAAACGTTTCTCTAATTATGCCATTCGGATTTGGCGATAAACTGTAGGTCGCTTTCTCTTATGCAAAAACTCGAACTTCAAAAGTTTAAAGCCTTTGGGGCTGTAAAGTCAATTGTTTATTTGCATTTTTAAATGCAAACTCCTAACTTAATTTCAATTCACCAATTTAGCGTTATTTGGGAATCGCAAAAATATGACGAATTTTACAACATTTTTTTTACAATGCTTTTTTTTTTTTTGAGTTGCATTTAGCGGAAAATGTCTTAACTTCCGTAAATGGCCATAAAATCGAAAAAGCATTTCAGTAATTCAAAGATAATTAGTAGCTTTAGCAACAGTTAGCCTTGAAGTCTACAACGTGGCTGTTCTATTAGAGATTTTAATGATCTATAACTTTAACGGAAACTGTTTAGTGTGACTCTTTTTTTAAGCATTCCCAATGGCAAAATAAAAAAAAACCTTAAAAATTTCGAAAAACCAAAAATATTCCTGCAGAATTACACATATTTTGGGGTTTTTTTTCCCCCCTGGCCGTAAATCATTTAAAATAGTCCTGCTAACTTCCCTTTTCAGTAAATTGAATTCGTGGCCGCCAACGAAGTCGTTTTGCTTACTTTGTATATCGCAGACACAGACAATTGCCAAACTGTTCAGCGGACAAACTTACAGAATGTTGGCCTGCTCACAGCACGGAACTTTTTTCACTCTTCAGTGAATCGTCAAAGTTTACGACTCTGAGTCGGCATCGGCAGTAGCGCGTACAATTAGACTTTTAATTATCGTCTGTGGCTCTTTATTATTATTTTTTTTTTTTTTTGGCTTTCGGTTTGGTTTTTTTTTTGGTGTCGTCTGCGTAAAAAAACTAATAATTTGCCGTAAAAAAGATAACAACATGGGCCAGTGCCAAGGCAAATGCATTCCACTTGCCAGGAGCCACACAAGTTGCACGAAAACGTCCCATAACTTTGGAGCCCCCCTCCCCAACGCCAGCCTAGGCTAAGAGCCGCACACAAAAAGTTGGTAAATAATTTGCAAAATTTTATGAGCCAAGTCGACAGGGGACGGAGGGAGTGGGGGGCGCAATAAGAATTATGGCAGGAAGCTGATTAGCTAAACAGTGGCTGACTCTGCAAAATGGCCGCCAAATCAAGCGTGTGGAAATCGCCCCACCGATTGTCCTCGACTGGCCGCACTATTAATCGCCTGCGCCTAATCAATTATCTTTACCATCTTTAATTAATTTTATATTATTATACGCGCCGCCCTGCCTTGCTTTTCGACAGCAGCTGCAACTCCGCTGATCATCTCTAGCACCTCTCGGAATTGCAAATTGCGCTCCCTTGTGGTAACAAGACATAAATCGTGCCAAACATAACTCAGCCCAATCGGAAATTGCTTTTCCTCGCTTATCGATTAGGCGCGTAGCCTAATCGAAGTCACAAGACAATTTTCAATTTTCGCACTTGCTGCCGGAGAGAGAGAGAAAGAGAGAGAGGTAGGGGGCAGCTCGACATTAATGGAATTTCGGGTCACTCAAATAGCAAACATTCAACATCTTCCAACTGATTTGCATAATCTGCTATTAATTGCGTCGAGATAAAATTATTGGGGAAGAGAAATGTGGAGAAAGAGAAAATTGATTGGCCTTAAATACCAAACAGAAACGACGACAACTGGAGGGCATTAGATTCTACATATGTCTCTACTTATTGCCGGGCCAGCTTATCGTTTTTGGTATGTCCATTCATTGATTAATAAACAACCAAATGGAAAATTTAAAATAACAACAAGAGACGAACGAAACGTTATTCAAATGAGCAGCCAATACATATTTATGGGGAAGGTATGGAGGGGTATTTTGTTGGAGTAATGGCCGCTGGTTGAGAATGAGCCAGACTTTAATTTGTCTTTGAATATCTACATTTAAATAGTTCAATACCACTTTAAGCGCCATTATTTGGCGTCTGGTTGGGCTTGGGAATAGAATGAACATTGATAGAGAAACTTGGCTGGAAATTTGTGAAGTGTTTGAAGCTTTATCAGTACACTTTTTCAGTTGAATTCACAGCTCCAGAAGAAGACATTTTCACCAAGTAGCAGAAAATTCATCAAAATAAATTGTTGGCTGAGAAAAAACTATAGTATAGTTTATATTGATCAGCAACAGTAGACAGTTACGATATTTGGAATCGATATATCTATAATAATCGAAACCCAGAACACTCAAAATCATGGTCTTTCGTTTTACCCAATTTAAGGGATCTGTGTCCTCCTTCGTACTTTGTTGCTTGAAAATCTGTTATTACTATAGGAAACAAGAGGAATGTTCGAAACTTAACCCAAGCGGACTTCTTTTTGAACGATTTTCGATCCCTGGGTTCTTGCTTGCAGAGTGCTAAGCCGGCTCTCTTCACTTTGATTTGACAATCCTCGACAATCCTCTGCGCTAATATTTCTTACAGACAACTTTCTAAGCTTCTTTATTGTGTAAAATTGTATGAAAAAAAAACCCATTGCTTCTCTTCCTTGGATTGCTCATCGCTCTTCTGATCGGAAAAATATTGCTAGAAAGGAAATATGAGTGCCTTAAAACCTTGACGCGAAAACCTATTACATTATTTATTAAAATTTTACCCCCCTCTGTCCACCCTAAGTAAGTGTTTTCGCCATTGATCGTAAAAATGTATACCCATACAACAATACAAAATTTGTTGTATTTTCTAAGTTTTATAGCCCTGCACTCAGAGAAAAAACAGAGAATTTTATACTTGGCCCAAAAGTGTCAGGGGTTTGATAAGAATGCAAATTCTTAATCCAAAAATGCATTTTCAATCCAGTGTTTCTATATCCAAGCGCTTTAATACTTGAAACAGGAACTATACATTCTCAAATCTAGAAACAGAGATTGAATCACGTGCTAAACCTGTCTTATAATGCTCATTCTTGATTCCGTTTTTCTAGATCCAATCGCAAAAAACTCGAACCAACTACGAAACATTCTCAAATTAAGTAGAAAAGTTCTTGAGTCAAGCGCTAAGCCTACTTAAGTCCTTGATTGCTCATTCTTGAATCATTAGCACATTGCTTTGTCAAAAACCAAGAATGTTTTTTCTTTAATCATGAGCTTATCAGGTTTAAGAGTAAAATCCTTCACTCTTGTATCAAGAGCTTCACAGATTCAAAAGTAAGGGTGCCCATATGCCAATGAAATAAATGTTTAAAATCAGTTTATTTTTCTTTTTTGTCTAAATTTATTGTATGGAAAATTTGTTGTCAAACTATGTTGGAAGTTTCAGCCGGCTCGGGGAACACTCAAAACCACAAAGCTGCATCAGTCTCTGACTGTCAACTGTCAGTCCAACCATGCCAGCAATGTCATAACTGCTTGGGAATTTCAAAGCAACACGATGGCAAAAAATCGATGGCATGCTCGATAGTTTAAAAATGATACTGTGAGAACGGGCTCAACGCTTTTCTCTCAAATCTGCTTTCCCTTCTCTATCCCTTGCCAAAATGCACCAAACTGAGAACGAATTCAGCTCGATTTTGAGAGCATAAGAGCGGGAGTATAAATTGTCCGTGTAAGCCATCAGATCTTTGAGATGGTATGAGATAGAGGTTTTTATATGGGCGGGTTGATTAAGGTTATTGATAGAGTTTGCAAAGCATCCTCCCGCCATTTTTATAGATATATGGTTCGCACCTTCTAGTCGTATTGAATAATCAGGACTCCGCCAAAGGAATAGTGAAGATAACTGCAACTAACTTAGGATTTTCATTCATATGGACAATTTCGATCCCAAAGTGAGTGAAAATGACCGGAAAAGTTCGTATGTGCGAAACTTTTTAAAGTTTGGGGCTGTGAACTTTGTTCAATGGACTTAAGTTTTGTAGAAGGGATTCTTATCACTTCCGACATAATCCTTCCGTGTCCAATTAGTTTTGATTTTATGGGCTTTAAATACCCCATTACCCCAATACTTGGTCTATTTTCGGGGTTTCCAACAAAACATTCACTTCGTTCATTCTCCTACATTTTTGAACCCAACCGCAAAACTGTCTGCCGATGTTGTGTTGTGTAGGACACAGCCTCAAGAACCAGCTGACACCTAACCCTGAGACAGCAAAACAACACAACACTCCGCTTTGATCATTTGCAACGAAGCGCGAAATCAATTCGTCTATTTCAGTGTCTCGTTTTGTTTTACAAGCAAGCTCATTGCTACAGAATCAGCGAATGTGGTTAACTAGGCACTTTTGCTTTTGGTTTCGTCGTCATCGTCGTCTGGCCGACTTGAATGTCGTCTGGCCCCATTCCTCAATTCAGCTGGAAATTTGATGCCTTGGAAACAAGTGAAACACAATTGATGAAAGATATGGCCGAATACCAGACAGAGGACAGAAGACCTCAACTCCAATTACCAGCTGGAAGCATCATAATTTTTGCTGCGTTAGAATCGTTATACCCACACTCCTTCATCAAGGGGCCAGGGAACGAACGAATGAACTCTTTATATTCGTATAGAGAGATAAAACAATAATTATATTGCCGTTCGGAGAGACGTGGTAATTTCAGTTTTATTGCATTTTCTCTTGCCTTCTTCTCTTTGCATTTGTTTACAGCATGATTATTGCGTTGATGAAACTAATTATATAGTGCAAAGAGACGCCGAAGACGCCACTCGAGGAGAGTCCCCTCGTTCCGTTCCGTTCCGTTCCGATCCGATCCGTGTCTTGAAATGTACACGTCAGGCATTTTGAAATATGAGGCAGACGATTGCATAACCTCGCAGCGGGACTGCTTATCACGTCCTCTTCTACTGGCTGCTGCTGCTATCTATGTCATGTCCACTTCCATTTTCATACGCATCGATTGAACCTGGCGATAATAAACGGGCCACAACTCTATCGATAGCAATCGATGTCACATTTAATTCATTGTTATGGCCATCATAAATCTGCCGGCCCCGCGATCAGGGCGTGGGCCAGAGGGGAGGGGGAAGTGAAGAAGATCTGTTATTAAGGCCAGCGTTAATAAAAATGTCAACGCGACTATAAAGCGAACAACACAGTCGCCATTAGGGTCTGAGTCGGGTTTTCATTAGGAGACTTAAAGGTGCACATAAAAGCTCACACAGATATGCGTGCACATCCACTGGGTGCGTCTCCCTCGCTCTCTATCTCTCTCTCTCTCCCTCCCTCCCGGCGCTCGTCTAGAATTTCCGTGTGCAACCAGCTGTGCATCGGTTGATGTCCATGTTCATGGCTCGCTTGATAAATCCAAAACGAAGAAAATCTTCAATCTTGAGCATAAAGATTCAACGAGCTCGAAAAACAGTTTGAGATGAGACTGGAGATGGGAAAATGAATTGGGGGTATGATTGGCTATTTATTGAGGTGTGTGACACCCCTTTAATAGTGTGCATAAAGCTATAAAGTCGCTCGAATGTGGCGACAACTACACAGGTAACAAATTTTGATGATCTAACCTGAAGATAATGTTTATACCGCAAGATATTTGGCTACTTTTATTACCTCAAGTGGGAGCACCAAATAATTTGCCTGCAAACATTTGTCACTTTGGAATCGCCTTAAATATTTGTGAAACGAAACCAAGCAGCAAATGTGTTTGTAAGTTTTCTCTTGGAAGCGCAAACAAGGCAAATACTATTGACTATATACTACTACTATACTATTTGCACAAATATTTCTCGGAACATGTGTGCTACAATTATTTAAACCATTTATTTTGCCAGAGTTAGCAAATAAGAACTGCCGTATGCTAATTTGTTTGCGCATTCCCGAGTTTGCTCTTGTACGAAAAATGGTAAGAGCAGAATTATTGGAATAATTTGCGCAAACTATTTTAAAAATTGTTCCCAATTTGCTTGCTTTAAGAGCGATTTCCAAATGTAAAGTTTACGTTTAAACATGGGTCAATTAGTCTCTGGTTATGGCAATTAAACAAAACATTTGCACCAAGTAAGAACCCCCATATTCAAATTTCCTACAACTCATACACAAATAATTTGCGCAAATCTTTTTATTTTGTTTGTTTTAAGTGTAAATACCAAATCGTTTGCTTGCAAACATTTCCATTTGTTCCAAATTTGCCGAGTGGGAGATGTGCAAACTTGTTTGCGCGTTTGTTAGTTTGCTCTATCTTAGAAAAGAAATGAAAAGTGTAATAAAATTGGTCCCCAACGTAACGTAAACAATAAGCATACGGTAAAAATTTAAAATAACTGCTTAGTTGCAAATATTTGCTCATTGGGGAACACCAAATTAGTTTTAAGTTTGCTGTTGCAGGAAAAATTTTTAAGCAAACGCCACAAATATCTATTAATTGTCAATCAAACAGACTGGACAAGAAATATGTCATAGAATTTGTTCAAAAAGGACTCCAATTTGAGCAAATTGGTTAAGCGCAAATATTTGCGCAAATGGGATCACCAAATTAGCTTTAGGCAAACATTCAGAGTTCAAGGCTAACTTTGTTTGAAATCTTTGTTACCTTGAGACAAATATTTGCTCCAAATTTCGATTAAAATTTGGTTAAGTAGCCGCAGTTAAAAGCCAAGAATTGCACCCGGATACATTTTGATTAAAATGAGGGCAAATTATTTGCACTCGTGACCTTATCTCAGGAAACTCAACAATATTAACATGTGTGTGTGGCAGATGCAGGATGGTAAGGCTAAAGCGACTCCAATTTAACCTCAACCAGCTGGACCACCTTTTGACTGACATCAGGCATTTATATGGCTGCATTATGTCTTGCACTAGGTGGGGCGAGGGGTGTGGTCAGTGCGGGTGTTCACTTACGTGTCGTGTTGTCGGCATCGTTAGCGCACATCACTTTTTTGATTCAATGTTGACAAACGTCTTGACAGGCGACAAGTAGGTAACAAAAGTCACTTAATACTCACGCCTGGTTAAATACTTAATATGGATTCATCGTGCTTACCTGCAAAACACAGAGAGATAGAGAGAGAGAGAGAGAGAAAAAGACAGAGCATTAGTACAAATCTAAGGCAAAAGTACAACCGGGCAACAATGTTGCCAAGGCGTGCGCGCAACAAATCAAATGTTGACCATGCAATGCCAACAACAACAACAACAGTGTACAACATTTATGAGCAGCGCCAGCTGAATACCCCTCATTTCCTTTCCTTCTACAACGGTAACCGTGCAACGTGCAACGTGCAACGCGCAACGCGCAACAAACATGAAGCAGGGAGAAGCTGCTTTTGCTAAAGCTGCAAGCAAATGCGAGAAATGCAACAAAATTAACATCATCAGACAGAAATAATCTATAATGAACATAAATCTCTTTCCATGGCGAGCAGCGCATAGTTGTAGGGGGGGAGGGGGCAGGGGCAGGGGGCAGGGAGGAGATGGGCTGGGTAAGAACCATGCTGCCTCTCCTTTGAGGAAGTACAAATTTACGTTTGGTGTTGAAATGAAATGCTGGCAAGGAGTACACTGAGCGAAAATATAATAAATAAACCAAGAAAACATCTAACCAGAGTGTTATCCAGACCCATATAAGTACATCGTACCGAAGTAGTTGGAAATCCTTTAACTAACTTTGCTAATTTTCCATTTTTAATCTCTAAGATTTGACAATAACAGTCGCGGATTCGGTTAAGCAAATTCTACTGTTTCATGAGAAGTGAAAAGTACTTAACCCCTAGCCAGACCAGTTGAAAGGAACGTTCAGAAACCATTCTAATTTATTGAAATACATTTTCAGAACTTGTTCCCTATTTGCTCAGTGCATATTTTGTCTTCCACACGTGTGTTGTTGCAGTTGCAGCTCTTCTTCATCAGCTGCCTCATCATGTTGCTGTTGTTGCTGTTGTTGTTGCTCGCGCTTGTCCCATCGTTGAAAGAAAATATTTTAGAAATTTATGCGTTTCTGATAAATAGAGGAAATGTCTTTTTACCAGACGACGGTCCCGTCCTCTTTGGCCATGAGAGTCGGAGCAAATTATTAGAAATATGCGAGTTTAATAACCAAAGCCAAAGCCAAAGCAAATTCACTTTGAAGCTTGGAGAAATTTCTCATCTCTCGTCGCCTCACAAATTTATTAAGTTGTCAACCCGCAAAAATGTTGGCAATGTCTGCGACTTGTTGTTGGTTGGTCTTTGGCCGGTTGTGCGGTTGTGCGGAGTGCGTGCGCAGCGTCTCGCCGCTGGTGGGCCCGACCATCCTCCTCTCTGCTTCTTCTTGCCGGCTGCTCTCCGATGTGGCCATTATTTGCACTGTCTTATTTGGCTCTTGCCTCATTCCGTCATTCACATTCATATTATTTATTTGTATTCCTTATTTCGCCTATTCGCTGTGCGTTTAATGAACTTTTTTGTTGAGCAAAACGTCAACAGCTATGATTTGTTGTTGTTACTAATTTGCATTTTTAATTTTTATGCGATTTCCTTTTGGTCAGAAGCCGTTTCCGAAATAATTCCGCCGCTTCTGTTCAGCATTAAAATAAAGAGACATGAGAAATGGCGACTGTCACACAATTTGCGGATGATTCATTTGAAAGGCAGAGTCAATATTTGTTTGCACTTGGCAGCAAATTGAACCACCCTCAAGTTTTGCCGGCATGCTTTGGTGCACTTGGAGTTGTTTAATTTTTAAGCTGATTGCCCAGACGAGTGTTAAGCCAACAAGAAGATGGCTTCAGAATGTGTCGCAGGAAGGAATCGACTGGGGGGAATACTTAGTGGTGGGGACTTGAACGATGAAGTAATGAAGTTTTCATTGCAAGCGGGAAAAAATCAAAGGAAAATTAATAGAACTTGGAATGTCGCCTAATTCTTCCGCCAACAGTGAAAACTGTTTCAAAGTTTGCTTCATTTTAAAGCCTAAATTTGGAACTTAAAAAACGCCAAAAAATTGAACTGGCGGTAAGCTAATTCTACAGTTTGGTGTTTCTTTAGGTTCAGCAAGTTGTCGAAAATCTACGGGGTGGATTCTAAATGCACCACAATGAGTACGAAATATAGAAATGATTTATAATTTGAGCGTTAAGGTACTTGGATTTGGTAACTATAATATTGGATTCGATTTGATTTGGATGAAATATAATTATTATAACAATCAAGCCAAAAGAATAAGATAAGCTCGGCTTTAGAACTGCTTGCTTAGGTTCTCTGGACTGCTTAAATCAAATACTCATTACTCGATACTCAGAATTCGATTTTCAGCTCTCGTTATTGAGTTTTTGATAATGAATATTAGATTTTTAGTATTCAAACACCGTTCTTGATACTCTGTACTCAATACTCAGTATTTGATACACAGTTTTCGATACTCAGTATTCGATTTTCAACTCTCGATATTCAGTTTGCCATAATACGTATTTGATTCTTAGTATTCGAATACAGTTCTTGATGCTCTGTTTTTGCTACTTAGTATTCTATACTCAGTATTCAATACACAGTATTCGATAATCAGTACTCGATTTTAAGTATCGGAACTCAGTTCTGGCTACTCTGTATTCGATACTCAGTGCTCTATACTTATTACTTAATACTTGGTACTTATTACTCAGCTCTCGATACTCAGTATTCGGTTCTTAGTATTTGAACCATGCTCTCGATACTCTCTATTTGGTGCTCAGTGCTCTATACTCAGTGCTTAATACTCAATACTAAGCGCTTGATTCTCAGTATTCGATAATCAGTTTTCGATACACTGTAATGAATACTGTATAATAGTACTTTATAATCAATACTCGATACTCAGAATTCTATACTCAGCTCTCAGTATTCCATCACAGTTCTCGGTAGTCAGTATTCGATTTCAGTTCTCAATACTCAGTATTCGAACTCAGTTCTCGATCTTCCATACCAGTTCTCAATACTCAGTATTTGATATTCAGTCTGCAATCTCAGTTCTTGTTACTCAGTGTTCGATAAGAAGTATATGATTCTTAGTATTTGATGCTATCAGTACTCAATATAGAATAATAAGTACTCGATACTTGGTACTTGGAAACTCAGCTTTCTGCAGTTAGTTCTCGGCTTTCTGTTTTCGGTACTCAGTGATCTAAATTGATACACAGTACTCGAAATTGAATAATCCACACTTAGTATTCGACTTCCAGTACTCAGTACTCAATGTTTCGCTACTCATTAACAGATACTCAGTGCTCGATATTTAATGTTCGAAACTCAGCAGTCAATACTTAATACTCGATACTCAGTACTCAAAAAACAGCACTCGAAATTCAGTACTCGATGTTTAGAATGTCCGTTAAGCAGCATTGCGCTAAAAAACTCTCATAGATCAAATTGTTCCAAGAAATAATTTTTTTGAACATTTCTTGTTGCTAACCCCTTCAGTTAGATGTAGCTTACCCACCTCTGCTACAATTTTCCCACCCATAGACCCATCCTCTAGCGTGCATTTTCTAGCCCAAAACTCCGCTCAAAACAAAAGACTTAGGCAACGAACTTGAACTAAATGCATTTTTGCAGAGGGTATTAAATGTTTGCTAATTTGCCTGATTGGTGGCTATGTTTTAAACTGGCATTCAACAAACTGGTAGCCCAGTCCCTTTCCAATCTGTGGTTAACCGCAAAAAGAAAAAGACAAAAAAAAAAAAAATAAAGAAACCAAACCCCAACCAGACAACAACGCACATAAGCCCGAATACTCCAGAGAGTTCCCACTTTCGGTTTCAGACCTCGTTGCATTTGTAATGCCTAAAAATAGCAAGGGAAGCGCAGACTGCGGGCACTCTTCGGCTCTGTTTTAATTGTCGACAATGTTTCTGTGGCCACTTTAATGAAATTCATTTGTCGCTGCGACATTGCAACGTGTCCTCCAAATAATTCATTAACACTTTGTCTTGTTAAGTTTAATTCGAAACGAAAGGAAAGTTGAAGTACGCGTACTTTTTTCTTTTTGGGGCTTTTGCTTTTGTCGTTGTTTTTTTTCTCTTCGTTTTTGGCAGGAAAATCTCTTAATCCGCCTCTAAGCCCGGCCAATCCCCAGGTGTATAAAATTTCAAACATGCCAACAACGATACACTTTCGTGTCCATCAAGTGTTGTCTGCTCTTTCTCTGTTCTGTGGAAGTACTATAAACGAAAATGAAGCGCAGTAACCCGATACTTTTGTTCCCCTTTTTTTCTGCTCTGCTGTTTAATGAGACGCATGCACAAATTTATGATCTTTTGGTAAGCAGGCGCAGTTTTGTTCAGCATTCAAATTCAGATTGAAGCCCGAGTACAGTTAGCTAAATGGATTGATTGATTGACAGCAGCGATGGCAATTGACGCTCACAATTCGACTAACGAGGCACATGTCATAAACTCTCTAATAAATACAACAACACAAGCAAGTGGCAAATAAATTTTGAAATGAAGCCGCATAAATATCAGTTTAAATAAGAGTTTTTTTTTTTTTTTTTGTTGCACACAAGTTCAATTTGCCAAGAATTTTTAACGCTCGCCACGAGACTTTTGCAACTTCATGGCACATAAACTATAAGGAAAGCAGCCTTCGGAAGATGACTCCTCCTCGACCAAATTAAAATGTTCTTTCAACTACGAACTTTCGACAATAAATTGAATTGAACAACAAAAGGCAAGAACAACAAAAAAGAAGAGTTGCCTTTGGGTGTCTTCTGACCGTGTCTGAGAGACTGAGAAGGCAGTCGCTTCGCTGGCAAAACTCCACTGTGGGTTCTTCTCTGGTCAAAAGACATTTGTCATGTCATTTGTGCGGCGAATGCAGGAAACGACATGCGTGCTAATGTGAGAGATGAAGATGATGATGGTGAGTGGTATTGGTGGCGGTGGTGGTGCAAGAGGAGGAGGGGCCCCTCAAGTAAGAAAAATACAAAAATATATATAAGGATGAGTTTATCGATATCAAAAGATCAGAGGGGAGGCCCTGGGTTAGAGATGGGAACGTGTCACGCATTACAAGAAGAACCTAAACTGATAACAGGACTGTATTCTATAGCTTGTCCATCCCGCACTGCCAATTTTCAGTTCAATTCTTGCTCGCACTTGAATCGAGCACACTTAAATCGAGCATTGTACAATAATTACGAAAATGCTTGATTGAAGTACTAAATTCTTATTTTAAGAACGATTTTTTAATCCCAAAATACTTTCTTTTGTAGTGAAAATTTGACGATCTTACTCTCGGGTCGTTTCATTCTTAAGGCATTCCCAATTAATTCTTAAATCAAGAATTTGCATACTTAAATTAAGTACAACGTATTCTTCATTGCACACGAATAATCTCTGAAGTCAACCGGAATTACTTTAAATAAAAAGGGAACTTACTTAGTCTTAAGTTATTCCAAATTTGTTCTTGTAAGAAGCACTCTTTATTATGTAATGCTGCCTAGATCCAAAGACCAAAAGGTATATATAAATGTTGGTCCGAATCTACCATCACTCCATATGCAAAGTGCTAAAACCAGTTGGGAATTTTAAGGTCAAATTCGAAATTAAATACTTCGCATTTCCCACTAAATATTTTCTTAGTCAATTCTGTAGCCAATTCATAGAATTAAGAACGCTTTTTTCTAGAATTTTTGACGTTACATTCAGTACTTAAGATATAACTCGTGTTAGTGCCAGAACCAGTTGGGAATTTGAAGATCAAAAAACGGATAAATTACTTCGCCTTTCCATTGAATACTTTGTAGGCTAGGCATTCCGTCAATTGGGTAATGAACTTTTCTTGATCTAAGAAATAGCTCAATGTAAAACTTTCCAAACTGTCGTAAATTTTCACGAGACCATCCCTAGTTAGCATTTACTTGGTTCGGGTGTCACAAGTTCGCACTGGCCAGTATTGCTCGTATTTGTGTGCTGTTATTGAGGTCGACCCAACGACAACAAACCCAGGCGACGCGTTATCGCTTCACAAATTAACAATCAGCGGCAATAAATGTTTGCGTTTGTTTATGAGGATGAGAAGGCAAGGGCAGGGCAGGGCAGGGCAGGGCATCGCAGGGCAGGGTAGTGCAGAAGTTTTCCTTATCTGACCATTGGCCCTGCTGGGTTCTTCTTCCTCTTTGTGTTTAACAAATTCAATTAAGCATTTTAATATCTCTCTGAGGCCCACAAAAAAAAGTAGGTGTTACAGAAGGGACACTGAAATATTAACTTGATTTAATTTATGAATTCCTCTTCTTTTTTTTTGTGCCCACAGGAAGTCGATACAATAATTTATGAAACAATTCGGCAGAAAAAGTTGAAATCGAAACCAGTGAAGTGGGTCAAAGTTTGGTTTGATGGAATGGAAACTAGGCACCGCAGGTCCCAGGGCCCTTGACTTTGCTCAAGGGCACTCAAACAGAACAGAACTCGGCTGAATCTGCAGAAAGTTTAGGGAGGAGTCCTAAAGTCCCGTGCCTGCAAATTGCCACTGCAATTACTTGAATTTTCAGCCTCTACAGTTATATTTTTTCCATCCTTCTTTTTTTTTTGTGCGGCCTGCCTTTCAACACATTTTTGGTGGCTTTCAATCAGTAATTTTTGCGTTTCTTACGTTATGGCCCTTAATCAATAACTGTGAGGGATATTCCGAACTGCTCATCGGCAAAAACAAAAGCCAGAAACCTGTCCCGGTACTCCACCTCCTGCTCCACTGTTTGTTACAAATTTCAACAGTTGGAAGATATTTCTGATTTATGACCTAAGACCGCTTTGTTTAGCATTTGGTTTTGGTAGCAGCTACAATAAACACTCAAATCACCTAATCGCTGTAATTTTTTAGCTAACCTTCTTTGCATAAGTCGACTAATAATCAGACATAATTCATTATTTATATGTGACTGCGGCCCAAAACATAGAAATCGAAATCTTTAGATCTTTGCTGGCCGTACCGACAGCGCACAGTGGGTGTTACTTATTGGGAAGCAGGGGGAATTAAATTTTAAGCTTTTAATAAGTATTTGAGGGTAAGTTGTAGATTATATGGACAAACTCTGAACATCACAATTTACAAGTTACGATCGGTTCTAGTGTTTTATACTTCTTTAAGAGCAGTTCAACAAGAAGGCCTTATTCAAGCTTTGTATTTGTCCACTTTACTAATGTTAAACTGGTTTGGAAACCCTTCAATCCCGCTATCATTTCCTAAAACGGAGCAGAAAAGCATGCATAAATTAAGCAACTCGATGTAGCGTTCCTAGTAGTTCTCAAGTGCTTATTCAGGTGTAGAATGGTAATCGACACAACCACACCTCTCTCCTACAAGTATGAACTTTAAAAAAAAAAACCTCATGAAGTTTTCCCCACCGTGTAAAACCCGTCTAAGACAGAACTTATGATTTCATCCACAAGTTTAAGGTTGCAATTGCACTTCGTAAAATCAAAGGACCCCAAATAGGGTTCATTGAATTTTTCTACACTGTCTGCTCAACTAAATGACAGGTACAATATAAGTGAACTCGCTTTCTTTCTTAATGGAGCACTTGCTTTTGTATTTTAAGTGTTTTCTCATTATGTATCTGAATGAGAGCAGCAACCTTTTAGTTTATTCAACACACTTTCAGCAGATTCTGTACAGCAAAGTGTCTCATAGAAACAAATGAGCAACGAGAGCAAAAAAAAAACACTCGTTGGTTGAGCAAACAGCTCGTTAGCTCGGATAACTGTTTCATAGTGTTTAGCTGTTTTTTCTGCCTGTTCTGCTTAAACTTTCTGGGTGTGCAGTTAGTGGGATGTCTAATTAAATTAAGTTTTTCTCTAAGAACTTACACACCCGGTCACCTTCACTAGCTATTGGCGCCAGCCTTGAAGTAATTGGCCTTGAAAAAACTTCTCAAATATTGCCTTTCGGATTTGGTGCTAAGCTATAGGTCCCTTTCTCAAACACACAAGCCAAGAGATTGAGAGGAGCTCGGCTTGGCATTTAAGGCTGCGTAAAGCCAAGTATTTATTAAAATTTTTTCATTTTCGGTCATTTTCAATCATTTTGGAATCAAAATTTTGTAAAATTTATTTACTTAACCGAAAGAAAAAACCCTAGATCAAATCTTGGATCTATTGATGAAGCTGTTTGAGGAGGCTGAGAGATTTATATGTACATAAACTATTACAGAGTTCGTTCCACCGTGCAGCGGGGTGAAAACAAAAGACCAATGACTGTTTAAAAATTCAAAACTTATCTGCTTTTCACATATCAATTTGCCCTCCTCGGTTCGTCGTCGTTGGTTATAATAAAAATGATTGACAATTTAATTTGCAAAGCCCCCAAAAAGAAGTCTTGTTTCTTATTTTTGTCGGGGGATTTAAATGGAATACTTTTGTTTAGCAAAATATGCAAATCCGTACACATATGTTAACAGTCATCATCAACAGTGGACAATGGATTTCCAGCCCACACGACGTGGCGGAGGAATTTTTACCAAAAAAAAAAAAAAAAAAAACAAATATCAAGTGGATTCTAGACAGACTTCGGTCAAGAGATTTTCCCCCAAATCGTTTTACAAATCAGCAAAAAAACAAAAAATAAGCCCAGAGAGGCTGCCTGGAAAGGGAGCTGCTGCTTTGGAAATTTCAGAGATGCACGTATGCAGATTGGCCGTCCACTCCACTCCACTCCACTGCACTCCAGAGACTGGGTTCGGGATCAAGCTGGGTCGGGAAAAGCGCCTGTTGGGTCGTTTCCCTCTCCATTTTTTTTTATTTGTCTCTGAAATCTTGTTTGCTTAAAAGTAAAAATAATTAACTAATTAAAATTGTGAACTCGCTTGTTCGAACGCCGAGGACGGGGAATGGTAGCCAAAAGACACATTAGGGCTTAAATAAGCTAAAAGTAAACGACGAGGACTCTGGAGTCAACAGCGACAACAACAACAACAGCAACATCAACAGCAACGACGACGATATGCAAAAGCTATCAACAGTGCATCTCAGAGCCAAGTCTCTTACGTCTTTGGGTTGCTTTTTTTGTGTGTGTGGTTTCTGTTTTGAGGTTGGGTCCTGTCCTCGGCCCCTCGCCGCCTTCTCTGCTTGTAAGCTGTTGATATGCTCATTTAGAATCGCACGTTTTTTCACCAGAAGTTGTTAAGAGGCAGAGGCTGAGGCCGAGAAGTCAGTCGTCTTCTTGCATTGATTGCCTTTCGCATGCAGATGAGACAAAATACAAAAAAAAAAAAACAAAAAACAACCCAAAAAAAAAAACACACGTGGCCTGACCTCAAAGTTATGCCACAGAGCGACAAAGAACATTTGGCAGCTCATCTTCTTTGACTTTGACTTCCACTTTTGGCCCATCAATCAACACACTTTCAATTTTGTTTTTTTCTTAGCTCATAAAGTGCTAGGCGGGCTTATGAAACATTTGGCGTATTGATTTTTAGCCGACAACGACTCATCGTCGTCGGTTCAGTCTTGGTGTTTGGAGTTGGTGTTGGTCTTGGTCTTGGTCTTGGTCAGGCAGTTAATGGACAGCGCGACGAGTTAATTGTTTGAGCTAAGCACTTGACACCAGCAGCAGCACCACCACCAGCAGATGAAGAAGATAGAAGCTATTTTCGCCAGCTCAACTCAAATTTATGGGTTAAAGTAACAGGAATAAAGAAGGGGGAACGAAATGCTGTGAGACTGGGGAGTCGTGCCACTTCCTACGGAGTACTAGAACGGTAGTCAGTCTTGGGTAGCCCACATAGCTTGCATAGAAGTGAGGGACATGAATTTAGACATGTTATTTTACCGTGAACCGAACCCGAAAACAATCCAAGTGTGAATAAAATAAACCCTGAACATGTTTCAAACCCAATATTTTCGTTCATTGAGCGGAATGGGTGTGAAATCAGCATGATTTTAACCATAAACTAACTTCCTAATACTTTTAAGAGAACTTTTTAAAGGAAATTATCAATAATAACATTTACAGCCGTTAAAACCAACCTCATCATCTTCTCAAGTCTCAGTCCAACAAGCATTTCCAAGTGTGAAGAAATGCGGAATACTATATTGAATGTTTAACCTAAACGTATAAGTAGCTATAAAAGTGTGCGATGGCGCAGTCTGATAATAAGTTACTCCCTTTGTTGTTGAGTTTAAAACAGTTTCGATTCCCAGGCAAAACCGAACAGAAATAGTTTGGAACGCTTTTTCTTTGGTTGAATTGATACCTTCCAGTGTTGGTAAACGCAAAATATGTGCGTTTACGAGAGAGTTATCTATAAGTTCTTTATTCTATTCACCTACCTACCCCACACAATGTGGTAGTTCGTAAAGCTCAGAAGTATCATATCAATGGAGACAACCTTTTGAGAGTCTTCGACCAATTACCTAAACTATTCGCTAGTCGATTCTTCACTATCAGCACAAAGAGATTTCTCCGAAAAGAGTACGAAATTCTAATTTCAAGTACAATTCTTTCAACTCCGTAATGCTCCGATATAATCTTTTCGATTAAACTATAAGATTGTAATAGCAGGGTAGCGAACCACTTGGAAATAAAGACTGGTTCACAAGTTTTCCAAGCCTGTGGTTTAAGTCACTTGCATAGTTTATGCAGCTAACTGAACCGGTTCGGTTTCGGTTCATTTCATTGGATCACTCTTGA
This sequence comes from Lordiphosa andalusiaca, assembly GCA_035044965.1. Classification (NCBI taxonomy): domain Eukaryota; kingdom Metazoa; phylum Arthropoda; class Insecta; order Diptera; family Drosophilidae; genus Lordiphosa; species Lordiphosa andalusiaca. Next base: position 1,673,547 of record JAWNNM010000660.1, read on the forward strand.
TATTCTATACATTAAATGGAGTCCTGTTGCTTTTGCTGTATTGTGATTTCTAAAGTGAATCCCCAGATGCCAAATATTTGAAGTCGAACATTCAGTGAAGACTTCACTGCGAGAAAAGTGCAGAATTTGAATGGATTGCCAAACTGATGAGTACTTAATAAGCTGTCTAAACATATTTTTCGGTCAGAATCACCACAGATTATGGAAACTATTGATCCTTACAGGGTATGGAGAAGGAAAAGCATAAACTCACATAATTTTATAAGCAACTTCCACACAAGGTTTGCAGTCTGATGAAATATATATTAAGAGCTCGGTGGGAAATTGCCGCACAATGTATTATAATGGGTGGTCCTTAAAAGCTACATCAATCCTGCTTCGCCATGTATATATTCGTTCGTTAAGCGATCTTCCTTAATATAACCAATAGTTAGATGAAACATTTCTTAGGGAAAGAACTATAATTCCCACATTTTTCAAGTTTGGTTTGACTGAAGGTTCATGCTTAACGTCTTAAAGCTTGACATTGAACTGAAATGAACCGAACTGAACCGTTCTGCTTTGTTGTTCTCAATTCAGTTTAGCAATTTCGAAAGGTCGCCGGTTCAGCATGCGATTTGTCTAATTAGCTGGAATAAGGAATTCGATATTGGTATGGTTCGGTGCGGTTCAGTTAAGAACTGATTTGCATGCCTGTGTAAAAGTCTTAGGTTAGGCTATTTAGTTATGGCTGAGACCGACAAGTCGTCTTCCCGCTGAGGTCTCTTTGGAAACATTGCGATGCCATAAACCTTTTTTTTTTGCTACTTCGTAATCGCTTCTGAGCCATTGAAGATAGATTAAAAAATTGATTTTAGTAGAGTGGAGATCTCTTGCTCGGATGATGTTAGGTAGAGTAGGTGATTCCTAAGTCTTCTTCTACTCATGACGTGGCAATGGCATAGAAGATGCTGATCTGATAAGACAGTGACCCGTGATGAAAAATGGCGAAATGTGTTCCCTATTGTGACCTGAAAGCATCCCAGCAAACATTTTAGGTAATTTTTGATCACATTCGAGTCATTTTCGAATTCTCGATCTGGTTAAAGTAGTCATAAATGCGCTCGTTTTCTGATCGCAAATTATACTTACGTCGGAAAAAAATGCTACCCTAGCAGCGACACTTCTTTAAGAGTCGATTTTGACCGGTTCTTCTGATCTGTTTCCAATCATTTTCGAGTAATTTGAGAGTCTTTTTTTTTAGTCGTATTTCACCAAATCATATTTTGAGCATATTCATGAGACGTTTTCGAGTCTCAATTCATCGCATTTGATAGAAATTTCTTTTTAGTCAACAAAAGGAGTCAAAAGAGACTAATCAAGGTGATTTTTATAAAAATGATCTTCCAAATGTTGGGTGGGATGGTACAATCGATAACGCACAGGAGGAAAGGGAAGTGTTTCGTGTTTTGTGTATATCTATACTAAACTGTTGTGCGATATCAGTTAGAGTTGAGTGACATTCTGGTATAAGTGCTTTAAGAGCGACTTGGCTGTCTGACTGAGTATATGAATACGTTCGCTTCTCTGACCAACAGTGTGCTCAGGTTGGCTAGGGATATAGACTTCGTATGATTTGTCGAGCTTCCTTTCTAGTATACAGTAGTTTGTGTTAAATGGCAAACCCGCTTGGTCTCTAAGCATGATTGAGTATCCCGAATAAGTCTTAGGGCTGTTGTGTCAGCCAGCTGCCTTGATTTAAAGTCTAGTGGTACGAAATTAAATATGGTGTGAAGCACTTTCCTTGGTCCAATTCAGATTTCCGCACCTCTCTGTACTTTATGCAGATTGTTTAGGGGCTGATTTGGCTAGCCAGCATACTAAAGAATAGAGCAAAGGCTGCCCTTTTTAATGCTTTCGTTTTCGTTGGACGTTCCAGAGAAGTTTCCTAAAGTAGTCTCTAAATGCCATTGTTTTTTGGGGGGAAATGAAAAGAAATTTGTTGTCCATTAAGCAAGGTTTGCTTAAGGTTACACTGCAGGGGAAATAAATAAACCAAACACCAAGTAGTTACTACTGTAGAACCCAAATCTACACACACTCCATCATAACAGTGCTTGAAGCAGTTGGGAATTTCAGGAGCAAAACAGAACCTTTTCCTCTCTGTGTACTCAATTCAAAATCCAGTGTAGCAATACAATTCGTACAATGCGAGCCAAAAAAAACATTGCCATTTCATGTAGAATGAAATGAAAATACTTAAACTAAACACCAATTGTGCTTAAAAGGAGTATATCTTGGACATGTCTATGCAAGAGGTTGGAAAATATATATTTTTTGTATCCATTTCCATACATATTTATATGAAGCTCCCCCCCCAGATCTGTCCCTTTGGTTTGGCCTAGAGTGCGACTGCCAAAAACGGTTGGAATGGGTGGCAGGCAGCCGCTTGCTGCTCTGGCTCAAAAATGCTTTGCATCCGCATCTCTTCTTCCTTTTGGCTAAGGCTGTCTTTCACCATGACTTCTTCGTCGTCCGTTGTCGGCGGCTATGCAAATGCAGTAGCCAATGCCCTCGGGTTGTTGTGATGTGCGAGCGCGCGCGTTGTGTGTGTGTGTGTGTGAGTGCATCTCTCTTGTGTGTGTGTGTGCGCTTTAATTGCACGTTTAAAGGCTGCCCACAGAAGCGGTATTTACTAAATATGGCCACAGAGGCAGCAACAGCAGCAGCCGCAGCAGCCGCAGCCGAAGCCTCGAAAATGTTGCACGAGCGCGTGTCTGGCCTGTTGTCGCGTTTGGGACCGCAAATTGATGCGCATTTGATGTGCGTTTCCAGGCAAAATGAAAGCTCTCGTTCCTGCTGCTGCTGCTGCTGCTGCTGCTGCTCCTCCTCCTCCTGCATCAGTTAAGGTTTATTGATGTTTTGATTGTGATCAATGCTGTTGGCTATTTTGGTTACTTCATGGTGTTTGCGCAGCAAAAGGGAAGGACGAAAAAAAAAAGAAGATAATCTGGCGATTTTTGCAGTTGGAAATTGTGTCAAAAATTATGTTGTCGCTTGACGCCGCAACTTAATTAAAATATTAACTAAGGACGGAGAGGGGAGAGCGAGAGCGAGAGGGAGAGGGAGAGCGAGAGAGGGCCTATGATATACTAAGAAATCGTTAACCAAAAACAAAAACCGGCTTTATGATTTTTCCAACCATTTTGTCTTGCCAGGTTCTCAATTCGCCTTTTGGTGCAGCGAAACTATTTCTGAATGGCCTGTGTGTTGAATTCGCCGTGAGGTGAGTTTCGCCTGCTCTCTCCCGCTCTCTTGGCATTTATGGAATGTGAGCGCACAAAAATGCGTTAAAGGTGTTTATAAAATTAAAATTGTGCAAAACAAGTTGCGTAGGAAAACTGAGCGTAGAGAGCCACAGAGAGCGAGCGAGAGCGAGAGAGAGAGAGGGAGAGCGAGCGGAGAGAGAGAGAGAGAGAGAGATGGTGTGGCCAGAAAAGGGCATCTCGTGTTTAGAAAAAAGTGAATTGATGCAAGAGACAAAGAAAAATTGGTGCACAGAGCGCCGCATACGCAATCAGGGAAGCAGGAAGAAGGGGCCCGGGAACGGGGAAGGGGGTGGGGGTAACCTGCCACTTGCACCCTCAGCTTGGAAACCAGTTCGATGATCGAGTGTGTGTGTGTATGAGTGTGTGTGTGTGCGAGTGTGCATTAGAGGAGCGACCACATAACTTTGCCAAATGGGCAGATCGGGTTCCCCCCCTCTCAACCGCTCCCGCATCACATCCTCGTAATTGTGGGAGCTTAAGCCGAAAATGAGATTTACGTAGATTAGCCAAACAATGCGAAATTACAACTACAACAACTACAACAGCAACAACAACAACAACTAATTTCTTGAGCCAATTCCCCCAAGCTGCCAATCTGCTGGCTGTCAGAGTCTCCAAAAGGGGGAGTAATTTTTTGGCATCTGCGCCTCTAGTTCCCACATTCCCCGCCCCACCGCCCCGTGCCCGTTGCCTATGTAATTGCATGTAATTTAGTGTGTAACTGCAACAACAAAACACGCTGAGCAAATTATGTTGTCTCCAGCGAAAGAAATACAAAATTCTCCAAAAAAAGAGAAACGCAAAACACAACACAAAACTTGTGGGGGAGTCTCTGTCTCTGTCTCTGTCTCTTCTCTCTTTAGTTTTGTGTAATTTGCATAATGAGATTTTAATTTTTTACAGTCGCATATTAAACAACACACAACTCCAGACTCCTCCACGCAAGTTCGTTGCCTAAGTCTTTCGATTTTTGTGTTTCGTCTTCTCCAACTCTCTCGGTTCGCCTTTAACGTTCGTGGCCCGAATTAAAGTGTAATTTGGTCAGCCATTAGATGGGACTGTTTGTTGGCCTGGAATGGCGGCATTTTGATCGCCTCTAATTAAATATAGCATTTCCGCTTGAGGTCGAAAATGATATAGAAACAGCTGCCTGCCGCCTGACTTGGCAAACTAGGTGTGGCCTAGAATGGGCACTGAAATTGGGGAAACTGTCTTTGGCAGTTTGTGATGCTGATGATTGACGGCGGCCCCAAATTGTTGGTAACCAAAAAAGGGCAGTGGCTTGATTTTAATATGAGAAGGAAAGTTTTTGTAAACACAACAAATGGCTTATTTCGCGGTGGATGAAGTGATTTTTAAGTGGTTAAGAACTTTGTGTTCTTTGAAAGGTAACAAATCAAACTGGAGTCGGCCCAGTTTGACTTCAAAAGTATCCCAAATTTAAGGAAGTCGGTCAAGCCTGACTAAAACTAACTCTATACCTTTCAAAGTATGTATTAAGTTGTTTAAAGTGCTGCCCATCGCTTTTGCGGTCAGTGCTGCCCAGCATAATTGTTTGGTTTCCTTATAACTCGGCTATTGTTCATTCAATCTGCAAAAATTTTTTGGCGAATCGCTAAATAAATCTAATTTTTTTTTAACTTTCGAGATTTGTGATCTTAGAACTGCCGAAAACCAGTCAAACTTCAGCTCTTCTAAAGCACATTCTAATTTAGTACGACCCGATGTTAGATTAAAGTTACGGCAAATCTAAAAAAAAGCCTAAAACTTGTTTCTGTTCCAAGCTCGCTTTTATTTCGGACGTATATTAACCCTTAAAGTCTGTACTTTATGATAACGTTCAGAATTTTTGATTAAATCTGTATGAATTGTTTCTATATTCCAGATATTCAATGGTAAAGCAGTCTACAAAATTGGAGATATGAAAATTCTGTTCAAGGATTATGCTTAATTACGTTCAGTATAAAGCCTTACCACTGAGCCGCAAGGTATCTTCAAATAATCGAAGGTAAGACAAACTCATTTCTGTTCTTGGATCGCCCTTATATCACCCTATTTTAACTCTTCAAGCCCTTTCTTGAAAATATCGTTGCGACTTACTTTATAATGTGCTCAAAAGTCATGTTTCTGCACTTTTGAAGTTACTCTAAAACCAAAATTAACCTCTATAACTTATAATTGTTCAACGATCGCCCCTGAACCCTCTGAATCTTAAACTTTAAAGCCCTTCTATAAGTGAAATATTCTGAAAATTCCATTATTTTGTTCGAAATGTTTTTTTTTGTAGACTTTTCAAGGTGCGTAAGTGTGAAAAATCGTTAAAATAGGTGTCCTATAATATTTAATGCAACATAACGTGGAAACCGTTTTTTTAAATATGAGAGCTGGTTTTTAGAGGTATTAAGCCCCAGAACCAACTCTACTATGTCTAGCTAGCCTTTCAAATATGAATCATATTGTCATAGAAAGCTTTTTCTTAAACCAAAAAGCTTTTAAAAATGTCGCCTACAGGATTCCTATATTGAACTTTTACTCATATACCTACAATACTTTGATTATATTGTACTACAAGTGAAAAATACTGTTCTTGGAATATTTTTGTCTAGACGAAGCCAAATGCTCTCGGCTTTATCCCTCTGTGTAAGGTGAGAACGAAAATTCTGGATTCAAGCACAAAATTCGTATGACAAGCACAATTTATTCAGTCCCGAAATAATTGATATAAAACTGTTTTGGCTTATGTTGAAGCTTACCTTAAGATTAAACCAGTTAAACGCAAATAATTCTTAAAATAAGTATAAAATATTCTGAGTTGAAGTATAATTATTTCTAGAATCATCATTCATGCATTTTAGTGTTCATACAGCACTAAAGCTAAACTCAATTCGTTCTTTATATGATAGAGATATTAAATCAAAGAATTCCTGAAAGATTCAAAATGCTAGAAACAATTGAGAATTTCAAGAACAGTTTCGCATAAAACAGGTTTTCTGGAGCTGTCAATATAAGTCTTTTTTTGGGCTCAATCCAAGATCAAGAATGCTGTTTAAACAAGTGCAGTGGTTTCGATTGCAAATACCCCTCAAAAAAGGGACTTATCTGTTTGAAATATCACATGACACACATATAAATATAATAAGGTGCGTGGGGGCCAAAGTATAATTGTATAAAAAGAAACCAACCAAGACCTTTTCTTCTTATATCCATAAAGTTAACGTTCGTTTTCGATTTAGGAAGTTTTCTTACTTAATTTAAGTACTTCCAAGAATAAAACATGCTTGCAATAAATATGGAAAAGGATCTAAACTTTATACCCATCCCGATTATTGTGTGCTTACCACTGACAGCATGCAAAGAAGCGCAGTGGTGCAGATGGTAAGGGTGCTGCGTTCGAATAAAGCATCAAAGCCATTGCAATTTAATCATAAAATGCCTAGTTGAGGGCATAAATTCTTGAAAAACGGTGAAATAAAGAATGAAAATGTTGTATATCCCAGTGTATGGCGACTTGAAAGAGTTTGTTTGTCACAGTTTTTCGTGGTGTGGTGTGGGCAGGGGCTGAAATCAACCCGATTACCATGACATGGCCGCCCGGCTCTCTCACCGCATTCTTGCTTTCTTACAGTAATAATTAATTTCGAGCCGTGCATTAAGCATCGCCCGGGAGTTGCTGTTGAATTTCGTAACAAGCTTATTTGGCTGGCTTTTCATGGCAGCTACTTTTCCTGTGCTTGATGTCCCTCTCATGGCAGTTGAAGGCTATTGGGCGATTAAGTACTAAAGATCATAAAATGACAGTAAAATTTTAAATCCCCAGATATGGGCAATTACATTAATTGTCCTAGTTGCAGTTTTTATTGTGGTGTAGCCAGCGAGGAACTAATTGAATTAATCTAATGAAAGCATAGCAAAAATATTCGAAATGGTTTTTTACTTTCCCAATTTATGGATTTTTTGTTTGTTTTGTTTTGCCTGTGCTCCGCTGCAATTAAGTTCAAATTCCATTCGCAGCTCTGGAAAATATTTTGGGTTTTTGTTCGGAGCTGTGGCTCGTATTAAATGTGTTTCAAAGTTGCTTTAGTTGGATTGGTGGAGCCATAAAAAATGTTTCTTTGGCCCTTTTTGCCCAGAGCTTCTTTATTCACTTATTTTTTTTTTGTGTTATACGAAGAAATTCCGATTTTGCGTCGTTTTTTTTTTTTGTGTGTGTGTTTGGGTTTGGGTCTCTCTTTTATTGTCTGCACGACCACAGATTGGCTTCAATATGTGAGAGCGTGTGCGTATGTGTGTGTATGATCCGAATTTAACTTTTTTTAGTGCCGCTTTTTATGATTATTGAAGCCTCCTATCCATCTATCTCTTTCTCAAAACTCTAGATGGATATCTGGATGGAAGTTCAGACTTTATTATTTTGGTGCTTTTTACGATTTCGTATTTTGCTTTTTATATATTTTGCGTGAGCCAATTATGAGTTTTGTATTTTTGTGGTTTTTGGTCGAGACGAAATTTGGTTTTCTTTCATTGTAATTAAGGAAACGTGACTTCTGGCTGGGAGATTTCATCGCAAACGAATTGGCATTATTATGTCGGGAGTTTGTAGTTTTGATGAGATTTGATTTGGTTTGATTTGCGGAAATCATAATCTCCGGCTGGACACTGAAAAACACTTGCAGCGGTGTTGGCTATGGTTGTTGTTGTTGCTGTTGTTGTTGCAAACGAATTTCTTCTCTAAAGTTGAAACTCGTGTTTCTGAGAGACAACGGAGGTCACAACAAAACAATCTTGTCGGTGTGTGTGTGTGTGTGTGTGGAAAAAATGGGTGATAGACAAACGACCAAGAGTCGAAAACAACAGCGAACAAAATGCCTTCGTTAAGCGCTAGAAACGGTTTTAGGCCGTGTCGATGTTGTTGTTGTTGTTGTTGTTCTCAGTGTGTGTGTGTGTGTGTTTGTGTTTTTTGTTGTTTTTTTTTTTTTTGGTTACCCATTTTGTTTTTTGTGTAAGCGGGGAATGTTATAAAAATGTAATTACCCGATGATGAATGGATTAACTACAAACTGAAAGAAAAAAATCGAGTGCGAAGCCTGCATTGCTCGGGGTAAGGATGGCATGGGGCAGCAGGGCTGGGGGGCAGAAACAACGGGAACGACGGGAACAAATCAGTTAACAAGAAACATAATTTCTACTCACAGAAAGTAACGATTCTGGGATACCCTTACAAATACTTGGGTCATATAAAAATCAGAAGTATTTCAAAGGAAAACAAAAGGATTTTAGCAACACATTTCTTGAAGTGTTACCCAAAATTGGAGCTAAGAAACCGTAAATACATTTAATGTGTCAAAAACCTCAAAAATCTATAAGATTTAAAAAGTATTTGCTGATGTCATTTATAGTAATCTTAAGGAAAACGAGAAAGCTAAGCTAACTTCGTCTGTGCTCGCTTAAATATTTTCAAAAATACTCGTTTTCCCATTTTCCGACCGATCATTCATATGGGAGCTATATGATATAGTCATCCGATTTGGCCAAAAATTTAGAAAATTATGTGAAAGCATGTGAAATAAACAAATACAAAATTGCAGGATGCTACCATTAAAAACAAAAAAGATTTTCTAACTAAGACTGTTCTTCAGACCTATCTTTTGTATACCATATAGTTGTCCGATTTTAATAAAACTTGGTAGAATTATAAAAAAACATAGAAAACTTATAGTTACAAAGTTTGGAGACGTTTCCATTGAAAAGAAAAAAGTGTTTCTCACTAAAACTAGTTTTCCGACCGATTGTTTCTATGGGAGCTATGAAAGATAGTCATGCCATCCGGTCAGTTCCGACATATTAGTAGTGTGCAGCAAAAAGAAGACTCTGTGCAAAATTTCAGCTCGATAGCTTTAAAACTGATAACTTAAAACTACAAACAAACAGGCGAACAGGGGGACGGGCAAAACTCAATCGACTCAGCCCGTCACCCTGTATATATTTTTGATCAGCAACAACAGCCGAGTCGATATAGCCAAGTCCGTCTGTCTGTCCGTATGAACGCACAGATCTCAGAGATGGTAAGATATGGAGGTTTGACATGTATGGGAAATATGCTTCTTATGTCTGCAGGCAGATCAAGTTTATTTTAAATTTTGGCCACGCCCCCACCACTTAGAAAAAACGTCATATCTTCCACAGTTTTAAAGATAGTTGGGTCGTTCCTTCTAAACATATTTAGTAATCAGAATAACTTATCGATCCGCCAAGAGAATGGTGAAGATCGGATGAAAGGTTGTCGAGTTATGATCAAAAGACTGTTCGCTGCTGCAGCGCAGTAGCAGCGCTGCTTTCAGCTGCTACTAAAGCATCAAAATGTTTGCTGAGCGTATAATTTCGTTGGTACAGAGTATGTTAAAGTCGGGCTTGACCGAATTTCTTTCTTGTTTTTTTAATTTTTTTTTTTTATCAAAAATCGATATATTGATATCACTTCCAGCATCCCTACTTGAAGCAAGACTTTCCTTAAGTTAGATATTTATTTGCAAGTGTCAACCCAGTTTTAACACTACTTTCTCTATATTTTGCTAAGTCGAAAGATCGAAAAACCATAATTTCCAATAAGCAAACGATATCTGCATTTCTGCAGAAGAGAGAGAGAGTCTACAGTACATGAGCTTTGTCTTAGCTGAAGCTTGCAAGAGAAAAACAAATTTAAATTTTGAATTGACCCACTAATTCTGACAATTTTTTTATTCATTCCATCATTTCGACATCCCCCTTTCCCTTTCTATGACCATCTCCACTCAACTTCTTAGCCATCTGCACGTACCCCAATCCCCTCATAGAGTATACAAAATTACAGCCACGATTCCCTACGGATGTCGATGTCTAACAGTTGCCCGTGTCTGTGTAATTGATGCATGAGATTAGTTTGGGGGGGGGTAGAAAATTCATAAGTGACGCTCGTTGGGCGATTCGAGTCACCATTTAATGTGACCCCACAAAATCAACCACAAAGTGGGTCAAACTTACCTTGAGTATACACCTGCCGACGGGCTCGTTCTCGGCCACGGATACGTTGTAGAAACTCTGATCGAAAATCGGTTCGTTGTCATTGACGTCGTGAATCGTCACCAGAACGGTGGCGGTGGACGAGAGCGGCGGTTGTCCTCCATCGCGGGCAATCACCGTCAGCTGAGGCACTGGCTCGGTCTCGCAGTCGATGTGCGAACGGGTGGTAATCAGGCCCGTTTGCGCATCTATCTGGAACCACTGTGCGTGCGTCTCGGGGGTTTCGGCCAGAGCATAGCTGAGTACCGAATTGTTGCCCTCATCGCGATCGTGTGCCTGCACCTGAAGCACCGAAGTGCCCGGGTCGGCCACCTCCATCACATTGGCATGATACACCTCATGTTCGAATTCGGGAGCATTGTCATTAATGTCGGTGATGCGCAGGAAAATGGATTTGGTGGCATGTAGGGGAGGAGTACCCTTATCCGTGGCTATCACATTGAGGGTGTAGTTCGAGATGGCTTCCCTATCGAGGGGAAGATTAACTATGACCAAATAAATGCTATTATCGCGTGTGGTCAAGGCGAAATGACCATCACCTCCGTTTAGGGACACATTAACATTGGCATACTCCGTCTTGGAGTCAGGATCATGTACCGAAATGCGAGCCACAAACTCTCCGGGCTGAGCGGATTCCGAGATTTTGGGAGAGGCATCATCACTGAGGAATATGACATTAATGGTGGGTTGATTGTCATTCACATCGGTGACACGTATGGACACAAATGCGGTGGTCTCCAAAGGCTGTTCACCATGATCCTTGGCCACCACCACCAGTTCATGCAGCTCCTTGGTCTCAAAGTCCAACGGTTTGTTTATATAAATGGCTCCCGTTTGAGCATCAATGCGAAACATTTGCTCCTTGTCGCTCTGCCGCCTATTGATGGCATACTCCACCAGACCATTCTCATCTGCATCCGTGTCCGAGGCATAGACCTGGAGCACACTGGTGCCCACGGTGGCATTTTCGGGCACAGTGGCAAAATAGCGACTCTGATTGAAAATGGGCTGGTTGTCATTCACATCCTGTATGGTGATATTGACGGTCATGAACCCCCTCAGGGGGGGCGTGCCACCATCCAACGCCTCTATCAGCAGACTATAGCCAGGCGTGGTCTCGCGGTCGAGGAAACCGCTTATCTGTAGATCCAAATATAGCACCCCATCTCTCTCCCGGTGCGAGGACAAACGAAACGCATCGTTGACATTACCCGAGACAATATTATAACGCTGCGTATTGAAGGGTTCCAAATCCAAGTCCCTTGCCGGCAGCAGAGTTCGTTTCACCTCACGTGGCGTATTCTCAGGGAATTCGATGTGCATGGCGGATTGCGGAAAGGTGGGTGCATTGTCATTCTCATCCTTGACGGTAACCACCACCCGCACATTCAAACCACTCAACGGTATGGCCACCAAGCTATACGAGGCACGCGTCTCCCTATCCAACTTGACTTTGGTGCGTATCTCGCCCGTGGTTCGGTCGATGGCCAAATCCGTTTCCACTCCCGCCTCGGCCACAATTATATAGGGTGGACCACTGTCTATGCCATCGAAGTCACCGATATAGCCTATCTGATGATCTATGGCCACACCCTCGAATACCTCCAACTTGCGCTCTCTTTCCTTATCCTGGGAGGATGCCATCGCCGCTTGGCTGGCGGTGATTAGCCACAGCAACAGCCAAAAGCAACAGCTGGGTATGGCGGTGCGTCTTCTACATTTGTGGTACATGGTGTTATCTTTTGTGGTGGTTTTGTTGTTGTTCACGGTACAGCTGGTCGCAGCTGGTAACGCGGGCATCGCGGTGGTAACTGGTCGTTGTTTCGTATATGAATCCAACAACATGGCGCTACCACTTAGTGTACAGCGGAGGACGACGACGTTGATGATGATGCGGATGATGACTTAGATGACTCCATGCACCCTGCCAAGGCCATGACGTTGGTGCTGAAAAAAAAAGAAGAAAAGGAGAACAAGGGTTAGGATTTTGGAATCAAGATAGGGGTTGTACATTATAGGGTTTCAAAAACGAATAGGAAACATAATCCTGAAGGGACTGAACTAACAGCAAGTCGAAGTTTTTATACCCCTGCAAGTGCTCGCTTATATATTTTCAAAAAATACTCTTGTTTTCCCATTTTCCGACCGATCGTTCCTATGGGAGCTATATGATATAGTCATCCGATTTGGCCAAAAATTTGAAAAATTATGTGAAAGCATGTAAATCAAACAAAAACAAAATTGCAGGATGCTACCATTAAAAACAAAAAAGTTTTTCAAACTAAGACTGTTTTTCAGACCTATCTTTTGTGTGGCAGCTATACTATATAGTTGTCCGATTTTAATAAAACTTGGTAGAATTATAAAAAAAACATAGAAAACCTACGATTACAAAACTTAGAGACGTTTCCATTGAAAAGAAAAAAAATTTTCATACTAAAACAAGAAAGAAAGTCGGTCAAGCCCGACTATAACATACTCTGTACCAAGAAAATCTTTTGATCATAACTCGAAAACCGTTCATCCGATCTTCTTCATTCCTTTGGCGGATCGATAAGTTATCCTAATAACTAAATATGTCCAGAAGGAACAAGCCATCTATCTTCAAAACTGTGGGAGATATGACGGTTAGATTTTTAGCTAAATTGCGGGGGCGGGAGGGGGCGTGGCCAAAATTGAAAATAAACTTGGTCTGCCTGCAGACATTAGAAGCAAATGTCCCATACATGTCAAACCTCTATCTCTTACCATCTCTGAGATCTGTGCGTTCATACGGACAGACAGACGGACAGACGGACATGGCTATATCGACTCGGCTGTTGATGCTGATCAAGAATATATATACTTTATGGGGTCGGAGATGCTTCCTTCTGGATGTTACATACTTTTGCACAAACTAATAATACTCTATGTACCTACGGTACAGAGTAAAACTAGGTTTCCCAAGTTTTCTTGGGTCTGTATGCAGTCTCCATCCTCCTCGCAGCATATTTGTGCTTAGCTCTAGCAGTGCCAAGGATAATCGCGATACTCGTGTGGCTCAATGCATTTACTTATGCAAACAATTTAGGTGTTGATTGGGTTTGTCGTTCTCTGTCTCACTCTCTCTCTCTCCCTCTCTTGATATTACCAGAACAATTCTAATTTGTTTTCCGTTACCGTTTTCAAAACAAAGTTAGATAAAGCATAAGACGATATACATACTTAACTATTAGCTGTGTATTAGCTGAGCGTGCGACTGCCACACGAAGCCGAAAACAACCACCGAACAGCAGACGGCCAGACGGACATGGCTATATCGACTCGGCATGCTGTTCAAGAATATATATACTTTATGTGGTCGGAAATGTTTTCTTCTCCCTGTTACATACATTCGCACAACTTCATGATCCCCCTTTTCCCATATTCAATGGGAACAGGGTATAAATAGAGAATTTTGTACTTAACGACATTGTTTGTTCTTGATGCAAGTACAAAATGCTTGAATTTTAATCGAAGTGTACAATTAGTTTACAAATTCTTGATTTGAGTAGCGAATTCTTAAGAAATTTATGTGTTATAAAGGGTTTACTTATAGTAAGTATTTTGTGATTCCTTTAGTCTTAAACTTAGAGCGTTTTGGTACAATTTATATACATTAAACCTCTTCCTGACTCTTAAAACAAGAATGTGCATACTTAAAACCAGCATGAAATACTCTTAATGTATATCAAATGAATACCCATACTTTTTATTGAAATCAAGTAAGCATATTTGTTCTTGAATGCCATTCTTATGTTTCTTCTCTAAAGAATGAATCACAATCCCTTCGTTTACTGACAAATGCTACAAAATCTTTCAAAAAGTCCGCCCACCCTCGTCGCACCTCTCTAATAGACTGATAACTGCACTAAAGCTGCTCTTGAAGCTTACGCATTGTAGAAGCATTTCCACAGCCACTTTGAATTTCTAATATGTCGACGGAAAAGAACCCATTCCTATCCATTCCTCTCCCCTTCCTGCCGCCACAACACAAATGGAAGACAAAAGCAAAACCCAAAAACTACCTGCGTACGTTCTCGTCCCGCGGTCCCGTCAGGTTCAAAGGCTAAAAGGGTCTGCGGCCGCAGAGCAGCGAGAGGAGAAATCGAACAAACAATTTCTGAATTTCTGAGTTTCCGAGTTTCTGAGCCATTGTTGGATTTGACCATCTCTCGCTGGGTACATTCGTGGTCAACAATTTAGTTAACAAGACCATGACTAACACTTTTTTGTGTGTGTTTGGTTCGCCTGTTCGTTCGTTCGTTCGTTTGGCATTCGAGTGGCCGAAAAAGAACACATTTCAGTTGGCTGACTGCAATTTGAAAGATTTTTCTCGCGCGATAAGCAAAAAAGTAGGAACAAAAAAAAACAACAACCAAATACAAATTATGATGATTTTGTTTTTGCCTTAGAAATTTCGTGCTTTAGATTAAAATCTCTCTTATAACTGCGATGTAATCAGAACGAAACTACTTCATTGATACTTCTTCTTCTACATTTTCCCACCAATCATACTGTCAACTTCTGGACAAGATTGACATAAATGCTGGGACAAAAAATTAGCCAAACCAGCTCAAAGTGAAACATTTCATGTTGGAGCTCGGGCTCTAATAACTTTATAATGATCGGGCCAAATGGTATCCCTTCCTGGAAATGTAATTAAATCAAAAGCAACTGCGGTAAGCAAAACGTTAGACATGCAGGTGCACAGTGACGGTCACACAACTAGAGCAAGCAAATTATGGAAATAGTTGTAAAAGACTTTAACGACTTGAAACAAATGGCAACTCCTAAGCAGCCTTTAATGCTGTCCTATTACACCATCCACTGCTGTATCTCGACTTGAACTCTGTGACGGCTCTCGTACGCAAATTACCCCCACCAACATCCCCAGAGCTGGGCAGGGATTGGGTGAGTTGCTGTTGCGGAAATGTCAGTTTGATTTGCACTTGTCATAAGTTTTAGATGAACTGCTAATACCCAAACACATTAGAAAGCTCATGCTGCAAAACTGGACAACTGGACTGGATGGTGGACGACTGCGTCTGCAAGTTGGACAGCTTGCGTGTGGCTGCCGCTGCCGCAGCCGCAGCCGCAGCCGCTGCAGCTGGTCGGCACGTCGGGGAGTGCACTCTGCCGGCATCTAATATCAAATGACAAAGTTGTAATTATATTGTAGTTTTCTGGTGCTGCGCCAGCTGTGTCTCACCGTTGGCAGTGCCCAATCCCCAGTCCCAGTCCCAGGCCGATGGACACTTAAAAAAATTATGCTTTTTCCTGGGAGATTTTTGTTTCAGTTATTTTTTACGAGCGCAAAAGCTCATAAAACCACAGAAAAACAGAGCGGCATCAATAAAATCTGGTTAATAGCAAATAAAGGTGAACCCGAACTCCAGTAACAAAAAAAACACGTATAAAAATAAATAAGAAAACAAACCACAATCATAACAATAACAGCGTAAACTTTACAGCGCAACTAATTAGACGATAGAGCGAGTGGACTGGGATGGGGAACCAGTGGTCACTATAATTGATCCTTGGTGGGACTGTGGGCGAGTCATCATTTGATCCTACATAATCTTTAAGTCTCTCTTGAAGACAAAAAAACAAAAAAAAAGCAGCCATAGAAACAATTTACTTGAATTATTGTGCAGTCATTTGTGGTCAGGGAAGCAGGTTTATACCGCTTAGTGCTGCACATTGGTCATTAGTACGCTGACACTTTTTATATGCTAAGCACTTCTTCTTGGGTGTCATGGGATGTGTTTGCTAGTCAGCTCTGGGTAAATCTGATGTCTTATGAAACAGCGCATCAAGAGTTGACCCTTTTGACAATCCCTAGATAGATTGCTGGGGCCAAGTCAAAGGGCTATTTTAGAGGGCATGAATACTATTGGGGTTGGGAGGTGATGCTGCTGATGAGTTAGAACAGAGCGTTGTATTTGCAAAGCTGCTGCTGGCTAACGTGAGCAGCTAACTTAACCTAGAGTAAATAGGGGGCCCAATAAAACTATTCAGATGTTTGTAACGCTTCTGAGGAGACGTCTAAAATCAAACGATGTGTCGGAAAAGTAGTTAAAGTTTGAAAATGTTTTTCTTCTCAATGAAAACAATGAAATGAAATTTCCATGATTTTTAATACATAATTCCCACAAATTTGATCAAAATCGGACAACTGAAAAATGTTTTTACTACAAAAAACTTGTGTGTTTTTAAGACATGGTTTTTCAAAATTTGCATTTGATTACTTTATTTGCTTTTACATAAAACTACAAAGTTTTATCACAATCGGATATCTATAGCATATAGGTGCCCTAGCAACGATCGGCCGTAAAATAGGTTTTTGTGCAAAAAAACTGTTTTACCTTCAATGGAAACTTTTCCAAACTTGGTATCTATAGAATTTATATGCGTTTTCTTTTGTCCATCATTTCTGACAATCGTATAACTGTAGAATAAGAAATCATAGCATAGATAGGTCTTCAATATGGTCTTAGTCAAAAAAAATTTCTTTCGTTTGAAAGATAACGTTCTTAAACTTGGCATTTACTTATTTTGTACACTTTTACATGATTCTACAAAGTTTCTTCAAAATCGAATAGCTATTGCATATAGCTGACATAGAAAGGATCACTCGAAAAGCCAGTTTTAGCAGGAAAATGTTTTGTTTTCAATGGAAACACCAGTAAACTTCGTTTATTTAAGTTTTTAATGCCTAATCATAATTCTACTTAGTTTGGTCGAAATCGTGAGACTATATGGTATAGCTGACACAGAAAAGATAGGTCTCTTAGCAAGGAAAACTTCTTTAAATTTGGTTTACACTTCATTTAGTCTGTTTTCAACAGCTCTACAAAGTTTGATCAATATCGGATGACTATTTAAAATAGTTTTCATAAGAAGGATGGGCTTATGAACCAGTTTTAGCGATAAAAACTAATTTATTTTCAAGGGAAACGTCTCTAACCTTTGGTCTTATTAGTATTTTATGCTTTTCGTAATTCTGCACAGTTTGATCAAAATCGAAAGACTATATAGTATAGCTGTCAAAGAAAAGATAGGTCTCAGAAATGGTCTTAGTAAGAACAACTTTTTTGTTTTAGATGGTAACTTCTTCAAATTTGAAATTAATTTAATTTAGTCTGTTTTAAGCAGCTCTTCAAAGTTTGATCAATATTGGATGACTATATCATAAAGCTGTCATATAAAGTATCGGTTTGAGAAACAGTTTTAGTGAGAAAAACTGTTTGACTTCAATGGAAACTTCTTTAATCTTTGGTTTTACAAGTTTTCTAAAGTTTTTCATAGTTCCGGTCAAGATCACTTTCAGAAGACTATAATAGGGTAGCTGTCATAGAAAGGATGGGTCTCAGAAATGGTCTTGGTAAGAAAACTTATTTGTTTTGGATAGAAACTTCTCTGAATTCATTTAACCACGTCTTTTTCACACAGTTCTACAAAGTTTGATCAATTTCGGTTAACTAAATCTTATAGCTGTCATAGGAACGATCGGTAAAAAAAAAAACTAGTTTTAGTGAAACCTTATTTGCATGTAATTTTCCTCCAATACGATGTTGACAAAAATCGGAAAATGCTCGTTTAATAAAGTCTCAAATTGCCCAATAGATGGCGCCTCTTCAGCACCCGTTTTCCCAGCAAAAAACTAGTTTTCTCATTAGCATAGTTCCACGAATTTAATCCAACTATTTCAAAATTTCAAGAATATAAAAAACTTTTCAATTAAATTTAGATTCAACTTAAATAATTCCAGCTGATCTTCATTAGATCCTTAATTAAGCAAGCTCAAATTGGAATTGTTCTATCCGAAAGGCAATGAAACCGCCAACCGCAAGAAAACCTTCTCACCGCTGGGGTATCCCATTCTCATAGCATTAATTAAACAGAACAAGAAAAGCCCTTAATCTGTTTATTTTCCTAGCGAATTGATTTCATTCAAAGGCAAGCAAAAGAAATCTTAATAAGCAACAGAAGCCGGAAGAAGTGTTTTAGTATTTTGCAATCTCTTAATCACTTGCCCACCACGGGTCTTCATTAACATGCACATTACACATGTACAAAATACAACAAAAACAAAGCGCACAAATTTTCTACTCGAACAATTAAAAAAAAAAAAGAAGAAAATCAACTTGTCCGCGCTCGTGATTTAACTTCAAATTATGCAAAATACTAAAAAAAAAAAAAAAATGTTGTCTAAAACCAGCGGCTAAGTAGGTGGTAAGTAGACGCTTTAGAGCGTGTTTAATTAAATGTTGAGTAATTTATGAAAACTGGCAGAGAGCGGCGCGGGACCAGTTAATAAGTTATTTCTAATGGTTTTCTAATTGCCGGCCCGTAAGCACTAACAGTTTGAATTAATTGTTTACACACTCATCTAAATGCTAATCCTCTATCCGCGCCAGTGGAACGCCTTTGGTCAAGCGTCAAGAAAGCGTGAAGTTTGCATGGAATTTTCTGCAAGAAAACGTGCAAAATGGCAAGTGAGAAAACGCCCCGCACGAAAGATTTCAGTTTCGTTTAGAGTTTCACTTTCGAAAGGCAAAAAAATGAACAGAGAAAAAAACAAGGGCCGAGCGAATTGACACTTCTTAATTGCCAGCGAACATCTCCATTTGGCATAATAAGCGCTAATTAGTCACTTGTATTTCTGACATATCTTATCTCTCGGCGGGGAAACAACATCCTTCCCGTTCGAAGGCAAAAATACAAAAAAAAAAAAAAGAAATATGAAATACGCTCACGTTAGAGATTGCAGCAGCAGAGACTGCCACCTGCAGTGGGCTGCTGAAGGGGTATTAACAGATTGAAGCCTTCGAAGGTAGCCACAAGTATTTAGCCATAATTTTTGGCTATTGTGTTGGCTCATTTTACGACCGCCATTAAACTGCAAAGTCAAAACATCAAAACTCGCGGTTCATTAACCCATTGAATTGCCATAAAAAACCAAACACAAACAAAAATATTTCTTAATCAAATTATCAAACAGAAAATGAAAATGTTCTATCAAATGAGAGCTGATTTCTATAAAGAATATGCTGGCCATTAAGCCAATCAAATTATGTAGACAGTGTGTTTATGACTTATCCAAAAGATGGTGAAGAAGAAACAAACCATAACCTGATGCCAAATGAAATGAAACTGGAATACTCTGGGAATGGGAAATGGGCTAAGACTAAGACTTACTAGGAGAATAATTATTAGGTCTATTGTGGAGTATTAAATTAAGTCATTAACCCACCAAAGTTGAACTTCAAGAAACCTTGAACAATTTGTTGATTCTTAAACTACAAGACGCCATAAATCAAGCACAATCAAACCACTTGGGAGTTAGGTATGGTTCGGTTTAATGGCTATAAACCATTAAACTGAACCGTTGGGTTCTAAAACATGTATTTTTAGACTTCTTAAGCCTTTGATACGGCTTGGCTTATATAAAAATATAAATATATATTAGTTATAAGCTAGAAATATTCTCTTAAGAAATGTCCCACTGCCATTAGAACATCTATCAAAATGTAGAAACACATTCAACTGCAAAATATCTCTAAAAATCTTATTTAAGCATATCGAGAGAGTCATTCAATACGATCTACAACTTCCCAGTAAGCAATTCTCACTTAAGGTAGATCATTTATTTAATAAGAAAATAGAAATTCTAATTTCAAACAGCATAAAGTTAACTACAGTTAAAAGCTGAAACCAAGCGGCCATGTTTGAGAAGCTTTTTCATGGCTCGTGGCTAGTGAAGGCGACCGGGTGTGTAAGTTTTTCTTGGGAGAAGCCATTTTTTATTAGATTTCCCGAGGTGGAATCGAACCCACTATCCCAGGAATAATTTCCGTTCAATTAGACAAATCATTGCAGTGCTTTTTGGTAACAAAAGTCATCAAGTCCAAGAAATATTTACGATTGAATTCAGACAACATTTCCGTGTAATTGTGACATTTCGGTGAAGAGAATTGTGTACATATTACAAAAGATTAAAAGATATGATAGATGACGCATGTGAAACAAAAAGCGATTATTCCTGGTGGCTAAGATTGGCTTCTAATTTCTAATTTGATCCGTAAGCATCATCTCTAAATATCTATATATCTTTGATATAACGCAGTGAGTGCTTTACCAAAGACTTATAGATATTATAGATGACGCAAGTAAAAGAAATCACGATTATTCCTGGTAGCTGACATTGGCTACCAATATTGGAATTGCTCCACATAATATCTATAAGTCTTTGATATTACTCACAATTTGCGATTCATTAACATAATTTGAAAATTTTCACTTCTAAAGTAAGAAACATTTCTCGGAGATGGTAAGTCAAAGAGCTTTTCAACATTTGTGGGACAACAAGTTTCTCTGAAATTTTTCTCACGGCCTTGCCTCCCGTTCTGGGAATACAGAAAAAGCGTCTCATCTCTTTCTGTTTTATAGATAAAAGGTTCGTAGTATCATATGAATATATTTAATAATCAGGATTATTCATAGGTCCGTAGTTCTTGAGTAGTATTTTTTGTATTATAAGCTATATTATATATAATGCAAGTAGCTGGTGACGATGACGGCTGAGTAAATGAGTTAATTAGGTAAGCCAAAAGGAATCGTTGATTGTATTTAAAACCAGTACGAACTGGAACCGATCTGAACCGGAAACTTGTTTAGTACGTAATAAAACCAATTCTTTCCTCCATAATTCAATTACTTTTTGACATTGTTATGGATTAATGGCCTTTATGAGATCTCAATTCTTGCAGTTTTATAATCGTTTTCCATAGGCTTTTCACCTCCTGTTATACTCTGTACCGTAGGTACATAGAGTATTATAAGTTTGTGCAAAAGTATGTAACAGCCAGAAGGAAGCATCTCCGACCCCATATAGTTTATATATTCTTCATCAGCAACAACAGCCGAGTCATGCCCGGCTGTCTGTCCGTATGAACGCACAGATTTCAGAGATGGTAAGAGATAGAGGTTTGACATGTATGGGACATATGCTTCTTATGTCTGCATGCAGATCAGGTTTATATTCAATTTTGGCCACGCCCCCTGCCGCCCCCGCAATTTAGAAAAAACGTCATATCTCCTACAGTTTTAAAGATAGGTGGGTTGTTCCTTCTAGATATATTTAGTAATAAGGATAACTTATCGATCAGCCAAAGGAATGGTGAAGATTGGATGAACGGTTTTCGAGTTATGATCAAAAGACTGTTCGCTGCAGCATCGCAGAAGCAGAGCTGCTTTCAGCTACTACTGCAGCATCAAAATTTATGCTGAGCGTAGAATTTCGTTGGTACAGAGTATGCTACAGTCGGGCTTGACCGACTTTCTTTCTTGTTAATGATATATGGTTCATACCTTCTAGACATATTTACTAATCAGTATATCTTATCGATCGATGGTGAAGCTTGGATGAACGATTGTCGAGTTATGATGAAAAGACTGTTCGCTGTGGCAGCGCAGTAGCATCGCTGCTTTCAGCTGCTTCTGCAGCATCAAAATGTATGCTGCGCGTATAATTTCGTTGGTACAGAGTATGTGTTAGTCGAGCTTGACCGGCTTTCTTTCTTGTTGCTCCTTGTTACAGTGGTTTACTTATAATAAAACCATTTCCACTCGCCTTGCCTTCATGCAGGCTACCAATCAGGAAGTGAGTTCCATATATTTGCGGTAAAAATGATTCAAAATTTGTCCAGCTACAGCTCAAACTCCCTGCCCGCTCACTCAGCTCACTGAGCCCATCTACCCCACTGCACCAAACTAAATTGATCTCTTTTTTTTTTTTACCCACAAAACCTAATCGTGACTTGATGATGTGCTATGGCTTAAGCGACGACTCAATCAACTAAAAACCAAACCGTGCAATATACCCAGGAAGAGCTTCTCGGTGGCCATAAAAACCAAAATCCATGATAACGCCCGAGACTTAACATCTCCGCTCTAAAGATGGCTCTCAAATTAACAATGTTTATTGTTTTATTTATTTTCTTCTATTCTTTTTTTATGGCCTGCATATAGAACAAATATTTATGCGGAGATGGCTGGCCGGGGACCGGAGACCGGGGCCCGGGGGCTGTGCCAATGAAGACACTTGGCGATGAACGCTGAACGATGAACATATTGCAAACTTAATCACAGCCTAGCACATACAAATGTCCGCGCAGTGCCAACTTGCATGAGGTTCAACAAAGAAATTAGCGCAAAGAAACGAGGATTATGGCAGCGCTGGGGGGTGCGGCAGGTGCGGCCGGTGCGTGTGTGTGTGTGTGAGTGCGAGTGTGTGCACTAAGACGCGGGCCACGTCTAATGTAATTTCCTACGACGGACGAGTGTGTGTGTGGTCTGTGCTGATGGCCTTCTACTCTCCGGAGCGGCGAAAATAGATTAAAGCGTAATTTTTGTTTGTACAGCAATTAGAAGCGACCGGGAGGGGGGCCAGGTGAGCAATTTAAAGCGCATTAAACTGCGTTTTGCAACATCGTTGCGAGTGGGTACCCTACACACACACACACACACACACACACATCACCCGCGCCTCCCTCCCTGCCCGAACACCTGCCGCACGCAGCACCAGAGCAAGAAGCTAAAAAGGTTTTGCCGTTAGGTCGTTGATAACACACTGAAATATGCAGGCAGAGAAATATACAGCCGGAAAATGGGGGAAATGATGAAAATTATGTTTCTGTTCGCTTTACGCCTTTGATCTCTTTTGGGTTGCTTTCTCATCTGGGAAGGAAGTGTAAATTAGTGGCCATAAAAAACTGAGTCGCTCGTTTTTGTTTTTTTTTTTTGTTTTGATGTCTCGGGTAATTGTTTTCCTTAGTCATTTTCATTAAAGGCCTAAGCATTTGGCTTTTAGCAACCCAAAAATAGGAGAGAGAACACCCAGGAAACATTTCGGGTAATAATTTAATTGTTGCACTCGTAAGAGGTATGTGAAAAAAACCATCAAAAAGGGCCGCTGTCTCATGTTTTTCCATCCTACTAAAATCCAGTATGCTCATGCTTTATGGGAGGCAAACAAATTCAATAACTTCACATGGAATTTCCATTAAAAGGAACCTAAGAAAACGATCCCAAAAAAAAAGAGATCATTTTGAATAAGTAGCTCTGTGATTCAGATCTGAATTTATCATCTCTGAATTCAGACCATACCAGTAGGAATAATTGAATTCATGATTGATTTCAGTACTTTCCATGAAACTGAGTTCAATACGAACATCACGCCTGCATCTCATATAAGGGATGTCTTGAAATCAGGTCCAGACCTTTCATTTGAGGGCTGTACCAATGGAAAATCACCTGTTAACTCTCTGCTTAGTTCAGTACTGCTGCTAAAAGAAAGCCCTCTGGACTGTTATCAATAGACTGATGACTATGAATATTTTCAAACGGTTTATCAATTCACATATTCCTTAGACTACTAGGATCCCAAAAACTCACAGAATCTCGCTGAATTCTGATCACAATAAACTTCAGTAAACCTAACAGTCTGAACGTAGACCCTAGGCACATTCAGCAGATAATTTCGATTTGCGATTGTCGATTTTACCTGCTGAATGCATTACTTATCGATTGCTTTAACTTATATATTATGTTTGTTAAAACGGAATCGTATTAAATACCGATTGCTGGATCATCCTCAAGCATTCTTACAAACGTTTACATTGTGAACGACAGTTAATATGTGAAAATTGCATTATTTTCGTGCATGCGTATTGGTTAGAATGTCTGCATCTTAGCGCACGTGACTATCAAGCGCTCGCGAGCGTGAAAATCATAGCAAAGAATGTAACCATAAAAACTTTGTGTTTAGGCCTCGAGCGAGAAGCCATGTAGCCCAGTAGAAATCTATTGCTTTAGAAATCAGAGGCTGGGGGATAAAGTCCTCCTCTCTTTATTTAAGTTGTTTTTAACTCTGTCTTTATTTTTAGCAAGTAATTAAATCGACTCTTTCGTCAAAATAAAAAATGCACACTTTAGAGAGTGTAGCTTTGTTTTTCCTTTATATCTTTGTATAATATCTCATCCAATTGGTGTAAAAACACGACTCTATATAGATTTGAATCAAAGTAAGCCATTGCCATCATAAACTTAATATTTACATAACTCGAACTATGCTGGGATGCCAGGAACATGTCCTGTTTATATCCCTGACAATATGGTACATACAGGACATATTCTTGATTCCACAAGCTTTTTATAAGTAGATCAAACACAACTCCGCCTAGGTTTGGATTGAATTCGGAATGAGTTTGCGCAATGTTCCTCAGCGAAACGATTAAAATTGGAACATTCGAAAATGTAAGAGGCTATATTTTACGTTTTGTTTTTGCTGGCACTGCCAATTTCTGAAGACGAACCAATTCTTTTCAAATCAATTAAAGATTTTAATGCGAGTCCAATTTAACAGAAATTTATCACAGATTTGAGAAGAAATTAATTTACTTACATCTAGCTACAGTAATTACCAATTTCTCATCTTCTAGATAGCTGCTATGTGCCAGATAAACTTTGAATTTACTCCGTTTTTTGTTAGTTTATATGGCTGATAGCTCTATGTTTAACATGTGAAATTGACCCTAAGAAAGCTTGATTTTTCAAATACTTCATTCATTCTACCCACCAACAAGCATAAGTTGTTAAATAAAATACATGAATCAATTCCAGTTTCGAAACGTTGCCGTGTAGGTGGAATTAAGAAACTGCCTGATAGTGTTTTTTTTGAAGGGGTGCCCACGACCTATGCGCTTAGCGCAATTCACAAAAAATAACTTTGTATGTTTTCTCTCTTTTTTGTGATGCTCTTTTGCTTGTGGCAAAAACGAAACGAGCAAATGAAAATTTGTATACAGTGGTCGAATTCATTGTTAATGGCAAATTATTTTGTATCCATTTCTCTTTTTTTTCACTGTAAGCTCTTTTTGGTTAACGTGGGCAACATTTGTGATAAAAAAAAAAGACCAAAAGAGGAAGAGACTAGCTAGAATTTTCGAAATCAAACAAATATGGGAATTTTCTCTAATGTCAAACCCGACTGTTGTTCGACTTAACATATAAAATAAGTCAGATTATATCGAGTCGGATCACTTATTACTCTTAATAAGCCCTATAATTCGTCCTAAGTTTTCTTGATATCAAGGAATTCGCAAGTGACCAACACTGAAGTTGTTTTCAAGACTATATCATATCTATGTTGTAATAATAGTTCTCAAATTTCCCAAAAGCAAATTGCAAGGGAAACAAATAAATCATTTTTCAATCGAGCAAATGGCTCCCCTAAAACGTTGTAGTGTTCTCTATGTGTTTCGATGCATTTTAATCAAATTTAAGCCAAACAAACTCATCAGCGAAGGTCACCCACTTGCAAAATTGTACTCTCCATGCCGGGTCCGCATTATGTGCCAAGTAGGAAAAAGGGTAGATTTGTAGGTTTTCTCACTGGCACCATATTCTCATACCAATCCTAAGTATCAAGTTATTCTTGATGTAAATAATTGATGAATTAATACCTTATATACTTCTGATATTTTGGTATATATAGAATTTCGATGCACAATCACACATTAACAACCCAGAGCATGTCTTGAGCTTCCTTTCATGTTTCAGTGGCATTCATTTCCAGGAATCTCATTCGACCTAGTGAATTCTTTGCACGTTTTGCTCTAACTGAGAAGGGTGTTCTCCTATTGAGAGATTAAAAGTTGACGGGAATAGAAGGTGAGCTGATGCACATCAGGTAGAAACACCAGCCACAAAAAATAAAACCCTATTTGTTTTCCACACACTCACACACACACACAAACACACACTCGGCCACTGGTGGATAGATAGGTAGGTAGGTAGCCCAGTCTTTGTTTTTCTTTTCTTCTTATTTTCTTTCACTCGCTTCTTCGATTACCAATTTGACTATTTCAAGTTGTTTTCTTTGCTGCGCTACCTACAAATAATAATAATAATAATAATAATAATCGTACAGAAAACGAACCCCAACTAATTAGGCTGAGATTGAACTTTTACTAAAAGCTGTCTTCAGTTTTGTTTATTTTCAGTTACTTTTGTTGTTCTGCTGCTTACATTTTGGGTTTTTGGTGTGGCTGCCAATATTTTTCACCAAAGGCGCAACAAACAAAAACAACAACGACAACAAAACTCGCCACACGGCCAAAGCGAGCCAAAAAGAACTCGTTTGACTTGTTGAACAATATTTCTTTTCGCCTTTTACTCTTTTTTTGTTGTTGTTGTTGTTGTGTGAGTATTTTGTTGTTGCAGCAAACACTTGGAAATTCTTGAAAATATTTGAGCATAGATTTTCACATCACATTTTGCACTAAAAAGCGGCGTACTCGGAAAAAAAACCCCGAACTTTCGCGTACTTTTCGTGGGACACTCTTTTTCTTTAACTATTTATTTGCTGAGGATTTTCTATGAGGGGGGTGGGGGGAGTGGTTGATAGGTTGGTTGTTACACTTCACTGCACTTTTCTCGATTAATGAATTTTCTTTATTTCTTCTTCTGGTTGCCAACTGGCACAACAGATTCCGACGGCGACAAATACGTACGGATGTCACACGGTAACGCGCTCACGAGATGCCCCAATGCTGCGGCAAGGAAAACACACGACAGACTGAAGCTGGCTCTCTGGCTTGGAGATGCCGTCACTCACCTGTATGTGGTGAGCAGAACTGGCTGTAATGAAGATGGCGAGTTTGGTAGAGGTGTGTTGCGGATCCACCACAGTGGTTTGGTAGGTTTCGCAGAGCGGTTCGGAGCGCATAAGAGCGAGAGCGGGAGCGAGCGCGAGAGATCGGTTGCAGGTAAGAATTTTAAAAGGTACACAAAAACCAAACGACGACAGGTCCAAAATTAGCAGCCGTAGGAGAGAGCGAGAGAGGGCCTACGCAATGGAGAGAGAGAGAGCGTAAGTCGCTAACTGCACATTGTTTTTGTTGCTGTGCAATAAAAGCATAAAAGTCAAGTCCAACAATGCATCCAACGCCTCAGCTCAAAGTCGCTGGCATGTAAATTAGCCCGAGAGCAGCTCGCGCTCCCTCTCGCTGTCTCTCTTGTGTGGAGAGTAACATAAACCGGTTTGTCTCTCACCTGTGTTTTGAGTTGTTGTTGTTTTTGGCTTGGAGTGCATTGAAGTGCCCGGTGGAGTGCGCTTCGGCGTTGAGTGTTTGGTATGCTACCTCTACCTCGCCCTTCCTCTGCTCTAACTGTCTCCCCGAAATTGGTAAACCCCCCGCCCATCCCACCCTTACATTCTAAACAGAAGCTTGACTCAGCGCTCCGCTGCCAAGAATTGGCGCCCAACGTGTAACCCTGGGACCACCCTAGCTCTTTTTCTACCCGTTCCCCAGTTCCCCAGAACTCTCAAGTAGGCGCAAATTCTTGCCGATTCTGGGGAATCTCCTCCAGACCAAACAATAGACCAAAACGTCAAAAGCAGTCCGCTGGCATTTGCAAAAAGCCACTTGAACTGCCCCAGACCATATTTCGCATCGATCGCCACCCACACACACAGTCCTCTCGCCCAGGCACCTCCCGCTGTTTTTCTCTCTAGATTTTGCAAATCAGTTTAATGGCAATGGACACAATTGCCATTTGCATTTGATGGATGGATTGATGCTGAAATAATTTGCAGCAACTTAGCGAATTTTTGGCACTCGTCGGAGAGATCTCGTGGGGCTGCTTCCTGTTTGGCTCGGTCCACATGTCGCCGGGGCCCAGGCCCACACAGCCGCAGAACGACAAAACGTTACACAAACGGAATCCATCATACTAGGCAATATGCAAAGTTCTGGCCATGCCATTCAATAGCCCCGCCGTCGTCGTTGTTGTAGTCGTTCTGTTGTTGTCGTCATCATCCTTGGAATCGTCATCATCAACAACTGCAAACAACATTCGCCTGTCAGCGGCAACATCATAAATTGTTGTTTAGCCACATGTTGCTTGACTTTGGCAGGCTCCTCTCCAACTCCAAGCTCCCCCAGCTCCAACCGCACATCCAGCCAGGCTCAGCCTTGCTCTCGGCTGGGCATTCGTTTGTACGGTCGCTCGTTCGTTCGTTGTCCCGCTCGGCAGGCGCGCCTAGTCTCGGGTTTGGCTCTGCTGTCGTTCCGCTGTTGGCTTTTTGCACTCTTTGAATGGGGTATTCCGGGCTGGGGATGAGGCTTGTTCGGCAGTGAATGCTTAAGAATGTATGTACATGAGGCACATTAGGTGGGAAGCGATCGTCGAACTTTTGAGAACTGATACAATTTTCAGTATCCTAAACAGATAAACTGATCCGATTGGAATGAATAGATTTTAATATCTTGTTTTTGATATTAAAAAATCCATTTTCCATATTCTTTGAATGATTTTCAGCTCCGTTGGATGAAAGTTTAAGATCCATTTAAAATGAAATGAATATATTAATATTCAAAAATTGGTTTTAAGATACTTCCATTTCAAATATATGCCGAATTCGTCCAAAGTATATTTTCTAAAACTCCTCACTTAAGTCTCTTCTACCAAGAGAATTGAAGATCCGAACCTGACCTAACCTAGACCTAACCTAGACCTAACCTAGACCTAACCTAGACCTAACCTAGACCTAACCTAGACCTAACCTAGACCTAACCTAGACCTAACCTAGACCTAACCTAGACCTAACCTAGACCTAACCTAGACCTAACCTAGACCTAACCTAGACCTAACCTAGACCTAACCTAGACTTAACCTAGACCTAACCTAGACCTAACCTAGACCTAACCTAGACCTAACCTAGAACTAACCTAGACCTAACCTAGACCTAACCTAGACCTAACCTAGAACTAACCTAGACCTAACCTAGACCTAACCTAGACCTAACATAGCCTAAAACAGAGTAAAGAGCTTATCCTGCAGCTGACCCTAGATCCGACCCATATTATATTTGAATAAAAAGCCTTGAGCTGACCTAGAGGTGAGCCTACAGCTGACCCTAGAACTGACATTTCAGTCTACAGCTGAGACCTCCTTATATTTGGATAAACAGGATATCATATTATTATGCAAATGTAATGAAAAAACCATTGAGAATCAAATCCCTGCCCGTAGGTATTTTCTTAGCTATTCACCGCAAACAGCCGAGTCGTTGTAGTCACATTCAATCCAAATTCCATCCAAATCCTAAATGTCTTCCCTAACCCCTCACAAGAGTATCACCATCTTCTTCAACTTTTATGATAAATTTCGCTTTGCTTGCTGGTTGGATCAGTTTTGTTGATTTCTTACGTCCGATAGTAAGTTGAATTTATTTGCTTCTAATCCTTTGTTATGGGTCTATGCAAATGGATTGGCATTCCTGGACTGTCAGCGGGCTCATCATCAAATCATAAAAATCCGTGCCAAATCCGTCGCCCCCGCTCGCCTCATGGCGACATATAAACTCTGCTATTTTATTTCGGTAGCCAACTTCTGGCCTGGAGTCGACCTCGTTGCTGTCGTTCATTAATCTCTAAATTATGCGAATTTTTAATGAGACGCACACATTTTGTACGATTTTTCATGCGCTTCTCCGCGGGAAGAGCCAACTTGTTTTAGCCTTCTGTTTTAGTTTTAATTGAAATACGCTTTCGTTATAAACTCGAGTTTAGAATGGGTCTTTTGAGTTCTCTGGGGGTTTGTTTTGCGATAAGGTGGCGTTCCGATTACATGAGTTAAGTTCGCGCTGCCACTTGGGTGGGTTCCCAGCGACGACGGTGGCGGCGGCGGCGGCGACGACGACGATGAGTTGCTAATGAAGTCGGACTGTCCCAGGCATACATATTTAAACTGACCACCAAAATGAATTCTAATTTTGGCCCCTTCGGTTCTTTTGATGTGGGAACGTTGGCCAAATATTGAAAACTACAGAACAGTTGTCCCATAAAAATGCCATAAAATACTAATTGACTTGGGCTGATGATTACTCCTAGCGGCGAATGAATGCTACAAAATGTTGTATTGTATATTTAGCTGTTCTCGTGTGAGATCTATTGTAAGTTTATCGAGTAGTTTGTGTGATGATTTATGGGAGAACATAAAAATTTTGATCGATTCTTTAGCTTCGAAAATTTATGTAAACGTTTGCCATAAACAAAAATTATGCATAAAATTTTAAGACATTTAGCGCGCTAAGTTCGGCCGGAAATTTGAGAAGAGGTGGCTGATCAAGTGGTTCAACGAACTGGAAAAATGTTCCCAGTTTCAGACAGCAAATTATCACCTAGATTTTGGGATTGAGCTTAAATTAACAAGCGGTTCGGATCAATTTTTGTTGATTCTTTTCTTAACATTTTAAAAACAATTTTAACCATTTTACAGCGAGGTGATGAAATCGCGAAAAAAAATGGTAAACGTTATGTAATCAAGCTTTAGTACCAAGCATGTGTGAATGTCAGCTGGGTATTCTTTATGGTAATCAAATCGCTAAGTACTTAAGAAACTAACGAGCAATCTGTTTTTAACAGCCATAAATACCAGGGATGCCTAATGGGAAAGAAAATTTATCGATTTACCGTGACTGACGAATCATTAAGTCCTGAAATATTACAAAAAAAAAAAAAACAAGGTTAACCTTCCAAAAATGCAAAGAAACTATCATCAGGTTCGCAATTTTCGCTTGTGGCTGATCTATCATACCATTTTGCAGTGACTCATGAATCACTAAATCAAAAACAAAATGTTGTTAATATAGTAACCAAGTAAATCTGCTTTTGAACTGACGTTGGGTGCACCAATATGGCTTCAAATCATTTTCCGTGACTGACGAATCATTAAATAGCGAACAAAATCGGAAAAAAAATACTCTTTTTAGTGAAACTGCAATGAAACCGACATCAGATCCACAATTTTTGCTTGTTGCTGTTGTTTCAAACCATTTTGCCGTGACTGACGAATCGTTAAATCAAAAAATAGGATCATACCAAGTATAGCTAATAGAAAACTGGCATAAGTTGCAAAAATTTGTCATTTAATGGATACATTTAGCCATTCAGCCTTGACTGACGAATCATTAAATTGAAAAAAATGTATAAAGTGGGTCCAAGCTAATAAAGCTGCTAGAAAACTAACATAAGGTGCACCAATTAAGCTTGTAACTAAAATCTCAAACCATTCTTTCCGTGACTGACGAATCATTTAACAGCCAAAAAATAGCAAAAAGGACTTAACCAACTACAACAGCAAAGGAACTGACAACAATTACCACAATTAAAATTGTAAATAAAGTATCAAACAGTTTGGCAGTGACTGACGAATCATTAAAACCTTTAAAACCCTTAAAACTTCAAAAAGAATTAAATCTAATCTGCAAAAAAATTTTCCAATTTGGAACCTTCTAAGTCAGCTTTTAAAAAGGTTTAAAAATTGAGTTTTGTCTGGGCTGCCTAAATCTGTGGTGCTGCTAGAGGCTTCACTGTGGCGCACATCTAAGCAACGGAAGTCGGTCTATCTACACCCGGTGGCTCTCACACAATTTCTCATAATTCCTACTCACTTCACCTGAAGCTGGGCTTGTCCCTTCTTTGCAATGCAAATTTTTTCGGTGGATTCTACAGCAGCAACCTGCGAGTGTCTTGCGTATTATCCTTATAAGCATGGAGAGATCTTTGGATACTCTCATATGCATATGCCACTCACTGCTGACCTCCCTCCCAGCCAAAGCAGACATCAATAGTCAATAGGCATCAATCTGGGATTCTTCTGCCTCTGAAAGCAGCATGTTGCTTGTTCTGGCCCCTGCCTCGGTGCCGGTGCCAGTGCCTGGAACTTTGTCTTTTGTTGGCTGTTGTCGCCATTACGAGTCGTCTGTATCTGATGTTTGCTATCTACGCTCCTGCTGTGCCTTCCGCTTAAATCTCAATGTCGCCGTCGTCGTCGTCGTCGCCGGACGACGTGGGCTCTGCGCAACCGTGGCACGCATGTTCTAAACTGATTTCCCATATTTACTGACAACTAGACAAATTTCAGGCATAAGTCATGCCTCCGCGTCTGCGTCCGCGTCCGCGTCCTCCAGCCTCCGGCATTTGCATAAGTTCGCGCATTATGTCCAAAATTCGCATTTGTTCTTGGTATTCACTTGGTGCATAAATTAAAACCATTTCCCGCAAATTGAAAGTGAAGACGGGGAGAGAGCCAACAACTCTTGATTAGCTCGAGTCGTAATCATGATCATCTAACGAGTTAATTTCCCATCGTTTTGTCTACCATTAAATTTCCATTTTGATTTCAGTTTTGATTAATTGCCCGAACATCAACCGCTTCATTAGGCTGCAGGTTGGGAAAGTATATCAGGTTAGATAAATATGCTCCTCTTTGGCTAACATCGGTGGCTAATTAAGCTACACCAAATGTCATTGTCTCGTTCTGGCTGCGCATATTAAATTTCATTGATGATGATACGAAAGTACGTATACGTATGTATGTAGAGCCTAGAGAGTTGCATTTATATTTTTCATCACAACGGGAGATTTTCACACATCGTCGTCGTCGTGGTCGTCGTCGTCTGCTTCTGCGATCTCCGATCTGGCTATCGTTATACATGTCGTATGATTAATGGGCCAGCATTTAATTGAGTTATTGTTGTTGCTGATGACAACAGAACGAACGGATTAACCCAACGACCTTGTCAACAGATTTTAAAGAATGCAACATTTGCTGAATGGATGGAATGGTACTCCAAACCCCAAAGGTATGCCACAGTTTTAGAAAAGTATGAAAAAGTCAAGATAGGAAGGACTGAAAACCTTTTAACTAATATGCAAAAATTTAGAATGAATAACAAAATAAAGAGTTATGTCTGTCGGTTCGTTCTAATGTCAAAAGGAGGTACAAGTTTTCTAGACTTTTTGCTATAAATGAACATAAGCTGGACCTATTCCATCCATCTTCTTTTTGTATACTGGTTCTGATCCTTACCGTACTGAACCGCTAGCTAATCGTGCCAACCAAATACCTTTAGAGAAATCGGTTCAATACAATTAATGAACCAGTTCGATCACATAAGGCGTTGACCTAATCACAACTTTATATATCAATCTCTCTCACTTCAATGTTACAACCGTTCTTTTCGAAATTTGAATCTGATTATTTTTTTGGAAACCCCAAATTTTTCCTGATTTTGTTACAGAATATTACTTTTTGTGAATTCATACGAAAAACTGGCTACAATGTGAAGGGATAACCATGAAGAATATGCTGCACGACAGCAAGGCCGGATCGAATAACGATAGCATATAGCTGCCATAGTTACGATTGTTCGAAACAATACATGATATTTGATCTTAAACCGGCTGACCGGGTGAGTAAGTTTTCTAGAAGCAAAAACTTTTTCATTAGATGTCCCGACCCAGACCGTACCCACGACCTCTTGCACAGCAGGCACAGCCACACACTACCCTCTGCACCACACGCGGCCACTGATATATGCATACAAGCATATTATAAATATGAATTTTTGTACTCCCTGCCAATGGGAACACAGAAGAAAGCCTCTCCGACCCTATAAAGTATATATATTCTTGATCAGCATCAACAGACGAATCGATATAGCCATGCTAGTCTTACAATGTGGTTCTAAAATAACCTAACCGTACCGTTTTTAAATGACGATACCAACCGAATACTAAATTATTATCGATATTGTGACCCCCAAAAGTATGCCATACATATTTTGACTGGCCCTTTGCAGTCAAATGCAAACATTCTACAGCTGTGTACCGACCGTAATGAACCAAGGCAACCAGCAGCCAGCAGCCCTCGCGGCCTCTGCTAGTTCTTCATAAATTTTAATCAAATTAAAGAAAGCCACGCACTGGCAGGCGGCAAATAAATTGAAGCTCGCCTCGGCTGGCCACAAGCTCTGGGGCTCAATGCCCAAGTGCGCATAAGTAAGGATTACATGAAGCCAGCAAACTAAATCCGCGACTCTGTGGCCGCTGCTCCGTTGCCTCCAACAATGGCGCATAATTTTCAGTTTTGACCTCTCAATTCGCCGTCGAGGGACCCTAAGCAAAAGCGGGCCACTGGGTATGGAGCATGGAGCATGGTTATTGGACTATGCAGTGTGTGTGCACTTGAAGAAAAGATTGCTCGTGTTCGGTTGGCACTCCAATTGGATGACGGGATTCCACTCGCCCCGCCACTCGCTCGCCCGTTCGTTCGTTCGTTCGTTCGTTCGTCAATTCAAATTAATCAGAATTAGGCAATTACAGAAATTACAAAAATTACAACGTAATTTTCTGGGCTCTTCACTTTAAAAGCTTTTGAAAAATTGCGCATGCGTATTGGGATCGCGGTTTTGCCTGCCTCGGTTCGCTCTACCTCCTCCCCCTCCCCCCCACCGCCTAAGCTTGTTTGCGGCAAGGAATTCTTGGCCAGTTGTAGACCAAGAGGAAGACTCGCTCGGACAGTGTGTGTGAGTGGCAACTTTTTTATTAACGGCAAATTGAATTTTCGGCATCGTTGGAAACCCCCCCGAAATAAACATAAAAACCGGATGAAGTCGGTGTCGACTATGGCCGCTAATTGGTTACGACTGGGCCATAAAAATGTCTTAACATTTTGGGAATGGCTGTCGCTTGTGCAGGCTTTTTTGTGCCACTGTGCAGACGTCCGTCCACACAGCTGCCATTATCACGCAGCTGTCCGCAAAAGCGCAGTCGTCCTCTCAGTGGCTTGTGGTCACGCCCTTTGTTTGCCCATTGTCCCTGCCACTTTGCATATAAAGTCGTTAACATTGCATTCAACTTGGCTTGAATTTGGAGAGTATAGGTAAGATCACTATTATCGAGTGAATGGATTTTGTAT
Organism: Lordiphosa andalusiaca; assembly: GCA_035044965.1. Lineage (NCBI taxonomy): Eukaryota > Metazoa > Arthropoda > Insecta > Diptera > Drosophilidae > Lordiphosa > Lordiphosa andalusiaca. The sequence goes on from JAWNNM010000660.1 coordinate 1,708,766, forward strand.
TAGTATTGATATAAATAGCATTTTAATGTCCTTGTCATTGATGAGACATATATATATACATGCGAAATTCTAGACTAGGGAAGAATCAAGTATAGTACTTTTTACTATAGCCCAATCGATTAGTAATCAGTGATTACTAAGTGGGGCTCGAGCCAAATTTTGAAGTATCCGACTCGAAGGACCATGTAAAGAAAAGGCATTCCTGTATTAAAACCAAACCGATTACAAGTGCCAGATTGATTACACATCCCAGGCGGTAGCTTTTATGTTATGATGGTTGTTAGAAAGGTAGGACAAAATATCAATCACGTAAGCTTTTAATATAATCATTTGGCTCTAGGGATCTCGTAAGGGATCGCTGTAGATGAGCTATACAGTTGACCAAGTAGGATTTAGTCCAGTACAATTCCACATCAAAGAAAGGAGTTTCCATCTAAAGTTTACTCACTTCTCGGATATCTAATAAATGTTTCTCAAATAAGAAATCAGACAAAAGTTAATAAGTCAATCTGAGAAGCATAAACATAAGTATATGATAAGGTGCATTAGAAGAAGGCTATTTATTGGAGTTCTCTTATGAGTTTTTTGACCACAATCTCACAGAAAACTGAGGTATTTTTCACACATCTCAAATGAAATCTAGACAAGAGAAAACACATTCCATTTTTCCTGCGTCTTCACGTGTTGGCTTTTTAATTCCAAGAGAGATTCCTACTTACATACAATTTCTAGTTCTAGCATCAGTTCATTCTATTTTCTGTTTTGATTGTAACAGAAATTTGATAATTTGCAAGCTGTTCGGTTAGATGCAAATCATTCAAATGTTGATAACTTTATCTGAAGATCCCTTTGGCAGCTAGATGTCCCAATTCACCATATAGTTTTTTTCCCCTGGAATATAAGACCTTTGTAAATAAAAAAAGAAATTCGTTTGTAAGTAAAGTTGAAAATCGGAATACCTTATAGCTTTCCCTGATCTGAGTACTCTTCCGATTTGGGTAGGGCTTTCAGAGTTCAGGATTATAGAAATTGATAGTCGTGGTGGCTTTAAATGAATTCCTTAAACAACAGCCAAAGCTTTCAATGTATTTTCTAAGGGATTTGCTTTCAGAATAATCTATGAACTAATCTTAACTCTAGGGGTTAACCAATCTATATATAATATATGGTATATATATACAAACATATCGAGGTTTGTTTTGCTACTTAAAACTTCCAAACGACTGGACCGAATTGTATACTTATTTCTGCGGATTTGTGGACATGTAAAGGCTTAGGAAAAGAGAAAACTTGGTGGTTTTCCAGTTCAATTCGATTACAGTTCTACAAGTGGCGCAGTAGGCGGGTATTCTATTTGATAGCCAAGCATGTGTTCTTTTTAATGTGTTGATGTAAAGGCTTAGGAAAAAAGAAAACTTGGTAGTTTTCCTGTTCAATTCGAATACAGTACTACAAGTAGGCGGGTATCTTATTTGATGGCCAAGCATGAGTTCTTTTTGATGTGTTGATTTTTGTTGGTTTATTTTTTAGATTTTCACGATTTTAAGGTTAAGGTGCCGGGTAGGGTAGGGTGCAGCGGGTAGTGTGTGTGCCTGATGGGAAGTGGTTCGATATTTGTAACGATGCCAAGAAAATTACATGTTTACAATGGTCTACAGCTCGGACCAGAATGATTGAAAGTCAATTGAAGATCGATTGAACTGCTGAGAAATGGAAATAGACAAGTTTCGGTAGATACTTCCAATAGTTTAATATCGACATCACCTGCCTATCGCCAATTCACTTCCACGAATAATGAACTGATCACTTATGTTTATCCGAACATTGGACAAAATTATCGTAAATATGATCGATTAATCGATCGATCCAACTAAAAACGAAGACAAAGTCCTTGTAAACTCTTTGGATCTGCCTGGCAAGCCGTCTTATCATCTTCGTGCAAGTCTTCAGCAAGCTGAAAAAAATTGAAGGACTTAAGCAATTTCACTAATTTTGTCAAGAAATATTTCGTGCAAATATTATTGACTGCATTTTCATGTGACCATTTGGAATGACTCAAAATAATCCCACTTTTTGGTAAGATTGTCGTCATCAAATTTCATAAACGAAATCTATTAGATAAATCGGCTTGTCATATGAATGTTTGTTAATGGAAGGCTACTCGCTACTAACAACGATAAACCAAAATCTCTCACCGAAAATACCAGCTACTGTTGACAGACCGGCGAGGACTATCAGCTGGTGCTGCTCATTGTGCATACGGATATCTGCAAAATCTCTAAATTGCCACAAATTAACAGATAATTCGCGGCTGCAAAACAAAAATGAAAACGGCGAAAAACCAAACGACAAGCAGCGACTGCTGCTAAACAGATTCCGTTTGACTTCGGCGCGCAAAGGCGACGCTAATAGATACTTTGCGTGCTCACACTTTGTCCACACTCCGCACTCCAGCAGCTCCGCCACATCGACTGGAAGGCAGGAGCAGGTACCCAAGCTGGTTGCACAATACCCAAATCCAATTTTCGAATTCCCACATGCGTTCATTATCGGACTGCGACTTAGCCCCTTCAGCTGCGGGTGCGCGCGTGCGCATAACTCATTTCGCACTTTGTCCATTTCATAAGACCAATTAAAGAGCGGCCTCCGCCAGCAGCAGCGGCCGCAGCCACCATGGGGCGCCCGGTTTTTTCATCGCCTGCGACAATTTTCCATGCGAATTCGACTGCCTTCGGATTAAGTGGAAAATTTGACAAATGCCCAGAGACGAGGAAGCGGCGATAATCACCTGCGAGCAACTTGAGCAGCGGCGAATCCCCCCAAAAAACCAGCAGTCTGTATGCACATTTCGTTTTCGTTTCGTGCACAAAATTATGTCAATAACTAAGGTCATATGCATAAATTCTGAGCCAGACCCAGAGACCCATAGAGCAGAGGCAAAACGGCCAACAGATTCTGGTAACTGCATACTAAAAAATGTTGCCTCATTCCATTTCCCTTGCTTTTTTTATTCGCATTTAAATTTTGTTACTCTGAATGGGAATGGTCTCTTGCATTTGGTAGCCATTTTGATAGGTAAAGAGAAGAGCCGTAAAAAAATGGACATGTTGTAAAAAGTTCGTAAACGAAGTGCGATTTTTGGATGGAAGGAAAACCAGTAGGAGCACTGTGGACGGTTGACTGATTCGACGAGAGAATACCTTGCAAATGGAATTTCGTGATTTTTGTCAGAGTATTCATTGAGGTTGCCAAATTCTGGAGAAACGGATGGAATTTGATGTTGATGTGAACTTGACATTTTTCATTGGCAGCTTCTAAAATCTTAGAAAATCCAAAAATGTTCAGTTCGGATCACCCGGATTATAAAGTTATTTGGGGATACTGATGGAACCAAAGAGAGCGCGAAGTCTGGCCCTCAAAACCGTGAAAGATCGAATTCGTCGAAATCCACTGCGCAGGCAGAAAATCTTGACTTGTGAGATAAATATCAGCAAGAACAGCATGTTGCACCACTGGCGACTTGCTCGCAAGACAAAATAAGATTGAAAGCATGGCGTTTTTACAATGCTCACAGACGAATTCTGTTTACGGACGTGAAAATTTGTACCATAGAGGTACAAATACGATAGAGTGAGTGCCTTCGAAATTGAAACAAGCCTCCGAACTCTTTCCGAGACTTCAGAGAGACTTCACCAGACGTCTTATGTGACGGTTTGTTGGGGAGACGCTTATGATGGGGTCAACAAGCTACATTTCTTATTCAAAGGAAGTCAAATCTTCACCGAAAGTGTTTTTGAAATAGGTTCTGAAGCCTCTCAACATGACAAATATTTGCACACACAAAAAATAGATCCTCTTTCACTTGATCTTAAGACATCTTAAACATCCAACGGAGCTGAAAATCATCCAAATAATGTTAATTTTGTATACCCTTTGGATGATTTTCAGCTCCATTGGATGTTTAGATTAGATATTTAAGACATACCCAGTCCAAAAAGATTAGGGAAATCATCCAATAGATATTTTGGAATATCCTTTTTTAATATCCTTTTATTTCTCTTTACAGTCGGACCTTTTAACAAGAATGCGCTCCAGCGCGATAGGAAAAAACGACTCCAACATGGCTTTAACCCCACTTTAACCGAACTTCCTTCAACTTCAAGGAGGATGGACCTGCTGGTAGCCCAGACCTGAATCCATTTGGAGTACAATCTGTGAGTAAACAAATCTTTGGTTTTAAGGAAACTTGATCTAATCGTAAATTGAACTTATACCCTGGCAATGGGTATTATAACTTTGCCCAGAAGTTTTCAACGCATAGAAATATTCATTTCCGACCCAAAAAACCATATATATTCTTGTTCAGGGTGACGAGCTGAGTCGATTGAGCTTTGTCCGTCCATCTGTCTGTCCGTCAGTTTCTACGCAAACTATTCTCTCAGTATTGATGCTATCGAGCTGAAATTTTGCATAGAGTCTTCTTTTTGCTGCATGCCACGAATATGTTGGAACCGTCCGGATCGGATGACTATATCTCATAGCTGCCAAGGAACAATGGGTCGGAAAACAAATTTTAGTAAGAAAACCTTTTTTCTTTTCATTGAAAATGTCTTCAAACTTTGTATTCATAGGTTTTCTATGCTTTTTTATAATTTTGCCAAGTTTGATATAAATCGGACAACTATATGGTATAGCTGCCATACAAAAGATCGATCTGAAAAACAATCTTAGTTAGAAAAACTTGTTTGATTTTAATGGTAGCAGTTGGAAATATTGTATTTGTTTATTTATACATGTTTTTGTCCAAATCGAATGACTATATCAAATAGCTCCCATACGAACAATCGGTCGGAAAAGTAGTTTTAGTATGAAAAACTTTGTTCTTTTCAATGGAAATGTCTTCAAACTTTGTATTCATAGGTTTTCTATGCTTTTTAATAATTCTACCAAGTTTGATATAAATCGGACAACTATATGGTATAGCTGCCATACAAAAGATCGATCTGAAATACAATCTTAGTTAGAAAAACTTTTTTGTTTTCATTGATAGCATCCTGCAATTTTGTATTTGCTTGTTTTACATGCTTTCACCCAATTCTACAAAGTTTAGTCCAAATCGGATGACTATATCATATAGCTCCCATAAGGATTAGGATTATTTTTGAAAATATGTAAGCGAGCACTTGCAAGATTATAACAACTTCGGCACAAACGAAGCTAAGCTTAGCTCTCGTTTGGAAGTTTTGAGGAATCTTTGGTGTTTTTAGTCGGATTTTTCTTTACTTGGAGATTATTATAAGTTTTATGGAATTAACAGAACTCCGTGTTTAGTTTATTTAGTTTTCATCCCAGTGTATCAAGAATATTTCTTTTGAATTATTGCAATAGTCAGTGTTTTTGTGGGTTCTTTTTTTCTGTGGTTCTTAGAAAGTACATTTTTTTTGAGGTTTTATGAATATTTGAGCCGAAAATCGTGCCATTTTAGACTATTTTTGTTTATTTGAATTCCTTAAGATTTTCGAATACCAAATAGTTTCTTAATTTCAAGAAAACCCCAACCTGGTTCATATTTTGAACCTCACAAAGGTTAGCCCATTGTCATTTAAAGAATTAAACCCGTCGACATCGTTTTAGCAAGTGCACGTGTCTCGTGTTTGGAGGCCGCCTTTTGTGCTCGGCTTCACTCACAATGGAGACACTGTGGTCTGCCAGGTAGACAAAAAAAAACAACAACAACAACAACACAACGCCTCCACCTTGCCTCCACCAGTCGGTTGCACTCGGCGAGCGCTCCAGCTCACTCCGCATGCTAATAAAATGATATTTTATTGCTTTTGGCGGCTCATCAGAGCTGGAAGATATAATGGGAATGAGGTCTGACCAAGGCTAATTGCCTGGTTGGGAGTCGTGCGTGGCCACCGCTTGTTACGCATTCCCAAAGATTAAATGCAGCCTCCCCTCCATCCCACACCACACCACACCACACCACAGCAGACCAGACCAGACATTTGCAATTGTGACAGACAGGCAATAGAAGGAGTTGCAGTTGGAGTTGGAGTGGGAGTGGGAGGAGCAGTTGGCTCTACTTGTTGAGTAAATTGCCTCAAAATCAGGACTTGCAGGTTCCTGACCTAGTAATTGGATGTGAAGAACATGCCAAAGCAGCCAAAACAAAACCAGCAGCCGGCAGAGGAGACGACGAGAAGGAGGAGGAGCAAGGAATTGAGAAAACTAGCCCAAAACACGATTAACCCACATCTTGGACGCGATCATAAATTATTATGCAGCTGAGGAGAGCAGCAGGCTGCCAGCATGGATAGACTAGAGATGGGAAGTGGGGCGAGTGTGGTACAATATGTGGAGAATGTGCTAGGATGAAGACAAGGGAATAGGAAGGGAAGGGAGAATGCTAAACTCAGTTTAAGGACTCTATTAGTTTGACAGTTTAAACCAAAGTGCCATAAATATCACCGATTTGACCATAAATATAGCCGATTTCTAATGTTCTATAAGTCACATAAGACTACAAGTAACAGAGCAAAATCGAAATTTATTTGATTATCTTTGAAAAATAATTTGATCAAAATCGAAAACGAAAACTGGGACGATTGTATTGTTTTTCAGTTGGTTAATTGATTGATTGTAAACTTACAACATGAAAAAACTTTGACCTTACCTCATCAGGGATTCAAACTCCTAAGTTTGGGGACTGAACACGGACGGTATAGCCACTTAATTATCAGCTCTATCAACCCAACGTGTGACAGTGTGGTAAATCACAGTAAAAACTGCACTCATATTTTAAGCACCCATCATGTAAAAAGGCCGGTGGTGCAGGAAATGCTTTATCTTCCAGCGCCAGATGATAATTTTCAGTATTACTTCACTACTCTCTCAAGCGAAGTGCTGGCGATTGGTTACCCCCTGGAATATGCCCATCAAAATGTAAGCACTGAAATGCATTTACTGGTGGGTTGGGCTGTAAGTACTTCTGCTTACTGGTAAGTAACGAACTCACCACCCATGTAGGGTAGTTACTATTTCAAACTTTGCTTTAAGATTGAGTTTTGTGAATAGAACTGAATTTAAAGTCCGATAGCTCTTGCAGACGTACTTTTACCAATGAGAGCATAGAATTGTTCATTAAAGTTGAATAAAACACAAAGATTGTGAGTGCCTAGCTCTATTGCTTGGAGCTGAGTGATCCTTTTTTTTATCTGTTGCCTTCCTTTATTTAGAAAAATCATTAAAAATTCCAAAATTTTAAACTGCATGGGTGGGAAAACTAGTAGATCATCTTCGACCAATTCTTCTGCATGGATAAACAAGGCTTATATTAAGAATCTCGAGTCGAAACCTCTTACACAGACAAAAGGGTCAAGCCGAGCTACTCTCAATTACTTGACTTGAGTGCTTTTAAGACTGTTATAAAATTTACTTTCTTTGGATTGTATAAAAGTGAAATTTTTCAGGATTATTCAGGAACTTACAGCCTTCCAATGTTGTCTCACAGTTTTCGTACTTTAAAGAGCTGAATAAGGCTGCGTTCAGAAAAACTGGCAGTCGGTTCATACTGAGATACATTGCGAATATAGACAGATTTCAATGAACATAAATGGCAGCAGTCAACTGGTATTGCTTTTGGCAGGTGTTCACATATGTATGACAGTAACTGGCATCCTAAGGTTAGACACGAAGCTGCCTAACAGTGCAGCCTGTTGTTACGAATCCTTTTCAATAAAAGCTTAAGCAATTTCTTGTCTGAGCTTCCTAAAACTAATTGCTATCGCCGCTTTTCCTCCTTTCGAAATCGATAATCCCCGCACAGTAATCTTTATAGCTCTAATTAAGTTTTAAGATTCTGTTGCTTCATATTTATTCCAAACCCAAATGTCTTTTAAGTAGATTGAAATGAATTTGGGACTGATTTATTAATTTTACATCTATTTTGTTACTTTTTGGTAGCAATTTTATGTCTCAAGCTGCCAAACTCAAAATGTGGTATGGGTTTTATCTTAGCCCAATTCTTGTATATAGAAAAATGTTGTCATTTCTCATTTGCGTATTTTTTGAGCCCCCTCACGATTGTCACGAATCTGCCACCCATCTCTAAACTGCACTCCAAAGAGCATTTCGGTTTTGTTTTTTTTTCTTATATTTTTTCGGCTGCTTCTCCCAACTTCAAATACAACTCGGCAAAACAACATGCAACACACGAACATGACTTTCTAGCGGATTTCTTTGCCTGGGATTCGCTTGTTGGTCCAAAGAAAGAAACAGATAGGGAGGGGAGACAAACAGAAGGAGCGAGCGAGAGAGAGAGATGGAGACACAAACCATGCAACTATTTATGTGATGCTGATGCTGATGCTTCCTCCCTCTTCTTCTCCACATTTAATTATTTTGTTTAAAAAAGTTTTGACACCGCGACGCGCATGCAGATTTACAGGCTAACTTCTTCTACCCTGGAGACGTGAGTCGGGAGTTAGTGGAAGACTGACAGCCTCGACCAGCGCCTGCGGCATGTGTGTGTGTGTGTTTGAGGAAGGGGGGGAGAGCAAGAGGTAGCCAGGCAGCCGTGACAACAAAATGTTTGCCGCAATAGTCAAAAATAAGACAAAAAAAAAAAAAAAAGACTTTTGCCACTCAATTTTCTGTTCACTGGACGAGCACGAGCTGGGGAGTTGGAGAGGATGATGAAGTCTGTCCGTCCGTCCGTCTGTCTGTGCCGAACACCATGTTGTTAGTCAAAGCGTATCTAGATTAAGGCGCGACAATAAGTATTAAGCATTAAGTTGTTCATGGTTTGAGACGGCCTGTGAAGTGCCGTCAACTTTGGGTCAACATGTGACAATAAACGTACATATCTAAAAGTTGAGTTACAGTGGATGGCAAAAGGATGAAATTTAAAAAGAATTAAAATTAGGCGAAATAACAGAGATGGTCGCCTTTTACTTCATTAAGAGTTCCTGCACTAAAATAATTACAAATTGTTTCAAATAGGGCATTCTCTCAGATTAAATCGATTAAATCCCTGATTCACCTAATAGCTATCTCAGCCCTGGGTGCTGATTTTGAATAACAATTTGAATGTAGGAAGTGTTAGCAGCTTTTTTTCCCACTTTCTTCAACGAGAAAGGCTGGAAATATTTGAAATATATGAAATCTCAGCTCTTCGTCAGACGGAATGATCTGTGAACCAGTTCATAACCATTAACCTGATCAGCTCGACTTGAACCATCGTCTCATCTGTTCAACCAGCAGAAGACAGCTCTGCTAAGGTGCTGCAGCAGCAAACATTCTTTTGCTCGTAACTTGACTATCGGTCGTCCGATTTTAAAAATTTTTAAAGCCATGGCGACCAAACTTTACACAAAGTCTTCTGGTACAAATACACTGCACATTTGTCAGAACCGGCCGGATCGGTTGACTATAACATATAGCTGCCATAGGAATGATCGGTCGAAAAACTAGTTCTAGTGAGAAAAACTCTTTTGTTTTCAATGGAAACGTCTTGAAACTCCGTATTTACTAGTATTCTATGGTTTTCCATGATTCTGCTAAATTTGGTCGAAATCGAACTTCTATATAGTATAGCTGTCATAGAAAAGTAAGGTTTGAAAGTAGTCTTAGTAAGAAAAACTTTTTGGTTTTCAATGTAAACCTCTTTAAAATTGGTATATGTTTATTTTCTAAGCTCTCACACAATTCTTTAAAGTTTTGTCAAAATCGAATGACTATAGGTTATAGCTGCCATAGGAATGATCGGTTGAAAAACTAGTTATTGTGACAAAAACTTTTGTGCTTTGAATGGAAACGTCTTGAAACTCCGTATTTACTAGTATTCTATGGTTTTCCATGATTCTGCTAAATTTGGTCGAAATCGAACTTCTATATAGTATAGCTGTCATAGAAAAGTAAGGTTTGAAAAATAGTCTTAGTAAGAAAAACTTTTTTGTTTTTAATGTAAACCTCTTTAAAATTGATATATATTTATTTTCTAAGCTTTCACACAATTCTTGAAAGTTTTGTCCACATCGAATGACTATAGCATATAGGAACACCTCTACACCTCTACTTTTCTACAAATGGAGGCATTTTCAAGAATTTTAGAAAGTTTGCTCCATCCTGTAACTCCCGTCAAAGTCTTGGCATCATCTCTAGGTGGGTAAGAATCCCAAATGGTCCTTCGAGTCGGATATTCTGGTAACAATATTTTGTAGAAGGGTAAAGCCAAATCAGGTTCCAGCTGCGAACACTTGATTGCTGGCACAGGTCAGAAGTTCATAAGGTTAGAGCTTTGTTCCATTTGTCTTCTCAGCTCCATGGAAATTGTAAAGCTAGCTTTATTGTCTTTGACCTAAGTGAGGTGAGCAGCTCTGACTGCTTTGGCATAAACAAACTCGTCGATAAAATATACCGAACCGAATCGAATCGTTTGGCTTAACGGTAGTTGGTTCGGCTCAGCATATTTGTTAAAAAAAAAAACGGGTATTCTTGCAGTGGTTAGTTCTTTTTTCATATTGGAGGTTATTCTCTCAAACGAACAACTGAACAAAATGCTCACTTGCTCAGTTTAGCGTGCAATCAAGATGCTCTCCACTTCTTTCCTGGGCCCCGTTTTTTTTCTCGGGGGGTGGGGGTATTCTCATTTCTGACATTTACACTTAATTTATGCCACAAAGTCCCACTGCACTCACTCACTATAAAAGATTACACAGATTGCGCTTATGCAAATTATTTTGCCACCGTCATCGTCGTCGTCGTTGTCGTCGCCGTTTCTTCGCTGACAGCCAATTTGGCAAGTCAACCCAGGGGGGACAGAGGCCAACGTGGCGTATGAACGATGCCATTTAATTTTCCACGATTCGTCGAAGCGGGTGAGCGTGGTGAGCGGGGGGGTGAGGTGTTAAACAATTTTAATTATCAGCCTGCGTACTGCTGCTGCTGCGCATTGTTTCAAGTCAAAACCAAACTCAAAACAAACAAAGACAAATTGAAATTGTTATTAAAATCGACGCTGCACGCATTCCACAGCTAATCAAGTGGCCAGTTTTGAGGCTAAAGCCGCGGCTGCCGCTTGGCTGGGCAGGAATTTTAATTGCAATGAAATCGAAATCGGCGCACTGGGAGCACCTGTTTCGCTTTGGGAACGTTACCAGTTACTCATACGACACGGTGGCTTGGCCAGTTGCATTTTCCGCTGTTTGGTTCAAGTCAAATCGAGTCAAAAAGTTAATTACAGCGGCAATGCAGCCAAACGATTTTTATGCACTTTTGACACCGCACGGGACGTGACAATATGAGCGCAGAGTTGGTTCGGCGGTGGGTGGAGGGGGAGAGAAGAGTTTTGCCAAAACAAGTTGAAACCGTTTCTTTCGATACCCATTAGGTGGGGGAGTGAGGGGAGAAGGATGCGAGTAAGTGATTTGCCCCCCAACCAGCTTCTCTGTGTGGCCTAGATCGCAGAGTTGGAGCAAAGAATTCTGCTCGTTTCCTACAAAATGTGCATTGTTTGAGCAAATTTGAACCCGCGCCGCACACTTAACCAACTTTCTTCGCTACCCACAAATTACCCTCGCTCAAACAACTTCATTCGAGTTAATGTTAATTCACGAATAGCAAACCATCTCATTGAACGAGTGGTCAGTGGGTTAATTGCACTCCCCAATATTCGATCGATCGGTAGAAGGGCCACCAATTAATCAACCCACTTCGAGGGAAAGTAACTGCATTGACCCCTGGCCTCCAAAACCTCCTCGTCGACTGTCGACACTTTCACAGACATGCAAATGCCTCATCAATCAGCCGGGTGCTGCCCAGCCCGGCTACTGTGCTACCGCAAACGGCAACATGGCAATCAACGTGTCAAATAAGCAGGAAACATATACTACTCCTCATCCTCATCCTCATCCATTGCCAGTTTTAGTGTTTGGCTTCTAGCGAAATGTGTGAAATCTTGCATAGACTTTTTGACAGCTGCAGAAATACTACTGGAAAATCGTCGAGTTTTGTGGAAATCTGCATAACAGAGGGAGGCAAGAGTTCTGCTCTTTTTTAGGTCAAACTCCACCCAACAAGAGACTGGGATTATTAGCTGCACGCTAAATTTTCGCTAGTAAAACAGAAGCAGCAGTTGGAGGCAGAGGCAAGTGCTTCTGGATAATGGACATGAAGACAAGAAGGCGCCAGTTGAATGCTAGTTGTGAAAATTCACAATTGCTTGAGATTTGCTAAATGAATGTTACTTGGAGGGAAAGCCTTAAACTCCATTGGCCTTCAATTGAATGGAAAGAAGAATTGAAAACGAGTTGGAAAAGGGCTAAATGATAAGGCAACGTTTTCTTCAAAGTAATTATACATGTGTAATTTGATTAGAAGAAAACTAACACTGAGTGCAGATAATTGGAAATTAGAACACAAAAGCCGTATAGCTTTCGATTCCGCCTAAATTGATCGATATCGAACAAAGAAAGGTTTAAACTTTGCTTTGCTCTTGTATTACACAGAAAAACAGATCCAAAAAAGATCCATTTGAACTGTATATGTCTCAACTATGCTTTTAATCATCCAACAGAGCTGAAACGATGTTCGTTTTCCATATCCTTTGGATGAATTTCAGCTCCGCTCGAAGATTAAAAGAATATTTATGACATATTCAGTATAAATGTATCTCCAATGGATATTTTTATACCCTTGCAGAGGGTATATTAATATAGTTCAAATGTTAGCATTTCCGACTACATAAGGTATATATATTCTCCATCAGCAAGACGAGCTCTGTCGATATAGCCATGTCCTACTATCCGTTGATCTGTTTCAATGATGTTTGAAAGCTATCTTCACCAAACTTTGCACGAAGTCTTTGAATACAAATAAGCTGCAAATTTGTCAATACCGGACGGATCGGAGAACTATAACATATAGCTGTCATAAGAACGACCGGTCGAAAAACTAGCTTAAGTGAGAAAAACTTTTTTGTTTTCAATGGAAACGCCTCCAAACTTTGTATTTCTTAGTTTGCAATGCCTTTTCATGATTTTACTAAACTTGGTAGAAATCGGACATCTATATAGTATAGCTGTCATAGACAAGTAGAGTCAGTAAAGTAGTCTTAGACAGAGAAACTTTTTTGTTTTCAATGGACATTACCTTAAAATTGGTGTTTATTTATTTGATATGCTCTTACATAACTTTACAAAGTTTTATCAAAATCGGATGACTATAGCATATAGCTGCCATAGGAATGATCGGTCGAAAAAAAGTTCTATTGAGAAAAACTTTTTTGTTTAAAATGGAATCGACTCCAAATTTCCTATATGTTTGTTTGTAAGGCTTTTACATAATTCCGCTAAATTTGGTCGAAATCGGCCATCTATATAGTATAGCTCCCATAGAAAAGTAAGGTCCGAAAAGTAGGCTGAGTTTGTCCGTGTGTCTGTCTGTTATTACGCGAACGAGTCTCTCAGTCTTAAAGCTTTCGAGCTGAAATTTTGCACAGAGTCTTCTTTTTGCTGCACACTACTAATATGTCGGAGCAGACCGGATCAGATGACTATATCCCATAGCTCCCATAGGAATACTTGGTCGGAAAACTAGTTTTAGTGAGAAAAACTGTTTTCTTTTCAACGGAAACGTCTCCAAACTTTGTAATCGTAGGTTTACTATTCCCTTTTATAATTCTACCAAGTTTTATTAAAATCGGACAACTATATGGTATAGCTGCCATACAAAAGATAGTCTGAACAAGATAGAAAGTCGGTCAAGCCCGACTATAACATACTCTTGTTTTCTTTTGATCATAACTCGAAAACCGTTCATCCGATCTTCTTCATTCCTTTGGCGGATCGATAAGTTATCCTAATAACTAAATATGTCCAGAAGGAACAAGCCATCTATCTTCAAAACTGTGGGAGATATGACGTTTCTAAATTGCGGGGGCGGGAGGGGGCGTGGCCAAAATTGAAAATAAACTTGATCTGCCTGCAGACATTAGAAGCATATGTCTCATACATGTCAAACCTCTATCTCTTAACATCTCTGAGATCTGTGCGTTCATACGGACAGACAGACGGACAGACAGACAGACGGACAGACGGACATGGCTATATCGACTCGGCCGTTGATGCTGATCAAGAATATATATATTTTATGGGGTCGGAGATGCTTCCTTCTGGATGTTACATACTTTTGCACAAACTTATAATACTCTATGTACCTACGGTACAGAGTATAAAAACAGTCTTAGTTAGAAAAACTTTTTGTTTTTAATGGTAGCATCCTGCAATTTTGTATTTGTGTGTTTCACATAATTTTACAAATTTTTGGCCAAGTCGGATGACCATATCATATGGCTCCCATACGAACAATCGGTCGGAAAATGGGAAAAAATGGTATTTTTGAAAATATTTAAGCGAGCATTTGCAAGGGTATAAAAACTTCGGAACAGCCGAAGTTAGCTTAGCTTTCTCGTTTTAGGTTAAAACTATTGTGGGAACCAGAAATTTTTGTGTTCAGACCAGGGGTCCAACATTATTGTTTGTGGCGCCTTCACTTCACTCCAGTTGCAATTTCAATCGAGTCTAAGCTATCTGCAAATTATTGTTTAATAATTGTTATTTTTGATATGCAATGATTCTGCAATTTCCTCTAAACTAAGAAAAAATAGTCAAGTCTCATGCTGTGGGTCTAATTAAGTGCACTGCTGAGTAACACCGGTTGGAACTATCACAGAGCAATAATTGCTTCACTACATGGAAGAAGCTTTGTTTAAACAAGTTTTCAAATTAAACTAAAACTACCATCATCGGTCCATTGTCCAACTTTGTCTTGACATTGCATTTTAAATCATAGCAGGCCTTAATATTAAAATATAATATTTTAATTTTAAACTGTAGTAGGCTTTGGCTTTTCAAGGCATTGCTTTTAGTTGTTATATTAACTCATTCGTTGACTAGCTCTTGAAGAGCTAACAAGTCACTTGCTTCTGTTTTTGTTTCTTTCTTTTATTATTAACATCACATGTTTTATTTTGTAATTTTCTTAAGCTGACAAAAAACTGCCCCACTTGTGCCTTCTTTCTGAGAGGAGAAGAGTATTCATTCACATAAGACTTTACAAAAGTAAGTAGGGCCCCATACAAAATACACGTTCTATAAACTATTTTATAAATCAATTTTTTGTTGTTGATATTATTTTATTTTCTTAGTAAAAGTTTCTTAATTTTGTTGTATGACTTGCCAATTTGTGAATTTTTCCTTTTTCGTTTCACCTGCAACTGCTCGAAGTTTGAAGTGGGAGGAACCTTCTTTTTTAATCTGTCCTTTAAAATCAACAAAATTGGCGAAAAACTGTGCCATTTCAGTTATACGGTGCCAAAAAGTCTACGTGGCGACCCTGGTAATGCGTTGCTAAAATTGGTTGTAGTGCCCAGCCATCCAAAGCGTCGCCAAAAACTTGTTGTCGTTTTACTTGGCTGTATTATCACATTGTGAATTAATTGCCATATCTGATAATTACACCCAGAAACTAATATAATTTTAATAATTTTGATTTTAACGACACGGTGAAAGTCAGTCAAATCCTACTATAACACAATCTGTATTTTTCAAAGTATATATATATTTGTAAAACAAACTGCCCATCGCTGTGCCAGCCGCATAAGTGTTTTGTATTCCCCTCCACGACTCTTCTATCGTTCATCATATCTTCCACATTTCTTCGGCGGATCGATAAATAACACTGATTACTAAATATGTACACGATAATACTCTATAGAAGGGTCTACAACTCCTCTTAATAGGTGTATTGCTCCGTTTTGTTGAAACCACATGTCAAACAATTTCAATTCTTTCCTTTTGGTCATAAATTTACGACGCATAAAATTTCACGCTTTATTATTCTTATACCCTGGCAATGGGTATTATTACTTTGCCCAGAAGTTTGCAACGTATAGAAATATTCATTTCCGACCCCACAAACGATATATATTCATGTTCAGGCTGACGAGCTGAGTCGATTGAGCTTTGTCCGTCCGTCTGTCTGTCCGTCTGTCTGTTTCTACGCGAACTAGTCTCTCAGTTTTTAAGCTATCGAGCAATTTTGAAATTTTGCACAGAGTCTTCTTTTTGCTGCACACTACTGATATGTCGAAACCGACCGGATCGGATGACTATATCTCATAGCTGCCATAGGAACAATGGGTCGGAAAACTAGTTTTAGTATGAAAAACATTTTGCTTTGCAATGAAAACGTCTCCTAACTTTGTATTCATAGGTTTTCTATGTTTTTATACTCTGTACCGTAGGTACCTAGAGTATTATAAGTTTGTGCAAAAGAATGTTACATCAAGAAGGAAGCATCTCCGACCCTATAAAGTATATACATTCTTGATCAGCATCAACAGCCGAGTCATGTCCGTCTGTCCGGCTGTCTGTCCGTATGAACGCACAGATCTCAGAGATGGTAAGAGATAGAGGTTTGACATGTATGGGACATATGCTTCTTATGTCTGCAGGCAGATTAAATATATTTTCAATTTTGGCCACGCCCCCTGCCGCCCCCGCAATTTAGAAAAAACGTCATATCTCCCACAGTTTTAAATATAGATGGTTTGTTTCTTCTGAACATATATTGTAACAAAGATAACTTATCGATCAGCCAAAGGAATGGTGAAGATTGGATGAACGGATTTCGAGGTATGATCAAAAGACTGTTCGCTGCTGCAGCGCTGCTTTCAGCTGCTACTGCAACATCAAAATTTATGCTGAGCGTATAATTTTGTTTGTACAGTGTATGTTATAGTCGGGCTTGACCGACTTTCTTTCGTGATTTTTATAATTCTACCAAGATTTATTTAAATCGGACAACTATATGGTATAGCTGCCGTACAAAAGATAGGTCTGAAAAACAGCCTTAGTTAGAAAAACTTTTTTGTCGAATTCCTTTGGCAGATCGATAAGTTATCCTGATAACTAAATATGTCCAAAAGAAACGAACCATCTATCTTTAAAACTGAGGGAGATGTGACTTTTTTTCTAAAAGGCGGGGGCGTGGCCAAATTGAAAATATACTTAAATCTGCCTGCAGACATAAGAAGCATATATCTCATACATGTCAAACTTCTATTTCTTACCATTTCTGAGATCTGTGCGACAGACACGCAGACATGACTCAGCTGTTGATGCTGATCAAGAATATATATAGTTTATAGGGTCGGAGATGCTTCCTTCAGGCTGTTACATACTTTTGCACAAACTTATGGTACTGTATGAGTCTATCGAAGTGTCTGAAGTGTATGCCTATCCTAAAGAGAAAAGACTCAAGAATTAGTCTTCCAAGTAGAGTGCGAAAAGTGTAACTGCCGCACTTTTGGGCCCCCCATTTAAATAGACTCTGTTTGGGTAATCTTGTTGCCTGAAACTCCATCAACACAACACGCACAGTTTGTTTTTGTACAAATTCCCTTCTCCTACACATTTTTTTTCGGCCATTACACTTTCGCTTTGGCCCGGTGTGTCTCATCCAATCGTTACATTATGCCAGTTGTTCATTCTCCGTCTCTTTTTTTCTTCACACTTTCAATTTTTAATTGCAAACTTCAAAGACTTTTAAGAAACGGGAAACTCGAATGCTGGCGATTTCTTGACTCCGACCTGGGCCCCAGCCGCTGGCCATGCTTGCTGATCATTTGCATAAAACAAACAAACAATTTTTCGCGTGTGTGTGTGTGTGTGTGTGCATGCGAATTGCATTTATGGCCCGCAGCCACAATTCGACATATAGAGAGCCACATGAGAGGGCGATGTGCGGTACAAAAGCGTCACATCAAACATGCATCAATAAATAAATAATTCCAATTTGCAAATTTTTCATCGAAACCATGATGGAGCGTAGGCCGTAGCTCCTCGAACTCTCCGCTGGCGTTGAAAAGGAAATTTTGTTTGGTACAAATGTGTGTGGACGCGGCGCTACAACAACTCCATTCGCCGAAAAGCACACAAGGCACAGGGAGAGAGAGAGAGAGAGAGAGAGAGGGGGGAAAAAGGCTATCGGTATCGCTTTTGGGCAATCTTCGGTATGTGCAGCGGTGGAGCTCTGGCTGCGTCTGAGTGTGTGTGGAGCTGGTGGAGCTGGAGGAGTCGAAGCCAAAGAGCGGACAATGACAACAATGAGCAAATCATGGGGCACTTTGCATTTGAAATTCCCGCCGGATGCACTGAGAGAAAATGGCAGCTGAAAATGGTTTTCAATTCGCATTGCTGCCAATCTCCATACTTGTTTCTCTGCGTGTCTTTACCTCAGCTTAAATGGCATTTTCAGCTTTTGACATTTCACGCGTGCAACAACTTCCAAGTATCGCCAGCGTCACACACGTCGTATGTGTGATGTGATAATTTTTTGTTTTGTTTTTTTCTTTTGTCCCAAAACTCCAACCAGGCGGCACTTTAAAGTCCATTGCAGGCCGACCGCATGCCTCCCGTCTAATGCCACACATCTGACTCTTAGTCGTCGTGGCTAATTCCCAACAATTTGCATTGATCGTCGATTACAGATTACAGCTGCATTTCCTAGCCACAACCGTGGCTCTCCGGGCCTACGCTCCTCTTTAGCTCGAATGCGTTTTTAATTACATTGGCAAACATTCGCGCATTGGCCAGGAACAGGCGGAGAACAATGAGCTAGTGCATCATCTAGTTGCGCCATTTGGTTGATTGCGGTGTTTTGTTTGTCCGGGATAAAAGGCTGGCCGAGAGCAAATACCAAATGCCCGGCAACGTATTCAACAGAACTGAGTATGTTATATGTGCCCAGTCTCAGGGGGTATCGATTTCAAGCCGCCACCGCTCCCAGTTCATCTTCCTCCATGCAGAAGTCGCTGCGGCTGCTGCTGCGGCTGCTGCTGCTAGTGGCGCGTAAATTTTCATGTCGCTTTGCGATTTGCAAGCATTTAACAAAGTCAAAACAATTTTAATGCGCAGACGCGGCAGTTAATTAAAATTGCAACGATCTGTTGGTCAGTTGTTGGCGTTGTTGCTTAACTTGATACCCAGCGAAATGCAAAGGGTGCATTAGACACTAGAGAAACTGGTCAAAAGTCGAGTGATTGGGGTTTCGGTCGAATATGCCACGCTTGTAGCTGATTCTACATTGAATAGTTTGTTGTTCTTTTAAAAGCAGTGCTTATATTGGATTCTTGTTCCCATCAAAATACGCGTCAGTTGTGAGTGCTGTCTCCAGTTGTTTACACCAAGCTTGACAATGCCATTCCACCTCAGTTTCGGCCGTCATTTTACGTCCCGAAACCCAGGGAAAACGGGCTCTATTACGTCTTATCTGCACTCAAAAGGAAAGGACTAAGATTAAGCTGTTCCTTAAAAGAAAAATTACTCAAAATTCAACTTTTAAAGAAACTTTTTACCGAAAGGGCCCGATTTTGACCTGAAAGGCACATTTTCTGTCAGTTTTATTCAGCAAACAGTCACCGAAATATAAGGTCACTTTTCCTTAAAGCTTGAAAAAACGCGAGTTGAGTAAGTGTCAGTTTAAGCGTTCAGATGAAAAGAAGCTGCTTGGCTCAGATGTCAGAGCATTGCCTTAGAGCGTGTTAATCCTTAAATACCTAATAGATGTCCTTGTCACCAAATTTAGGCCAATATTCCACGAATTTAAGTTAAAATTGCCTTTTGTGTGTCAAAGAAACCTTTGGGCACTGGAGCAGATTAAAGAACTCATATGATTAAGTGTTGGTAAGGGGACTGAAACCCATTTTGGTTTCAAATGGTTCGGAGAATACTTTAATATTCACGTCTGTAATATGCAGGGCTGATCGGATTAGGCGCGAGAGATTTGATATCCAAGAATTGATTAGAGAAATCGGTTAAAGCTGTCAGCTATCAAAACTGTTCTTCGGAAAGGATTCGAAATTATAAGACAAAAGCCTAGTCAAACAATCGGTTTTTCGAAAAAGAAAGAGTTTCCAATTCCGATTTCACACAATTTGATCGAAATCGAAAACTGGAACAGGCCCGTTACTTTTAGTCATCCAACGGATCGGAAAATCATCCCAAGGATAATCACTTCACATCATTTAATTAGGATATTATGATGCTGCGTTTAATGATTAAGAGGAATTTTCAGGAATACGGCATATTTATACCCTTACAGAGGGTGTTATAAAATTGTCAGTTTGAACCAAACTTTGTACTACTTGCTTTTAGTACAACTGCGCTGCACATTTGTCGAAACCGATCGGATCGGATGACTATAACATATAGCTGTCATAAGAACGACCGGTCGAAAAACTAGTTTTAGTTTGAAAAACTTTTTTGTTTTCAAACAAACCGCCTCCAAACTTTGTATTTCTTAGTTTGCCATACTTTCTCATGATTCCACTAAGTTTGGTCGAAATCGAACATCTATATAGTATAGCTGTCATAGAAAAGTAGAGTCTGAAAAGTAGTCTTAGTGGGATCAACTTTTTTGTTTTTAAAGGAAATGTTCTTTAAATTTGCACTTATGTAGTTGATATGCTTTCCCTCAATTCTTCAAAGTTTTTTCCAAATCGGTTGACTATATCATATAGCTGCAGTACGAATGATCGTTCGAAAAAGAAGTTCTATTGAGAAAAACTTTTTTGTTTAAAGTAGAATCGACTCCAAATTTTTAACATGTTTGTTGGTTAGGCTTTTGCATGATTCCACCAAGTTTGGTCGAAATCAGACTTCTAAATAGTATAGCTCCCATATAAAAGTAAGGTCCGAAAAGTTGTCGATGTTAAAAACACGTGATGCAATTGTATGCAAACTTCGGCTCAGTCGAAGCTAAGTTTCATCTTTTTTTTGTATATCAATTTTTTTCTCTGAACACCTTGGTTAGTTGCCCTGCCTTTTGGTTTTGTTTTTGAGACCCACTTATGCCGAATAACAACTCGACCTTACACATTCTTTATACACAGAGTATATGGAGTTTGTTGCGAATTATAACGACAGATTGCTCGATTGTAGTTCCAGAACATGCTCTTTAGTTTTCTGGAGAATGTGGCCAGTTTTTGATCAAACTTGTTCCTTGGATCAGATCTGGGGCTCACTCTGCCTACCAGCTTCAACTCTTAAGTTTCTGTGTATTAAACAAAGGGTACTTTAAGGACAGTCTCCCTAAGTTTTAAGTTAAAATTAGCTAATGTGGTTCGGAACACAAAATAGTCGTTGCCATCTTGTAAGATGCCTAATGTATATAGAGATCTATTTTTGAGTTTTAGTTATGGATTTGTTTTAGACTTTGATGTTTTTTGTGGGTGTTTTAAACTGGGATGCTCAAATCATTCGAAAATAAGTACTGGCTCGGTTCAATGGTTCAGACAGTTTCTCAACCGCCAGTTAGGTTCATTACATGGGTTTTTGAGCCAACTGAACCTTGGTTTTGATTCGGTTCAGTGTATGATAAAGGCATATTATGAAATATTATGATTTCTGTCGTTATGTTTGTGTGTTTTTTGCACATTTTTGAAATTGATTTTCTACAAACCCTTTGAATAGGGCACAATAGACCAGGATTGGTCGCAGTGCGTTATCTCCCCAACACATAAAAAACCCTTTGAATATCTCTTAAATTTAGAGAAGAATATCAGAAACTTATGATGTTGGATTTCCCTTCGCATGCCATGCATCTTAAACATCCTGTTTATCACATTATATGATGAATAAAAAACTCGCCTCGGCTAAGATTATAATAAGGTTCAAATATTGTCCACTGAAGGACGACAAATCAATGATCAACTTTCACGAAAAGAATGAAGATTGATAACAGCCGGGCAATTGTAGAAGACGATTTACGTGTTTGAACGAAATGTCGTATCAAAATTATCGAAACGATTCAAATACCTAAATTAAAAAGTATTATTGGCTTCAAGTTTTAATTTTCGTCAGAGAACTGCGCCGAACCGAACCGAACCGTTTTTATTTGTGGTTTTCGCTGCGGTTCAGCTTTTCTGAAAAGTAAGCCGCTTCGGTTCACCGCCTGGAATAAGCGGTTCGGTTCGTTCCAGAACCGGTTTAGAAATGACTATTATTTAATTACCAGGTATTTACCAAGTCCATCTCTTCGTCCCTCTCAGCTCGTAGCTACTTATGCTGGTTGCTGTTTTAGCTAGTTAGTAGTTCTGCTGGCACGACGACACTTGTCAGGAGCCTTGGTTTAGTTCGACGGTGACTTGGTTTCCACTGTAGCTGCTGCTGCTGCTGCTGCAGTTTCCCATGTAGCCTTTGACAAAATCAAATTAATTTTAATGCCTGCTGCCTGCTTTGGTGGACATTAATTACCAGACAACCACGAAGATCCTCTCTCTCTCTATCTCTGTGTCGCTCACAATTTTTGGTATTTCAGTGGAGCGGCGACTGGTTTATAATTCAATAAAATTTGATTAGGCATTAATTTGCCATGGCGGTTAATTAATGAGCGCAATATGCTTCCGCCTCTTAAATATAATGATGCCACGGCTCAGCCTCCCTCCCCCCCACCCCTTACCACTCAGGGGGAAAACCATATTTGGCCTGGGTGGTAAGTGCATCTAATGCCAACTTTTAGGTAACCAAACACAATATTAAATGCTTTTGCTGCCGCGTGAAATGGGGCGTAGAGCGGGTTGGGCGGTGGGTGTGGCCCCCAGCAGAAGCGACCTACTGCCTGGTTGTGGTGCAAGCAGGCTTCTCCTCCATCTCTCTTCTTAGCTATGGCATAATAGGCCAATTATTACTGCAATTTGCATTAGAAGCAAAGAGAAACAGCAAGTCTCAAGCACATGTATGGCCAGCGGACAGGGGTGGAGTTGGTTGAGGGGGTTAATTAAAGGGGGATGGACTAGACATTCAAGGCACATTGTAAACTGTTGCACTCTCTGGGCACGAACTTACTTTTTTTCAGGATTTGGTAGTCCTCCCCCTCCCCCCAATTTCCGGGAGTTCCGCCTACGCCCCTGCATTTATAGATATGCAATCCATATGGCTTGGCCTTATGAGAAGGAAGCTAAAAAAAAAAGAGAAGAAACTCCGCTTTGGCAAAATTCTTTTGAGCAGGCGCGTTGTTATTATGAAACCGTTTAGAGAACGTGTTTGTGAACAGCACAGTAATTTGGTTAGATTACCAAGCTGGCGACGACTAAGACGACGACGAGGATGATGATGATGATGGCCTGACCAGGCCGTCGCAGAATGATGCAACTTTTGCCAGGGGAAACTGCATTTTCCACTAACCAAGCAACGCGACGAATGTGGGCCAATCTATCACCGCTCAAAGTCACACCATGAATTGCAGTTGGGAGCCGCGGTGCGAGGTGCGAGGTGCAAGGTGGCGGGGACGTAGGTATTCCCGTTTCCCAAGTACACGGCAGCTGCGCAGCGTGTGAATAGAAACGTTAGCGGAGGCACGTTCTGGGTTGCCCGATAAAAGTTGATTGCAAATTTATAGACGCTGCAGATTGGCCATAAAACTCATGTAGTGGCTGTACCTGCTGACCGCACCATGTTTCATTCACCGGAGCGATCCATCAAAAGAGTCTCGCCAGTCGACTCGAGTCGAAGAAGTCATTCGAACGGAGGAGATAAGCGTTGTCAACACGAAAACAACTTCCGCAAATGCTCCATCATTCTGAAAGTCAGCGAATAAAAAGTGAAATCTCGGTAGGTTTTTTTTATTATTTTTTTTTTTGCCTTCTAATTGAATTTAATTAGTCGAGAGCTTATGCAAATGTGCATTGTATGTACGTACATATGTATGTGTTGTATATATTGTATATAGTAAATATATGGCGATTCTATGCAGATTTTGATTTAGCTGCATGCCATATGTGCCAAGTGTCAATAATATCGTGAGTTGGCCCGAGCACAACACATGTGACTTGGCCATTATTCTTCAAAATGCGCCGCTAGCAAAACTCAAGCCGTGTGTTTCTTCACACCGAGCCAAGATTGAAGATATGCCCTTTACAGGGGAGTGGGTATAATGAGTGTAACATGAATTTGGATGACAACAATTTAGAGACAAATAAACTAACAGAGAGAGAGAGAGGGAAAGTTGGTTTTGATCCCGAAAAACAGAATCACTTCAAGCAAGCCCCGGGATCACCCCATTTTTAATCCCGAATACGGATTTTTTTCTTTCTGTGTAGAGGTATCATTCGGAAAGAGACGAGATTCATCAGAAGGCTGCAAAACCTTCAAGTTTCGAACGCTCCGGAGTCGAAGTCTCCGGCATTTTAATATTTCCACTCGCTAAACCCAAACCTGTAGTAGATAACATAATGAACTAAACAGGGGTTGGCTTTAGTGGGTTATTTATTAGTTTTCTTATCTCCAATCACAAATCAATCAAACATTTTTGATTTATAATCAAGGCATAGCAATTCCGAGCTTATCTTTCTTATCTACTTAGGATGACTGAAACAACATTTTTCCCCAAATATTAACAAAATGTTAAAAAGTAGTGACAATCAGTCCAATCTCCTCTAATGTATGTTCCATCGATCTTAACTCGCAGCTCTCTAGAAGTGGGAATAAATGATTAACAGCTTCTGCTTATGATAATTAACATAGCATTAACATTAAAGTGAACACTACAACATTAAGTTAGCAAACAGTGTGGGTAGCTCAGAAAAGTATGCAATGTTTTTAAAAAAACCTTTTTAACTCTGCCATTCATTAACCGATCTTTATGAGATTGTATGAGTTGTATATGTTGTATATGAGCCCGATATCTTCAAAGTTGTTGCAGCTATTTAACATTTTTAGTTGTGTGGGCGGGACGGGGCGTGGCAGTAATTTAAAATAAGCTTGATCTGCTGCCGAACATGCAAAACTTGGCTGCTCCAACTCCCTGCTCAAAAATATATATACACACTTAGGGTAAAATACACTGATACTTTAATATTAACACTTTGACTTGAATATTTTCACCATTGATTTAGCGTTAAATATGGAATTCGTATATAGAACAAGTAAGGGCGCTTCAGTCGAGTTTCCCGACCACAAAATACCCTGTTCATTTGTTTTCATTTATTTGTTTTTGTAACAAAATTTTCAACCTAAATGTAGGCAACACTTTTTTCTAGTCCTGACCATCAACTGGGGGGGTGCTCTTATCAGCTCAACTGTTTCGCTTATAACTCCGGCGTTTTTTGTCCAATCTGATTGTACTTTTCAGAATAGATAGATATTGGGCCTAGCTTGATGTATACTAAACCACGAGGCTCTAACTCTTGTGGATTGTGTGAATTGTGGATCTGACGGCTATTTAGATCTAGGATTTCTAGAGGAGGTCTTGGTTTTTTGGGGATAAAAGGGGGACGGGGTGGAATTTTTCAAATCTGAAAGAAACTTGATCTGCGTACAGCATAAATCTACCTTCGTGCAAAAATTTGTGGCTCTATTTCTTATAGTCTCTGAGATCGACGCGTTCATACAGACAGACAGACAAACGGACGGACGGACATGGCTATATCGACTCGCCTGTTCATGCTGATCAAGAATATATTTACTTTATGGGGTCGGAAAATGTTCCTTCTCCCTGTTACATACATTCGCACAACTTCATGATTCCCCTATTCCCATTTTCAATGGGAACAGGGTATAAAAAGTGCACACTTCAAATATACTATTGGCAATTGTAAAATTTAATATGCAAATAGTTTAAAACTATTTGTTTTATTCAAAATTTTGTCATACTATACTTAACTTTCTTTGTAATGGAATCCAGAAGTACAATTCTTTTATATTTGGCTATGAAAAAGACTGCGAATTATATTAATTTTATAAAAGTTTTAACTTACTCTGTGGGTTTTACTTACTCGAACTCGGGACCTCTGTAGACTTGAACTCTATTGGAATCCCGTCTAAAATACTACTTATATTGGCTGGCCCACAATTATTCATAAATTTTTTTCTGACATTTTGCCAAAATAAGACTATAATTCTCAAGATGGAATTCCCAGCATAGGGAATATAAAAGTGGTAGCTAAAATTCGCCGATTTAATATGTTTTAAGTTAATTTAAATACAAAAGGGGCATAGTTAAATCAAAAATGATTGTGTTAGGTTTTACTATGCGATTTTTCCCTGAGTGTAGTTTATGGAGTCCGAATGGAATATTTGATACGTTCAAAATTTTTGGGAAAATTCATTTTATTCTTTACAAGCGAAGTACGTTCTCATACTGGGTTGCATAGGCTAGACAGTTGACATTAAGTTATTGAACATAAAGATAAAGCAAATTCGAAGAATCAAAAGCTCTTTCATGGACGGAGAAACTAGCTCTGGGATAATAATCCTACATCTGACATCCAAGAATGAGACTCTGTATATTTTCTTTGTGAGATGGAGCAGCAACTGTGCTCACCGATCCGGCAACAGCTAGGAGTGTTCGGAAGATAATGAATTAGTTTAACTAAATCTGTTATCACTAACAGACTTTGCCTAGGATACATTGGATTATGATTATGAGAAACAAAGTGTTATAAAAACACAACAAAAATATACATTAAAATGGATCCGTAAGGGTATCCAGCAGTTCCACCAGCATTCCTTTCCAGCAGCTGCTGCTGGCATTGTGTGCGGTTTTGTTTGCACTCGTATTTCATTTCGACGACGACGACGACGCAGCCGCCGCCGCCAACACACTCCAAAGCCGCTGCCAAGTAGACCTTCAGACGCCAAACACTCCAACGCCAGCCGCAGCCACCGCCAGCACCACCACCACCACCACCACCGCCGCCGCCGCCGCCAGTTGTCAGTGGGACAGTTGGACTGGCAAAGAGAGCTCAAGGTACGACAGCTCTTGGCGTTGCAATTGCGCACTTTTGATACGTTTTACCACTGCCACACACAGAGGCCGCCCGGTCTGGCTGCCATCTCTATAAATATGTTGCTCATTTGTTTATTCAACGCTTGATTCATTCACCTGCACTCAGGTGTGTGTGCGAGTGTGTGTGCGAATGAGTGTGTGTGGTTGTGTGTGTGTGTGGATTGACACCTGACAGGGTTGAGAAATCAAAAGGCAACGCGTTGCCTTATACCAGAAGTTAATTTTTGCTGCCTTATCGCCGCTCTAATTGTATGCAGCATCGAGATAATTATATAAAGCCCGATTTGGTGCCACCGTCCCAAGTGGCGGAGGCGTTGGCGTTGTCTATGTACTTAGCTGTGTATTAGTTGCCAATGATTCACGCCACGATTCAAATGATTTATGAACATGTTGATAGGCAAATTTCCGTTTTCTGAACTGAAATTGAGCAAATAATCGATGTTAATGATGATTTAGATGGAGACCCAGATATATATAGATATGTCATGTTTGTTGGCTCCGGCATACGGTTCGGTACAGTTTGGGAGCACAAATAAGGTGATTGAGTGGGGGCCCAATACATCCAAAAAAGGGCATGATGGGGGGAGAAATAGTCCAGCAAGAAGAGGACTTTTTGTATCTTGAACTTTGAAAAAACGTTACGATACTGTGTAAAAAAAGTTCACAAAGCTTATACGGTTTGTGCAAATCCATAGATATGCAAATGCCAGAAGGAATCATCTCCTAACTTAAATTCTATAGATAAGTTCTGCTCGTGTCAAGCCACTACTAGGCCTAACGTCCTGATGCATCACTCAGCGTTAGTTCTTCGTTAACGACAGCTAATGCATCACAGCGCTAGTCTAATACATGAACAATAGAGTACACCCATCACCACACTAACGACCGGCAATGCAACGTCCTATCGATCGGATCGTTTTGCGGACATTCCCATACAAAATTCATTAGGCAAATACTTGGCTGGTGATTGATCTGGTGGCAAGTGCTCGCTACTAAGAGCTAGGGGATTCGTTATTGAGAAATATATAATCAGGGTATATATAATATATCAAGGATCAACATGCGAGTCAATATTGCCAAAACTGTGAAGTGTTTTCGTGGGTTAAGAGGTGGGCTAAAGGGTTAAGGTTGAAAAGGTTTTTGGAGGAGTTAAGATAGGGCTTAAGAGGTGGTTAAGAGGAGAGGAAGAGGGAAGAGGTTTAGAAGGGCTTAGAGGGTGGCTAAGAGAGGGATAAAGAGAGTGATTGAGAGGAGGTCGGTGAGGACGGTGATTAAGAAGGGTCTAAAAGGGGTATAAAGAGAGGTATTAACAGGAAGACTTTGATGTTAGTTAAGAGGCTGTTCAGAGGGGAGTTAACAGAATGGTTATGAGAAGAGAATTAGGGGCTTCAGAATGGTTTAAGAGGGGGTTTCGAGTAGGATTTTGAGGGTGCTTAGAGAAGCGTTAAGAGGGGATTAAGAGGAGCGTTGAGAGGGGGTTCTAGGGGTAGTTAAAAGGGTGGTTGAGACTTGAGGAAGAGGTGATTGAGAAAGATATAGATTAAGGGGTCTAAGAGGTTGGCTTAGAGGGGGCTAAGAGGAGATTCAAATCTAGGTTGAGAGTTAGGTTGAGTTGGGTGTTCAGAAGAGGATTTGAAGAGGGCTAGGATTGGGTGGATAAAAGAGATGTTGGAAAGTTGGCGACTAAGCGGGAGACTAAGAGGGTGGCTTTGAGGGGGGTAAAGAGGGGTTTAAAAGGAGGTAGAGAGGGAAGTAAACATGGGAGTTGATAGGGGGGCTTAGAAGGGGCTACGAATAGGTTAAAAGGGTTTGAGTGATGTTGGGGACTGAGAGATTTGTTAAAAAATATAAAGTGGGTGGCTTAGATAGGGTTAATAGAGGGTTCAGAAGGATGTAGAGAGGGCTGCTAAGAGGGGTCTAAGAGGGCATTAAGAGATTGCTTAAAACGTAGGTTTAGAGTAGTAGAAGAGGTGAACTGAAAGGGGGAGCAAAGAGTGTGTTTAATAAGTGGTTAGAAGGTGGTTAAGAGTGGGCTTGACAGGTGTGGTGGGGTGGGTAAGACGGGTGCTTAGAGGGTGCGCTTAGGTGGTGCAATAAGAGGGGTTCAGAGGAGGCTTGAGAGGTAGCCATAGACTAGGGCTAAGAAGGGGATCATTTCAAAAAAGAAAGACCCTCGAATAGAGCTTCGCTCTTACCTGGTACTGCTCCTCACTCTTGATCTAACAGAACAAGCTTATTTCAAACAAATTCTTATCTTTTCGACAGAGAAAAGTGAAAGTAAACACCAATTGGTTGCATCATAAGTATTATCATAATATTTATTGTATTCTTGCGTATGCGTACAAATTGAATGTAGGTTATTGATCCTAGGGACTCTGGTATTCCTCCTCTAATTGTAGGTTAGTATTGTTGGTATGTATGTCTGCTATCAGTCTACGTATGCAAGTGTCTGTGTGAGGATTATGGTAATTGAACTGAAATTGTGATTGCTTTTTTCCCAAAAAAACAAAAAAACTAAACCTAAATCCAGCTTAGCTTACAACCTGCCCTTGATATACAAATCGAATCGTTCTTAAAACCAAATCTCCAACATAATACAAATGTCTAGATATATATATGTATGTATGTATGGATGTATGTATATATAGAGTTAGTGCCCCAATCATCACAATATAAAAAGCTTATAAAATAATACTCGTATATAAGTATATAGATTATGCATCACATAAAATCGTTTTGGTTTTGCTTGGTATTGGTGTGTGTGTGTGTGTGTGTGTGTGTGTGTGTGTGTAGATAATATTTAGTTGCTACTAGTGAATATATACGGTTCCCTAGATGTTGAATGTATATTTGGAACAGACTAAGTAAATTGCTATTGACATGCTGAAATATAAATATTGTATCGTATGGTCAGACCTCATGGATTCGGGTGGGTTACTTGTCAACCAAAAATTCGTTAATTCGGGATGTAGGAACACTTGGTGTGGTCTATGGAGGGGGGCGGGGCGGGTGGAGTGAGGATCTATTCCAGGGCCTGACTAACTGATGATTCGTATTAGACCCTGCGATTGCAGTGCTCCTGCTGGAGGTTCACATTGTTCATGACGGCACTCATGTCCACCACAACTGCATCGGTCAGCACACACTTGCTGGATGTCTCCAGCTCCGTTTGACCATCGAGCAGGCCGTGTCCGTTGGGTGTATCCTGAAAAGAAGCAAATTAATTGTGACCCTCAGGGAGGAGACGATTGAGTGTTTCTCCTGCACAACCTGGTAATTAACGGAGGCAGCATCCAAGGCCATGAGCTCTTTGCGTGAGAGTTCCTCTACCACGGCGGCGGCATAGCAATCGCCCAGCATATTGTTGGTGGTGCGTATGCGATCGCTTTAAAGATAAAGCCCAACATTAGTTACTCCTCTCTGTTCAGTTGTTCAGTCACTACTACTCACACAAACCAGTCCACGGCGAATAGCAAAGTCACATCCTGTACCGGAGCATCAATGGCCGTCAGCACCACCAGTAGAAGCACCAAAGCAGCGCTGGGCACACTGGCCGAACTCATCGAAGCCGCCGTGGAAGTCAACAGCACCGTCAACAGCTCACCAAAGCCCAACACCATGCCGCTCATCTGGGCTATGAAGATCGAGGCCACGGCTATATACAAGGCAGTGCCATCCATATTGATATTACAGCCAATGGGCAGCACAAAACGCGTTATCCTCGGATCCACCCGCAGTTTCTCGTTCATGCAGCGGAATGTGATGGGAAGAGCCGCAGCACTGCCGAAAGTATCGTTAGATAACAATATCTCTAGAGAAACACACAGAACGTGTGTGAGAGAGAGAGAGAGAGAGTGAATTGCTTACGTTGAGGCTGTGGCAAAGGCGGTCAACATGGCCTGGATCAGACCCGCGTAGAACTTGAAGGGATTGCGACGCACAAACACAAAGTAAATCGCCTGCATCACCACAAACTGATAGACAAACACCCCAATGGCCACGGTGAAGATGAACCAAATGAGCTGAGCCATCACCAGGCTCAAGTCATCCACACTCAGTATCTTGCCAGCGATCACCGAACTGATGCCCACCGGGGTTAGCCACATCACACAGGTCACCATTTTCATAATGACCTCGAAAACGGCGGCAAAAAAGTCCACCACCACCTGACCCTTCTGGCCGATGGTGCCCAGGAATGTTCCAAATACCAGGCAAAAGAACACAATGCCCAATGTGTTTGTACCGCTGCGATACTGTACATCTCTGACCAGCACAATCTCCTCGACGTCCTCCAGCTGACGCTGAGCCTCGATGCCGGACACCAGCACGGTGTCGTTTATTGTCGCATTGAAGTTGCGCATGATGCTCGGCTTGGGCAGGTAAACAGTGTGGGCCTGTTGGATGGAAGCCTGAAACAAGTTGTCCGGAAAAACATTTCTGTGGAGGAAATTTTCAAATGGAAAAACGATGATTAGATGAGATTACAATTACAATTATATGCAATTACATTGAGTGTCTCCTAGTTAGGTAAAACACACACAGACAGCACACATATGTATAATCGAGAGTCCACCATGTTAGTTCCTCTTCAAATTTCCCTGACTTGCTCTTGTTCTGACTTCCACAGACAAAATGAGACTCTTTCAGTAATAGACAACATCACTAGCTGGATTTTAGCAAACAATATGATAGAGTCCCTCCAAATAAAAACAGAAAATATTGGCAGAAACTCAATACGTCATCTTTTGGCAACGCCAATATAATTTTTTATGATATTTCTATATCAACAGAAAGATACAATATAATCTCCTTAAATCATTCGCGATGTAAATGTTAGATATAGTTATTACTTGAGATTTATATCAGTTCATACTTTTGTGATATATATTTGTGAGAAAAATGTTCTTTTTGCTTTTAGTGATGTTTTACGAACTGTGTATTGAGCTGTTCCTATAACAGTTTAGATTCTTAGAACGGTGTAGGTAGGGATAGTGCATAAAACTGAAAAAATTATGTATATTAACTTGCTTTTTAACTTTATATCGGTGCATTTGCTATTCAAAGCTGATGCTTCTTAATCAAAGTATAAGTATTTATTATGTAAAGTTAATGAAAAAGAAGCTAAATTTATATATTAAGAAGTTGCAAAAACCAAATATATTCCTGATCAGGGTGAAAAACTGAGTCAATAGATCTTGTGCGTCCGTCTGTCCGTCTCTTTGTCTGTTTCTACGTAAACTAGTCTTTCAGTTTTAAAGCTATCGAGCTGAAATTTTGCACAGAGTCTTCTTTTTGCTGCACACTACTAATATATCGGAACCGACCGGATCGTATGACTATATCTCATAGCTCCCATAGGAACAATCGGTCGGAAAACTAGTTTTAGTATGAACAACTTTTTTCTTTTCAATGGAAACGTCTCCAAACTTTGTATTCATAAGTTTTATATGCTTTTATATAATTCTGCCAAGTTTAATGAGAATCGGCCAACTATATGGTATAGCTGCCATATAAAAGATAGTTCTAAAATACAGTCTTAGTTAGAAAAACTTTTTTGTTTTTAATGTTAGCATCCTGAAATTTTATATTTGTTTGTTTTACATGCTGTTACCAAATTATACAAATTTTTGTCCAAATCGGATGACTATATCATATAGCTCCCATATAATTTATCGGTCGGAAAATGATTATTTTTAGCATCCTGAAATTTTATATTTGTTTGTTTTACATGCTGTTACCAAATTATACAAATTTTTGTCCAAATCGGATGACTATATCATATAGCTCCCATATAATTTATCGGTCGGAAAATGATTATTTTTGAAAATATTTTAGCGAACACTTGCAAGGTTATAAAAAAAACCGGCACAGACGAAGTTAGGTTCGTTTTCTCGTTATTTATTTATTTAACAAAAAAACTCAAAAAATAGATTTCCTTCTAGCTTTTGAACAAATGTCTTGTACGTAGGAAGCAATGTTACGGCAACAAAATTTATGTTGTCTGAGAACAGGTCTTTAAGGTTAAAATTACAGCGCCACAATTGAAATAAATATATTTTCGAATAAGTTGGCAGGCAAGCCTGCTGCTCTTGGTCTAATGTTTTGTTTTAGAGAAAAACTATTATAAAAGTAATTTTTATTTATTTATGAGCTCGCTCATAAATTCTTTAATCATAAATTTATTATAATGCAAAGCGATAAATAAAGCTTTCAAGTTTAGGGTCTTAAATAATTGAAATAACTCAAGGTGTGTAAAAATTTTTAACATTTTTAGAAACATCGGCAATCGTTTTTAGATAAGTTTTTGTTTGGCTAGAGGCTTGTACAAAATGTTTGCTCAAGCTAAGTCTTCACAGGCAATAGAAATTGTATAAATATTCATGATGGTAGATTTGGCATTACTTTCCTTAGTTTTACTAAAGCTTGCAAATAATTTTCATGAATATGGCCGAAAAGTACACTTTTTAAGCCTATTTTTTCAAAATATGTTCAAATGATTTGCCTGCTTGAGCTTTGCTTTGCTCTGCTTATATCAATTCGCCCTGCTTGACTGGTCATTTCTCAAGTAAGCGGTAGAGGGCGCTATGGGATAAGCAGTGCAAGCATTTAAAAGCTGAATTCTGAAGCTCAAACGAATTCTTAAGCTCTAAAGCCGTTTATCATAGAGCTTAAGAAAAGCTTTATGACTGCAAGCCGAAGCAGTGTATAAAAGCTTAATATTCTTCGAAAGCTTGCAGTATGATATAAGAGTAGTTCAAGTTTTAAAACGAGTTTAAAAATTGCCATAAAAAAAAGGATCCTAGAATAGTTAATACTAATAATAATTGTTAAATATTTGAAGAACTTTTGAATAGATCAACATATATGAAGCACTAACTTTAGAACTATACAAGGTCAGATGCCATTTTGAAACCGATCTATATAAAGTTGGGTTTGTAAATTGTAGTTTTTTTTTCGGAATGACAGAAATTCTATACCGAAGAACAAAAAATGGTTCATTTAAAGATTCAGATGTGTCATTTTAATGCAGAATTCAGACACCGATTTAGCCCAGCGGTGGGCACCAAGAGTCTAACAACTGAGCGCTACTAGCAATCTATAGATCTTGCCTACATTCCACACCTTGCCATCAAGACTCATTCCACTCACCTGCCCAAATCCAAGAGGCTATCCAATAAATTCACCGCCCTCTTGTCCGTTGTCCGATCGTCGGCACTATGCAAATCCGGATTCCCGGGATGGATCAACAATACCAGTGCAATGCCCAGGGCCGCGTTGAAAAACGAAGTGCTGGCAAAGTACACCAGAGTGCGCAACGCAATCTTTCCGTTCATCTTGGCATTCAGACTGGCCGAACCGGCAATCAGGCTCGAAATGACCAACGGCAGAATCATTAGCTTCAACACACGCATGAACAGTTCCCCCGGATACGAAATCAGCATGATGGAATCGCCGTGCAAGTGTAGAGGACGCAGCGAGAGACCTGGGGATGGTGCAAAAGTACATAGTAGGAGTACACTCCACATTGCTGTTGGCCCAACTCACCCAAAATAACGCCCAACAGCACACCAGAAAGTGTCACCAGCAGCATGAGGTTGTCACTTAGCCACTTCCGGTAACCGGTTAACTCCGGACAGGGGGCATCGCTACGTTCCGTTGTCTTGGGCGGCAGCTCGGTGCCATGGACGGCCGCCGTTGCATTCGGTGGACCCATTTTGGCAAAGAGATAATCTGAAAATTTCTCAGACATTGTCCACGCGACAACCAGGAGGAGGGGGGGTGGGGAGGACGGGGGATCGGAGTGTCGTGTGTGTTTGTGGGCGGCGGGCGGCTGGCGCAGCAAGGGCCTCGAGAGCCGAGCGAGACAGCAATAGGAGTGGTCGTACGGCGACGAGAGTAGGTCGGTCGTGGAGTGGAAGGAATGACGGGTCTGGTTAATGGGCTGCGAGCGAGCTGAGATGCGCTTATTGATTTTTTAAGTACTTCACATTGAACTTGAGTATGTTGATTAGGTAAGCCATTTAATTGGCCACTCCCGCCCACTCCTACCGATGCGGTGTGGTCTTCTTCTCCCTCAGCGTCTGGGTGTGGGTTTTAGCAGTTTCCCGTTCGGGGCCAACTACTAACAAATCTTGTTTGGTTAATGGCTCCGTTGTTGTGGCTTTAGGTGGGCTGTTTGCTCTAGGAATGGCTTGACCTTTGGCCAGGCAGGCAGGCAGGCAGGCAGGAGCTATCTCTCGCTGTCTCTCGCTTCAAGCGCTGGTCCGGTGCAGTTTTTGTCTGTGGCGACGACGCGGTGGCAGGGAGGGAGGGTGGTATGCACAGATAATCGATTTTTTGCTGGCACGTTCGGTCTGTGGGAAAGTTGGTCAAGTCTGGCCACTGGACAGCTTTAAATTGGCTTCAAAAGAAGAAGTCGCCGCACTCTCCACCAAAACCGTATAAACTCGCACACTTTTTATTCCGCTTTCGATTTCACTTCTGTTCGAGGAGTGTGCTCTTTTTTTTCCCCAGGCTACTCGGCTGCTCCGTTCACGACCCTTTCACTTCAACTTAAGTCCTGCGAATGTGTTACTCTCGCTCGAGTGTTTGGCTTTTATAGCTCCGCGCTCACAGGAGCAGGGAGTATACCATAATGTCTCGCTTTCTCGCTCGCTCCATCACTCTCTCCCTCGCTCTCTCTTTCTCTCTCGCTCTCTGTCTGATGATTATGGCAGTGCACAAAATGCCGGCTTTGAAATTGAAATGGAGACGACACGCACCACTTGGAACTGTGGTTTTGATTGACGGCTTCTTAATTATCATAAAGCGGAAAATTCCACTGCAACCCACACTTGGACCCAACTATAAGCCATAAATGGGTACGCTCAAGGGCGCAGTCAGAAGGGAAACAATGGGGAATCAGTGGGGACTTTGCCTGGTCCTAGGATGCTTAAGAAGCTTTACCTAACCATTACCGAATCCATAAGTAAAGCTGCGGTGCGGGGTTCTCTTTACCTGAAGATATTAACATGACTTGGTACCATGCCTGAATCCTTGACTTAATGTATCAATTCGAAAAGTCTTATTTTAAGTATGGATCAGTACTTGAAACCCGCTCTCAAGTCAAGCCTGCCTTGCGGTTAAAGATTCTATATTAGTCCTTATCATTATCGACATTTGGTTCAATACCTTTGAAAGAAAAATTACCAATGGTTCGGTTCAGTGGTTTCGGCTTATAACAAGTTTTTCTTTCCTCAGCGGTTCTCTTTTTATTTAATATCACAAATTTTTCAAAAATCTATCTGAGCTCCTAGAAAGTTATCTCAAATTTCAAAATTTTCTGAACCATACAATCGACATCCTTCTATCTAACCGTATGCAGTAGTCATCTGTTGAGTCTTCTTTATAAGTAAAACCTATATGAGAATTTTCTAAATTTCCCGACTTTTTACAAAATTTACAATATTTTACACAGTTCGGTTCTTCTTATTGTCGCCGCTGTGTCGTCTTTTCAGCCTCCTGCCTCCGAGCTGCTGCTGCGACTACTGACTCAGCAGTTCTAGGGGACTGCTGGTGTCGATTGCTCGCATGCTCTCGCACTTCTGCAGATTGTAACGTGGCATAACGCTCAACTGCACTTGCGACTGTCTCGGTGTTTCATAAGCTCTTCAAATTGCTGTCATCGATTGCTCGCCTGCTCTTATGTTTCGCCAAACAATCCTATAACACTAAAATTGAATTCTATTGATGTGAAACTAAGTATTACCGATTGGATTTTCTACTCATCCTTTCATGCCGTAATTCCGTTTTTACATTAAAGAAGCATTTAAAAACGATTCATTCTGCAGCGGTTTTCAAAATCTTACACATAAAAACACAAAATATTTCTAAAATATACAAAAAGGCGTCAAAAACATCTCCCTAGGGCAGCAAAACGGTTATAAACCGAACCTTGGGTCGAACCACTAGCG
The DNA here is from genome assembly GCA_035044965.1 of Lordiphosa andalusiaca. Lineage (NCBI taxonomy): Eukaryota > Metazoa > Arthropoda > Insecta > Diptera > Drosophilidae > Lordiphosa > Lordiphosa andalusiaca. The sequence continues at coordinate 1,745,569 of JAWNNM010000660.1, forward strand.
AGCAATATGAACCTCAACTTAATATCCCTTTCGGTTCGAAAAACTTATAGACATTCTGAAATCTATTCTCATTGTTGTGAACGTGTCAAGTAAAATGAATCTCCATTCAAAACTCAAAATGGACATTAAGATGGCTGATACCAGCTTTTAGTTGAATTATTCGCAATAGATCGAGTGATGTCTCAGTTGACAAAAGCATTTTCCAACTTAAAACAGATTTTTCTGATCAAAGAAAAAGAAATTCCGAATTAAATTTTTAATATTGGACACAATAATTGGTTGTCCATTTAAGTTTTTGTGTTCTGTTTAGTGCTGAGACCAACCACAATCTAATAGGTTGCCTTAAGTTAAGTAGTTCAACGAAAGAGCCTCGAAACGATCCTTAGCTTTGTAATATTAAAGTGAACACCTAAATATTTAATTTGATTTATAAAATGGTCCTTGATCGCTTCCTCTAATCTTCTCAGAGATCTGTAACAGAATCGACTGAAGCTGATCAAGAATTTGCAAGCTTCAAAGGATCACAGATGCTTCCTTTTGCATGCTACTATAGACTACTTGTTCCTTTTTATACCCTTGCAGAGGGTATATTGAAATTGTCCAGATGTTTGTCACGCATAGAAAGAAGCATTGCCGACCACATAAAGTATATATATTCTTGATCAGCCTGACGAGCTGAGCCATGTCCTTCTGTCCATCTGTTTCTATGATATCTCCTTGATCCGTTTGAAAGCTATCGCGACCAAACTTTGCACAAAGTCTTGTAGCACAAATGTGCTGCACATTTATCGGAACCGGCCGGACCGAATGACTTTAACATATAGCTGCCATAGGAACGATTGGTCGAAAAACTAGTTAAAGTGAGAAAAACTTTTTTGTTTTCAAAGCAAACGTCTCCAAACTCTGTATTTACTAGTTTTCAAAGCTTATCCATGTTTCTGCCAAGTTTGGTTGAAATCGAACATCTATATAGTATAGCTGCCATAGAAAAGTAAGGTTAGAAAAATAGTCTTAGTATGAAAAACCTTTTTTGTTTTCAATTTAAACCCTTTTAAAATTGCCATATATTTATTTTCTAAGCTTTCACACAATTCTTTAAAGTTATGTCCAAATCGGATGACTATAGGTTATAGCTGTCATAGGAATGATCGGTCGAGAAACTAGTTTTAGTGAGAAAAACTTTTTTGTTTTCAAAGAAAACGCCTCCAAACTTTGTATTTCTCAGTTTGCTATGCTTTTCCATGGTTCCACTAAGTTTGTTCGAAATCGGACATCTATATAGTATAGCTGTCATACAAGAGTAGAGTCAGAAAAGTAGTTTTCGTGATGCAAGGGTATACAAGCTTCAGCCGAGCCGACGTTAACTTTCCTCTAGTTTTTACCCACCGAATTTGTAGATATTAATTATTTAAATTTAATGATCCCCCTTCAAATATATAACAGACTCCGCCCTTGGGTGCGTTTAGCTCTGCCATTAAGTTTCCAGTAATTCGCTTTAATGGTCATGCTAATCGATTTAAATGAGTTGGCAAATTGCTTATGGTGTGTCCTTGAGTTCACTTAAAGTGAATGCTACCATCGATTTGTTTGCTGTCGCTCCTGGTTAGCTGTCATTCATAAATCATTCGTGTGTGTGTGTCTGTGTGTGTTTAGGGGGGTACGGGGGGGTTACAATTTCGGGCAAGAGGCCAAATCAATAGGGCAAAACCTCAACCTGCACCGATCCGGTTGAATTTGGTTGCCTGACTTATTTGTGTGCCAAATATCTTTTGTGCCGCCGATCTTGCGCTGCACAAGATGATTGTCTGTCAGTTTGCACTTGAACTTGACATTGCCGGGGCGCGTAGCCAGAGGGGGGGGGGGGGGAGGCGTAATGCTGCTTTGCAGCATTAGTTAGCTCATTCTATTAGCTGTTATTGACTTTTATAAATAGTCAACTAACACGATAAGTTCCTGTTGTTATAATTGGTTTGCCATTCCTTCCACTTTCGCCGTTTCTCTCTCTCCGTCTCCGTCTCCGACTCTCTCTCTCTCGCTCTCTCTCTCCCAAATGTGATTATAATAACTATATTTAGCGCTCCTTGGCCTTTGCTGACGTCGTCGAATTCTGTTCTTTTTCATGTTTTTGACTCACCTTTGACGATTAACCACAAATTACCCAGGATTGTGCTGGTTGGCTTATCACTCACTTGACACTTTAAGTACTTTGGTTGGCTGTGGCTCGTTAACGTTTCGCCAGTGCAGTCAATTGGTACAATTTCCTTAACAATTTCAATTGCTGTTGCATTAACAATTTCAAAATGCGTTGCACTGCTGTAGCCGTTGTAATAACCGGGACCCTGCCTAACAACGGTACAAAAAAACCAGGCAGAATTTAGAATTCAAGGTTTGTTTACCAGAGGAAACCCCACAAATTGCGGACAGGCTTAAGTTTTGCTCCCTACCTCAGAAATCGACAACAACAATCAACCGCTTACGTCGACGGACGCGAGCGTCGCCTACGACGCAACCAATCGACTCGAAAACGTTTGGAAAACTGGCCGATTGAAACCACAGGATGGCTGGCTGGCTGGCGAGAATTTCTTAACTTGGCACAACGCGATCGTTTTGACAGAATCAGCTAAAGATGCGACTGGGCCTCTGACAAACGTCCTCTGCACTCGCCAATTGAACGAAAAATGAGCAATAAATTTAATTTAAGCAGCGGCAAGCAACATTTCTTTGGCTTTGTTTTCATTTCGTTTTCACTTTGTCGCAAGGGTTGAGCACGCCGGAGAGCGAGAGAGGGGGCGAGAGGGCGCTAATGACGCCAAACAAACCGCGTCAAGCAAAAGCCCATTTCTAACTGGCTGGGCCCCTCTGATGATAGCCCCAAAAAAAAAAAAACAAAAACAAATAAATAAAAACAAAACAATACACAGAGACGAGACAATTGTTTAATAAACTTTGACACACTTTAAATTTTTCACCAAGAAAATTACCTTAAACAGCCAGCCAAGTCCCAAAATAGGCAGTCAGAGTGTGAGAGAGTCGCCCGGGGTTGTACCCTAGAAGTAACAAAAATATTCTTTGAGTCCCAGTGTAAAGAAAGCGTAGGCTCTGCGAAAAAACCCTATACATGATCACATAAATTTGCCAAAAACTATCACTTACTGAAAATGTTAACCAAATTCGCAATTTTTCAGCCTTAAAGTATGATATTTTTGTATGATTTTTCACATTTGAATGAAATCTAAGTGAATATTGATAAAGCTAATGTCCCACAGAAATATAATTTGTCCAAATTCCTTTAAATATTTGATAATAATACAGATTTAGCTGGAGTTATAACTTAATCTAAGGACCGACAGTCATATAGCTTTATCAGATATCAACCAAAAACTCCCCATTTCATTTATTTCATTAAGCTGTGGGTCTTTCGCTTAGGTAAAATATTAAAAAAAAATTACATTAAATAATACTAAATGATAAGCCAGCAAACATTTTGTTGTGTTTCTTACAGGGATGCAAACCACTCAAAAATAAGTACTGGTTCGGTTCAGTGGCTCGCACAGTTTCTAAACCGCCGGTTCGGTTCATTTCATGGTTTTTGGAGTTATATTAATCGCGGTTTCGGTTCGGTTCAGTGGTTCACAAAGGCACATTATAAAATATTATGATTTCTGTAGTAATGTGACTTTTTGAAATTTGATTTCTATAATCTATTTTAATATCTTTAAAATCCTTTGAGCAATGTCCAAAGTTTATTATGTCAGATTCCCTGGAATGTCCTTATTTATTGGCAGATTAAGAGTGAATTAAGGTTAAGAAGTACCACAGAAATTGAAATTGAAGAGATCTGTTTTTATTTTTGGTTTTCGGTTCGGTTCAGCAATTCTGATAGGAAGCCGGTCCGATTTGCGGTTCGGTTCACCAGCTGGAATAAGTAGTTCGGTTCGGTTCAAACCGGCTCGGTTCAGAACCGGTTTGAATCCCTGGTTTCTTATCTCTTTCGTCCAAGAATGAGAATTTGGTGTAAGTTTGAGGGGAGAATTTGGTGCTAGTGTGGCGATTTACACAAAAAAATTACATTAGGTATCACATTTTTATCATAAAATGGAAAAGTAAGCGATATGTGCCATCAAATTGACAACATATTTCTAAAAGAATCGACTTATATACCCAAATGCAATAGTTCATTATTCATTGGCGCAACATCTCTTAACAATTACTAAGCAAACCCTAGTTCTGTTGCCCCTTTTATGTTAAAATTACAACTTGAGAATTACAAGGTGTCTAATCTATGCAATATACACGATTATATACATATATAAATATATTTTTACATACACTTGCAGAGGTATGATGACTATAACATGTAGCTGCCATAGAAACGATCGGTCGAAAAACTAGTTCTAGTGAGAAAAACTTTTTTGTTTTCTATGGAATCGTCTTCAAACTCGGTATTTACTAGTTTTCTATGATTCTCCATTATTCTGCTAAATTTGGTCGAAATCGGACACCTTTATGGTATAGCTGGCATTAAATAGCTGGTTATAAAAATGGTCTTAGCAAGAAAAACTTTTTTGTTTTCAATGTTAACCTATTGAAAATTTGCACACATTCATTTTAAAAGTTTTCACACAATTCTTCAAAGTTTTGTCAAAATCGGCTGACCATAGGTTATAGCTGCCATAGGAATGATCGGTCGAGAAACTAGTTTTAGTGAGAGAAACTTTTTTGTTTTCAAAGAAAACGCCTCCAATCTTTGTATTTCTTAGTTTGCTATGCTTTCCCTTGATTCCACTAAGTTTAGTTGAAATCGGACATCTATATGGTATAGCTGTCATAGAAAAGTAGAGCCTGAAAAGCAGTCTTAGTTAGAAAAACTTTTCTGTTTTCCCTGAAAACGTCCTTTAAATTGGCATTTACTTATTTGATATGCTTTGACATAATTCTAAAAAGTTTTGTCAATATCGGATGACTTTAGCGTATAGCTGCAGTACGAATGATCGGTCGAAAATGAAGTTCTATTGAAAAAAACTTTTTTGTTTTTAATGGAATCGACTCCAATTTTCTTACATGTTCGTTTGTTTGATTCCAGTAAGTTTGGTTGAAATCGGACATCTGTATAGTATAGCTCAAATATAAAAATAAGGTCCGAAAAGTAGGCTAAGTGTGAAAATTGTGCTATAATCTTCTATATTTTTCATAATGAAAACTTATTTGAGAATATCGCGAATTTTAATATTTTCCGTACTGCTCGATTTTCACTACCTGACTATTTCACCGTCTTGATGTGATCAAAACTTAATAATATATTTTATGTTTGTAATTTTTGTGTTTTTTAGGTCAGTGCGTGTCTCCCAGTTGCCGCTACGGGGACATCTTTTCAGCAGCAGCTTGCCACCGAACTTCTGCCTACACTGCTGTCCCAGCAGCGCTCCGGAAAGTGATGAGTTTAGCAACATTTAGCTGGCGTCGATTGCTCGCCTGCTACAATTACCGCGCTAGCGATTGTTTTGGAGTTTTCGAAGCACGCAGTTATATAAGTAATGTCTTCAGTAAATGACTGCCGTCGATTGCACGCCTGTTCTGACGTTTCGCAATCTGTCCCTTTCGCTTGATGGCTTATCTCTTGCCTTCTCCTGAACATCGTTGGATATGAAGTTTTATGATTTCTTACCTTCTTACCTACAATGGAGATCTATACATATTTTTGGTAAGTTCTTTTAAAAACCATAACATTTTGCACTTGCAACTGCTACTTTGGACAGATCTTGGTATCTTAAGCTAGCTCTGCTTTCAATAGAGTGCAGAGGCCCTTCTCTTAGCTAAAAACGCCACCTTAGTTGCCTTCCAAGAAATCCCCGTTGCTTTCACCTCAAGTCCATTCCACCCCAAAAGAACTACCCTTTCGGTGTGACCGAACAAAATGAGCAGCGTTAATTTAAGGCGACGCACACTTTATTTTTATTATTTGCAATTTATGCAGATAAATTTATCTCATTTGCCTACAAACGGCCAAATTGGAAAATTGCAGCCAAACATTGTAGAGAGAAATAGAGAAATTTAGACAAAAATGTTACGCATACGCCACGCCGGAGTCGGCCCCCTGCCCAGACAGACAAAAGATGTACCGCTTTTATATGTTTTGCAATTTGTCATTTTAATTAGAGCGACGAACAGGTAAGCGGCTAGGCAATTCAGAGAATGTGGTATAAATAAATTGGCCACCGCAATCTCTTCCTTAAATATAAAAAAAAAACATGACTATGCCCATGGCCAATTATGACTGAGAGTTGCGTGTTGGAAAGGTTGGCTTACATAAGTCGAGTCGCAGTCGAAGCCAATTAGGGGTCATCGTCATTATCATCAATGTGTCTAAAAATTGCACTCTTAGCGGGTCACGCGCAGCTGGCGCAGGCAATCTTTGAGGGACGCCTGCACCTGACCCACTCAGCGCACGTTGCGTCGCCGTCGACTTTCCTCAATGAGAGCAACCAGCTAGCCATCGAGCAGTACAATGACACCAAAGACAGCTGTCTTTGTTTACGACCCATCTCTGTCTAACGCTGAGACGGAGCATGTCGAGTGCCGAATGGCGCATTGTTGCTTCGTTTGTTTACGGTCCATCCCGCTTGCACTTGCGGGCAGCCATCTCGCCCGCACGGCTCTCTAGGATCATGCGCCTTGGGCCACTGTATGGCATATAATTATGGCATTCAATGGCCGAGGTGTTAGTCTTGGCTGGCCCAGGGAAAGCTTTCAGGCACAGGGTGTTGGCACTGCAACCATCAGCTGTCCTTTGTTTACCACCGGCAAATGGACGAAAGTTGCTCTCACCAAATTGAAGCCAAGTTGAACATCTCGGCCAAAGGATGCTGGGGTATAAAAGAAGGCCTGGCCTCATCCACCGAGCACAGTTTATGACATTCGCTCGTCCAGATTCGTTAGGTGCTCAAAAAGTGCGTGTAACCACACAAAACGTCAATCAATTGCCCCACAAATCGAGTTAAAACTGCCGATTCGTAATCAAATGAACTTCCAACTTTGATTTGGAGGCACTCGCCGAGTAATTGGATTTTTGTGGGACGTTTTTTTTTTTTTATAACAAAAAAAAAATGACCGAAAATGGAATTCAATTAGCTGATGAAAAGCGGCCCCAACGTGCAATTATCCGATTTTCCTACCATTCTTAATTAATATTAAAACACTTAAAAGTTTTCCCGGCAAACAAAAGTGAGTGTTGTCGGGGAAGGGAGGGGAGTTAAGCTGAGGGGAGACAGTAAACAAGCGAAAGTTTTGCAAATACTTTAAATATTTGCAACAACACCTGAAAAATTGAATATTTTCATTAAAAAGTTAAAAGTTTCATACCGAATGCCTTTTGCCCGCTGCTGCCAACTGAGCCACAACCAAAAAACGACAGCCAATAAATAAAGTTTGAAAGTGCGTGAATATGCTACTGTGTCTGTGTGTGTGTGTGTGTGTGTGTGTGGGAGTGTGTGTGTGGGATCTAAGGGAACAAATATGCGACGGCTTAGAGGTGGTGCAAGTGAATCGTGAAGGCAACAACATAAAAAACCATAGTGCGTGGCAGCGAATGAGTGAAAAGGTTGAAATGGAAAATTAATCTTTGTCAAAGACCTTTTCGTTAGTCCCAACAATAACCTACAAGCCTTGAAGACCACCGAGCTGGTTCAAAATAGGCTGGTTACTGTCGCCCAACAGTTTTCCATTTCCAAAACCGATTCAACTGTAGCCATGCAGATTATAATACCAACCTGGCACATTGATTGCAACCATTTATATGTTTGCATAGTTTTTAAAGTATATTTTTGCCTCTTACTTTGTGGTAGGTGAGTTATTTCAGACCCCGTTTGCCGTGACTTACGACTCATTAAAGAGCGAAAACCCGGAAAGAGGAAACAAAATGGTAATAACTAATATGTTTTATGCCAATCAAGTGGAAAATCATGCGGATTGCACATTTAAAAGATGTACATGGTACTGAAACCAGCTTTTCAACACAAGAATTGAAAATAGATAGCTACCCAGAAGTTGTTATGGTAATGGTTATTAAGCCGCGATTAAGATAGAATGTATCAAACCCTTCGAAAGAGAATGATTCATTATATAAAATAGTAATAATCCAATACAAACTTTTGCCTCCAATCAAGGGGAATATAAAGCCGGTTGAAAAGAAAACAAAAGCATTCATTCTAAATCCAATAAATACTTAAGAAACTACTTTTCAATACCACAAACGACTCACATAACTAATTAAGTTAGACAATACTGAACCGCGATAAAGGAAACTATAAATCAAGATCATAATGAAAGTTTCAAAATGTTTACCGTGACTGACAAGTCTGTAAATAGCGAAAATATATCTAGTACTCACAATTGTTTTGGTCATAAAATGAAAACGATTGCAAACTTTTTATACGCTTGCAAAGGTATTATAATTTTGCCTAGAAGTTTGCAAAGCATAGAAATATTCATTTTTGACCCCATACACTGTATATATATTCTTGATCAGCGTGACGAACTAAGACGGTTGAGCTTTGTACACGAACTAGTCTTTAAGTTTTGAAGCTATCGAGCTGAAATTTTGCAAAGAGTCTTCTTTTTGCTGTACACTACTAAGATATCGAAAACGACCAGATCAAATGAGTTTATCTCATAGCTCCCCTAGGAACAATCGGTCGGAAAACTAGTTTTATTATGAAAAACTTTGTTCTTTTCAATGGAAACGTCTCCAAACTTTGTATTCATAAGTTTTCTATGCTTTTTTATAATTTTGCCAAATTTGATGAAAATCGGACAACTATGTGGTATAGCTGCCATACAAAAGATAGGTCTGCAAAACAGTCTTAGTAAGAAAAACTTTTTTGTTTTTGATGGTAGCATCCTACAGTTTTGTATATTATTGTTTTACATGCTTTCATCCAATTCTACAAGTTTTGGTCCAAATCGGATGACTATATCATATAGCTACCATACGAACGATCGGTCGGAAATGGGTTGTTGCGGGAAAAAATTACTTTGGAAAATGTTTAAGCCAACACTTGCAAATCTTTAAAGATTTCTGTGACACCCCCGAATAAGTATAATAATAATTATGACTTTCAACCCATTTTCACAAAAATTTAGCTTAGTGACCGCATCATAGGCGACTCGCCACCAAATCATCACATAAGCAATCAGTGAAGTCACCAATCACTTCAGAAAGATGTTTTGGAATGAGTTTGGATGCTTCTTTTGATGGTACAGCATCTACTCTATCGTTCTGTTTGTTAAACGATACCTCTAGGATGAAATTTTTTTTTTCTGAAAACAGAATTCGTCTGTGTGCATTGTTCGCGAACTAGCAAAGCAATGCTTTCGATTTGAGTTTGCGTTTTCGTTTCAATACTGTTGTAGGCACTGAGTCCCAAGTAAAGTTTCATGATGAGTGACATGCACTCCTTGCTGATATGCATCTCACGAGACATGATTTTCTGCTTGCGCAGTGGATTTGGACGAATTAAATCTTTCACGGCTTTGTTGGCTTGTGTCGTTTTCACAGTGCGTGGATCATCGGAGTTTGAGAGTTATTTTTTTCCATCGGTATCTTCAAATAACTTCATGGTGTATCCTAACAAAGTTACTGGAAAGCACTACATCCAAAAGTTTCACCTTTTGCAGGCCAAATATAACCATACGAAGCATCTCCGAGTCCATAAAATAAAGGTAGAGGCATGATACAACTATTAAGGTCAGGCGCACCTTTTTAAGTACTTAGCTTTTGCGCAAAGAACCTCACGCTTCAAGACTACTCGAAACACTGAACGCTTTAAGTACTTTGCTGAGGGCGCACACTGCGAGCGCCTTAACCTTGTTGTTGTATCATGGGTAGTTATGTAGAGTATAATATGGTTTTTTAAATTTTTTTTTATAATTTAGGATGCTAGAATATCAATGGAGTCTGCTAGACTTAGTCTCTAGTTCGAAAACTTTTTTTTTGAATTTATTGTTCTTGTTTCCTTCAAATCAAACTGAAAGTACGACTATATTAACTTTTAGCATATGTTTTTGTGTATTTGAACTTAATTTTAAGCACAGTTCTTTGTTTTTCTCTTGGAGTTAAATTCTAGTTTAGTTTCATCTAGTTTTTTTCCTCTGCCACTTTAGTGTGCTAAGCGTTTTTTGGGTTTCTGCTCAACTGTCATGTGTTCCGTTCTCATCTTTGAGTATGCTCTGGTTTCTCTCAGCATGAGGACTAAATCAATTTTTCGGGCTTCCATCGTAGTCACGGTTCGCAGACCGCGACATGAACATGAAGCACGTGTTGCCGCCTGGTCTTGTTTCTTGTGCCCGCCGAGTCAGCTGTCAATGTCTCTGTGTGTGGGTGTGTGTGTGTGTGTTTAAACCGCCATCATAATCAGCAGCATCATCAACTCCCCTCACACCATCACACCCTCCCCCACCATCCCATCATCTGTAGGTTCCGTTGCCTGTTTTGCTTTGTTAAAAGGATTTTCACGGATTTCCGTTGTAATTTGAAAAGTTTTTTGTGCAACTTTTTTCATTTAGAACCACTGCGAGAGTCGCTGCTTGGTGGGTAATGGTCTGGGCTTTGTTAGTTTTTTGAAGTGGGCCTGTGCCAAAAGCACCTGGCAAACAGGTGTTAATTGTTTTCAAGCTAATTTGCCAGCGATAATGAATTTTTCGCTTAAAAATCGCCCCACCACCCCACGCAAGACAAAATAAAAAGAAGAAAATTATAATTAAATTGTTGGCCAGGCGAGAGCAGATTTGAATTACTTGACAAGGTTAACCCAACCAGCCAGCAAACAGCAGCAAACGGAGGTACACTAAAGCGGCCCCCTTTTGTTAGGCAAAAACTAACACACATCTCAACAGGTGTGAAAACTGCGTGCAACCCATGCCCTAGGGGTGCGTGTGTGCCTGGGTGGGAGATAATTGAATTTGTGATTTTAAGTGCTGTTCAGTTAGAGCTCGTCTTTGTGTCCACAAAAGTCACAAAAGTGCAAATTTGCTCCGCAAAGTATGCATCACTGAATTACGCATACGCCACGTGCGACAGGGCGACAGGGCGACAAACGTGTAAATTCTTTTCGTCCAGGGGAAACAACCAAAAAAAAAGAAACTGTCAGCCAACCAGCTGTGAGCTGCCAATTGGCCAAGTGTCCACAAACAAAACGAATGGAAACATGAGGCAAACAAGACATCACCAAAACTTTTGACAACACAAAACAAAAAAACTCAACGATATTTGTACACTCTGCATGATTTGAACAAAATGCGATTAAATAACATTTCAAATTACATCGAAAGTGTATGCCCATTTGCTAACACTCTTTTGCTCATAACTCGACCACCGTTGATCCCAAGCTTCAGCAAATCCTTCGGTGGATCACTAAAACATACTGATTACTAAATATGCCCAGAAGGAACGAATCTTTTTTAGATACAATTCTGGATTTTATGATGTTATATTTGCTTTTAGGCATCCAGAATTCTAATTTCATTACCAGACATGAGCATGAGCTGTTCGAAAGTGTTCCCAGGTAATATTCAATTTCACAAACTTACCGTTTCAGTCCTGATACCTTCATTTACTACTAAACACACCGTCGACTACTTCAAGTGGCATTGTGAAAAGTTACCTTACCTGCTGTTGCTGCTCTCATCTAAAATGCAAATGGAGGCCGCCGACACGGCCTTTGGGGGGTGGTCGGTCCACACCGCTTCCCATTCCTCACCAAAAATTCAAATCTCATCGCACTCCTGGCCGGGCAAATTAGTTTTGTATGAGCCGCTGCCAACATAAACCAAAAACACGGGGCCAATATATCGCGCCTTTTCGACTATAAATTATACAGAACATTTTCCAAGAGGCTGTCATAATTTTTTTTTTTTCTGGATATAAATACATATCCATTCCAGTTTCTCTGGGCATTTCACAATCCCATTTGCACGTAATCCGCTTTATTTGTTGTTTAACTTTTCATCTGAAAATTCTGAAATGGAATGGCAAATTTGGGGGGGATGGCAAGCCGAGCCGAGAACGAAAGCCTACTCTAAGGCTAACTTCTTAAGTGCAGTGCAACTTTTTGACACTTGAAACTGAGTTCTGTGGTGTAATTGCATTTTATTTGCACTTCAGCGAGTGAAAAACAAGTGAAAGAGCAGAGGGCAACAAAATAACCATTGTACAACGGTTGGGGTGGGTTTGGGGTGAAGGAAGGGATGGGGATTGCATCAAATTTGCATGAAACTCAAGTCAAGTGACGATAATCGCAAGTGTTTGTTTGCTCCGGCTGCAATTGAATTCGTTTTACAAATGGAAGGGGCCAAATTGTGTATGAAAATTGCATTTTGGGAGCTCATCAAATTTTGAGCTGCTTTTAAATTAATTACAATTTTCACTGGAAATGGAATTAAGTTGGCAAAATATTAACATTTGTGTATAACTCTTAAATATACTCTGGCGTTATTCATTTCATACTCACAAGACTTAATTGAATTCTTTTGGTGCTTTATTTTGCCTGATCTTATTCAGATTTGAGCATAAGTCAAGTCTTAGTATATTTGAATTGCATCTTAAGGCTGATGTTTCAAATTTTGTGCATTGCTTTCCTAATTTTTGTCGCATTTTATATTATTTACGGAATAATGAAAGATTCATGGCCGTTTCTATCATCTTCTACATAGCTGCTATGTGTCGAATAAACTAAGATTTTGCTCTGTTATTTGTAATGTTAGGTGACAGATAGCTCTATGTAGAAGATTATAGAACGGCCCTTAGAACACTGAAAGATAATTTTAGATCTATGTTCTTATTTTTGGTTTATAGCGCAAAGTTCCCGAGTTTTTTGTCGGCTCTAATTTAGATTCAGAATAAGTTTAAAGTTAATATTTAAGCTCTCTTTCTAGTACAGGGCTGGGCTGCCACAGCCATAGAGTTAAAACTTGGTGAATTTGATGGCAACAACCAGAATATCATTTGGAAAAAGTTCTAAACCAATCCGAACACACCAACCTTACCGTCCATATGGTCATACATGGCGGATGCGTAATATAATTCGATTTATTTTTGTATGCCCTTACAGAGTGTGTTATAAAACTGTTCGGATTTGTGTAACACCTCGAAGAAAGCATCTCCAACCACTTAAAGTATATATATTCTAGATCAGCACTACGAGCTGAGTTCATTAAGCCATGTCCGTCTGTTTCTATGCTATTTTCTCCTTCCGTTCGAAAGCTAGCTGCACCAAACTTTGCACGAAGTCTGTTAGTACAAATACGCTGCTCATTTGTCTGATTCGGCCAGATCGAACGACTGTAGCATATAGCTGTCATAGAAACAATCGTTCGGAAAACTAGTTTTAGTGGTAAAAACTTTTTTGTTTTCAATGCAATTGTCTCCAAACTCAGTATTTACTAGTTTTATATGCTTCTCCATGATTCTGCTAGGTTTGGTCGAAATCGTAAATCTATATAGCATAGCTGCCATAGAAAAGTAAGGTTAGAAAAATAGTTTTAGTTAGAAAAACTTTTTTGTTTACAATGTAAACCTCTTTAAAATTGCCACATATTTATTTTATAAGCTCTCACACAATTCTTAAAAGTATTGTCAAAATCGGATGACTGTAGGTTATAGCTGCCATAGGAATGAGCGGTCGAAAAACAAGTTTTAATGAGAAAAACTTTTTTGTTGTCAATGGAAACGCCTTCAAACTTTTTATTTCTTAGTTTGCTATGCTTTCCCATGATTCCATATTGTTTGGTCGAAATCGGACATTTATATAGCATAGCTGTCATAGAAAAGTAGAGTCTGAAAAGTAGTATAGGTGAGAAAAACTTTTTTGTTTTTAATGGAAATGTGCTTAAAATTGGCATTTATTTATTTTATATGCTTTCACACAATTCTACAAAGTTTTAGCAAAATCGGATGACTATAGCATATAGCTGTCATAGGAACGTTCGATCGAAAAAGAAGTTCTAGTTCTTTGTTTTAAATGGAATCGACTCCAAACTTCTTACATATTCGTTTCTTAGGCTTTTGCATGATTCCACCAAGTTTGGTCGAAACCGTACATCTATATAGTACAGCTTCCATAGAAAAGTAAGTTCCGAAAAGTAGTCTTATTTAGAAAAACGTTCTAAAAGGGTTAACAAACTTCCTCCGAGTTAGTTTTTCATATTTTATGTTATTGTTTGTTTTGAAGCTTAAAAATCATTCAAAAACAAAAGCTTTTCTCAATTATTGTTAAGCCTTACTTCGAACATAAGTCCTAGTTTGAGCCTTATCTGTCCTAAAAGAAGGAGTACGGGCTAAATCGGGCAAAAAGTGTTGATAGCCAGGCGAAATTTAATTTTAAGTCCACAGGGGAAAGGTGTTTCGAGTATGTTTTCTCAGACTAAGGACGTATAAGAAAACCAATTAATGTTTATTATTTATCAAGTATAAAGCAATTGCTTAGGGCCGATTTCTCATCTTCTATATAGCTGCTTTGTGTCAGATAGGGTTTGATTGTGCTCTATTATTTGTAGGTTTATGTAGCAGATTAGAAATGCGGGCCTTAGTATTATTTACATACTACATACGATTTTACTATATTTTGCATATTTTACTTATTTTATTTTCTTATTTTTATTAGAAATTATGACATACATTTTACCTCTTTTTTATGTAATCAAAAAGTGAAAAAGGGGTAAAAAAACAAGAAAGAAAGTCGGTCAAGCCCGACTATAACATACTCTGTACCAAGAAAATTTTTCATCATCATAACTCGAAAACCGTTCATCCGATCTTCTTCATTCCTTTGGCGGATGCGATAAGTTATCCTAATAACTAAATATGTCCAGACAGGAACAAGCCATCTATCTTCAAAACTGTGGGAGATATGACGTTTTTTCTAAATTGCGGGGGCGGGAGGGGGCGTGGCCAAAATTGAAAATAAACTTGATCTGCCTGCAGACATAAGAAGCATATGTCCCATACATGTCAAACCTCTATCTCTTACCATCTCTGAGATCTGTGCGTTCATACGGACAGACAGACGGACAGACGGACAGACGGACATGACGGACATGACTCGGCTGTTGATGCTGATCAAGAATATATATACTTTATGGGGTCGGAGATGCTTCCTTCTGGATGTTACATACTTTTGCACAAACTTATAATACTCTATGTACCTACGGTACAGAGTATAAAAATTTTATTTGGAAGGTATATGTCTTAAATATCCTTTTAATCGTCCAGCGGAGCTGCAAAAACATCCAAATGATCAACAATTTTCATATTCTCTCGATAATTTTTAGCTTCTTTGGATGATTAAAAGGATATTTAAGACACATACCTTCCAAATGGATACCGATAATCAGGTTTCTATCAGCCCTGAAAAGTTCAGTACTGAAACGTAGAACTGCAGGGCAACAGAGTATTACAAACATTTCGCCCATTGTTCACCATCATCACATTTGCATGACACTCAACTTAAGTGCTGATTATAATGATAATGGCTAGCAATTGAAATCGTTTCACTAATGGATAGGCCAAATTAACCTTTATTTGAAATAAACTAGCAGAAAAGCAATCATAACAAATAATTTTCCACAGCAGCTCAATAAACAAAAAAAAAAAACTTTAATATAAGCAAAAAGCTGGCCTCGCCCCAACAGATTGCAGCAGCCACAATTAAGTGTGTCCTCGTCGCTGTCCGTTTTGTGCATTCAAAGCAATTCGACAGCTGACAGTAGACAGCTGGCTCGACTTTCTCTCTCTCTCTCTCTCTCTGCCCATCTCCTTGTTTTATCTCAAACTAAATGAATTTTTCATTAAAACAGTTGCAAATTATTTAGTTCCATGTTGGGCCAGTAATTTGCATAATTTAAAGTTCAACTTGTTTCTGCACATTTTTCAATTTGGCCAAACCAAAAAACTTTTCCGTTTCGCTTGTTGCTGCACAGGGAAAATCATGAATGAATCTTTTGGCGCCTTTTTTCGACGCCTGCGTCGTAGCCTGTGAGAGCGTCTGCCGGTTGAAATTGAATCCGTGCAGCATCTTTCAATCGTCACATAAAGCCGTGCGTTTTCAATGGACCAGAACAGTTGCGGTCTGGAGCTCGTCGCGGGCGTTTCGTAGCGGGGAAAACAAGCTAAACTGCAAGTCGAGGGAAATCATTGTGATAAATGTAATAAATTTATGAATTATGCGAAATGTGAAAACTATTGGTGATAAATTTAACACAATGAAGTGAAGTGAAAAATCGAAAGCAATTCTTTTGTTTGTGGTAATCTCTGTGGAAGTCCCTCAGGGCGATTTCCCCCCCCTCGCAGCTCAGCCCACTTGTATTGGCTGCATAACAAATTCGCATCAGGCATTCAGAACAACATCTCTGATGACTTTGAATGAAAGTGCACTTGGCATGCTGAGCAACTGCTGCTCCGTCGTCGTCGTCCAACCAACTCTACTTCACTTCAGTGCACAGTTTACAGTTTACACACTACAAGAAGCACACAAAAAAAAAAAGAAGAAGGAATCACAATTACAAATGCAGGCAGCATTTTGCATAATTTATGTCAAGCATGAAAACAACAACTAAAAGCGGGCACACACACAAACAAACACACTCACACACACAAAAGTATACATGGTCATAAATAAGTGCAGGTTTAAATACCACGGCAACAATTGTGAAATATGGCAGAATAATAGAAAGGACCAGCAGAGCAACCTGAATATGTATATGAAATGTTAGTTACAAGAGTAGCTTAACTGACAGGCCCAACCCAACACAACAAAACAACGAAATGGGGGTGGCAGAGGTGGCGGGTGTCCTGCTTAGAGGGATGAAGGGTTACAGCACAGTTTAATCTTACAACAAAGGTCAACGCTTAGCCAAGAGACGCCGAGTCCAGTATGCTTTGTAACCAAACTCTTTTCTTTAGCAAGGATTTAGTTATGATTTAAATATAGTTTTATTTGGCATTTAGAGCATTCTCTACATTTCACTTAAGACAGCTCCAATTCCTTGATTCCATTATTTGAGCACACATTTATTCACTCGGGTGAGAGCCACATTATGGTCAGTAGTGGTTGACTCTTAAAGCGCCCTTATCTTTTACCCTAACAATATCAAAGTTAAGGTAGGGCGGACACAATTCTAGGTGGGAGTTTTATTCCGTTTTATCAAGAGTGTTGTAGAAAGGTAGGATTCAAAATCTATATTTACGAGTCCACGACTTGATAAATGAGACCTGGCCGGTATTTGTTAAAGCTCAATACTCAATTAGGCCACATACAATTGTTATGTACGACAAATTGTAAACCATTGAAATGATTACTCATCGATAAACTATCGCTTGACTCTGTTTGCAATGCTGTACTATCGTTAAAACTATTTCGCAACTTGAGTCAAAAGAAACTATTGCAATATCTGTATCTGTATCTGTATCTGTTTTGTGATATATTGACCTATTACAACCTGGCCTGGCTCATACAAAATATGAAGTGGCACAACAATATCGCTTTCATAAGTGCCCAGGTGTGGTACAGCGGGTAGTGTGTGTGCCTGTTGTGCCAGGGTTCGTAGGTTTTGACCCAACAAAAAAAACTTACTCATCCGATCACCTTCACTAGCTATAGGCGCATGCTTTAAAGTTTCTAGTCATAAAAAGCATAATCAAACATTACCGTTTAGATTTAGTCTTAACTGTAGGTCGTTTTCTCTTTCTTTCCTTAAGCAAAGGATCCAAATTTTGGTCCTGCCAGAAAACAAAAAAATCGAGATATCCGGGACTGAATCAATCCCAAACGTTTTCAGAAGTCGGTCAATCCCGGATGTTCTCATTCCAAGTAGGAATATGATTGACTTGAACTCGGATATCTCGGATCTATTATGACTTTTTCTTTAAATTTCAATCCGAAGGTCGAGATAAATTCAATTTTTTGAGCTTCATTTTATCGCCCCATTTTTTTCTGTGTGCCTAATTCTGCGAATCCCAAGCCTTACGGTTGCTAGTAGGTTATTCAAAATATTGGAATACACGTACTCAAAACTGTATGTCTCCGCCTTAGAAAATCGCGTAAATATTAAGAATAGTTTAGCTTAAAGCTAAGATAAAGTACTTTACAAAAATATAAATATAAGTCAAAACAAACAAAAAGTTTCCCATGAAACGAGTCGATATAAAGATAGAAATTTGCTTATTTAGCAGCTTTAAGCTCATATTACCTAAAACGTGATAGACCAGTTAGTAGCAAGAAGTATCGACCTTTAAATATCGATTACTATCTCATACTTTTTGGTAAGCTTAACCGTTTCAGTAACGGATCTAGGAGTGGGGCTGAAGGGGCTAAACCCCTTCCCAAAGGCTAACTCTAAAAATTTTCTGAAAAGTTCTGATTTCTGCAAGTTTATTGCTTCTCACATCACATATATTTGGTTAGTTGGGATATTTATGCTCTGGACGGGCTTCAACCCCTCATAGCCCCTCTTCTAGATCCGCCACTGATTTTCGTGGGACCTCCTTCGAAAGAGAGTACTATGTAAGCGGAAAATAAATGGGATTTAGATTGCAACTCAATAAGTGTATTAACTGCCCACAGTTGAGCTGTAGAGTTATTGAATTGAGACAATTTTTGGATGCTTTACAAGTCCAAAAATATAAATAAAAAAAAAAAAATTTTTTAAAAACATTTAAAATTCCTCAATTTTAACATTTCTGTAGCTCAACCGAGTGTTGTTTTTTTCTTCTTGAAGTTTACGACTTGTAAAAAGTTTGATACTAACGCAATTCATTAAGTCATTCATTAAGACGATACATCATTTGCAAATTGTATGTGACTATGACTGGTAGGGAACAATTAGCTTCTTTCTCTTGTGAAAATCACATTGTGTATCGTATAAAGTGGACATAAAAATCGAATAGCAGCAATACACATGAGATGGGTGAAAAATGTCCCAGTTTAATGTGAGTTGACTGCCAAAAAAAACTCAAAGGAGAACTCATATAGCCTACTTATCAACAGCTTTTCATAAATTCTTGTGATTCTCACATTGACTGTTACATTTGTCTGATATCTTCGTGGAGAAACTTTAACGAGGTATCAGAAAATTGAAAATACAACAAAATTAAAACTCGGTAAATAAAAGTAGGTTTTATGTAAAAGTGCCGCAATAAGCTAGTCTTCCCAGTGCAATTGCGGGATCGTAGTGAAACTAAAAGTTGATTTGTTAAACAACGTAAAACAATTACAGAGTTACAGTACAGATAGCCATGTGAGTTGATCAAAGCAATTTGAACCGGTTCTATTGTTATCTTAGTTCTCATATGACAATCAAATTTTTCTCACTTTATATGTTAGATTAACCATTACACTTTTATGATAACTCTTCTGAGAAACTTTCATTAAGTGAAAATGCATCCTTAAAGCTAGAAGTTTTGGATTGTATATGTCTACATAAAACTGTGTTTTCAAAATTTAACGAGTATATCCTATTAGTAGGGTTCCTACTGTAGTGCATGCTGCAAACTCATTTAGCTCTGCGCCGTTGCAACTTAACTTTTTTTCCAGCCGAAAAGTATGCACCTTTTACATGAACTTCTAGATATTCCGGGAAAATCTTGGTATAAATGGGCTATAAATATTTTTTTAAAACAAAAATATCTTCCAGGGTTAGGGCGAAACTTTATTTTCAAATTGTTTATCCACTTGCCAGGAACTTAGGAAATTATATTTAAATAGTAAGAATGTTTTTATAAATAATACTTGAAATACAAATCGCCAAGTCGCTGCACTCCTAGAGGGGGAACTGCTACCCTAGCAGCGAGTCTTCTTAAAGAAAAGCATTGAAATATTCATTTCCGACCCCATAAACCATATATATTCTTGATCAGGGTGACAAGCTGAGTCGATTGAGCTTTGTCCGTCCGTCTGTCTCTTTCTACGCGAACTAGTCACTCAGTTTTAAAGCTATCGAGCTGAAATTTTGCACAGCGGCTTCTTTTTGCTGCACACTACTAATATGTCGGAGCCGACCGGATCGGATGACTATATCCCATAGCTCCCATACGAATAATCGGTCGGAAAACTAGTTTTAGTGAGAAAAACTTTTTTCTTTTCAATGGAAATGTCTCCAAACTTTGTAATCGTAGGTTTACTAGGTTTTTTTACAATTCCACCAAGTTTTATTAAAATCGGACTACTATATGGTATAGCTGCCATACAAAAGACAGGTCTGGAAAACAGTTTTAGCTAGAAAAACTTTTTTGTTTTTAATGGTAGCATCCTGCAATTTTGTATTTGTTTATTTCACGTGCTTTTACATAATTTTACAAATTTTTGTCCAAATCGGATGACTATTTCATATAGCTCCCAAACGAACGATCGGTCGGAAGATGGGAAAAAGAGTATTTTTTGAAAATATTCAAGCCGAAGTTAGCTTAGCTTTCTCGCTTTCATCAGTTTCACCTCATTTTCAATTGCGAGTCTTTTCGGGTTAAGCAAATAACAATTCATAAGAAGACAATTGATTGTCAAGCCATATATGAGGCCTAAGTGTGAGTTAAAACATTAAAACTGTAATCCAGGAGGCCTCGAAGTTTCTATATATCGCTCATACGCAGTGTGGCCTTTCGTACAAGTAATTTTCACCCCTTTACAAACATTTGGCATTAACTTGAACTCCATTCAATGTGACAACCATTAAATTGTTCAAAAACAAATGTCATTTTCGAAAATGTGCAACTGTTTTAAGGGTCGTATGGGTAATATTTTACAAGGCATTCAGGTCACCTGGCGCCAATTAAGACTTAAAATTGATTAAACTTCAATCCATTTCGCCGTCCCCCTTTTAAGTATGCTCCCAGTGTAGACCAATTGGGGGTAGCAAAAGCTATTACCTTTACGATTTCACCCCATAGAGCAAATGTCAAACAGTTATGTCGCTCTCGCTGGCTCCCTTCTAAGCAAACCCTTTTCGCCTGTAATGTCTCTGCATGGCTGGTCGTTGAAATAAAACAAAACGTGGCAACAAAATGGGCCAAAAAGTTATTTTAAGCGCAAGGCGAAAAGTGTGCACCAAGAGTGAAAGAACGAAAAAGAAAATGTCCATAAAGCGGTTGGCAGGTGGGTGGGGGGTTGAGGCGGGGTTGCCGTGTAATCTCGAAACAATTATGCATACGCGCGCATACACAGAAATCTGTGGCGCGAAATGCTCAAAATAACAAAGAAAACTAGCCCCCAAAAGCCTTGAAATGAAAGCGCAAAACAGTTTGCCATAAAAAATAATGGCCAAGTGGTGAGGTCCATTTCATCGAAGACTGCTTAATCCTTTTGAAATGCCCCGGGGAGGGGACGGGGGCGGGGCCGGTTTCAGCTTTAGTTTCCCATGCCCCTTTCCATGCCGATGCTGATGCATATTTTTATGACCCCCCCCAAATACTTTCCAGTGTGTTGTTATGTGAGCGGAGATACGAAATGAGACCAGAAGTGAGGCCAATAAAAGGGCGATAAAACTGACGCCAATACACAACCAGTCGAGCGGGAGGAACGGAGGTGCACGGCGAACGGTGAACGGCGATAAGCGTGTCCTGTCGGCACAAGTGCATAAAAAGGCGATAAATATTTCCATTTCCAACCTCCGACCGACAATTCAAATGCCTTGGTGATTAATGGGCCAGGGGCCATTGCCGACGGGATGCGCATAATTCACGAGAGCCAAACGACCAGATATTGCCAGCAGCGGCGGCGTCAGCCATGGCTGGGTCCCCTCTTGGTATTGAGCATGGCCTGGACAGCTGCCGCCGGCATGGAGTCCTCCGCAGAGCTACGACTGCAGCAGCAGCAGCAGCAGCAGCAGGCAATTAAATCCCTGCCAGGTGTCGGCGTTGCCTCAATTAGTGCCACATCCCTCGCCCAGCAGCACAACCGTCCATTGTGGGACCCTCAGCACTCAAATTGGAAAACCAAACGCACGAAAGTCAAGCGGCGACAGCGGCTCAACTCGCACAGCAACCTGCCCAGCATGGGCAACTCCTCCACCACCCCTGCCCACTACGCGCTGAATCTCACCAGCTGGCCGGAGCAGCGTTATCTGAAGGTTAACCAGGTATTCGAGAGCGAACGCCGCATGTCCCATGCGGAGATACAGCGCAATCATGGCAAAATTGTATTGCTCGGCCTGTTCGAGCTGTCAACGAAACGTGGACCCCGGCCGGATGGACTCAGTGAGCTGGGAGCGGCCACCATGGCGGTGGAGCATATCAACCGCAAACAGCTGCTGCCGGGCTACACGCTGGAGCTGGTGACCAACGACACGCAGGTGAGCACAAAAATTTAATGTGGCATTAAAACTTAATAAGAAACAAAATCGAGCAGCTAAAAAAAGAAGAACAAAAAAAGGACGCAAATATGTCATCAAGGAATTTTTGTTGTTGTTGTTTTCATTGCGTTTGAGTGTGACAGAGTCTCAAGTCAAGTCGTTTGCCGCTTTTGATGGCCCCCGCCCGTCTCTCTATCAAAGTCAACGTTTTAAAAATGTTTATTGCCGGCATCGTAACGCACTTTTTTATACCCTCCCGCCCATTGGGAAGGATTCAGTTGTCATACAAAGCAAATTCACAACTTAATGATTCTTCAGTCACGGCTTGCAAGTAAATATCTTTGTTTACATTCCGGTTTCGAAGTTGAACCAAAATGAAAAATCTGTCAAAGCATTGACTGCTGTTACGCTGGGCTGCACTTCAAATTTCGTTTATTTGCTGTTGCTTTCAATGAAACTGCTGAGGTTACCAAAGCAAAAGTTGAAGCGACTGTCGAGGGAATCAGAGAATTGTCAATGATATAAAGATCAGACTTTGTTGACATTTGCCACAATCATTTGACTGAATATAAAACATCAAGAAATTGTCACATTTCTTCACAACAAAAGGCTGCATTATTTGACTTTAAACAGTTTATTGAAAGAGCTGTAGTTATTCGTAAAGAGTTTGCAAGAAGTATTAGTGTTTGTCTCCTTTTGGGATATTGTTTTAGTACTAATTCTAAGCTGTAAAATATATTATCCCAAACCATTGTAGGATTTTTTTAAGCGAAGATATACTTGATACTATATATACTATATATACTATATATTACTTAAATTTCTCTGTTTTTATGCGATTGATGCTGATGATCCTTTTACATGCGGCTCGCCGGTATCGGTGTATAAAACTTGGGGCTACATTTAGGTTTCGTATGAATGAAGTTTTTGTCTTAGAAAGAGAATCTCTTCCGGTTTAAAGAAAACTTCTCTCTAAAACAGCTCTCAAAATGTAACTCCCATTTCGTAAGGTGGGTAAGAAAATTGTCTATGCTTCCAATGCTAGCCTCTTCATTAAGTATTTTATGCTTTTGTTGCCCTAGAACTCCGATTATATAACCTCAGAAATGTTTTCTTTCTAGACTTTACTGCAGAAAACGGGGAAACTAAGTTAACTTCGGTTGTGCCGAAGTTTATATACCCTTGCAAATATTGAAATATTTTCAAAATAATTTTTTTCCCACAACGACCCGCTTTCCGACCAATCATTCGTATAGAAGCTATACGATATAGTCATCCGATTTGGACAAAACTTTGTAGAATTGGGTGAAAGCATGTAAAATAAGCAAATACAAAATTGCAGAATGCTATCATTAAAAACAAAAAAGTTTTTCTAACTAAGACTGTTTTTCAGACCCATCTTTTGTATGGCAGCTATATCAAATAGTTGTCCGATTTTCATCAAACTTGTCAAAATTATGAAAAAGCATAGAAAAACTATAAATACAAAGTTTGAAAACGTTTCCATTGAAAAGAAAAAAGTTTTTCATACTAAAACTACTTTTCCGACCGATTGTTTCTATGGGAGCTATGAGATATAGTCATCTGTTTCGGCCAATTCCGACATATTAGTTGTTTGCAGCAAAAAGAAGACTCTGTGAAAAATTTCAGCTTGATAGCTTTAAAACTGAGAGACTAGTTTGCGTAGAAACAGACAGACGGACAGACGGACATGGCTATATCGACTCGGCTGTTGATGCTGATCAACAATATATATATATACTTTGTAGTGTCGAAGATGCTTCCTTTTGGCTTTTACATACCTTTGCACAAGCTTTGAATACTCCATGTACCTACGGTAAAGACTCTGTACTACAGAGTATACACAGAGGGAAAACCCGTGTTCAGAAAGTAAGATTTTTTCATCTCATAACAAGAACAGAATGTGCTCTCAAATTTTTGAGAACAAATGTTCCGAATGTTCTTGAAATGAGCACAATTCAGCTCATCACCGAAAAGTATAAGTAGCCATTCCGACGAGCGTCTGCAGAAGTGGGCAACAGCCTAACGAGCTAAAGGCAGGTGGGGTGTTGTACGAGGCGGATGTCTCTGCGGACTTGAAGCTGGAATCGGACCTAGACCTGGAAACCTGGACCTGGAATTGGTTCTGAATTGGATCTGGACCCTGGTCCTTTGGTCTTGCACTCGATCTGGACCCCTGGTCCTGACATTTTTGTTTTTTTTTGAGCTTTAAATGTTCTTAAAAATTGAACATTTCAACTCACATCAAGATTTTGCGTTCTCAATTAAATTTCTTCAAGTAAGAAATTGTTCTTGAAGTGAGAAAGTCCGCTCATGATTAGTTTTTGGCACCGAATGTACTCATATTGAGACGAATGTTCTCCGTTTTTTCCCTCTGTGTAGTCATCAAAATGAATCGTTGGCAGAGTCTCGCGGCATTCTTGTGTTTTAGACACTGGATTGGTAACCCTTTGGTCACTGTATTAGTCACAGTTTTAGTATCAGTTTTAGTCACTGTTTTAGTCACTGTTTTGTTCACTTTCTTGGTCACAGTTTAGTGACCAGTCAAACGTTCTTAAAAAAGCTTCGCTCCAAAAATTTTGATTAAAGCATTAAGAGTCTTATTAAAACCTGCAGCTGAATTGCCAACGATGCATTTACTACCATTTCTAACCAAAACAATAAGTTTTTTAATAGCCCAAGCGCAATGCAAAAGCTGTTTTGCTCATTTTTATGCACAAAATTTGTCAACTTCAAATAAAATTCGCCTTAAAATGCCAAACTATTTGCAGATAATGCTTAATCGTGACAAGGCCTGGGCCAAAAGAGCATTGATTGCCCGAGGGTAGCAAAAAAAAACAATTTGACACACAACCAAAAGTTGGTGCTTGAAAAAGTTTTTAGGGACTTATTGAATCAAGCAAAGGAAAGTACTTGAGTACTTGAGCCACTTACGTTTGTCTATGGGCAAGAAACTTTTTGGGGAAACTAAAAAAGTGCAGACTACGCATATCTCGTACTTCAACTATTTCCAGGATTTAGTTATATTTAGTTAACTGCCATCTCCACTTTCCGTTTTGCAGTGCGATCCTGGCGTTGGTGTGGATCGTTTCTTTCATGCCATTTACACGCAACCCTCTACACGCATGGTCATGCTCCTGGGTTCCGCCTGCTCGGAGGTAACCGAAAGCCTGGCCAAGGTAGTGCCCTATTGGAACATTGTACAGGTAATTCCGCTGATTAAAATGCAAATTTAAGAGTGAGAGAGAGAGTGAGCGAGTGAGCGAGAGATAGGCCGAGGCAATTGCTCAAAAATTTAATCAACTCACGTGCTCGATTAGCATAAAATGCCGAAAGTCTATGAACATTTCCACGCACAAATAAACAGCTCACACACACACACACGCACACACACAAATTATGAGGTCCACCAATTCAATTAGACATTTGCATGAGACGACGAGTCTTGCTCTTTGAAGTTTCATATGTGATGGAGGAGGAGGAGGAGGAGGAGGCTGGATTCCTAGGGGCATGCCTGGCATTTTAAACGACTAACGCTTGCTTCTCACCAAAAAATTAAAGGTCTCCTTCGGCTCCACCTCACCGGCGTTGAGCGATAGACGTGAGTTTCCCTACTTCTATCGCACAGTGGCCCCAGATTCTTCGCACAATCCGGCACGCATAGCGTTCATACGGAAATTTGGTTGGGGCACTGTGACCACCTTTTCACAGAACGAGGAGGTACACTCGCTGGCGGTCAACAATTTGGTAACAGAACTGGAGGCGGCAAACATTTCCTGTGCGGCGACAATCACATTTGCTGCGACGGACTTTAAGGAGCAGTTGCTGCTGTTGAGGGTGAGTGTGTACACTTAGAAAGTAGAATCAAGAAGTTCAAGAAAAATTCCCGATTTCTATATTAAGTATAAAGTTTTATTAACTTTGATTTAAGACTGTTCCCATGTTTTGGTAGGTAACAAAAGAAATTAAATCTTATTAATCTTTTAGGTGGGAACAGTTTGATGTTTAACATAAACATGCATCTTTAACCCCAAAATGCTGAATTGAGGACAGTTTTCTTAACTTCTCCGTATTTTTCGAACCATTTTCATATTTTGTTGGTCTTTGTTTTGGTTGAGAACAGCTTACAGTTTAACCCAACAAAAAGAAATAAAGTACTTTTAATTGAAACAAAGAGTTTCAGTACCAAAATGATTAAATTTTAACTGTTTTGAATGACTTCCAATAAATTTTTAACTATTTGGAGTATTTTTAGACCTTTTTTCAGTTGGGAATAGATTGAAATACATTTTGAAATGTGAATCGAAATATTTAAAATGATTTCACAAATTATAATACCAAAATTTTTAAGCTATAACTCTTTCAGGATACGTTTAGTACATTTTAAACAATTTTAAGATATTTTGGATCTTCATTTTAGGTGAGAACAGTCTCTCGCGAAGAGCTAACAAGCTTGAAATTTGTTGTAAAATAGTTGTTAGGCTTAGACTGCCTCTTCTTAGCTATTTAATCCTTTTTGTAGATTGATCAGAGATAAATTTGACACATTTTGACAAATTTTAAGAATTTAGAAACATTTATTTTAGGTGGGAATAGTCAAACATTAATACTCTTTGTTGAAAATAACCACATACATGTTCTAACCCCAATTGCATTATTTTACACAGTTTCGGCATGCATTTTGAATTATTCTAACGATTTTTCAGATGTTAATTTTAAATGGGAACAGTTTATACCCAATTTAAATCCCCAAATACTCAATTTTATACTGTTTCCTAATAAATTTGTTACAGTTTGAACCATAAAAAGGATTCTTAGAACCTTTCTATTACTTGGGAACAGTTTTAAGCTCAGCCCGAAATGAGAATGAAAATATTTGAAGAACATTTAATACCAAAATATCTCATAGTATACTATTTCGTCATACCAAGCCACCTTTTTTTTATTGCTATTCCAAGATTTCGTAGATCTTTATCATAAATTTGAATAGTTTTGAATACTTTCAAATGAATAAAAAATGTTTTAGTTACAAAATACTTTAAGCTTAAATAATTTAAGACCAAGTTAGGTAGTTGTTAAACTATTTTGAGATACTTTATAGTTTTGTTTTCAAGTGAAAACAGTCTTAAACTAGTCCCAAATTATGTATTTGCTCAATGAAAATGATTAAAACCCCTTTTAAATCGAAGAAGCGTAGCTTGAGATGGTTTCGGAATTCTTTTTGAGCTTTTTGATAGATTTTAAATCAAGGTGGAAACAGTCTTATATTGTTTTGCATGCAACAATTTTCATTTAAGACCGCTTTGGAATATATTCAGTACAATTTGTTGAACTATTTGTAGTATTTTTTGATATTGGTTTTAGGTGGGAACAGTTTTGTATTAAACCCGATATAAGAATGTGGAGTTTAAATATAACTTGAAAAAACTTGACCCCCCAATTGCCTTAAGTTTGTTTCGAAACACATTCAAAACTATTTAAAGAAAAGTTGGGAGCAGTCTTACATTCTTTTGAAATCTTAAAATAAATACTGAACTTCAAAATACTTATTTTCCGACTGTTTCGTTAAGCAATTTTAGGGGTTTTTTGATCTTACTTCTAGGTGGGAACAGTATTAAAATAGTTATGAAAGTGTTTGTATTTTACCAAAAAAATTTGGGCCCAAACAGCTTAATTTCCAATCTTTTGAAATACATTTATTGAATTTGCAACAATTAACAGAACGTCTAGAGCTTATTTAAAGGTGGGAACAGCCTTAAATCAACCCCAAAATGTACTTAAAATATTTCAAATAATTACAAGAAATTTTTAAATCAATCTCAAAACTCCCATCATGCTTGAATTGAGAATTTTCCTACCTTTTTCGCTGCTAAATATAAGTTTCCCCAAACTCCCTCCCACCCTAACCATTGACTCTCCCCTCCCTCTCTCTCTCTCTGAGTGTATCTCTCAATGACAAATGACAAATTCTTGTCGCCCCACTCCCCTTTCCCCCCGCCCACAGGAGACAGACACACGCATCATTATCGGCAGCTTCTCACAGGAATTAGCTCCGCAGATTTTATGCGAAGCCTACAGGCTACGCATGTTTGGGGCGGACTATGCCTGGATATTGCACGAGAGCATGGGCGCACCCTGGTGGCCAGACCAGCAGACATCCTGCACGAACCACGAGCTACAGTTGGCTGTCGAGAATCTGATTGTCGTCTCCACGCACAACAGCATCGTGGGCAATAATGTCAGCTACAGTGGACTGGTAAGAGTGGGTGGCTCCGTGAAATGATTTATTTGATTAGACAATCCCGAGGCTGCGATTGTGTTTTTGATTGTCGAGTGGCTGTCAACGGAGCGCGAGCGAGCTTTATGGCGCTTTTAAGCGCAATCTCATTATGCTGGCCTGTCGCTCCGGATGATGATGTTGATGACGATGATGATGATGATGATGATGTGCGGTCTCGGTTTAATCGTTGCAATTTCCATTTCGCAGAACAACCATATGTTCAACTCGCAGCTCCGCAAGCAGTACACCCAGTTCCATGAGGGGAGGTCGAGCCCGAACCGCAGCCGCAAGCGTACGCCACAATCGGATTTGCGCAAGCGTCGGCGGCGTCGCCGGGGCACGTCCCTCTTCCCGGAGGCCATCTCGCAGTATGCACCACAGACGTACGATGCGGTGTGGGCCATCGCTTTGGCGCTGCGCGCCTCCGAGGAGCACTGGCGGCACAATGAGGCGCAATCCAAGTTGGATGGTTTTGATTATACGCGCAGCGACATGGCCTGGGAGTTTCTGCAGCAGCTGGGCAAGCTGCATTTTCTGGGAGTTTCGGGACCAGTTTCGTTTAGTGGTCCAGATCGTGTGGGTACCACTGCCTTCTATCAGATACAACGCGGTCTGCTGGAGCCCGTGGCCTTGTACTATCCTGCAACTGATGTACTGGACTTTCGGTGTCCTCGCTGTCGTCCGGTGAAGTGGCACACCGGTCAGGTGCCCATTGCCAAGCGTGTGTTCAAGCTGAGAGTGGCCACTGTGGCACCATTGGCTTTCTATACCATAGCCACATTATCCAGTGTGGGCATTGCATTGGCCATAGCGTTCCTTGCCTTCAATCTGCACTTTCGTAAGCTCAAGTAAGTAGCTGGCCCGGTGGCTTACTCTGCAGTTTTCAAACCTCAACCCCCCCCTCCACCCTCTGTCTCGCACACACAGGGCAATTAAACTTTCCAGCCCCAAGCTAAGCAACATCACCGCAGTGGGCTGCATCTTTGTGTATGCCACCGTCATCCTGCTGGGTTTGGACCACTCAACGTTGCCGTCGGCGGCAGACTCCTTCGCCACGGTTTGTACGGTGAGTGCTTCATGGCAATCTTTGTGTTTGACTTTGGGTTATGTAAGGCTCAAAGATGACTTTCAGTTTTGAGTTGCGCGAGTCCCATGTGTTTGTTTTATGCTGACAGATTGGGGTAAATATATTGCAGGGGAAAAAAAGTGCCTCTTTAGGGCTAGGCCAACTTCAATTTTTGATGTTGTAAATGGGGTGGAAAAAACACAACGACAACAGCAACAACAAAACACAGTAACTGTTTTTTAACCCCTATGTGAACGAACGGGTGAAATGTGTTGCCAATTCAACAAGTTCAATTCTATGCCAATTTAACAGTCCTCTTTTGCTTTGAACCTGAATGGGTTGGCATCGCGCTGCATCATTGCATAAGCTTTCCCTTTCTGTTGGGACGATGGGACGATGGCGATCGAAGTGTGCACCCGCATGGCACTGAACCACTGCCACCTATTCCATTTCCCGACGGAACTGCCCTTTTCGTTTATACTTTGCGGGGATGCATGTCCTTAGGCTCATTGAAAATGGGAAAGGGGGGATCATGAAGTTGTTCGAATGTATGTAACAGGGAGAAGGCAACATTTCCAACCCCATAAAGTATATATATTCTTGATCAGCATGAACAGGCGAGTTGATATTGTCCTGTCTGACCGTCTGTCTGTATGAACTCCTCGATCTCAGAGACTTTAAGAGTCAAAGCCACAAATTTTTGTATGAAGCTGATGTATACTGTTCGCAGATCAAGTTTGTACAGAGTCTGTACCTAAGGTACTTAGAGTGTTATAAGTTTGTGCAAAAGTATGAAAGAGCCAGAAGGAAGCATCTCCGACCTCATAAAGTATATATATACTCTATGAGTCCGTCTGTCCGTCTGTCTGTCCGTATGAACGCACAGATCTCAGAGATGGTAAGAGTTAGAAGTTTGACATGTATGGAACATATGCTTCCTATGTCTGCACGCAACCCAAGTTTATTTTCAATTTTGACCATGCCCTCTCCCGCCCTCGCAATTTGGAAAAAAGGTCATATCTCCCACAGTTTTAAAGATAGATGGTTCGTACTTTCTAAACATATTTAGTATACAGAATAACTTATCGATCTGCGAAAGGAATGATGAAGATCGAACGAACGGTTGTCGAGTTATGATCAAAAGTCTGTTCGCTGCTGCAGCGCTGCTTTCAACTGCTACTGCAGCAGCAAAATTAATGCTGAGCGTATAAGAGCATGTTATAAACGTTTTTGGCCAACTTTTTAAAACAAAAGTGAACCAATGAACCGAACCGCTGAACCGCCAAGCCGAACCAAACTCCTAAGAGGTTTTGCAATACTCTTTCGTTCGCCCAAAGGTTAAAGCGGCCACTCCAGGGAAATTTGCAGTATGCTGTTTGCCTCCAGCCCCTCACCCAACCCAATCAACCCCTGTTGCTTTGTTGTTGTTGATTTTCTGCCCCAATCGGCGGCTCAACACATGACATGGAAATTTACAACCAACTTTTTTTCATTTGATATTTTTTTTTGAAATTTGCATAAATTTTAGGTAAATATTCTTCCCTCTTTTTGTTCTTGTTGTTGTTGTTGTTGATGACTCTCGCTGGCGACTGGGCAGGCACGCGTTTATCTGCTGTCAGCCGGATTTTCGCTGGCCTTTGGCTCCATGTTCGCCAAAACCTATCGCGTGCATCGCATCTTTACACGCACCGGCAGTGTGTTCAAGGATAAAATGCTGCAGGACATACAGCTAATCCTGCTCGTGTGCGGCCTGTTGCTGGTGGATGCCCTCCTGGTGACACTCTGGGTAGTCACCGATCCCATGGAACGGCATTTGCATAATTTGACACTCGAAATCAGCGCCATTGATCGAAGTGTGGTCTACCAGCCGCAGGTAGGTGCTTTAGGTGCAAACAATGTGGCGCCCATTTTTTTGTTGTCCTGAGCATGTTGTTGTTGTTGTCGTCCTAGGTGGAGGTGTGCCGTTCGCAGCATACCCAAACCTGGCTGAGTGTGTTGTATGCCTACAAGGGTCTGTTGCTGGTGGTTGGCGTTTACATGGCCTGGGAGACGCGACACGTGAAGATAGCCGCCTTGAATGATTCCCAATATATTGGCGTATCCGTTTACAGTGTGGTTATAACCAGCGCCATTGTGGTGGTGCTGGCTAATCTAATCTCCGAGAGGGTGACACTGGCGTTTATTACCATTACGGCCTTGATACTGACCTCGACCACGGCCACGTTGTGTCTGCTGTTTATACCCAAGCTGAATGACATTTGGGCCAGGAGTGAGTCTAGCTGGGGCAAGTTATGGTCGAGTGGGTTATACTTATACACTTGTCTTCCATACTAGATGACATCATTGATCCGGTGATACACAGCATGGGCCTGAAAATGGAGTGCAATACGCGTCGCTTTGTGGTGGATGATCGTCGAGAGTTGCAGTACCGCGTGGAGGTGCAGAATCGTGTGTACAAAAAGGAGATACAGGCACTGGATGCTGAAATACGCAAACTGGAACGTTTACTGGAAACGGGTTCGACCACCACCTCCTCGTCCACGTCGCTGTTGACACACCTCAAGCCGGAACTAACGGTAACCACTGGCCTGTCCCAGCCAGCGCCTAGCAAATCCCGCACACCCAGCATTTCCGGCATATTGCCCAATCTGTTGCTGTCGGTTTTGCCTCCGGTTATACCACGTGCCAGCTGGCCCTCGGCGGAGTATATGCAAATACCCATGCGTCGTTCTGTGACCTTTGCCTCACAGCCTCAACTGGAGGAAGCCTGTCTGCCGTCGCAGGATCTGATCAATCTGCGACTGGCACATCAACAGGCCACCGAGGCCAAGACGGGCCTGATTAATCGATTGAGAGGCATCTTTTCACGCACCACTTCGAGCAACAAGGGTTCCACCAACAGTCTGGCCGATCAGAAGGGACTCAAGGCCGCCTTTAAGTCACACATGGGTCTCTTCACCCGCCTCATACCCAGCTCACAGACCGCCTCCTGCAATGCCATCTACAATTCGGTGGAGGGCACCGGATTCACCACCGTGGACAGTCACTCCAGCAATGGCTCCCAAATGAAGCCCATACACAGAGGTTCCTTGACCAAGAGCGGCACGCATCTGGATCATTTGGCCAAGGATCCCAATTTCCTGCCCATACCCACCATTTCGGGTGGCGAGGCAACCGAAGGAGGTAAATATGTGAAGCTGCCCGAAACCAAGGTGAACTTTCAGCTGCCCAGCAGTCGACGTCCCTCGGTGCTGGCCCAACCATTTCCCAGCCTAAGGGAGCGGGTCAGAGGTTCGCCACGTTTTCCGCATCGCATTTTACCGCCCACCTGCAGTCTGAGTGCTTTGGAGGAGTCCGAGGTGGGCGCCGCTGAGACTTCCTCCATGGCCGGCAGCTGTAAGTCCATACCGCGCACTTCACTGCAACAGGCCACCAGTGGCGGCAATTGGAAGTCCATGGAAACGGCAGCCAAGTCCAGACTGTCGCTGGGCGATTCGCAGGAAGAGCAGCCATTGAATGGCTTAGGTTAGTCCCAATCTACCTAACCACTACCACAACTCCTAAGCTATCACCTCCGCCCAAGTCCTAGTCAATTAGAAGTAAACACCAAAAAAAAAACAAAAAGCAATTATTTTATACCACCACCACCAGGACAACAACTACAACCCCCTAAAGTAAAAGCGTGTGCAACTGACCAATCATCGGCTTAAAGCAATCAAACGCACTAGGTTAGCTACCCCCCACCCCCCCCTCGTATGTGATGAAAACCTCAAACTACTCATTCCTAGGCTAAGTAGAAGAACGAAATAGCTAGTCATCTACCACCCAACCAGTGCATCGCCTACGCGTATCCAAGTGAGCAATACTACGGTCGTACTTAGTGTTAACTGATGATTAATTATCCTGTGTAGAGAAAAACTTTGTGTGTAGCTCTCAAATAGTGTAGCCCTAAGTTTTAGCCGTGTAATCCAATTCAACTCTCAGACTCCTTCAAAAAGTAAAAAGTAAAATAAAAGAAATGTAAAAGCAAAATAATGATTAATTAATTAAACTTGTTCTATTGGTTGATGGCGGAGGGGAGGGTAGGGGAGGGGGCAAAGCGGAGTGGTAAGTACATAAATAAATAAATAACCGTCTGACTTTTCGTGTATATTCCATCTTAAAAACAAGAAGCGACACTTGCCCCGCCATTTTTTCATGGCTTCATTCGTCCTCGCCAGGATTTATTCCGGGTCGCAACGTTTCGCTGCTTCCGCTCAATAAAATGCTGCTGTCTGTACACTTGCTTTATTACCGTTGGAGTAGTACCTTTTGTGTGTGTGTGCCTCTGTGTGTGTGTGTGCCGGCTACAGAAATGTTTATTTATTGCACATTTCTGTGGCGACGCAAAAGTTGTACAAATATTAATTTTAATCAAGCTAATTAATACGGTCAAGCCTGGAACACCAAGAGAAATGAATAAAAATGGTGGACGGAGCACTTCAGGCGGTGACAAATGACCAACAGGTTGGGGCACTCCAGGCCAAACAAAGGAATTCGAACAAAAAAAAAAGGTCCAGGTCAACTGGTATTTTGTTAATAAAATATGTGCGTCCTCGAAGCAGATGTGTTTTGATGGCAATTGTTGGAGTAACTTGCTACATCTACTTAGTGCCGTAAGATGGATAAGACCTTTGGCCTTTTTAACACACAAAAAAAAAGGAAGAAAATACAATATTATTTCACAGGATAGCTGCTCTGTTTCAGTTTAACTTGGAACTTGATGGGCTATAGGTAAGTATTTGCGATGGAAGTTGCGAGATTGGCCTTAAAATATACCTTTTCTCAGAATGCTTAAAGCTTAAGCATAGCGTCAAGAAGATTGGGATGCGAAATCGGTCTTAAAATATAATCTTCTCAGAATCCTTAGAGCTTCAGCATAGCCTCAAGATCAATGACTTCCGTTTTTGCGGTTCCCAACTGTTTAAGCTATTGATTACAGTGAGCAGCAGTTAAGACACAGACGTCAGGAGCGAGATTCTCGGGAGATTCCTGAAACATTACTTTGGTATACAATGCATAAGTTGTTTACAGCTATGAACAAACGCATATACTTGACCTCGAGCCAGCTAAGCTGGCTTATTCGGAAGCTTATTCTGGGAATCTCTAGAGATTTAGTGCTGTTTATTTTGCAAGAATACTTTGTAGGATACTCTGCACTTCAGTTTAAATATCGATGCTGCAGTTAATATTCTCTTCCTTGGCAAATCAATATATATTGATTATTGAGTAGATGTCCAGATATCGGCTCAAAGCCAACCTGATCACAGTTGAAGTTAAGGAAAACCTAAGACAACAATAATTGCCATTATTTTGTCAATTATTCTGAAGGATACGTAAGCTAAGGATAATCCGTTGCACTGCATCGCCTAGCCGTTGGCCATAAGTTAGACTCGGCAGTTGCTGTTTGGAATACCGCGCACTGCTGTCAATCAAACTGTGTCTAAAGCTCCATTTGGCTTCTCAAACTATTTTTAAAATTTTTCTTATTTGGCAGTGCCTTCAAAACCGCCAACTCCAAAATGGTACAGTTTGACAGCCATTACACTACTCGCCAAAAACTACAGTTTTAGAGTCGACAGTTTGACAATCACTGCTAATTGGACAGTGCTTCCAAAACCGCGGGCTCTAAAACTGTAGTTTTGGCGAGTAGTGTAATGGCTGTCAAACTGTGCCGTTTTGGAGTTGACGGTTTGAAAAGCACTGTCCAATTTCAAACTAAACCGTTGGGACACTCAAAATATAAGATCCCATCATTTGACGGTTTGACAAGTAATATCAATGGGTATTCATACAAATTGGGCTCCTTCCTGCCTTTTGCAGGGATAATGATACAAACCTCTACAAATTACAACTACAACAGCAACCCCAAGCCGCGTCCTTCGCTCCAAAATCAAATAAATGGCAATCTTTTGTTTAAAAATTGTGAAATTGTTTCTTTATTTTACGCTTAAGTCATTGGTTCTCTTTCTACAGTTTCAGTGTTTTACAAAACATACAAAAAGTAAGTATATTAAACTGGGAACATAAAGGATTTGTACAATTATTCACTGCTGCACACTCGCAGGATCATACATCATCCCTCAGCAGCATCAGCAACTACACCCCACAACAGCCAGCTCAGAGTTATGTGCCGTGCACATTCGGATGCTGGCCTAGCCTGACTAGTCGGAAGGTCCAATGTTTTAGTCCGGCCTGTTCCTGTTTTCGATTCCAATCACATCACGCGGCATAGGAATTGGTAGCTATTCCCGATTCCGAAAAACGTTCAAATTACTTGGTTTCAAGAGATTTGCTTGGAGTCTGTGGAATAAGAAGTAAATAAATAATTATTTTAATGGCAACGGTGATTATTTTCATATTGCAAGTATTTCTGTTGTAAAGTGAGTGAATCAAATTGTACACTCAATATATCCATGAATACTACAAAATCTCCACAATAGTCAACTATCAACTACAATAGTTGACTATTGTGGAAATTTTGTAGTATTCATGGATATATTGAGTGTACAATTTGATTTAAAATCATTTATATTAAAATGGTACCTCAGAAATTGCATGTTTCGAAATGAAAGCGACCTGTTCCCAATTGATCAAAGTTGCCAAGGCTACCTTATTGCTGAATAACAATTGGATAACGATTCAAACATTCATTTTAGAAGCAAATCGGTTTCCATTTCATTCGGAAACTGGAACACCAAAAGTTAAACAATACGGAATTGCAATCGCTTTAGTTTTTGATTCCATTTGGAAATGGGAACAGGCCTGTTGGCTGAGCCGAACCGATATGTTATCTCTCTTCTTTCCATTTTAGAGCGTCGCAAAATTGGCCAGCTTTGTACATTCCTTTCACTTACCAAAAACTTCGATCTTACTCGATCGTCATTTTTCATATCCTTTGGATGATGATTAGCTTCGTTGGATGATTAAAAGGATATTTATGACATATCCCTTCCAAATGCAGACCGGAAATCATCCATTGGAAATGTTTTAAAATCCTTTTTCTTCTCTATGTACTTAAATTTAACGAAGTCTTGCTTAACCGCCAGAGCTTAACTTAAGCTGGCCGTGATCCTGTGAACGAATCTAATGGATTGGTTTTACTTTAGTTTATGCCATATTTTGGAATTTCTTGTTACCAAAGGACGTCAGCAAAGTGTTCCCGAATATGGTAGCTAACCACACAAGTCACAAGCTGTTTAACTGTCAAATTATTTTTAAGACAAAGAACTGAAATATTAATCCCTTCAGCTTTACAATTCAATCTAAATCGAAGGTTCACTGCATTTCTTAAAATTTATAGACAACGAGAAAGCCAAGCTAACTTCGACTGTGCCGATGTTTTTATATCCTTGCAAGTGCTCGCTTAAATATTTTCAAAAAATACTCTATTTTCCATTTTCCGATTGATTGTTCGTATGGGAGCTATATGATATAGTCATCCGATTTGAACAAAAACTTGTAGAATTAGGTGAAAGCTTGTGAAACAAACAAATACAAAATTGCAGGATGCTACCATTAAAAATAAAAAAGTTTTTCTAACTAAGACTGTTTGTTAGACCTTTTTTTTGTATGGCAGCTATATTATATAGTTGTCCGATTTTCATCAAACTTGGTAGAATTATAAAAATATATATAAAACCTACAATTACAAAGTTTGAAGACGTTTCCATTGAAAATTAAATTGTTTGTCATACTAAAACTAGTTTTCCGACCGATTGTTCCTATGGATATAGTCATCCGATTCGGTCGGTTCCGACATATTAATAGTGTGCAGCAAAAAGAAGACTCTATGCAAAATTTCAGCTAGATACCTTTAAAACTGAGAGACTAGTTTGCGTAGAAGCAGATAGACAGACGGACAGACGTACGGACAAAGCCCAATCGACTCAGCTCGTCACCTTGATCAAGAATATATAAAGTTTATGGGGTTGGAAATGAATATTTCTTTGCGTTGCCAAAATTATAATACCCTTGCAAGGGTATAAAAACGAGGCAATCAATAACAAAGTATGTAAGATCAATAGAGAAGCCTGGCTTGTCAAAGGACAACTTCATCAAGCAGTAACAATACTTAAAGAAGAGCTCAGAGCTGATGAAGTTCTACTGAGAAAATTGAGTCGAATTCATATGCCGATTCATCTTGCCTTGGAAAAACAATGAATCAATATCTAAGCTTCTCTTATTCAAGCACAATAGCCTCATGAATGAAAGAAAAGCTCAGCCCGGTTCACATGGCATAATTAAGTTACTTCACGCACTCAACTCAATTTGTGCGTCTGCCTTAAAGACCCCTTTATCTATAAATAGAATTACACTTCATCCACCCCCCCCTAACCCCCATTTACTCTTATTGATGCTATAAATAGACAAACTGTTTTAATGTAAACCCTCAACACCACAAAAGGAGTCTAATGAGAGATATGGTTTCTCGGAGCACGTAACACAAAAACAAAAGTTTGGTCTGGCTGATAACAACGAACAAACAAAAAAAAACAACAACACAGACATCAAAAAAGGGGGCGCATTGTTTTCGCAACCTCATTACATGTAAACCCACTCCGAAGGCTCACTTAATTAGCCGGCGACAGCAAAAAAAAAAGCAATTAACGCATATGCCAAAGTGCATTAGGTGAGCATCAAAATGTTACTCTAGAGCATAAGGCGAATTCCCTGCTAATAATTCGAGATTACTTCAGCAATAATGCTCCAGGGCATCTCCGCCCACTTTATTTACCTTTAACATAAACTGTTCGAGTTTATTTCGTATGTTCCCTGAGTGTGTGTGTGTGTTGGGGGGTGTGTGTGTGTGTGGATGTCTCCTGCTCCCTCGACAACATGGCACATAAAACGGCACTAAGTTATTTTCAATCAATAAAAATAACATAAACAAAAAGAAAGCTGTAAAAAATACACTCAAGTGTGCCTCCCCCTCCCCATCCCTAAACACTTTCACACAAAACGCACACGTGCTTTGCTCCTTCATGAAAGAAAAACCACTGTGCTCCCAATTTGCCAATAAATTTGCTTGCCAAGAAGCAGCAGCAGCAGCAGCCAGGCAGCCAACAAGCCAAAACTCTTTACCAACTTCACCTTCATCCGATTCCCACTTGGTGCGCGTGGTGCATGGTGCGTGGTGCGTGGGGGTTGGGTGCGGAATGACAAAATGTCTTCCCTGTGTTTAATCAAGCATAAAAGCATCCACTCTGATGACAATTTTCAATTTTAATTGAGGCGACAAGGTGGCTCTAATTGGCGTCCACGGATGAGCCCCAACTGTTCAGCGGAAACAACTAGCGGAAAACGGATTTCTAAGCGACTGAGCGGCAGATTGACAATTTCAAGTTGTTCAGCCATTCAGGACATGATTGCAATTTATTATAAAACAGGCGTTGTAAACAAATATGAAGACAACTCACGCACAGTGAAAGTGCAATACGAGAATGAAGAGAGTGTTGAGGATGGTGGGGGAGGAACAGCTGTTGAAAGCGGCAGATGATATGCAGCTACCATTGGGGAAATTACGCGAATGGAATGCCAACCCACACACACACACACACACAACTCGCACACAGACATAATGTTGTTGACGCACCGAGTACATACAAACATACATACATAACACAGCCAACTAGATGCGGAAACGGATGTACGAACGAGGGCTGGCACAGTGTTAAGGGAAAAAGGGATGGGGTTTCCGACAGAATTTCAAAGACGAAATGTACCTGATTAGAGCGAGGATCTTTTACTGAATATTGGGTACCGAGTATCAAATACTGATAATCAAAAACTGAGTAAAGAATAGAGAGAAGTAATGAGAAACTCGAAGTATCGAATGCTCAGTACCTTGCTTTAAGATTCATATACATATGGAAAACAGAGAAGTAATGTATATGGGCTACTCAGCCTCAAGTACAAAGAAGTCCTCAGTATCAAACTCAAAGTATCGAGTACTCAGACTCAAATACTGAGTATCGAAGACAGAGAAGAAATGAAAATTGACTACTGAGCACAGAGAAGCACTTCTCAGTTTCGACTACCGAGTATCAAATACTGAGAATCAAGTACTGAGTGTTTAATACTGAGTATCAAATACTGACTATCAAGAACTGAGTAGCGAATAGACAGAAGTAATGAAAAAGTCGAAGTATTGAGTACTCAGTTCCGTGTTCCGAAGTTCATATACTGAAAACAGGTTATCGAATACAGAGAAGTAATGAATTTGGAACACTAGGCATCGATTACAGAGAAGTACTGAGTATGAAACGTGAAGTATCGACTACTCAGGTTCAAAAATTGAATATACAAAACAGAGAAGTAATCAAAACCGACTACTGATCACGTAAAAGTGCTGATTACTGAGTATTGACTACAAAGTATCGACTACCAAGTACCAAATACTGATTAACGAGTGCTGATTGTAGAGTACAGCGAAGTATTAAGTACTGAGGGTAAGAGGGTATAGAGTACACAGAACCTCTGAGTATTAAACACCGATACCTACATTCAATTATTGAGTACAGAGTATCGAATACAGAGAAATATCGAAGTATCAACTACCGAGTATCAAATACTGAGTAACGAGACCTGAATATAGAGTACAGAGAAATATTAAGTACTGAGTATCAAGAACTGGGTATCGAGTACAGAGAAACA
Organism: Lordiphosa andalusiaca; assembly: GCA_035044965.1. Lineage (NCBI taxonomy): Eukaryota > Metazoa > Arthropoda > Insecta > Diptera > Drosophilidae > Lordiphosa > Lordiphosa andalusiaca. The sequence continues at coordinate 1,785,960 of JAWNNM010000660.1, forward strand.
ATTAGTATGAAACACAGATACCTAGATTCAATAACTTAGAACAGAGTATCGAATACAGAGAAGTTACAAAGTATCGACTACAGGGTATCAAATACTGAGTAACGAGAGCTGATTATAGAGTACAGCGAAGTATTAAGTACTGAAGTATTAAATACTGAAAAGTTCTCACTATTAATCATCGATACTGAGATTCAATTACTGAGTACTGAGTATCGAAAACAGAAAAGAAATCGACTGCCGAGTATCAAATACCTAGTACCTAGAGCTGATAATAGAATACAGAGAAAAACTAAAATTGAGCACAGAAAAGAACGAAGTACTAAGTATTGAGTACTGAAAATCGAGTACTTAATGCCCAGCACAGTGAAGTTTAGCGTACTGAGTACTGAGAATCAAGAACTAAGTGAAGAGAACAGAAAAGTATTGAGAATTGAGTATTGGGTACTGAGTTTCGAGAATAGTGAAGTACTGGGTACTGATTACTGAATAGCAAATACAGATTATCGAGCCCTAAGTATCGATAACTGGGTATAGAGTGCAAAGCATAGAATACAGAGCTTTGAGAACTTATTATAGTGCACATAGAGTACGGAGTATCGAGTACAGGTGGAACTAGATACTCTGTATGGAGTATCAAATATGGAAAATCGAGTCCTGAGTAAAGAGTACAAAGAAATACTGACAACTGAATATCGAGTACTGAACATTGAGTACTGAGTATGCAGTAGAGTAAAGTACTGAGTACTGAGAATCGTGTACTGAGTATCGATTACAGAAAATTACTGGGATTAAAGTACTGAGAACTAAGTATCAAGTACAGCGAAGTACTGAGTCCTGAGAATCGTGTACTGAGTATCGATTACAGAAAATTACTGGGATTAAAGTACTAAGAACTAAGTACTAAGTATCAAATATGGATTTAAGAGTACTGAGGATCTTGTACTACAGTAAATAGTACTGAGTATAGACAACTGAGTGTAGATTACTAAGTATCGAGTACAAAGAAGGACTTATTTATAAGTACTAAGTATTAAAAACGGAGAATTAACAAGCTAAGTATAGAGAAATTAGTATCTAATACCCAGAAATGAGTATTGAGTATCGCTTATGAACTAACACTCCTTAGTCTGAAAATAAAACCATAAAAATAAATTTCCACTTCGAAAATTGTTACCACCTTCCTTGTCTCACACTCACCTGCTAGTCCTGTTACAACCCTCGTAGATAACTGCAAACATTCAAACAGATGCCAGGCTACAAAAAAAAAAATGGAAGCGAAAGTCAAGCGAGACTGCTGAACTGATTGCGACAGCGACAACGACGACGCGTGGCGAGGACTTGGCAGCCAAATGATTAATTTCGACAAGCTGCCACAAGATGCTGTTGATGATGAAGGAACGGGCACACATACCGAGATTGTCGTACGTGTCTGTAAGCTAAAACTCATCTGGACCTATGTGCACAGCCAAAATGCAAATATGTCATGCCTTCACGTTGGGCGCCAATTTCCAATTTCTTGATTTGATCAACTTACGTAATTGTTTGCCGTACACTTTTGCCAAAATTCGTTGCCCAAATCAGCCCGGCTAGACGAGACCGACTGTGTGCAAACAGCTCGTAGGCCAAAGACTTTTCTTTCTATTTTCTGTCTCTCTGTATTTGATTTGCGGTTGTGCATCCATTTCACTGCAAATGAAGCAAACGAGCCGTGCGGTCATTAGATGTCGCCCCAGGCTCACCACATTGTTTGGTCACCCTCAACTGTCGTCGCCATGTGGGCCCAGGCTGGCGGCGCTCCCACCGCCCCAAACATTGACAGACATTAAAGCTTTAAGTTCGGTTCGATTGGATGGCTAGTCAAATAATTAAATTTTAATTAGAGCCGAGCTTGATAATTAAACAGGAAGCGCCGGCAAGCGGGCAAAAACGTGTCAAACGCAGTGACAAAACTTTTTTGCTCAGCTGCGCTTCATTTGGCTTTTGGGCAACCCGAGTAACGTGGAACCAAGCAACACAACTTGACACGCTCTGTGCCGCGCATATGCCACATGCCACTTGCCGCCAACCGCCTGCCACGCGGCGTATGCGTAATCTGCATTGTTTGCCCTTCGCAACTAACCTGCAACGCGATGACTTGATAAATATTTTCATTGCCGCACGGCAACGGCAGCAACAAAGCAGTCTTTTGTCTCCTGGAAGCTACAAAAAAAAAAATATATAACTTTTAATTAGACGTCACTGCAGCCGAGCAGAACTTTGGCCTGCGAGTAATGCGCGATTGCATAAACATCTAGAGATGAGCGATAAAATAGCGTAGTAATTTAGAGTAAACATATTACGAAAGTTGTGACCCAAAATGCGAAACAAATTTGGCACAACAAAAACGGGGGGGGAAGGGAGTGTACCCGAAAAATTACACATACGCAGCGTAAGCTGTATTTTGAAAAATCTGCCCAGGTATTTCAATTTAAGAAATGAAAAAGCTTAACTAACTTCGTGTGTGTCGCCTAAATATTTTCAAGAATATTCTTTTTCCCACAACGACTCATTTTTCGACCGATTTTTCGTATGGGAGCTATATGATATAGTCATCCGATTTTGACAAAAATTTGTAAAATTAGGTGAAAGCTTGTGAAACCAGCAAATACAACATTTCAGGATGCTACCATTAAAAACAAAAAAGTTTCTCTAACTAAGACTGTTTTTCTGACCCCTCTTTTGTATGGCAGCTATACCATATAGTTGTCCGATTTTCATCAAACTTGACAGAATTATAAAAAAGCATAGAAAACGTATGAATACAAAGTTTGCAGACGTTTCCATTGAAAAGAAAAAAGTTTTCTCACTAAAACTAGTTTTCCGACCTATTGTTCCTATGGGAGCTATAAGATATAGTCATCCGATCCGGTTGGTTACGACATATTAGTTGTGGGCAACAAAAAGAAGACTCTGTGCAACATTTCAGCTCGATAGCTTTAAAGCTGAGAGACTATTTCACGTAGAAGCGGACAGACAGACGGACAGATTGGCGGACAACGCCCAATCGACTCAGCTCGTCACCCTGATCAGGAATATATATAGTTTTTGGGGTCGGAAATTAACATTTCTATGCGTTGCAAACTAATGTCTCGTATTCCTGGTTGCACGTTACAGTCTATGCTAACTATGGTAACTCTACTCCTATTTAGCATGAGGACCGGGAGGTAATCACCGAAAGGAGGTGTGAGTGAAGTTGCTCACCAACTGCACAATTTATGGCCGCTGTGAAAAGTGTGGAGACTTGGCATTCCACGTCTAACTTCTTCCGTATCCCAAGCAAAAGAAAAGATGATTTCACTATGCAGATAGTTTGATCACAATCCATCGACTGAAATGTGGAACTAGCAAATGGTTTGCCAGTTACCAAATCCTAATCAATTGAACTTTTGAAATGCTATTCCTAGTCTTAGACGGCAATTCTACATTAAAACAATTATACCACTGAGAACTAAGTATAAACTATCTGAAAAATAAACACTTCAAACAATCAAATAAAATATCTGCTTTAATTGGCCACTATTTCAAACTCACAGACTACGAATTGGTTATTTTCATGGGGAAATTTTGTGTGGCAATTGAGAAAGAAGACTGCTTGAAAAGAGTTATTATCAAAATCATAGGCAAAGCTGCCACTAAAATGTCCTGTGGAGGGTAAGAAGTGTAAGGCCTGGCATACAAGATATAACTAAGCCATGCCCTGGATATCGAAAAGGTTTCGAGCTATATCTAGGTTATATCTGCCTCTATTCGCCGAATCCAATTTAGCAGCTTCTATCAGCTTGGGGCCAGAGTCCAAATAAAGTGAGACTTTAAAGCATCGCTACAGTTCTACGACTCAGTAGTATGAACATTTCAGGGCTGATTTAGACCTGAGCAGTAGGAATAACTGAATTTCATGCCTGAATTCAGGCATGTGTCAGTACTTCCCCTGAAACTCGCCCATGAGTTCAGCCCTGAAATCATGCCTAAAATCAGCAGAGGTCAAGACGTAGTAGGACATGCCTGTTCATGGCTGAAACTCATATAAAGGATGCCATGAATTCATTCCATTTCAGGACCGATTCAGCTATGATTCAGGTCTGACCCTAACTGAAAGGACATTTGCAATGAGCAGCTTATTTCTAATAATAATAAATTTTTTCAGAAAGTTCATAGATTTGGGCTGCTTCCCATTTGGTGTAAATCATAGTAACTTTTTGAAAGTTATTAGAAGTCTACCAACCAAATATATGAAGTTGAAAGACAACACTGCGTATGAGTAATATCAACAACTTTGGCACCCCTTCGCGTCCATTAAAACACAACTTTATGAACTTTTTCCTTCTGTCTCCGTTAAATATACACCATAAACTATTAAATCAAGGGACACCGATATCACCTTACATTTTCCCTACAACACAATAAAGAAAGTCGGTCAAGACCGACTATAGCATACTCTGTACCAACGAAATTATATGCTCAGCATATATTTTGATGCTGCAGTAGCAGCTGAAAGCAGCGCTGTTTCTGCGCTGCAGCAGCGAACAGTCTTTTGATTATAACTCGAAAACCGTTCATCCAATCTTCACCATTCCTTTGGCTGGTCGAAAAGTTATTCTTATTACTAAATATGTCCAGAAGAAACAAACCATCTATATTTAAAACTGTGGGAGATATGACGATTTTTTCTAAATTGCGGGGGCGGCAGAGGGCGTGGCTAAAATTGAAAATAAACTTGATCTGCCTGCAGACATAAGAAGCATATGGGACATACATGTCAAACCTCTATCTCTTACCATTTTTGATATCTGTGCGTTCATACGGACAGACAGACGGACATGACTCGGCTGTTGATGCTGATCAAGAATATATATACTTTATGGGGTCGAAAATGTTTCCTTCTCCCTGTTACATACATTCGCACAACTTCATGATCCCCCTTTTCCCATTTTCAATAGGAACAGGGTATAAAAATGCACAGCAGGTCTAAAGGATCTATCTTATGATACACAAGCACTTGACTTGATGACACTGAGTTCATAGTTCTGTTTATAAGTAGCCACTATGCCACTGTTTACGTAACGTCTAGCCTAAAAAACTATGCTCATTAAGATCAACTTTTCTGCTTATTAATATTACCTCTTTGCCTTTAACTTACTATACAAATTTACATAGATACATTTTCCACTTACCAACTGCAGTTGCCAACGCAAAGCGGGCTCATCTCTAGCAACCAAATGTTTACTAACTGGCAGGTAAAACTTTTAATCAAAACTTGTGTGTCTTAGCAATTATGCGACAAGAAGTCAGTTAAAGTGTACACTTCTCGCCCCCTAAGCTTTTATCCGCTATTTTCACACCTCTCTGGCTGCTCCCACTGCCACCTCCACCGCCTCCTTTCGGCAACCGGTGCCCGTTCACCTCTAATTAAGCAGTGTAAAGAGTTTTAAGCCGGGTTATATAAGTTGCATCATTAATGCAACACGAAAATATGCGTGACACCGCCGCAACAACAACAACAAAGGTTTGGAAAGGTTGGACAACAACAAAAAATGGAGTGCCCCAGCTAATAGCTCCTTTTATGCCGCAACACTTCAGTGCCGGCTGCCGCTTCTTCTGTTGGTTACATTTTTGCCACGTAGGCGGCATAAAATTTTTTCGGTACTACGTTTGTGTGCCGTGATTATTATGAGAAGGGTCGAGAGCTGTGTGGAGGCTGCTCGTAATTTCATTAAAATTTTATTAGCTCAATATGGGATGGAGGGGCAGGACCATATATAGTAATGTGTATGAGGCAGATGTTTTGATTTTATTCGAGACGTTGCGCAAATGAAATTATCACCTATGCGCGCTTATGAACATAAAACAGAATAACAGACGGCAGACGGCAGGCAGAGGACAGGAGGCGGGCAGGTGCCTACTGCTGGGGCAACATCACTTAAAGTATCCTTTAACGGCAATCACAATTTCCTTTTTTGTACAGAAGGTTGGCTTTTAATTTCCATTTTGCTATTAATTTCAACCTCAAAGGTTATGTGCGGTTGTTGGTGGAGGGAAGCATATCAGTGCCAGTATCATAAAGGCCGCAAAAGCCTGACATTGGCTTTGGTTAATCCGGCCGTACACACACACACACACACACACACACACGCGCACACACTCACACACAGATAGATCTCTGGCACACTAATACTTATGCGGAGGTGCTGTTTGCCTTTATGTTTTCTTGATTGAGTTTCACCTTTTGCATATGAAATTCAATTTAATCAGTTTGCCAGGTCACGATGAGGCTGGCATCCTGACAGTCACACACACACACACACACACACGCACACAATGCAGCCAATAATAATGAAGTCCTTTTGTTGTTCAACATTTTCAAACACAAATTTGCTTTTTTGGGTACGGGGTACAAACGGTCGACCTCAATAATGTTTTCAGTTGGAAATCAATAAATACAAATAACATATATTTGAGGGTGCCCGCCGCCGCCTGCCGCCGACCGCTCTTGACGGCCATAAACTGGCAAATTGTATGCAAATAAAAACACAAGCGAATTGCCTCTGGCAGAAGAGAACAACAACAACAAAAACACACACCCAGAAACTGGAAAACCAACAAATGCTGAGGCTGCAACCGCTGAAGTTCCATAAAAACAACCGCTAAGACGACGACGACAAGCCCCGACAATGGGGCAATACCAACTTTTTATTAACTCTTTGGCTTCCTGACCGCAGCTGCTGCCCGACGGCTTGGCCATACTCTTGGGTTCCTCATTGTCCTTTTGCGTCAATTGGCAAAAAAGTTACGGCAGGACAACAACTTGTTGTCGTTCTCGTCGTCGTCTCGTTAAGTTGTTGTCGGTCATTTCTGGTGCTAGATGCAAATCATGCTAGGATTTAAGGGGATTGGGGTATACTCTTACAGAGGATGGATCAACTTAAATCTGACATTAAACGAAAAACAACACCAAATCAAGCAAAAAGTGAGCGTAATTTGAGCGGATTCATTTGTATACTCTGTACCGTAGGTACATAGAGTAGTATAAGTTTGTGCAAAAGTATGTAACAGCCAGAAGGAAGCATCTCCAACCAAATAAGGTATATATATTCTTGAACCGTGTATCTGTACGTATGAACGCACAGATCTCAGAGATGGTAAGAGATAGAGGTTTGACATGTAAAGGACATATAATTCTTATATCTGCAGGCTGATCAAGCTAATTTTCAGTTTTGGCCACGCCCCCTCCCGCACCCGCATTTTGGAAAAAACGTCATATCTCCCACCGTATTAAAGTTAGATGGTTTGTACTTTCTAGACATATTTTGTAATCAAAATTACTTATCGATGCGCCAAAGGAATGATTAAGATCGGATAAACGGTTGTCGAGCTATGACCAAAAGAATGTTCGCTGCTGCAGCGCAGCTTTTAGTATTAAAATTTATGATGAGCGTATAATTTCATTGATTCAGAGTACGTTTTAGTCGGCCTTGACCAACTTTCTTTCCTCCTGACAGATGCTTTGTGTCAGATAAGCTAAGATTTTACTCTGATATTGGTTAGTGTATATGAACGAATGTTCTATATGGAAGATGGGAAATCGGCCCTATAACCGGACTTACACAGTTAAGCAAACTTCATGAAGCTCTTGAAAAAGCTTTCGTTTGTAAGAAAGAGTAGTTTTTGTCGCTTGCCCCCATGTTACCGTGTTACATGTAGGGAGCTCGCAGTGTGCGCCCTCAGTAAAGTACTTAAAACGTTTAGTGTTTTGCGTACTCGTGAGTTTCTTTGAGCAAAAGCTCAGTACTTAAAAAAAGTGCTCCTTACCTTATTTGCTGTATCCTGCTTGCACCCAACGCCTTTTCCTATAAGCAAGAGCTTCTTGAAATACTTCATATAGTAAGCTTCACTGTGTAAAATTTGTCTATGTAGAAAGTTTTAGCCGGCTCAGTCTCAGCCGTAGCCTCAGTCTCGGCCCGCCAACTGTCTATCCAACCCATGATACAACAAGACAGGTGGGGTGTGGTGAGTGTGATGAGTACTTTTGCCAAAAGATTACACTTAAAGAGTACACGCAGCACTGAACGTGAGGCACTGAACTTTTCATAGAACCAGCCGTACCTTTATTGTTGTATCATGATCCAATCGACGTCTTGCCATGCCAGCAATGCCATAGCTGCTTGGGAATTCCAAAGTAACAGGCGCGATAATCACACTCCTCTCCCAAAAAACGATCCTGTGAGAGCGCACTTAATGCTATTCTCTCAAATATGCTATGAGCTAGCTCTCCTCTTTCAGTTTGTTTAGCTCACTCCCCTCTCGAATTAAAGCGAAATTATTGAAATTTTACTTGATTGCTTCTGCATTTATGATGCAAACACTTAGGTTGCTCCTCAACAAGGGCATTTCAGCTTCGCTAAACCCCGAAAACTTTTCTCTTATTATTGTTTTTCTCATTTGTTGACTCCTTGAACATGGCCCGAACATGGACAATAAATGCCCAAGTGCGGATGTGCTGTGGTGGTGGGCAAAACAATCCTATTGATTTAGGCCAATTCTTCATTGGAGCCAACATATGTTACACATGCCGCAAGCTTTGGTCATGTTGGTCATGCCTGTCTGCGCTCCCACGGCTCAAAGACAAGTCCCTGGTAATAGGCTTCGACTTTAATATGCCGGAGAGAGAGCTGGCTGGCAGGCTGGCTGTCTGTTCGTCACAAATTTAATCGCATTGAGCTCATTTAGCGACAAATTGAATTTGCCTCCTCCACTCATTCATAGTCCGCGTCGGCGTCGTCGAAAATGAGAAATTCAATTAAAATCACATTTTTTACACAACAAAAACAGCTTTAAACAGCTTCTGGTTACAACTTTCATCGCTTTAATTCCGCCAGCAGAAAAATAAATAAGCAAAAATAATTGAGCTGCCGCCCGCCCAGTCATGGCCCAGTCATCGACGTCCAAGGACACAGGATAATCGCCCACAACAAATTTTTATGCGTACAAGCATTTCTGTTTTTTTTTTTTTTTTTTTTTTGCCCGCTTCACTTCATATTTCTATGGCTCGGTTAGCTGATTGGCTTTCAGCTGGACAGAGAGAGAGAGTTCGTCATCTTTTCTGGTCAAGAAGGCTTAGACTCGCCTCGTCAGGCGATAATTAGGTATTTACCCCCAAAACAAACTTGGAAGCCCCGAAGATGATTTATGATGTATGCCGCGAGTTAATTTATTATTATTTGGATCTGTCTTGCTGCTTGGAAATCGTTTAATTATGCGAAATGTCAGACAGAAAAGAATGCAACATAATTTTTTTTTTTTTTGCTTTATGTTAAACCACTTGAGCGCAAAGCCCTCCTCCAGAGAGAGAGAGAGAGACTTTCGCCCCCCGCCCGTTGAAATGTTTTACAAACTGCATGCCATTTGCAACAGCAGCGCCAGCCGAGCCAGTCAAACTGCTAAAACAGTTTCTCCACTAAATTTGTGTGACAAACGCGGCAGCTGTTGAGTTGCATTTATGAGGAAGGGCAAGGACCAAGGGGAGGCATGTGGTTTTGCACATGAAATACAGAAAAAGAGACGCCACTCGCTGCTCAACGAAGTGGCCACTTTCCGTGCACCGTCAGAAAATCAAATGTATGAAACTAAGTGCGTTGCGGTTTTCATTCTGAGTTGGAATAATGCCAAAGAATTTGAATTAGTTAGCGACATGGAAGAGAGAGCGTAAGGATATGGTTCGATGGTCAAATATATAAATAAATTTGGTCTGTTTCGCCATTTTGGTGGAGCGGGGGGGAAATCATGCAGCAAACTTTAAGAAAACTGAGAGCCCAAGCCGAGCTTCTCTTAGTCTGTTGCATTTGTCTTCAGAGAATGGGTCCGCTGCCTATAAAGCGAATCCAAAGGGCAAAGTTTTTCAGATTTTGTTTATGACTAGATGTGATGCATAATACAAACCTTTTAAAGAAGTTAAGAAACACTTCTTCAAAGAATCTACAACTAGATCCAGTATGAATCCTCAAACGTTAGCCTCTTCGCAGAATCGCCTTCTGTTGCAACTGGAGATGAACGCGTGTCGAATATTTTCAACAAGACACGACGCTATCACGAATACACGGCACGACACTCACGACTTTGTTTAAAATGAATATGAATTCAATATAATTATTTCAGTGGCTTTGATGGGGCAGATTATGGGCATCAGTTCTCCCTAATGAGTTGAAAATCCGGGATAGCAGAGGCAAAATGGTAGAGGAATATGCCAAATTACTAAACCACTTGATTTTATTGTGTGTAATACACGAATACCGACTCGGAATTGGGAACAGGAACGACACCTTTTACCTAAATCACCTTAAAGCTAATCGCCACTAAACTTTGCACGAAGTCTTCTGATACAAATACGCTACACATTTGTCGGAACCGGGTGGATCGGATGACTATAACATATAGCTGCCATAGTAACCATCGGTCGAAAAACCAGTTCTAGTGAGAAAAACTGTTTTGTTTTCAATGCAAACGTCTCCAGACTCCGTATTTACTAGTTTTCTTTACATTCCCTTGATTCCACCAAGTTTGGTTGAAATTGGGCATCTATATAGTATAGCTGCCATAGAAAAGTAAGGTTAGAAAAAAGGTCTTGGTAAGAAAAACTTCCTTGTTTTCAATGTGAACCTCTTGAAAATTGGCATATATATATTTTTTAGGGTCTCTCACAATTTTTCAAAGCTTTGTCAAAATCGGATGACTATAAGCTATAGCTGCCGTAGGAATGATCGGTCGAGAAACTAGTTTTAGTAAGAAAAACTTTTTTGTTTTCAAACAAAACGCCTCCAAACCTTATAATTCTTAGTATGCTATACTTTTCCATGATTCCACTAAGTTTGGTCGAAATCGGATATCTATATGATACAGCTGTCATACAAAAGTAGAGTCAGAAAAGTAGTCTTAGTGAGAAAAACTTGTTTGTTTTCAGTGAAATGTGCTTCAAATTAGTTAGAATAACGTGTTGCAAGGGTATACAAAGTTCGGCCGAGCGGAAGTTACCTTTCCTCTATATTTGATAGTTAAAAAGAGACTACTTCAAAATTTATAAATTTTGTGATTAAGTGATCCATTGAAATATAAATTTAAAAGACTCGCAAATGACTTGAAAATGAGTTAAAAAGGAATCTTCACAAAGTGTAGGGGATAGGGTACCATTTTCTCTCGTCTAAACTATCATTAACGATCACAATCGTGCGTAGATAAACACACCGAGGACTAAAATATGACTCGAATGTGTTCAAAATATACATAAAAAGTTCGCTGGGTTGCTGTGTTAACCCATTTAGCCTCATTATGTTGGTGAGAAATTTTTTTGCTCTGGGTTTCTTTCGCTCTTTTGCTATGACAAAGGAAATCTATAATCAATTCAATCTTAGGTAAGGATTATTTGGCTTTCAAATACTCAGCTGAGATGGAAATGAACTTTTTCGGATTATAAGGATTGCTTTAAGCTGTCTTAGCTTGAATCTAGCTCTTTCTTGTACGAAACGTACTCGAAATTTTCATCCGTAGGTAGAGATTAAATCAATATTTTTAAGCTTGATTTTAGCTCGCCTCTTTTTATTTCTCTTGTATTCAAAATGGTATATCTTCGCTTCAAAAAATCGCTGAATTGTTTGGTAAAGTTTATTTAAAAGCTAAGGTAAAAAACATTAGGAAATTAACAAAAAAGAGCTCAACCCAAATCAAATGTTTCCCATAAAAGATGTTCAAAATGGTCAATAAAGGCATTTAAAGCCACTTTTACTGGGAACTTCTATAAATGTTGACTTGAAGAGGCATTTCTGAACACAGATTTGTTTTTAGCGCTAGAATGTCTTATAGAAACACCTCAACACTTCAATTTACTGAAAAAAGTCCAAAGTTCTGGCCTTGTGTAATAAAAGAGTATAAAATAAAACAAAATGGTCAGCTTCAGGGGTCGAATACAAGAATGTTAGCTAGTAAACCGCTGTAATTCATTGTAAAAATGGAAAAAAAAACTAATGCACTTGGAACTGAAGTTTATCAGTACACAGACAGTTGATTCAATTTATGCTTTCTTAATTTGCCATCATCATTTTCTGCCAGTGTCTCGTGGACAGCTCTGACAAGACAACTGGGTGAAGTGGTGTCGGTGGAAGGACTTGGAAAATGATCAATTGATTTGCCAGCGCACAGCATTGCTATGCAGAGCAGGGCGTTTAAATTTGAAGCCAGCAGCTCCTGCATGATGGGACTGTGCGGACTGCTGAGCCAGCTTTCAGAGGCAAGTTGCATAAACAGCTCGCAGGGGAACTGTAAATCACGACGAGCGCAGAGCGTAAATTGGTTAGTGAAACACATAAACCAACCAACACTCACACACAGACACACACACACTTCCTCCCACACACACACACACACACACATGACTAAATTCGCGCTTTTTGAAAAATGAAAGCATCTGCGAGTGCAGCAAATGTAATCTGCTGAGAGGGAAAATCGAGAAAAGGGAAATCATATTACGCTGATGTAGAATTAGTTGCCACAGCAGGAAGTTTACTTTGCTTTTGCGTTAAAGAAAGTGTTGTGCATCCTTTGCAAAATGCAGTAAACGAAATTTCCCATCGTAGAAAAATGGATGGCGAATGAAAAGCAGCAGCAGCATAAATATAACACTTTTCTTCCATTTTTTTTTCTTTCTGTCGATTAAGCGTACAAGAAGCTAAACCCAAAATGCGCACAAGCCGCTTCATGTCATCCACCGCGACTGTCGAGCTGCCTGGCTGCTGCCATATTTACATGACTCTCCAGCTGCCGCCCCGGGCCAGGAATATTCTAAAAAGCTTCGTGTGAAAATAATTTCACGCCGGAAAATAAGGTTAAAAAGGTGTTACAACTCGAAGAGGAAAAGGTGTAAAACGTTTTTAAAGCGCTCGAGGAGATTTCGCCCAGTTTCCAGGGCGAAAAGTTTCCCTCTCGGCTCGCACTTAAACATCATCATGAAAATTAAAAGTTAAATGCGCAAAGTCAATAAAAGCTGGCGATAGCAGTCGAAAAATCCTTTAATGCTTGCGTATTTGCATAGAAAACAGTGCAAAAAAAAAAAACTAACAGGACGCGGGCGTGGGCGATGAGGGACAATGGCGTCACTTTAGTTTTTGCCTTTTGTGTGTGGCAATTGCGACGCCAACTGTTTGGCCAGAGATAAAAACTCAAGCGGCGGAGCTGGCACAGCGCAGAAGTTGACAAACGCCAACTAATAAAATGCAGCGGCAGTTGCGCGTGAATCGCTGGTGAAGGCTGAGTGGCTGCGTTTGCTTAACTAATTGATGCACGAGCCATTTGTGTACTCACCAATTACCCCGCCCCGGCGAAGACAAAGCAAGTCGAGCACCTTGCCACAAATAATCCTTAGAAAAATAATTGAGCCAGCCTTAATTATTTTCCCCACTGCACACACAAATCCCGCAAAATATGCAAGGCGTTTTTTAATTAAATTTTGAAGATCTGTGCGAGCTGAAGGCATGGAAGCATGGATTATTGCACAGTTCCCCACAACTTTTAATTGCAATTGCAATGGCAATCGCATCGCAGGCAGCACCCATTAAAGCCATCAATATTAAGGGAATTAATTTGATAAGGTTTTTTTGTTTGGTCCTGTGCAAACATTGTGTCTCGCTCGGACTCTTGCTTTTAGCACTAATTAGTCAATTTATGTGCAATTTTGCTAATTTGTAAGCCATACTCCGGGTATGAATGCCATGGACATATGCTGGTTGCCACAGGCCATACAGTGCGTATGATTAATATTTAATTGCATTACAGAAAGTGCAAAGTGCGTTAGTGTGCGTGTGTGAGAGCACCAGAGTTGCAATTTGTATTGACCAAAATGGGAAATTAAATTAAAATTTATATTCAAGTATTGAAAACAGACATAAATGGGGAATATTATAACCATTAAAGGGCAATACATTAGCATTATGGAAGATGCAGCAGCATAAGCATAGGGGGGCTTTCGGAAATGGCAAACCTTACTGAGCAGTTTTGGTTTTGACAAACTTTACACAAAGAAACCAAGTTGCATAAATCTCACCCTTTATAATAATGTTAGATCCTGATAAATTTGAAGATAAGCTTGAATAATCGCAGAATAGCTCTAAATTTGGTTAAAAATATCAACTATACGACACGTAAGCCTGCACAAAGTCATAAATGAAGCATTATTGGCTTCATTTACTTGTACCCTTGCAGAGGGTATATTGATATTGTCCAGATGTTTGTAACGCATAGAAGGAAGCATTTCCGACCACACTGAGTATATATAATTTTGATCAGCAGAGTCAATATAGATCTGTCCGTCTGTTTCTATGCTATCTCCTTCATCAGTTTTAAAGCTATAGCCACCAAAGTTTGCACGAAGTCTTCTGGTACAAATACGCTGCACATTTTCCGGAACCGGCCGGATCGTCTGACTATAACATATGGCTGCCATAGGAACAATCGGTCGAAAAACTAGTTCTAGTGAGAAAAACTTTTTTGCTTTTAATTCAAACGTCTCCAAACTCCGTATTCTATACTTTTCAAAGCTTCTCCATAATTCTGCCAAGTTTGGTCGAGATCGGACATCTGTGTAGTATAGCTGCCATAGAAAAGAAAGGTTAGAAAAAAGTCTTAGAAGGAAAAACTTTTTTGGTTTAAAGTAAACCTCTTTAAAATTGACATATATTTATTTTATAAGCTTTTACAGAATTCTTCAAAGTTTTTTTAAAATCGGATGACTATAGGTTATAGCTGTCATAGGAACGATCGTTCGAAAATCTAGTTCTGGTGAGAAAAACATTTTTGCTTTTAATGCAAACGTCTCCAAACTCTGTATTTACTAGTTTTTAATGCTTTTCCCTAATTCTGCCTAATTTGGTCCCAATCGGACATCTATAAAGTATAGCTGTTATACACAAGTAGAGTCAGAAAAGTAGTCTTAGTGTGAAAAACTTTTTTGGTTTTAAAGTAAACCTCTTTAAAATTGACATATATTTATTTTATAAGCTTTTACAGAATTCTTCAAAGTTTTTTTAAAATCGGATGACTATAGGTTATAGCTGTCATAGGAACGATCGGTCGAAAAACAAGTTCTAGTGAGAAAAACTTTTTTGCTTTTAATGCAAACGTCTCCAAAATCTGTATTTACTAGTTTTTAATGCTTTTCCATAATTCTGCCCAATTTGGTACCAATCGGACATCTATAAAGTATAGCTGTTATACAAAACTTTTTTGTTTTTAAAGAAAACGCCTCCAAACTTTGTATTTCTTAGTTGGCTATGCTTTTTCATAATTCCACTAAGTTTGGTCGAAATCGGACATCTATATAGTATAGCTGTCATACAAAAGTAGAGTCAGAAAAGTAGTCTTATTGAAAAAAACTTGTTTGTTTTCAGTGGATATGTCCTTTAAATTAGTTAAAAAACGTGCTGCCAGGGTATACAAACTTCGGCCGAGCCGAAGTTAACTTTCCCCTATTTTTCCATATAGAAATTTAATATGTTCAATTTAACTAACTTTAATGTTAGCACACTATAAACCGGAAAAGTTGCTCCTTTTTGCCGAAGTATTTGGACAACAGGCAAACAACCAATAGTCAGGAACAGCTGTTCTAGCAGGCAAATAAACAAACCAGACAAAGTCAATGGCAGCCGGTTTAGTCATTGTGTTTTGGGTCATTTTGGGGGGGGCGGCTATCTTGGACTTACCAAAACACACGCATGCAAACACTTTGCTTTGTTTTGGTTGGTCATTAAGCGCAGATGGGCTTAAGAACTGATTGCAATAGAAGCTGACAACGAGATTAACCAGAAGGTCATCCGTTGGGTGGACACCAAAGTCACCACCACAAAGGCTTCTTCATCTTAGGAAGTAACCTAAAGCTAATCTAAAATCCATTTTGCAGTTTCCTCCACACAATATGAATAAAAGTTTTGAAAAGAAAAAGAAAAGAAAAAGATGAAAATGCTCAGTCCTTGCATTATTGAGTCCTGTGGGTGACGGAAATCGAAATGTAACATGTTCTCAAGGCTGACAGCTGGCGGCCATGGGAGAGACAAGCACGTACAAAAGGAGGCTGTGAGACACACACACACACACACACAGAGGGACAAAGGCAGAGGGAAATTTAAGGCCTCTTAAATTTTGCACATCCTTCCTACTGCAATTTTGTCATAGAGGGAAACACTGTTTGCTTGCATGTAACAAAAAAAAAAACAATCTAAACACTTTATTTATGCAGTCCTCACTTGTCATTTGTCTTAAAAGTTTTCACATTAAACGAAAGAGCAAGAGAGAGGATGCTGAGTTTGCCCAAACTTAAAACTATGTGCAATGATAACGAAAAAAAAGCTGTGTACTGCAGAGCCAGCCACTTTTTGTGGAAAGGATAAAGGAAGTCAAAGGTTGGCAACAGTTGGCCGGGCGCCCAAAAAAAAAAAACAAGAGTACGAGTAAAAGAGATGTGGAAGCTACACTTAAACACTTTTATAATGTGGACTGCATGGGCTCATAAATTCCAGCCCGAGGGTAAGTATTTTAAGGGGATTGGGACAGCGCTCGAGTTTGGTTTTACCCATGAGATAAATTCCTTAACTTGAGTCTGGGGAAAGGATTTCCTGTCATACGAGTATAAATAAAATTGGAATAATAAATTATAAATAGCAAGGCAAAAGACTGAATTACAATGAATTGACTTGATCGCCCCCCTCAAAAGCTAACAGAGAACGGAATTACTTTTATGTTTTTTGATAGTTGGCGTAAAGCCACGGACCTTTCGACACAAAATTAAGTTTCAGGTTTAGATTTCAAATAAGAAAGCTACCCAAGATTCATTATCAGGTCTGTTCTCGTTTCCGAATTCGATCGATCAGAATAGGTAAGAGATCTGATATCCAAGAATTGATTAGAGAAATCGGTTAAAGCTGTCAGCTATTAAAACTGTTCTTTGGAGAGGATACGAAATTTTAAGATAAAAGCTGAGTCAAACAATCGGCTTTTCGAAAAGGGAAGAGTTTCCAATTCCGATTTCACATAATTTGATCGAAATCGAAAACGGGAACAGGGCCATATTATTTAAGTCTACCAACAGCTGCCTGGCTTTTGATTATTATATTTTGTTCCGGACTGGATGGTGAAAAAAGTCTTAGTATATTCTGTACCGTAGGTATATAGAGTATTATAAGTTTGTGCAAAAGTATGTAACAGCCAAAAGGAAACTTCTTCGGCCCTATAAAGTATATATATTCTTTACCAGCATCAACAGCAGAGTTCATGTCCGTATGTCTGTGCGTATGAATGCATAGATCTCAGAGATGGTAAGAGATAGAGGATTGACATATATGGGACATATGCTTCTTATGTCTGCAGGCAAATTAAGTTTATTTTCAATTTTGGCCACACCTCTTCCAGCCCCCGCAATTTAGAAATACGTCATATCTCCCACAGTTTTAAAGATAGATGGTTCTTTCCTTTTATAAGGAAATAACTTATCGATCCGCCACGAGAATGGTGAAAATTGGATGATCGGTTGTCGAGTTATGAGCAAAAGACTGTTCGCTGCTGCAGCGCTGCTTTCAGCTACCTCTGCAGCATCAACATTTATGCTGGGCGTGTACTTTTGCTGGTACACAGTATGTTATAGTCGGGCTTGACCGACTTTCTTTGTAGTTTCGAATTTCCTTAGTAAGCATTTCGAACTTAACATATTTTACTACATTGACTCAAAACTATAAGAACTTTGTTCGCTAGGTAAAATCTATTGAGAACTTCATAGGCGATTTTCTCAAAATGTATTTTTGGGGGCAATGTTACACAAGGTATGTAATCAAAACTAATTTTTTTCCCACAATGACCCATTTTCCGACCTGTCGTTCGTATGGGAGCTATATGATATGGTCATCCGATTTGGACAAAAATTTGTAGAGTTACGTAAAAGCATGTAAAACAAGCAAATACAAAATTGCAGGATGCTACCATTAAAAACAAAAAAGTTTTTCAAACTAAGACTGTTTTTCGGACCAATCTTTTGTATGGCAGCTATACCATATAGTTGTCCGATTTTCATAAAAATTTGCAAAATTATAAAAAAGCATAGAAAACTTAAGAATACAAATATTGACAACGTTTCCATTGAAAAGAAAAATATTTTTCATATTAAAACTAGTTTTCCGACCAATTGTTCCTATGGGAGCCATAAGATATAGTCATCCGATTCAGTTGGTTCCGATATATTAGAAGCGTGCAGCAAAGAGAAGACTCTGTGCAAAATTTCAGCTAGATAGCTTCAATACTGAGAGACTAGTTCGCGTAAAAACAGACACACGGATGGACAGACGGGCAGACAAAGCTCAATCGACTTAGCTCGTCACCCTGATCAAGAATGTATATGGTTTATGGGGTCGGAAATGAATATTTCTTTGCGTTGCAAGCTTCGGGGCAAAATTATAATACCCTTTGCAAGGGTATAAAAAGGAGTGCTTAGCATTTGATTCATATTGAACAAGTGCATATGACTTTAAGTACCTGAAATGCACCCCTAAAACCCTTTAAAAAGGGACACACCCAGCACTCAAATAACAAACTCAAATTGTACAAAAGGAAAGGGAAAATCAAATAAAGAATCATTTAGCTCCGAGCATTGACCAGGTCACTTTCAAAGATAGTGTTTTATCCAATGTTTTTAACATCTCAAAATATGTATTGTAAGCTAACTTCTTACAACTCATCTTCCACTCTACTGGACGCCACCCTCTCTATGTCGTCTGAGAGCGTCGCTGTTCGGTGATCTTAAACTGTAGCAACACCACCAAATAGGTGGCCATAAAGGATATATTAGTGGTAATCAATTCCCGATTAATGTTTGCATAACCATCCAAATTCATGATGGGTGGATTCTTATTAATTGCCACCAGCAGCATTTCCACCTCCTTTTGCGTGGCCGAGTCCACGGCCGTTAGATTTATGTTCAGCAATCTGGTTTGAAAGTCCAGTCCCACCTTCCGGGAGGCATAGTGCGCCTCATTGCAAATGATGTACAACAGACCCATGCAGTAGAAGACAATGACAAACAGTCCCACCTCCTTGTAGGTGGCACCGTGATCAATGATCTCGCTGATGCTGCCATAGGTGGCTATGATGGTGGTGAAGAAGATCACCAGACAGTACATGCCATACATGTTCGAGTAGGCACGTCCCAGCTGTTGCATCATATGGCTAAGATCGACCCACAGATGACGGTATTCTGTTAATTTCTGGGCCGGTTTCTCTCCCTTGATGGTGGCCTGCAGGGCATCGGACAGGGCACGACTGGCCGTGCCGAAGGCATTGCAATTGATGTACCACAAACTGCAAAAACAGTTCAGCATGGCTATGATGGGATAGTAGGCTATGGTGTACCACAGACGAAAGTCGGGCTGCAGGAAATACTGGGACAGATTAATCCCAATGCTCAGCAGCCAGGAGAACACGCACAGCGACCAGGTGAGCGGGTACAGATTGGGAAACACAATGGGCGAGCCGGTGGTCTTGAAGAACTTGTACTGATAGTTGGTCCACATGTTCTTGAAAATGGCCACCTGCGGTCCATGACGCCAACTGGCCACCGGCAGCAGGAAATTGGTGAAGAGCAAACTGATGAAGATTACATTGTAGATGGCCTCGTCGAAGCGTTTGTCCGGACTGGTGACAAAGTTCTTGACGCGCTCCCTCAACACCAGCACCACAATGGTCGTCTGGCAGCTGTAGATGAAGATGGCCCACATCACTTGCTTCGACCTCCAGGAGTAGCCAGTACGGGGTAGACTTTTCACCGGCGGATTACGATGGATGGGCATAACGCCCATAATTTGAAACAACACCAGCAGACTCTTAGTGGTCTGATAGAACGAATCATGCTTGTCCAGCTCCAGCGGATCATCCATGGTCTCCGGCTTGCGCACATACACATCATCGATGGCATCACCCCGGGCCATCAGTTTCAATTTCTCACGATAGCGCACCTCATCCTCCAGGAACTGTCGCTGATTGGGATTGAGCATGGGCGCCACCTTGGACACCGGCGGCGTCAGACCACGACTGACAGCCCAGAATGACATGGCCACAACTATTGTGCAACAGAGCACGGTGGCTTTTATAGGCTCGTCTGCTATTGACTTTTGATTGAAAAGCAAACAAAAGCCAAAAGGGAACCGCCCCGAGGCGGACCTTGCGATTAAATATGCCCAAGACAAGGTCCAGTGTTTTTGTTACACCCGAGGGTGGGAGAGGGGATGGGGGGGGCTTTGTTGTGGTCATTTGCTGTTGGCAGGAAAACCGTTTTGCTGACAACGTTCAACGGGTGTGTGTGTGTGTGTACATAAAATGCGCTTAATTTGCCGGAAATGAAAGTTTAACGATGTGTAAATGCTTACGAATGCCGATAGAGGCTCACACTAATGACCAATAAAATGTGCCACCACCGAGGGTCACTAGATGTAGCAGCAGCAGCAGCAGCAGCAGGAGGAGCAGGTCCATTCCATGTCATTCATTCTGACTTTTGATCTATTTCTGCTTGGGGAATTAAAGGGACTAAGCCGAGGGTTCTCAAGGCACTTTAAGCTGGTCAAGCTGAAATTTCAATTGGCAACATTTTTAGACATGACACAAATCAATCACGAAATTGTTGAATCTGGTGTCTGGAAGTATCTCTAACTTGGCACCAAAGAAACGACTGAAATCCACGAATGCAAAACATTTGATAGTTTGTTTTATTTACTGCGAAAATTCTGGCTACAGCTTGACCTTGGCCCTGCCTTACAATTTTGGCAACGTTGCAGGCTACTGTCTGAGGGTGTTAGTTCTCTTGAAACTAGACCAGCGGTGGGCACGCACTTCTTCTCATTGCTCATTGAAAATAAACTTGATCTGCCTGCAAGTATGACAGTATATGTATATGACAGCTATACTATTTGAATGCCCAATTTCGAGCAAACTGATTAAAATCATGGGAAAGCAAAGCAAACTAAGAAATACAAAGTTTGGAAGCGTTTTCTTTGATAACAAAAAAGTTTTTCTCACTAAAACTAATTTCTCGACCGATATTTCCTATGACAGCTATATCTTACAGTCATCCGATTTTGACAAAAATTTAAAGAATTGTGTGAATGCTTATAAAATGAATATGTACCAATTTTAAAGAGGTTTACACTGAAAACAAAAAAGTTTTTTCTTACCATGACTGTTTTTCTAACCTTTTTTCTAAGACAGCTGCCTATATAGATGTCCGATTTCGACCAAACTTAGTGGAATCATGGAAAAGCATAGCAAACTAAGAAATACAAAGTTTGGAAGCGTTTTCTTTGATAACAAAAAAGTTTTTCTCACAAAAACTAGTTTCTCGACCGATCTTTCCTATGACAGCTATATCTTACAGTCATCCGATTTTGACAAAAATTTAAAGAATTGATTGAAAGCTTATAAAATGAATACATGCTAATTTTAAAGAGGTTTAC
This sequence comes from Lordiphosa andalusiaca, assembly GCA_035044965.1. Lineage (NCBI taxonomy): Eukaryota > Metazoa > Arthropoda > Insecta > Diptera > Drosophilidae > Lordiphosa > Lordiphosa andalusiaca. The sequence continues at coordinate 1,807,514 of JAWNNM010000660.1, forward strand.
ACTGAAAACAAAAAAGTTTTTCATACTAAGACAGTATTCCTAACCCTTTTTTCTATGACAGCTATACTATTTAAATGTCCGATTTCGACCAAACTAATTGGAATCATGGAAAAGCATAGCAAACTAAGAAATACAAAGTTTGGAGTCGTTTTCTTTGAAAACAAAAAAGTTTTTCTCACTAAAACTAGTTCTCGAGCGGTCATTCCTATAGCAGCTATAACCTACAGTCATCCAAGTTTAACAAGACTTCAAAGAATTGTGTGAAAGCTTATAAAATATATATATGCCAATTTAAGAGAGCTTTTCATTGAAAATGAAATAGTTTTTCTCACTAAGACCAGTTTTCTCACCTCACTTTTCTATGGCAGCTATACAACATAGATGTCCGATTTCGACCAAACTTGACAGAATCATGGAAAAGCATAGAAATTTAGTAATTACGGAATTTGGAGACGTTTGCATTGGAAACAAAAAAGTTTTTCTTACTAGAACTAGTTTTTCGGCCGATCATTCCTATGGCAGCTATAACTTATAGTCCTCCGATCCAGCCGGTTCTGACAAAAGCGAGAGCGTATTTGTACCAGAAAATTTCGTGCAAAGTTTGGTCGCGATAGCTTTCTAACTGACGGAGGAGATAGCATAGAAACAAACGGACGGACAAATGGACAGACGAACGGACTGAGGGACTAAGCTAAATCAACTCAATTCGTCATGCTGATCAAGAATTTAAATACTTTAAATGGTCGGAAATGCTACCTTCTTGGCGTTACAAACATCTGTACAATTTTAGCATACCCTCTGCAAGGGTATACAAATTCATGTGGATAACTTAAACAGCTCAAAAGTTATGTTTTTGCAACGTGTTTGGTGAAAAGGCCCCACTGTGTGACGTTCCAACATCTGAGCCACGCTGCTTGTTGACAGCTTCTTTTCAGTCGAAAGCTTACACTGCCACTGATTCCATGGACTTTACAATCATTTAGGAAAAGTGACCTTATATTTAGGTGGCCATTTCCCCAAAAAAATTTGAAAGCAACTTTATCTATTAACTTTACTTTGGGCGATCCGGTAAAAATTGTCTTGAAAGTTGAATTAAAGGAATTTTTCGAAACAACTTGACCTTAATTATAGTCGTCTCTCGTTTTTTGAGTGCACATTGACCCAAATCAACTAGGCTAGCAGCTTACACTGGCTACTGGCTACTCATGCTTTCATGGCTTCTTTGAAGCCAAATTATACAACGAGCCTTAACAAGGACTCTGAGAGTTTTTCACAATTTATGAATCAGGACCAGCCTCTGTAGCTTGGATACTTCTAGGAAATGCCAAGCTTCTTGGAAGTACTAGAGCAGGCTATCATTCACTTTTCTTTCTCTCTCTCTCTCTCTCTCCCTCGTTTGCTCTTTCGATATTACTTAGCCTATTTCTTTTGCGTTTCCGCTCTTCTTACCTTAAATGTGGAATGTGCCATCGACGCAAACCGGACTACAGTGCCAACTGCTACATGGGTCTTCATCTGGGCATCAGACAATGCTCCGCCGTTATTTGTGACTCCCAAATGCAACCGAAATTCACAGCTATGATCAAATATGATGTGGACCTGCCCGAGTATAATACACGAAGTGGAACTGTAGCCGGCCATGAACACGATGAGTTTCTTAGCAATCCTGTTATGTGGGTCAAGGCCTTGGATATGCTACTGAACTGTCTGAGCAAACAGGGTGCAGATCTGCATACAGTGGCAGCCATTGGTGGTTCAGCACAACAGCACGGTTCAGTCTACTGGTCGGAAGTGGGTTATCGCCGTCTTTGCGGTTTGAATCCTGTGCTACGCCTGCATGAACAGCTCACCGATGTTTGCTTCGAATTGACACGTACACCCATTTGGATGGACAATTCCACGGAACGTCAGTGCGTGGAAATGGAGAATGCGGTGGGCGGTGAGGCGGAAATGTCTAACATAACGGGCACCAAGTGTTATCCCTGCTTTACGGGACCACAGATACGCAAGGTGCATCAAAAGTATAAGGAAAACTATGAGCGCACGGTTAGGATTTCGCTGGTCAGCAGTTTCTTGTCGTCTGTGCTTATAGGTGGCATGGCTTCCATAGAGTACACAGATGCCTCGGGCATGAATCTGCTGGATTTAAGGCGCAAGAAATGGTCCCAGAAGTGTCTGGGTGCCTGTGCTCCAGATTTGAAACGTCGTTTGATGAAGCCAATAGAACCCGGTCGCTTGCAGGGACGTGTGGCTGATTACTATGTGAAACGCTGGAATTTTCGTCCAGACTGCATGGTCCTGGCCAGCATAGCTGATAATGCCTCCACCATCGTGGGACTACAGCCCAGTAAGAAATGTCTTGTACTATTCTTGGGTACCAGCGATACCATCATGATGCACTTGGGTAACTCGAATCCCAGGCTGGAGGATGGTCATGTTTTGTGCCATCCCACCAATCCGAATGAGTATATAGGTCTACTGCGCTTTCGCAACGGCATGTTGGCCAGACTGGCCAAGTGCCAGCAGGTGGCCAATGGCGATTGGGCCAAGTTCGATGAAATGCTGGCCAAAACTCCAATGGGAAATAATGGAAATGTGGGCTTGCATTTCCATGTTAAGGAAAATACACCAGCCGCCAAGGGCTCGTTGCGCTGGTTAAGTTCCATGGATTCCATGTCGCATGCAGCTTTGTATGGCATCGAGCACTTCGATCAGCCGGAGACTGAGGCACGTGCTTTCCTAGAAGGACAAATGATGTATCGTCGTGCCATGGCCAGCGAAATGGGTTTCACCTTTACGGAGAATAACGATGTCATTGTGGTGGGTGATGAGGTTCACAATAAGAGTCTTCTTCAGGTTATAGCCGATGTCTTCAATGCCACTGTGCATGCACAGCGGAGTCTCAAGCCCAGTCTCATGGGTGGAGCCTTTCGGGCACGTTACGCCTTCTATGAGTACCGCGAGGCGCAATGCCACTGTCGAAAATGTCGCATGAAAAAATCGCATGAACCCAAGCTAAGCTTTGAGCAGTTCTTTCAAAGTATACCCATTGGTTTGCAGTTAGCCGCAAGACCCACTCCCGGTTGCGAGGCCATCTACAAGCCCCTCACCGCACGCTGCATGAACATGTGTCGCCTACTGGCGGCCAGGTCTACCCTTTTGTTACCAAGACATAACTAAAAATTTCTATTGTGACATTTAACAAAGTAAATTAAATCTAGAACTCTGCATCCCAGCCGGATAGCTCATCCGGCGGTTCTGTGGGATCGCAGGGAAAACGATCAAAGTAACGCACATCCGTGGCATGGGCAATGGGACGCACAAAGGGCGGTATCAACAGCTGGCTGGCCAAACCATCCCAGTCGAAGCCCAAAAACCATCTTGAAAAATAATAAAAAGTTTGTTCGTTGATTGCATTGTTCGGTGTGTCAATCCAACTCACTTGTGTTTCTTGATATCCTGAATGCCTCCCGTTTGGTAGCCCAATCGCTCTGAGGGCACATCCCGGCACAGGCGCTTAATTAATTGTATGGCCCAGCGGGAGATGTGCTTGGGAAAGGATATCATATCAATGCCTTTGAGTATGAGATTATAGGTCTGCATGGGATCGGAGGCACTGAACGGCGGGCTGCAATTCGAGAAGCAAAATAACGAGTGACAAATCGAACCTTAAAACAATGTATCTTTCCCTATTTGATTCTGGGTGGGATCTAACCCACTTTCTTTGCTACAGAAGGCACACACACTACCCGCTGCACCACACCCTTGCCAAATCGAACCTTCTAAACATAAAACAAGAAAGAAAGTCGGTCAAGCCTGACTATAACCACAGATTTATAGATAAATCTTTGCTATAACCAACGAAATTATGCGCTCAGCATAAACTTTGACGCAGCTCTGCTACTGCGCTGCAGCAGCAAACAGTCTTTTGATCTTAACTCGAAAGCCGTTCATCTGATCTTCACCATTATGTTGGCGGATCGATAAGTAATCCTGATTACTAAATATGTCCAGAAGGAACGAACTATCTAACTTCAAAACTGTGGCAGATATGACGGTTTTTTCAAATTGCGGGGGCGGGAGGGGGCGTGGTCAAAATATAAAATACACTTAATGTGCCTGCAAGGATAAGAAGTTTTTGTCTTATACACGTCAAACCTCTATCTCTTACCATCTCTGACATCTGTGCGTTCATACGGACAGACAAACGGACATGGCTATATCGACTCGACTGTTGATGCTAATCAAGAATATATATGCTTTATGGGTTCGGAGGTGCTTCCTTCTAGCTGTTACATACTTTTGCACAAACTTATAGTACTCTATGTACCTATGGTACAGAGTATAACGAGAAAGAAAGTCGGTCAAGCCCCACTATAAGCCTTTCTTTGTGGACTGTATTTTGGAAGGACACTTAGTGGGATTCGCTTTTAGCAAAGATCAGTAAAGTCTGCGCTTAAACAGCTGTGCCATAGACTATAAAGCTAACATATTCCGAAGCTCCTTTCACATTTCATTAATTTCAATTGGTTCCATTGAGTTCGAGCTGGGAGAGTGTTCAATAAAATCTATGTAGAATAATTTACAAGCACTTACGTTCCATTGAGCAGCTCGTGTATCAGAATACCCAGTGCCCAGTAGTCCACAGCACGATCATGGCCCTTATTCAGTATGATCTCGGGTGCCACATACTCCGGTGTACCACAAAACGTCCAGGTTTTCGAACTATTTCCTATATATTTGGCAAACCCAAAGTCCACCAATTTGACATAGCCACGCTCGTCCAGCATCAGATTCTCGGGCTTCAAGTCGCGATAGATAATGCCACGCGAGTGCAGATACTCAAAGGCCTGGAGTACACAGCCAATGATAAACTGTGCTGCATTGTCCTCGAAGGAGCCGCGATCTCTCAGCATGGTCCAGATTTCGCCACCCATGCACGCTTCCAGCAACATGTACACATACTTCTCATCCCGAAACGTGCGATACAAACGACAGATGAAGGGCGACTTGGAGCTAAGCATGATGGTGCGCTCACTAAAGATATGCTCCTCCTGCTTGGTATCCACAATATGTCGCTTCTTAAGGCACTTCAAGGCAAAGGTGTCCTCACGATTCTGATGATACGCCTTGACCAGCTCCACACGTCCAAAGCCACCGATACCCAAAGTGCTAACCACTTCCAGGTCTGTGAGCTTAAGTTCCGGAAACTCTTGCTGAGCCTGAGCACCGAAAATTTCCTGACTTTGGGCCGCCTGCTTCATGGCCAGCATGCGACTCTCATCACCATAATCCTTCTCCTTCAGCTCACACAGATCGCCTATCAAACGCTTAAACGAATCTCTGTCCAGAGTTAAGCACTCCACGCCTGGCGGTAACGCTATAATATTTGCCGTCCTGCGATCCTCATTGATCAGAGCCTGCTCACCGAAATAGTCACCGCGTGCCAAAGTTCTCAGCTCTGTCTCCTCCAACGCGGTGGAGGTTAACTTTTGTGTGACCCGCACACTACCCTGCGAGATGAGGAAGAAGCTATCACCGGCCGTGCCCTGTCGTATGATGTATGTGCCAGCGGCATAGAACTCCAGTTCCAGCACATCGGCTATCTTGGCCAGCAACTCTTCACTGAGATTACGCAGGAGTGGCACTGACTTAAGGAAGTTCACACTATTCTCTATACGCTGCAGGCCGGTACGCATCATGATCTGTTGGAAAACGCGTCGGTCGAGTACCCAAACACGCGATTCACTCAAAACGCGTATGGAAGCGGTCCGGGTGCAATTGTAGAGGATGGCCAGCTCGCCAAAGGCCTTGCCCGGTCCCATTTTGTCCAGTACCTTGCCCTGCTGCATAACAGCAAATTCACCCGATGCAGAGACATACAAATGGGCACCCACCTCACCCTCACGGATGACAAATTCGCCGGCGGCAATGCTTTTGGAGTACATGGAGTCCACCAGTTCACGTACTTGCGAGGCATCGATATTCTTAAGAAAATCATTGTCCATAATGGCATCTTTGATCTGTTGTTTGGCACTAAGAAAATGAGTATAAATTGAGAAAATTGTTATTATTGAGGTGTCAAATAACAAAGTGCAATGCATAAAATATTCTGCAAAATATTGTTAAGCTATATGAGATAGTAAGCTGGCAACGCTATCTTTGAAAACTACTTGGTTTTCTCATTGGTACTAGTTTTCGAATCGAACTTTCATGTGGTAGCTATATGCTATAGTTATACGATTTTGATCCAAATTTGTAGAGTTATGTGAAAATATATAAAACTTATAATTACAAAGTTTGAAAATAGTAAAGTTGAAAATAAAAAAGTTTTTCTTACTAGTACAAGTTTTCGAACGAATGTTCCTATGGCAGCTATATGCAATTGTCATCCGATTTTGAACAAACTTCGTAGAGTTATGTAAAAACATGTAGAACTACTATATATAAAGTTGGCAATGGATTATTTCGAAAACAAAAAAGTTTTTTTCACTAGAACTAGTTTTCCAACCAATTGTTCCTACAGCAGCTATGTGTAATATTCATCCGATTGTGATCAAAATTTGTAGAATTATGTGATGGCATGTAAAACTATTAAAAATAAAGTTTGAAACTCATACCGTTGAAAACCTAAAAGTTTTTCTTACTAGGACTAGTTTTCCTACCGATCGTTTCTATGACAACTATATGTTATAGTCATGCTACTTGGATCAAACTTCGTAGAGTTATGTGAAAACATATAAAACTTATTATGATAAAGTTACAAAATAATAAAATTGAAAATAAAAAAGTTTTTCTTACTAGAACTAGTTTTCGAACGAATGTTCCTACAGCAGCTATATGCAATAGTTATCCAAAATTGATCAAACTTTGTAGAAGTAGGTCACAATATATAAGACTAACAACATTCAAGTTTGCAATTGATTACTTCGAAAACAAAAAACTTTTTCTCACTAGAACAAGTTTTCCGAACGATCGTTCCTATAGCAGCTATATGCTTAAGTCATCCGAAATTGAATTAACTTTGTAGAACAGTGTGGAAGCATCAAAAACTTATAAATACAAAGTTTGGACACGATAGCAGACAGCTTTCTTAATGAAATTAACAGTTTTTCGATTCAAAACCTCAGTTTTAAGGTGGTGCAGTTCACCATTTCCAATTACCTGAAGTCCTTGTCATACTTGGGTATGGGTGAACTGTAGGATTGTTGCATAGACTGTACACAGCTTTCGGCAGAGACACCCTGTTTCTTGATAGCTGCTGGCAAATGTTTTGGTCTCGATTCCGAAGTCAAAGTTGGCTTCGTGGTGGCTGCTGGCGATGGCGAACCCAACGATAAGGCTTCCAAGGCAAACTCTGGACTGTTGGGCATGACCATGCCGCAGGAGCTACAAGTGTGTGGACTCATCAGGCTGCTGGTGGTCACCTCGCCACACTGTTCGGGCAGAGAATACAGCCTCATCCTCTGCTGCTGATGTTGTTGCTGTTGCTGCTGCTGCTGCTGCTGCTGCAGTCGCTCATTTCGTGTCACGTTCAAGTGATTGGTGGTCTGCTGGAGCACACTCTACAATACAATTGAAAGGCGTTGGGGTTAATCAATTCTCTCTGTGCCAATTAAGCAAACAATCAGCGGTAGTATCACATGACGTTTGAAAATCATGACCTTCTTTAAGTGGTGCCTTATCAGCATGCAAAAAAAAAAAAACTTCCTAGGCTCTGACCCAAAAAACAAAAGCCCATAAAAAGATAATAGCCAAAGCTGAATCCAACTACGACTCATAGGGCAAACAAGATAAGCCTTAATGTCAGTGCCGAGGTGTTGCCCATAGCTATTTGTGTTCCAAAATTTTATTTACATAGAAATTAGCATTTCAAAATGGTCTGCGGTCTGTTTTCAACTCTTTGGCATCTTTCTCTTTCTAATCTGCGCGCGTGTGTGTGTGCGAGTGTGTGTGTGTGTGTGTTTTTCTTGAGCCGCGCGTGCTACCCCGAGCGGAACTACATATTTATTTACACAAAGCAAACAACTGGCTAGTCGAGGGCGGGGTGGTGAGCGGGGGCCTAGACACACACACACAACACACACACAAGAGCTTTAGATTTCGTTGAAGCTGGCGGTGATCCGGCAATTAGCGAAGCACAAATGGAAGCGAGCGTAAGAAAACATGGATTTAATTTGTGGCATTTGATTTTCTTGATTTCTTAATCATGCGTGAAAGAAAAGCTTTTAGATGGATAAAAAATAGATTGGAAGCTGTAAAGTTAAATCGAAACTGAAGGGCACTTCAATTGTGTGTAAATCGTGACGACGGAGATATCAAAGTGAGCTGGGAAGAGTTCATCATTGGCTGAAGAGTGCCGGAGGTAGTTTATTTGCAAATCGATTACAAAAGTTTTAAAAAAAAACAAACACAAAATTTTAAGTTTAACACAAGATTAAAATTGTAAAAATTTTACTAATTTTTAAAATTCAGAAATAAACTTAAGAGTAAGTTCTTGAGGTGAATGATAGCTACATATTATACGCTTCATATGCTATTCATTAAAATGGCATGGTTTGGTTTAATTAAACGAAAAGTGGAAAAAAAGAGGAATCAATTCTTCAAAAGTGAGTTTAATTGAACTGTTTACCATTATGTACATAAGAATTCACTTCTAAAATGGGCAAGCAAGTGGGTTGGATATAAGAATTGCTTCGGTTCAGTGTTCCCCACTGTTTTCGAGCCGGCGGTTCGGTTCATTGAATGGGGTTTCGGTTCGGTTCAGTGGTTTTCACTTGGTTTATGCAACGTTTTATGGTGGCCTTTTACTGTTTTCAATTATGATGATTTCTAAAACGAATTTATGACTTTTCGACCACTTATCAAAATTGAATTCCCAAAACACTTGGTGAGCTCTAAAATCTTTAAGTGTCTCAACTATATTAAGTGAAAAACACATACCATGTTTATACTTAATAACAAGAAAGAAAGTCGGTCAAGCCCGACTATAGCATACTCTGTACCAACGAAATTATACGCTCAGCATAAATTTTGATGCTGCAGTAGTAGCTGAAAGCAGCGCTGCTTCTGCGCTGCAGCAGCGAACAGTCTTTTGATCATAACTCGAAAACCGTTCATCCAATCTTCACCATTCCTTTGGCTAGTCGATAAGTTATCCATATTACTAAATATATCTAGAAGGAACAACCCACCTATCTTTAAAACTGTAGGAGATATGACGTTTTTTCTAAATTGCGGGGGCGGCAGTGGGCGTGGCCAAAATTGAAAATAAACTTGATCTGCCTGCAGACATAAGAAGCATATGTCCCATACATGTCAATCCTCTATCTCTTACCATCTCTGAGATCTGTGCGTTCATACGGACAGACAGACGGACAGACGGACAGACGGACATGGCTATATCGACTCGGCTGTTGATGCTGATCAAGAATATATATACTTTATGGGGTCGGAGATGCTTTCTTCTGGATGTTACATACTTTTGCACAAACTTATTATACTCTATGTTCCTTTGGTACAGAGTATAAAAATATCATGATAAATGCTCTTTAAAGTATGCTATGTCAAAAAATATTACAAGTTCTATAAATTCTCTTTTAGTTGGCAAAGTGTGAATTATGTATGACGCAGACATAAATTACTCTCAGTTAAATGAGTAATTGAGAATTATTTAAGGAAATGAAAATGGCATACTTTTAGGGGCTATTATCGTGATATTCTTTTTGTGTATAAACGGGGTAACACACACGCATATCAGTGTATTATTCGTTTCGATTATCTTAATTAAAGCTGCACTTAGTTTAAGAAGCATGATAGAAGTTGGAGAATATCGTTCTTTAGAGAAGGTGCGGGTCTCCCTCAAGTCAATAAATACACTTAACCAATGGAATTCAGTCTGATGGCACTAAATTTTTCCAGGGAAGCAAACAAATTAAACTTAATTAAGCACATATATTATTTATATATAGCCTATTTTCGAACACAAAGCGTTGGTATCATATTTTTTCTCAATTTTATAGTTTTATTGGACTTTTTATTTAACTTTTGATATCTTAAATTGTGCCAAGGGTACAACAAATGGCTTAAAAATATGGTTAAGAATCCATTACACACAATGTAATTGCAATTTGCAATGTAAGTTTTTACTTTTCCATTAAACAGTAGCCACATAAATATCTTGATGGCAAAAAATGTTGCGTTCGACAAGTCACGTATCGATACAAATCAATATATAATATTAAGAAGAAGTAAACAAGATTATCAAATAAAACAACATACATAAAAAAGCAATTTGTTAAGATTCTTGAGGTATTAAGATATTCTCAAGATATTGAAACTAATTGGGTTTAAGTAATGTCTCAGGATACGCTGAACTTTGTCTTTATATAGATGCGTCCAAAAACCACTTCGGGTTCTGTCCCAAACAAATCGCTTCTTATTTTGCCCATATTTTTTATAGAAACTTCACTTTCTAGTCACTTTAGCAAAAATTTAAGAGCAGGCTAAAAGCTTTTATTTAAAATAAAGAACGAATTGAAACTAAGTTTTATTTTGCCATTTGGTTGTACTTTGAAGGTATACAACGGTCATGGTCGACCTATTGGATATTATAGGTATATCTTAAAATGAAAGATGCTTAAAAGATACATCAATCCGGCATAGCTTACTATAGGTTAAAATAGGACGATGAACGTGTTTTCTCTAATTTAAGCCGGCTGTGGAAGTTTAAAGTATTCAAACAAGTCGGTAAACTGAAACGAACCGAACCGTTTAAATTTGTGGTCTTGGGTTCGGTTCAGCAATTTCGAAGGGCTGTCGGTTCGTCTTGTTAGCTGTTCAGAACCAGCAGCCCTGGTAGAAACAAGTATTTTTTGAGTAAAAAAAGAGAGTGGATACTAAGCCAACAGATACAAGTTAACACCTATCAGCAAAATTAAAAGTTTAGTTGCGGGTGAAGCCTCAAACTTAATGCATGGAGGCAGGCACCGAGCATGGAACCATAGATATTGGTTGGAATGCGGAACGCTTAAATATTGGTATATTGGGGATTATTAAAAACACATAGTTTAGTGCATATAACTGTGTTGAGCCCTTATAAGCTTTAAGTGAAGGACATAAGGCACATTGACTATACTTTGAAGGGTCAAAATGCGATTGCTATGCAGAATGACATCCCTTTACTTAAGACTCAAGAATAAAAATTATATTAAAGGATTCTATCGTAGTTAAGTAATCATCATTATGTAATCTGCTTCAGACATCTTAAGGATTGGATGAACAATAGTTGATTTATAACAAAATCAAACCTTTGTTCACGTCGGTACCAGTTGCAACGGCCAAGACCTGCACTTCACACACTCCATGTGTTTCTGTAGCCAGTTTGTATAGCTTCTAGCTTAAATTTATCAGATATATACAAACTTTGGGGGTATTAAGTCCTTTACAGTCAAGCTTAAACTTTTATCTTACTTATTACCTATATTTGGCAAAATGTGACTTAGCTATTTAAAGTCCATTTGCACGAGCTATGATGTCAATTCAGACCCTTGGTTTCTTTTTGAAAGTTTCTTGGAAAGGTTCATTGTTATCCGTTTTGCCATACACTTTGTGTGCATAACTCGACCATATATATATTTCCTTATTTTTGCCTTGCTAGTAAGAAGCTACTGCTTTACTATTTTTATATAAATACACTTTCAACCACCACATTGCAGAAAGTTTATGTTTAAGTGCATTTTAATTAAAGCGCATTACATGTTTTTTTAACCTATCTCACCAAGGACTTAATCAGACATTGAATACATGAGGCAGGAGAGCGGGCTGCATTCTAACTAACGCCAATAATAATTTGTATTAAAATTAAACCTTTCATTTATTACCTAAATGCCCACAGCTACTGCATTATTCATTCGTTTTTAATGAAAAATCTCATTTTATTTGTATGCGATTTGCCACCGATGAACAGCTAATAAATCAATTGTATACAATTTTATTTCTGGTTTTTACCAGGACTTTAAATTGGGCTATTTTCCAACAGCTGATAGATTTAAGCTATAGTTTCTGATATAAGATTAAAAGGCAACCATCAGTTTAAGAACTGGCCAATGAATGATAAAAAGGGCTTAAGGTCTGCCAACCAAAATAGAAAAGAAGCACACACATTAAAAAACGCAAAATCATGCACTATTCCTAGTAACAGCTTAAAGTAGTTTGCAGCTGTTGTCAATTATCAGCTACAACTGTCAGTCAGCTAAGATATTATTTCTGAACAGAACCGTAGACTGTAGGCTTAAAAAACTATACAAAACACTTGGCTATACACAGCAAATAGAGCAAAGTCGAGCTTCATTCGAGCTTTGGGACAATTTTTATACTCTGTACCGTAGGTACATAGAGTATTATAAGTTTGTGCAAAAGTATGTAACATCCAGAAGGAAGCATCTCCGACCCCATAAAGTATATATATTCTTGATCAGCATCAACAGCCGAGTCATGTCCGTCATGTCCGTCTGTCCGTCTGTCTGTCCGTATGAACGCACAGATCTCAGAGATGGTAAGAGATAGAGGTTTGACATGTATGGGACATATGCTTCTAATGTCTGCAGGCAGATCAAGTTAATTTTCCATTTTGGCCACGCCCCCTCCCGCTCCCGCAATTTAGAAAAAACGTCATATCTCCCACAGTTTTGAAGATAGATGGCTTGTTCCTTCTGGACATATTTAGTTATTAGGATAACTTATCGATCCGCCAAATGAAGAATGAAGAAGATCGGATGAACGGTTTTCGAGTTTTGATCAAAAGAAAAATTTTCTTGGTACAGAGTATGTTATAGTCGGGCTTGACCGACTTTCTTTCTTGTTTATATACTGGATCTTACACGTTCCCTAGCTCAGAGCATATTTCAGTGGGCTTGATCGACTTGACTTCCGTTTCATTTCCCTTGTTAATGTAGTAACATTTCAAATTTACCTATGATTTTCTAAACAAGTCTACTTTCTTTACTGCAAACATATTAAGAATAATATGCTTAACATTAAAATGTGTCTTGAGTACTTTTTTTAAGCTGAGAGTTATTTCAAAAATAAGTAATTCACTACAATTTTAGGTTCTGGTTGTTAAGCATTCACGCAGAAATGGCTGAGCGTATTTGAATGACTTATTGTACACAGACAGTTGATACCTATGGTATATGGTATGTAGGTTATTTCACTTTCTTTTTTTATCCAAAAAACTGCAAAATTTGCCAAATTGCTTATATTTTAGTTGAGCATGTCAGAATCGCTCAAACTGGAAAAGGTAAGTAGGAAAATATACTTGAAACATTGCAATTTTCATGATTTTCGAAAAAAAAAGTGTGAAAAAAAGTCAAATTTGTCTCGACTCTTAAAAAAGACAAGAGAGATTTCTGTAATGAGAACCCTAGAATCATTTTCGCAAGCAGAGCTTAGCAGAATGCAAAGAGAGAACAGGCGAACAATCGACGGCATCAATTATTTCAAATACATCATACATTTCATCATCATCATACATTCATACATCTCATCTAAAACTCCGAAACAAACGCTAGCGAGGAGCAATGAATATCTGAGGTTGACATCTGCAGAAACGCCGAAGCCAACAATTTGCTACAGTCATTGAATCTCAAAGAGCTGGGAGCGGCGCAATGAACAGGCTTAGATGTACACAAACGACAGAGCAGGTAAGCAATCGACGACTGCAATTTGCCAAACACAATGCATCTCATAAAGCTGCTATAAATTTCTAAAAGACGGAGGGTGTAAACCGAACGACCCGAAAAATTGAGTAATTATTAAAATTCTCATAAAAGTTTGGATTGTTAAGAATATTTAGGGCCGTTTTCTAATCTACTACATCCGTCACAAATAACCTACAATAACCTACAAATAACAGAGCAAAATCTTAGTTTATCTGACACATAGCAGCTAAGTAGAAGTTGAGAAATCGACCCTTAATCAATGGAATATTGCAAAATTTACTACATTTTCCAAACGGTTTAGTTTGTTTTAAAGACACCCGGGTAGTACGGGCGGTATAGATTGAACTTTATAATGAGTTGGCAAATAGAGGCCAAGCCCCTCAAACCAATACACACTTGTGTTCTTTCAATGTTTGTATCAATTACTCAGTGGAATGACAGTTTGTTGGAAAAACTTGGAAAGTCCTATTTGTAGAGTGGCTCATGGCACATATGGAAAATGTAATTCTTAATGAGAAAACCTATAGATTCACCCCCGTTTTGTTATTATAATTATAGTATAGTGTGCGTCAACATCTACACAGGGGGTGATTTCTAATCATGGTTCCTTCTCTTATCATATGGTCTCGTTTTATATTGATTCTCCAGCTTGTCGCAACAAATTTAAGCCACTGGAATTAGATTCCGCATAACTTTACTGGGTGCTCTCTTTTTGTATGGAACTATTAACTTGCTAATTGTTAGTTTTATCGATTGTTAAATATTGATATCTCAAAGTTCCGCACTTTGAGCTCAAGTAGCGTAATTACCCTATAGAGGGAAGTAGCTACTTTGTATCAACCAAATCAAATTCTTATCTCAGAGCCCACATAAAACCGCTGAAGTTCGCTCTCGCTCTCGCTCATATCTATTTGTTAGGGTCCATAAACTGCACAGCGAGGCGCTACAAAATCTCGCTAAGAAGTGCTAATCATAAAGCCCAATAAAGAAAAGAGGCTTTACAATTTAAATACACTCAAAATCACACACACACACACTTCATCTAAAGATGTTCAAGTACACCTGCATAAAAAACACTTATACAAACCTCTAAGCTGCTAGCAACTAAATTTTTACTTTGGAGACTAAATGCGAATGAGAATGAATACTTGCTTTAGATATCACAGATATCAGGGTCATACATACAAACGCAAACACACACACACACACACACACACGAGTGGGGTAGGTAATAGGGCATGGGTATCTGATATCTCGGCTGCTGTCCCTCTATATACACACATGGACTACCAAGAGAGATAACAACGCTATTGATATGATACACTTTTGTATTCTTTGCAATACGAAAAAATTAGTCCGAAAAGCAAAACTGCAGAGCATACAAATTGTGTGTTTGCTCTTGCTTATCACGAATACAAAAACCGAATAGTAAACAAACAAACAAACAAACAAACAAAACGATGCGATAGACAACTACCGTCTGGCTTTACCTTCAGCTTGTGGATTTCCCTGTGCAGTTTCACCAGCTCATTTTCACGATTCCTCACCAACTCCTTCAAATCGTGCACATCGTTGTGCAAGCTATTGACAATCGCATCGCGCTCACGATCATCCATGACTTGGCTTAGTTACGTTGCCCGTTTGGCGGTAGTTTCCATTCAGGCGGAAGACGTTTGTTACGCGCTCGCGTTTGAGTAGCGACTGGCTGCTGTCGGCGATCGACACACGGCGTATACGTGATTTGCCAAAAGAGCACAGCTTAAGAGAGCGTAGATCAGAGCACATTTTATCAGAGAGAGAGAGAGAGAGAGAGGGAGTGCGAGAGCGACCAAAGAGCGAAAGGGTTGGGGGTTGGCTGAACTAAAATTTAATTAAGCTTTATGGTTATGCCTGTCTAATTTTGTCTTTTTTTTTTTTTTGTGCTTGGGCAGTAAAACAAAACCCAGACACAAAAGCTGAGCGTAATTTGATGATGACAGCTAACGCGACATTCAGTGAGGAATTGGGGGGGTTGCTGGGCTGGTGGGTTGGTGGGTAGGTGGCGTGGGTTGGTTAAGACACAGACAAAGCGTTAAAACGAAAATGAAAAAAAGGCGAAATGGCAGCGGCCAGATATGAAAATGAAAGCCAAACGAGTCAGGGGTCGGACCAGCAGAGCGGCAGGGCCAGAACATCAAGAAACAACTAAGGGAATTTGGTGTCCTTGAGAGGTACGACCATGAGATACCCTTTAGTGGTGTTTAGAGCATTTGGAGTAAGAGATATATATGCGACATGTTTCGAAAATACATATTTTATTTTGTTTAGTTTTTTCCACGCCGCTTGCCGCCCCCCGCAATCAGGGAAAAACCTCATATCTTGCAGAGTTTTAAAAATGTATGCTTGGTACCTTTTAGAGGCGGATGGTTAAGATCGGGTGAACCAAAGTCTAGTTATGAGCAAAATAAAGAACTCAGCGGCATCGCTGCTGCAGATGGAGTCAAACAGGATATGAATTCAGTGAAGGTCAGTGAATTTCTACGAATTTCGTAAATAATAGTAGTCCAATCGGGTTAGTAGTTGAAATGCCACGTTCAACAATATTTGTATACTGAAAAAAAAAATTGTTGTTGACAAAAATACTAAAAAAAAAAAGAGGAAAGTTAACTTCGGCTTGGCCGAAGTTCGTATACCCTTACAGCACGTTTTCTAACTAATTTGAACTACATATTCACTGAAAGCAAGCCAGTTTCTCTCAATAAGATCTACTTTTGTATGACAGCTATACCATATAGATGTCCGATTTCGACCAAACTTACCAGATTTATGGAAAAGCATAGCAAACTAAGAAATACAAAGTTTGCAGGCGTTTTCTTTGAAAATAAACATGTTTTTCTCACTAAATCTAGCTTTTCGACCGATCGTTCCCTTGACAGCTATAACCTACAGTCATCCGATTTGGACAAAACTTCTAAGAATTGTGTGAAAGCTTATAAAATAAATATATGCCAATTTTAAAGAGGTTGACATTGAAAACAACAGAGTTTTTCATACTAAGACTATATTTCTAACCTTACTTTTCTACGGCAGCTATACTATTTAGATGTTCGATTTCGACCAAACTTAGTGGTATTATGGAAAAGCATAGAACACTGAGAAATACAAAGTTTGCAGGCGTTTTCTTTGAAAATAAACTAGTTTTTCTCACTAAAATTAGTTTTTCGACCGATCGTTCCCGTGACAGCTATAACCTATTGTCATCCGATTTGCACAAAACTTTAAAGAATTGTGTGAAAGCTTATTAAATAATTATTTGCCAATTTTAAAGAGGTTGACATTTAAAACAAAAGAGTTTTTCATACTAAGACTATATTTCTAACCTTACTTTTCTATGGTAGCTATACTAAAAAGATGTCCGATTTCAACCAAACTTCACAGAATCATGGAAAAGCATTTAAAACTAGTAAATACGGAGTTTGGAGACGTTTGCATTGAAAACAAGAAAGTTTTTCTCTCTAAAACTAATTTTTCGACCGATCGTTCCTATGGCAGCTATATGCTATACTCATCCGATTCGGCCGGTTTCGACAAATGTGCAGCGTATTTGTACCAGAAAACTTCGTGAAAAGTTTGGTGGCGATAGCTTTAAAACTGGCTTAGGAGATAGCATAGAAATAGACCGACAGATGGACAGACGGACATGGCTATATCGATTCAGCTCGTCATGCTGATCAAGAGTAAATATACTTTATGTGTTCGAAAATTCTTCCTTCTAGGCGTTACAAACATCTGAACAATTTCAATATACCCTCTGCTAAGGTTTATAAAAACATCTGAACAATTTCAATGTACCCTCTGCAAGGGTATGATTAATCGGCGGTGTCCCACAAATCTCTGTAGAGATTTTCGTGTAAGCGCTTTCATTTCGAGCTACAACTGCTGTCCTGCAGTGTTGCTATCACTTTACTTCTAAAGTTCTTCGAGTTTAGTTCAAAGTTCAATCGCTTATACGAAAATCTCTAGAGATTTCTGGGACACCCCCCAATATTATTTTAGCTTACATTACGATAATCAAAGTATACGGTACAGAGTATAAAAAAAGTACTCTAGTGAGTATAGAGAACACTACCACCAGGTGAAAGACCCCTACTCTAGCTGTTTCCAAGAACAATTTGTACTAGTTGTTCTATTTCAAACCAGTTTGTGTTATGTTGATCACAATTTGATGGTAGCTTTGTTATTTACCTGTGAAACGGCATAATTGGAGTAAGACTGACTCCCAAGTAGCGAAATTCAGTGACAATTTCTACATTCATGTTGTGTTTAGACCAAGCTTCTTAACTCGATTGGCATTACCATTGGTTTGAGTCGATAATTAGCTGCATATCCCAGCTGTCGTGGACTGGTTCGGTTTACTTATTGAATTGTACAAAAAAGCACTAAGAAATCCAACGAAAAATGTGTTATTTATGCAAATTCGTGCACTATTTTGACCAAAAATCACTTTTCCTAATATTTGTAATCAAACGTCTAAACAGATTGGAAAATCCTGTTACACGGGTTAATAGCAAATTTCGTAAACTGCAATCCCAAACCATTTAAACGAGTCTACCTTGAGATCTGGTCTAAAATGCTTAAGCCATTTCCTGTGTCTTTGTGTTCTTCGTGCTGCCTTTAATGTAAGTAATTGAAGTCTGTCCATCATGCTTTACCTTCTTACGCTCCTGGTACACCGAGAGGTATGCTCTACTTTCCAAGTGTGTGCTTGAGTGATGACAAGGGGGAAAGAGGGAGTTGTTGCATTTTGGAGCACTTTTCACATGTGGAAGGGGGGTGGTGAGCTGGGACATAAGCGAGACGACAACTGAAGACTTAAAAAGGATTAAAAATACAAACAACATTGTACAGTAATTGTTCTTTTGCGATGCTCCAAAGTTGTTTATTTTAACCTACCAAATAAGCAGCACGAAGGAGATTATTCCGATCCCTCCAATATGTGGGAATTTGTTACGGTTTAAGCAATCCCCTACGACTACTTTTAAAAAACTGTTAAGAATGATTTCTTATCTTCTACTTAGGAGTTATATTCGTTTAATGGCTGCACTTTTTGTTTTTTACTTCCAATTTTCCATTCTAACCACCAACCATTACGCTTGCAGGGTACCAAAAACAGAAATGAAATTGCTTTGCAGCCATAATAGAATTATAGTGTCCAACTATCCAGCGCTGTCCTGGACCACCGCAACACACAGGGTTTGGCCCGAAACAGTGAATGCAACGGAATGGCAGGGAATGGCGGGGTGTCTGTTAAAAGCAAGTGAAATAAAACGCCAGCATGCCAAAGGCAAGGACACTGATTTTGCTGCTGCTGTGGGCAATGACAGAAGCGCAGCAGCGGGAACAGGTTTCCGTTTCGCGGTAACCCACATTTAATGCAGACAGTGATGTATATGGCCCTGAGAGAAGTGCGAGTGTGTGCGGGTGTGTGCGTGCAAGAAAAATGTCAAAGCGATTTTTGCGGGAAAAGCGACAACCACCAGCAAATATACCATATATTTTTCATCTTCTTTTTTTTTTTTGGAAGGATTAGCCCAGAACAGCGCGGCGTATGCGTAATGATGCAGCAAATGATGTATTAAACCTCAAGCCAGAGAGTTAAATTAATGCCAGGTGAAGAGCTAATGCTGCTCCTGCTCAAAACTTTGACAAGCTGCGGTAATTATCTACAGAGGCCAAAAAGGAAGCGTTGGAGGAGCTTACATACTATATATAACAAATGACCCCCAGCGGATGCAGGCAACTAGGGAACTCAACATCAATCCAACAGATCCAACTAATTAATGGACACTAATTTGAGAGATGTGTGTGTGTGTTGGTGTGAGTGGCAAAGATGAGGCAAAGGTTTTTCCATAAAAAGTTTGTCGTGCATTAAGTGGGGCCACGGGCAAAGAGCCAGGAGGTGCGAACTAAGCTGTGAATTTATAAATGACAGCTAAATATTTAAAGTAAGGTTTTATAGGTGATGAAATTACAGTATCAAAATGATACAAAACTTTGGCTAACAAATTAACAACAAAAATGATTTCTTTTTTAAAATTAATCATCCTGGACCAGTTCCATTGAGACTGGAGAATGGAGGACTAAATGGTAGTGGTAGTTCCCACAAATTACTTAGAATAGAATCCTTTATAAATGTAAGTATAGTCCACATTTCTAGCTCGATGAGAACAGCAGATGGGATATTGACCACAGTTTTGTGGTACAACTCGATAGGTTTGACAAAAAATGACTGGCTTCATTATCAATATCGACTGAATCGTTCTTAAAGATAGTCAAATATCCTTTCAAAATGTGTTCATAATCAATAAATAAATAATTAACTGGCTCAACACCGCCCAAAGGGCTGAGCCGAACGGCTCTCAAACGCCATATACGAATGGCAGTGATTAAAAAGCTTTTTCAAGGCTAGATACTGGCGCCCATAGCTAGTGAAGCTGACCGGTTGTGTACGTTTTTAAAACAAAATCATTTGGGGGGAACTTTTTTTTCTTAAAGCTGATTACATATAGAATAATTATAAAACGAGAAAGCTAAGCTAACTTCGTCTGTGCTGAAGTTTTTACACCCTTACTTAAATATTTTCAAAAAATATTTTTTTTGTTCGTATAGGAGCTATATGATATAGTCATCCGATTTGGACAAAAATTTTTAGAATTGTGTGAAAGCATGTAAAACAAGTAAATACAAAGTTGCAAGATGCTACTACTAAAAACAAAAAAGTTTTTCCAACTAAAACTGTTTTTCAGACCTATCTTTTGTATGGCAGCTATACCATATAGTTGTCCGATTTTCATCAAACTTGGCATAATTATAAAAAAGCATAGAAAACTTATGCATACAAAGTTTGCAGACGTTTCCATTGAAAAGAAAAAAGTTTTGCAAGCTAAAACTAAATTTCTGACAGATTGTTGACGATCTGCCAAAATATCTTTTCATGCTGAAAAGTACAATAAATTTGGTAAAAAAAAACACAGAAGATATAAGCGAAACAATTTTGCGAATTTAGAAGCGAGGGGGTACCGCATCGTCAGTTAGAGCGTGCGTGCGCGCTCGAGTGCGACTGTGTGTGTGTGAGTGTGTGTGTGGGGGGGTACAGAGAATATTACTGTCGAGCTTGATGGACTTGCTAAATACATTTGTTTACAATTTTTTAAAATATTTGAAATTTTTTATAAACCCATGATTTCTTGGTAAAAGTTTCTTAGAATTGCCCCTAGTTTTCGTACACTCGTCAAAAATCAAATGAAAACCAGTAAACAGTTTACTTTGTAGTCGGAGAACTCGACTACAGCGTCCCTACTTGCTTGTAGTAGTATTTTTGCCATTATTTATACAATTTCAAACTCGGCCAGAGACACAAAATGATGACCAAAATACTTATTTTTTCATAGCTGATGGCTTATAATTTTCTCTGAATAAATTCACTAGAGCTTAGTACCTTAGTATGCGCTTGTGGGTTTCTCGAAGCGCTAGTATCGAGGGGTCAAACGAAACTTTGTTTGTAAATTGTGTAGCATACTTACAAAAACTCTGATTTATTCTTTAATATTTTGGAATAGCTGATAACTCAACTGATTTAATATGATTGATTGATTCGAAATTGGTCGTAATTAAGTAAGCGGCACAGCTGTAATCAAATCAAATGTTAGTTGATTTCTGCCATTGATCAACTGAATGCAGGCAATGTTAAAAATGTCAGAATAATTTTGTGCAATTTTAAACGAATTTTCTATATAAATTGATGTTCACTTCTAAAACCATAATTTTCCCAACCCACCCCTAAAACCCACCTACTCATAAATTAGCGGTCGGTGTACGTTTCCCTTATTCAAATAGTGTGCTTGCATATATTAATAAGCCAGCCACCACATCAAGCTTGTTTCATGCTTTACATATTAAATTCACATTAAGTCCATTTAAAAGCTTTTAAATTTTAGCCTTTCTCACAAGCATGTTGCAAGTAATGCCAGGATTAGCCACAACTTGAAAGGCAATCAGGCTAACAGGATTTGTGTTTTGCCAATATTTGCATAATAAATATCTCATGTTACAGATTTCACAGCGGTGATTACATATGCCAGGATGTGGTGTTCCGTCCAGAAGCATTTTTGCATTCCTTTCGCTGTGATGTCGTGTCAAAGGCATGTCACAAATGTCACACCCAGGTTGAAGCGGACTATCCAAAAAAAGACAAAAAATAAAACAACAAAAAACATAACAATGCCCCACAAAATGCATAAAACCCCCAACCCAAAACGAGCACAGCAAATCATGTGACAATCTACGTTTATGAGTTTGCGTTTCTATTGTCTCATCATATGCATATGTAAATGAGAGCTTAAGCAGACTTTTGTATTCTAGTGTCTGGTGTGTCTACGTAAAAATATCGTTCGTGTAAATATAACCGAAAGAAGAAAAAAAACACAAACTCAATCTACAGGCCAAAAGCCCAAACTAAGCCATAAAAGGAGACAGCAGCCTAGACGGGATTTCGCCGAATTGAGGGACAGAAAGTTCGAGAGCAGCACGTAAGCAATAAGCAATCTCTTAACTCTATAAAGCAGTGTGATTTGTTTAGAAGACATTTGTGCTCCTCCCAGGGGAGGGTCCACAAATCGTATCATCTCTTATCAAGCCAACATTTCGTGCAGCTATTCAATTAAAAACAACCAAAAAAAAAAAACATAAAAACAAACCTTGTACCCTCATACGACCCAACACCGCATTGTTCCAGAGAGAAATTATTTGCCAAAACGCAGCTGAATCGGCTCCAAAGTAAGCGAAAGTGTACATTTGGGATTAATTCCAGGGAAACAGACAGAGCGAGCCATATATAGGGGTGGGGGGTGGGACGACTTGACCGTCGATTTCACCTGCCATCGAGCTCATTCGTTTTCGCAGTAGCTTTTTTTATGCTATGCCTCGCGTATGCGAGTAATCTGCTGTTCCCTTATTGCCCCTGTTTCGGTGGCCTTTGTGAGACCCACCGTGCCGCTCGGCTATGAGGGTATGCTCGACTATACAGTTCTCCCAAAAATTTTCAAAAAAAAATAACTTAAAAAATTTGTTTCATCGAGTATGCTCTGCTTTCATATTCAAACTTTATTTCTCGTTTCTGTGCTCAACCTGGTTTTTGTTCATTCTGAGATTCGAAGTCAAGGAATAAACAAGTATATTTTTCAATTTTCCCAACGTGAATTTCTATTTTATTACTAGGTAAGTAAATATAACAAAAAACGCTGCAGTTTTGGTAAGCTGAAACACAAGCAATTAACGGTCTCTATTCGCTGTTTTTGGTGTCACGGTCACCACACTCTTTGGACTCTCAAAGGACTAACGCGTTTTAAGTAGGGAATGGAGAGCTGAACAAAAATGCGACAAGTGTAGAAGAAGTCTTGGAAAATAGGGAATAAAGAAAGGGGGTAATAGTAAGGCATATTGAAGTATTCAACGCGTAAGGCAGACGGATAGAAGTAAAGGCATAAGCAGCTAGAATAATAAAATCGGTGGTTATTTGAGAGATATAGAATGATGTTCGCTGATTGATTCAGAAATGGTATAAGTAGGGTATGAGGAAGAGGCAAAAGAGGTAGATGGAAGGCTCAATCAGATAGAGAAGAAAGGTTGAACTACAAAGGTTGAAGAAACCGAGACGTAAAAGCAGATTCGTTGGAGTAAAAGGACTAGCTGAACGACTGAATTTGAAGGATCGGATTCGATAGACTGCAGCCGAGTGACTGCAGATTGATTGCAGTTGAATGACTGCAGTTGATTTGATGAAATCAGTTGAATGCATTTGGTTGAATGCAGTTGATTATATGCAGTTGATTGAATGCAGTTGATTGAATGCATATGATAGAATGCTGTTAACTAGAAACCTTGAAGCAAAGAGGTTAAGGAAAAGGAAGGGTTGAAGATAGGTCTTAGAACTGGACTGAAGAAGATGGGTCTTAGAACTTGGCTGAAGAAGATGGGTCTTAGAACTGGGCTGAAGAAGATGGGTTGAAGGGAATGGACTAAAGATTGGTTGAAGGGAATGGACTGAAGATTGGTTGAAGGGAAAGGACTGAAGATGCGTTGAATGGAATGGACAGAAGAGGATGGGTTGAATGGAATGGACTCAAGATTGGTTGAAATAAATGGACTGAAGATGGATTGAAGGGATTGGACAGAAGATGCGTTGAACGGAAAGGACTGAAGATGCGTTGAAAGCAATGGGCTAAAGATGGGTTAAAGGGAATGGACAAGATAGGATGAACCGAATGGACTGAAGATGTGTTGAAGAGATTGGACTGAAGATGGGTTGAAGGGAATGGACTGAAGATGGGTTAAAGGAAACGGACTGAAGAAAACTTGAAAGGAATGCGTTAAAGCAAATAAGTTGAAGCAGATAGGTTGGAGGAGAAAACCTAAATGGGATAATAAATTATAGAAAGCTGCTGAACATAAATGTTAAAAAATCAGTCATAGGAGGAGGGATATGGAAAAACCTAGATTATTGGGCTGAGTACGAAAGAAGAAACGCTTATCACAATTTACTTTCCTTTTATGAAGAAGCCTAGGTTTGAGTTAAGCATGCTCTTTAGAAGAGATTAATTTTCAGAACATTTTCATCTAAACCTACATTTGATTCAGATTTTACAGGGCTTCCCATAGTCGTTTCCTTTAATTTCACTTTTTTCACACTGTTTTATGTTCATTTGCTGGTTTTTTTTTTTGTTGGTCTTCTTTTTTTGGTCTGCTACCAAGATAAATGTAGCATGTTTGCTTTGGCACAAAAAAAAGAACCTGCCCCTTTCTCCCCCCCCACTTCCCATTCCGAATGGACATGCATCATGTGGCCACTTCAATTATTCAATGGCTAATTTTTTGGTTGGCATTTCTCGACAATTGCAGTTTTATGATAATTTTCCATTTCTCAGCTAACTCCCGGATACTGAAGACCCCCAGGCATTACCCAGGCACGTGAGACGGATATATATATATATATATGTAACTTTGTGGACCACGGACAACGGCAAGAGGTAAGTTTCTAATAAAAAAGAACTTTTTCACTTTGCCTAGTTGTTTTCGAGCATAAAAAACTCGTCGTGTTTGCATAGTTGGCGAGCTTTCTTAGCCTTTGCCAGCAACCGAAAAACTATGTTGCAAATAAATTTAGACGAGAGCTGGACTAGAGAGGATGTGGGCATGTTGATGATGCTCTGATGGCTGATGGCTGATGCCTGTGCGTGTTTGTGAAGTTTTGCAAATTGCAAACACACACACACACTCACACACACTCGCACTCACACACATACTCAGTCAGCAGTGGACAATGATAGATTAGTTGTGAGAGCCGAGTATATGACCCCGCATCCTTAGGGCCAAAGAAAACTTCAATTGGCAGTGCCAACATTTCTTACAACAAAATTAAACTGTAATTGAAAAAGTCAATTAAAAAGTTTCGCATTTTGCTCTCAATGAGCAGAGCAGTCAGACAGGGTAGTAGTAGTGGAGGCGACGGCATGGAGGGGGAGAGAGAGAGAACTTAACTGATATTTGGTGCACAAGTTGGCGCCTGCGGGTATGCAACAAAAACGAAAATGAAAACGTATACGAAAAGTTTTCGCCATGCTTTCATGGTCGAGTGGCAAAGTGTCAATTAGCGTGCAGTTTTTCAGTTAAATGGTTGTTTCCAACACCCATCCCCACCTCCCCTCGCTCGTTTATTGATCTATTGAGTTAATTTGTTTAGTATGTAGGGGAGATCCTTTGCCGTCGTTTGATGCACGGAGAAAATTGGTTTATTCGTTCTTGATTTGCCATAGCTAAGATCCCAAGACAATGATCACAGGTCAGAAATCTACCATCACTCCATAACAAAGTTGTTAGAAACAGTTGGGAATTTCAGGAACAGATACTTAAGCTAATGTTTAATTGTTCTTAGCTTTTCATCCAACTGAGCTGATACGAACCAAAGATATTAATAACCAGAACAAGTGGATCTTGGTGAAATCTACCTTATCAAAATGAGTCGAATCAGCCTAGACACTTACCAGAGCATGTTCCAGGAGTGCCTCAATGATAAGCTCAATATTAATTTTATGGAGTTAAATAATCTGGAGGATTGCCGCAACTGTTGTCGGATTTGTGGTTGCTCTGACGATGGCACGTTCGAAGGCTTAGATGATGAAAAAATGTTCATTTTCGAGCCAACAATTCGCAGCTATCGCCAACTCTTCCGACATACCTCATTGCAATTTGTAAGTTTCGCTTATGATAACTTGAGATGATCCAATTACTAATTCTTTTGTTTAGCAATTTAGCACCATGCCCGACATGCCCTCTCGACTATGTTCGAGGTGCGGCTACAAAATAAAAATGTTCTATTGCCTGACTCGTCAATATACGACGGGGCAAAAGCTATTTAGGGAACGGATTAGCAGCTGGTATCGTCGAAGCTACGGAATTGCACCGCCGGAAACGCCAGAAGACCTTAAAATGGTGGAAAAAGAATTGGGAATCAAAAAACCAGCTAAGCTGGAGTTAAAAGAGCAGCCAAGTTCTGCGGGGCAGACTAAACCCATAGTTCAACCCAAAATCCCCACAATAGACATTAAAAGGTCGAATGTAGCTGAGACCCCGGAAGAGCCAATAAAAACGAAGACAAGATACGACAGAATGGTAAGGCAGTTCTTAGAATAAACATTCATAATTGATTATCTCTTACCCAGGCACTGCCCATATTCGACCCAGTTCCGAAATACGATTATAGTTCTCGATTCACCAGAAAGCGTGCGGCTCAGCAAAAAGGAATACACTCTGAACGTGTCAATGATTCCACTGAAATTGCTTCGACAGGCCTTAAAAAAGGTGTTAAAGCCAGTGACCAGTCCCGGAAGATCGTTACGTCAAAAGCTCAACTAAAAGGAACTGGCACTGATCGAGCACTGGCCATGGTAGCTCCTCGAAGGGAAATCTCTCAGGCTTATACATGTCGTACTAACCGGAATACAGCTGATGAACACTCAAAACAACCATATGTTCCGCCGTCTCCAGCCCAGCTTCAACTGGACTTGCTAGCGCGTAGGAAAAAATGGCGCTAAGGCGGAACATGTTGAACAACTCTAGACTCTAGACTCACAAAACTCTACACAACAGTACACAGCACTGCACAACAGTACACATCACTGCAGAACAGTACACAGCACTACAATAAACCACACCACAGTATGTAACACCACAACACTTCAGCATTCAACATTTTACTATGCAGCACTTCACTATACAACACTTCACTATACAACACTTCACTATACAACACTTCACTATACAACAGCACACTCTACAACAGCCCTCCACCACTTCTACAACTCTACATTCTACAACTCTACATTCTACAACTCTACATTCTACAACTCTACATTCTACAACTCTACATTCTACAACTCTACATTCTACAACTCTACATTCTACAACTTTACACTCTACAGCACTACACTCTACAACACTACACTCTACAACTTTACACTCTACAACACTACACTCTACAACACTACACTCTACAACACTACACTGTACAACACTACACTGTACAATACCACACTGTACAATACCACACTCTACAATACCACACTCTACAATACCACACTCTACAACACCACACTAAACAACACTACACTAAACAACACTACAGTACACTAAATACCTCTACAGTACACTACAAAAAACTACAGTACACATGGAGGTTTAACGGAGACGTATTAAACCAGGTTACGTCTCAAGTCGACTCACACCTCCTCGTGGTGACCTCCGGAAACAGAGCATTTGCATATAAGCAAGGCTACTGGCCAAGATGAGCGGCGAAATGTGGTGTGACCAGAGATTGGTAGGACATTTGAAGCTAAATAGTCCTAAATCGAACCATATTAGCTTAAGTTTCCAATCTATGGTCACAATACATCAAAACAAGTAATACATTTTTTGTGCAAAAGCGAAAATACCAATTTGCTAGCTATATCAGGATCTAATTTAGATGAATTTATTTTAATCAAAAATAGTGTGACCGTTTGTTTTGAAAAATTATTACCATTATGTCGAAATTTACGAGAAAAATCACCTGATTTGTTTCATAATATCTGAAACCATTCAAAAAATCGTATAATTCTTCAAACCTTAAATCATTACCGAACGAGTTCAATGGCCGATCAATCCTGTATTTTCTTAATCCGAAACTTACGAGGAATAATTATTCGGATTTTTCAAAATCAGAATTGTTGTCTTGATCCCTTGGTAGGTAAAAAGTATGACATTAAATTAAGAAATACAGTCATACTTGATTTGATGTTGGAAACGGCATGGTGCTAGTTTGCCCAAGTTTCAATCAAGCTTGATATGCCAAGTTCAAGTTGTAGACGGCTTGAGCTCATTAGTTTGCTCCGGTTCAATTTATAATTGATTTCAGCTTCCTGCTCAGGCCATGACATTGCTATGACTGCTTGGGAATACCTATGCATTAACCTTGGTGTCTGTTTTTTACACTCATTTGATTTTCAAATACGCATCTGAGTTTGAAATTATCCATTTCTGATATACGATTTTCAAGATTGTTTCAGGCCCTTCGTACTTGTATCATGTTCAACGCACAATAACTAAATGTCATAAATACACTTCAGAGATTTGTGGATTATGTTGTCATTGCCCAACTCTAACCAAATAATTGTCAACGAAATAAACAAACATAAATAAAAAAAATCGTCAATCAACGAGCACGCATTTAGCAAACGCTAGCAGCTTTCCCCGGAAAAGAGTAAACATCATCCAAGCCAACACACGGGTTTTTTTTTTCATATAAATATTTCAATTTTTGGTCATTCTATCGAAATTTCAAAATAAATTCCACCAATTTATACAATAAAAGCCAAACATTTGGCAGAAAAAAGGAAAACAAATATTTCTCAATAAAATATTAAAACATTTTTGATGGTTTTTAATGGGTTAAATAAAGGTAAATCGAATTGAAAATACTCTCTACTGGGGAGAAGAACACTAAGTCAAAGGAAAGATTTTTCTATAAATCTTTGGTAAAAGTAAGGCAAGGGATTGTCTGATGCCATGTCTTGTGTCAATGTAAGTGGGTACAAGAAAATCCTTTCGCAATTAATTTGGTTTGATTTATGTTTACTAAAGTGAACTTTACAGCTGAGATCATCTCAATTTTTCATTAGATGTTACTAGGCGGCATCGAACCCACAACCTCTTTCACAGCAGGCACACATGAAATCAAACATAATCGCTATGGACTTCAAAAATGTTATCCTCATTTATACTGAAAGGATGATATGCTTCAACGACAGGGTCTGAAAGGTCTGGAAGTTGGCATTATTCATTATACACATCAGAAACGATAGTTCAGGTATTCTTGCAGAGGACAATTGAGACGCGATTCAAAAATGAAAGCAAAGGAATTCAATTTTCTCATAGAATATCAGACCAAAGCCTTGAACGATATATATTGAGATCTGAAATGTTTCCCAAAAGCATATAGGAAATACGATCTTTCATTCAATATAAAGCTGGCTTATTCGGTGATGCAGAAGTTATGGCAAAATACATAGTTTTAGAATTTCAAATGATCCTAGACATCGACAAAAGCGAAAGTGTGGTAGCGGAAAAGTCCTTCAAAGAATCGATGGACCTCTAAAAATTGGCGAATGGCGATTTCGCGGCAAGATATTCCAGAAGCTTGGTTTGAACAACTGGTGCCAGCACGCACAAGTCAGGAGCTCGCGGTGGACAGCGTGATATAAATATCAGGCCAAAGAAGATGAAAATCGAGTTGTAGTCTAGATTAACTGGCCTGTTCCCGTTTTCGATTTAAGAAAACTGACTGCGATATTCGCCTTTATGTCCCCAGTTGCTTAGGAAATCTAAATGAAACAATTTTTCAACCTAATTCTTCAATCATTTCTTGGAAATCACAATTTTTTGCAATTCAGATCAATCGAATTCAGAAACGATAACAGGCCTCTAAAGCTCAATTTTTGTATACTAACTAAATACTCTTTAATAATGAATAAAATTTTGAAATTTTTTTTCTTAATTCAAATATTTTATTCCTTTTTTTTTGTATTTCAAACCAGTTTGTTCTGTAAGTTAGAATTGTTCCTACAGAGTTCCAAAACGAAGTGGTATACAATCAAGGAAAAACTTTCTTAAGAACATTTCCAACTTTTTGGGATATCTACTTTTCATTCTAATGCAAACTGAAGCTTAAACAACCGAGTGAAATTAAATTGTAAGTGCTATAAATCCACATGGCAGAAGGCTTCAGCGGTGCAGATAGCTGCAAAGGACATGCGGTAAAGGTAAAGTTCAATTCAATTTGGAGTCAACCATCTAGAAGCACAAACCACTACAAAACGGCGATTGAGTTTTGGCTTTAAAAGCGTGTAGTTATGCCAGACAATAAAATTTTACGGAAAATAAATGAAAAGCTTGCCCAATCACTTGGTTTTAATTGGTGTACAAGTAGCTTTATCGTCTGCCTCAGAAATATGTGTTGACACACCCCAAACACGCTCTTAAACTATGCAAACAAATGTAATTTACCAATTCTCTTGCAAATTTCCCCATACATTTTCCTTAAGCTTATGGCTTAACAAGTGTATTTTATTTTTGATTTATCTATCAAATATTTATATTTTCGTATAAATTTAAAATCCAATCCAATCACACAAAATTTGACACTTTGCCACAAAGTTCTCATCAGTAGAGCAGACACAGATGGATTTGTGGCCAAGCGTAAGTTATTCGAAAATGTATACACTTCCTTGGCCATTTCCCCTCCACTGACCAATGTTTATTTAAAAATGCAACAAGCAACATTGGTCAAAGTTTTCCTTTTTGGAGAACTGGGCGCAAAATCGATGGAAACAAACAACAAAAAAAAAAGAAGGAGGAGAAGGGCAGCCAGCCAAAAATGCCAAACAAATTGATTGGAATCGAAAACGAAACGTAAACGAAAACGATTCATATGATTGACTAGCTGACTGGCTGACTGATGAACGAGGGACAAACAACAACAACAACAATCCTGACTTTGATTTCCACACATTCAGCTGAATTTAAAAAAAATGTCTGCATTGAATTTATGTAATTTGATTGCTTCCTTTTGAGCGTTTCATAAATGCAATTACGCATATGCGAATGCTGTTCGCACATCGAAAATGCATTTGGCATTATTTGCTGGACATTGTTGTGACCGGAGGAGGAGACATCCGTTGCCATTCAAATCGAGAATCACTGGAAATCGAATTGAATTGAATGCATTTCGCTGAACTCATCCTGTGTTGGTGGCTGCCACAAAGCACAAAGCCCGTCATCCACGTCGAATTGTCGAACTCGACGTGTTTATTCACTGCATTTCCTGTTGATATTCAACAAATGCCGACGTCATTGTTCCCGCCACCTCCCATTTGCTTTCGATGAGTTTCCTAACTGTGCCACGGAGGAAACAGGAAGCACATTTGCTGTGCATCGACAACAGAAGCAGCGCCTGAAGTTTGCATTGATTTTGGTCACTTGTTGTTGCATTTTTCTGACCATTTTTGTTCACCTTATTTTAAGCTTTAATCGAGTTTGCACCGAAAAATTCGGCTTTTTTCTTCTATTTTTGGAGAATATTTGCATGCAAGCCCGATTCACCGCAAAATTTGCTGGTTTTTTTTCCAAAAGAAGTCACCAGGGCTGAATAGTGGTTGATCAAATCTCGGCTACCCCTTTCTTACGATATTTTACAACTTCTATATCTTTCTAGACTTTTACTGAAATAGCTCTTTCTATGAGAATATTTATATGCCCTTTAAGGACCCCTAACGTGTTTCCAAGTCTGTCCCCTAACAATGGACCCATTGTTTACAAAAATTAGTTGGCTGACATGGCGTATGAGTAATCCTTAGCTAATCTCAAGTGTTAAATATCAGCATTAATATAAAACGAGAAAGCTAAGCTTACTTCATCTGTGGTCTGAAATTTTTATACCCTTGCAAATGCTCGCTTAAATTATTTCAAAAATAATTTTTTTACCATTTCCAATCGATCGTTCGTATGGGAGCTATATGATTTAGTCATCCGACTTGGACAAAAATTTATAGAATTGACTGAAAGCATGTAAAACAATCAAATACAAAACTGCAGGATGCTACCATTAAAAACAAAAAAGTTTTTTTAACTAAGACTGTTTTTCAGACCAATCTTTTGTATGGCAGGTATACCATATAGTTGTCCGATTTTTAGCAAACTTGGCACAGTTGTGAAAAAGCATAGAAAAACCCATGAATACAAAGTTTAAGGTTGTTTCTATGGAAAAGAAAAAAGCTTGTCATACTAAAACTAGTTTCGCGACCGATTGTTTCTATGGGAGCTATATGATATAGTCATCCGATTTGGACAAAAATTTGTAGAATTGGGTGAAAGCATTAAAAACAAGTAAATACAAAATTGCAGGATGCTACCATTAAAAACAAAAAAGTTTTTCTAACTAAGACTGTTTTTCATACCTATCTTTTGTACGGCAGCTATACCATTTAGTTGTCCGATTTTCATCAAACTAGGCAGAGTTGTGAAAAAGCATAGAAAACCCTGAAATACAAAGTTTGAGGATTTTTCCATGGAAAAGAAAAAAGTTTTTCATACTAAAACTAGTTTTCCGACCGATTGTTCCTATGTGAGCTATGAGATACAGTCCTCCGATCTGGTCGGCTCCGACATATCAGTAGCGTGCATCAAAAAGAAGACTTTGTGAAAAATTTCAGACCGATAGCTTCAAAACTGAGAGACTAGTTCGCGTAGAAACAAACAGACAGACAGACGGACGGACAAAACTACATCGACTGAGCTCGTCACCTTGATCAAGAATATATATGGCTTATGGGGTCGGAAATGAATATTTCAATGCGTTGCAAACAGCTGGGCAAAATTATAATACGCTTTGCAAGGGTATACAAATGTGCTTGATTTAAGTATGGCAAACTTGGTGGTAGTAATATAAGAAGACTATCAAGTTCGGAAATACTGAATTCAAGTACGGAATACTTGATTTTGTCTCTCTGTGTACAGTCTTGAACAGCATCAACAGTCGTGTTCCCTCCTTCTGATTAGCTCTTTCGTTCTAGGACTACATACTCCTAGTATAATTCAATTATATCCAACCGCACATGCTGAATGGGTCTTATTGGAATTTGGGCTTTCTTCCATGCTGTTTCCAAATGGTAAGCCACCTCGCTCGCACTTTCCTTTTTGTAGTGCAGAATTTTGAAAACTGTCTTAGATTCTTGTGTTTACAAAGTAAATCGTGGTTCACTGCATCCAATGCTTTGCTATAGTCCAGAAGCGTTAAGAAAGTAACTTGATCATCACCAAGTATTTTCTGAATGTCCTCTGCATTTCAAGTGACTAATGTAGTGCAACTCCGATATTTTGCTAAGCCCAAAGTGTCTATCAGCTGAAAACAAATTCTTTTCCAAGAAAACCCTAATTTGAGATGCCATAATTTGCTCAACTAAGGACAGTATACAGATGGGTCTGTAGTCGCCATATTCTTTTGAAATTGTTAGGTCTTTAACTATCTTCCAAGCCTTTGGAAAACAAGAGGTTTTCAAAGCCGTTTTCAAAAGTAGGACCCTGTTGAGTCACCAATAATGCGGGACATTTCTGCTAAAAATTAGAAATCATTTTAAACAACAACAAAAAATCAGAACCTTTGTTGATTTGTGTTGATATAATTGGCCCGATTCAAAACGCGAATAGTGTGAGAATGGTTTTCTATGAATTGTAATTGCTTACGTGGCGTATGGGTAATATTTAGCAAGCGCTTTGAAGTCCATTCGATTGTTATTTAATTAACTTAAAAGTCCACAGCTGCAAGGATTTCTATTTTGTTTTTTTTTTAGTGCTAAAATCTTAAACCACTTCACTTTCTTTTCAATCTTAGTTTGTAATTGTATTTTGCTTTGAAATTTTCAATTGATTTTTGCAACCCTGAATGCAACACACAACAGTTGTGGCCTCTCACCTTTTTGCCTCTTCATCTACCAACGGCTACAAAGCCCGTAGCATTTCCTTTGTATTTTTTAATACCTTTCGACTGCGATTTTCATTTTTGTATTATTTTGCTGTTGCTTTTTCCAGAGTTTTTAAAGCTGCAATCGTCGAAGGCTTTGTGTATACAAACATGAATTTTTGCGCAGCAGAGAAGCCATCAAGTGCGTCAAGTGGAGGGGCCCAGTCAAATTTAACAACACAGAACAAAATGTAAAGGAAACTAAAATAAAACATACCATAAATACACAAAAAAAAAACACAAAACAAAACAAAACAAATATTTAAACTAAAAATGTTTTATGCATGAGCAAACCACAACAAAGCGCGTAAATGTCATTTCCTTTTGACTAAAAGGATACTTTGAAATTGAAATTGTGGTATTTTTCACACACACTCACAGGATCAGGAGCTGCAGCAGCTGCGCCTTTGTATCAGTTGTTGTTGCATTGTTTGAGTGGCAAACCCTCAAAACGCCTGTCCAGTCCCCTCATGTGAGCAACCACACCAACTGTACTAGGGGTCGAGGTGAGACATGTTGGGTGAGGGGAAGGATGGCTGGAGATATGTCTCAATAAAGGCGGTTTCAACGTTGGCACTCCGATGATGGCCAATGGCACAATATTGTACAAATAGCATACTTTGCGGCTAATTACGCTCGACAAATAGTCCAGGCAACAGCCAACTAAACGTCAGTGGGTGGGAGGGGGGGCATACAAAAAAAGTTTTCCAACAAGTCGCACAGTGGTTGAAAAAGGAATCAAATTTTTGAATACCTTTTAAATAGAGCGCGAGCTTTATAATGGACATTCAATCAAGGGAATCAAGCTGGAAATTTGTATATTTGCCTTACTTTAGTTTGGGTAGGGAGCTTTAAGTACTAAGTATCGAGTACTGTGTATCGAGTAATGAGTATTGAGTAATGAGTGTGGAGTTTTGGGATTTCTGATCAAGTACTGAGTAAGAATGCTTATTATATAGACTACAGACTTCGAGTTGAGAATATCGAGTACAGAGTACTTAGTATCAAAAGTTAAGTACGAGTACCAGTGCCGAGTAAGAATGCTTAATATCAACTATTGAGTATCGAGTACTGATTTTCGAGGACTGAGTATCGAATACTGAGAAAATTCTATACAAGCATATACTCTAGTATAATAACTGAATAAAGCTCGAATGCTGAGTATGAGTAACAGTTCTTAATATTGAGTATCGAACTCAGCCCACGAGTACTTAAAATGCAGTTACATTTATCAAGTAATGCCTACGAGTACTTAATATGCAGTTATATTTTTCAAATACTGAGTACGAGCACGGAATATGTACTATTGAGAACGAATTGTGAATATAGAGTACTAAGCACAAAGTATCGATAGCTGAGTAGTAATACCAGTACCGAGTACGAGTGCTACATATCGAGTATTGAGTAACGAGTACAGATTTCCAAGTACTGAGTATCGATTACTGAGAACGAACTCTCAACATAGACTTTTTTAAATCAAGCACTTAGTAGATTGACTGAAAATAGAACACTGAATCTCGGCTGCTGAGTATGACTAAGAGTTCTGAATATTATCGGAAATATCGAATAATATAAAAATGAATATGAATAATATCGAAATCTGCTTGCAAGTACCTAATATCGAGTTCTATTTATCAAGTACTGAGCATCAGTACCGATTATCAAGAACTAAATACTGAAAACCGAGTATGAATTGTTAAAAAATGAGTATGAGTATTAAATATTGGGTACTGAGCATCAAGCTCTGAGTATCGCGCGCCGAGTATCGAGTAGCAAAGTATCAAGTATAGAGTTTAAAGTACTATAAGAACTAAGACATTGTAAGAACGTTGGCAGAGAAGACGAACGCCTTAGAAAGAGTTCCGTTCGAGTTTTTTGTATCCCTTAAACCGATTTATGAAAATATTCTTCGAGAAATAATATTTATACTATTCCCAAAGGTTAATATTCGCTTCAAGATTGCTGAAGATTGGATCAATTATGCTGCACAGAAAAGAAATATGATATGATCCGCCATTTCAGTAAAAAGTCGATGTAAAATTTGCCTATTCGAAAAAACTAAACTGTTATTGTCGAGCATATAAAATCAATATTTAAAACTTAATTTAATATTTTAAATTGTAATTTTGACACAAAAAAGCGAAAAAAATATGGAATATTACAGTTTAATCATCCTAAACATTGTACACTTCATTCTGTTTTTCTTGGCTAAGAATTATGAATATTTTTAAAGAATCTGAAAACTTTGAAATAATAATTTTGTATATTATAATTTATGTATTATAATTTTGCCCGGAAGTTTGCAACGCATAGAAATGTTCAATTCCAACCCCATAAACTATATATATACTTGATCAGGGTGACGAACTGAGTCGATTGAGCTTTGTCCGTCCGTCTGTCTGTCTGTTTCTACACAAACTAGTGTCTCAGTTTTGAAGCTATCGAACTGAAATTTTTCACAGAGACTTTTTTTTGCTGCACGCTACTAATATATCGGAACCGACCAGATCGGGTGACTATATCTCATAGCTCACATCGGAGCAATCGGTCGGAAAAGTAGTCTTAGTATGAAAAACTTTTATCATTTCAATGGCAACGTCTCCAAACTTTGTATTCATAAGTTTTCTATGCTTTTTTATTATACTGCCAAGTTTGATGAAAATCGGACAACTATATGGTATAGCTGGCATACAAAAGATTGGTCTTAAAACAGTCTTAGTTAGAAAAACTTTTTTGTTTTAAACGGTAGCGTTCTGCAATTTAGTATTTGCTTGATCAACATGCTTTCACATAACTCTTCAAATTTTTGTCCAAATCGGAGGACCATTTCATATAGCTCCCATACGAACGATTGCTCGTTTTCATTTTATTTAACTTCACCTCTTAAGCGAGGATAGAATTCAGGGCCTCTTGCACTCTAACATGAATGGAATGGCGTCTTATGGGAAATATTTCATAGCTTTGCTTGAAGAGTATACTCTAGTCGGACACGACCGTCTTTCCTACCTGTTTCACTCACAAAAATGATATTCCATCATTTCGAGAATTGTATTTGAGCCACTGTTCAATATTGTGCAAGTGACAACAGGACTAAACATCATCGTTAGAAGCTGTAGCTGACAATGGCATTTTCCAACCAACTGCACATACCAAACACTCTAGAGCAGAAAGTTGTCCCTTCGTTGCGGATGCGTCGTCCTCGTCGTCCTCATCGACGTTGTGCCACAGGCAGATTCTCAGCTCGAGTTATTGGCATTTTGCATTGTGGCCGCCACTCGAGGCATAAATTATTCCGCACAAAACTTTTCCCAAAAATGGAAACTATATGAAATCACTTGAGTTGTACTGCTGCTTGATTTTTGGGATTGGGGACTTTGGCTTTTAGCGCTGCCTCAAATATTCATGCGTGCGGAGACGTCAATTATGCGAAAAAGTGCAGCCAGCCAAATCAACAACATTTTGCATTGTTTGTAGTTTGCCCACATTTGCATAGGGAGTTAAGATGGGGTGGGGTGGCGGGAGGGGTAACACACCAATCAACATGGACGTCCACTCGCCGCAGGCTCTGCGCTTAAGTAAAAAACTTTTTACGTTTGCTTGAAATGAGGAGCAGAAAAGTTTGCTTTACGACGGTGACGATGACGAAAAGGACAAAGTTCAATTATGGTCAACAAATTGTTTTGCAATTTGCAGACACATTTTCGTACTAGTTTCGCATTGTATTTATGAGTACATCCACTTGGGCTCGCAATGTGAAAGCACGCAGCATCAGATTTTAATCATGATTTGCGCATATTGCGTAAAATTGAATTTTCAAGTTACATTTCGCAAAACCAAAAACAAAAAGAAGAAAAAGTTCTCGTCAAGTAAGAGAACAGAAATTGCTTCATTTGTATTTGAGTTGCGTTGCCGCAGCGGTCGAAGCTAAAGATGAGTGCGTGAGGTAATTGATTTTAGTTCGTCACAAGCGGCAGAATAGAAAATCATGCAAGTTGCCCAGAAAAGTATGCGAAGTTTTTGAATATCTATGAAATAGTTCACTTTTTTCAGTTGGCATAATAATACAAATTCCTTGAGATTAAGTTCCTGCCTGTGTCAATCTTTACTCACCCTTCCATCTCTAGTCGCCTTACTTTCGATGACAGTTTACAGCAGCAGGTTCATTTCCTCCGATTCTGATGTGTTTACATGTATTGCCAGCAGCAGCTGCCCTTGTTCCCTTCCTACCATATCAGCATTTAGAATTGTCCAACCAACTATTTGCTTCGACTTAATTGAGGCAGAGGTGGAGGGTTTTGCCAGAACATGCCCGGCTTACATCACTAAATCTTGCCGTGCTCTGTACAATAATCTGTTGGCAGGCAGGCAGACAGGAAGCCTCTCCCTGCCGCATCTCTACCCTAAGTAGTTGCAGTCACGAAGCGCTCCTTGCAATCTTCTGTTATTATTTTGAAATGAAAAAAGGTTTTTTAATTTCATTTTAAATTCATGAGCTGCATCGGCCGAGCTTATTTTGAACTTGCAGCAAATTGAATTGGTGCGCTGGCGCTGCTATAGCAAAATTTAAATGGCTTTGTTCCGGTCTGTAGCAAAAATTCAATTTCTCTTTTAATATTCAACATCTTAGGCATTGTTTCCGCCCGGCCCAGGGGTTGGGGGTCGTAAGCAGCTTTTTTTTTCTTTCCTTTGCTTGTTATTGGAACGAAACGCACTTTTAATTTAATATTCATAAGCGGCAGTTAATGAAAAACACTTGTAGCCCATTTAGGGGGGAGGGAAGGGGGTCGGGTTTAATATCAGGCGATATTGCGCTGTTATAATAAAATGTCAAATATGTTTGACGCAATTTAACCGCAACACAATCTCTTCAACTTGAACGCCAAAATGCCACTCGACGACGCTTAAGGACACTTAGGGACAATGATGAGGAGGAGGATGAGACTGTCAGGTAAAATGGCAACTCCTGGTTTCAGTTACACTTTGGTTCAGTGTGTGTGTGTGTACTGTTATTAGCATAAAATGTCTACGTGAGCAGAGGACTGAAAGGCCAATCTTAAAGAGCTACAGGAAACCCAATCACAACCCTTAACAGTAGCGTGCGGTGCGACGGGAAATAAAAGCAAAAACGTACAATAAAAAGTGGATGTTTGATTTTTGCAACTTGTAAGCAATGGCAAATATTAAAATTTGCATGTCAAATAATGTCTGAAGACTTTAAATTTAGCAAATCTGGTCGTCTTTTTAGTCAACTAACATTTTGAGGCTCTACCTATCTCTTTCATCAAAGAGCGAGAGTTCAGAAATAGTTTGAGGTGAGATTTTGGGGTCCGGCTAGTCAAACTGTCTGATGCTGGAGGAAAAACAATTGCTTCGATAAAATTATCGTTTATTTTTATCGATAGAAGATCGAAGAGAAACCTTATTTCTTTTTCAATGATTCAACATTGACATTCATGATTCATGCATTATTCTAGCTATGACTTAAACTCAATTGCAATTCGATTTATTGTGACTAGGACTCTTTACTAGAATCATGCATTGTTGTCAGAGCGCTTACTTATGATGAAGATGTTCTTATGCAAGTGGCAACTTCCTTATCCCTGCAGGAGACTTCTTTGGAGTCAGCTTTCCTGTGGTAAGCCGTGCTGGGAAATAACTGGGAAACAACTTTCGAATAATTAGGTCTTACACCAACAAATAGATGTCCCAGCAGCACGGTAAAAGGTGGTTTATGCTCGCTTTGCAACTGAAAAGAGCTAAAGGACTCGCAGCATTTCATCAGAAGCTGATCTATTCTGTTAGAGTTTCGATGTCGACGTTTTAAGAAGGTTGTGATTGAGTTAGAGAAGGTCTTTGCGGTTTTAGATAGACTTATGAGTTGGGCAAGCTTGGCAGTTTAAATTCTGGATGCTATATTACATAGAAGAGTATTAAACGAAGATTGTTAATATAAGTTTATGTAAAATATATGTGACTGGTATTTCTGTGACCTTTATACTGAGTAAACCTGCAGTTTCAAGCCGGCTCGAGGTCATGTTATGCTTTATAGTTTTATTTTATTATTTTACCTAAACATGTTTAAATTTTCCAAATTTCTTCGAGAACTGAAAGTTGTACAAAAACCAATGTTTAAAATAAAAATAGAGGATAGTTAACTTATGCTCGGCTGAAGTTTGCATACCCTTGCAGCACGTTTTTCTAACTAATCTGAACGACATTTCCACTGAAAACAAACAAGTTTTTCTCACTAAGACTACTTTTCTGACTCTACTTTTGTATAACAGCTATACTATATAGATGTCCGATTTCGATAAAACTTAGTGGAATCGTGAAAAAGTATGGCAAACTAAGAACTATAAAGTTTGAAGGCGTTTTCTTTGAAAACAAAAAAGTTTTTCTCTCTAAAACTAGTTTCTCCTTCGATCATTCCTACTATGGCAGCTATTACCTATAGTCATCCGATTTTGACAAAACTTAAAAGATTTGTGTGAAAGCTTATAAAATAAATATAGGCCAATTTTAAAGCGGTTCATATCAAAAACAAAAAAGTTTTTCTCACTAAGACTAATTTTTTAACTTAACTTTTATAAGGCAGCTATACTATATAGATGTTCGATTTCGACGAAACTTAACAGAATTATGGAGAAGCTTAGAGAAGTAGTAAATACGGAGTTTGAAAGCGCTTGCATTGAAAACAAAAAAAGTTTTTTTCACTAGAACTAGTTTTTCAACCGATCGTTCGTATGGCAGCTATATGTTTTAGTCATTCAATCCAGTCGGTTCCGACAAATGAGCAACGTATTTGTACCAGATGACTTCGTGCAAAGTTTGGTGGCGATAGCTTTCAAGAAGATAGCATAGAAACAGACGAACGGACGGACGGACTTGGCTATATCGACTCAGCTTTTCATGCTGATCAAGCATGAAATACTTTATGTGGTCGAAAATGCTTCCTTCTATGCTTTACAAACAATTTCAATATACATTTTGCAAGGGTATAATTAAAGCATCAATTGCGTCTGAAAACTTAATCAAATATAACTTGACCTTTTATTTGCACTCATTTCTTGTCTCCCCCTTTCACTGGGCACACCACTGGCCTAGAGAACAGACCTTTAAACCAAAGACACACATATCTTCAAGTCAATCTATTGATTTTTCTGAAACAATTTTTCACCTACCTACTTAATCGAAGGAAAGGCCAAGACAAAAGGCGATGCACGCCATTTATTGTGGTCTGGAATGGTTGCCACACTCGTTTCTCTCTCTGTGTGTGTGTGTGTGTGTGTGTGTGCGAACACACACATTTCACGCCACTTTGAGAGGATGAAGAGACCTTGTCCTCCAGTCAGTCAGCCAGCAAAACAGTCAATGAAAGTCCACTTAAATTTTTGCTGACATCTCAATTATTTTTTTCCTCTTTACGCCGTTTCCAATTTCATTTAAGGAAAAGGACAACAGCTGGCTACACTTTAACCTGGCTGGGACAACAATGTCTCTGGCTTTTGACAAGTAATCGGTTTTTTTTTATTTTTGTTTGCTGGCAATAATAATTAATTTTACATTTACACAATTTCACCTGAGGCAATGGAAATGTCCTTGAAGGGTTTTAAATATTTAAGAGTTTCGCCATTAATTAGCTATAATGGAAATGTGCTTAACTATAGCGGGTGGGGGGGGAAGGGATGGACTTTAGTAATTAATTAGCAACACCTTAACGCTTATGACAACAAAGCCGCGGCAGGGGTTACACAAATCAAAGAACTCCATCCCCGAGGAAGCCTCCAATTAAAGGCAAAACGTTTTATTTTTATTTCTTTCTGCTTTTTTTTTTTTTTTGTTTGAAACATTCGAAATGAACAAACTCATTTGACCAACTTAAGTTGATTACGCCACGCCCAGCGAATCCCCCCCAAACCTAACCAACAACAACAATAGCAAACAATTCATTTTGTAAGGATTTCTTTGGCTTTTTTGTTTTGGGGGTAAAGCCGACGATGACGATGATGCCGACGAGGCGCTTGGAATTCCGTCAAGCTGGCATAATCTGCGCTCCGTTTGCTTATTTGCATAAAATAATTGAAAGGCGAAATTTAAAAGAATCAACAAAGACGCGCCAAAAGAAAAAGCAACGGAAACGCACTTCAAAAACTGTGGAGGAAAAGGAGATGGCCAAAGTGGAACAAAAAAAAAAGTACACGGTCAAGTGACCAGACGTCGCGTCGTTAAAGAAAAGTGCACTAATTAAACTGGCCAACATCGAAGTGCCTTTTCTTTTTTTTTTTTTGCCTCTCACATAAATGTGCACATTTTTCATTTGCAAGTAAAAGCTGGAGGACTCTCGAAATAAGTGTGCCTGAATGTAGAAATCATGTTTTTTTTTTTGTATAATTAGAAAATAATATTTATTCTAGGAAAGCGGCAACTCTTGAAGGCTTAACATTTAGTATTTGACAACTCTAAGCGGTTTGCTTACCATTAACGTTGAAGCACTTCGAAATGAAATGGAAAAGGCTGGTTGTCTTTATGTAAGACTATGGCTACTCCATCATATCAAGAACTGGGATGCAAACAGAGGGGAAATATGGATTGGTTCGGTGCAGAGTATTACTGACAGGCTAGGAAGGGTTACAACACAGATTAAACATTTGTCTTGTTGCATTCATTTTGAAGTTGAGTTCCAAGAGAAGAAGGAAAAATATATTACCATATAAAGGTGGTACCCAATTCCCTAATCATAGAATAAAGGCTGAACCTGTTGTTTATATTATTCTTATTCCAAGATTGGCCAGCTCCTTGTCAACCCTGAAGTTATGGCATACACCTAATCCCGACTTATAGTTTCTATTTGTCAAACAAAGTGTTAGGGTCTGTAAAGTGCCACCCATCGCCGTTTCAGCCCATAGCTATAGCTATAGCTCGACCATCGTTCACTGCTCCAAAGGTGCTCAGAGTATGTTATGTTTGTGCAAAAGTATATAACAATCATTATGAATCATCTTGGACTCCACAAAGTACACTGCATTCCTGACTAAGTATTATTTAGAGTTTAAGAGAATCAGAAAGAGAAATCCTTTGCAACTGCTCGCTTAAATAATTTCAAAAATTATTGTTTTCACACAACGACCCATTTTCCGTCCAATCGTTCGTATATGAGCTATTTGATATAGTCATCCGATTTGAACAAAATCTTGTAGAACTGGGTGAAAGCATGTAAAACAAACAAATACAAAATTGCAGAATACTACCACTAAAAACAAAAAAGTTTTTCTAACTAAGACTGTTTTTTAGACCTATCTTTTGTATGGCAGCTATACCATTTAGCTGTCCGATTTTTATCAAACTTGGCAATATAATAAAAAAGCATAGAAAACCTATGAATACAAAGTTTGGAGATGTTCCCATTGAAAAGAATAAAGTTTTTCTTACTAAATCTAGTTTTTCGGCTGATTGTTCCTATGGGAGCTATGAGATATAGTCATCTGATCCGGTCGCTTTCGATATATCAGTAGCGCGCAACAAAAAGAAGTCTCTGTGCAAAGTTTCAACTCGATAGCTTCAAAACTGAGCTCCATCGACTCAGCTCATCACGCTGATCAAGAATATTTATAGTTTATGGGGTCGCAAATGAATATTTCTATGCTTTGCAAACTTGTGTAATATTTAAATATTAGTGTTTACTTTACCTCTTTGACTGGGTATCGAACTGGGGACCTTTTGCCCTTTGAATGGCGTCTTATCGTTCTATGGTCAGATACCGCAGAGCATTCTGATATAAGTTCACTGCGTTGCTCACTCGATTGAAAGGCCAACATTTTTGGCATAAAGTAGACAAATGAGACCATACAGTTGAAACTTGAAAGTGTATTTGATAACAACAAACAGAATATTCACTTGGAAACAGTTTTAAAACGATCCAACCACGTCTACCTCACCGCACATATGGTCCCACCTGGCGGATGCATAATATAATTTGATTTATTTCATTCTTAATTAGTTTTTATACCCTGTTCCCATTGAAAATGGGAAAAGGGGGATCATGAAGTTGTGCGAATGTATGTAACAGGGAGAAGGAAAATTTTCCGACCCCATAAAGTATATATATTCTTGATCAGCATGAACAGCCGAGTCGATATAGCCATGTCCGTCTGTCCGTCTGTCCGTCTGTCCGTCCGTCCGTCTGTCTGTCTGTATGAACGCGTCGATCTCAGAGACTATAAGAGATAGAGCCACAAATTTTTGCACGAAGGTAGATTTATGCTGTACGCAGATCAAGTTTGTTTCAGATTTGAAAAATTCCACCCCGTCCCCCTTTTATCCCCAAAAAACCTAGACCTCCTCTAGAAATCCTAGACCTAAATAGCCGTCAGATCCACAATTTTCAAGTAAGAGCCTCGTGGTTTAGTACACATCAAGCTAGGCCCAATATCTATCTATTCTGAAAAGTACAATCAGATCGGACAAAAAACACCGGAGTTATAAGCGAAACAGTTGAGCTGATAAGAGCACCCCCCCACTTGTTGGTCAGGACTAGAAAAAAGTGTTGCATACATTTGGGATAATGTTGTTAAATTCAAAAACAATTAAATGAAAACAAATGAACAGGGTATTTTGTGGTCGGGAAACTCGACTGCAGCGCCCTTACTTGTTTCATATTCGAATTTATTGATTGTTTGGGAACATACGTTTTGCATGTTAGTTAGCTCGAAAATCCTTCAGAAAGCATCGTTTTTCCCTATCATTGATCAGCCTTACATCTAGCATACGTCCTAGGCTGAGCTTAATCTTTCCCAAAAGTCGGAGAACTGGCCAATTTGGGCATAAAGTGCTGATAACCAGTTGAAATGCATACTTTTAAGAACACTTTAATTAA
This sequence comes from Lordiphosa andalusiaca, assembly GCA_035044965.1. Classification (NCBI taxonomy): domain Eukaryota; kingdom Metazoa; phylum Arthropoda; class Insecta; order Diptera; family Drosophilidae; genus Lordiphosa; species Lordiphosa andalusiaca. The sequence goes on from JAWNNM010000660.1 coordinate 1,852,251, forward strand.
ATTACACTTTGGCAGAAAGTGGGCGAAGTCCGCAGGGGAAAGGTGTTTTGAGAAAGTTTAATCAAAGTTTGAACGTGTCACAAAACAAATTAATATTTATAATTTAATAGGTATAACACAATAGCTTTATATTATTTGCAAAGTACATACAATTTACAGTATTTTGCATATTTCACACAATTTATTTTTCACTTGTAGCAAAGATGTCGAAAACTTTCACAATTTTGCAACTTTTTTATATTATCTAACACACAAGCAAACATCATATTTTGGAAACTGTTATCATTCTAAATTCGACTTCATGCCAAAAATGTGGACATTCAGCCCAGTGTGCGTTGTCATTGCCTTCCACATACGAATCTGCACAGCTTTCCACTAGTTTCCATATATTTTGGCATTATTTTTGGGTCTCTGCTTAATCTTTGATTTTCTAAAAATACTCTTCCCTCTTCTTTTATGAGCTGAAACTTGGATGTCGGTGCTTGGGTTTTCGCTCAGTTCGTCCCTGAAAATAGATATTGACATGCCCAACTTGTGGAGGAAAGGAACATTATAGACAAAGTATCTTATATTTGAGAAGGTTAGATGAAATGCAACACTCGTTTGAGCTGCAAAATGAGTTGAAGGTTTTGACAGTTTTGGTTTCGAAAAACTTATATATATTATAAATACTTTATTTTCAAGTCCAAGAATGAGGGGTTCTAGTCTTAAGTTTCAGGAATGCAAACCTTTGAAGACTGATATGCTTTTCAAACGCGAACCCGGCATTCAGACGGAACCTTTTAAGTTCATAATCTGTCTGGAAAAGGTTCGGCTGGAATAAGTCACTTCTTTGAGATTTTATATAACTCTCTCAATATTTTCCACCAGGACTGCAAACCGGTTTTGAACCGAACGGGTACTACGTATCGAACCTTGAACCAAACCTCTTTAGAAATTAAAGCTGAACCCGAAACTGTTCCGAACCCAAAATTTCGGTAGGGTTCAACAAAAGTGACACAAAAATTTGACCTTCATCTGTTATTTGATGGGAGTGACTCCTAAAATAGGGAGGAGAGTAGAAGAACAAATCTGGCAAAATTATTCCACTTCCTTATAACATTCCTAGCCATAACAGTCTCTATTTTTCAAGCTCCTCTACTCTCTCTCTAATCTATCTAAACCAGGAAATGGAATTTCACTAAACTGTAAATTATATATTGAATATTTCCATGTTTTCTACTCGTTTACCACTCGGTTCGCATACAATTTGTGGAGTTTTTAGGTCGAATGCTGTTTTTAAAACATATAGAACAGAAAAATTAGTAATGTAATGTATAAAGCATGGACTGAACCAAGGTTCCAACCAAAACCTTATCCCAAATAGCTCGAATCTTAAATATCCGTACCTGAACCATTCGTTAAATTGTGTACCGGAGATGAGAATATTTACTTATTCTAGTTATTTTATATATTTTAGAATGTAGAGTGAAAAATTGTTCAATAATCTGAGCAGCTGTGAACCAAGGTTCATTTAGATAAGTAACCGGTTCACCAACCACACCGTTTGAACCAAACATTTTAAAGAGCTTAATATCAACCCTGTTCAATTATGTTGCCTAGTGTTTCCTTTGTACTCCTAGTGCAGTCCACCCTCAAGGATAAGCATCATCATCATCTTTCATCATTTTTTCTTGCTTCTCAATGGCTTCAATTTGCTTTTTAATTGGGCTCGTCCCGCAAGAACTTTGTTTTCATTGGGGAATCATGATGACTGTTGCAGTAGCTGATTGACTAATTGCCAAAACGCAGGGGAGACCACCCCCTCCCTCCTCCGCTCACGCTCGCACATCACAAAGCAAAGTGTCGAGAGTTAAATCATTCAATTTGCACAACGAGGCGAATTCGATTACATACAAAACATACATTTTTTGTCTTCAGCTGCAATTGCAATTATTAGTTGCATACTCGACCAGAAACACACAGGGAGATTTAATTGCCAGCTGGAATCTATGGAAGCCAATTGAATGGAATTAAATCGAGCACGTGACTACACGTGTCCGTCGTCCGATGTCGTCCATCGAACGCTCGTTATGTCCATCATAATTGAGTTAAGTGTGTGTGTGTGTGTGTCAGTCTCCAAGTCTTCGTCTCCTTTTAATTGACAGACATATTTAAATGGAATTGTCGACAACCGCGGCAGGACTGGGTAGACGACACTGTGATTTACAAAATGTGATTTTATTGCCGCGTCCAAAACGCTCGACGCTCCGACAATTGTCGTTTCATCAACTTAATTGAATTTACCTACCCACAGGGGAGTGGCGGGAGGCGGCAGGCGAGAGTCGGGAGTCGGGCAGGTGCCACGTGTTGAAGTATATTGCTTACCCAGTCAACAAATCGAAGCTGGGGAGGCGGGACAACGCGCCTTTTGTAATTTAAATTCCCTTGTCGTGGATCCTTGATACCGTCTCCGCTTTTCAGCTTAAACGCGCTGCCAAAAATAAACGCCAGGTAGAGCGGAACGACATAACGCATACTTTTTTAATTATGCAAAGAGCCGGCAAGAAGATACCCGCGAAGGGCGCTGATTGATTGCCGACAGTGATGAAACAATTGATGAAGCCTGGCGCCGACACCCCGAGGCGACGCGTCGCTGGGATCTGACCAAAGAGGAATTTATGAATAATGTCGAGCAGCTAATGGCCACCGAAAATAAACAGCTGCAAAGGATTGGCGCAGCAACAAAGTAAATGACAACAGAAGTGTCCATTAAACTTATTGGAGCAGCATTTCGTCCTTCCCCCATCCCTCCATGGCTGCTGCAATCTACGTGCCAAAATGTGCACAGTTCAGGACTGAAAATGAAAATGGCTTGAAGCTTAAGAAGGGGTGGGGGGCGGAGGGCGGAGTTATAAACCGGATGCATTACTTTATGGAAATGTATTCGACCTTCATTGGAAAATGTCATTTATGGTGAATGCACAGAACTTAATCCGTTTACATGTAGGTGGGTATATAGAAGGAATTATGCAGAACAAAGCTGCCTGAGTGCTTGTGGTGAAGCAACTGAAAGTCGCATCATCAGCAGGAACCGTGACGAGGGCGGTCATGCAAACGACAGCCGGTGCCAGATGGGTCAGGTGGGTGTGATAAGTGAGTACCAGTTTGTGAAGGCATTCCGTGGGCTGTCAGTTACGCACCATGGGCCGGCTATCTAATTGAGATTGAATTAAAAGTTGTTGAAATCTAAAGAGAATAGTTTTGGGCAGAGTCCAAGATGTAAAATGTGGCTCAATCACCATTTATCTTTTATATGATCCATAAATATTATCTCAACGTTTTTATATAATTCATGTAGACATAAAAACTTCACATGTTTTGTTAAGCAATCTTAATCCTCCTGTTAACAGAGCTATTAACCACAATTTTTCAGATAATTAAAAAGCATTCCTGTTTTCGATTTTGCAGTAGTTAAAATTGATATTTGGATTAACTTATAATTATTCAATAAATAATGCAAAATGTAATTACTTTTGCAATTACTTCGATATTTCTTCGTGTAAAAGGTGATTATTAGGTAATTATGCTTGAAATATTGAATTATTCATGTATTTGTAGATATAATATGAAATACTTTAATGTTGCGAATACTCTTACATCCAATTTTAAGTATAAATACCCCTAATTGTTTAGTAATCATGAAAAAAAGTTGGTAGAGTTCATGTCAATCAGGAAAGGATGTGTCATGTCTGTGAACCGGTTTGAAAGTAGTTCAGAGTCTTAACTCGGAAATTATTCAAGCTTCTAACTTTATATTTGTTCTGTAGATTGGATCATAAGGAGTTAAATATTTCAGTGGTTTTAAAGCGTATGTCATCGACCCTGGCTTGTACCGTCTTTCGACTTCACACTACAAATTTGTACAACACTTTGCTCAATATTTTTGAAAAATTAAGATCAAATGATGCCCCACCAAACAGTGCACTTTTCAGGGTGATGAGCAGCTCTTGAACTGCCTCTGGCTGATCTTCAGTTAAAGTTAGAACATTCTGTTGGTTGAGCCAAAAATGGCTCATACGTTCAACTTTTTTAAGATCCATTCAGCAAACATAGGTCAAGGTGGAAGGATAACCGACTTCAGTTTTTGCAAACAGCTGAATTTTCTTACATATACGTTTTCAATTGCAATCAAAAGGGGTCAAATCTTCATTGACACTGTTCGATACAGCAGCAATATACTCCTCAGCACCCGCTCTTCTTGAACGGTATGGTAGATAAGTCTCCAATAAAGCGAATCTAGTTTGAAATTTGCTCACAATCGCTTTCACAGCCTGTTCGGTGGGTCGATAATGTTTACCAAAAAAGTAGATGTTATTAATGAAACGCATTGGTCACAGAGCACGAATATTGATAATCAAATTCAATGTTTTGCAAACGCAGTTCGGTCTAGATATGGTTAAATGGCAAACCTTACTGAGCACTTTTGGTGTTGTCACATGCTACGAGTCACGCGTAAGGTGTGCGAAAACCAAATAGCATACAAATTAGACCTTAAGCTTAAGTATCCAGTTGTAAAGTAATTACTATTCATGGTTAAATGGCAAACCTTACTGAGCACCTTTGGCGAGCGGAATTGAGTTATCCTTGTCGTCTGTCTCTATGCTATCTCCGCGTTTCGTTTTAAAGCTATCTTCACACAAACTTTGCACAAAGTCCTGTAGCACAAATACGCTGAACATTTGTCGGAACCGGCCGGATCGACTATAGCAAATAGCTGTGATAGGAACGATCGGCCGAAAAACCCATTTTAGTGAGAAAACCTTTTTTGTTTTCAATGGAAACGCCTCCAAGCTTTTTATTTCTTAGATTGCTATGGTTTCCCCTGACTTTACTAAGTTTGGTCGAAATCGGACAGCTATAAAGTATAGCTGTCACAGAAAAGTAGAGTCTGAAAAGTGATTTTAGTGAGAAAACTTTTTTGTTTTCAATGGAAACGCCCCCAAACTTTGTATTTCTTAGTTTGCTATGCTTTCCCCTGACTTTATTAAGTTTGGTTGAAATCGGACATCCATAAAGTATAGCTGTCACAGAAAAGTAGAGTCTGAATAGTGATTTTAGTGAGAAAACCTTTTTTGTTTTCAATGGAAACGCCTCCAAACTTTGTATTTCTTAGTTTGCTATGCTTTCCCTTGACTTTACCAAGTTTGCTCGAAATCGGACATCTATAAAGTATAGCTGTCACAGAAAAGTAGAGTCTGAAAAGTAGTTTTAGTGAGAAAAACTTTTTTGTTTTCAATGGAAACGCTTCCAAACTTTGTATTTCTTAGTTTGCAATGCTTTCCCTTGACTTTACTAAGTTTGCTTGAAATCGGACATCTATAAAGTATAGCTGTCACAGAAAAGTAGAGTCTGAAAAGTGATTTTAGTGAGAAAAACTTTTTTGTTTTCAATGGAAACGCCCCCAAACTTTGTATTTCTTAGTTTTCTATGCTTTCCCTTGACTTTACTTAGTTTGGTCGAAATCGGACATCTATATAGTATAGCTGTCATAGAACACTAAAGTCTGAAAAGTAGTTTTCGTAAGAAAAACTTTTATGTTTTCAATGGAAATGTCCCTGAAACTGGACAAGAGCTAAACAGAATCCAGATTTGGTATCAGTTAACTTTAATATATCATATTTTTACATTGACAAGTCTCCACCTCCCAAAAATTCGCCCACTAACGTTTGAATTTGATGACCCAGTTTCTCTCTTCAAGGGCACAGCAAAGAGTTGATTCAGCCTGAAATCCTCAAGATTCAACTAGACTCAACTAATAAGATACTCGTGCACATGTTTAGACACCGAGACAGCTGAATGAATTCTTATGAATTCTTGTACAAACATTGAACACATGTAAGTCTTAGCTAACAAAACATAATAATCAATTTCAGTGCACAAATTTTCTCAACAATCTCATATGTGTTTAAATAAGCTTAAGGAACAACAACAACAACAACCACAGTCAGGTTTTGCCATATGGTAGTCCGTGTCAGGTTTAGTTTGCCGTTAGGAGGCTTTTATGGGCTTAACATATTAATTAAACTTGAAGTGGAGACATGAAATTCGGGTTGGGTCAACTTTAAATTAAGTTTTAATCTGTTGCTCATATATATACAGTCGGAGCTGGGTGCAGATGTGTGTGTGCGTGTGTGGGCACTTATGTCTGCTGTTTTGGTATATCGAATTGAAATTTTGGCCCACATTTGGCACACAGAAAACTGACAAGCGACAGCATTTGGAGCTTTGAATCGAAGCAGTTAAGGTGGCCGCAGGCCACTGATTTAATTCTCATACCATGCACAATTTTGGATAGGTAGATTGTTCGAACAACAAATCATTTACTTAGTTAACAGCATTATTTATCAGCTCACCAAGTTTGGTATTGATCAGAGGAACAAAATGCAAGCTATAAACAAAACAAAACAGCTCTTACTCTCAGCTAAGAAAGCTTTAGGTCGAAAGCCGTAAGCCATCAACCGGCCCTCGACTCGTGGGCCACATTGATCGGCTCTCAACTGAGAGCCGCAGCTCGGTGACCTAGAGCCGTGACCCGTGAGCCGTCAACCGGCTCTCAGCTCGTTAGCCACAGCTCTCAACTCTGAGCTGAGAGCTACAGCTTGGGATTTGAGAGCCACAGCTGCGGCGCCGTGGGCTCTCGACTCGTGAGCTGCACTGTACTCGACTCTGAGCTGAGAGCTACAGCTTATGAGTTGGGAGCCACAGCTGGGGAGCCGTGCGCCATTAACCGGCTCTCGACTCGTGAGCCACAGCTCTCAACTCTGAGCTGAGAGCTACAGCTTGGGAGATGTGAGCCATCAACCGGCTCTTGTCTCGTGAGCCATGTTGATCGGCTCTCAGCTGAGAGCCACAGCTCGCTACCGTGAGCCGTCAACCGGATATCGACTCGTACTCGACTCTGAGCTGAGAGCCACAGCTCGGGAGCCGTGAGCCATCAACCAGCTCTCGACTCGTGAGGCATCAACTGACTCTCGACTCGTGAGCCATCAATTGGCTCTCGACTCGTGAGCCATAAACTTGCTCTCGACTCGTGAGCCACATTGATGACTCTCAGCTGAGAGCCACAGCACGGTCGACGTGAGCCAGCCTGTTGATGGCTCCGTTTGTTTGTGAGCCATCAACTGGCTCTCGACTCTTAAGCCATCAACTGACTCTCGACTCGTGAGCCATCAACTGACTCTCGACTCGTGAGCCATCAACTGACTCTCGACTCGTGAGCCATCAACTGGCTCTCGACTCGTGAGCCATGTTGATCGGCTCTCAGCTGAGAGCCACAGCTCGCTACCGTGAGCCGTCAACCGGATATCGACTCGTACTCGACTCTGAGCTGAGAGCCACAGCTCGGGAGCCGTGAGCCATCAACCAGCTCTCGACTCGTGAGGCATCAACTGACTCTCGACTCGTGAGCCATCAATTGGCTCTCGACTCGTGAGCCATAAACTTGCTCTCGACTCGTGAGCCACATTGATGATTCTCCACTGAGAGCCACAGCTTGGTCGACGTGAGCCGTGGGCTATCAACCAGCTCTCGACTCGAGAGCCACAGCTCTCAACTCTGAGCTGAGAGCTACAGCTTGGGATTTGAGAGCCACAGCTGGGGAGCCGTGGGCTCTCGAATCGTGAGCTGCACAGCACTCGACTCTGAGCTGAGAGCTACAGCTTGGGAGTTGGAAGCCGCACCTACGGAGCCGTGAGTCATCAACCGGCTCTCCACTTGTAAGCTCTGAGCGAGAGCCGAAAAGAGGCGGAGCGCTCGGCTCGCCATGTAAAGACTTACCATCGATTCTTGTCCATCTGGCATTCGGGATCAAAGGCATATCCCAAGCTCCGTGCCTTCGGCAGTCTCTAAGTCCCCGCTTTATTGCAATTAACTGCCGTATTATGTGTTGTGCAGTTTGAAATGAATCTAATTGAAATTCATGGTCAGTCCATTCCCGGGGCAGCCCAAAGCCACATAACTCCGCGCATATTTCACACGTGATGAGAACGTACGACGGGTGCAAATGTTTGTGTAAGTGAAAAGGGAATGCCGCTGGCAGATTGACAGCTTAATAAATTAAAATGCATTAAGTGGTTGGCGTAGATTTTGCGGCGGCCATAAATCGTTCACCCTCCGGCCCCGGCTCTGGCTTTGGGCTTAAATATTATATTGTAATTCAAATATTTATGGCCATCAACGTAAATAAAAATGTCTACTAAGCACGGGACGTACCCTCTGCCTGATGTATGTATGTATGTTGGCTGCCCAGGTGAGGCACCACCTGTCACTGCCTTGCTTCCTCCTACTTACCCCCATAAGCTCGGAAGGTAACAAATTCTCACGCACAGAGCCATTGACACGGACTGCTAAGCTATTTCGAAAGAAAAAAAAAATTCGCCGTGAGAATTGTGAGGGCAAAGGAGCACCTGGAGCAAATGAGAACCCGATGAAGAATGCGTAGCGTATGTGAACAATAGAGAGAAGAGAACACACACACACGCATTCCAAAGAAATACGAAAATCAAAACAAATGAAGTATGCGGAAAGTGAAGAATGGGGTGGAATAAGAGATACCCCTTGGGATACAGTTCAAATAGGTGAGTACAATCATTTCGGTTCGGTCAAGTTTATCGTTGTGTTTTGCTATAAAGTTTCAGATCCCGTTACGGAATATTTCTGGCTTTATCAATGAGTAAGGGCCATCTTCTGCATTTGTTATTTGAAGGTTTATGTGACAGATAGCTCCATGTAGCAGATGAGAAATTACCAAAATACTTCGTCTCGCCCAAAAACGACGTTGGTTTGACTTAATTTCGACCATTCAAGATTCTATCCGACAGTTTTTGATCGTAAATTCGTTAAAGCTAATAATAGCATTTTTTGTTGTCTGTCAACCCGGGAACATGCCACATATAGCTGACAGTGTGAAAAGCATGACATTCTCTTTGTGATTTCTACTAAGAACTTAATAAGTACGTGGAAGTCAAGGCCTGGACCATGTTAAATCCTTACCATTATCGTATTGTTCATAGGCTGCTTAAGATGCGTTGCCTAATGATAACAGATCCAACTTAAAGATGCAATTGAAGATTCGGCATGCCAGCTAAATCCATAAAGTTTAAGAATTCCACGATTGATTTGTATGAAAGGAACTCTCCCGTATTTCGATCACTCAATCAATCATAGTTTCGACCGTTTTGACCCTACATAAAGGTCAAAACGATAGATATATTTACACTAGCGGTGTGTTCAACTTTTGTTGAAGTAAATTGGTGATTGGTAATTTCTTCACATTTGTATACCCTTGCAAATGGTATTATAATTTTGCCCAAAAGTTTGCAACGCATAGAAATCTTCATTTACGACCCCATAAACTATATATATATTCTTGATCTGGGTGACGAGCTCCGTCTGTCTGTTTATACGCGAACTAGTTTCTCAGTTTTGTAGCTTTCGAGCTGAAATTTTGCACAGAGTCTTCTTTTTGCTGTACACTACTAATATGTCGGAGCCGATCGGATCGGATGACTATATCCCATAGCTCCCATAGGAACAATCACTCGGAAAACTAGTTTTAGTCAGAAAAACTTTTTTCATTTCGATGGAAACGTGTCCAAACTTTGCAATCGTAAGTTTTCTATGTGTTTTTTATAATTCTATCAAGTTTGATTAAAATCGGACAACTGGATGGTATAGCTGCCATACAAAAGATAGGTCTGAAAAACAGTCTTAGTGAGAAAAACTTTTTTGTTTTTAATGATAACATACTGCAATTTTGTATTTGATTGTTTCACATGCTTTCACATAATTTTACAAATTTTTGGCCAAATCGGTTGACTATATCATATAGCTCCCATACGAACGATCGGTCGGAAAATGGGAAAACAAGAGTATTTTTTGAAAATACTTAAGCAAGCACTTGCACAGACGAAGTTAGCTTAACTTTCTCGAACATTTTCCAAAATTTAGAAAAATACTTGAGCAATTCTCTTATAGACAACGCTTGTAATTCTCAAGTTTAAACTCCCTGATTTCGGTATATAAAAAGGGCAGCTGATATTTGACCCGAATGTTCAAAGTTACTGTAGAAAATCGACCTAAACTTTAGATAAATCTGAAAAGACAACGCTTGTAATTCTCAAGTTTCAATTCTCCGCCTTCGTTCTCTTCTGTGGCTACTCCCCTCCCCAACCTTTCGTATCCAATAGTTAGAAAATATTTTTTTCTAAAATCTAGAAATTCTGTTTTTATAATAATATAAATATTTTCTAACTAACAGTTAATATTTTCTAAGTTTTAAAAACTCTGTGTGCGCATTATAAGGAAATATTTTTGAAATTATATGGTGAATTGTGAAAATTTAGGTTGATTTCAGCTGTTTCCTGTTTTAAGTGTAACTATATTTCTATTTACCCCTTCCTTATATAGCTTCATAATTTTTCTCACTGACGGGTTTTTCACGGTGAAGCAAACTTCATGAAGTTTTCTAAAAAATCTCATGCTTGTAGAAAAGATTAGAAAGATTTGGTGTCGCTTGCCCCTCTACAACTCGTACCTACAATCAAAAGCTTTCTCAAATATAACACAAAGTTTGCTTCACCGTGTAAATCCCGTGTATCAAAAGTGTGCATGTGGTACTTACAAACAAATGTACTCCATTTACCCTGTACATCTACTATACATAAAAATCAAAAGCATGCAAAATAGCTTCACATTCAAGGGCCATGCATATTTGTCATGAGCTAAGTGAGTGTTTTCAAGTGTGCAAGTGAGATGCTTGGTTCTTGTTGTTGTTGTTGTCCTTGTCATCGCAGTCGCTGTCAATAGTGTTTACTGATAATAGAATGAATTTCAACTTGAATTCCAACTTGAATGAATGCAAAAGGATGCGTAAGTCAAACACAATCGTTCAGCTAACGGGTAATAAATCCGAGTAAACATTCTTCAGCTCAGAAGTTGGCCAGAAGGTATCGACAAATCATCATAAATCATAAGAGCATTTCGTTCCAACTACATGGTCCATGGGAGGGACGCTTCAATAAATTGTCTGTTATCATTTTCATGTTTACGCATTGACAACGGTTCGCCGTATTCGCCATTCGGCAAACCGTTTCGATGGGAAAAGCGGCTTGTAAGATTCTGGCCGTCTGCTGAGCCTAATTTGCCGGAAATAAATGTTCAGCGATGTGTGTGCGGTCTTAGGCGAAGCCAAGGTCTAGGCTTCGGTGGATATTTGGGGTAAGGAATTCATGCATCTTGAAGACTTGAAGTGTGCCAGTTTTATGTATTATTGAAGCGACAGGAAATTTGAAACTTGTCAGCAGTTTGTTCGTTTCAAGGAAGCAAAACTCGGCTCGCGGCAAATCGAATTTCATTGCAATTCCGCCAAGACAGTTCGGGCCATGGGGGAGGGGAGGTTATACCATGTACATACTACTCATCTGGTCAGGAATTGAACGAAAAAATTTAATTGACAATACGCTTGCATTTTGATTGGGTATTAAAGTATGAACTGCTAGACGCATCCAAAATGAAATGAATAATAACAAAATTGAACATGAACTATTTGTCAATCCCCGTTATAAATATGTATGTTTGTGACTAGTGCATTAATTCATAAGTTTATCTTGTAGCACTAGGAAGTAAGTTCAATAAATCTAAAAGGAATGAGTGTTGCCGATTGTTCAACAGAAAATTGTTAAACTCAACTTTTAGTCTCTGTGACCCATGCTCTGTGACTCTTGTTCACTGACTTTTATTAAAGACTCCTATTCGGTGCCACTACTTTAAGAATCCCGTGTTCACTGACTCATGCTCAGTGACTCTGGATTAGCTAATCTTAACAGAGACAGTTACTCTCATTCAGTTACTCCAATTGCCTGACTCTTCTTTGAAGTGTAAAAAGTATTTGTCTACACGATTGAAAAAAGTAGAACATATTCTTCTTTAATTTTTTTTTTATGTTTAATTATTCAAAGTAACTATTTTCAGTAACTAATGCTTAGTGACTCTTGTTCAGTGACTCTTGACAGTGACAGTAACAACTCATGACAGTGATTATAGTTCAGATACTCTTAATCATTGATCCTTGCTCAGTAGCTTTTGCTCAATGACTCTTGTTCAGCGACCTCTATTCATTGACTCGTTTTCAGTTACTCTTATTCCGTGACTGTTGTTCGGTGACTCTTCTTCGGTGATCTTTTGCAGTGTCTCTTGCTATGTGGCACTTTTTTAGAACCTCTTGTTCAGTGACTCTTGTTCAGCGACTTTTGTTTAGTGACTCTTGCTCAGTAACTCTTGGGACTCTTGCTCAGAGAATCTTATTCAGTGAGTTTTATTGAGTAACTATCATTCATTGACAATTATTAAATGGCTCTTATTCAGTGACTCTTGTTCAGGTACCAATGTTCAGTAACTCTTTTTAGTAACTCTTGTTTAGCGTCTCTTGACATTGACTTTTATGAAGTGCTCTTATTCAGTGACTCTAAGTCAGTGACTCTAAGTCAGTGACTCTAAGTCAGTGACTCTTAGTCAGTGACTTTTATTCGACGACTCTTAGTAAGTGACTCCTCTTCGGTGACCCTTGTCCAATGACTTTTATTAAGAGAATCTTGTTCAGTGACTATTATTCAGTAACTATTATTCAGTGACTGGTATTCAGTGACTCTTATTCAGAAAGAAACTCTTTCTAAGTGACTCTCGTTCAGCGATTTTTTTTAGCGACTCTTGACAGTGACTCTTATTCAGTAACTCATATTTAGTGACTCTTATTAGAAGAATCTTACTCAGTGACTATTGTTGAATAACTATCATTCAGTAACTCTCATTCAGTGACTCGTATTCAGTGACTATTATACAGCGATAACTATTCAGTGACTCGTTTCTAGTGACCAATGTTCACTAAACCTTTTTAGTAACTCTGAACAAGAGTCTTGTTGACAGGGTGTTTTATGAAGACCTTAACTTATTCAGTGACCTTTTTGCAGTGACTCTACTACTGACTCCTTTTCAGTAATGCTTCTTGCATGATCCTTGTTCTGTGACTCTTGATCAGGAACACCTGTAGACGCCTCTTGACTCTGAAAAGGCGAAAGTTTCCCTGCCATTTGTTGCTTATTTAAGGTGGGATCTTTAAATCTTTCACACAGAAACTTCACGCTATTTTGCACCGAATTGGCCTGTGGCCACCATTTTGCGGTAGCGTTGACTGCCTGCGGTAGCCACCTCCTCCACCTCCTCCACCGTCCAGCTGACCCACGCTAATCGAATAAATCACAAAAGGCGACAGCTTATGGAGTGGGTAGCGGGGTAGAGGGTGTAAACTGTATGCCCATTTGCATGATAAGCAAATGTGGGAGTGGGGTGGGGCGGTTATGGGGCAACGGCAGATAAAAAAGGTAAAACAAAGCACTTGCCGCTTGTTTAATTGAAATTTGCATACGTTGTGGCTGCCAAAAAATGTGTGCTAATGCCTGAAATTTGCAACGCCCATCATGTCCACACACACACACACACACGGACAGACACGGACAGACACTCCTCCATGATGACGTCGCAGGACTTGTCACAGATTTGCGGAACGTCAGCCGCAGTGCGTGAAATGCATTTAAAATTTTGTGTTGCATACTTGTCGGCGTCAAATTACACGTCGTCGTCGTGCTTGTGCCGCTTGCTTTGTGCTCCAAGCTGAATGAGTGGGCGTGTGCGAGTGTGTGTGTGTGTGTGTGTGTGTGTGTGTGCGGTGGACACATTAGAGAGACAATGCTCACAAATTTATGATGAATATTCAATGTGGCTGGGTAATTTAGCTTTTGCAAAAAGCAGGAAATAGTTTTACAACATTTTAAGGACTTCAGCCGAGCGCATCTGTGTTAACACTTTAAATTTAATCATTGGAATTGCAAATTTCTGTGCAGGAGAAAGAACTTGAGACATGGCAAAGGCTGAAGCACATGTTAACATGTGCCAAACCCCTTTGACACGCCCACACACTCACCACTCACATGCCAAAAAAAAAAGGTAGAAGCCGACAGCTGAGTGAGTATTTAACATATTTGAAGACCCAACAAAAACCACAACAACAACAACAACAACAAAAAGAGCAGAATTAAAATGCAGGCAAAAGCGCATAAATTAAGTCGCTAAATCGCTTTTAAATTATTTTTTGAAGCCAGCCCGACATCGTGTCACCTTCTGCAGAAATGCCAAATGCCAAATGCCAAATGTTTTCTTTATTGCACCTAAATAATGTAATAAAGTCATCATTACAGGCGGCGGGACAATGGACCAACTTTTGTGGCTGCGATAAAAATTCGCAAATGCTTACAAATTACTTAAAAACATATTTGTTTTTGTTGTGTTCTACTTACATTTTGTGCAAAACGTTGCAGAAATTAAAAACTGCCACGCCTACACTTACAAAATGACGACGAGATGAAAGGGAATTCTTTTGATGGCAAACTTTACTTTTACCTTTACGAGGGGTGGTAACTTTTTATGCGATTTTTATGTGCAGTTTTTAAGGGGCTGTTTTGCGAATATTTGAAACTGTGAGGGTGGCAAGAACATACGAAGTGATCCAAAATGTTCGATTAACAGCTTCGAATTTCTTATTCTTAAGCCCTGTACTAATCTGGGGTAAAATTGGTTCATTTTACTATTCACTTGTTCACTTGTTGTTATTCCCTTGCCCCCTATTGGAATTACAAAGATGTTTGTAACGCATAGAAGGCAGCATTTCCGACCACATAAAGTATATTTATATATTTACTCTTGATCAGCATGACAAGCTGAGTCGATATTGCATCTGTCCGTCCGACCGTCTGTTTCTTTGCTATCTCCTTCGTCAGCTTGAAAACTATCTTTACCAAACTTTGCACGAAGTCTTCTGCACATTTATCGGAACCGGCCGGAACGGATGACTATAGCATATAGCTGCCATAGAAACAATCGGTCGAAAAACTAGTTTTAGTAAAAAAAAACTTTTTTGTTTTCAATGCAAACATCTCTAGACTCCGTATTTCCTAGTTTTCTATGCTTCTTCATGATTCTGCCAAGTTTGGTCGAAGTCGGATATGTATTTAGTACAGCTGCCATACAAAAGTTAGGTTAGAAAAATAGTCTTAGTGAGAAAAACTTTTTTGTTTTCTATGTTAACCGCTTTAAAATTCACACATATTTATTTGATAAGCTTTCACACAAATCTTCTAAGTTTTGTCCAAATCGTATGAATATGGGCTATAGCTGCCATAGGAATGATCGGTCGAAAAACCAGTTTTAGTGAGAAAATCTTTTTTGTTTTCGAAGAAAACTCCTGCAAACTTTGTTTTTCTTAGTTTGCTATGCTTTCCCATGATTTCACTAAGTTTGGTCGAAATCGGACAGCTATATAGTATAGCTGTCATAGAAAGTAGAGTCAGAAAAGTAGCCTTAGTGTTTGTTTTCAGTGGAAATGTCCTTCAAATTAGTTAAAAAGTCGTGCTGCAAGGGCATACAAACTTCGGCAGAGCCTAAGCTTACTTTCCTCTATTTATTTTTTTTTTTTCGAAAAAATGCTAAATTGTTAAGTTGTTCAGTAGTTTAGCTGTTCACTTGCTTATTAACGAACCCTAGTTAATAAGCGAACTAATTCAATTCTACACAAAAATGTAATGTAACTAGAAATTAACTGGTAGCAAAATTGCTAGATTCGTCAAATGTCAAAGCTTTTGGTGTGTATTTTCGCTTAAGTTAAAGTTGATTGGGTTTGGATGAAATAAGAATTGGAAATGAATTCAAAGTGTACAAAAACACAAGGATTTTGTCAAAGCTAATGCAAAGTCTATGTGAATGGGAAAAAGTGTATGACATGCAAATGCGAATGAAATTAACGACAACTCGGCGTTTTTCATTCTGGTTGTGTAAAGAGTTGTGAAGTAAAACTTGAGTAACAGTAAAGTATGGCATTAAATATTTATATTTAATTCATTTTTTATTGCAGTGTCGGGAAACATACTTGATTAAATACATACTAGCTAGCATTCTGCTTAGTAATTTGCTTACTTATACCGCTTAAAACTTGTGCAAATTCTATTCAAATGAATCAATTCAAGCGGGTTCGTCGCAAATTTCAAATGCAGTTTCGCTCACAAATCTTTCAAAAATGGCGCTCAATTTATTCAACACTTCTCATATCGGTCACACTTATATATCGATTGTAACTTATCGATTGCTCAAGTGAGACCACACTCAATTATGTTCGGGATTTTTAAATTCCACAACAAACCCCGGAACGGTGGCACGTGTTCAGTTTGTTTACCACTTTTCCTTCTAAAATGTTTGCCAAAAAACAGAAAATACTGGTGGAGCAGCCGGTGGTCACCAAGATCACTCCACACACACTGCAGGCACGCCTCATCTCCGACACAGGCGTGGAGGCGGGTCCACCCATCGACCTGCCAAGTAGTGTGACCACTCAGCAATTGGGTTTGATTTGCAATGCCTTGCTCAAGAATGAAGAATCCACGCCCTATCTGTTCTTTGTGGGCGAGGATGAGATCAAAGAGTCGCTGGAACATACACTCGACTTGGAGAGCGTGGATACGGAGAATGTGATTGACATAGTGTATCAACCGCAGGCGGTATTCAAAGTGCGCCCCGTGACCAGATGCACCAGCTCCATGCCGGGCCATGCGGAGGCCATTGTGTCACTGAGTTTCAGTCCAGACGGCAAGCATTTGGCCAGTGGCAGTGGTGATACCACCGTGCGTCTGTGGGATCTGACCACAGAGACGCCACATTTCACTTGCTCGGGACACAAGCAATGGGTTTTATGCGTATCCTGGGCACCGGATGGCAAACGTTTGGCCAGTGCCTGTAAGGCGGGTCTGATATGCATTTGGGACCCGGAGACGGGTCAACAGGTGGGTCGACCTCTGAAGGGTCACAGGAAGCACATCAATTGTCTGAGCTGGGAGCCCTACCATCAGAATCCCGAGTGCAGGAAACTGGCCTCGGCCAGCAGTGATGGCGACTGTCGCATTTGGGATGTGAAGCTGGGTCAGTGTCTGCTGAATATAGGGGGACATACGAATGCGGTGACTGCTGTAAAATGGGGAGGTGCGGGCTGTATTTATACTTCATCCAAAGATCGCACGGTTAAGATGTGGCGGGCAGCCGATGGTATACTGTGTCGCACCTTCTCTGGCCATGCACATTGGGTGAATAATATCGCTTTGAGTACGGACTATGTGTTACGCACGGGACCCTTTCATCCGGTCAAGGATCGCCTGAAAAGTGGCAGTAGTTTAAGTGGTGAGTAAAGCCATTTCCCATACAGCTCTTACTTATCAATGAATCCCTTTTATTAGTGGAGGAACTGCAAGCGGCAGCCTTGGAACGCTTCCAGGCAGTCTGTCCCGATGAGGTAGAGTCTCTGGTCTCTTGCTCGGATGACAATACCCTGTACTTGTGGCGCAACAATCAGAACAAATGCGTGGAACGCCTGACCGGCCATCAGAATGTGGTGAATGATGTGAAATACTCGCCGGATGTCAAGCTGATAGCCTCCGCCTCCTTTGATAAGTCTGTCCGTTTGTGGAGAGCAGAGAATGGTCAATTTTTGGCCACATTTCGCGGACATGTTCAGGCTGTTTACACATTGGCCTGGTCTGCCGATTCTCGTCTGATTGTCTCAGGCAGCAAGGATTCCACGCTGAAGGGTAGGTTGAGATGTGGGGTTTGCTTAAAAGAGAAATTGCAATTTTTTGTACCATAGTGTGGAGCGTGCAAACCAAAAAGATGGCCCAAGAGCTGCCTGGACATGCGGATGAGGTGTTTGGCGTTGACTGGGCACCAGATGGCTCACGTGTGGCCAGTGCTGGCAAGGACAAGGTGATCAAGTTGTGAGTATGGCACATTTTATTGTAAATCTTGTCCACAAAGTTACAAATCTTACATGTATACGTTTCTTTATTGTCTCTTCCAGATGGGCCTATTAACAACCACCATCATTTGTACCTCCATTTAATAAAAAACTACCTGAGTAAATGCCACAATAGAAATGCCGCTTCCTTTAGATGCACTGCTGCTCCAATGTCTTCAGTGTCTGCTTGTAGTGACACTCAAAGTCCAACTCATTTGAAAAATAGCTGGCAGGCACAGCCGATTCCGATTGCAGGGCCTTCTCGGCGGCCACAAAACCAGCGGCCACACACTCATCCAAATGTCGTGCGCGCAGCAACCCAGTAATGAATCCCGCACAGAAACTATCCCCAGCACCGGAAACATTCTTAATATTCGATACCAAGGGGGCGGCATAAAAGCGGGTGGAGTGTGGCTCTGTATGTGGTGAAACATCCAGCAGGGCTTTGACATTCTCCGCTGCATCTGGTCGATAGCTCAAGAGTACTCCATGATTGCCCAGGGTGGTGATGATGCAACTGAAATGGGACTCGATTTTCTGTAGCAACTTTTTCGTTTCCTTCAAGAGCTCAGAACGTGCCAGGCTGGTCTGCAAAGTGTAGGACTGCGCCTCTCCTGTGAGGGTTTGCACCAAGGTTTTCAGTTCAACCAGATTGGGTTTGACCAGGCGTATGTTTTGAGTGAGTTGAGGAGGTAGAGTGAATGGCTTGCCGGCTATGAACGTGTCGGTGGGTTCGAAAAACACGGGAGTTTGGTATTTAGCAGCCAGTTGGAGTAAGGTTTCCATGGCGGGCAACGAGATGTTGCTGTCCATGATGATCAGCGGAGCCTGCTCAAACAAATGCGACTGAGCCAAGAGCGACGAGGGTTGTATGCCCAAACGATGAATGTCCATGTTGCCCAGAATTAGCTTGCAATCGCCTTGAGGATCAAACATGACGGAACACAGCGAGGTGGCCTGGTCGGGAGAGATGATTAATGCCTGCTGCAATTGATGCGGCATCATTTGGCGTAGTGCATGCCCCATTTGATCTTGACCCACGGCTGAGATGAGATTCACATGTCCATAAAGCTTATAAATGCCCTCGGCTATGTTGCGTCCCACGCCACCGGCTGCTTGCTTGGCCACGGCAGAGTAGGTGGAGCCATCCAGTTGAACCGACGGTTGCGAGTCCTTGATTTGAAACGATAGATCGAGTATGGAGGCACCCACCACCAGGGGTGACTTTTTCTGGCCCGATTCCTTAGAGTTTTGTCTGCATTTCATGGCCTGGGCAATGCGTGCCGCCACCTGGGCATTGTTCTTAATCAAGGCTATATTCGATTGCAGACTCTGTCCCTGGGTAATCCTGGCTATGGCTTTCAACAGAAAAGGCGTCACCTCCTTGCCTTGAATGCCCTGTTCGGTGGCTTCCTGGGTGGCCTTTGTTATGGCCGCTTCTATTTGCAATTTATCTGCTGCAAATTCTTTCGGTATGGGCACACCCACCAGAACACCCGACTGCAGGCCCAATTCTTTCCAAGCCTTCAACAAATCCGCTGCTTCCTGTATACTCCCCAAATCGTAGGGCACTCGACAGCCGCTGTCCCGGGTATAGAAATCCGGAAACCTGCCACCTGGACTGTCCAAACTGGCCACACACACGCCCTGTGTCTCCAGATACTCCAAGGTGCGCGGTATATCCAATATAGACTTCACACCACTGCAAATTACAGCCACTGGCGTTCTGCCCAGCTCAATCAGATCCGCCGACACATCCATCGTCACATGACCCTCTCGGTGTACGCCACCGATGCCGCCCGTGGCAAAGATATCAATGCCCACCTGATGAGCCACCAGCATGGTGGCCGCCACTGTGGTCCCGCCACTCTGCCGCATGGCCACCACATAGGGCAAATCCCGGCGCGAACATTTGATCACTCCATCTCGAGGTTTGTGTGCCAGTTCCGTGAGCTCCTCCCTGGTAAGACCCACCCGAATGCAGCCATCCAGTATTCCAATACTGGCCGGTAAGACACCCTCCTGACGCACCAGCTCCTCCACCTCCAAAGCGGTTTCCAAATTCTCTGGCATGGGCATTCCATGTGTAATTATTGTTGACTCCAGAGCAACAATTGGCTGTTTGTGTTTCAGGGCGTGACTTACATCAGGATGCACTAATATATGGCGCGCGGCTAGCTTGTGTTGGCCACGCGCAAAGAGGCGGCCGAAGCGAAGCGTGGGTAATGGCAGCAAGCGGCGTAACAACATTTTTGGACAGGACTCAAACAAAAACCTAAAACATTTCGAAAATAAAATAAATGTAAGTCAAGGAGCGGAATTGTTTTGATTATGGTATTCCTGAAAGTAACTTGATTTCAATTTCGACCATCAGCTGGCCACAAAATGTGCAGTGAGGAATTAATTTATTCGAAAGATCGATTCGATCTGTTCTTTTCTTACGTCAACGCGAAATGAGACGTTGACAGCACTTTGCATGCTACGTAACTGATAACAGAACGTAGAACCAATAAGTCGGCTTTTTTTGCATGTAGTGGAAACTAGATGCGGAGTCGCGAAACGGTAAATTTACGCAGCAGTTTTTTTTTACTATGGAGATTTTAATTTCGCGTCGAGTGGACACCGCGCCTTAAGAGATAAATTTCCATTTCGTAGATCATCAGACAAATGATAAATATTCTAGCCGTTTTTCCGCCAAAACAAAACATGTTTTTCTAATTATTAATTAATAAAAGTGAAAATTCTGGAGTATTTGGAAAGCAGAACTATTGTATGTGTTTGCTGCAGCCATTGCAGAATCCTCTTAGTTTGGGTCGGATTGAGAAACATTTTTTAATCAATATATTATATTATATATAAACAACTTTAAATGCAAATTTTGTAAGCTTTTGTTGTAATTAACTTTAAATATACCTATTCAACAACGCATACTGAAAATCTGATCAAAATCAATCCATACGTTTCGTTTCTCATTGCTCATAACTCTTCCATACAACATTGGGCCAAAAAACTGATGTCCCTGAGAATTTTTTGTTTTTAATTTATTTCCTTATTAAGCAATCAATTTTGACAACTTTAGATGCAAAATTGCTTAGAATTACATAAGCTTTCGTTTAAATTAACTTGTGGCCGAATTCATGAATCGCAGCTACCAAATAAATCAAATTCTGAGGACATGAAAAACAGATAAGCCTGTGCGCTGGTTCCGCATCCGGAACCAGTGAGGTGAACTAGCCCAGATGCAGTATGACCGAATTCGACGCTAATTATTTTTTAAGCTTGGCCCACGAAGCACGGTTTCCCCAGCCATTAAGATGACTTTAATTAATTTTTATTCAACGTAACATCAATATCAATCCAGTCCATGGAATTGAGTCGAATTTGACTTTATATTTGCTAATACTTATGGTCATACTGCAAAATGCAGCAGTCAATTGCAGTGTACTACTAATACCAACGCTTCAACTACGCCACTTTGGCAACTTTGGCATTCTTTGTACATTCTAGTACGCTTTCATAGTTATTTCGTCCCTCCTTCAATGTTTCTCTTCTCTCTCATTCATCTTCTTCAAATGTTCATATGAACTAGATGATTTGAGTGAACCAATGGTTCTCCAACTGATGTAACTGAGCTTCTCACGCATGTGCTGTTATTCTTGGCCAGTTTTTGTTTATTTACGAAAGTCACTCTTAAAATATACATAATATTCTGTAAGATAGCCTAAAACCCACCACTCTTCTTATTTTTCCATATTTTCTACCAAGGCTTTGCGTGATTTAAACACTCGCACCGTATTATCGGCACCGCCGGAAACAATATACTTGGGATTGGACCAATCAATGTCCAAAACTTTCTCGCCATGGCCCAACAGATCGTAGAGAGGTGCCTTGGGACTGCGGCAATCCCAGAGTTTATTTTGATTGTCATAGGAGCCGGAGACAAACAGAAATTCCTCAGTGCGTGACCACATGACAGCCTGCACCCAGGCGGAGTGACCCAAATATGTGTTGCGTACCACCGAACCCTCTGCAAATGGAGTGGGATTAGCTTATTAACAGAAATGGAGGTAAAATTTCCACACTTACGATTGGTGCGCACATCGTAGAGTCTTAGATTTTTGTCCGCCGAGGCGGTTACTATAAGACGATTCAACTTGGAGTAGCTGGCATCAAAAATGGACTTATTGGTGGAGATTTCCGTCTTTATGCCCTCCAGGCCAAGATCCCACACTTTGAGCGTGTGATCCCAGCTGGCAGTGAGCAGATTGCTGGCATCCATCCATTGCACAGCCGAGATGCTCTCACGATGTCCTTGTAAAGTCATTTTGGGTGTCTGCGAAAGGCAAATAGATTTATGGCTTGAACGGGAGCATACGGCAACACTTACCCTAACTCCAGTTTCTTTGGCTCTTTTGGCTGTGCCCGGCTCTGCCGTGGCCTCATCCAGCTCTGCCGACCACAGCTTAAGCATGGTATCCCAAGAGCCCGTGGCAAATCTCTGGCCATCTGGACTCACACTAATGCTATCCACGCCTCGCTCATGACCCTTACACACGGCCACACATGCCACCGCATTGGAGTCCACATTCCATTGCCACAACATGGCCGTTTGATCCTGCGAACTGGACACAAAGTAGCCCATTTCATTATCCACCGATATCCAATCCACTGCCTTAATGGGAGCCGTATGCCCCGGTATGGTCAGAATGTGTTTCCCCTTGTGCGTCCATATATTCAGAGTATTATCGTAGCATCCCGTTAGTATCCACTTGCCCAGAGCCTTGACGGCAGACACCCAATCATCGTGCAGCAGGCAATCCTGAGGCTCCGGTGCCGGAAAGCGTTCCACATACTCAATCTCAATGGCATCCTCAAAGCTGATGGCCTTCTCCTTCAGATGATCACACAAACGACCGCGTAAATACTCATCGAAGACCAGGAAATCGAATTCTACGGAGGAGCCTTCGGATTTCTGCTGTAGCAAGGCATTCAAGAATTTGTTCAGTTCGAAGGTGGTGACGGTGCCGTCGATGGCATAGGGCACATCCGGCACGGCATAGCTGCAAGGAAATTCAATCTTAATTCCATTTTAATTGTTATTTTGGATTTATTTACTGTTCTTGTTTGGTTTTTAGCTGCACTTGCAACTGCCCCTCGCCGTTCTCCACTTCCATTGCAGTTGTTGTTGTTGCTGCTGCTACTCTCTTCACTCTCTCTCTCTCTCTCAATTGGGCTCCACGTGCACGTGCGTTTTCTTTCGTTGAGCGGCCGCTCTTGGCTTTGTGTTTGCTTACACTAGAGTTGAGTTAACTGATTTGCCAGCTCCTGCCGGTTGTTCCTGTAGAGGTTAGCCTATGGATTTATGCCAGAAAAGTTTGTATATTATTTTAGAAAATTCAACTGCGAGACTTGAAAATCTATTATTTACGTTTTGCTCTTCCTTACGTTATGGCGGCTTACTAGTGATGAGACATATTTTTGTAACTGTTATCTGCGACGTCAAGTCACGAGTACTCACTAGCGACTGTAAGTAACGGGTAATATTTGGACTAGAAGTGGTAAAAATTGGATGCACTGAATATTTAAAAAATAAAGATCAATAAAATCATTTTGAAAATTTCACTGGTATATATACTTAAAGTATTAAGAAGAATACACTTAAATCATATTTTGGTAGGTGCTCATTTTCTTTCCTAGGAATGTAAGGTACGAATGTAAATGTCAAAATATATGCATAAGCAAGGTTTAACTTGTCGGAAATTTTCAGTACATAAACAAAGTTTGTACATTTTCTTTTAGTAAGGCTTTTAAATCATGGTTTAAGCACCAGAAAATGATTAGTACGTCGAAATTTCCACAAATTCGGCATTTTGGTTTAGGGAAAACCATCAAAAGTTTTGTGGGAATTAATTCTGTGTTCCAAGTTTTCCAAAAAATGGTCAATTCACATGCAGTTTTTCAGCCCGCGGTTAGTTAGCTTACGTCCCCCCGTGAGCATTAATTTATTTCAACATTTATTTTTTTGTGATATTTTTAATATGAGTTAATCTCTTAATGCTTAGTAATAGTGACCCTGTATTTAGGTGACATATTTCCTCAAACAAAACTGACTGAAAAGATTCTTTTTTATGTGCTCAGTGTGAATAGCCTATTGGGTTAAATTTTCAAAAGTGAGTTAGAATTTTGCCAAACCCTTATCAAATTCCAAACAAGATTTCAATTTAATTCCATTCAAATTCAAAATTCACTATCGGACTTAGCGGAACGGTAGATCGATAAGTCACACCGATAGTTGGCTAGTTCGATATGTATCGTATCGTAGCCGGCCGGCGAGTTGTGCATGGTCTCAAGTTTAATTTATTTTTTGGTGATTTTAACGCATTTTGAAGTGATATAAGTATTTCGGTTGGATCTTAGTGTACTCCCGTGTTGTATGTAAACATTTTGCGGCATTTAGTTAATCATTTTACGCAGTTTAATTAGTTGAGCAGCATTTGCAACCCGTGTGTGTTTTCCCGTTATGTTTGGCGGCTGTCTCGCTGTTGCTGTCGCTCTCACTTCTTTTTTCGTGCGTTTGCGGTGTCTCTAAAGTGTTTTTGTTTTCGCGCTTCGCTTCGCCCCCGCCGCCGCCCTCTTACGGTTCTTACGGTTCTTTTTTCTCTGTATATCACATTCTGTCCGCCGTCGCGCCCGCGCTTCTTCCTTTTATTGCTTTGTTTTTTTCTTGTGATTGTGTTTTAATATTCGTAAAGCTTAACAAATGTGTATTTGTTATTGTTGTGCCGTGCTTGCTCTCTGCCGCTCCCGCTTTGACTTCTCTTTCTTTGGGTAAGTGTGTTTATTTGTTCGCCCATTGCAATTTTGTTTGTTTGACCCCTGTGGTAAATTTTGGGGAACTTTTAGTCATAATGGCTTGCTTGATTAAGTGCAAGTGGTTTTCTACTGGGGGCTAAGTAAGAAACGCTGGATTTTAATTTTAAAAGCCATATTGCAGTACACAGTGGTCCATACATATATTCTTGATCAGCATCAACAGCCGAGTCGATATTGCCATGTCCGTCTATCCATATCAACTCAGAGATGACAAGAAATAGAGATTTCACATGTATGGGACAGAAACCTGTTAAACCTGCTGGTAGTTGATCTTTATTTTAAGTTTTAATCCTTTGGGAAGTACAGAGTATGTTATTAATAACGTTCAAAAAAAAAAGCAATTACAATTTCTAAAGTTCATAAGACGAAAATTTTAAGATTAAGTTAAGTTACAAATTATTTTTTTTTCCACCTTGGTATAATTGATGAAAAATGCTGGAAATGCATTCACTGTTTCCTTGGCCGGATCATCATCTGAACAAATGTCAGAGAATTTGTATAGTCATGCCAGCCGTGCTCACCTTTTCACCATGAACCCCAAGTGACACCTCCTCTGACCACATGAGCTTTCTTTGTGTACTTTCCATTTAGAGAGCTAAAACCAAAGAGATAATGTCTGTAAGTATTTCATTCATTAAGGGATACGGTAAATGATCATCCTTGGATGATGAAAAGGATATTTAAAACATATACAGTCCAAAATGACAATTTTTTTTATTTTTATACCCTGTTCCCATTGAAAATGGGAAGGGGGTGCATGAAGTTGTGCGAATGTATGTAACAGGGAGAAGGAAACATTTCCGACCCCATAAAGTATATATATTCTTGATCAGCATAAACAGCCAAGTCGATAGTCCGTCTGTCCGTCCGTCTGTCCGTCGGTCTGTCTGTATGAACGCGTCGATCTCAGAGACTATAAGAGATAGAGCCACAAATTTTTGCATGAAGGTTGATTTGGAAAATTTCACCCCGTCCCCCTTTTATCACCAAAAAACCAAGACCTCCTCTAGCCATCCTAGCCCTAAAAAAGCCTCGTGGTTTTCAGTTAGAGCCTCGTGGTATTAGTATACACCTAGCTAGGCCCAATATCTATCTATTCTGAAAAATACAATCAGATCGGACAAAAAACACCGGAGTTATAAGCGAAACAGTTGAGCTGATAAGACCATTCCCCCCAGTTGTTGGTCAGGACTAGAAAAAAGTGTTGCCTACATTTGGGATGATAATTTTGTTACATTCATCTTCAAAAATTCAAAAACAAATAAATGAAAACAAATGAACAGGGTAGATTTGTCAGTAAGTTTTCGTGGAGTATTTCTTACCTATGAGAACAGCTTCGATGCCACCATGAGCCTGAAACTTTAGCACAGTTATTATTGAACGTATCATTATCCCTGTCTGGTGTGCTAAATTTCATTTTCTCATGGTAAGATAAAGAATCTCCAGCAGTTCCCTGATAATTTCCCACTGATTTAAGCTCATATGCCTCTTCCTCGCTGTCCATTAAGAATTCGTCAAACCGAGCATATTTCCGGGTACCATTAAGATAATCTTGATTTTAGATCGATCTTTTCTCTCAGTGTACGGAACATTTATCAGGGATGCAAACCACTCGAAAATAAGTACTTTTTCGGTTCAGTGGTTCGCATAGTTTCTAAACCGCCGGTTCGGTTCAAAACATGGTTTTTGGAGTTAAATGAACCCCGGTTTCGGTTCGGTTCAGTGGTTCACAAAGGCACATTATAAATTATGATTTCGGTGAATTGGCTATTCGACCATTTTTGAAATTTGAATCCTATAATCCATTCGAATATCTTTAAAATCCTTAGAGCAATCTGCAAAGATTATTATGTCGGATTGGTAGAACTCGTCTATCAGTTCCTGGAAGAATGCCCTTATTTATTGGCAGATTAAGATTGAATTAAGGTTTAGAAGTACCACAGAAAATTTAAAATATTGTCTAATGAATAAACAAATTTAGATTGATGACTGGTAATTTAAGAGAAACGCGGGAAATTGCTGAAGTTATATCGATCCTTAAAAGTTATATCGATCCGACAACGCTAAATATGTAGAGGGTCGAACGAAATGTTTGAAAATTATCTTCGGGAAACGATACAAATTTCCTAATTAATCAAAATCATTGGCTAGAGGAAAGCAATTCCCGTTAAAACTCGTCAGAGAACTGAACTGAACCGAAGCGTTTTTATTTGTGGTTTTCGGTTCGGTTCAGAAATTCTGAAAATAAAGCCGGTTCGGTTTGCGGTTCGGTTCACCAGCGGGATTAAGCGGTTCGGTTCGGTTCGAAACCGGTTCAGCTCGAACCGGTTTGCATCCCTGTCATTTATGCTGGTCAGTACCTTCTGAACTTTACACATCCTAACACTTTAATTTTTAACTACAAATTTTTGGTAGGTGTATACCGATTAACTCAGCCTCTAGTGAGAGTGTGTTTTCTATAATAATTTCTCTAAACCATTTTTCGACCATTTTTTACATAATTGCATTAAATTTCGGGCCTATTTCTCATCTCCTAGAATCTATATAGCTGCTGATAAACTTACTCTATTTGGTAATACAAAACCAAACACGCAAAATGATATTGATGTGCTAATTATGAACTAATGACCACTTAATAACTTACCAATTAATCCAAAAGATAACGCAAATTGACCTCAAGAAAAATTGGCAAATTTCCAACTCAACTTAACCATTTATTATGCTTCGCTGTCATTCGTTGGCTTACGCAAAATTGTAGAAAAATGTCCCCAGCCATGGCAGCTGAATGCAACTGGCTAAGACGGGTAATAATTGTTAACAAAAATTTGTGTTTCATTTGAGCCATTAATGAACCAGATAACCAGTACGTGAATGACCACTTTGGTGTAGACTGGAAGGTTAAATGCCACTTGACATTTGTGTGAAGTGAGCTGCAACTTAACCTTCGCATCCAAAGTGTACGAAAATATTATATATAATTTCCAACACAGCACAAGAGATGTGTACTTACTTTTATGGGTTATTTGACTGGAAGCGCCAAATTACCAAAAACCAGAAACGAAAGAGTTTCCAGGCCTTCCCACGGAGCCCAGCTTATAAAAAGAGCTGGCGGCGCGCGCAGCCGAAACATTAAGCCAAACGACACGCGCAAGGTAAGACGTACAAAGGTACCGAATCGCGCAGACTTACTAAAACAACAAAACAAAAACACCAAACCAAAATGAAAGTGTTCGCGCTGTGTTCAATGCTGGCCCTGCTCCTGGCCGGAGTCCAGTGCCTGCCACAGAGCCGTGAGGGAGCCGCCTATACAAACGAGGCCATACGGCAGGCCCAGCAGACACAGCTCATACCCAAAGACGCGCAGATCCAGAACGTGCAGGAGGGCATCGAACTGGGTGCCTACGAACAGATACCCGGCAATCAGCGCATCAATCTCTTCGAGATACTGGGCGATCAAGTGCCCTCCGAGGTGATAAACAATCTGCAGGCTCAGGTCGACCAGATTGGGCGGAATTAATTTCTAATATCTTAAAAAATTGTTGATTTGTTAAGTTTCTAAAATAAAAAAAATAAAAATGAATATATTATTAAAGCCAAAAACCAGTTGGTAATTCCCAATGATTGTTTTTTGGGAAAGACTTTCTCCTCTGGCAGATCCCGCGGCGCATACAAATTATTCGCTCTCTACGCTTTGCTGTGGTATCCTCAACCTTGTTATGTAAGCTAGCTATTTTTTTTTTTAACCATTATTGTACATCACACAGTTCAATAAGTACATTGGAGTGTGTGTGCGCGCGTTGCCTTTTCCCCCCGGGGGTAATCCGAGTCGGCGAGTTGTCAGCAACTTTTCTGTGATGCAACATTTGTAGCTGCTTCGTGATGGTTGCCACTCCCTCCCTCTACTTGGCCCATTGTCTACGTTTTGTTCATTTAATTTCTTGGTAATTGCTGCTGCATGCACTTGCATATAAAATGAGCCATCTAAAAGTGGGAGTGGCCCTTGGAGGATTATGCAATTGTCGGATAGGACAGATGAGGGAACTAAATGATATCGTTTTCGTTACACCGAAATCTGTCCAAATAGAGCTATAACAGTCAAAAGTATTTTGTTTTCATTTGCCAACTGTTTTTGCCTGGATTCGAAGTGGGAAGAAATACATTTTTATGTAATCTCTGTAAGATTAATCATGAAAACTATATTTTGTATATTATTTTAATGGTTTTTTGTTTCGGAATCAAAATCCAACGGAAGGGCTTAGCAACAGTTGCCTGTAGACTTTAAGTTGTTTTTGTAATCATGCCTGTTTTGAATCGAACCGGTTCAAAATCGGAACTCGGCCCTGAACCGAACCTGAAACTGTTCCCCAACGCAAGTTTCGGCTCCATTCAACAAAAGTTACAGACTATTCTATCTCGCTACTGCTGAGCCTTACCATTGGCGGGAAAGTTCAAAGAGACCTCAAATCTCGTAACCTTAACCATTAAGTGAAATCACTAGAAAGCCTCATCCATGATGGTGTCAAGAATTGCATGGTTCCCAAAATTAGATCAAGTTTCGGATAAAGATTCATTCAGCTTAAAAATGATATTTTTGTATGTAATTTTATATAGTTTCCTTTCCAAACTAGCCACTCAAATGGTACAGCGACGTTGTGGAAGTTCATCCTGGTATAGTTCTTCAGCTGTATGCACTTTCCGCACACGGAATGGTGGATTTATGTCCAATACAATAAAAGTGGGGAGAAATTTGTTCTTACCCTCTTACTTGGGTCATTAATGATTACCATAAAATGGACATTGTTTACCACAACACATTTCTCACAAGGCACGAAATTCGCTAGTTATATTCAATGATTCATGTACACACGGCAAGCCTTACGGAGCATTTTACGAATTACGCGTGTGGTATGTAAATACTTACACTGGAAAACCAAATAGAAAAAAAATTATCCTTTAGAAGTGTAGCTGGCCACTCACAAAGTGTTGGTGCATAATTCAGGTTGCTTCTCAATGCTAGAACTGGGTTTAATCCCTGCTTTTGACTGTTCTTTATCAATGATAGATAGCAAATTGGTTGGTTGGTATCAAATAATTGACGTTACTTACTGTAAGAATGGTTTCTCAAGTCACATATCCGTCTCGTGGATCGTAGGCCACTCTAAAACACTCCAATATTAAGTCACAAAACTAGCTATTAAAAGTTTTCTCATGTTTATTATAATTCCATACATTTATGAAAATGAACTTGATACTAAATTTAGGCTAGTTAAATTATTTCTCATGATTCGTAAAAAATTCTGCCTTAGCAAGTGGGGATCTAACTAAAAATGACTCCGTTTTTCATTGATTGACACTTCTGTTTAGGCTTTTCTTTTTGAAAATAGTGGCGAGCAATATGATATTTATCTTTAATATTAATAATATATATATATATATATAAATATATATATATAGATTTTGTTTTTTTTTCATAAATTATAATTAAAGTATTTTAAGTATGGTAAATGTTAATTGCTTTAAATTAAAACTTTCGCGTAATTCAGTCTAAACTTAAAAGCTTTTCGAATCGAAGAGGACTATAATATTTGATCACTAGAGCAAGCAAATGGAGTTTGCTCCATGAAATAATTTGAAATAATTAATTAATACGAAAATGATGGATGAACATTTCGATATGTGTGTGTGTGTGTGTGTGTTCACTTAGCGTTAGTTTTAGATGAAAATAAATTAAAATATAACTAGACAAATATTTTCTGCTTAAAGAATTCTTATTGCATTTGGGGAGCCCAGCTTTTGTTTTGTCTAATTACTCAAATTTGCAGTCTGGCTACTTTTTCTGGCTACTTAAACTTAAGACTTTTTGCTCACTTTAAAGTAGGAGAGTTCGATTTAGTTTTATCGATTCAATATGTACACCAAATATTTTAGAAGATGCTAGTAGATCCGTTGCAGATACAGACGTCCCAGTGGCAAGGCGCGTTCTACAAAACTTTTTTCGGCGCGCGTGGAGGACTTGAGGCCCGTCGTGCTTGGCTGAGATTCGGGGCTTTCATCTAGCTTGAGGCTTTCGGCATCTGCCTTGGGATCTAGACCACCGGTTGAGGTTTGACCGCCACCTGAACCCAGTTCATCTATGTCGAAATTGGAGGCCTTGGTGGGCTTAGGCGTTGTGGGTTCTTTGATTTCCCCACTGCCGCTACCACTACCCAGGCCCAGTGCCTCCCCCAGCATTTCTCCACTGGTCTCATTCTCGTGGCGATTGCGGCTAAACTTCTCGCTGACATTTTGTATGCGTGTTTCACCCGATAAGTCCTCAGCGCTGTACAGCAGCGGCACCACTTGCGACTTGTGGGCGTGGGAGGCGGCCATTAGGAGTATGTGCTCGGTGGTGGAGGACTCCATGTCACCACTGCCACCGCCACTGCCGCCACCGCTGCCATCCACATTAATCTCCTGCACCAGTTTGGTCCGTCGATTGTCCATTTCATCTTTAGTTTCAGCTTCGTTGATGTCTTCGAGTTCACTTAAGGGAAAGTTCACATCCCTTAGGCTAAAATCATCTTCGGGTAACGAGGGATAGGCAGGATTGGACTCTACTTGAGCGACTTCCTCTTCCACTTCCAAATGAGGGTGTGTGGTGGAACTTAAGGGGGTGAGCTCCGAGGTGCCTGAGACACCCTCAGTGCTTAGTTCCAACACTTCTGCGGTTGTGGCCTCACTGGGGGCACTAGGACCCTCGGTGGTGGAAATAATTCGATAAATGGTATCACTACCCGCCGTGTCGGGTTCCTGATCCTCTGCTGTTTCTGCTAGGGCTTCGCGAAAACCACTTTCCACTCCCTCTGTGGTGTACTCTCGTTTGATGTTTACCTTGTTGGGATCAGTCTCGGCCAGGGGTTGTAAGCCATCAGCATTGAAGGGTCGTTCTACATAACCCACCGAGGCTATCAATTTTAAGCTTTGGTTGGTGTCCGGACTAAGCGAAGTTTCCAACCCCCCTGCTGTGGTGGTGGTGGTAAAACTGGCTGTTGCTGTTGCTGAAGTACTTTCTGCTGTTGTTGTTGAACTTATCGAGGTTGGCGTCGAGGGTGCTGTTGTTGTGCTAGTTATGGTTGTTGTTGTTGAACTTTCCACTGTTGTTGAGGAGGAGGATGAGGAGCTGCTGCTTATTAAAGGTCCATCTGTGGTAGATGCTGCTGCTCCTTCCGTGGTTACCACTTTTCGTGTTGGTATTGCTGGCTTAGCCCTATTATCATCTGTTATACGAATCTCAGTCGGTTTGGTTATCTCCTTGATGGTTATATTCCAATTAAAACCGCTTGGCTGAGCCGCTGCCAATGTTGCCGTTGCCGTACTGCTGCTCATTTCGCTGGACAATGGTGGATTATTGTCCAGAACTGCGTTTTGGTGGGGGGGGGGGAAAATGTTTAGAAATGAATGCACTAATTCCATTTTGTTGTCACACACACTCACTTGGGCAATTATCGTACTCGGGACAACAGCGACCAGGAACATATTTGGGCATGCAATCGTCGCGTCGGAAACAGGTCACAGAGCTGCATACAATTTCGCCACCTGCAACAAGCGAAAGAGAAGTTGAAACAAATATTTTTTCAAAATTGCTTTAAATTAGGTTATTTTTCCCCCAAATATTCCTCAGATATTGAAAAATGTATGTCCACAAGAAGAGGTAGGAAGCATACTCAGTAGAAGGTAATTTTATTTATTTAAATCGAAGAAGAAAAAGAGATCCCATGATTGGGGTATTCAAGGCCTAGTTGGTGAAACCAAAATCAGAATTTGGACAGTCTAGTTAATGGCCTTTATGGAGTGATTCGGGGGTGAATCTTAAAATTGTACTCCATCTCGCAGTTTTTTTTGCTGAAGAGTACGCCCAGAAAAAAGTAGAACGAATGACTTAAGAACAAACGGTCTTGAAAAAAAATTTATTCGTTCTTGAATTTTTAAGAATTTCGCTCTTGAAATCGAGCTCTCAGGTTGGTGCTTTTAGGCGAGGGAAGTGAGAATAGCGTTGAAGATGCTCTTACAGTTTTGTATTTTATGGAAGAGGGGTGTGGGGCAGCTATCTACCGGAGAGCGTAATGGATTTTTGCACTTATGTTGCTTTGGAATTCCCAACCAGTTATGGCATTGCTGGCATGGAGAGATCTCTGTTCGACTGATAGTTGACAGACAAGTACTGATGCTGCTTTGAGATGTGTATTCCTCAAGCCGGCTAAAGCTTGCAACATGGCTTAACAATTAATTTTCCATGAAATAAATTTAAACAAACTGAAAAAAATCAACTGGTTTTGAATTGTTGTGTGGTTGGAATCTGTACAGCTCTTGATTTAAGAGTAATCGATCTTACTCTTGAATCTGAAGAGCTCTTGATAATAGGAAAAACATTCTCGGTTTTTGACAATGCTGTATGCCCTTGATTCAAGAATGAGCAATCTTGAATTTGAGTTTGTTTATCACTTGATCCAAGAACTATTCTGCTTGTTTTGAGAATGATTCGCACTTGGATCAAGTATTAAGGCTCTTGGATCAAGAAAACTGGGATCAAAAATTCATACTTGGATCAAGAACTTTGCTCTTTGATCTAGAATTTTCACTCTTATCGAACTATTGATCTCGAAAATTCTTGATTCAAGTATTAAATTCTCTATTTTTTCTCAGAGTGTACCAACTCTTAGGGCCATATGCCTTCATAAATTTAGTTTTTAAGAAAAATCTACATTGCGCTTTTAAAGATATTGAAGAATTTGGGTTTGACCCCCTCATGGAGGTACCCTATCCAATTACACTGCATTTTAGAAAGAAAGTTATAGCGACTCTTAGATCTTTGCCTTGGCATTGAACTTTTGAACTCAGCAGTTATAACTAGAACTTATGTATTAAGTATCATGAGTACCGATATGTAGGTTCTCCGGCTTAGTAAAAGCTCCTTCGCTTGTTTCAACGAACGAAAATACTACTTGATAGATAGAAACAGATTAAAGAAAAGAAGGAATATCAATTCCATTTTTGAAATATTCTCCCCAAAATAAAATGGGATACAAAGAATAGATGATGATACGAGATAAGAGATATGAGTCAAAGATTGTTTTTTTTTTGACCTATTTGTGCTCGAATCTGTTGCCGATCACTCCTTTCAGAATGAGCGACCCTTTTTTTCTCCCATCACTCACGCTACACCACAACAATAAAAAGAATAACCTGTACTCATGCCTCTGTTTTCCGTTTTCTCTTCACTTAATTATTTAAGACATAATATTGCCGTTTTTGCTTCATTTTTTCTGTCTTTGGGGAATCCCCTTGAAAGCTAAATATATGCAAGTTATATCTTCAAGTTTTAAACTTTTAGCCTACTCCAGGTCATGTTTTGGGTTCCATTCTTTATCAGCATTTACTTTCCACTAACCTTTGCAATAGCAGACAGTGCACGGTGTATCCGGATCCACCAATTTATAACCATTCGCATAAGTTTTGCCATCCTTTTCACAATCTGCAAGTGTAAAAACGAAGTGGAGGTGGAATTATGAGTTCACGTTCATGGCGGGATTTGCATAAATGCAACCATGTTGGGCCACACTTACCGCATTTATAATCGGGACAGCAGTGTCCAGTCCGTTGGATGGCACGGCAGCTTGCCCGCTTCTCACAGCGCACCGCGGTCTCTGGCATCCAAAGACCATCCAACAGACATTGGCCTATAAACAATTTAAGGAAGAAGCAGAAGAAAATGGCAAGTGGCATTGTTTAGGTGAAGTGAATGGAGGAGATTAGTTTTTTTTGTTTTTTTTTTTTTTGGAGTGTGGGTGGGGCTTACCCTGAGGTTGCTGTGGCTCTGGCGGGGATTCGGTGGTGCTGCTTGGACTGGCGGGGCTGCTGCTGCTGACGCTGATGCTCGGCGTGACCGAGACCGTGACGATTGCTGTTGGGGCTGCGGATGCGCTGCTGGTGCTGCTTTCGATGGCGGGCACTGCAAAAATGGAGGCGAAACAGAAATGAGAGAAAGGCTAGCTGAAAGTCAACAATGGCCTTTGAAAAGGCTGTGGGTGATACACTGGGAGAAAAAATAAAAATAAAAATGTGATAAATTAGAATGAGAAAATCTTAAGAATTCCAAAAAATAATTTTTTGTTCTTCAAGACGAATATTCTGATGATAGAAGATTCTGTGGAGGGTCAAAGAATCCCAAATCAAAAAAACGAACATTTTCCACATTTAATTTTGATTGAAATCCAAAAGGTCCTTCGAGCCGGATATGCTAGAAACAATGCTTTGTAGGTGGGTGAAGAATCCCAAAAAAAACTTTAAATTTCCAACACTTCGTTTTGAGGGTCCCTCGAGTATATTCTAGATATTCCAAAAAAAACTTAACATATTCAATTTTTCCCATTGATTGAGATCCAAAAGAACCTTCAAGCTGGAATGAAATCCAAAAAAAAAACTTCAAGTTCCCAGCATTAGATTTTGATTAAAGCCTGATAGGTCTTCAAATCGAATGCGCTGAAAACCATTTTCTAGGTGGTTGAAAAATCCCAAAGTATCCAAACCATTTGAAACTTTTAGTTCAAATGAAACCAAAGAGGTCTTTCGATCCGGGTATTCTATATAGATTCTTTTTCAGGACTTTCATCAGTATATTTTGCTATTCAATGAAAGTTCTTTCGTCCCTAGCTTTGGTCCTGCCGGCATACAAGCCGAATTCTATCACAAGTACATAAAAGTGCGATTTATCAGTTTTAGTTGCCTTTCATTAGAAAGTTGGTTAATTTGACAAATTAAATTAAAAAAAAAAACCATTTGTACAATTTGCCCCAGTGTATTTAGCACTCAATATGGCTATGGGAAGCAGAACGACCTTTTGCCCTCCCATCACTTGGTGTACATATTTGAATGAATGACATTTTGATAACAGTTGTTTGTTGTTCCTGTTGCTTTTGGTGTTGTTGGCTCTTGGCCGGGGCTGGGCAAGGTAAAATGCTATCAAAATACAGCAAAAGTTAAATGAGTTTAGTTTTAGTTTGGCTTTTTTGTTTGCCCAGTCTCTGCCAAGCACTTTTGTCGACTGCAGTTGATTGTCCAGTTGGCGTATAATTCTGATTGGCATCTTCTGTTTTACAAAAAACAAAACAACAACAAAAGCAACATATTTCTTATGTTGTGTCTCTCTCAAAAAATTTCCTTTAACCCAAAAGGATGTTTTCATTTTTGTGTGTGTTTTCTGTCTTGCGACTTTGTGGGTTTGTTGTCTCGTTTGTCCATGATAAATGATTAAATATGCTCTGGCATTAATCATACGCCCTGTGTGCTGTAACCATTTTCATTGTGTGGTCTCTGAGTTTGTCCTCTATTTTTAGTCCTTTATTACACGCTCCCACGCCAAATTGTTTTGCTTTGCTGGAGCTCATTAAGCGAACTGCATCATATGATGCTCATTTTGGCACATTGTTTTATTTATACCCTTTCAGACGGGGGGTAGTTGTTTTTTTTGTTTTTAAAGAGTTTGAGTAGTAGACTTAGCTTTTGGAATGGGAATATGAAAGCTTTCATCTACTAAATTTTGCTACGCGTCAGCCTAAAAGCTTAAGCACTACCTAAAAAAGCTTACCTCATATTTTGTTCGATTATTTGCGTTGGAGTTCCCAACTGCTTTAAGTCGAATAGTTAAAAAAATTGTTAAAAATGGAATCAATACTCTTTTACAAAGATTGGTTAAATATTTCAAAGACATTTAGATTTTTGTTTTTAAGTTTCCAAATAATTCAAGCTTTTTAAGCCTAAGAAGTTTACATATCTGAGTTACATATGATAACCGAATATCCAAATAGAAACAAAATTGGCTATAGAATTTATACATGTTTCAATATATCTGGGAGCTGGAGGTCTGAAAGTTTGAACGCATTGTTAAAGAGTATCCAAACAATAACCTCAACAAAAGTTTCTCCATGCCCCAAAGTTTTATTTTATTTTCTTGGATAAATTAAATTTCCTTGTGCTCAAATATACTGCGATTGAGTGTGGCAACACTTTTCTATGGTTTTCGCCTTAAAGTGGATTTTGGCAAAAAAAAAAAAAAAAAACATTTAAGAGCTTAATTTATACCAGACTGCGACTCATGCTTTAATGATTGAGACTTCCTTTGTTTTGCTCATGCTCTAAAATTTTTCTATTCTCGCACACACAGCTAAGTACTATGCTGAAATCATTTCTCTGTTTCTGTCTGCGACTTTTAGTTTCCCATTTTGCTTGTTATGCAAGACACACACATGAAATTTGAAACGTTGCAATTAGTTGGACAGCTTCCCGTTTTATGCGCTCCGTTTTCAACGTTAATTCCAGCGCGACTTCCTTTTTGTGTTCTGGTCAACACGTTTTAAATGAGCGAAATTATGTAGAACAGCCACATTTTGGCACTCATAAGATCTCGTTTCATTCATTAAAGGTCTGTGTCAGTTGTTGTCGTTGTGTCTCATAATAAATTGTTGCTGCGAAATTGCATTGTAAATTAGCTTTTGATTATTTTCCGCGACAGCAAATTATTATGCAAATTTCGTGTAAAAATGTGTCGCGATTTGTTTGCTGATGCTGCTGATTCATGGTCATAAATTGCATTGATTCCAAATTAATGTTGATTTTATTTCTGTCGTGTTTAATGATAAGAACAATTTCGAGCAATTGTTGTAAACAAAATAAAATGGGGCCATAAACATGCGCTTAACAAATGAAAATGGTCGAGGACATTTAGTCTAACCACACTATTAATAATACTTAGTTACATTTTTGAAATAGCACAGTGAGGCAACATGGGACCAATATTGTTCAAGTATTTGGAGATATTAATGGAGGAAAATGTAAAAAGTTGACATATTTATTATTTAAATTTGATAGAAGAATTCAAAGAATTGTATGAATTATTTGGAAATTTGCATATTGAATTGTGAAAGTAAGAGCATACAAGAGAAATCTTATTTTTAATTCATTCACAAATCCTCACGCAATAATGTTGGTCACATTGATAGGGGACACCATCAAAAGCTTTAAGGTCAAACATTGATAATGACATATATATATTTTTGGATATCAAACTATTTGTTAGCTTCAAAATAGATGTATTCAATTAGTTCTACGATTTTTTTCAGCGCTGATACATTTTACCAAATTAAGTAATGGATTGGTCATCGCATGCTTTCGAAGTATGTGAAGTTATTGGAAGTTGTTCGGTACTACAACTGATCCTACGAACTCTTGGGGAAACCTGCTCATATTATGTTGTGTGCTGAACGAAAATATTTGACCGGCATTGGTCCCTTCTATAACTTGTGCACAATATAGTCAATATATTAGTCACTGTTTGGTCTTTGTTGGTCATCGTTTTAGTTACTGGTCACTGTTTTTTCACTTTTTTAGTAACTGCTTTGATCACTGTTTGTTGACTGTGCTGGTCACTATTGTGGTTACTGTTTTGATCACTATTTGGTCTCTGTTATAGTTACTGTTTGGTCACTGTTTTAGTAACTGTTTTAATAACTGCTTTAGTAATTGTTTAGGTCGCTGTTTAATGACTTAAGTGGTCACTGATCGTCACTGATTTCGTCATTAAAATATAGACGCTTATAAACGCTGTTTGGTCACTGTTATCATCACCTTTTTGGTCACGGTTTGGTCACTTTTTCTGACACTGTTTTGGACCTAGCTGTCTTCATGTTTGGTCACTGTTTTGTTCACCGTTTGGTCACTGTGTTGTCATTGTCTTGTCAATATTTCAGTTACTTTTTGATCACTGTTTTGGTTACTGTTTGGTCATGGTTTTCTCACTGTTTATGACACAGTTTTGGTCACTGCTTTGTAAATCTTTGGTCACTGTTTATGTGTTCATGGCACTGAAAAACGTAATCCGACTCGAAGGACCATGCAAATCAATGGGTATGCAAGTGTTGTAAAATATACTCATAACTACAAAAACTAGAAAACCAACTAATACTTGACCAGGTTTAGAGAAACTACAGAACAAACATTCCCCTACTCCTTTTCTTAAATTAAACTTCGAGGTATTTTCTTTTCCCGATTTTTGAATTCCTAATTCTGGGTTTCCTATTTCTCCCCCTTTTTTGATAGGCCTAGTTTTTCTTTTCTTTGCTCTAATTGGCACTTGTGCACCACTGTGCATTGATAAATATCGTGGGCTATAAAAGCGCTTGGTGGCGGCGACCGGCAATAACAAATCATGCTGAAGTCAAGCCAAGTGTCCTGTGAAAATTGTGGAAAATTGTCTTCTACTCTGCCTACTTCATAAACTACTCAACTTTGGCTTAAGATGACGAAGTCAAGGAGAAGGAAGGAAGATGTTTTCTACCATTATTAGATTTTCACCAAGTAGCTGGACTTTTTCTCTCTCCCACCCACCCTTCATGGCTAAGCAAAATTGTGGTTTCAGTCTACGGGGGGTCTTTGTCTCTGTCCTGTTCATTCTCAAGCACTTTGCGGTTGGTTAGACAGAAAATGTTTTAGTTTTGACATGAAATAAGGAGAATTTGTGAAATTATTTGAAATATATATGGATTCAAGTTTTTGGTATAATTGTAATCTAAATCTCTCGGTCGCGGGCCAACTTTATATATGCGCTTATCACCTGTCATTTAACCGAGTAATTGGTTGTTTTTTTTTCGCGATGAGTTTACTTTTTGAGACAAAAGTCTCTAGTGGCCCCACACCGCCATGGGCTCTGGGGCCAAAGCTCATTTATCATTTTTTGCCTGGAACGAACACTCGAAAAGCTCATTTGTTGTCATTTGTCTGCGGTTGTATTTTTTTTTTTTTTTTTTTTATTGTTTTTATTGTTTTTGCTTTCGTTTTGAATGGCATTTAAGCGTCAATTTGGAATCGCATTCACAGCTGCCTGACTTACGCGTGGCTGATTTGTGAGCTTGTTGTCGCTTGCTGTTTTTGCTGCTGGATGCGAAACAATGGAGTTACGATTGTACATACACATTTATATAGTATGATTAGTATGTATGTATGTAGCAGCAGTAGCATTGTTACCAAAAAGTATGACGCCATTTGTCTATTCTCATAAAAATAATAATAAATAAATAAAGCTAACTAACTTAAAACACTAATCTTTAATTAATGTTATTCGTTTCTTAATGTGTAGAACGGTTGTTGTTGAGCATCATTACTAAAATATATTACTTTCAAGAAATTAAAGAAACCAAATCAGTAATTGTAATATTTTACAATTCCCAACTGTTTTTATTTGTTTAAACCAGTAAGTTAATTTAACAGAATTGGTGTGAAAGTACACTAATTTGGGATAAGGTTGCTTCATAATTATCAAACCCAGGAAACTTTATTCGAAAAAGGAAACAAAACAAATGGCTTTTATTTAGAGAGCTTCAGTTGTTGTTTCAAAAATATTTGCTGATCTACGACAGACTTGTCCCAATTAGTTAATGTATTGAGAATTAGTTTTATTACTTAATATGCAAATTTTTGTAAAGAGAAGAAAATATTTTAGATAAAATATTTTAAAAGTACAATTGCAATCCTGAAACATAAAAAAAAATCAAGTGTTATATGAATTCGAAGCGTTTCCCAATGTTTTAAAAATTCGGAGACCAACAAAATCTTTGGGAAATTAACATAATAGCCATTTTTATGTGGTTTTTTTCCCTAAAAATAACGCAGTATTTGCTGGGTATTGATGCGCCTGATGATACTGGCCGCCTACTGCGCCACGTGTTGGACTGTTATTGGGTTCAAATAAAAATCAAAATAGAGGAAAGTTAACTTCGGCTCGGCCGAAGTTTGTATGCCCCTGCAGCACGTTTTCTAACTAATTTGAAGGACATATCCACTGAAAACAAACAAGTTTTTCCCAATAAGACTACTTTTCTGACTGTACTTTGGATGACAGCTCTACTATATAGATGTCCGATTTCGACCAAATTTGGCAGAATCATGGAGAAGCATTAAAAACTAGTAAATACATAGTTTGGAGACGTTTGCATTACAAATAAAAAAGTTTTTCTCACTAGAACTAGTTTTTCGACCGATCGTTTCTATGGCAGCCATATGTTATAGTCATCCGATTCGGCCGGTTCCGACATATGTGCTGTGTATTTGGACCAGAAGACTTCGTGCAAAGTTTGGTGGCAATAGCTTTAAAACTGACGGAAGATATTGCATAGAAACAGACGGACATGGCTATATCAACTCAGCTCGTCATGCTGATCAAGAATATATATGCTTAATGTGGTCGGGAATGCTTCTTTCTATGCGTTACAAACATCTGGACAATTTCAATGTATCCTCTGTAAGGGTATAAAAAATGTGTAGAATCACCCGATCACTCCCATTAGGCGATCCAAGCAAGCTATTGGTTCAGCTATTGTGCCTTCGCTGAACGTCAATGATTCTTACATCAGTTTCAATTTGGTTTCAGTTTCTTGGATTTTTGGTAAATTTTAAATTATTTTTTGGTAATTTGCAATTTTTGTATTCAAAATTGAAACGTTAAAAAGATGAATTTTGTGTCGGTATCTTATACTTAAGCTACATTTTCACTTAAGTAATATGAGAATATATGAGAAGCTGTAGGAGAATGCCACATGAGTTTTGTGACAGCCAACTCACTATTAATTGAGGTATTTTTGCAGTCATATTATGTAAGAGCTCAGTTGGGTTAACATTCAGCTTAAGTTTGACATATTTTAAGGTGCCAGTTGCTGTCATACAAGTGTGAATACCTGTTAGTGCAGTGCCAGTTGACTGAAGAAATATATGTTCAGAAAAATCCGTCTGTTAGTTAGTCTGAACAGACTGTCATATAACTGGTCTACAAAAACTGGCAGGCTGTCACTGCCAGTTGGTCTGAAGGCACCCTATGTATCTTAATTTACCAATGGTTTGCACTCTTAGCTTATCAACTTATCAATATGCCAACGTGTGAAATGCAACAATATGCTCAAATTACCTGCAGCTATTGTGACAGCCGCCGTCATCGTTGTCAGACCCATAAAAACCACATACTATCGATGCGCCACATTTGCGTGTCGTCTGAAACGTCCCTCTATCCCCAGCCATGCCATTTAAATTAATAATGGCCCACACTCCAGGCACAATGACAAGCGACTGCCTCTTGTTCAACTGTGATTAGGCGCATTAGTTGAGATAATTTTAGATGTGCATAGACAGAGATACGAGTAATTGGACATATATATATAGAAATATAAATATAGACCAAGAGACTGCCATTTAAGAGGTAAGCAGATTTTCCCATTAATGTATGGGAAGTAAGAGAAACAAATCAATTTCAATGCTTTAATTTGAAACTGAAGAAACGTATATGGGACTTAAAGCAATGCATGACCTTGTTTTACTTTCTTTGTTGAGAGTTCTGTTGACTTTATTGAATTTGGTAACTTTTTCACTCTCCGTCTGTGTACAAAGCTTTGTAGATCGGCGTTAAAGTGTAACACACCATAAAACAGATGCCTGGCATAAACGTGACCACAATATAATTACCCGCAGCCAGACGCGAGCGCTCACACTTGTTGGTCTCCGCTTCCAGCACTACTGATGGCTCTCCGAGCTGGTCTTTAAAAGCAAATTTACATGCCCGGCTCTGTAGGCCAAGTTACACAAAAAACAAGCATTGAAAGTAAAAGTTTTTGCTTTTTTAACACTTTTCATTTTAGAAGTTGGCCAGCTTGGCTGGCGTGTGTGCGTTTTATTTGAGAGGGAGGGAGGTGGGCTGTGGGTTGGCTCTGTTTGCTTTTCGCATTAAGCGGATTTTCGAGCAAATTATGAAGTGGCAGCTGCTGTCAAATGAAAGTGAAATTCGGTTTTGTTGAATCGCTATAGAGTTACAGCATACAGTTTTCATTACACTTGCCAGTTAATTAACAGTTTGTTTGGTCATTATAAGACCAGCTTTTAAATATTTAGGTCATCTTTTTTGGACAAATATTTTCTGTGTTACTTCATTTCAAATTGTATTTGTATTTGACTTCCACTAAAGGTATTGATTTGTCCTTAATCATTCAAATGAATTTCTGATATTTGGTTTGAAATGCAAATTTATTTGCATTTCTTTTTAATTAAAGAGTAGATAGTTGTGTGGGTGTCTCCTTTTATTTTTTTTACTAGAAATTTAAACTTAATCAAATTGTTCTGCTCGTACACTCAGAAAAAAAACCAAGAACTTTGTACTTGAATTAAGTCAATAGTATGGTAAGTACGAAAATACTTGATTTAAGTACAAAATTCTTATATCAAGTACGAGGTTTCCGATACCGAAATACTTGATCTTAGACTGTTTTGGGATATATTAAGTATGTTTTAAAATTATTAAAATATTTTAAATCATACTTTTTGCTTATAATTGTCTTAAGTCAAACCCGATTATGTCTCAAAATAAGTACAAAACATTCGTTCTCAAAGTGAGTAATTTCTATTGCCAGCCCAAAAACATTCTAGGAAGAATAT
This sequence comes from Lordiphosa andalusiaca, assembly GCA_035044965.1. Taxonomy (NCBI): domain Eukaryota; kingdom Metazoa; phylum Arthropoda; class Insecta; order Diptera; family Drosophilidae; genus Lordiphosa; species Lordiphosa andalusiaca. Next base: position 1,895,548 of record JAWNNM010000660.1, read on the forward strand.
AAGAGTATTTCAAACAAGTACAAAATATTCTTGGTTTGAGCCCATACAGATGCTATTCGCACTTTGTTCTTGAACGAGGACTGTGTATTTAGCCAAAGAAATGTTCAAGACTCATACCCAAAGAGCAAGTTAGAGCTACTGTAGCTCAGAAATTTACCATCAATCCAAATCAAAAGTTCTAGAGCCGGTTGGGAATTTTAAGAACAGACTCGCTTAAAAATAATTTGTATTTTCTGCTGCGCACTTTGATAATAAGTCCACTTTGCACTCAAACTAACATATTTTGTACTTGAACTAAGAACTCGCTTTTCTAGAATCCTTCATCTTTCTTAAGAAGGTTTGTTCTCATTTCAATAATATTACCAGTCATATTTCAAGTTTAGAATGTTTCGTACTTAATTTAAGCACACCCAACAACGAATCATACTTGAAATTTCAAGTACAAAACGGGTTAAATTTTATCCCGTTTGGTCTAGAACGCTGTTTTTTTCTGAGTGTACATTTATCCTCTAAAATTCAGGTAACACATTCCATAAGCTTCAAAGCAGCTACAGTTCCATATAACCAAACAGGCACAACACCCAGCACACAAAAACCCACAATTACACAAACAACAAAAATCCCGCAAACTCATCCAGCAACAACATCCTTTCTCTCTCTCTCACTCTCTCTTTGTGTGTGCACAGTCAGCCAGTCAACGAGTCACCCATGTCCATCCATTGAGACCAACCGGGCGTGCTCATGACCACTTAAAGCCGCTTTAAGCTGCTGCCAAAACCAAAAATATGCGTTCCCTGGTCTGCCAGCAATAATAATAACAACATCAACAGTGTTTTGCCAACCCCCCCTCGCCGCCCCGCCAGCATTGTCCTAGAAGTTCGGCCAAGTTCCTGGGGGACTAATTTTGTTCGATTTCACACACAATTCTACATCCCCTGTTAACCTTGCAACTAACTTTTCTGTAGGTGTCGCTTGTAAGTTTTCTTAGATTTGTTGCTATTCCATTTGACCTGAACAAAGTCAGTCCAGAAGCCAGTTGCTATTATTATGCCCTATTGACGCATATGGAGCACGTTCTATGATAGGTATAGAGAGTGTGTAGGCAGAAGGCACTAAAGCCTGCAATGTGTGCATTATGGGCTTCTCAAACATTTGGCACATTTGCCAAACATAAGGCTCTTAGAGCGAGTGCAAATATTTATTTTCCTGCGCCCCCCTATAGAATATTCAAAGGGGGCAAGAATTTTAAAGTAGCCAAAAATATTTTTTGGTTCATTGCTGATGGCCAAGTTTACGTTTGAGTTTTGAATTTGGAATTTACTTTAATATTTAAAAAAAAAAAGAAATGCTTTTATAAATATTAGCAAATGGGGGGCCATGGGGGCAAATTCCTTAAAATATGTGGTATAACTGAGGTTCGTACATAAAATTAAGGAAACTCTTATATTTTGTTTAAACAAGTTTTGGTTAAGGGTCGGAAATTCATGGTTTTGGCGAAGGTTTTGGTTCGAACCTGGGTTAAGCTCTTGCTGTATACAAGTTAATATATAATAATCGAAGTAAAACCCACACAAACTATATGAATTTTGAGTCGAAAGTAATTTGTAGACCAAATCAAATGGGACTGTTCCAACTATTATTTACTGTTAAGTAAATTTGTCTACATATGAAAAATATTACTGAATTAATGATAAGCTCTTATTTTGTGAATTATTTAATAAGCTTTGGAGTCAAATCTTTCTTGAACCGATCCCAAATTTTAGGTTTGGAATAGGTTTGGGTTCTGCTTTTATATTTTGAGAGGTTCGGTTCAAGTGAAGTCAGGTTCGGTTCAAAACTTTTTCCAGCCCAGATATTTTGCGGTTTGGCTTAGCTTATTTTTGTTGGAGTCGTGAAATAGTGGTTCGTATCTGTTCAGAAGCAGTCCAGTTTTACGTACCTATTAAGTAGCATGGAATGATGAGCATCGAGTTTGGAAAATAGAGTACTGATAATCGAGTAATGAGTTTCGTTTTTGAGTAAAGAGTACTTTTTATCGTATCCAGTTTTATGTACCTACTGCGTATTGAAAGCTTCGAGATGAGTATCGAGATTGGAATATAGAGTACCGAAAATCGAGTAATGAGTATCGTTTTTGAGTATAGTGTACAGTACATCGGATATAATACTAAGTATCGAGCACTGAGCTACAAATACTGAGTAACGAGTACTAAGAAGAGAAAGAAGAGAAGAGTATCGAATCCTAAGTATTAAAAAATACAATTGCAACTGCAGTTCAAATACTGCGCATTGAGTACTGAGTATTGAGTACTGAGTACTGTATTATGAGTATCGACTGCTGAGTATGAGAGCTGCAAGTCAAATGCAGAGTATTGAGAACTATTTATCGGAGACTGAGTGTTTAGTATTATCGAACACTAATTATCGAGTACTGTTTATCAAATTCTGAGTAACGAATCTTGAGTTTTTAGTACTGCGAATCGAATGCTGAGTACTGAAACTTGTAAATCGAGTACTGAGCAATAAGTTTTAGTAGTGAGTATGGAATACTCAGTATGAGAAATGTATGTCGAATGCGGTTTCGTTTACTGAGCATCGAGTATTGACAATCGATTGCAGAGTTTCGATTACTGGGTATCGAGTGTTGTTTGTTAAATACTGAGTGCTGAAATGCTCGAATACTGAGCATTGATTTATGAATATTAAATATTGAGTATCGAATACTAAGTAGCGATTACTGAGTATACTTTACGGAGTATTTAATACTAAGTATCAAATACTTAGTACAGAAACCTCCAAATCGAATACTGAGCATTGAGTAGAGTATCGAGTTTTATATATCGATTGCTGAGTATATAACAAGCACTGAGTACTGAGCATTGCAAACTGAGTATTGAGTACAGATTATCGAGTACTTGTATCGATTGCTCTTTCACTTTTCTTTAAGAGGCTTTTTTGATTGTTTTATGTAATTGTGAAACAACTTTCATATTAGAAGGACCTTTACGCGCTATTAAACTCTGGTAAGACTATCGTTGGCGATTCCTATATATTACGTTCCAGTTCATCGCTTAAATATATCATTTACCCAACAAAGAAAAGGTTGACTGTCTCCGTTTTCCCGACCTTTTCCAGTACATAGAATTTAATGCAAATATAAGACACAGGAAAGCCTCTTCAACATTCACTAATTTGCCTCGAAAAACAACTCGGCTTCAATTAGCATTACACTGCCTAAGCCTCCCCGTCTACCCTACTCTCACACTTGAATAACATTTCTTCAACAAACCGGAAATATTGTAATTTCCGCTTTTTGCCTTTTTTTTTTTACTGTTGCCAGCTTTTAGGCGACGCTGTAAAGTTTTATGCCTGCGATTTTTAATTGCAGAGGTTTTTTTCTTTCTGTTATTTCAAATTAAAGTAAATACTTTAAGCGTTGAGCAAACCAAAACGGAATCAGAAAAAGAAACACAAAAATTTGCATAAAATGTTTTAATTCACCCACTGATGGTAGACAGCCCCCGCACCTCACATCATGTCAAGCTTGACATTTTAAAGCATATTCCTCTGCCCTTTTTTCCACTTGGCTTAATTGAATTGTTTAATGGGAAAACAAACAGAGGAGGAAAAATCAAACAGTGGGTCGAAAACAGCTGCTGCCACCGTCTCACCCCCTTTAATTCAATGCCAACAAATTGTCACCATTGGAAATTGGTAAAGAAGCGAACCAAAAGAAAGGTTAAGCTCTTCATTATCAACTCTTATCAGTTTTTTTTTTTCTCCTCTCTCCTATTGAGCATTCAATTTGGCATTTTATTCACCTGTCGGAAACTACCCTCAGTTTTCCCATAAGTTTTTCCCCAAAGTGCCAAAAGTTAAATCTGCTCACATTATTCACGCATTTACGTGGCTTAAATGCTGAACCAGCTTCCACTCATCCCGAAAAGTCCATCATTTTTGTTTGTTTCCTTCTTTTACTCCTGTGTGTATAGAAAAATATGTTTTTGTAATTTAAAGTTCTTATTACCCTGAAGATTTGGTCTAAAGTGAGCTAGTCACGTCTGGCCATAAAGATGAGGCTGCCGAAAGATACTCGCATATTTTTGGGCATATGATAAAAAGAGAGTCTGGAATCGTGCCTCGCATTTATTCTTTGCAAAATGCAGATAGTAGAATAAAGTTTTTATTTTTGGGTATAACTTATGAACCTCACGAAGCACAAGGTCGTTACGAAGTTTTTGCTGATTGTTGGAGCTAAGCTAAGCTAAGAAATTGGCTTGTTTGATATAAATGTACCTATGTTCAGTTAATGTTGTTCTATGCTATGATTTAGTGTGCAGGTGAATCAATATGCTTCGGAGTTTGCCATAAAAAAGCAAGCTGAGTTAAATAAGAACCGACAAAGAGAAGAACTTAAAAGTGACAAATATAACTGCTATTGCTCTAAAAATTTCTTAGAACAATACAAAGCAGTTTTATAACATCAAGCTGGGTTTTCCTAAGCTTGAAACATTTAAAATAAGTTAAAAATTCAGATTTCAATTCGAAACCGATTGCCTGCTACCAAGATGTTTTTCTGTTTCCTGAAGATTATGTTTTGAATAAATAAAGCTAAAATATTACTTACATTCAATTGCCTAAAAGTATTAATTTTATTTTTATACCCTTGCAAAGGGTATTATAATTTTGCACAGAAGTTTGCGACGCATAGAAATATTCATTTCCTACCCCATAAACTATATATTCTTGATCAGGGTGACGAGCTGAGTCGATTGAGCTTAGTCTGTCCGTCTGTCTGTCTGTTTCTACGCGAACTAGTCTCTCAGTTTCAGGCTATCGAGCTGAAATTTTGCACAGAGTCTTCTTTTTGCTGCACACTACAAATATGTCGCAACCGACCGGATCGTATGACTTATATCCTTTGGCTCCCATAGGAACATAAAACTAGTTTTAGTATGAAAAACTTTTTTCTTTTCAATGGAAACGTCTTCAAACTTTGTATTCATAAGTTTTTTATGCTTTTTTATAATTCTGCCAAGTTTTATGGAAATCGGACCACCATATGGTATAGCTGCCATACAAAAGATAGTTCTGCAAAACAGTCTTAGTTTGAAAAACTTTTTTGTTTTTAATGGTAGCATCCTGCACTTTTGTATTTAATTGTTTCACATGCTTTTGCATAATTTAACATATTTTTGGCCAAATCGAATGACTATATCATATAGCTTCCATAGGAACGATCGGTCGGAAAATGGGAAAAAGAGAATTTTTGAAAATATTTAAGAGAGCACTTGCAAGGGTATAAAACTTCGGCACAGACGAAACTAGCTTAGCTTTCTTGTTATATATATTTTTGGAATTTTGCATACAAACGACAGCTTGTAATTCTCAAGTTGGAATTCCCTGCATTGTGAATATAAAAGGGGTAACTGAAATTCGACCTTTCAATAGGTTTTTAGTCAATTCAAAACACTTTTTAATTTATTTTAATATAAAAGGGACATGGTAAGATTCAATTTTAATGTTTTATATTTTACTCTGTTTTTTTTTTCGTGAGTTTATTTCTTCGTTTTTTGTGGCAGAGTTGTAGAGATTTTCAGGGATCGTAACGATTACAGTTCTTAATTTCAAATCTAATACCTAAGGATTCTTTACGGATATTTTTTCATTGAAATCAAATGAACTTCTTTTATTTTATATCTTTTATATTTTTATATAAAATATTAATTATATAAATTTTTTTTTTTTTAGAAAAAAAAAAATAGAGATTATTTCTATTTCTAGTTTTAAATTATCAAAAAAAAAAAAAAAACAAAATGAAATAAAAATTATCTTAAAAAAGTATAAAAAAATATTGGTTATATAACAATTTTTATTTTTAAATCAAAAATTAGGAGATAAATATAATGTCTTTTAGAGGAATTACAAAAAAAAATTAAGTTATTTTTGAGCACCGCATAATAGAATGTTTAAAATGGGATATCTCTCCATCCGCTAACCCTTACTTGCTATCCCTGTAATTAACATTTTATATCACTCAGTAAGTGTGGCGCCAGTATAAACAATTCCTCCTCATTTAATGGTGCGTCTAAAATTCATTCATCAAAACATTCCTTAGCAAATGGGCGAACAACTTCCCCAATGCTAAGAACCAACACTTTAAAGTCCTTAACACCCAAATTGTTAACCACGGAATTGCAAGCAAAGCAACGCCCCGCGAATCCAGAGACAAATAAACGCAAACCAGAAATGAACTTGTCGCTGTTTCCTTCTACTGACTGCAGTTTAGGAGGAAAATTAACACTAGCCTGACATTAACTCCCATTTGGGCCCCCACTCCCACACATCCACATGACAACAGTTTTCACTGCCAAAATAAACGCCCGGCAACACATGACAGACCCAAACCCCCACAAAAAGGGAAACGACAGTGCAGAAAAAAAAGTAGCCACCAAGCTTTGGTCGCTCAAAATGCCACCCTGGGGGCAAATTTTGGAAAGCGCTTTAAAATGCTAAGCTGCATTTAGGCGTCATGTCCTTTAGGTCCTTTGTGTTTCACAGAAGCTGTTTAAACATTTTTGCTGGCGTATTTTTTCCGCAGCAAGCCGACAAATGAGGCAACCGTATGGGGGACACTCCTGGCATTCGCGGAAGTGGCTGCTGCGGTTTACTGCATGTGTTTGCTTTCGCCCTCTCGGAAGTTGCAATTTTTAACCCATTTACCCGGGCCACTTCTGAAAAGTTTCGGAATATTTGCCACAGGCCGCCCCCCTAAAACCGCACAAAAGAATGTTGTGGCTTAGCTATGCACATTTTAGTTAAATAAGTTTAATAAAATTACAGTCATTTTAGTTTTTTTTTTGTATTATTTAAGTGTCAGAGGTCCTCGGGTTTTTTTTTTAGGTATCTAACAATTGTTATTGGTCAAATGGCACGAAATTAATTTTAATTTTTCATGTCGGAACCTTTTTAATTTTCAATTAAGCCAGGAGGAGCATAAAAAGGCATAAAAAGAGTTGCCTGAAACTGGCTAAGTCAAACAAACCGCCATTTGCAGGCCAAACAATGAAAGGCAAAGCGACATAAAATAGATTTTCTTAAGACAGAGCAGCGACAATGAAATACTCTTCAAAATGCATTTGCCAGTTGCCGAATTTATGTTTGTTTGACAAATTTTATAGATGCAAAAGTTTGTATGTTTGTTTGCAAGTATGTTTGATTGCATATTTGTATGTTTGCAAGTTTGCATGTTTGCAAGTTTGCATGTTTGCATGTTTGCATGTTTGCATGTTTGTTTGTTGGTATGTTTGTATGTTTTTATGTTTGTTTGTTTGTATGTTTGCATGTTTGCATGTTCGTATGTTCGTATGTTCGTATGTTCGTATGTTTGCATGTTTGCAAGTTTGCAAGTTTGCATGTTTGCATGTTTGTATGTTTGTATAAATTCTAAAAAGATTTAAAATATTTGTCAAATCTTTTCCCATAGTAAGTACTCTCAAAATCACAAAGTCAATGGCCAAGACAAGTGCCAAAGGATCAACCTGCATAGAAATTGCTACACGGCCATTTTTACGGCATTTTTATGAACCTGAAGATGACTTGAGCTAACAACCATAAACAAAAGTAGAAGAGGCACTCAAAGTGCTGTTAACAAGTCAAAGCAATCACAAAACAACAGGAATGCTCTACAGCAGACTGCATTTTTTGTCGATTGAGCGAGTGCGTGGGGTAGTCAAATCTATGGAGAGTGAGATAACAATCCCCAAACCCCCTAAACAGTTGCCAAGGTGAAAATCGACAGCAGCTAAAAATGAACTACAATTTTGCAGATTTTAAGCACATTTCAGTTTGCTGTTGCAGCAACCGATTTGCATATTTCCACAAAACACACCCACACGAACTGCAAACACATAACTTGCATACAATAAATCTTGTGACGTCTCAAGAGAAAGACGTCACGTAGCAAACAAAAAAAACCAGAATAAAATTGAAGAGTAAAAAGATGGTGGGTACGTTGCCTTTCCTGTTTCCTGCTCAAGTTCCTGCCCCACGTTTTGTGTGTGTGAAATCTTTGCACTCGTTGATAGTTTTGCTTGGGAGCCCAGCAGAAGGTCCCTGCTGTTTTCCTTTTCTTTTGCCTTTTTATTGCCACCGCAAAATGACGAAGAGAAATTGTTGCTACTGCTCTGAGTCGTGGTGCTATTACGAAAATGAAAATGAACAGGAAAATCGAGCTCATCATGTGCCATATAAAATATTGTTGTATATGTGTGCTGCCGTAGTACGTATTTATAATGAGAAACACACACACACACACACAACAGAAAAAAAGGACGAGAGCTGGATTTATATGCATGTGAAGTGTATGCAAAGCTAGTGATAATCGTTGGCAGCGGCGGCGGAGGAGGCAAAACAAAAACAAACGGTTCATAAGGTTAAGTAAGTGCATTCAACATGGGGCCAGGGATGACACAGTGGCAAACTGTGGGTAAATGAGGGTACATATGAAAAGGGTAACATTTGGATTTCTTTAAAAAAAGCCCCTTGGTGACCCCGAAAGGTGGGCCTGCAAAGTTCAGCATATTTATATTGGCGTTTTTTAAATGTGGCTTAGTTAAAGCTTTCATTGAATCTAGGTTTCAAGATCGTTTTTCTGAAATGAAAATAATAGTAGGAATTCCTATTTCCATCCGGCTCGAAGGACCATTTGTTGGTAACAGAAAAATATGGACAACTCTACTTGGAAACCGATAACATTAATCCCTTAATTTCTAGAATAATAGTGTATAGTGTAGATAGTGTAACATGGTAGATAAATTCTTAAGACTATCAATATATATATATATATATAGATCATAACTTAGTCTTCCCCCTTCTAATTTATTATTGGGGCAGGGTATTTTATGTAGATTTATGAAGTGGTTTATCTCGCCACTGTCCGTTCAAGAGATTTCCCTCACCCAACCACCACAACATGTACTTCTATTAACCCGCATCCAGAAAATCTCAATCCAAAAACATATTCGTACACTGCATCTGTTTTTCAGTTGCCGCCGGGTTTGTCACATTGAATGGGGTAAATGGATAAATAACGATATGTTTACATATGAAAGGGAGAGCAACGACAACTTGCACAAAATGTGGCGCTGATTTATATGCGACTTTTTATATGCACACATCAAGGTGGCACGTAACACATTGAGAGCGAAAGAGAGACCCAAGAGCCTGTTGCCAGACCCCCTTAGGGGCAGAGTGGGTGGGCGGCGTCTCCGTCTCTGTCTGAGGAATTGTGTGCAAACAAACGAGACAGCAGACGACAACGCACACATGACAATGTTGTTTCTTGTTGTTGTTGTTGTTTTTTTTTATTTCCACATCGTCGTGAGAAAAGCAAATGTCTTCAAGAAGGAGACAAAAATGTTTTTGTTTAAAGCTTTAACAAAAAAAAAATAAAAAAAAATGCCGCTTTTATTGGGGACACCAAAGGCAAATAGCTGCTCATTTTTAATGCATACTTCATAAATCCTTGTCATAACTTTGTTAGCAAAAGTTGTTGCCACAGATACCCTCAGCCACTCAGCTGCTGATGCTCAAGTTGCGTATACGCAACGTTGGCCACGACAAATGCAATTTTTATGGCAATTGCCACGCCTGCTGCAAAACTATTTATCTAGCATTTTATATGCATCGGGTGCAGGCCATATTGCAAAATGTATAAGAAAAGCCAATGATGGATAATAACGACAGGATTAGGAAGCTTTCAAGGAATATAAGAAAAGGCAGCTAAAGTGTTCTCCAAATAGTAGGAGAAAAAGGTAACAAAATAATACATTTTGTGTGTCAATTTCTTAGAATTTTTCACAATTGCAGAGTAACCAAATATAAAAAAATGCAAAAAAAAAATAAAACCAAACATTTCTCCGAACCTCCTGACCTCCAAAGAGTGACAGAACGGCAGACAGACAAAGTCACAGCTTGTCCATGTTGTTTGCTAAATTGTTAAATAAATCAAAATCCAAAATGGGAGCCCCTTCTCGAGCTAAGAGATGACACACCAAGTGCCAATTGCATTTTGCAGCCTGGATAGAAGCACAGTTATTGATGTGCTTTTAATTGAGGTTATGTATGTCTCTCTGCTCGAGTTGCTGTCATTCGTTGCTTGTCCAATCATTTCAACTCATGATGGAATTTTATTAGTTTTTCCTTTTCGACTTGCCAACACTTACCGGCATTTGATGTGTGTGCCATGCAGATGATCAACATCGAAATGGACCAAAAAATTCCCAGCAAATTGTCGCCATCATCTCCTCCTCTTCGCCGTCGTCCTCGACGCTGTTGGTTATTATTGCATTTTTTGTTAGACATTTGCAGATTTTCGTGATGGGAATCGGGTCGTAATCTCACATGCATAGGTTCTAAATTGTTGTTGTCTGTTGTGTGCATATTACTGGAATTGAGAGAGAATTAAGCGTAATCAATTATTAAAGTTAGCCTTAAGTTTTAGGTTTATATTCTTTCTACTTCTTTTGTTTGGATGTATTTTTTTTCTCTTTAGTTTTATGCATTTTTCTTAATTTATGCACAGGCTGCTGCTTGCTGCACCAGCAGAAAAGTTTTAGCGCTAAAAATTGTACTTTAAGTGCCTGGACAAAAGTTTTAGTAAGCTGACAAAACTAAAGGGAAGCCTGGGTAAAAGGTCAAGGACCAGCCTGAATGTTGTCAAAGTATTAATTGAAAAAATTGATGGGACATTGACAGTTAATGAAAAATTGATAATGAGTTGAGAGTCTTAAGAAAGAAAAATAAAGAACAAATTGTTTAGAACTGGCGGACTAAAAATTGTATAATTTTTTAAAAAATGTAAAAGTCTTAAGAAAGAAAAATAAAGAACAAATTTTTTAGAACTGGCGGACTAAAAATCGTATAATTTTTTTTTGTTAATTTAATAAATTTTGTAAAAATGCAAATAATAGTAAAAAATTACGAAATGTTTAGGTTTCAGTTGTTATTGGTAGTTTGCATAGAACTAAAAAAGTAATGATACCAAAAGGTTGACAAAAAAATAGATTAATGTTAACTTCGGCTCAGACGAAGTGTATATACCCTTGCAGCACTTTTTATACCCTTGCAAAGGGTAGTATAATTTTGCCAGAAGTTTTCAACGCATAGAAATATTCATTTCCGACCCCATAAACTATATATATTCTTGATCAGGGTGACAAGCTGAGTCGATTGAGCTTTGTCCGTCCGTCTGTCCATCCGTCCGTCTGTGCGTCTGTCTGTCTGTCTGTTTCTACGCGAACTAGTCTCTCAGTTTTAAAGCTATCGAGCTGAAATACTAATATGTTGGAACCGACCGGATCGCATGACTATATCTCATAGCTCCAGCTATAGGAACAATCGGCCGGAAAACTAGTTTTAGTAAGAAAAACTTTTTTTTTCAATGGAAACGTCTCCAAACTTTGTAATCGTAGGTTTTCTATGCTTTTTTATAATTCTTCCAAGTTTTATCAAAATCGGACAACTATATGGTATAGCTGCCATACAAAAGATAGGTCTTCAAAACAGTCTTAGTTAGAAAAACTTTTTTGTTTTTAATGGTAGCATCCTGCAATTTTGTATTTGTTTGTTTCACGAGCTTTCACATAATTTTAAAAATTTTTGGCCAAATCGGATAACTATATCATATGGCTCCCATACGAACGATCGGTCGGAAAATGGGAAAAAGAGTATTTTTGAAAATATTTAAGCGAGCACTTGCAAGGGTATAAAATCTTCGTGGAATCATGCAAAAGCCCAACAATGGAACACTTACGAAATCCGGAGTCGATTTCATTTAAAACAAAAAAGTTTTCTCAATAGAACTTATTTTTCGACCGATCATTCGTACTGCAGCTATATACTAAAGTTATCCGATTTTGACAAAACTTTGCTGAATTGCGTGAAAGCGTATCAAATAAATAAATTTCGATTTAAGGGACATTCCAATTGAAAACAAACAAAGTTTTTCTCACTAAGACTACTTTTCAAACACTACTTTTTTATGACAACTGCTGTAAATATATGTCCGATTTCGACCAGACTAAGTAAATTCATGGAAAAGCATATTAAACTAAGAAATACAAAGCTTGGAGCTGCTGCTTGGAGCTTGCATTGAAAACAAAAAAGATTTTCTCACTTAAGCTATTTTTTTCGACCGATCGTTCCTATGTCAGCTATATGTTATGGTTATTCGATTCCGCCGGTTCCGACAAATGTGCAGCGTATTTGTACCAGAAGACTTCGTGCAAAGTTTGGTCGCCATAGCTTTAAAACTGAGCATAGAACTCAGCTCGTCATGCTGATCAAGACTGTATATCTCCTATTATCTCGACGGAAATGCTTTCTTCTATGCTCTACAAACATCTGCACCATTTTAATATACCCACTGCAAGGGTATAAAAATATTATATTGACCATTTAATACTAAAAAATTGATACAAGAAATGTCAGCTTGATACAAATTGGTATCAATTTGATATTTTCGAAATATTATTTTAATACTTTTGATATATCAACTTGATATTTGGTTTCAATGGTGATCAATGGTTTCAAATTGATGACTAAATGGTGGGAATTTTGTGACTACATTTATTATTTTGGTGTACAAATCAGCGATCAAATTAATCTGTCTAGCTGTTCTTGAGCTATAAGTGGTAGATCCAATCCCATTTTGTTTGTATATATATATATATAGTATACTATAAACAGATTTGTTATTATTTAATACATTCCACACAGTTTTGCAAATTATAATAGCTATTTTTTTATTTTTATTTATTAACAACTTAATTACTTTATTCATGTTTTTCTTCGTCAACTAACACCTCTTAAAGTTTTTATATTCCCATAAACTTAAACCACATCAAATCCAAATGCTAAGCATTAATTAAGTGTTTTTTTTTGGTCGGCTTTGATGTTTTAGCATAATGTTGTCTGGTCACAGAATACCTAAACGTTTTAAGCATTTTAATTATAAATGATTTATGACAAAAACAAACAGAATTCATTCAAGATAACGGATAACACTTTAAAAATTCGTTCAATAGAATTGCATAAATTTGTTTCCCAAAAACTGTAATTTGACTGTCAGAGAAAGACATTCATTTTTTGCCCAGGTGACATAAATGGCAAAAAGTTGACAATATTTAGATGAATGAAGGGGCGCTCAATGTGGATTCAACTGTCAGAATGTGTTTTTTGTTTGGTGTGGTGGAAAAAAAATCTAAAAAATCAATGCACTATGATGTGGCACAATTCCAAACAAATGAAATATTAAAGTTAATTAATGTTTTTTTTTGCGCCTTGAGTGTTAATATTTAATGAGCGTGGGCGATGACAGAAGCTGTTCATGTGTGTGTGTGCAGATAATTACGTCAATATAAAAAATAAATATTTAATCGATTTGTTGTCTATACACAAAACTGAGTCACTTTAAAACTCAGCAAATTCTTTAGGCAATTTCAATAATTTTTGAAACACTTTAGCCTTGACTTTGCATTCCTAAGCAAACTCTAGAAGTTTCATAGTTTTTCATTTAAAATTATTCAGCTTTTGAGTTAACATCGATTTTCTGCCAAAAAAACAATTTAGGAATACAAGTTAAAAATTTATTACTGACAAAATGTCGAGATCTTTTGGTAATTGTGCATTTGACAACAACTTTTCATTATCAAATTTAATTTAATGCCACCCTGTAGGACCCGGACCTGGAGCTTATAATCTACCCAGTCTATTTGGTCAGCAAAGTCCTCATTATTCGTTTGGGCTTAAGGCGCGTAATACCAGAACCAAGCCAGGTCCAGGACCAGCTGCCTATAAGCTTGATAACATTACACGCTTTGGCAAGGCAAATAGCCTGGAGTTTACCATGTTGCAAAAGGGAAAAATGAATAGTCCTAATTTGATCCGCTATCAATGAGGAAGCCAAACGGGCTGAATATGATTTAATGTGTATGCAAATGGTACCAAATTTTATGTGATAAATTTAAAAAGAAAATACAGAAATTACACATTACAAATTCTGCAAAAGATACTTCAAGAATTTCCATTTATAAAAAATGAAGTGATACCATTTCAACGACTACACTTCCCACTTCTATTTTAAACTAAATTTGTATGTCGCACCCAAGCTGGCAATTATATTCTATGCCCACTTAGCCATGCCCATTTAAAATGATTCACCCCCCCCCCCACCCCTCTTTTAGCCTGAAAACTAACATATAATTAACCATATTTAACAAGTCAGCAGCATCAACCTCAGCTAGAAAAGATCGTGTGCTAAAAATAACGAAGAATGCATTATAAATGCCAAATGGCTGAAACCCTTGATGACCACTTAAAGGTAATTTGCCCCATTATAGGAATAATAAGCAGACCCTTGCTGCGCTGCATCTAACATGCACAGAATGAAAAGTTAAGAATAGAATAGAGGAGGCGAAAGCGAATACTAAAAATAGATGCAACTATTTTCCAAACGAAGGAGTTGATGATGATGATGGCCCATAAACTGTTGATTGACATAAAAAGGAGCAAGTGAAGTTATAAAAAAAAAAAAAAAAACCATGCAAGATTCCAGGCGGTCAACGTACCACGTTAAGGAATGCCACAGATGATGATGATGAAATTGCATCGGGCAGAGCAGTCAGCACCAACCCATAAAGACAAAGACAACCGAGTCCAATGGGCAATGCATCGAAAAAGGCTGTTTAACCAAACCAAAAACCAAATAAGAAAGTAAGTGATAGCCGGTCCCACAACGAAGATTTGATACTCTTAAATAGAGAGCAAAATTTATTTAATTAAAGTTTTGTTAATTGATTTCAAAAAAAGATGGATAAATGTTTAGAAAATAGGAAATTGAATGGGACTTTGGCAAAAGTCATTTTACACAGAAAAAAATATGCAAAATCGATCCACTTAGCAGCCTAATCCAGCGATTTGTCTTTAATAAAATGGGTATTAATCATATTAATCATCCTTTTTGATGGTTTTCAGCTAAGTTGGATGATTAAAAGTAGACATATTCACATTGCTTTAACATCAAACAAGAAAGAAAGTCGGTCAAGTCCGACTATAACATACTCTGAACCAACGAAATTATACGCTAAGCATAAATTTTGACGCAGCTGAAAGCAGTAGCAGTACTGCGATGCAGCAGCGAACAGTCTTTTGATCATATTTCGACAACGGTTCATCCGATCTTCACCATTCCCTTGGAGGATCGATAAGTTATCTTGAATACTAAATATATCCAGAAGGAACGACCCATCTATCTTAAAAACTGTGGGAGTTATGACGATTTTTCTAAATTGCGGGGGCGTGGCCAAAATTGAAAATAAACTTGATCTGCCTGCAGACATAAGAAGCATATGTCCCTTACTTGTCAAACCCCTATCTCTTACCATCTATGAGATCTGTGCGTTCATACGGACATACAGACGGACAGACAGACGGACAGGCATGGTCATATCGACTCGGCTGTTGATGCTGATCAAGAATATATATACTTTATGGGGTCGGAGATGCTTCCTTCTGGCTGTTACATACTTTTGCACTGTTACATACTTTTTGTACCTACGTACAATGTACAGAGTATAAAAACAGTCTTTGGATAGTTACACCCAATTATTTCTGTAAGGTCATTCTCAAAGATTCTTTTCTACTTAAAAGTGTAACAAGATGATGATGATGGTACAAGTGTAATCTTTCAAGCAAATAAGAACAAAGATTGTAGCTTTTCGAGAAATGCATTATCTAAAAAAGCGCCGAACAACTGGAAACCGATTGAGTACACAGTGTTGATTCGAGTGTTGATTAATCATTATCATTCCCCAACTTTTTCACATAGCTATCGGAGCCCTTTTTGGCCAGAGGGTATATTGTGAAAACGAGGCAAGCGCTGGCGAACAAAAAAATTGAGCAAAGATGCCAGAACGTAACATTAAAATAAACGCGCACAGATAAATCTTTGTGGAAGGAAGAAGGAAAAGTGAGCGAAAATGCAATCAAATGCGGGTCTTTATGTTTGTGTGTGTGTGTGTGTGTGCAAGGGTGTGTGAATACGTGATGGTCCAGCATTGGTCAGTAGCCGCCAGATCCCAGTCCCCTGTCCGCAGAGCATCTGCAAAATGCACGCACATCGCACATCCGTGAAATTCCTCAGTTGCTTCGTGCTCGTGCTATGCATTTACGTTGACGTTGCAATTACTGAGTTAGTCCAAAGCCCATTCCTTTCTTCTCACGACGGGTCAGTCAGTCGGTCAGTCCCTTGTCTGGCCGCTGCCTGTTTACTGTGTGATTATTACATGGAGCAAAATAACAGGCTTTCGCTTAGAGATGCCAACCAGCCCAGAATGCGAAGTGAGTTACTTAAGAGCTTGGGCAACTTAATGCCCGCCGCCGGCCACCGGCCGCCACAAAGCCAAAGCCAAACAGAACAGCTGAAGTGCACTTTAAGAACTCTTCAGCTTCGTGCAAAAGGCTTCCCTCAACAAGTTGTTTGGGCATTGTCAACCCGTTGAATGGCATATCAATTGATTGATCAAAGGGCATGGTCGTTAAAGGGGCTAAGGTGTATCTAACAGTTCTAAAAGTTAAGTAATATTTCGGGCTACAACGTTTTCGGTTGTGTTCTTCAAATATAGAGTGAGCAGATACTTGTGGCGCCACACGAACTGTGTGAAGTACCACCCATCGACGCTTTAGAGACTGGCGAACTGAGTGAAGTACTACCCATCGACGCTTTAGAGCCTTGCGAACTGTGTTAAGTACTACCCATCGACGCATTAGAGCTGTGAACTGTGTGAAGTACTATCCATCGACGCTTTAGAGCCTAGCGAACTGTGTGAAGTACTACCCATCGACGCATTAGAACTGTGAATTGTGTGAAGTACTACCCATCGACGCTTTGCAGCCATGCGAACTGTGTGAAATACTACCCATCGACGCATTAGAACTGTGAACTGTGTGAAGTACTACCCATCGACGCTTTGCAGCCATGCGATCTGTGTGAAATACTACCCATCGACGCTTAAGAGCCTTGCGGAATGTGTGAAGTACTGCCCATAGGGACTAAGGCGTCACACGACACTGTGTGAAGTACTACCCATTATCGATATGCAGTCGTGCGTACTGCATAAAGTACGTTATCACTTAGCTGCCAACTGAGTGAAGTTCTGCCCACTACCGCAGTGGCGCCACACGAACTGTGTAAGGTGCGTATCGTCGCTGTAGCGCTACACACTACACTGATTGAAATTCTACACATAAAGGTGTTGGCGCCATATTAACTGTGTAAAGATATACCCCAACCTCCAGTGACACCACGCAAACTGTGTGAAGACTACGAGCCTAGAATTTAAAGCCGAATCCGAGCGGCAATGTTTGATAAACTTTTTCATGGCTACTTACCCCTTAAAACTGTCGCCAATAGCTTGAGTGGGTGAACGGTTGTGCGAGTTTTCTTTTCAAAGAACAAACTTTTTCGTTTAGACGTTCAAAAGCGGGATCGAACCCACGACCTCTTTGCATTGGAAGAGGCCACTATAAGACTAGGAACTAGAAGACTAGGAATGATCTAAAGAATTTCAATCTTCGTTCAATGTACTAGCTGTTTTTACTTAGAATGCGCTTATACATCATATAATATTTCATGTTATATTTCAGGATTTTCATTTATACTTTCAAACCTTAA
The DNA here is from genome assembly GCA_035044965.1 of Lordiphosa andalusiaca. Classification (NCBI taxonomy): domain Eukaryota; kingdom Metazoa; phylum Arthropoda; class Insecta; order Diptera; family Drosophilidae; genus Lordiphosa; species Lordiphosa andalusiaca. The sequence continues at coordinate 1,913,282 of JAWNNM010000660.1, forward strand.
AAACTTTGTTGATTTTAAATATTTGTCCTTGTGGTATTTGATGTTTTTTTTTTTTTTCACCAAAGCAACGGGATTTTCTATGCACATAAGGCGAAACTTGCATTAACTTTCAATAAATAAAGCAAGTTGAAATGTCAAAAACCCCAAACGAAAAACAAGTCTTCTTCGTTAAATTCCGCACATGGCAAGAAGTAGGGCAAAAACAGCAAGAGCTGGTCACGTATCACTCGAATGCATACACAGAAGTAAACTTTTAATGTATCATCGATAATGATGATGCTGTGGATGCTCAGGGGCTATTGCCAGCTTCGCCAAACAACCACAAGACAAAATTGTTTGTATCTTAAAGCAGACATAGCTTCAGTCGTGCGGGAAGAGAATTTCTGTTGGCTAAATAAATAAAGTCAGTCAATTACTTCATTATGCGTCGGATTTTTTTTTTTTTTTTTTTTTTGGTACCTTTACGCCCACGGCTCTCTGTCTGCTGTCGTCAGTCATCAGGTGAAAGGCAAATAAAATGTCAATTTGTTGTGCCTGTTGGTGTCCTTTTTCCCGTTATTCATATGCATATTACACATTCAGATTTTATGCACACCCCAAAAACCAGACAGCCAACCTTTTTCTGTCAATAATAATTTACATTTCCCTAAAGTCCAAGAAACTTTTACTTGATCTTGAAGTGAAATTCAACTATTGAGGACAACCGGTGCACTGCTGCTCCACTTTTGCTTCTTCTCGAAACGAGTTGATGACCAAGCCACAAAAATGTACTCTCTTGGACAAAAAAAAAAAAAAATAAAACCCAGCAAATCCAATGCCAATGAATCGAGCAGAAGCGGCAACTTTGTAGCTGTTGCTGTCGGCTGTCATCGAATGTCAATGCAAAATGTTATGGCAGCAATTATTGCTATTTCCGTATGCGAAAATTTCATTTTTGACACCAACACCAGCCTCAAACAGAAAGGAGAGTTCCCTGACATTATTCTTGTTATGAATTGCGTGTTTTGTGAATTGTGAAACATGAATATATGGAAATAATTTCGATAGGTAGGTGGAATGAGGGAATATGGAATGTCAGTATATTATTTGAGTGATTGACGGGAATGGTTCTATTTGTGCGGCCTTTAAAGTCATCCGTAAGGTTTATTGATTATTGAAATTATATTGTCAAAAATACCAAAAACAATACTGCATATTCAAAAATACCAAGAAATCATTTATATGAAAGGTCACAACATGTAGAGTATCTTGATCGACTGGAAGCGGTAAAGATGTTCAATATTTGATATAATTAGGATTTCTTTTTAATCGGAACTGTGGCTTGGAATTACAATGTAATTACTTTTCAAATACTTAAATAATTGTATAGGTAAAGAGGGATTGTTAAGTATTTATTTATATTTATTTATATTTATAGTTTTGATTTGTATTACTATAAATAAAAAATCCAAATGTAATTACTTTTACAATTAATTGTGCAATTACTTGTGCAATTACTTGTGAAATTACTTGTACAACTATTTGTACAATGGCTTGTACAATTACTTGTACAATTAATTGTGCAATTTTTTGTACAATTACTTGTACAATTCCTTTACAATTGCATTTAGAACTACTTGAATAATTATACCGGTAAAGGGTGATTCTTGACTAATTTTGGTTAGATTTTTATTACCAAACAACAATCATTACTTTTACCTACAATTACATGAATAATTAAAATTTTCCAACACAACTACTAAATAATCCTCCTTTACAATTGCAATTATTCAAGTAATTGTAAAAGTAATTATTTTTTAATCTTTAATATTGTGTTATTTTGCTTAAAACAGACAGCAAAATGCTTTAATCAAGCAATTTTTTAATATCAGTTAACAAAAAAATAAAACATAATAAATAATGCAAACATGTCACGTGCCCGGGACAGCAGGGTCAATTATCGTTTCATCAAGGGGAGGTTAGACAAAAGAGAATTTATTTGATTTCACAAATCGCCAGCAATTAAAATCGGAGAAATAATAAAACTAATTACGTGTGAGGCCAATGGTTGCTTTGGACTTCCTATAACCCTGTAATAACCCTTCATGCACACTCACACACTATTTGGGGGCAGCTTCTGTTTGTGTATGCCCAATGGAAAACAATTGTGCCCGGGGTGGTCAAATAAATTAATGGAATATGTTTGGCTCAAAGCGTTTCATTGATTGCTTGAAATGTTAATGGCAATTTGTTTAATCAGTTGAGAGTGAGCCGAATATTAAGTATACGCCAATTAAAGTTGATTCTTTACCCCCAAATCTTTGTCTATGATGTGTCCAAGTGCCAGCCACGTGTCATGCTCTTGACATTCTGCTTGAAATGTTTGCTTGGCCCAAACTTTGGTTACTTTGGGTCGGCAAACGCCTTCAAAATTTGCGCTGATTTGACACAAAATTTGTAGCTTGGACGGGCGCTGCCTCTAAATGCAAATTGTGCATGAATATTTCTCCACCTTCTGCCCCTCTCAGGGAGGGGGGGGGGGAATGGTTTTTGTTTACGCTTGTTTGCTGCTATAACTACTTTTTTAGGTAGCAGGGGGAAAGTTTGTGTTGTGCGCTTCCCTTGTTACAAATTTTGTATATCCACCCAAGATATTTACAGCACTTTGGTGTAACTTTGCCTACATGTGGCATGCAGCCATGGCAACCGACTTTTGTAGGCAAAAAATAATCAACAACTTTTGAGTTTTTTGGGTAAAGTTGACTGCAAGTAATGTTGATTGTCACAAAGAATGTTTTTGGGGAAATTCAATACGAAATGCAGATACTTTTAAAAGAGGTTAATTACAGGGGCACGCAAAACTGTCGCAGCAAAAAGTGGGGATGGGGATGGTTATGGGGATGGGCTGTGGCTACTTGTGTATTTGCAATCACTTCCTGACTCATCTGTCTGGCTGTCATTTTTGGTAAAGTCTACACAACGGTTTTATCTTCATTTCATACCAAGTTCACGCCTTAGCACTAATTGAACATTTAGCTTAATGGCAAATCATAAATTGTTAAATTATGTTTAGCAAGAAAGAAACACCCATAAACTTAACATGAAACTATGCCCCACCCCTCCCATCCGCCCTCCGCCCCCCTTCAGAAACCCAAAACGTATTATTATCGGTTTTATGGCTGTGAGTGATTAATGCGGGTCATAAATACGAACAGCAAAAAACCCAAAGCGAAAAATTGAGATGACTCAAAAAATAATGAAAACTGAAAACGAGGCTGATCGATCGATATTCAATAACAAAACAAAAACCCCAAATTGAGGCCGCAACGTGCGAAATAATTTTACACATTTCGCAATTGTTGGGGGCGCAAAAATTTTCTAAAAACAAATTAATTAAAATTACATGTACGTGGTTTAAGCGACGAAGGCTGCTATTCTCTATATTTCAATGCCATGAACTATGGAAATGGCGCCACGCGTAATTGGTAAACCAATTTGCTCGCATTCGGTCAAGTCCGGCCGGAGATGATCTAAGCCGACAAAAATAAACCAAAACATTCCGAATAAAAAAAAAAGTAAACAAAAAACAAAAATAAAATATGAAAAACAGGTTCCCCAAAAAATTGTGAAATTTCAAGCTTGAGTTGATCTTGTAAAAGCTTTTCTGCAGAATTTTTTTGCAATATGCATAATATGTACTTAGTTTGCATCTGTTGCTGAAAGCTGTTTCTTCGAAAAATATTATCAGATGCGTCAGCAAAAATAACATACAAAATACTTAAGCAAAGTGTGGCCGGAAATGGGGCGGTGTCAGTAGTAAAAAAAAAACGAAACCTGCAAAATTTCATGTAACGAAGATGATATACACTTTGACAAATTGTTACATTAAGTGCCGCTTTCTCATCTTCTAGATAGCTGCTATGTGTCATATAAGCATTGATTTTACTCTGTTATTTGTTAGTTTATGTGACAGATAGCTCTATGTAGAAGATGTGAAATCGGCCCCTAATGAAGTACACTTCCAGAAAATATAGAAATTTGTATACATACTTGGATCGAGAAAGTTTAGTATCAGAAGTTCGACAATAATATATATTCTCGATCCAGAATGTTTAGTATAAGAAGTTCGATAATAATATATATTCTCGATCCAAGAACGATCGTGTTTTAGTCTTAGTCTCTAAAATTTATTCAGATCTCTTGGTTGTCCTTGCCCTTGATATAGAGCTAAAATTTAACAAATCTGCTAACCATCTCTGTCATGTCTCTTTAATTTAAATAAGCTTAGGGAATACTAACTCTTCAACCCTTAATCTTTACAGGGTTGGCCATTGAATAAGTTTTACCACAAGTCCAAAGAAGTTTCCACAAATTCGCAGTAAGTGTTTTGTTGAGTTCAAAGAACTACATTTTGATTAATTGTTGCCATTCAATTTTGGAAAATTTTTATCGAACCCAAACTAAGAATTCAGATTAACTTTAAACCTGTGCCAACCGAATCCTCTGTTTGTATACTCGTTGCTTGTGGATAAAAAGGGTATACGAAGGTCGTGCAAATGTATAATATGTAACAGGCAGAATGCAAGCATCTCTGAACCACTTTTTGGGGTAAATTCTATTATAAATAAAAATATATATAAATTTATCAATTGTGTATCAATTTTTTAAAATAATAATAATAATAATATATAAATTTATATTCAGAGCAGCATCAGCAGAGTTCTAGACATAGAGAAAAACGGTCAACCTGCAAGCTAACCGTCAGACCCGCCCTGAATTGTGAATGTATAAGAATAGGCTTTTGCTCCTTGAGTTATTTGGTCTGCTTAAACAATAATATAATCCTTTTCCTAAGAAAAGTTAAATCATAAACCGAATTTATACTTAGCGATGCCGGATTGATGTAGCTTTTAAGTATGATCCATTTTAAGACATCTCCTGCTATCCACGGAGCTGTTATCAGACTGTTTTTCTTTTGTGGAAGTTGACTGAGTTTATCCGCTTCAGCAAATTTTTACTTTGAATTAAGACAAACCAAACGAATACTGCGATATACTCGCAGTGAAATCAGCATGGACTCATATATTTACGACAACTTTACAAGGATTTTAAAGCTACCCCAATGATTTCTAAAAGTGCGAAAAGTCGTACAATTCACTTTCGAAATCATAATTCGGAAAAAGAAAGAGGCCTCCATGCTTTAAATTAGTTTAGAGTGAACCGAACCGCAGGTTGGGAAACTGTGTAAACCACTGAACCGAACCTCTCCTTAGTTCCAAGCGGTTTGCATTCCCGATTTAAAAAAACGGCATTAAAGTATTGTTTCCTAAGAAAGATTCTCTTGAAGGGTCCAAAATAGATATTAAAGATAATTTAAATACTTCTAAAAAAAAACCCAAAATTCACGATTCTTTTTCATAAAACCTTCTATATAAATATAGAATAGTATAGTATAGACTTTAGTATGATTAAGTTTAGGTTGCATTTAGTACCAGATTAACCATAGTATAACCAAATCAGAACGCTTTTTGAAAAAATTCGCGTGGATAACGAAAAGATTTAAGTTCTCTTTTATAACTGAAGAGATTTTTAAAGAAAAATTCATTTTTTAAAAGAACTTTATTAAGCAATCAATCAAAGTTTGAGCTGATACGGTAAAGGGAAGCTGTCTGGATTCAAACCCATTGGAACCGGTTTTGTCAGGGCTCTGGTGATATCCGAATCGAACCAGTTATAGAAACCCTTAAATAGAAAATCTATTTTATAACCGTAGATTTTCATTAAATTTGTAAGTTCAAATTATACGTTAGGGATAAACCTGTGATTGATATATTTTAATATTTTAGTAGGCCTTTGAAATAATTGGATGTTTTCGCTGTGACTTCAAATTAAAAGTTGGTTTTATATGAGCAAAGTGAATGATTTATGTTGTTTACATTCAAATGGGACGTTCCCAGTAATTTTTAGAGATTTATGAAATACGGTTTGCATTTGGAACTAAACTTGATTTACTTAATTGGTAATTTGAAGCAACAAAATGGGGAACTAGTTGAGATTTCAGATTCCGTTTGGGTAGGAAAAGTCTGGCTAACCGAGTAAAGCATTAAGCAAATTCATTTGACAATTCATCAGCCTTAAAAGTCATCGTTGATTAATGCTAATGCTTAAAGAAATAATAATGTACATTAAAACAAGAAAGATAGTCGGTCAAGCCCGACTATAACACTCTGTATCAGTCTTTTGATCATAACTACACAAAAAAAAAAGATCCAAAAAAGTATCCATTTGGGAGGGTTATGTCTTAAATATCCTTTTAATCATCCAACAGAGCTGAAAAATCATCGCAAGCATCATAATTTTTCATATCCTTTGGATAATTTTTAGCTCCGATGGATGATTAAAAGGATATTTCAGACATATCCTTCCCAAATGGATACCGGAAATCATCCTTTTTTTTCTCCGTGTAGTAAACCGTTCATCCGATCTTCACCATTCCTTTGGCGGTTCGATAAGCTATCTTGACGAACCATTTATCTTTACAACTGTGGGAGATATGAGGATTTTTCCAAATTCCGGGGGCGGGAAGGGGCGTGGCCAAAAAAATAGGCTTGATCTGCCTGCAGACATAACAAGCTTATGTCCCATACATGTCAAACCTCTATCCCTTACCATCTCTGAGATCTATGCGTTCATACGGACAGACAGACATGGACATGGCTATATCGACTCGGCTGTTGATGCTGATCAAGAATATATATACTTTATAGGATCGGAGATGCTTCCTTCTGTATGTTACATACTTTTGCACAAACTTATAATACTCTATGTACCTACGGTACAGAGTATAAAAAGCTGACTGAAGACCAAGGGTCGGTTTCTCATCTTCTAAATAGCTGCCATGTTTCAGATATACTTAGATTTTGTTCTATTATTTGTAGGTTTATTTGGTAGATTGAATTTTTAGATGGAAGATAAGAAAGCGTCCCTGAATGTTAAATAAATTATTTAAGAATCAAGTTGAAGTCCTACACGCATTTTTGTTATAAAGGAAAAAGGTAAATAAATGTGACATAAATTCAATTTTTAGTTCGTCCCCCGGAATTCTGTGTACAAATACTGACCATTTCCATCTCATTTAACCAAAATCCAAATTAAATTAAATTTTGTGTCCGTAATCAGATTGGTACATTCATTCAGTTTGATTTTGTGCAACGTAACGTTTATTTTACTTTCATTAAAAGTTTTGCATTTATTTATTTTACTTTTGGGCAGCTGTGCTGTCCGCTGGCCGCTGTCCGCTGTCGGGTGCGTCTTCTCCGTGGCTGGCGACAGTTCGTCAGTCAACAAGTATTCATATTTATTTACGCAGCAGAGCAAATTTGCGTGCTTTTTGTTGTTCATAATTGAGACAACAGACGAAATATCAGCGAGCATTTTTTTTTTTTGGGGAATCATTCTGCGTTTCCTGGTAACCAATCCAGGTAATTAATTGATTAAATATTTATTTTGATTTTGTGATTTATCTATAATTATGATTTGTATGAAGTGTTTAAGTGGTTTTGCGCCAAGCCTCGTGTTGCTTTTGCTGTTTTAACTCAGGCTACAGGCCATTGCACAGCTTGAACAATATTTACCAAGTGTTTTTTTTTTATGTTTTTTTTTTTTTGGTATTTGATAATTGAGCATGCAAGCCACAATTTTGCACGCAATATTCGCCAAATTTCGAATTCAAATTCCAAACCTATTCCGTTTCATTCATAAAATTCGGAAATATGTTTTCTTAGCCTTTGTTTTATGGGCCTTATTGGGTCTGCACTACTTTAAATGGTTCCACGTGCCAGCTATGTGGGCGAGGGCGAAGCAAAGACCGACCTCCCTCCGCCTGTGTCTTCAAGTAATGAGCGTGGTTAAAATGCGTCAAATGAATTTATGCACTTGATGACTTCTTTTGTGGTCGCCGTCTCCAACTTCTCCGCCATTGGGGACTGGCCATTTTTGCACTGTGGTGTTGGATTTGTTTGGGCCTGGCTGCCATTTAATATTTGCCTATGAATGAAGTTTATTTATAGTGGTAACGGCTATTGCTTGTTTGCTTTGTTTTTTTTTTTTTTTAGCTTTCGTTTTGTTGTCTGGGTTAAGCTGCAGGAAGTTGCTAACGAGGGCGGTGCCAGAAGTAATCGAAAAGTAGTTGCTGTACACACGTGAAAGATATTTCAATTATTTACCGACACATTCAAATCGTCTTGGCTATCAACCGAGCACAGTTTGGCCTAATCTCACGTAACAGAAATAATTCTCTCTCACTCTACGCGTTCAGTACAAAAGATTTGCATGCACTTAAATGTCGGTTTGGGTGAGTTTTTTTTTTTTTTTTTGCTGTTTGATACATGCTCATAATTGGCCATCCTTAACCTTGAACCCTGCTGTTGTGCCATTAGCACCGCCAAGTTAATAATTTAAGGTAAGCCAGAATAAAAGCAGCAAGCAAAAAAATACATTTCACAATCGTTAAGAATGAACGCTGCTCAAGTTGGCGAGAATCCAACGCAAACAACAACTGATTTCAATACAATGCTGGAAATGTGTCTGTTTCTTTGCAAATTAACACGCTTGTTATCAGACACACACAAGTTTGGCCGAAAAAAGTTCACAAGCCATGGCTAAAGAGGCAGACACGCGTGGATTGTGGCAGCAACAAATGCCATTAAGCTTAATGTTTATTATCTATACAGCCAGCCTACATGAAACAGACAACAAACAGCAATAACAATAACAAATGAACAACGAAAATTGTGACAAGTAGCAATGAACCTTGTAAGGTCTTGGCTACACACACACACACACACAACAAAACATATATATAATAAAATCGCATAAATTTATTAAATTATTGCATATGATGAAGTGTGCCAAATAGACGAAGAGCTGAAACACCTTCCACCTACCTGACTTCCCCAGAATCCTAAGTGCAAGCCACAAATTTCTGACGAAAACTTGGTAAATATTCTATAAACATTTGTCTGTCTATTTTTGTGTGAAACTCTGTAATGATTAACGAACGATTCGTTGTCAGTTCACAGCATTGCCATTTTTTGTTTATAATTAATGAAGATTGTCTATATTTAAACTTGGGCAAGTGTATTTAAAATGAATTTTAATTGCATGGAAATGATAAGACTTCTGACACATATTCCTGAGCTGAGTAGATAAATTATTTTGAAGGGCTGAGAAAATGTATGGGGTGAAAAATGATTTATGATGACATGCGAAAGCAGCAGCAATTACAGTTTCTGTCACCTCGTAGTTTTAAAATGTCTTTCACATAACTAATCCCTCAACTGGGACTGGGACTTCAAAACAGGTCTCGCAATCTCTTGTAAGCTTCTAATTTTCGCACAAAAGAAAGGTACCTACAGAAACAACCTAACGCCGAATCCGAACTGCTATGTTTGAGAAGCTCTTTGCATGGCTATAGCCATGCATGTACTTCAATGCTGTCATTGTTAGCTTGTGAAGGTGACCGGGTGCAGAATTTTTTTTTTTTGCTAAGAAAAAACTTTTTCATTTAATGAGTCGAGGTGGTATCGAACCCACGACCTATTGTACATCAGTCAAGCACACTGGATGTGGATATTGCAAAAAAAGTTATGGTTTTTTCTTTATTATCATATAATATATGCAGACAAAACTTATTACCGAAAGAATTTTCCATTTCCGAAGATAATGGTTTGCTTTCTTCGGGAATGTGTTGGTGTGAAATTAACAGATATTGTAGAGAGTAAATTTATCTTGTTATATCTGATAAGTTTCAAATATTTTCCTAAATTTTCTTTGCCTAAGTCGACACCTTTATGTGTTATAAAATCGTGTTCACACATTCGATTTCTTTCTCCTATATAACTGTGGACATTTTTGACATTTTTTCTGGGGCTGAAGCTGTGTTTTAAAAATATATCCATAAATTTAACATAACAACGTCCTGTATTTCAAAAGGTTTAGGTGATTCTACTGGATTTTAGTGTTTATTAAAAATGAATCTGTTATCGGAAATGGTCCATCACTTTCATAGTTTTAGGTAATTTAAGCTTAAATACATATATTGACCATTATTATGACTTTTGATTTGATATTATTGTAAGGTTAAGTTTCTTAACATCATAATCCCAAGCAATTATACAATTTTTTTAAGCATAGATATACAATTTTCAACAATTGTGATTCAAGTAACAAAATTATCGCCTGACTAAAGGTATGCTATGCAAAAACTACAGCGGTGGGTCACTTATTTAGAATACCCAGCAAACAGTTTATATCCCTGAAGATTAGAACGCGATTTTTCCAATAGATATCACTTCCCTGAAGCGATATTGCACTACTATCGTATTCTCATCACTCTTCACTGATACTTCTGGAAGGTAAGAGAGAGTGACTTCTGGGAGATTAAAAAAAAGTCTCTTTCAAGGGTGAAGAACTCGTTTCTATCGATGCTGTAATGACAATTTTCAGCATCTAAGGATATTATAATTTTGCCCAGAAGTTTGCAACGCATAGAAATATTCATTTCCGATCCCATAAACGATATATATTCTTGATTAGATCGATTGATCTTTATCCGTCTGTCTGTCTGTTTCTACCTGAACTAGTCTCTCAGTTTTGAAGCTATCGAGCTGTAATTTTGCACAGAGCCATCTTTTTGCTGCTCGCTACTAATATATCGGAACCGACCGGATCGGATGACTATATGTCATAGCTCCCATAGAAACAATCGGTCGGAAAACTAGTTTTTGTTTGAAATTTTTTTTTTTTCTTTTCAATGGAAATGTGTCCAAACTTTGTATTCATAAGTTTTTTATGCTCTTTTATAATATTGCCAAGTTTAATGAAAATCGGACAACTATAGGGTATAGCTGTCATACAAAAGAAAGGTCTGATAAACTGTTTTAGTTAGAAAAACTTTTTTGTTTGTAATGGTAGCATCATGCAATTTTGCATTTACTTGTTTTACATGCTTTCACCCAATTCTAAACATTTTTGTCCAAATCGGATGACTATATCATATAGCTCCCATACGAACGATCGGACGGTAAAGGGGTCGTTGTGAAAAAAAAATCATTTTTGAAAATATTTAAGCGAGAGCACCTGCAAGGGTATAAAAACTTCGGCACATACGAAGTTAGCTTAGCTTTCTCCTAAGAAATATTTTATGGGGGAAGTTCTAGATAATCGATTCAGCATAACCGGGTTGCTACTTAATTGATACTCAATGACTGAAATTTGATTGCATTTGCATTGATTTTTTACTCCTGAAGATCCTCTGAAAGTGCTTAGCTAGCTGATTTTTGAAGTATACACAGCTTTCTTGAATGCTTGGTAGAATGTCAAGTCTTGATTTGGTAGTCATTGACGGCAGCATGAATATTGCTTAAACATGGCTAAGTATGTAGACTATTTGACTGCCGTTTCAGAAAGTTGGAAATATGAAATGGTTTTAATGCATACAATTTGTCAAAATATAAGCTACTGTTGTATAAGCTGCAAGTGTAAGGAAGAGAAGAAAAACTACATCATTTTCTATGCCACTGCCCAGCACTTAGTGGGAGAACACTCGAAACACTTGTTCATCGCATTCTAGTTAACTCATCGGAAGTATTTGAGATAAAGATTCCATTTCTATACAAAATGGTTCAATCGAGAGAAACCTCTCCTAGTTTAAAAATACCTTTCTTGCTAGGGACAATTCACTGTCTCTAATTCTAGCATCTAGGTTAACTTTTCTGTCGCAGTTCAAACAAGCAAAGTGTTTTGCAATTTTGGTATATGTTATGGTATATTGTCGACATTATTGAGTAATTTCCTCATTCATTATTTCGTTCTGGTTACCTTCACAAATTTGCCAAAATTTGTAAAATATTTGTAAATCTATTAAATAAATTAATTTAATTTATGTAAAACACAAATCAATTATACCATTTAATGGCAGTGCAATTTTTCATTATTATTATTATTTCTTTGGTTTTTGCTGCAAAATTACCCACCCCGCTCACCTCACCCATCCCCTTAAAATAAAACAAAATTTATTGTTCAATAATTTCACTCTTGGCAACCGAAATCAACAATCAACAACTTTTGCATTAGTTTTGTTGTTGTAATGCATAATATTTGTCGCATTGTTTGTTGTTAGTAACATACACACAGACACACACACACACACTCGCTTACATAGACACACACTTACGCTTACAGCCAAAATCAAATATTTCGCGCTTTTTCCGTTGGAGGCGCGCAATGGGCCAAAAAGAAATATTTCTTGTGATTATCGTCGGTTTTTGCTTCGCTTTTTGGCTTTACCCACGTTTTATGTTTTCCAATTTCTTATTCACTTCATGTCTGCACACACGCACACACATCCACACACGCACAGACACTCGGTCGGCTTATTAAGTGCTCACTGTAAGCTGAGCTTTTTATTCAATTTTTTTTTTTTGAGGCAATTTTCAACCGCGACGTTAACGTTGAGCGCTTGAAATCTCGTTACTAACTAAAATAAACGAAGCGCGTTCCGATCAAAAACAAAAAGCAAAAAAAAAAAAAACACAAAACGTTGTCGCCGCAGCGACGCTGACGTCGCAGGTTGCTGCTGCTGGTGCTGTTGCTGCTGTTGTTGTTGTCGGTAACCAAGCTCACACACAGCACACAACACACACTTAAACGCATTGCATGCATACTTGAGCTTCGAACGCGGCGGCAAGTTCAAGTCGCAATGTTAGGCTTGAGCCGGCAAAGTCGCCTCCGCGTTTCGTATGGGTTCGAAACGAACTTCCTCTTAAGCCAAGCTTGAGAGCCGGCTAAAGTGTTGCTAGTAGGTTGGCAACATGTTGCTTCCGCCTATCGAATGTTTACAGACATTCAGAAGTGAGAGGGCAACTGTAGAAGTGCCACATCTGTTCCATCCAAATATGAAATATCAAAGCTCAAGTAGTGTCCTGTATTTAGAACCAAACTGGCAAAATTTACAGTTTTTTAAACATCAAGGGTATTCAAACCAAGGCTGCAAACCGGTCCAGAAGCGAACCCCTGAGAACCGGCTCGGTTCGTCTTTTTTGGGGTTCTCGAACCGGACCATGAACCAGGCGCCTTACATTTTTGACTCCTTGAACCTGAACCCGACCCGGACCACTTTTTCCAAAAATGAGGTTCGGTTCACCAGTTTAATATGCTTAATGAAAGTTTTCAAAATTTGACAATAAATGACTCGACGTCTGATTGCGAAGACGAGAAGTTTATGAAAGCAATAAATAAATATCAAATATAAAATCTCGCATAGATGTTATTGATTCGTTTGAAAATTGTCCAAGAACACATCCATCGACAAATGTTTCAAAAATCAAAAGGTCATAATAACGAAGACTTACAAAATATTGTTTTTACTATACTAGCTGTACCAGCAACTCAGGTATCAGTTGAACGAGCATTTTCAATACTTAAGTTTGTTCTTTCTGATTTAAGAGCTTTTATAGATGAACAGCTCCTGGAAGATATAATGAGACGTATCAAAGTATTAAAGAATCAAAAGTCAAACTATTCTTTTATGTGCAAGCGAACCAAGGTTCGAACCAGAACCTTGGGTTCAGGGGTTCCAAGAACCGGTCCGCGAACCGAACCTTGGAGCTTACAATGGGTTCGAACCCACGGACCGAACCTCATGCATAATTTTAAAGGTTTGCAGCCTTGATTCAAACGTCTTCAGTTAAAACCAAATTTGTGGTTGCATCTTCAATTTAATTGGAACACTTTCTGTTAATGCTAGGTACAAGCTTATTACCTTTCACTTGACCCTTACCGCTCATATTTCACACCAACAGCATTTTTAACAAGAAATCATACGATTTCCACATTTTCGAAAAAGAACTCAAATTATTGCTGGCTTGCTTAATTGATTAAACTTATAACAAAAAAAAACTGCAAATTCTGTAGAAATTTGTAGCGTCGCGTGGCTCCACGAATGTGGAAAATGTGCTAATGATGCGCTGACCACACATTTAAGGGCAAAAATAAAAACTTTTGCAGAAATTATCTTGTGGGTTTTTTGAACTGCAATCGCCTGATCATTAAGTTTCTTGTTGTTGCTGTTAAGGAAATAACAAATTGATGATCAATTTAGTTTGTGGTCAGCATGAATCAGAGAAAGGGTTAAGCCCCCGACAGGAATGCAGTTCTATTGTAGTTTTGAACTTGAAATACCAGCAACAACAACAACAACCACACCAATTCGACTTTGGCACGCGTCTTAAAATCCTAACCGGCTTTTGCTCTCACCAAGAAAATACACTAAAATTAATCACCGACTTTCAACGCAACAACAACAACAACAGCATTGAGCACAGCCTCAGACAACAGGCCAACATTCCTGACATAATTTCGTGTGTGAGTAAGCAAACGAGTTGAGGGGGAAATATTAGACGTCATCGGCAAACAGACGCAGCAGCAGACGCAACCAAAAATGACACACTGACTACTTAACGAAAGCGGAAGGGCCGACATATTTATGAATGTGAAAATATTTAGGAAAAAAAAAAAAATATACATTTTTATTAGTTTACCGTTGCCTAGAAAGGTGGTTGGGAAAACAGACATTTTTTATGTCACTCAAAATATGAAGATTTTGTAGAAGCTACCGCTGATGGGAGTTGCTCATGAAACCTAGAAAAAAACCATAAAACTTGGTAAAATTGTATGGACCTCCCAAAATTTCCCAATTCCCAAAATCGTTTGGCTTGAGAGGTACTTGTAAATATTGTAAAAATAAAACAAGGGAGAAAGTCAGTCAAGCCTGACCATAACCGTAGTGTTTAGGTACTTAAAGTGCTGCCCATCGCTGTTACAGCCGATGCTGCCAAGCATAATGGTTTGATTTTCCCTTAACTCGACTAGTCTGATTTCGGAAATCACTTGATCACTTCTACATTATTGGTGATTTGACTTAAAGATGATTAATATATCTATTTTAACCAGGAATGCAAACCGCTTCTGAACCGAACCGTACCGCTTATTCCAGCTGGTCTATAATCGACTTGTGGAACACAGGAATATTCCAAATATTACTTGATATTGAGAAAATATCAAAAATAGTTCCAATGTATTGTTAGTTTCAGGTTAAGCTTTTATTTCTAAGAAGCTTCAGTTCGAGATTCGGTTTACATTGATTTAGTAGTTGGAATAACGGGTTTGAATCTGTTTTTTTTTCTTTGTAGATATTTTTGTTGTAGACAGTGGACAATTTTATAGATTCATACATATCTTTGCTTGAAAAAATTGCAGAATAGATTGGTTTAGTTTATTTTGAAGCTTAGGAGCAGTTCTGTACAATGATATCAAAGAGAGCTTAGGCTCGTCATAAATCTTGTGTAAGAAGAGACAACATTAAGCAACTTTATGCTTAAATTTCTATAAATCTATAAGTAATGGACCTAATTCCCATTACAAAATCGAGTTTGGCATACGGAAATCATCTAAAATCAGCAACAATAATTAAATATACTAGTCGAAAGTCGAATTGTGTAAATCTATTGATTTCTATAAAAGTTTTCAAATGATCTAAATAGCAGAGCTCGGAAAATATGGTACACTAACTGTTTCTATGCTGTCTGCTCACCAAAATTACAGTTGCAAATTGAGTAGACTCGCTCATTCCCTTCCGGATTACTTGATTTTGATTCTCTTGTGTTTTCTATTACATGGTTTTCGATGAGATAAAACAGACATGTTATATTTATATGTCGGAAACTGGTAACAGTACTACTTTTCCTGTTGTCATTGAATGTTTTGACCTGCGCGGCATGTGGCCAAAAGTTGGCATGTTTTATAATCACCTTGTTGTGCCTTTGCTCGTATTCTAGCCGTTTAATTCTCGAGTCAAGAGCTTCAATTGAGTTCTGTAGAGTTGGCCTGATCGGCTTTAGTGTCAATATTATGACCAAATGACTTCATCTGCTTGGGATAATCGTAATGAACTCATGTGTGATCACCAGTCAAAGTACGATACAAAAGTTCGATGAAACATGTTTTCCGAAAGCTTCTTGTAGCATTCGTTGGCCTTTAGCTGCGTTTTCCTTCAAATAAAATCGTAAAATCGAAAACTTTCCCTCAGATTGTTGGCACATATTCGGAGCACACAAAATCAATGTTGTTTACACTTCAGCGAAACGACACCGAATCATAGGGAAACGTTATTGATAAGTTAGCCAGCTTTCAAAAATGACTGTAATTCCGATCAATTGAATTCGGAAAGAAGTATAGACTTCACAGCTATCTTACTAAATCCGAATGGTTGCTTTCATTTATGCTGTTTGATTTGAAATCATAATCAGGCATAATTTCTTTGTGTTTTATGGAATCATACAGTGCTTTTTGGTACAAGGACTTTAATTTTCCTAACAGAGTACTACGTTGAGCTTATACCCTGTCCTGCATTTTCGGCTGAGCCTTTTTCAGGCCAAGTGCAAAGTTTTTCAAATTGAAATTGAATCTTTTTTTTTTGTAAATACTTACCCTTCTTACCTTCCTGTCTGTTGGTGACACCTGCCAAAATATGAAAAATGCGAACGGAACAAACCGAATGCCAGCAGTAAGCGTAGAGTAGCATAACCAAAAATGTCAATCAGAAGTCAACCGCGACTACTCAATAAAAATTGCAATTTCCTTTTCGTTTTGTAAAAAACAAAAAAATGATGAAAACATACAAAACAAGAGTCCGAACAGAAATACAAATCAACAAACAGACAAACTGAAGCCAAGCGAGCGCGCTCACAATTCAATTTCAGCATTGAAATCGGATACCCAAACAGAGCTGCTGATGGGGTTAGTGGTGAGGTAAAAAACAAAACCCCCGCTAAAGTTGGCAAGGAGATGTTTAGAATTTCGCGTAAGGTACAAATCTGTTAACGCTTTGAAACCGCAGACAAGTCAGCTACCGCGGAATGTTGGCGCAGCCACAGCACAAACGAGACTTTAAGTTACAGTGGAATGAATGGGAGAAAATTTAAATAGAATTTTAGAATAAGGAATCCTATTTGAAAATTTCATGTGCTGATTGTTTTTCGCCTCCAAATCTTCTTTTCTACTTGTGAGAAATTTCTTTTTAAAAATAATCCATTTAACTGTCATCCGCCTCCAATGGTCGGCCTGGGCATGGTAAGTCTTTATCTAAGAAATTCCAAGTCTCAAGTCGGTTACTATAACTCCTTTATCATTTAACACTCAAGAGGAAGAGGTGAAGCTTGTTTTACAATTGCGAACTATCAAATCTTTCTGATAATCGTATTATACGTATGTGTTCTTAGAAATCTAAACTTATAGGAAATTGGAGCAGATTAAGTGATATGCTACACCATTTCGTTTGTTCTCCTTCGATTTACCTTTCTACAGTTACCTTCTATTTAAGCTCCTTCATGATTAAAACACTTATCGCGGAATTTGGGGACACTGTTCGGCTTTTAAACCGTCTGCATGATAATCATGCATAAAGATTAGGTCCTATTTGTCGACGCAGTGCCTGCTTTCGAGCTATCTTAGCAGATGTGTGCTGTGGAGAGCACATTTCTGTCGTCGATTGCTCACCTGCACGTGCGTTTCTTCACATCTTAAACTTGCCTGCTGCTCCACATGGCTTCATCGCGCCGCAATTGAGATTGTTGGGCAATCTCCGCAGCCCTGTAAATGGTGCTGTCGATTGCTCGCCTGCTCCTGCAATTCTAACATATCGCCAGCTGTTGCTGTTTACAATATTTTATCCACAAAATTCTACATTTCAATCACCTTGCCTCCCACTGTTCGTGGAGCCTTTGATTTCTAAACGAAATGTAATGCAAACAGCAAACAAAAAGTGCGGAAGGTAAAGTGATATGATTAAGGTTTTTCTTTCTTTTTTTTATTTTTGTGCCATTGGTTTGCTGATATTATTCACTTTCTTGAATAGAATAAAAAAGCGGAAAAGCATTTTCCGCGCTGCGAAATTCCAAATCGGCGTATTTATTTTATAAAATTGCATTTTCTGCACAATTTGTGCCCGTTCAATCATTTGCATTCAAATTAAGCCGCTTAGCAGTTACTTTGCCTCGACTTGAGCTGCGACCCTTTCATCGGATTAAGTGTGACGCTTTTTTTTATATTATTATTTTAATTTGATTTACTTGAAATATATATTTAAACATTTAGATTTTTAAATTTTGATTTTTGGTTTGTACAGTAGATTGCAATAAAAGTGTTGGTAATTTATATATAGAAATATATTGAATGAACAAAGCGTCAATAGTTTATAATTCTGCAGATTTGTATATTTTGATTAGGATTACTGAAATGAAAATTATTATTTTTATTTTTAGGTTGGTGGGCAGCTTGAGGAATCTATTAAATAAATTATATTAATTCGGAGAAATAATGCTTAGTGCTTCGAACCCCATCAAAGTCCTTCCCACCTAACTAATAAAGTGGCTCTTTTAACCACTTGAATCTAATAAAGTGTTTTCCCCTAGGGCTGCGAGGCCATGCGTATCCTGGCCGTGGCCCTTGACTTGGTGTGTATTTCTGCCGTACGCAGCGTGATGCCAAATATATCCTCATGATAGCGATTCTCGTCCTGCAAAAAAAATGGCAATGAAAGTGCAACTGTTGACAAGTGCTTACAAAAATATTTATGTAGCCAAGTAGCTCATACGCCACGTGTAAGGACAGCGGGGTTAAACGCTCCTTGGCTCCATGGCACAGGTTGTGCCAAAGCATACTTACGCGTAATGTTAGCAAAAATGTCTCAACTTCCGCCTCAGTTTTTTGCTCCTTGCCAGCAATGCACTTCCTGCAAAACGAGAAATGGTAGAGAAAAAAGTTGACACAAAATGGTAAACTGTGCGAAAAGTAAATAAAATGTGTGCAGCAACTTTGTCAGGAGGGTGGGGTGGGTGGGTGGTGTTTTTTGTAAGCTCGTAGAATCAAAGTGTTCTCTTCTTGTTAACATTTGTTTTGTAATTACAAATTACAATTTTTTTTTTTTGTGTCACTGAAGTAGGATTCAGTTTTTTGATGATCAGCTTTAATTTAGTGTAAGTTTGATTTTTTATCAAGTTTATGCAAGATAGGAACACAATCTCACAAGATTCAATTCAGCATTTAATGTATCAAAATTAAAAAAAAAGAAAGCTAAGCTAACTTCGTCTGTGCCGAATTTTTTATACTCTTGCTACCTTTTTCTCACAACGACCCATTTTCCGACCGATCGTTCGTATGGCAGCTGTATGATATGGTCATTCCACTTGGGCAAAAATTTGTAGACTTGAGTGAGAGCATGTAAAACAAGCAAATACAACATTGCAGTATGCTACCATTAAAAACGAATAAGTTTTTCTAGCTTAGACTGTTTTTCAGACCAATCTTTTGTATGGCAGCTATACCATATAGTTGTCCGATTTTCATCAAACTTGGCAAAATGATAAAAAAAGCATAGAAAACTTCTGAATTCAAAGTTTGAAGACTGATTGTCCCTATGGGAGCTGTGAGATATAGTCATCCGAACCGGTCGGTTCCGACATATTAGTAGAGTGCAGCAAAAAGAAGACTCTGTGCTAAATTTCAGCTCGATAGCTTTAAAACTGATAGACTAGTTCAAGTAGAAACAGACAGACAGACAGACGGATAAAGGTCAATCGACTCAGTTCGTCACCCTGATCAAGAGTATATATAGTTTATGGGGTCGGAAATTAATATTTCTATGCGTTGCTAACTTCTGTGCATAGTTATAATACCCTTTGCAAGGGTATAAAAAGCAGTATCATTATTTTAGTAGTCTCCACTTTATCACATTCTAGATTTTAGAAGGTGTGCCCGCAAGCTATACGCATTGACCGCATTTGTTGTTGTTTTTCGCATTGCTCATACGGAAATTAAAACAACTTCGTATCTCTCTCGTTTCTCACCTAATTCATACTAAGAAATCTTCCAGAATTGAAAACCGCTGCAGATAATTTTGCCTTTCATATATTTAACATTTGTTGTTGTGCGTCGATTGATTGAGTTTGCCTCTTAAACACAGTAAGAGGCAATATCCGGATTTCTCGTTCGTTTTCTTGTGGTTGTTGTTGCTTCAGAATTATATTTTTAGTATGTATTGGTGACGCAAGCGTTAGGTTCTCTTGGGGACCTCTGATCTAGATTTTCAACAAGTCTCTTCAAGTCCAACGGAGCCGAAAATTATACAAAGGATGATTGTTTGTCATATCCGTTGGATAATAATGTGGATATTTAGGACATATCTAGTACAAATTGTTATAAACAATCATCCAATATCGTCTCTGAAGAAACTCTTTAAGCTTTTAAGTAAATCGTGAATCCTATTCACTTTTTCAAAACTATGTCCTTGACCTTAAAGTTGTGTTAGTAGTTCTGTCTACAATATAAACTAATGCTTTCGCTCGAAGCTAACGAAAAAACTCCCCACCAGTATACGAAGAAAGAACTAGAATTTTGGGACAGTAAGGTAAATGAAGCTAGCGAAAGGACTTACCACCGGTGGTTAAGAAAACTGTTACATTAGTTTCCGATGTTAAAGCTAGGCATAACGACAGTGGATCCCTACAGCAAATGCATGGAACCGGGATTATTAGAAACTCGGGAGCAACTCATCTGCAGCTGCCCAGGCTAAGCCTGAAATATCTGCACTGCCCACGGTTCACTTCTTTGAGAGAGACGAACAAGAGAAACAAACATCCTCCTGGACTTCCAAGTCAAAATGGCACCCAAAAACCAACAAAAATTGAGTAAGTCTCTTAACAGCTGTTGGTGAACAGAAGTTTTAGTGCCTTTTTTTATCCTCCTAATTCGATAATTAAGAAAATTTGTCATAAACAATTCCTAATTAGCAGCAGGTAGAAGAGCCTTGAACAAAATCTATCTATCAGCGGTAATTTTTCTTTCCTTCAATTAGCCTAAGCCGCTTAAGCTTACCCCCTCTCCAAACAAGTTCGAATGTCCAAATGAAATAGCCAAGTACAGATTATTATTCCATATCCTGCACAGATGTGTGAGTAAGCACAAACATATTTCACAATACGGCAAGAGGTAATCAAGGGCTTTGCACCAGCAGAAAAACTCAACTTTGCAACGTTCGTCGACCGCAGGGCATTAGAAAATAGAAATCCCCTCCGGATGAGGAACGCCCACAGCTTCCGAACCAAAGCACAAAGGCAATCAAGCTAAAAAGGCAAACTCGGTGCTGCTCACCTGATGGTTTGGTACACATGCTCAGCCATTGTGACATCGCCGCAAACGTAGACATGTCCCCTTTCCTGTACAATCAAATTGTACAACGAGTCAAATTCCTGTTCAATCAGATCCTGCACATATGTCTGGAAAATAAAATAAACGTAAAGTAAGAACAAATCATTTGTTAAAGTGGAAGCAGGCAGGAGGACAATGAACAAACGACAGTTGACAAATGGAGGTGCAGTTGAAAGTTGTGATATAGAATTTAAGTACCTTGGGTATGGCTGGTTCCCGGGACAGAGCCAAAAACACACGATCCAATATCTGTTCCTGCTTCAGCAGTGCCTTCTCCTCGGCATACAAATCCACATCTCGATTGCGACAGCCAAAGAAAAGCCATAGCTTGGGCAATGGTGTAACCGCATCCAGTTCGCGCAGCACCTGATACTCCTGCCAAAAGGATCTAAATGGTGCTATACCCGTGCCAGGACCTATTAATACCACCGGACGACTTCTGTCCGTGGGTAAGTGGAAACCCATTGCATTGCGCACAAACATATAAAGCTCATCATCCGCTTGCAAGCCAGCCAAATAGTTTGAGCAGACGCCATAGCGTTCATCTCCTTGACCATCCTCGGAACGATACTTGACTATAGCCACGGTCAAGTGAATCTCATCGCTTACCCTACGCGGTGACGATGATATCGAATAGAATCGGGACTGTAGAGGCGTCAGCTGTGCCAGCAGCAAAGGAGCTGGTGGCTTACACGAAGGAAACTCCTCCAGAACATCCAACAGATGAGGCAAACGCCAGTGTCTCCAATCTTCATAGGCCGAAGAATCATTAACCAGCAGCTCCATTCTCTCCTTGTCCACATTATCATCACAGAATCCGGCCAGTAGGGTTAGCAGCTGCCTCGAGGGTGGCGTAGTCAGGTCAAAGAAGCGCGCCAAAAGATTCCTCAGGGTATCAGCTGGTATCTTGTCATGTTGCTCCCAGCACTTGAAGATGCCGTTCGATGTTTGTTTCTCCTTCAGCAATTGCAGCTGCAGCACCTCATCCGGATTCTCCACACCCACCAGACGCTCAATTAGACCATCCACCAACTGTTTTCGATTCGCTGGAAATATACCCACATGATCACCGGGCTCATAATCCAAGCCGGGCGCAGAAATCTCCAATAACATGGTCGTTTTGGCTCCCTCGCTCAGCTTGGTCAGATTGTGCGGTTGCGCCTTGATCTTGCAACAGTAGACTTTCTTGTTGTGATACTTGGAGAGGGCACTATCCAGGGTGGCGCTGGTCACCGATGGTACCAGACGTACGGTGTTCACCGTAAGGGAGTCGTTCTGTAAAGCCAGCGAGGCATCCGAAAGACTTTCCTCTGGATCCAAACAGAAGGTCTCACAGGCAAGCTGAAAAGTTTGGTTTTATTTAAGCGGAAGCTTACTGAAATCAAAAATCTCACCTTAAACACCTCTGGCGCCCACTTTCTAAATGATTGCTCCTGACCGCACATCTCATCACCGTAGGCAATCTTCAACAATCGCTCGCCGCCCAATTCACCCAAAATATTATCCACATACTGACCGAAAGCACAAAAATTCGGATATGCCGATGAACCCAGCGCAAAAACGGCAAAACGAACATTGGACAGAGGACCAAAAGTTTCCTCCGTAAAGGTATCTGATGTGGAACCACGTAACGAATCCCAACGATCGATTTTCTTCACCTGTTGCAGCGGCAGCTTCATGAAATCCTGACGAGAGCTGGCCTTCATAAAGGACTTGGAAGAAGTGACCGTCATGCTGGAAAGGAAAGGAAAGAGAGAAAAAGAAAGGGAAGAGAAGTAGATCATTGAGATAATACAAGCGGCAATGGTCCTTAAACCAACAAATACATTCTCCCTCACGCACGATTCCTTCAGAAAATGCATGGAAAACTTTATATATTAGTAAAAAAAACTTTAAATCTTAAAAAAACCTTCAAAACACATTGCCGCTGTGCCTCAAACGGAGCTCATTCTACTCCAGCTTATTATTCTCCAAGCTAAAAAGGAAAATGACTGAGACAGCAAATAATCTGCTGAAGAGAGGACTGGAAGCCCCTTGAAACATTTCTCTACAGACCACCTATGCAATCTATATGTACATTCGTTTAATCGTTCTTAATTTCAGACAGAAAACAAGTAAGAAAGCAGGTCAAGCCCGACTCTGGTATACTCGGTAACAACAAAAGTGTATGCTCATTTCGATTTTTCAGCAGAAAGCAGCTCTACCACACAGAAAACTTTCTTTTGCTCATAACTCGACTTCCGTTCATCTGTTCGCTTCCCTTTGTAGAACCTAGTATTACTGCAGAGGTCAACTCTAGTGGCTTTCTAGTAAGGGATCTATTTCTACCAAGTCCAAGCCAAGTCCTGATTGTTTTTTAGTTTCCGTGGTTCTAGATACCGGGGACTTAAATCAAGAACTTTCCAGCTAATTGAAAATTGAATCTTCAAATTCTGGATTTACCTACGCAATTTCTTAAATTTTCTATTTTTATACCCTGTTCCCATTGAAAATGGGAAAAGGGGGATCATGAAGTTGTGCGAATGTATGTAACAGGGAGAAGGTAAATTTTCCGACCCCATAAAGTATATATATTCTTGATCAGCATGAACAGCCGAGTCGATATAGCCATGTCCGTCTGCCCGTCTGTCTGTCTGTCCGTCTGTCTGTCCGTCTGTCTCTCTGTATGAACGCGTCGATCTCAGAGACTATAAGAGATAGAGCCACAAATTTTTGCACGAAGGTAGATTTATGCTGTACGCAGATCAAGTTTGTATCAGATTTGAAAAATTCCACCCCGTCCTCCTTTTATCCCCAAAAAAGCAAGACCTCCTCTAGAAATCCTAGACCTAAATAGCCGTCAGATCCACAATTTTCAAGTTATAGCCTCGTGGTTTAGTATACATCAAGCTAGGCCCAATATCTATCTATTCTGAAAAGTACAATCAGATCGGACAAAAAACACCGGAGCTATAAGCGAAACAGTTGAGCTGATAAGGGTTTATGGTCAGGACTAGAAAAAAGTGTTGCCTACATTTAGGTTGAAAATTTTGTTACAAACACAAATAAATGAAAACAAATGAACAGGGTATTTTGTGGTCGGGAAACTCGACTGCAGCGCCCTTACTTGTTGATATTTGATATTTAGTATTACTTTCAGTCAAGGGTTCTTTAAGCCAGGACTACAAAAATTTAAGTGCTATAAATATCTGTGCTGCTCAGAAATGGATATTAGATTTGAAGGCAGAAAACTTTCGCCTTTCTGTTACGTTTCGATGCCCATTGTCCATAAACATATTATGATATAAGATTACGATATAAGAGTATGGATGTACGGATGTGCTTGCATTTTCGAGAAACAGTTAAGCTTGACATTATAAAGTTTTCCGAGTATTCCTTGTCTTGTCGTCTTAAGGCTACTTAAACTGATCAAGCATTACCCAAAAGAAAACCATCTCCTTTAAGGCAGCTTCAAAAAAAAATCTATAGTCGCATGTAGATTTCACCCAGAAAGTGTGGACCAGCGCACATGCAACACATTTAGATTAAAATGGGATTGCTTAGTTATACGTCTCATATATCACAAAGGAATCTAACAAAAGGACGAGGCGTGGCTTGTACAAACGTATGCTACATCACAAAGGACACAACACGGCAAAGGAGGCAACATAAAAGCGGGGGGAGGAAAAAAAAACAGCAACCTGACAGCAAAACATTTATTACGCTTGTCATTTAATGCAGCAAAAGAGCCAGAAAAAAAAGACAACAAAAATTGTGCCAAATAAAATGAGCAGCATTGTAGGCGCCCCCGCCTGTCCTGGTTTGGGCTCAACTGGCAAACAATTCGCTAAAAAACGTAATCATCCGCTCGTCAGCAGCTCGTCAAGGCTTTTCCCGTATGTGGGGGCGAAATTGCCTTGCAGCCAACTGCACTGGTCCTTCCTCCCACCCTCTTGAGTGATGATTCAACAATGAACAGTGGCAGTTTTTTTTAAGAACAGAGAGAGAACAGACACGAATCCGCTTTAGCAGTCGCTACAAATCCCTTCCTCTCAAGGTTGCCAACTGCAGCTGGCAGCGGCCTGATCCCTGGAAATGCTTCATCTTGATGCGTTTAAAACTATTTGAGCTGATGCTGCTGCTGCTGCTGCTGCTTGTGGTGCTTCTTCTTCTACTCCTGCTCAACTTGGCTTTGGGTCAAAGTTTATGGCTTTGGTACGTCGTAAAAACCTGTTGGTCTCTTATATAATGAACTGCAAAGTGTTTAAAGGAGCTATGAGGGGTCAGCATGGCACGAATAGAGCTTACAAGATGTAAGAGGAGATGTTAACAGTAAAATATAATGGAGCTTGGAGGGGATTAAGAGGAAGACAAAAAGTAATAGGTACAGAGGAGACACACTTAACAATGGGATTAACTTTAAGCAGCAGTTTTTCATAAGGTTTTATACGTAAAAGATGTAAAATTTATGTTACGGTAAGACTGAACTTAGAACTTTTATAAAAGATGTAAATCTTGAATGGAGTTTCTGGAAATTGTTCGCTAAAAAGCGTGGCATACTTGTAGGCTCGAGTCCGACTCACCCCTAATCAGTTTTCAATATCTTATTCTGAGCAGAATCAAAAATTTTTTATTCCATCTTTAACCTCTCACAACCACTGTTCATAATACCCCAAATTAGAGTTAAAGCTCCAATCTCCATTTTCATTTGTTGCCCATGTGCAATCCATCAAGGCAGACGCAGCCTTCCTGGTTGCAAAAGCGTTCAGCTATGCCAAGAGCTGCGTGCTGCTTATCAACTTAATCTCACGCTCCTTGGGAAGTGCAACTGGCAAAGTAACAGACAAACATGCACACATCCTTCTGCTAAACATCTCATTCATCTCGTTGGGAAGCTGCGACTAATGCCTGCTACAACCGAAAAGTGCAGCTTGGCATGAAACGAGGGCAGTAATTTACAGCTAGAAAGTGAGGCAGGTGGTAAAGCTACAACTACAAAAAAGATGAGCAATGCAGATCGGAACAGAAATTAGATGGCAACACGAATTGATTCTAAGTCGAAGGTAAAGTCTTACTAATATTAAATAGATAGGTGTGAAAGCTGGTATCTTTAAGAATGACTGAATGACTGAACGGATTTTGATAAAAATTATGCACACAGATAGTTGATACAGATCATTTATATATAATATATAAAAGGCTACTTAGCCCTTTTCGCTGGTCCCAAAATCTCCGAAACTTGCCAAATTTGTTAATTATTCATTTGAGAACAGAAGACG
Organism: Lordiphosa andalusiaca; assembly: GCA_035044965.1. Lineage (NCBI taxonomy): Eukaryota > Metazoa > Arthropoda > Insecta > Diptera > Drosophilidae > Lordiphosa > Lordiphosa andalusiaca. The sequence continues at coordinate 1,939,843 of JAWNNM010000660.1, forward strand.
TAAATCAGACGGAATTGCTTTTAGAAAAATGTTCATTTGTCACGAATCCTGAAAATGTCAGGTAGGATCTGTGAAATGAGAAGTCATAAAACTTCTTCATAAGTCAAGCTTAGGAAACTGCAACCGGCGAATCGTAGGGCACAATAAACAAGTGAAGCTCCAGCCCAGTTTGAGATGTGCAGTAATGTCAAAGCAGGCGAGCAATCGATGCCAGCAATTTGCCATGTACATCGCATCCCAGTAAGCGGCTGACACAGCACAACAATCGTAATAAAGCCACAAGCCATGTCAGCTAATGGAAAAACGCTGGATCAGGCGAGCAATCGATACCAGCAATTTGTTAAACTTATCGCATCCCAGAAAGCTGCTCAGAGTGCGCCACAATCAGAGCAATCGACGACGGCAAATTTGCTATGTACATCGCTTTCCAAAGAGCTGCATAAACTTCTCAACAATCTCAATCACAGCGTGATAAGCAAGGCCATTCTTAGAACTGCAGAAACGTAAAAGCAGGCGAACAATCGACGGCAGCAATGCTATGTTATGCACTTTGCTGTGCATCCCGCATCCCAAAAAGGTGCCGGAATAGCATTGAAAGCAGAAGCTCGGAGAAAGGTTGTTGCCGAACAGTCCAAAGAAACGCGAAATTCGAAGATAAAGATGATTTGATAGATGACAACTGTTGACTGGCAAAGAAGAGGTGGAGATTGAATGGTACAAAGATTGCAAAATTTGCTCTATTTTCCTATATGTTCAGATTAAAAGATGGAAGATTTAAGATGGAACTTAATAATGAGTTAAGACTACCAAGAAGATTTGATAAATGAACCGTAGGGAAATAAAGTATATCAATAATTTGATGGGGAGATGCCGAAAACTAAGACAACATTAAGGTTCTAAAAAAATTGTCATATATTTGTCATAAAATTATGACAAATATTGTTTATATAGTTTTTTTGTTTCACTGTTCCCTGAATATCCGGCTCAAAGGATCATGGTGTAGGACCCAAGAGATTTTAATTCAGTGGATGTCCCCCAATTGTGTCTAGGTTTAAAAATCCCAAAGAAGATCAAGTCCAACATTCTAGGTTATAAGGCGGAATAAGCACGATGAGAATATTGTTTCAGAATTGAAACGAACATGTAAAACGGACTACTTTGAGATATTCAAAACGTTAGAAATTTAGATACAAAATCCTTTTTGGAACTAAAAATATTCTCATGCAGTGGCTAATGCAGGTTTTTTCTCAAAGGGGCTTTTAGAAATGTTTTCTACAGTTGATTCTTTCCTTTCCCTTACTCAAAACTGATTTCCATGCCAAATTGGGCAACTTAAAACACTTTTTAAAGCTTAGACTCAACATCATCTGTTTAAAACAACTTCTGGGAAACCAAAAAACTACCAATTTCTACCCACAGTGCGCATAAAAATTGGACAAGCGGCCGAAAAGTATGCAATGGTTTTCATTTACGCTACGTCCGCTATTGTACTCGAGTCAAGGGCCCAACCCCGAGACCAGCTTGCGCTTGTAATTATTTTGTGCACTTGAAATGAAAATGAAAAACATTTGAAAAACTGTTGAAGGGTTTTCTCACAGCTTAGCATTTGCATTTTGCAGAATTATTCGTGCAATTTTATCCAAGTGTTTGTCGTTTGGCTCATTATGCAAAGTGAAGTAATTGTGAGTTGATATCAACATAAAAAGCATTATAAAACGAGAACACCCCTGTCATAACGATGATGATGATGATGATGATGATGATGGTGGTGGTGATGGTGATGTCGCTGATAGTCTAAGCCCGGGTAAGTACCTTCTTACGAGCAGATGTGCAGTCAACAGAATCCGGAAGCCGGGACGAACATTCACCTGTCTGTGAGACACTTCAGAGGACACTTACAGGCGTTGATGGCATAATAGTCTGCAATTAAGTGAGTCACTTGAGCTGACAAATGCACGTTCAAAACCAGGACAAGGTCAGGTGCATTATTGCACATTTTATTTAATGAATTGTCTTAGCCAATTACAAAATGTTGTCTCAAATGTTAAAGCTGAAAGTTTTAGATTTTGCGACAAAAATGTGCTAGCAACTATTTGAAAACTATTAAGCAACTATTAAAGTTTCGATTTCAGCACTGAGACAGACGGCGGCACTCAACCGGATAAACTTTTGTGAAACTTCTCAACTTTTCGACTTAAAAATTAAATCAATTGAAGCAAACAATTAACAGCAAAGCAATTTCCGAAGCGACAAAATGCCTCGAGACAACAGCGCAAGCAAAATAGAGAAAAAGATACTGAATCCCAGCTGGCGGAAAACAGCCAACAAAAAAGAAGAAAAACACATTCCCCCACGAAAACATTTAAGCAAGCTGAGAGCTGCTTACACGCAATATGGGTCGAGGAAATTTGGCTGGCATGTCAGCAGGATATTTGGTAGATTTAAGATTTATTTTTGTAAAATTTAAAACATATTTTTTTTGCAACAAGAAAATATTCTAATTATTTGCATTTGACACTGAAATAAGGGAAAGAGTTTTGGTATGTGAAATTTGATGGTTTGGCAGCCCTTTGTGCTGCCATTGTATTCTCATTGAATTAGGGTTTTTTTGGGTCACAATTTCTGCTGACACACACATGTCCCAAATATTTTATTTGTTGTATTATTAATTGGCTGCCTGTTGTTGTTATCCTTTCTGTCAGGAGCTTTAAAATTGCCAACCCACACACACACACACACACAGTGGAAAAGAGACAAAGACACGCACTTAAGTGCGTGCCGCTTGAGGGAACAGACAAATCCGCGCAATTTCCTATCCCCCTGCACCGCCCCCCCCCCCGAACAATAACAATAATTTTGTTATTTCGATATTTCCCCACACACACACACACACACACAATGTGCTTTTTTTTATGATGTAAAGGGGATTTCCGCTTGACAACTTTGACAACTTAGTGGGACTACAAAAACACACACGCACACACACAAACCCACACACCCACACATGCCTGAGAGCCGCCTGTTGAAAATGAAATTGAAAATTCATATGAAAGACACAGGAGCTCGACTTCGACAGCGGCCAATTCAATAAAATATGATAAGCGTCAGCGCGGCTGTAAAAAAATGTCCTGCTGCTCCTCGCTTCACTTTCGGTTAAAGAGTCTTTGGCATATTTATGAAATTATTAATAAGAACATTTTATGCTTGTTTAACAATTTGTACAATGCTTATGTATGAACAAAAGGAGGGATGATGGCTTAACGGGAGGCTCGTCTTGTTTTGTTTTGTTATACAAAACCAATTAACTTGATTTATTATTGCTTTTATAAGCTCCTCATTTTGGGTGCGTTAAGCAAATTAAGTTTATTTTTGACGATTCAGAAATTGTGTATATGAGAGACCGCGTTAATTAGTATCTTATAAGCCTAAGCAATCAAATTAATGATTAAACTGGTGGAGAATACCTCGTACTAATTGGCCAAAATTTGGATGAGTTTTTTAAAAAAGAAATGTTACAAGAAAAGGGAATTTTATTCAACTTCTGTATTCCTTGTAAGTCTACCATTTTAGCTTAGTAAGACCACTTCAATTTGTAAAAGATTTGTACCATAAATTGGTGTGATTGTGCTGAGAGTTGACGAATGCCAACTACTTTATAAAAACTGGTATGTACCATGGCTTGCGAACCGTTTCTGTTCCAGTTATGTTATGAACCAAAAACTATAAAATGTAAGAAACTTTTGATACAATATTTTCAACCAAAGTTTCTAGAAAACGCACATCAATAAATACTTAAAGCTTTCAGCAAAAGTGATCCAAATTAGACTTCTGTATTATGTTTTTTTTTTTTACAAAATTGTCCAGACGCTTGTAACACATAGTAGCAAGTATCTCCGTCCACATAAAGTATATATATTCTTGATCAGCACGACGAGCTGAGTTGATTAAGCGCTGTCCGTCTGTTTCTATGCTTTCTTCTCCCTCAGCTTGAAAGCTGTCTTCACGAAACTTCGCGAGAAGTCTTTTAGTACAAATACGCTGTACATTTGTCGAAACTGGCCGGATCGAATGACTAAAGAACATAGCTGTCATATCACCGATCGGTCGAAAAACTAGTTTTAGTAAGAAAAACTTTTTTCTTTTCAATGGAATTGCCACCCAACTTTGTATTTCTTAGTTTGCTTAGTATGCTTTTTTCTAATTCCACTAAATTTGGTCAAAATCGTACATCTATATAGTATAGCTGTCATAGAAGAGTACAGTCTGAGAAGTAGTCTTAGTGAGAAAAACTTTTTTATTTTCAATGTAAACCTCTTTAAAATTGGCATATATTTATTTTACAAGCTTAAACTCCATTCTTTAAAGTTTTGTCAAAATCGAATGACTATGGGTTATAGCTGCCATAGGAATTATCGATCAATAAACTAGTTTTAATGAGAAAAACTTTTTTGCTTTCAAAGAAAACGCCTCCAAACTTTGTATTTCCTAGTTTGCTATGCTTTCCCCTGATTCCACCAAATTTAGTCGAAATTGGACAACTATATAGTATAGCTGTCATAGAAATGATTGGTCGAAAAACTAGTTTCAGTAGGAAAAACTTTTTTGTTTGCAATGGAAATGTCTTTAAAATTGTCATTTATTTATTTAATATACTCTCACATAGTTCCAACAAGTTTTGTCAAAATCGGATGACCATGGCTTATAGCTGCAGTACGAATGATCGGTCGAAAATGAAGTTCTATTGAGAAAAACTTTTTTGTTTTGAATGGCATCGACTCCAAATTTCTTACATTTTCTTTTGAGAGGCTTTTGCATGATTCCACTAAGTTTGGTCGAAATCGGACAAAGCTTCCATAGAAGCTCTTCATAGTCTAAGTTAAAAAACGTGCTGCCAGCGAATTCAAACTTTGTTTTAGCTGAAGATAACTTTCCTCTATTCTTATATGGTGATATATGTGCCAGCTTAAGATACTTTGTATTACAAGTAAAATAATTTGCACTGTAAAAACGAAATAATACAATTTTTTACTGATTTAAGAATTGTTTATGCCCTGAAATGGGAAAAAATTAAGATCATAAGGCTCTTAAAAGAAATGTAACGGAAAGTAATATCGTTTCCAATCATATAAAGTATAAGCAAATGTACATAGAGTAACTAGAAGTGTATTTAGTTTGTTTAACAGTCAAAAGGAAACCTCTCCGACCCTATAAAGTATATATATTCTTGATCAGCATCAACAACCAAGACGATGCAGCCATGTCTCTTTGTCCATCCGTACGACTGTCTGTAGGTATGACCGCCTCGATCTCAGAAACTGTCAGAGATAGAGTCACAAATTTTGCAGTGGATGTTTCTTTCAGATTTGAATAAACTCCCTTGCGCCTACAGCTACTTCAGAAAGATTCTTATCTAAGTTAGATATGAAGCTCTCTTAGTAGGCGAGAGAATCAGGTGAGATTCTATAACATTCCTTTATAAAACGTATTCATTTTGCCTTGAACATTCCGCCTACTAAGAGACCTTCATGAAGTTTCCTTCAGCGTGTAAATCTAGTCTACGAGTACCCAAAAGCCAATCGATCTTATTCTAGAACGAAACAATCAATCAAATCCATGTATGTTTATCTTGTTTGACTGTAGGCCTCATGTGGAAATTATGGTTTTTCAAGAAACGGGCAACCCTGATAAGCTAAAAAAAAAAGCAGGAAATTAAATTGTTTCACATCTGTAGTTTCGATCTCAAACAACGCCTAACCTATGCCAATTTGCGAGTGCAATTCAAATGTAAATTTAATTTATCGATTTTTAATCCCTACTTTCGCGTTACCCCAAGACTTTCCCCCCCCCCCCGCCTTAGTATGCAAAATAAAGTTTTTAAAAAAAAAAAATACATAAAACTGCTGGCTGCAAAAATAAAGTTGCTTAAAAAGCAATTTATGTGCGGTCCTTTCTCTGTGTAAATATGTAAATTATCCCTTTTCTATTGAAGTTACAAATATTGATTTAGATGAAATTTATGCAGAGTCTGTGTATATAGTATGCACTCACCTTGAATCCTGTCCCTGCTCCCCGGACTCCTGCACCCGCATCGCATACAGGTCCTGTGAGAATAACTGAAAGCGGGCACATTTGATGTCATTAGCAACTCGTACATTAATTAGCTAACTTACCTCGCCATTTTCGGGTGGATCGCCATTGCCAAAGGTGGAGGCCACAACAATTAGTAATGCCTCGTGTTCAATCGAGGATATATCGTAGTCGGACATGCAATATATCTAAATGGATAAACAATTTAGTGCTTGGAAACTTCTTGTGGTTTACTTTTGCAGCAGCCAACACTTCTGTGGTCATTAGAGACCTGACACGCACGCAGGTTAAATGAATTAGTGCGGAGTGCGGGTTTGGTTGCAGGTGTTTTGCAGCTTATCTGCCATTTAGCTGGGCAATGAGCAGCTGCTTTTTATCCTCCCGACCCCGCGCACACAGGACACACAGGACAAACTAAGCTGTGCACATTTGTAGGCAAATTTGAAAAGTAAATTTTTACCCCCTGCTAATTTGTCTGCTGTGACTGGCCTTTTTGGGGGCCACCAGCTAAGGTCGCAGGTTAAAGGTAGACCGCAAATGGGGCTAATTTTAGAAATAGGTTAAAGCGTTTTATAATGTCAAATTAGGGATGTCCATTTAAAATGATTGATGTGCCACAACAGCAACTGTATTGCCTTCATTTAAGCTTTAACTGATGTCTGGGGACGAATTCATCAAATTAAAGTGTGTGAATTTATCAATTGGCTTAAATTTTGTCAGGTTTTGAAGCATAAATGGGCTGCCAAGCGATAGTTTATCGAAAATATATAATATATCGGAGAAATAATTCCTCTCTATTGCAACATTCTTGATGTCATTATGAGATTAGCTCTGCTTTTCAATGATTCATTTGAATTGATTTGAATTTGAATGCTACTCACCTGAGCATTAAATGCATGACCCAGCAGCTCACACAATTGCTTAGCATATTGCTCTGATTTGCCAGTTTCTGTGGCATACAACACAGTTGCCTTAATGCGTTTTGACAAAGCGCGTCCAAATAATTTCGATGTAAATTTCACAGCCCTGAAACAAAGAATTTACCAAGAAAAAGAACAAGTTAGTTATTGATGGTATCTATTGAAGCCACTTAAAGCATAGCCAGCATCAAAGCAGCATCTTTCTATTTCTTGTAAGCCTTTATGTCCGGGCCTGATAGCTGAATTGATTGACATGCCATATAATTGGAAAATTGTCTACAACTACTGCCACAGCAAACATAAAGACGACGGGGCCCACACATTGCCTGTCAATAATATTGCACCAGCAGGCAGGCGTTTTCGCCGTTTTAAAGAAAAACACATAAAATTTTATGCATAGAGCAGAAAAGACTGCAAATTAAAGAAGTCAGACAAACAGATTGTGCTCAACTATGAAATACCCAGTACAAGAGTTGGTATATAAACATAGAGAGTTACCTTTGAATACATTTTGTTCTTCTATTTACATACAAAATTTGGTTAAACTGTCTTAACCAATAAAAACAACAATTGAATAAATTAAGAAAATCGAAAAGAAAGAAAAAAAGTTTGAAAAAATTTTCAAAAATTAAGAAACCATTTCTTATTAGTTACAAAATATTTAATAAGTTTTGGGAAAAATATTTTCTAGATTTTAGAAACGAAAAATTATATTCTAAGTATAAGAAAGGAAATAAAATGATTTTAGTTGAAGTAGAAGTGGAAGGGACAATACCAACACGCGTGGTAACCTCTCGTCTCTTAAATGAAATAGTCCTTATATATTTTGTGGTACATTTTCTTCACGATGATTCAACCAACCAAAGTGTTTTCATACTATAAAACACATACAAATTGGTAAAAGTTTTTTTTATACCCGTTGCTTGAAGAGTAAAATGGGTACACTGAAGTTGTGCAAACCATCTCCAACCCCATAAACTATATAAATATATTCTTGATCAGCATCAGTAGCCGATTCGAGACCAAATTTTGCAGGAATTGCCCAACAACTACAATCTCACAAATTTTCACAAAGATCGGATAATAAATGGCAGAGTTATACAGGTTGTAAAAAAACTCTGTTTGCTTACATAATCCTAAAATATTCAAATTAATGTTAATGCACTGTTGATTAACATTGGGAGAGGGTATTAAACACTAATTTCCCCTAAGTAACAGGTATATTGAAGTCGGACGAGCCGACTTTAACCTAAACTCTCGTTGTAACTTTACCTTGTCTGGGACTTGAACTCGAGACCTCGGAGATACATCAACATGTAAATCATATTGGTACATTTGACCATCTCAAGTATTTGCGTAAGACACAGTAAAACGGATAAAGGTTGCCTTCGAAAGCAGGGATTTCGTACTTAAGAATTACAAGCGGTGTCTATTTTATATTTTACGAAATTTTAGGTCGATTTTTTGGATAAATTTTTCAATATTTCTAGTTTCTAAATTTAAAAAATGTGCTTTCTCAAATTTAAAGCTTTTTACCCAAATCTTCCTATTTCAAGACACTGTGCAATGTATTTTTCTTCTTAATTAAAGGATAAACCTGCCCTAAATTTAAGAAAGTTTTTAGAAAAATATCCAGAAACTCTACATCTTATTCTAATTCAAGGATTTATTTGCCCCAATTTTAACAAAGTTTCTAGAAAAATATATATAGAAAAACAAGAAAGAAAGTCGGTCAAGCCCGACTATAACATACTCTGTACCAAGAAAATTTTTCTTTTGATCATAACTCGAAAACCGTTCATCCGATCTTCTTCATTCCTTTGGCGGATAAATATGTCCAGAAGGAACAAGCCATCTATCTTCAAAACTGTGGGAGATATGACGTTTTTTCTAAATTGCGGGGGCGGGAGGGGGCGTGGCCAAAATTGAAAATAAACTTGATCTGCCTGCAGACATTAGAAGCATATGTCCCATACATGTCAAACCTCTATCTCTTACCATCTCTGAGATCTGTGCGTTCATACGGACAGACAGACGGACAGACGGACAGACAGACAGACGGACAGACGGACATGGCTATATCGACTCGGCTGTTGATGCTGATCAAGAATATATATACTTTATGGGGTCGGAGATGCTTCCTTCTGGATGTTACATACTTTTGCACAAACTTATAATACTCTATGTACCTACGGTACAGAGTATAAAAATTGCCAAGTGTCTTAAATTCAGAAAAATATATTCTAAAAGTCGTTTTTTGGGTTGTCTTTTCTAGTTTTAAGAAAAACTTTTCTAAAAACCAGAAATTTACTTTAAATCCAGAAAAAACATATCTTAGGTCGAATTTACAAAAACTTGAGAATACATTTTTTGAATGAATCCTCGAAGAGCAACGCTTTTGACATACGGACTTGACTTGTCAGGAAGTTCCTAGACCTGAGCCTAGGTCACGAACGATTAACGAAACAAAAATTTCCTTATGCACGATTTACGCACGTTATTTTAAAAGATTTTTGCGGCACTCACGATGCATGCACGATGAACGAACATGTCACGAATGTTCACGCCATATTCTCCGTCCTTCCGTTTGTCTGTCTGTTTCTACGCGAACTAGTCTCTCAGTTTTAAAGCTATCGAGCTGAAATTTTGCACAGAGTCTTCTTTTTGCTGCACACTACTAATATGTCGGAACTGACCGGATCGGATGACTATATCTCATAGCTTCCATAGAAACAATCGGTCGGAAAACTGGTTTTAGTGAGAAAAAGTTTTTTCTTTTCAATGGAAACATCTCCAAACTTTGTAATCGTAGGTTTTCTATGTTTTTTATAGTTCTACCAAGCTTTATTAAAATCGGACAACTATATGGTATAGCTGCCATACAAAAGATAGGTCAGAAAAACAGTCTAAGTTAGAAAAACTTTTTTGTTTTTAATGGTAGCATCCTGCAATTTTGTATTTGTTTGTTTAACATGCTTTCACATAACTTAGCAAATTGTTGGCCAAATCGGATGACTATATCATATAGCTCCCATACGAACAATCGCTCGAAAAATGGGAAAAAAAAGTATTTTTGGAAAATATTTAAGCGAGCACTTGCAAGGGTAACAACTCCAAATTTTCGAGGTTCTTAACGAAGTTTTTTTGTAAAATTCGTAAGCTTTTCTAGCTCTCCTCCGGTTTTCCTTATTAAGTATTCTCTCGGTATATTTTGAGGACTATTTGAGCCAGATGAATAACATATTGGCAGTGTTAAAATCTAAGTATAATGTTGTGCTTAGTACACCCCTTTTGTTCGCATCTGCTGCTGGGTATCAAACATATGGACCACCGGGCGCAGTCAAGTGTTTGTTGCTTCATTCCCAGACATAATTTTCTCACCTTCTCGCCATCGACCTTTTCCCCGAGTTCAGTTCACATTCGATGTCATTATGTTTTCATTTGCCGCCTGCTCCTGACACGGAACTACTTTTGGCAATGACGTGGAATGATTTCGGGTAGGCAGTTAAACTGTAATTCAATATGGCTGCCACTTCTTACACATTTCATTTCATTGCTGGCACAAATATAATTTCATTTTCATAAAGTTGTCGATGTCAGCGCTGATTTAATTCCGTTGCCAGCAGAGCAGAGAAGAGTATGGAGGGAGGAGCACGCTCGTGCTGAAACAATTAAACTTAATTATGTCGCTTCAGCCTGTCATTGCTGCCATATAAACGGATACACATACATACATACATACATACATAATACATACATGTTCTTACGCAGATTCATATTCATGCTACAATGTGTTGATTTTTCGAGCGCAATTCATTTAAGCATTGATAAAAAGTTTTTCGCTCGGAAGTGCTCGATTTAATGGAAACTTGTATACGATTTCAGCATTTGTTAATTGACAACTTTTTTAATGAATTTTATTTCGCAACATATCTGCAGTTGCAGTTCGTGAGAGCGCGCCCTGCCACTTGTTACAGGCGGGGTGGAGGGGGGCGGCCAGTTGCAGTAAATTAATATTAATTAGCTTGTGAAAATGGGCGACGACAACTTCATTAATGTATAACGATTTAAAAGTGCGGTCGTTAAATAATTATTTTATTTATAAGCTTCATTAAACAGCAAATTGCCTGGTAGCAATTTATTTTCCATTTTGTTTGTTTGTTTGTAAACTGGAATTTTGTTTGCTAAGCGTTTGGCCGCACATTTTTTTTTTATTGCTCTTTGATTAAACAATTGGTTTAAAGCGGAAGCAAACAAACAATAAATTTTTGTGGCCAACTAACTAATTTCACACAAAATCTCACCAACTGCTTGCTTGCACAGGATTCATTAATCAATTTATTGCGTGAAGAGAAAAGCGAAAACCGAATTATGGAAAACCTGGTGGAGGGATTTAAATATATCATAAAATATGGTTATGGTTTTAGCAAATTGACAGGTGTCTAATGAACAATTGAATGGATAAGACTATTCGAGACAATCACTGATGGTTATGGCTTAATGGCATTAAAAGTTTAAACACAATACAAAATTCTGCATTGGCATTGCCCATTTTAAAGTTTTGAATTGAATTCGAAAAACTGAAATACTAAAATTATAATACTGATATCATTATATTTGTAGTGAAAGCCAGCTATGTGCCTTTTTTCGACTGAAATGCTTTAACTTTCTACAGCTCGAAATAAACTAACGTGATGTTAGAGCCAATTTTCACTAGCCACCTTCTACCGTTAAAGAACTTATTTTCAAATAGAGATCTTGTAATATTACATAATAAAAAGAAGATTTTCAAGTTCAACCAGTCAAAAAGGTATGGTGCAGCTCCACAATCAGACCACCTATTAAACAAACTATGCTTACTTCATGGCTTTTCCATTTTTAGGGTCAGCAGGCGCTACTTTTGATCACAACATGTTAAAAACTGTAACTAACAATATGCTAACATTAATGTAAATGCTCTGTTAATGAACATTCTCATTAAATTCGAGATAATTTTAGCGAATCTATTCTTGAATCCAATAAAATATATACTAGAATGGATAATATATCAAAAATTGACTTGTGCTAAGAAGTATAATGCTTCGACCATATTTCAAGAAGAAGATTCAATCTCAATTTCAAAATAGTATGGATCTCACCATACTTTTCAGCTCATAAATTCTTGATATCAAGCACGATCGTCGCAATCGTTTTTTGCAGACTTTACAAACATTGAAAAGGTAATCGAACGTTTAAACTAGAGCTTGAATCGGCTTAGTAAACTTTACTCAGAAGTGAAACTACATAAAATACAAAAAGTTATGGAAATTGTATATAACATTTGTGTTCTATTACAAGCTGCCAAAAATATTCAGAATATTGGTTTCTAACTTCATTTACTCTGGCAAATCTTATAGTTTAATAGTAACACTATGACTCTAAGATTCAATTTCTGTTTTCGAAAATGAAACATTTTCCGACTTGTCTGGGAAATTGGCTTCTTGAAACAGAAAATATTTTATAAGAAATGTTCCGACAAGTGAACCTTTATCTATACTTAAGGTTTGCAGGAGATCGAACTTTGTAAACAAGATTTGAGAATTTTATTTTATTTTATCCAATTTGTGCTTGGATTTCGTTTGACTTCTTCACTAAGATAACAGGGCGAGCTAAAATTAAGTATGATAAGATTAATTTGATCTTGACCTTTGGATTGAAATTTCAAGTAAGAGCTGTGCCTGATGAAGAAGGGCTTGAAATATTCCTGAAATTCGTGCTTCAATCCGGAAAAACTTACTTCAAGCTCGGGTCCATACTTAGCCAATGATCCTGATTCGAGATTGAAGTTATTAAGAATTTAGAATGTCAAAGCAAAAGAGCGAAAAAAAACCGAAATCCAGAAAATGCCTCTTAAGAATACAGTGAAGCTACCATTTACACAAGCAAACGCATAGGTTTTTATCAGATAAGCGTGAGATGTTTTGCGTCGGTTTTTGTAATTATGAGATCTTGAAATTCGCAACCAGTTATAGCACTGCTAGATAGAACCGGGTGAATGCGAAGAACCAATGACTTCGAGCCGGCAAAAACTTGGTGGTTTGCAAATCATTAAGGTAGTCAAATGAGACTCTTGTAAGAAGCTTATTTGGTTTAAGTTTGAATATTGAACTTAAGTCAATATCTGCCATTTTGAAGCCTTCTTTTTTTTATGGATTGAGTGGAGCTCTAGCAGGATTTTCAACAATCCGACTTCAAGATCAATTCAAATACGATGGGACAGCTTACTGCAATATCAGGTCTTTTCCGGGAAAAGTTTTCCCTACTACTAAGGGATCAAGTCAAGTTCAGATAACAATCTTAAATCAACCCCGATTGCTGTTGCATTAAGCCTACATCAAGCTTAAATATAAAGCTCCCCCAAGCATAACTCGGGATAGAAAAATCCTTATTCAAGATAATTGCAATGAGAACATACGGGATTGCAAAACTTTGGATATCGTTTGGGAATGATTTTAGCTCGAATATTTCCAATTTTATGTTCTGGCTATTGAGGGTTCCTGTTATGCCGCTTGTTGACATAGAAAGAGGAAGAGAAATGTAGAGGAAAATACAACAAAACCAACCCACACTGCTATCCAAAGGTTAATTCAGCTAATTAAAATTCCACTGTAATTATTTATTTTATTTCAATGCCTTGCTCCTCCTGCTGCATCAGTTAAAACGGAATTTAAATTAAAATTCTAAGAAAAGTCATTCAACTTCAACCTTTCAATTTGGACTCAACGAAACAGTTAACATTGTACCCACAAAATTTGCATAACAATTTCATCAAGTTTCGCTTAAACACATGCCACCTTGTTTCGCTTGAAGCGCCTTAGAGGAGCAAATAGCATTTAGAATAACAAGGACAACAGCAACAACAACAAGAGATGCAATGTATCAAATTTTCCAAGCGAGTTGACGACAACATTGGATGGAAAGAATGCCAACCCGGTAGCAATAAACCACAATCCATGTAATCTACTTAAAAGCTAATCCCTGCTGATGCTGCCGTGTGACACGCCAAACACACACACACACACACAATTACACAGCGCCGTACACAAGGATATTATCATCAACGGTAAAAGGTCGCCACGTTAACGTTTCACGTTGAGTACTTACCTAGCGATTTGTTTAAAATTGAATTTACGTCTTGGCTTTTTGCCTTTGCTCTCGCCGCGTCCCTTTTTCCAAATGTGTATACGCCAAGCGGGATCCTGATATTCAAACGAAGGCTTCAGATAGTACAAAGCCATCTCCTGATGGAACACGGGCGTAATCGAGCCAGAAAGTGGGGGTACTATCCATATCCAATCTGCGGGACAGCCATTCCTGCGAAAAGTGATGTGTAAGGGGGTGGAGGGTAAAGTAAGTTATGGTTTGTAATTGAAGAGGAGCAAGGAGCAAGGACAGCGACTGCTTTTAATTGTAGTCACTGCTAAACGGCATCTTAAACAAACATTTTGTCTAACGTAATTGAAATATGGCCCACGTGTTTTAAGTGTTCCCAAATTGGTTTACAAGCCAATAGGATATTACCATTATTGACTTAATGACTTAATACCGTAAAATGAGGAAGCCCCGTAGCTTAGACTCTTGATTTACTGTGCAAAATTAGTGCTGGTTTAATTATAGAAAATTAAAGACGTTAAGCTGATTTTGGGTGCTCTTTAAATAGACTTGCTATCCTTTTTGATTCATTTTTTGGTTCCCTTAATAATGTTGTGGATTTTACTGAATTTGTTGGGCTATTTTAGTTTTAGGGATTTACCTTAAAGACAGTTTTTTTTTATATGAAGTAAAGATTGGAGTTTCAATGCTCAAAAAACCATTAAGACGGACCTTTTCTTCGTATGGAATTGCGGAACTACGACAGATTTTTTACATCGAAACAAGCCCTAAGTCAAACCAAATGGGAAATATAGATATAATAAAACATGTGACTGATTTTTTTGTGACCTTTGCACTAAGTAAACCTAAAAACGGCAAGTATAATTTTGTTTATAACTGGAGATTTCAGTTTGGTTCAACAAGAATTAACAGAGCTATCAAAATATGGTGAAACAATTTTTTCTGTGCTGTCTGCTCACCAAAATGACAGGTACAAAATAAACAAAGTCGCTCGCTTTCAGAACAAAGCACACGAAGCTGTACATATATATAGATAAAGAGCTCGGCCGAAGATGGTAATCCCTTGCTGCACGTTTTCCTAGCTAAGACTATTTTTCGGACCTTACTTTTCTGTGGGAGCTATACTATATAGATGTACGATTTCAACCAAACTTAGTGGAATCATGCAGTAGCCTAACAAACGAAAATGTAAGATATTTGGAGTCGATTTAATTTAAAACAGAAAAGTTTTTCTCAGTAGAACTTCTTTTTTGATCGATCATTTGTACTGTAGCTATATGATATAATCATCCGATTTTGATGAAACTTTGTAGAATTGTGTGAAAGCATATCAAATAAATTAATGCAAATTTTAAGAACATTTTCTTTGGAAACAAAAAAGTTTTTCTCACTAAGACTACTTTGCAGGCTCTACTTTTCTATGACAGCTATACCATATAGATGTCCGATTTCGACCAAACTTAGTGGAATCATGGAAAGGCTTAGCGAACTAAAAAATACAAAGTTTGGAAGCGTTTTCTCTAAAAACAAAAATGTTTTTCTCACTAAAACTATTTTCTCGACCGATCATTCCTATGGAAGCTATAACCTATAGTCATCCGATTTTGACAAAATTTTAAAGAAAGCTGTGAAAGCTTATAAAATAACTATATGCCAATTTTCAAAAGGTTTACATTAAAAACAAACAAGTTTTTCCTACTAAGACTATTTTTTAACCTTACTTTTCCATGACAGCTATACCATATAGATGTACGATTTCGACCAAACTTAATAAAATCATGAAAAAGCATAGCAAACTAAGAAATACTAAATTTGAAGGCGTTTTCATTGAAAACAAAAAAGTTTTTCTTACTAAATCTAGTTTTTCGACGGATTGTTCCTATGACAGCCATATGCTATAGTCATCCGATCCGGCCGGTTTCGACAAATGTGCAGCTTATTTGTACTAAAAGACTTTGTGCAAAGTTTTGTGAAGATAGCTTTCAAACTGACGGATGAAATCCCATAGATACAAACGGACAGGGCTATATCGACTGAGCTTGTCATGCTGCTCAAGAACACATATACTTTATGTGGTCGCAGATGCTTCCCTCTATGCGTTACAAACATCTAGACAATAATAGACCCTCTGCAAGTATATAAATATATCCATTGAATGAATTCCCGTATCCATTTTAACTGGATACGTTTTAAATATTCTTTCAATCATCCAACAGGTCTAAAAATAAGCCAAAGGATATGAAAAATTATTATCATTTGGTTAGCCAGGCTAACGCACAAATGCTTTATCGCTGATAATAATCCGTAAATGGAAAATTCGAAAAATAATCGTTAGTCCTCCCAAAACAAAACACTGTATAGTACCTAAAGCCAGCTTAAAATATTTCCATAAACTTGCCAGGTTAAATTTTCAGTAGCTGACTTTTAATTTAATAAATATCCCAGAGCGTTCGCTTTAAGCGACCTTAACAAGACAATAAATACGATAAAAAAAAAATGTCTGAAAAATGATATATTAATTTCAGTTAAACCAGGTTTCCCCACCCTCAAAAAAAAAAAAGGCATGCCTACAAAAAAGCTTGACATATTGTACCGCATTTATGCATGTCTGCATGTACATACGTGTCTGGTGTTCACTTTACATAATCGCTGGCGACAGCAAATTGAAAACAATAAATATATTTCGCACCTGCAACGGATTTCACCTGAACACCAACACCGCGGAGGAAGTCAAATAAAACACGTTAAGCCATAAACATGCGGCCGGAATATGCCATAAATGGCGTCGGGCGTCCCCGCTCGGCCATAAACAAAACGCAGGAAATGCGAAAACTTAATCACCCGATCAGAACTCTTACCGTAACTTGGACTCGTTCTCAAAATGCTTCATAAAACTTTCACTGGCCGTGTGATGATCCACAATGGTCACATTGCGACTCTGGAATGAGTGCAGCACAGCAATATTCATTTCGACGACGGCCTTGTCCTTCCACAATGATGTCGGTGTGCGCGTATCCAAATTCATTTTCAAAGCGACGGTCTGGAAAATAACAAAATGCATAAAATGGGAAACCAAATAGGAAAACTCAATTTGGCCATAATTGAAAATAGATGAGAGCTGAACGTGTGTGGGTGGGTCTAATTGAAGGGGTGTTGTTAAATTTCGATTACAGTTTTTGGTTTCTGTGGCCAAAATTGGTTAATATCAGGCAAACTGCCTATAACGAACAAGGGCGTAGCCAGAGAATAATTGAAAATAAAATATGTCAATGGAAAAGTCAACTGCCCCAATGGCATCCCTTTTGGTGGCTTCCATGGCAAATAACCGAAAGCCAGCCAGACGTCAACAAGTGGCTTGAAGTTGGTTGAGTTGGTCTTGGCACTTGCATGTGTGGTGGTCAGTTAGCAGAGGTGGACATCAATAATTGATTTGGCCGCCAGCTATAAAATGTTGCCTTAATCAAAAATGATTAAATGTGCCGAAATGCACTTTACCAAATTCGGTTTAATGGAAACTCTAATGCTTATAACTAATTTAGGGCAGAAAGAGAAAACTTCTTTGGTTTGTTTTAGTTCTTCTTTTGATATAGAAATGTCACATTGATAAATGCATTCCCAAAAACCTAACCAAATTAAAGTAAAATTCGATTAACAAAAGTCTACATTTCGTGGAGCGCAGCGCTGAGCTTGTGTTTGTGATGCCTGCACAATGCTGTCATAAAATTTGAACAATTTTGTCGAGTGCCTCCTAATGGCAAGTTCGTGTTGGAAACTAATTAGTTTTAAGTAATATCGATCAATGGATGGACGTGTTTGATGACAGCGTTGTGTATGGCACAAAATGAAAATGCAGAATATAATTTAAATCCTGTTTAACTTCAAGGCTCATCCAAACGCTTCAGCCTGCACCATTTGGCAGGACACCAAGAAAGATAAAAAGCATAGCAAAGACAAGGGCACATTATGCGCCCATATAATGAAATAAACGATGCGCCGTCGGAACGCGCCAAAGACAAACGACAAAGACATCAAGGACATTAAGCCAGGACAATGGCGGGCTGTGCTATCAATAACGAAATTACACTCCACACGCTCCATTCATGGGCATTTAATACCTTAACTTACCTCCAACATATTGCGGCGATTTGTATCGCATAAATTCCGACAGCCAATCTCCGTTGACATGTACCAACCGCTGAATGTGGTGGCCGTAAACTGAATGCCGCCCACATCGAACAGCATGCTGGACACTGCCGGCAGGGCATACCAGCGTAGACTCAAATCCGTAAACCACTCGAATCTGAAAAGGAAACAAAGAGAAGGGGGGAATCAGCTTTATTTGGTGTCACTTGTTTGCATTTTGCTGTTATTGCTGATGCTGCTGCTGCTGCTGTTTTTGATGCAAATCCGCTGAATACACTTGTCACAACTCGGTCAACTGTTGGTGGACCCGATTTTCAACTTGTGTTGCGGAAAATCAAACAATTATGTTGTGACCAGCTCTTCAAAGTTTAGGAGGGAAATCAGGTGACACAGATGAATCAATCAAATTGGTACAAATGCTTGTAATACACTGAATTAGTAGCTTCAATCACTTAAGGTATCCACTTGTAGATACATAGACAACAAAGGACCTTAAGAAGCTTTTCATAGCTACTTATTTCACAGCTGATGCAATTGGCTGGTGAAGGTGGCCTTTTGTATGAAAGATTTTTTAATATCAATTATTTTTAAAGATAAATCCAAACCAAGTTGAAAAAGCTTGAAAGTTTCAATATTACACATACGCACTGTTGCCTATTATCTTTACATATTTATACCCTAGCAAAGGGCATTTTGCCCAGAACACATCGAAATATTCATTTCCGACCCCATAAACCATATATATTCTTGATCAGAATGACGAGCTGAGTCGATTGAGCTTTGTCTGTCTGTTTCCACGCGAACAAGTCTCTCTATTTTAAAGCTATCGAGCTGAAATTTTGCACAGCGTCTTTTTTTTTTGCTGTACGCTACTAATATGTCGAAACCGGCCGGATCAGATGACTATATCTCATAGCTCCCATAGGAACAATCGGTCGGAAACTAGTTTTAGTATGAAAAACTTTTTTCTTTTCAATGGAAACGTCTCCAAACTTTGTATTCTTGGGTTTTCTATGTATTTTTATCATTTTGCCAAGTTTGATGAATATCGGACAACTATATGGTATAGCTGCCATACAAAAGATAGGTCTGAAAAACAGTTTTAGTAAGGAAAATGTTTTTGTTTTCAATGGTAGCGTCTTCAATTTGTGCAATTACTTAGTTTATGTACTTTCACACAGTTCTACAAAGTTTTGGTAAAATCGGAAAACCATAGCATATGGCTGTTATAGAAACGATCGTTCAAAAACTAGTTTAAGTGAGAAAATCCTTTTTGTTTTCAATCAGCTACGGCTCAATTTTGCCAATTTTCATCAAAATCAGATGAATATATCCAAAAAAAAATATGTCCAGCTCAAAAAATATATGGCAAATAAAGATTAAGGTCAACACTGCGTATGAGTAATATAAAAAACTTTAGAGCCTCATCGCTATCATTAAAACCATAACTATTTCAACTATTTTTTGATTTTTCATTATATTTGCCCCATAAACTTGCGAATCAAGAAGAACCAAGTATGATCTTGGATTTTCCAAACAAAAATGAAGTATGCTCTTATGTACGTATACTTATTTCAATGAGTTGTACAGGCCGGTTTTCACTTTCGACTAAATTTGTCGAATTCGAATTCCGTTAAGTGGTTATTGTGTAAAATTGATGGAGTAAATCGGCCTAAAACCTTTCAAATTGACTACGTCCTATTAAAAGGAAGTGAAAAATCATAGTTTTGATTAAGATTGTATAAAAGAAAAGGCCACATTTACCAAACTCGAATTCACAAAAGTCAACCGTCACATGACAGCCTTCGTTTTCTTGTACATTACTTGCCTCAAACTTTGTAACATTGTTGCAGAGTATAAAAATCTCATAAAGCTAAAACATATGAGTATCCATATTTTGAATGAAGCTCAGTGCCAACCAATATGCGAGATTTTAATTTAAAACGCATATTTGTAACCAACAATCAATGCACAGCATTTCCCCCTTACATGTTCGCTATTAACAACAAAAAACCGCCAAAGGAAATTCCTGAATTAATCTGCAGTTCTGCTATTAAGTTCCACAAATCGTTTCCATTTCACATTCGACCATTATTTACTCACTTGGGATGACTCAGCGGCACTTCCAATATCAATTCGGGCGGGTAATCAAAATAGTCAGGATCATGACCATTGGCCGATACCACCAGTGGCAAAATGTCCCACTCGCTGCCCTTGCTCTTCCAGCCCAATTTGATGCAGACCTAAAAACGAAAGAGACAACATCAAATAAATTCGAAGCAAAATCGAAAATCAACACGAAGCCTGTGGCAGAGAGAGAGACCCGGACATAAAAAGTGACATGTGTAAAAATAAATGGGCATACTTTCGGGCGGTTTTACATGCAAATACATCTCCGCTCGCTCTGGCAACATCTGCCATCGATGCCATATTTGTGTGCGTATTTATTGACAGCTTTGTTCACATTGTTGTTTGTTTGTTCGGTTCGGTTCGGTTTTGGCGTATTTAAAAAGAGATTTATTACACCGAGTTTGTAGAACTTTTGTCAGGGCACCATCATGGCCCAAGCCAACTTGTTGGCTTTAACCGAACGGAGGGGATGTGGGTAGAATGGGAGGCGAAGATTAAAGGGCGAAGCCAATTGAGGCGTGTAAATATTTTGATGGGAAAAAATCTGGTATTTATGCATGTAAATTGATAGGTGGATTACAGATGATAAATAAGCAAGCAAGCCGGCTTGTTAAACAAATGCAAATGTGTACAGATAGGGTATGAATATTCCATGGCTCTTTAATGAAAACGCATGCCAAAAAGTATGCTACGAATTCCACTCACCTCCGTAAACTCCACATTCATCGGATCACCAATTATCTTGCCGTCCGTCTGCTTATAACCTGCATACGAAATCAATTGACTGTTCCAAATGCGGTAATCGTGTCGAGCATCTGTGCGCTGTGGAAATATGGTGATGGCAGATCTGTAATAAGAGCCAAACAAAACCAAACAATTTATGTGTGTGTATAAATATCGGCTCACACAACTTTAAAGTTCAACAAAAGTTTCAACAACTTTTCCCACCATCATAAGCTTCTCCCATCTAACGTGAGCAAAGTCAAAAGTGCAATACAAACAAACAAATGAAGCGTCGAAGGGGAGGGTGGGGAGGGAGGAGATGCTTTTCAAATATTTATGCCACAAATTGGCAGCTCACTTTGTACACACAAACACACACACACAGACACACACACGGCGTTCAATTCATTGCCAATTAGTAAGCAAAATTATTTTGCAATCATTTTTGGCCAAATATTCACCCAAAAATTTCAGTGCTAATATCATGAATTGAGTAGATTAGGTCATGCCATTTTTCGCACAAATGAAATTTTTAGTTACTTTTTATGTCTATCAAAACATCTAGGGGGAATTTTCGAAAATTTGTAAAATGATTAGCGCGTCCGACATTATATTGTTCGTTTCGTCTAATTAGCATAAGCGGACAAATTGCCGTGTACATTAATTAGCAATTTGTGGTATGACAATCAAATTTTGAAACAAAGGCTATAATTAGTAATTAGTTTGTGCAAAATGTAAAAAGTATGCAATGTTTTGTTCTTAGTACAAAAAGGCATCCATTTTGTATGATTTTCTAATAGAAAATTGTTTATGCATTCCCCATTTTCCTAGGCTTTAATCACACATACATAAAGCCAATCCTTAGATTCTCTCATTCTCTTGGGTCAGAGATGTTCCTTTCACTGAACAGTTTCACTATTTCTTTGTTTCATAGAGAGTTAACTTACTCAAATTGTTCAGTAATCAAGTTGTTCTGTTGTTCAGTTGTTCCGTTGTTTAGTTGTTGATCAGGTCACTAAACAACTCTCTGAACAACTGACAAAGCAGGAGATACTGAACATCTTGTGCCAGCTGCAGCGAAGATAGATTTTGAGTAAATGTTACAAGGGCGCTATCTAGCCCACTATTTCCGTTTAGTATTAGAGACTCCACTAATCCACTACCGCCAGATTTTCCAGCACCTAAGTCTTATTGGTGGTTAACGTCGAAGCAATGAATCAAGAAAAATGTCTGTCAGAGTTCTATATCGATCGGTATAGAATTGAACTCCAGCGAATCTGATGAAAGTCGAAGATATGTTGTACTTTTTAACTTACAAATCTTAAGGTACTGTGTTTATACGTCAGTATAATAGTGCCAGTCTTTGTTTTTCTTTCGTAATCATCTCATCTTTCTTAATCAATTCAGGCCAGAAATGGCCTTAATCTCATCTTAAGATGAGTCATTCTAATAATATCAGTGCATCGTTATACCGTTGCAGAGGGTATATTAAAATTGTCCAGATAGAATAGGATAGGATGCAACGCATAGAAAGAAGCATTTCCCACCATATAAAGTATATATAGTATTCTGGATCAGCATGACGAGCTGAGTCAATATAGCCATGACGATTTCCTCCTTCCGTTTGAAGCTATCGTATTTGTAGTACAAATACGCTGCACAAGTATCAAAACCGGCCAAATTGGATGACCATAGCATATAGCTGCCATAGAAATGATCGATCGAAAAACTAGTTTTAGTGAGAAAAACTTTTTGTTTTCAAAGAAAACGCTTCCAAACTTTGTATTTCTTAGTTTGCTTTGCTTTCCTCTGATTCCACTAAGTTTGGTCGAAATCAGACATCCATATAGTATAGCTGTCATATAAAAGTGGAGTCTGAAAAGTAGTCTTAGTGTGAAAAACTTGTTTGTTTTCAGTGGAAATGTCCATCAAATTAGTTAGAAAAACTTTAAAATTTTGCACGTTTACCGACACGAATTAGTCCACAGTTCCAAAGATTGTTGGTCCATGCTTCTGTGGTCAAATTTAATTTATTTTAATTTTATAGAATTTTATTTATATAGAAATTTTTGATAGAGCAAAGGGCTGCGGATTTGTTGATCTTGTCCTTAGATTTTTCGAGCTGTATTTTTGTTTCAGGAAGCTTCTCTTATCTACGATCTGCAATCAATTGAAATGACATCTATTTTGAGCTTTGCAGGCGCTTACACATGTATGGAAGCAGTTGACAAAAACAGTGCAAACTGCTAGCACCCTTTTTATCGAAATTTTCTGCAAATTGTGTTGCCTATATAAGATGTGCATATGTCTGCCTATAGCTAAGTTTGGGACTACGAAAATGTTTCATACTTCAAGCAATGGAAATTGTGAACCAGTATCAAGGTGTGATGGAAGTCTGTAAGGACTTTGCTTCCATTGATTTTCAAATCGCTTGATAAGTCTGTATTTAACATTTTCTTTTATAATATTTTGTAAATAAAGTTTTTTCTAGTCAAACCTAAAGCCCATTTAAACAGCTTAACAGCAAGCTTTGCGAACAATTGTTAGAATGAAATTTTCCATAATAAAACAAGTAAAAATTCTAATTCATTTAATGCAGCCTTTTTAGCATAGCATACAAATTTTTTTTAAGCACAAGAGATTTAACTTAATTTCAGTTTTTAAATTATATTTTGAAATTTGATAAGTAAGCAACGACTTATAAAATATCTTGCGGGTTAAGCACTTACCTTAAATTGCCTTTGTTGGTGGCATATTTAATGTGATTGCAAATAGCTTCGAACATGCCACTTGTGGTTGTCACATAACGACAGTCAAAAACCTGCAAAATAGAGTTGAAAATGTCATATGAGTAAAGCCTTAAATTGTCAGTGCAAATCCGACCAAAAATTCTCAATGCAGTTCAGATATGGCAGTAGCAAAAACGCAAACAAAAAACATTCAATTGTTTAACATGAATTTCAACAAAAACATAACGTCATGAACTTTAACAAAAATATAATAAAACGACAGAAACTAAATCAGTTTAGTGCTGGTGGGAGATGCCAACGGGGCGTATGATAAATGTGACCAAAATGTTCGTTGTAACTTCTATATTTTTGCCTAGTTGCTGTGTGTTCATTATGGAGTGAGTTGTTATAACTTGTTCTCACTGCATTGAAACCCTTTTTCAATTATTTCGCTTCAATGAATTTTTTGTCAGTCTCTCTGTGTGTGTGTGTGTGTGTGTGTGTTTTCACACCTGTTTTGCGGTTTATCATTTAAGGGAAATGAGCACTTACACTTGGCATTATGGATTTTCTGTGTTTTCAATTCAACCTCAATCCCTTTTTTTTTTATTATTTAACTTCTTTCTTTGTTGGGTCTGAACCATGTGAATGGTTTTTCCTAATTAAATTTGAGTGTGAACCCTTTTTTGTTCAAGTATTTGTACCCTCACACGCACATTTAATTTAATTTAAAACCAAGTTTTTGGGCCGCTGGGTTTTTGTTTCTCAAGTGTTATTGGATAACTTTTTCCAACTTTTTCTAGTATTTTATGAAAAGTCATGGCATAAAATGAAATTATCAGTGCAAATATTTTTCTGCTTCATCATTTAAAGGAAAACTATGAGAGAAACTTGAGAGTTGTAGATAATGGGTATGTACGGTGTGTTAAGTACTTGAATTCAAAATGATGCAAATATTGTATATTAAAAACTATTAAGTATCATTGTGACTAAACAAGAATATGTCACTGTTTGTCAAAATTTCATATTTTACATTCAGCAGACTTCTTTCTAAGAGTCATTCTTTTAGAACTATCATTAAGGTATATTAACTGGGATGAAGCAGACTTAGCCTGCCAATTTTTGCAACTATTTAAAAATAAGTTTATGTGAAGGTCTTTCATATAAAAGTATAAAAAAGTAATTTCTAAACCAGCGTTGATTTAGATTTTCGGTTAATCTTTCCAAACATTTTTACGATTTTTTTAAGCGAAGATATATTTTATACTAACTAAAGGTAATCCGATTATCTTTCAATGGCAGCTTCCTCTTTTGTTAGACGTGTCGCGACGTGCCATGAAATATCGCACTGTAATTGGTCATCGATTTGTACAAATCGCTTATAAAGTTTAAAAAAACCGTTATCCTTTGAAATATCTAAAACAAAGAAACCAAGCGAACGAAATTCAAACGAAAATTACAAAAAATATAAGCTGAACTGTGCTGTCAAATGAAATAACCGCCTACTGCACCACTTGCTGAACCATAACTGAATTGAACATTGCCTTGATTAACGTATTAACGTAGCTTGAGAAAAATATTGATGAGTTATATCATTTAGGACTAGTATTAGATAATGCAGAATATTATGTGCTTATGAAGTAAATTTTAACGTGTCACAAGGGTCAAATATCGAGAATCTTAGTGATGTGGTATTTATTTGAAAATATAAATGGAATCCAGAACCCTCGAATACTTTGCGTTTGACAATTGCTTCACGTTCCTCTTAGCGTGACACAGGTGACTCCGGTGCATTCAACTAAAACTAAAGTAAATCGGACTTACAAAAGCAAAATCCCAAAGCTTACAAGTTGTAAGTAACAACAAAAACAAATTAAAAAGATGGGAAAAATATTGCCTCAACTGCAAAGATATGCCAAAGATTTGCCTGCCTTTGTGTATGAGTGTATAATTACGTTGTGTTTTGTTAAGGGCATTTTTAAGGAGATGCTTGGAAACGTGCGTGAGCCTTCTAACATCGTGCATGGTTCGTGAGTGACCCAAAATGCTTCAAGAATTACGTGCGCAGGTCGTGAGACAGGACATTTTTATTTCGTGAGTCGTTCGTGACGTTAAATATAATTCCCTCACTTGCACAGCTCTTTTTATACCCTTTTGCACAGAAGTTTGCAACGCATTGAAATTTTCATTTCCGACCCCATAAACCATATACATTCTTGATCAGGGTGACGAGCTGAGTCGATTGAGCTTTGTCGGTCCGTCGGTCCCTCTGTTTGTCTGTCTGTCTATTTCTACGCGAACTAGTCTCTCAGTTTTAAAGCTATCTAGCTGAAATTTTGCACAGAGTCTTCTTTTTACTGCACACTACTAATATGTCGGAGCCGACCGGATCGCATGACTATATCCCATAGCTCTCATAGGAATAATCGGTCGGAAAACTAGTTTTAGTGAGAAAAACTTTTTTCTTTTCAACGGAAACGTCTCCATACTTTGTAATCGTATGTTTACTTGATATTTTTTTTATAATTCTACCAAATTTTATTAAAATCGGACGAACTATATGGGTATAGCTGCCATACAAATGAAAGGTCTGAAAAACAGTTTTAGTTAGAAAAACTTTTTTGTTTTTAATGGTAGCATCCAGCAATTTTGTATTTCTTTGTTTCACATGCTTTCACATAGTTTTACAAATTTTTCGCCAAATCGAATGACTATATCATAAAGCTCTTATACGAAGGATAGGTCGGAAAATGGGAAAAAGAGTTTTTTTTTTTTAATTATTTAAGCGAGCACTTGCAAGGGTAGAAAAAGTTAGCTTAGCTTTCTCGTTTAAAAGCCTCTAGTATTCTTGACTTACTGACTAGGCCACTATCAGGCAAGCGATGTGGTGTAACAATGCCTAAGAGACTCTAACTATCGTTCAGTTAAGTAACATTCAATCCGATACTTAAAACCAGTCGAACTTACTGCAACAATATCCCTTATTCGGGTATTTCTTTCAGCACACTTAAGCAGGAAGTTGAATACAATTTGTACGTTATGTCAGATTTTATGAAGCTAAGTTACATTTTCAAGGTGACTGGGGTGTCAGTAACGAAGGCAACTTCCGGGCTTGTGTCTCTTGCCTGTCTCTTACACATTTTCAAATCATTCAAGCGTAAATGCAAATCTTTTCACACATTGCTAGGCACACACAGACCCACACACCCTCGCACGCACACAGCCAACTACTGATCATTATAATTTGTATAAATATATATATATTTATACTACAAACATATGAATAAATCTCTGTGTGTGCAGACACTGAAAATTGGGGAAAATTATAATTTACGTAGGATTTTCATTTCAAATGTTTACTTTGTTTTCACGCCTCGCTTCTGGGGCGTTTCTCTTTTTTTTTGTTTTATTGCCATTTTGTTAAAACACGCATAAATCTTGAATAATGATGATGCCCTGAAGAAAATGCAAATGTACGAGTATGTAGAAATGTTGACTGTCAACTGCCGTCTGTGATTTGTGCTCTGACAAATTTTGCTAGACTATTTTGGGTGCCACTTGGTAGACATGTAATATTTTTTACTTAAAATGACTTGACGAATTGTTATGATGATTTGTTGAACCAAGTGGCAAATATTAGATTAGCTTAAAAGTCATTGGAAAGTTCTGGGGTTCTTTCGTTTTATTTACCTACATAAATTTTCGAAAATCATAAATCAAAATTGTCACACACTCACCTGCAGCTTTGACCATTGGATGCGTCCAATGCAACGCGAAGAATTACGCCAGGCCAATTTGGCACCATAAATAAGCTCGGTTTCGCTTAACTGATAGTGTCCCGATGTCTCGATTGCTTGGCGCACCTGCTTCCAGCGTGCTTCATGGGCAGCCGACGAGGAGCTTCAAGCGAATGGATTAATTAGAATTTATTTAAATATATTTGCCCATAAATTTGTCTCTCTCACCGTTTTATCGAGGTGAAATACTGGTCCAAAAAATCTTTGGCATGTTCCAAAACCACATCAGATTTACGTGTCTCCACCGGCGCATTGCCAATGTTCATAATGCTGCTCGTACAGGTGGCCTTCGAACAGGATAATATCTGTGGAGAGACAAATGAAAATAATTATAAATAAATAAGTCATCAAACTGGGAGAGCGAGCTGTTTTTGGTGGCTGCCTTAATTAAAAATATAATTGCTAATCTCTGGGTAATTAAATTTTTATTGCCAATTTTCAGTGAAAGCGAAGTAGAAAAAAATGAAGATGAATGGCAGCTAGAGGAAGTTGTTGGACACAACAAAACAAAACAGTCATGAAAACGAAATTAAATAAAAGACACACAGTGGCAAATCGGGGTCTGGAAACGTTTAAAAAACATTTCACTGTCAATTACGGATGCTCTCTTCTCTCTCTCTCCTCTTTTTTATGATGCGTGTCGCTGTAATTTTCATTTGCTCAGTCTCGATTCACCTCGCAGCACAGCAAAAGCTTTGCCTGCAAGCTGCCTTTTACGATTTCTTTTCCTGACGGTTTAATTTACTCAACGCCTCCTTGTCGCAGGTAAAAGCCAAAGACACCCGCGGTCATAATTAGTTTGTTTTTCCAGGCAGTTGAGCTCTCGAATTGGCTTAGAGCAGAAGCAGAAGACGAAGTGTGGGTAGAAAGCCTGTCAAGTGCTCTCAAGTGTGCTTGTGCTTGCCCTTGTTGTTTGTGTGTGTGTTTTTAAAATACTAACTAGGAAATTTCATGGCACAATGCCTGCGACAATTCTATTACACACCCACTCACGCCCACCCCCGCACACACACACACACACACAGTTTAGCTTCAGGATATAATTGTGAGAACTGTTCAAGTGGTAAAGTAGTTGGTTGACTCTTGAGAAAATTAAACGAACCCCAGATGAGGTGTGTGGCTGTTGAAGAGTAAAAGTGAAAGTTTTCTACTTTCTAAAAAGAAAAAGCCTGGGGTGTAATTTGCATACGTTACGGACTGATTAACAGGGCGGCTATTTAGATTTCTGTTTTTAACAAAGCGGAAAGTAGCTTCTTTGGGATTAGAAACTTATGCATAATGTTTAAGGTAGGATTTAAATATAAGGAAACTCAATTGTTGATTTAAGCTAAAGTTTTAGAAAATTCATTTAGACTATTTTTAGCTTTAATTGAAATTGTTTATATGAGAAGACCCCCCAAAAGTATGCAATGAAATGAATAAATATTATTAGATACCAATTATTTTGCAATCAGAGTTAATATCTTTTGTATAGAAGGTGAACATATGAATACGGTTACTTAATCAGGTATAACAAAACTAGGAAACCGATTGCCTAATCCCAAGTGAATTGAGTTTGAGTAAAACACAGATTTGCTTATCATTTACAAGTAAATTTATGCAACTTGAAGTCGAAATCGAAACGAAAATCGACGCGGAATTTGGTATAGAGCTCAGTTAATGATCGATATTTCCATCAATGATTTAATTATTTTATTAACCAATCAGAAAAATATAGGAAAGTTTACTTCCGCTCTGCCGAAGTTTGTATGCCCTTTTCTAACTAATTTGAAGGACATTTCCACTGAAAACAAACAAGTTTTTCTCACTAAGACTACTCTCTGAGTATACTTTTCTATGACAGCTATACTATATAGATGTCCGATTTCGACCAAACTTTGTGGAATCATGTAAAAGCATAGCAAACTAAGAAATACAAAGTTTGAAGGCGTTTTCTCTAAAAACAAAAAAGTTTTTCTCACTAGAACTAGTTTCTCGACCGATCATTTCTATGGCAGCGATAACCTATAGTCATCCGATTTTGACAAAACTTTGAAGAATTGTGTGAAAGCCTAAAAAATAACTATATGCCAATTTAAAAGAGGATTGCATTGAAAACAAAAAAGTCTTTCATACCAAGACTATTTTTTCAACCTAACTTTTCTATGACAGCTAAACTATATAGATGTCCGATTTCGACCAAATTTGGCAGAAACATGGAGAAGCATTGAAAACTAGGAAATGCAGAGTTTGGAGACGTTTGCACTAAATACAAAAAAGTTTTTCTTACTAGAACAAGTTTATCGACCGATGTTCCTATGGCAGCTAAATGTTATAGTCATTCGATCCGGCCGGTTCCGACAAATGTGCAGCGTATTTGTACATAAAAAACTTCATGCAAAGTTTGGTTGCGATTTCTTTAAAACTGACCAAGGAGATAGCATAGAAACAGACAGCGAGACAGATAAAGCTAAATCAACTGAGCTCGTCAAGAATATATATACTTCCTGTGGTCGAAAATGATTACTTCTATGCGTTACAGACCTCTGAACAATTTCAATATACCCTCTGCCATACCCATACAAATATACAGAAATTGGCAACACTGCGTATGAGTGATTCAAAAAAACTTTATACCCTCGGCGTGCCACTTAAAACTAAATTTTGTTCTACTTTTGTTGTTGAGATAGACGTATTATACACCAAAGCGCATCAGACAGGGCGGCGGTCAGGTCATGGACGGTCAGGTCATGGACAGGACAGGTCATGGTCTGACCTTAAAAATTTCATACTCAGGAAGTCCGCCCTAATGTACATAAATCTCTTAAACAACAATCATTTCTAGTTTTGTAAGCTTCTTTACATGCGTTTCAGGAGAAGACCATGGTTTTACTCAAGCGCTTGTACAATCTACCTTCAGCTCTGTACCAAAGATACAAAGAGAATTTTAAGTTTGTACAAATTTGCCATAAGGAAGCATCCCCTTCGCTATAAAAATAACATATGGTTGCACTCAAAAAAAAAATCAATCCGAAACGGGACAAAAAACGAGGTGATCCCCGATATTCCGGAGATAATCCCGGAAAAAGGTTGATTTCACTTCCACTTTTTTTTAATCCCTAAAAACAAGATCACTTCAAGCCTGCCTCCGGGATTACCCTGTTTTCAATCCCGATTTCTGATTTTTATACTCTGTATACTCTATGTACCTACGAGTATTATAAGTTTGTGCAAAAGTATGTAACATCCAAAAGGAAGCATCTCCGACCCCATAAAGTATATATATTCTTGATCAGCATCAACAGCCGAGTCGATATAGACATTTCCGTCTGTCCGTCCGTTCGTCTGTCTGTCCGTATGAACGCACAGATCTCAGAGATGGTAAGAGATAGAGGTTTGACATGTATGGGACATATGCTTCTAATGTCTGCAGGCAGATCAAGTTTATTTTCAATTTTGGCCACGCCCCCTCCCGCCCTCGCAATTTAGAAAAAACGTCATATCTCCCACAGTTTTGAAGATAGATGGCTTGTTCCTTCTGGACATATTTAGTTATTAGGATATAATATCGATCCGCCAAAGTAATGAAGAAGATCGGATGAACGGTTTTCGAGTTATGATCAAAAAAAGAATTTTCTTGGTACAGAGTATGTTATAATCGGGCTTGACAGACTTTCTTTCTTGTTTTTTCTGTGTGATTGTGATTTTCATCAACAGATGAGTCTGTTTGGCTTACGGGATTGTTTTTCCCAGATGCTTACAACGCATGGAAATATTCATTTCCGATCCCATTAACTATATATAAAATATATATATATTCGTGATCAGAGCGACG
This sequence comes from Lordiphosa andalusiaca, assembly GCA_035044965.1. Taxonomy (NCBI): domain Eukaryota; kingdom Metazoa; phylum Arthropoda; class Insecta; order Diptera; family Drosophilidae; genus Lordiphosa; species Lordiphosa andalusiaca. Next base: position 1,971,338 of record JAWNNM010000660.1, read on the forward strand.
AGCTAAGTCAATTATGCTTTGTCCCCGAGTCTGTTGGTCTGCCTGTTGCTACGAAATTTTGGACTGAATCCTCTTTTTACTGCACGCTGCTGAAATATTGGAACAGATCGTATCGGGTGTTTTAGGAACATTCGGTTGAAAAGTGATTTCTAGTGAGTAAAACTCTTTAGTTTTCAATATAAACTCCTAAAAACTTGGAACTTAGTAGTTCTCTATATTATTTTTGTAACTTCACCAAGTTTGATAATAATCGGACCCATGTACATCAAAAGGGTTCGGTTCTATGTGTCTCCATGCAGGACACATATAACAAATCTTTTCTCTACTTTTGATTGAGCATGAAACTCACATTTGAACATATAATTTTTAATCAAAAGTTAGGATTTTACTTTTCAGCTGCATTTGATGTTTAAACTTCAACCACAATTCACTGCAGCTTAAACTTAAAGTCAAACCACACACACAAACAAACATTATGTGGCAAAGCACCGAACAAAAATGTTACTCCCCCCCCCCCCCCCCCCCCCCCTCCCTCAGCCCCCTCTGTTGTTCATAAACTTTGCCAATTTTCACTCAGCTGCTTGGCAGACAAATTTATGCACATGGCAAACAAGCAACTGAAGGAAATGTTACCAAAAAACAAATACAACCTACACACCTAGGACACATTACAAAATTTGTGATAATTATTCTTCATCATGGCACAGCCACCACTTTACATGACTTTTACTTTTCTTTTTGTTTTTCCCCAAAGTAAAGACAAATCTCATATATTAATTTAACCAAAATCTCGGGTTTTCATGCAAAGCGGCGCAAATGAATTTCGCGAGCAAACGGAAAATGCAAATAATTGCAAGCTCCGTCCAAAATTGTTTTATGTAAATAAATAAAAACAGCAACAACAACAAGAGCAACTTGCAACTTGTTCCGGAAACGGAAATTGTTGCAGCTGCCTGGCGTCAAATAAATACGAACAGGCAACCAAACTCCACACGAACAGTGTGCGGGCAAGAGCAAGCCGCTTAAAGTTTGGCGTGTAAGTTGGGCCTCGCCTCGATGCCACGTGCCGCCCATTTTTTTGGGGGAATGAGCAAATGAACGTGAGGCAGAGGAGTGCAACTCCCTGGACGTGCTGCTGCTTGTTCACGCCAAATTTGTACATCGTTTTTTTTTTGTTTGGGAACTTTATGCTCTTCTTAAAAAGAAAAGTGGAGAATAACTGCAGCATGTTGGTTTGAGCCATTAAGAATACAAGATGCACTATATAACTAAGCATGGCAAAAATGACAAATAACTTTATAATTTCATTCAAGTTTTGGTCGCTGTTGTTCCCAGCTGTGTCAGCTGTTGTATGTGCCAAATATGATATCTGCTTAGAAAAGATATTTAAAAGCTCTGCATTAGATTTCTATAGTTTTGTGTATTAACATAAATCCCACTTTGATATAAATACAATTTGTAATTGGCTTCTGGGCAAAAACGCATAATAGAATCAGCCAACTCTTTGCATTCAATTTTCGCAGACATCTTTCTCGCCATTTCAACTTTAGTAGCTTATTTCTTTACCCAGACAAACTTCAAGTTCAAGCAGCAGCTTCTTGTTACAAAAATAGTTTTGTTTTTGTTAACTTCCTTAACTACTCCCGATTCCCACTTCTTCCCTTTCCATGCACCTCCAGGCATTTGAAATGCATTGCTGGTAAAATGAAAATAGCAATTCAAAGGAAGAACTGGCATTTAAATGCAGCAGCACACAAATGAAATTAAAATAAATTTCATAGCAATGCGAATGTCGGCACTGCCCGACTTTCATATACCTGTTACGCGGGGGAATTAAAACCTTTGATTATGTTAATTAGCAGAGCATTAACATTAATGTAAATATTTCATCAATATGTTAGCAGCTGGCATATGACTTCCGATCTTTATATGAAGCATAATATGAACTCGACATCTAAAAATTTGGTGTATGGTTCGGGCTATAAATGGATTTCAATTGATCGAGTCGGGAGATTGAGAATTCACCAGCTGAATACCCTCGAGACGCGGAGCGACGCTCCATTATATGGTTAGAGTTGGGTTCCTGTGAAAGCATTAACATTTAAATACCTATAACCTTGCCAAATAAGTTTTGAAGAATCTAAGGGATCTGACCTTACTACCGACTTTATTTTAAAACCTCAATATGATTCTTTCTTTTTTAGTATGTGTAGTTTCGCTGAAGTGTAAGCCACATAGTTTTTGTATGCAAGTATTAAAGCTCTTGGACCAAGAAAAACGAGCTAATAAGTTCATACTTGGAACAAGAAATTCAGTCTTGGATTTCAAACTTTCATTCATTATATAAATTCTGACATCAATCTTTGTCTATGTTTGCTTTGACTGTAGACGCACGTCTTAATGGAAACTTATACATAATTTCTGTGAGAAGGTTGAGTTAAGTTTCAAGACGTTTGGCATTGCATTGATCTAAAAAATTGAGAAAACAGCTAGTATTTATTTTGATCTACTCAAACATTCAAATTTTGGTTGCTCCAGCTCTTCTAGTCTGTGAAACGTAGATGTCCTTACAACCGGACAAACAGAAGGACAGGACTATCTGGACGCGACTGTTAATGCTTATTGAAAAATATATATATATTTTATGATATCTTACTACCTCTTCTACAACCTGTTACATACATTTGCACAACTTAAGTATACCCCATTTACTCTACTAGTAAAGGGTATTAAAAGTACAACGAAAAGTTTTCATATTTTCATAGCCAACGGATTTTGAGCTAAAGTGGCTCAATTCATAAAAATAAAATTATGTAAAGAATTACTGATTTAGTTAATTAAGCCAGCTGACTGGGCCAAATGTGTAACAAAGGGGGAGATAGTGAAATTATATGAATAAGTAACAATAATATTCATATTTCAAGGATGTATCTGTTTGTAGTCAATGCATTTCGGTATTTAACTTTCTTCATGACCAGCGACCTTTCATTTTTCTGGATAAAAGTACTTGTATGGATATGTAAAGACGTACATTTTAACAAATCATGACTATTTTAGGAAGAGAAATTGTTGCTTATAACTAGACAGCCGAATTTGCATATTTCTAAACCGATATTAATCCCAGTAAATTTGGAAAAATATGTATTTAAACAAATTTTCTCACATCATTTTGTCGTTTGCTGTCCTTCCAGTTCTTGAAATAATTATTTAATGAATCTTGGATTTGAGTGCAGATTTTTTTGGAATTTGATTATTGGAATTTTATAAACGCAAAAGGTCAGCACATCATTTAGTGCCGATTTCTTATCTTCTACATAGCTGCTATGTGTCAGATAAACTAAGATTTTGCTCTGTTATTTGTAGGTTTATGTGATAGATAGTTCTATGTAGCAGATTAGAAAACGGTCCTAAGTGTTGTTCACATTTACTTTGGCTTACTAGAATGAAAATCTGTTTAACAAGAGAGCTAAGCTTACTTCGTCCGTGCCGAAGTTTTTATACCCTTGCATGTGCTCGGTTAAAAATGTTCAAAAATACTCTTTTTCCCATTTTCCGACCGATCGTTCGTATGGGAGCTATATGATATAGTCATCCGATTTGGCCAAAAGTTTGCACAATTATGTAAAAGCATGTGAAACAAACAAATTCAAGATTGCAGGATGCTACCACTAAAACCAAAAAAGATTTTCTAACTAAGACTGTTTTTCAGACCTATCTTTTGTATGGCAGCTATACCATATAGTTGTCCGATTATAATAAAACTTGATAGAATTATAAAAAAACATAGAAAATCTACGATTACAAAGTTTGGAGACGTTATCGTTGAAAAGAAAAAAGTTTTTCATACTAAAACTAGTTTTCCGACCGATTGTTCCTATGGGAGCTATGAGATATAGTCATCCGATCCGGTCAGTTTTGACATATTAGTAGTGTGCAACAAAAAGAAGACTCTGTGCTTAATTTCAGCTCGATAACTTTTAAAGTGAGAGACTAGTTCGCGTAGAAACGGACAGACAGACAGACGGACGGACGGACAAGGCTCAATCAACTCAGCTCGTCACCCTGATAAAGAATATATATAGTTTATGGGGTCGGAAATGAATATTTCTATGCGTTGCAAACTTCTGGGCAAAATTATAATACTCTTTGCAAGGGTATAAAAATATGTAAAATCTGCTTTCTACTTATAACCTGCTCATCTCGGTTTTAAAGAACTTAAGGACGCTGCCGTTACTACAACTTCATTTTAAAACCTAATTATGTTTCTTTATTTTTCAGTATGTGTCGTTTTGCTGAAGTGTAATCAACATAGTTTTTATGTCCGCTTAAGTGGCATCAAAACACAATTTGCGCCCGGCCATATGCCAAAATCAACTCCAAAGCCGAATATTCAAGGTGGCAAGATCACGTGGGACCAATTGGGCGTAGTGTCCATTGAGCTGCTACATCCTTCTGAAGAAATCACAGGCCAACTGTACCAAATTCATTTGTGCGGATGAGCCAAGCATTGCAGCAGAACGGCCAGAACAAGAGCAAAGGCACTACAAGGTAATTTCTTCAACAAGACATCTATCTCAAAAAATTTATGTGTATTAATAAAATTTCCATTTTAGGTTATGGTTATTAAAATCTAAACAAGGTTACAAAACGGTCCTGAACCGAACCCCGGAAAGCTTCGGAGTTTCCGGTAACCTCTTGGAACATGGTTTTCTTCAATGAATAACTTTGTAGCGTTATAAAATTGGGTAAGTGGTAACTATAATTAATAAGATTCATTCGTGAATTGATTAACTTGTTAAGAGCTTTGCTTCTCCACAACTATAGGTCTTTGAAAAATAACCAAAAACCCAAAAAAGTCTCAGCAATCTAAGAATCCATGAGCCAAGTTTAGGAATGGTTTGAAAACCAAACCTTTTTAATCAAAAAACTTAAAAAAAACTTTTCAAAATTATAAATTCCATAAATCCCAAACCATTAACTCTATTCAGAAAGTTAGAAGAGCTAAGAGAAAAACCAAGTTTAAACTACAATTTAATGATAAGTTAAGCGTATAATTTTCAGCTCCCCTCCCTCCCTTCACACCTGCCCCAAGAATCAAGATGCAAAAGTTTCTCCCCCAAGAGTTTGCTGTTTTTTTTGCTTTTTTTTTTGTATTTGAAGCATTCTATAGAATTTGTGTTGTGGCTACAATACTTGCAGTTGGCTTACCACTTCACTGTAGTTCACTTTTATGAATGCGGTTAAATAGGGAAGAACCGACTCGATTCCTGCATGCTTAAGACACTTAATCCGCACTGACTGTAAAATTTATATATGCAGCCAAACACATTTTCGCCTCATTGCACCAGCCAGCCATCAAGTTTAATTTGCCTGAAAACGCCCAAAGTTAACACCAATAAAATGGCCCGAGGAGCGCATTTCACACGCTTCATTATAATTACCTGGGCGAGAGGAGAGAAATTTGCATGTTGGAGAATTAAGTAGAAGTGTTCGTCGGCACTTAAATGGAATGGCCGCCCAGGCAAATATTTTTGCATTGCATAATTTTAGGGCGCATTTAAATGCAGAAATGGGAAATGAAATTTGATTGCAAAAAGGATTCGCTGGGCCATTTCCGTTTGCTGGCGTTGATGCTGACTTAATTAGCAACTGGCAACTGTGACTGCACGATGGTGCAAGATGTGGCAGTGGCAGTTCCAGTTCCAGTTTCAGTTGCTTGGGCTAATTGAGATTAGGCGTGGGTTGGCAATGCGTTGACTTCTGCGTTTATGCAATCTTGCAACGGGGGCCTAATGAGTTGCTGCCAAGTAAGTTAGTTCAATTTGGATGTAAGCCAATTAGATTCGGAATTAAATAGGTAAGAAAGGTGACAAGTGGAATGTGCAATGAAAGGGAATGGGCATTACATGTTGGCACTCGGTTTATGGTTCCTTCTTTTATATTTATTCAAGCTACAATCTAAACCCACCCAGTTTTAAATAATTCAAACTTCCACATCTCCTAAGCCACCAATTTATACTTAACAATTTCTTGTTTCAACTAAATTTTGCCGCACGAGCAACCTCCACACTCCCAAAAGAGAGAAAAAATATAATAATAATAAAAGAACACACACAGCTGTGTATAATTTAAAGGCATACCAAAACTTTCATCCACTTCATTACGATGGGAAAACTTTTGTTTTGGAAAAAAATATGTAGTAGAAAAAAAGGACACACATGTGCGGGGGCCTTTATTTAATCCACGCACTTGTACAAACTTTTACATAACAAACTGCAGTAAACGCTGAGAATTGCAGACAAACAAACAGAGGAACACGCACAAACACACAAACAATTACATGGCGTCATGAGTATTAAACAACTCGAACAACTATGCAATGCCTTTTTATGCATTCCAAAGCAAACACACAAAAAGAAAAAACTTTCTACGCACCAAAGAGAACATTTTGCGAATTGTTTTACTACCTTTTTTTTTATTGCACATTCATTCCGTGCAAGTGCCCAGAACTTAACCTCCTCCTAGACCTTCTACTCAAAGTTATATTTGAAGCTAATTGTGACCCGGAAAAAGTGGACGAATACGTGACTTACCTCACGACCTTTGCTGTGCAGCGTATCGTAAACCTCAGGTCTCCCCTCAATGTTCTTTAGGCGCATTGGTTTGCGCATCAGCAGGCTGCGTCCCTCGTCATCCAGATGCATGAAGCTGAAATGCACATTAAAGACTGATGAAAAGGAAAAAGTGTGAATTTGTTACTAAAAAAAAAAATGGTGCTATGAACTTGAAAACCTTCGCAAAGAGTTGATACCAGTTGCAAATTGGATATTATGTTATTTTTTGTGCCGCTTTTGCACTGCTCGAAAAGTTAGAAACAAATTACTTGAAAGAACACTAGGGGCCGTTTTCTAATCTACTACAAAGAGCTATCTATCACATAAACCTACAAATAAAAGAGCAAAATCTTGATTTATCTGACACATAGCAGTTATGTAGAAGATGAGAAACCGGTTCTTGGAGGTACAAACGCTATCTTTTACTTTTAATGAAACTTTTTAAAGCAACTCACTGTGGTTTAGGCTGCCTTTTTCTGAAGCTTTCATCAGACCTGAGTATTACAAAACTCAGCTGAGCAACTCAGTTCAGCATTTACACTTGCCTGAGAAGCTCAGTTGAGTCAGTTACAAAACCAAAGCTTCATTAAGCGCTCTGCTTAGCGATCAGTTCAATTTAAGGCGGTTATATGTCGCCTGATCGCTCAGCTGAGTAGATCATTTGGCTGTCTCAAACGCTGGTTTACACGGAGATAAAGCAACGAAAACTCAGCTAAGGGATCACGTTCTAATATGGGTTAAGCATTTCCATTGTACGGTACGGTGAGTACGAAAGTACTTGATTCAACTACAAAATTCGTATTACCAGTTCGACTTTCCAATCCAGAAATTCTTGATTTAAGATTGTTTCGGGAAATGCTAGACTCTTTGGTGATTAAGGTTTTAAATCAAACCTCTTATTCTCTTAGGATAAAAACATTATATTCTTAAAAATTCTAAAGTCATTTCCAATGTGATATTGAAACAATGTCTCCACATAGAATCAAAAAAGGCCAAGAAATAAGTTAATCAAAGACCTAAATGTTATTCCTTTGGCAAAAATCTTCCATCAGTCCATAAGAAAGTCCTAAAAGCTGTTGGAAATTTCTGGAGTTTCTCTTAAAAACAATTCGATTTTTCATTGCTCACTTTAACGAGTTTGCATCTATTTTGTACTCAATCCAAGATATTTTGTACTTAAATCAAGAAAGCTAATTATTATAATTTTTGGCTCACTGTAAGTACGGAAAGTTATTAATTCAAGAACGTTTTTTCTCATTGTTATCAAAATTCAAAGTCTTTTGTGGACTTTTAGAATGTTTCGTACTTAATTTAAGAACTACCAAGATAGAGAAACCGTAAAAATCATATGCCGATTGTTCTAGAACTCTTCCATTCATGTTTTTATGAGTGTAGGGTTTCTAGAACACTCGGAAGTTCTCCCTAGCCAATGAAGACAATCATTGTTTTTTAATGCTACTTCAACTGGTATGCTGCTCACTGATTGTTTCTGTATATACCTATAGATAGTTTCTTAACTCTAAAAGGCCGTGCCTACTCAAGAAAACCGTTGCATCATTTGTGATTCGTAAACGAACCCTGCAGAGCCGATTCATTTATAACTGTATGATAACTGTATCTAGCATTATAATAATTCGCCTAAAAGTTTACAACGCATAGAGGGAAACATCTCCGACCACTTAAAGCGAGCATGCCCACAGCCTATGCGCATCGAACGCATTCGTTTTTGTATTACGCAAAATAAAAAGATTGCGCATAACGAAATTGCAGCAACAACTTCTTTCGTGTCTCTCTTCTCTTACTCTTCCATGTTTCTACGCCAACTAGTCCCTCAGTTTGAAAGCTTTCGAGGTGAAATTTGTACAGAGTCTGCTTTTGACTGTTCACTGCTATTCCGAATAGGTTGACTTTTTCTAGTAGCTGCCGCAGGAACGCTTTGTTCTTGCAAAAAAAAAAGATTATTCTTGATATTAAAATTTCTTTGGTAAGACGCAGGGTCCTGGTAGTCTGGTCTTCGAGAAAACACATATTTGCATAAATTACAAAATGGAAAGTGCCGACCCCTTCTTTTCCCCAGGTAAAATTGCTTAGTCCCCTTTTGCTTGCACTCTATTTATCCCAATATTTGTCCCATCTTAATCTTAAGACACCATCAGCTGCTTACCTGCCGGCACGTGAACGAAAATCCTGCGACATTTTTCTCGGCTGTTGGTTTTTGGGCGTTGGTGAAAGTTCGCGCGAACTTTTGCCAGATGCCGTGCCGCTGCCCGATGCCGCTCCACCGCCGCCTCCATCGAGCTCGACAATAATGCTGGTATTGGTGCCTCGTCTTTCGCGAACTGGCGGCGATGATGTTGAGATGCTGGTTCGCTTGTGGTGTTTCAGTGGCGTGCTGCCGCCACCAATTGCTCCTCCTGCGGTTGTGGCTGCGTCCACTTCATGACTTGAGGATGAGTCGCCGCCGTCAAGATTGGTGCTCAAGAGTCCGTTGCCGTTTAACGTTGGCGTTGTTTGGGCCTTGATTTTAGCTCTATTCTGTTCTGGCTTGGGGGGCGGGGGCGTGACTTTTTGTTGTTGCTGCGCATTTGCCGTACGTTTGGTCGTCACAAAACGCAGGTTCTCAAATATCGATGTGAAATGTTGCGACATCTTGTCGAGGACCTTTCTCTGATTGCTTGCCTCGTTTATTTAAAATGCAACCAGCAGGTGAACTACACTCGATGTACTCGAACAATCTGCTCCAAGTTTTTTGATTAAATTCTCTTGAAGGAGCAAAAAGTTTGTGCGGCTTCAACGTGGGGACACGTTCCGGGCCACAGCCAATTGGATAATAGTTGTTGTTTGATTTGAGCTGCAGATGGTAAACATTAAACATTGAGTTAAAAGTTTCAAATGGTTGAAAATTGAGAGAAAAATAATGAATATGTGAGCAAATTCGAAATAATTTTGTTTGTAACCCTAAGTTACGTTTCCGACCATTTTTGAGGTTAGTATATTTCAAATGTACCCGATCTAGTCTTACATAAACTTAGGTAGGTAAAAGTTGGATAAGTTTTGAAATCTTTCCCTTTCAGAGAACTGCAATAGAAGCTCAAAATAGGCAGTTTAATAGTTTTTATTGGCTAGGTTTGAAGTTTTCTTTTCGACCTCTTCTGTTCTTCCCCTTCCCCCCCTTCTGTCGGACTCGAACTGAGGACCCAGGATACAGCGCATACGTAGTCGACATCTCAACGCAGTTGATTATCAACATCACGCGTGTCAGTACGACAAAAAACAGTGCAAAATTGAGCCAGGCGAGAAATCACAGAACCTAGTTGAGCTAAGCACTCAGAAATCATAAAGCTAGGTGGAGTAGATGACAGAACTGTTGCTTTTCAGGATATGTCATGTGCTCAAATCCCCGTCAAAGCGTTCATTTTTATACCTTTCCGACCAAACTTTGCACGAAGTCTCCTGGTACAAATACGCTGCACATTTGTCAATACCGGCCGGATCGCATGACTATAACATATAGCTGCCATAGAAACGATCGGTTGAAAAACTAGTTCTAGTGAGAAAAACATTTTTGTTTTCAATGCAAACGTCTTCAAACTCCGTATTTACTAGTTTTCTATGCTTCTCCATGATTTTGCCAAGTTTGGTCGAAATCGGAGATCTATTTAGTATAGCTGCCATAGAAAAGTAAGGTTAGAAAAATAGTCATATTATAAAAAACTTTTTTATTTTCAATGTAAACCTCTTTAAAATTGGCACACATTTATTTTATAAGCTTTCACAGTATTCTTGAAAGTTTTGTCAAAATCGGATGACTATAGGTTATAGCTGCCATAGGAATAATCGGTCGAGAAACTAGTTTTTGTGTGAAAAATTTTTTTGTTTTCAAAGAAAACGTTTCCCAACTTTGTAATTCTTAGTTTGCTAAGCTTTGCCACGATTCCACAAAGTTTGATCGGAAACGGACCTCTATATAGTATAGCTAACAAAGAAAAGTAGAGCCTGAAAAGTGGTCTTAGTGGGAAAACATGTTTGTTTTCATTGAAAATGTTCTTCAAATTAGTTTGGAAAAAGTGCTGCAAGGGTATACAAACTTCGGCCCAGCCGAAGTGATGTTTCCAGCTTGGCGTGCATAGTTTACGGGATTCATAGGACCGGAAAGTTCCCTAACCAAATCAAGTTAGGAGTAAAGAGGAAGATACTTAAATAAATGTATGTCTAATATACACGCAAACATTATTAGGAAAATTCCCCTAGACTTTAGGCTTAGAAGAACCTACTACTTGTTGCCTAATATTTTTCCGTATAGTCCACATTTTAGCAGTTTAGGTGAAGAATTATCTACATACTTTTCCTTAATTATGGAAGAAAGCATTTTTTAGGACTTTTATCAACCTGATCTCGAGCCGGCTAACATCCAAATGATATTATAAAGATCGCCAAACACAAAACACCTTTAGACATATATTTTTACCTTCAATGATTAAGGCTTAAATTAATTTAAAAATTCTAAAATAAAATGTACGCATTTTGCGCAAAATTTGAAATCAATACCTTTTACACTGACTATGAATATCAAAGCCTCTTCTTACACTGAGCCATCGCACACGCTTGTTTAAAATTAGGGCAAACTGCTTAAAATCAAGGAAAATTGTAGAATAAAATCATGAAAAATTTCAAGTCTTAATAGTATTTAGAGTTCATATCCTAGGGATTGGATTAGAAGAGAAGAGAGTTCATATCAAAAAAGCCTCACATTTTTCCCACAGTGCACTCTACCGACTAGCTTGAACTTCCGCTCACGTCCTACACCATTAAGTATATTCATTTCTGGTCTGTTTTAAAAAGCACCCTAAAGGGAATCCTCAATTGTAACCAACTTCAATGACTGTGTTGCAATTGTGCTTGTCTACCACAAAAACTCACTTTGCTTCATTGTTCCCGTTTCCCTTTATTTGTTTTTTTTTTTTTCCTTTTTGCTTAAATCCAGCTCAGCTCATTAACTTTCAAATCAACCTTCACTTACAGTGAAATTCCCGCAACTATAATTCAGACAAGACACCAGAGATTGTGCTTTGCCCCTGGGCACGGTGAGCAGCATGAGAAGAGGGAGAATGAAAATTTGTAGCAATTAAAAGTGTCTTTACGGAAGGGAAGTTTCCTGGGGAAAGCCGCAAAAATAAGATTTACACTTGGTTAATAAATTTTGTTAATCAAAAAGTCAGGTCGACTCAATGGAAATTCAATTAGAGAGAACATCTGTTAGATCCCCCTTTAAGTTATTAAAGCTGTTTTTCAACGGGAAAGCAGCTGTTGCGCTTTACAAAAACAAAATTTGTGGTTTAACAGGCTAAAATCAATGACCACTGAACCAAACTGAATGGTAATGCATTTGATGGCCTTTTGACTGACATTGGCAATGAGTTTGCATTAAAATTCGAAATCAAATGGGTAAACATGCGCTCTGCCGGCACACACACACACTCGCATCCCATTGGCCATCTCTTTCTAATTACTGGAACCATTGTGTCCCATTTGTTTGTATTTGTGGTGAAGCTCTCTAAAATTGCTTAAGCAAATGAAATGAAATGATTGTTTAATTTATTTTTGTTTTCTGTGGCCAGGCCATTTATTTTTCCTCTGTGTGTGTGTGTGGGTAGAGGCTTATTGGTTAGGCTAATCAATCAATCAATTAATTGCCTGGATTGATTTGAAGAATATAAGTCTATTTTTATAGCTGAAAGCCAACAGTTGGTGCTTCTGTTACGTTTGTTGATCAATTGAGTAAAGTGAAGTTGTTGCCAAGTAATTTGAATTATTGAAACAATTGCGGACAACACATTGGTGCTGCTAGCAAAGAAGACAACAACAATGTTACCAAAAATGTTTTCCAATCTACTTTCTCACAACAATTCACCAATGCTTAACCATTCCAGCGTCACTCAAGTGCAAAGCTGCTTTGATTTTCCACCAAAAAACAAATCTTGTCTTTTACTCCTTCAACACGTGCTCCCGCTCCCGCTCCCGCTTTGCTGCCTTGCCCCATCCTACCACCTTCCAATTCCTTTTTCGTACAATCATCGTTTTAAATCCAATCAATTGCTTTAAAATAAACTTTTGAATAAAATCAAAGCCAAATTCCCATAACAACGGCAACAAATGCTGAATGCTTTTCGTATTATCTCAAATGACAACAGAAGCACCAAAAAAAAAAAAAAAAAAGGAGAAAAATTCGTGGCGGCCGCACAATTGAAGCACAAAAGCAACGACAGAGAGAGAAGAAGAAAAAAAAAAGTGCAAAAAACAAAACCAGCAAATCTGTTAAGAAAAACCATTTAAATGGGCGACACAACACACACACACAACCAGTGCAAACAACGACGCGTCGTGGCCATTTGGTGGGAGTGTGCATAAACTGTAGCATGCTTTTCCGGGCAGACGGTGAAAAGGTGCAGGCGAATACAAACAAGCCTCTTGCATATTGGCCCTACTATTGTGGTCAAGTGCAGTAGGGAGACTGCTTAGCCAGTGCAAAAAAAATGAAAAAATAAAAGAAAAAACGGAATTAAGGGCTTTAGATGTTTCAAAGGGACAAAAGCTAATGAATAGTTGGAAGTGATTACAAACAGATTTCTCAAGCCTGAAGATAGAATTTCGAGTGCAGCAGATGAATAGAGAAAGGGGAAATGTATACTTGAAAACACTTATTTTGTAGATTTTAAAAGGTATTTTACCAAATTCGTATTTCAAGTTGAAAAATTTGTATCTTAAGAACGCTTTTATTGTTGCTTAAATCAGATCGGACTAACAAACGAAACGTTTAACGAACCGTTCGCGAAAGCTAAGAAACGATTCATATGTTTTGTAGCTGTTACTGAAACCACTAACTTTATATTGCCGAAGAGCGCAAACGAAACGATTGGAATATTGTTCTCCCAACAGCTGCACTGCCTTGGAACGTTTCGGAAACGAAAACAACAAAGCTGAGAGAAACAAAGAAGTAAGCAACAGAAAAAAAACAACAATACAAATACAAATTGAGCAGCAAACGTTTCCGAACTATTCGCGCTCGTTGTATATCGTTCCGATTCCCTTTGTCCGCAAATCAAGATGAGAGCATTTCGCTTTACGTTTAGTTTGCTCCCACGAACGCAAACTGAACAGAACTCATTTTTTGTTACAGTTACTTTTCTCGGGTTTTGTTAGTATTTCGCTCTGTGCAAAGAAAGAAACGAAACGATTCAGAAACGTTTCGTTTCGTTTGTTTGCCCGCTCTGGCTTAAATACTTGACTTAGGCCCGATTTCTTAATATACTAACTCGATCGGCAGGTTAAATGGATTTCAGTGTCTCAAGTAGTGTTTCTAAGGATCTTGTCATCGACATCACGATTTATCGAAAAGATGCGAAAAGGTGTTCGCATTGGCAGCATTATTGCATTCTTGAGTTCTTGCCTCCATTGAACAGCTGACTGGGATTTGTTGACATTGTGAAAAGATAAGTTGATGCAAATAAAATGGATTTACATTATGGGTTTCTCTTGTTAGATTTGGAGCAAGACAAGGCAATGTTATTGCAAATGATGGCAGCACCATCATGAGCTGACAATCAGCAAAGAACTACAGAAGTAGTTGACCATTGTTGACACTTCTCAGCTATTAAAAATCAATATAAATATACACGATATGGCTCTTTTTGGGTGGAGGCTTTCCCCGCAACTCAGTTGAGTTCCTTAAGGAAAGTTTTCGGGCTTAGAAGAATGCGTTCTCGATTTCAGTGAAGCGGCTATAGGGTCTGCGGAAACAAGACTCTCTATTCCGACTAGCAATTTCTTTTTTTCCAATTTCCGCTACTTCTTTGTAGATGTGGGAATTTTTCACGCATATATATTCCTTGCAAAGCTCCAACACCGTAGCAGAGGACTCTGGTGTCCATGAACATCTGGTGTCTCCTGGTAATCTTACCTGCTTGTTTTGCCATGGCGATTTTACAGCTGTTTTACAGCTGTTTATTGTCTTTGTTAGTGCTGGCAGTTGTAACGATACCCGTACGATAGGCAAAAAATTATTGATACCCTGTCAAGTCACTACTCGAAAAGTCACGGATGCAACCACATCCAGTTTGGATGCTACTTGTTTGCCACCACTAGCCGCTATGATTTTTTTTATGGCGTGAAAGTTGTAGAATGCAGGAATGCAAGAATGTGCTGTAGTGAGTACCGGGCATAAGGGCCGATTTCTCATCTTCTACTTAGAGCTATCTGTCACATAAAATTACAAGTGACAGTGTATAATCTGAGTTTATTTGATGCTACAGAGGAGAGGTAACTGAGCGAAGCGAGCTGGGAAAGTTGACTTACAAATCATGTTTAAAGAATTTTGGTATTTAAACAATATTGCTCTTAGATACAGACTTTGCATTGGCCGCGTTCAGCAAAAGAACTTGCTCCCTGATCAATCATACATGTTCACTGATCTTTCTGCTGAACTTCAGTGATTTACTGTACCAAAAATGACATAGCACTCCTGCTCTGACTTCATTCGGAACCTTGGCACTGTGTCTGTCGTTAGTTCGATCGCAGCCTATCGGTTTCCATTCAAATTCGCGTAATTCTCAATTACCAAACTGCTAAAAAGTCATTACGGATATTCCCGCTTTACCAAAAAAGTAAATCCATTTAACATAATTTAAGATCACTGTGCGCCGGTCAAAGCCTTAAAACCTGCTCCTGAAACGCATATAATCCGCAGCTGTCTTACAACCACATTTCGTTAACCCCCAAACACACACACACATGTCCTGCTCAAGTTCATTTTATGCAAATAAACGAAATTGAAAAATCACCTAAAACCCAGCTGAGAATTTATGAAGTGCCCCCGGTTTAAAGTAAATAATAAAATTTGTAAGGCGCTGCCTGCAACGAGTCTGTATGGACTTAGACAAGATATGTGGCCATCATTTGGGTTTTGCCATTTTGCGGCCACAGAAGGTAAACAAAACTGAAGCCTCAAAAAGCTGACTAACCGACTCTGGATTTACATATGAAAGCGGTTGGGCAAAAGGATGTGTGTAGCCTTTGAAGGTGCACACACACAGACACACAAAATGAAATATTCACACTTTGTGCGGCAAGCGAGATATTTATACGTTGCCTTTTTACGGGATAATGTCAGTCTCAGCTGCGTCGGCTTCTTTGGGCTGTCAATATTTAACATTTGCTGTTTCTTTTTATTGTATTATTATTTGCAGTCAACACACATCTCCCGAGTATGTGGGGAATAATGTTTAAACATTTGTCATAAGTTTGATGCTATGCACAAATAAATCCCAAATTGTTATTTGCAATTTGTTTTGGCAATTGAAATTCAATTAGGGAGTTTGTCGAATGAATTTTTATTTGGACAGGCTTGGCAAAAAAATTTGATAGAATCTTTGGTATTCTGCTTAATTGTGTGCGAAAAAAAAAAATGAATTCAATTGGAAAGGACTAGAAGTAAATGAGAAGTGAAATTCATTGTACGATTTCCACTGGGTTTATGAGGAATTTGGATGGCCAAATGTTAAACTAGGTTTGTTAACAATTTTAGTTGATGTAGCCCCTGAATTCCCTTGTTGTAGGAGAGAACATTTGTTTAATTTAGAAAAACTCTTTAGAAATTTCCGCAAAAATATAGCAAACATTTCTGGAAAATCGCCTTAAAGTTTCATAAAATATAAAAGGACACCTCTTCAAGTCTCAAGTAAAAATTCCCTGCTTTCGGTAAATAAAAGGAGCAGCTGATATTCGGCTTGCTGATAAATTCCCTCAAAAATATACCAAAATAACTGCATAAAAACGCCCTAAAATGTGGAAGAACTTAAAAAGACGCCGCTTGTAATTGTCCAGATCGAGTTTCCTGCTTTCGGAATATCAAAGGGGCCGCTGATTTTCGGCATGCTGTGAAATTTGAAAAGAATATATCCTACTAAAATAATATATAGATGGACTTCCTCCTTTGCCTCTATTATCCTCACTCCCTTTTTAGTCGAAAAAGTTGCACAAATTTTGGTTTTCTTTAATCTAGAATTGTTTTTCCAGAAGAAAGCTAAGCTAACTTCGTCTGTTCCTAACTTTGTTATACCCTTGCAAGTGCTCGCTTAAATATCTTCAAAAAATACTCTCTTTCCCATTTTCCGACCGATTGTTCGTATGGGAGCTATATGATATAGTCATCCGATTTGGCCAAAAATTTGTAAAATTATGTGAAAGCATGTAAAACAAACAAATACAAAAATGTAGGATGCAACCATTAAAAACAAAAAAGTTTTTCTAACTAAAACTGTTTTTCAGACCTATCATTTGTATGGCAGCTATACCATATAGTTGTCCGATTTTAATTAAACTTGGTAGAAATTTAAAAAAACCTAGTAAACCTACGATTACAAAGTTTGGAGACGTTTCCGTTGAAAAGAAAAAAGTTTTTCCGTCTAAAACTAGTTTTCTGACCGATTGTTCCTATGGGAGCTATGAGATATAGTCATCCGATCCGGTCGGTTCCGATATATTAGTAGTGTGCAGCATAAAGAAGACTCTGTAGAAAATTTCAGCTCGATAGCTCCAAAACTGAGAGACTGGTTCGCGTAGAAACAGACAGAGAAAACTCAATCGACTCAGCTTGTCACCCTGATCAAGAATATATATAGTTTATGGGGTCGGAAATGAATATTTCTATGCTTTGCAAACTTCTGGGCAAAATTATAATACCCTTTTGAAAGGGAATAATTATTAGCTATGAGCCAGAAAATATTTCCTTCCTGGTCCAGTCCTATTATAAGAGTTTCAAGAGAGAACACAAATTAATAACCATAAGATCAATTTGATACTCTAGGATTATTTTGATACATACATATATATTTGACTCAACGTGTGTCGAATAGATTTTGAATCCCATTTTTGGCGGATGTACAAATACAAATACCATAGTACATCAGTCGTTTTTGCCTTGTGAGCTTGGAGATTGGAGTCCAGTTGCGTCATTCATTCGCATCCTTTTCCAAAACGTTCGATTGATATACTTTCATCGAAGATTTAACTTCTTCTATACCAAAATGTAGCTTGGTCACCCCATCATAGGCAAGTTTCTTTCAAAACATCACATAAGCCGGTTGGTGACCTCTCTGAACTCTCTGAAAGAGTTCGGACTTTGGTTTTTATAACATAGCATACACTCTAGTGTACTGTTTGTTGAACGATTCCTTTTTGGTGAAAATGTTCGCGACAGTTAACAGAATTCATCGGTGGGCATTGTTTGCGCACTGGCGACGCAATGCTTTCGATTTTGTCTTGCGTTTTTGTTTCAATGCTGCTGTGAGCAAGCGGCCGGTGTGTCTTCTATATGCACCGATTCCCAAGTCACGTTTAATGAAGCTATCCTTTCTGATATTCATCTCACGAGACATTATTTTCTGCTTGCGCAGTGGATTTCGACGAATTAGAGTGAATTAGTTCAATGGTTCTCGTTTACCAAACACAAGTTACTAAACTACTCAACAAATTGTAAGCTATGAAGCTTATAAAATTGTTGAAACTTCAAAAACCCACATTCCAAATAGTTCAAATACATAAACCATGCCCCATGACTTTTTTATTTATATTTATACAACGCAGAAGAGTCTAAGCTTCGCAGCATTTCATCATCAAATTATTCAATTTCCCTCGCTCAGCAAAACTGTAGCTTCTTTCTCTTATTCTAACCGCAATATGTAACTGAATTTGTAAAATTACTTTTAAACATTGCCAACATTTTGAGTGTGCTTCAATACGTTTCACTGACTTTCAATGGCATAAACGCAAGAAATTGTTTTATTTTATTTTTTTATTTTGCCAACAAAAACTGCAGGCAAAACATCACCGTAATTTTAGTAATAACACTAAATGGCAACAGGCCAAGTGGAGTAGATGACAAGAACCTGTCCGTGTCCATCCATTTGACGTACACCAGCTGTGCCTAAATGGGGGCGTGGGTGGGGGAGGGGCCGGAAACGCCCTTTAGAAAAGTGGCACAAACTTTTTTGTCGGCGCTTCCTTAAAGTGCTAATTGTTTTGCCATTTTACATTAAAATCGAGTTAGGGAATTCGTTTTTCAACTCTTTGACAAACTTCAAATATTTAATGGACTAATTGTGGACTGTAATTGAGAGGCTTTTTGCCTCGTTATTAATGATTCATTTTAATTAATTAATTTGATGTGGAAAAACATTTTGCCTGATTCCTGGATACATTTTCGTGTCCCTCGTCTTCTGCTCAAGTGATTTGAGCTAATTGCAAGTTTAATTTTGAAATTTATCGGCCAAGAGGCAAAAACATTAATCAATTGGCTACTGGGATTATGTGACACGAGGAGTTCGTCAGATTGATGAAAGTTTGTGGCTCAATAATTAGACAGTAATTAGACAATAATAATTGAATTCAATTTGCGTTGTTTAATTTGGGGCCAAATGCACTAATTAGGCAATTTGCTCTAGGTCTAACTGTGTACGAGTATTTATACATTTTGTGTGGGAATATGAAACGGGTAGAAATATATACATATAAAAAGCAATTGGTTTGCTCTTTTCAATTGAAACAGTTTAGTGGTCTGTAAATAAATAGGCAACAAACATTTTTGAGTGAATTGGGGACAGTTTTTAAAATATGCGATGATGTTTGAGTTGTATCAAACTCCTGATATCAAAAGCAACTCAAGAAATGTTCGATCTCACGCTCTCATCTCACTTACTTTGCAAGCGACTCGAGCTATAATTTAGATATATTTTGGGTATCAAAAGTGGATGTTAGCCAGCTCATGGTCAAGAATTGATTATGATTCAATTTTCAACAGAATTTAAGAAAGATTTCATTACATATGGACACTAATGGTTGTTTAAACAGTACTGTTTCGAAGGCCTTCTGTTGCATCTGAACATCTAGCCATATGCATTTTCGTATTCGTTTCAGTCAGCAGAAAGAAAGACTCTAAAGACTTTAAAACTGCAAGGAAGAAAAATTCCTTCAGCTTCGTTTTAGAAATCTATTAAATCTTCATTAAAATCCAACTCAATATCGATCTCTACCATGCGAATATTCAGGGTGTCTTCATGATAAACTGATCTTATAGAAATATCTACACCTTTTTATTTAACCGTCTACGGTTTATAAACTTAAACTTATATGAAAGCTCGATTTACACTATCCTTCTATTTCTATTATAATATGGCCTAGTTTGGCAAATTTCGTATTTTTTGGGACAGTTTGGCCCTTCTATATGTCTCCGCTGGTCCGCACCTTCAGCAACTGCCTGTCTTCGAGCTACTGCTTTCAAATGCCTTCCCAATGTGTATAACAAATGCTGGCGTCGATTGCTCGCCTGCTCCGGCTTGTATGTAAATCTCAACCCTGCCTGTCGATCAACTTTTTTATCGCGCCGCGCTTGCGATTGTTACGGTATCTTAGAAACACGCTGCGCTATGATGTAATCAGCATATTATAGCCGTCGATTGCTCGCCTGTTTAGACGTTTCGTCGTCAAGGAAAACCTTGATAGATGCCATAAAAATATTGAACTATTTGTATTGTCCTGCTTTTACCAGAGTTACACAGAGTAACTACAGTATATATATTCTTGATCAGCATCAACAGCCGCATTGATATAGACATGTACTTCTGTTCAGAGAGCAATAGAAATGGCAATCCTACACGAAACGTAGTTTTCCCTGTTTAATTCATACGAGAAATTTAGCACACAGAAAGCAGAGAAACTACCTTATTCGTGTAAATAAAAAGAAGTAAACGAGGCATGTTGAAGAGTTAAATGCTGCATGGCAAAGGAAACACGATATGAGAATTCTAGCGTTTCTCCAAATATCTTCTACAACTTGTTCCATTCGCTCATCATCGCTTGTCGCTTTTCTTCTATAATCATGATTTGCGATAAGGCCGCGCGAGTGCTTGGTAGTCTTATGGGCTGAGATGCCGTCATTTGTGTTTAAATTGCAGAGACAAGACAAGTGAGTTATGTGCTCTCGAACCACAGACTAGGTGAGTCAACAAAAAAAATGTTAGTTTCAGGGACGACTTCCCCTCTCCCATGCCCCCCTTCCTCCCCTTCTTCTCCCCACACTCCCTTGTGCAAATTGTGAAGTGCAAACAATTGACTTTGACAAAAAAAAACCCAAAATCTCGCAAAGTTTTATAGATAGAAGGTTTTTTTTCCTCTGTACATATTTAGTTATCAGTATTATTAATAAAAATTATTTAAACGTTAGTCGAGAATCAAACATTTATGCTGGGCAGCACCTATTTACCACTTTGAATGATAAGTATAAACTTTCGGAGCTACAGACTATATTATAGTTGGGCTTGGTCGACTCTCTCACTTGGTTTGTAATACTTGAAAAGTATACCTATATATATAATAAATTATAAGAGGAAAGCGGATTTTGCATATTTGTTAACAGATTTTTATCCTAGTAGGCCCAAAGATAATGTGAAAAACATTAAAAGTGCTGATTTTTTTTAGCAACTT
The DNA here is from genome assembly GCA_035044965.1 of Lordiphosa andalusiaca. NCBI lineage: Eukaryota > Metazoa > Arthropoda > Insecta > Diptera > Drosophilidae > Lordiphosa > Lordiphosa andalusiaca. The sequence goes on from JAWNNM010000660.1 coordinate 1,992,487, forward strand.
TCTCTTTGGCAGCTCAGCTGTTTTCGCTTCACATACTACGGTCAAAAATGTTCACTTAAGCAAATATTTTATCATCAAAATTTATGCTCGGTTACACCACTTTTTTATCGGAAAATTGTGTTCAGCTACGAAGCTTTTTTCTGGTTAAATGAATACGTATGGAAACAAAATTGCCGTTTTTGATAGAACTGCCAAGGCATCCCCAAAAATGCACCAATAAAAATCGTTACCATGGGATGATTACAAACGTTTTTGTTATGCCCAAAATGAAAGAACTGAACTTGACTGACATGTGGTTTCAACAAGACGATGCCACTGGCCACACAGCAAACGAAACAATGGCCCAATTGAGAGGCAAGTTCGGTGTGCAGTCTAGTTCACGTTTGGGGCCGGTCAATTTAGACTATTAAATTAAATTATATAGATCGTTCTATCCACTCAAAAGAAGAAGAATTAAATGTATTTCTGTTTTTTAAATCAAATCCGAAAGCTGCCCAAAAATCAAACTTTTATATTGTGCTTACACTTTACGCCAAATAATGCCAAAAAAAAGTGGCATTTAATTTTAAAATAAATGAAATTATTCTTTTATATGTTAAACCGTCTGACAAAAAACAAAATGCAGTTAATAAATCTACTAATATAATATTTGTCTAAAACACAGTTGTTATAGTCTACAAGGTTTAAAACATTAAGTTTTAAATTATAATTTTGCCCAGGAGTTTAGAAAGCATCGAAGCATGTCAGCTCCGACCACATAAAGTGTAGATATATATTCTTGATCATCATGACGAGCTGAGTCGTTAGATTGCTGGCTTTTTACGTATTTCTGTCTGATCTATTGATCTTAAATTTTGCACCGGAGACCTTGCTTTCTAGTTGTATTAACTCTCATTAAGTTGCACCTGAACAGAAATTTTTCAAATTTTTGAATAAAACTATGTCTGGTAACCGGTACATAAAAACTATCAATATTGATATTTGTCCCGGTTGTTGTTCTAATTCTTAAGACATATAAGTTGTTAAATTCCAAACAATTTAAATCGTTTTGATAGTTTGAGTGGAACAAATTGATTTGCAATGCGAATGGTATTATCAACTAAATGAAACTCCGATTTTTGCAGAAATTCTTAAGTGAACCTACTCTCCAACCTACATAAAATCATTCGATTTCACATTAGTAAATTAAGTATATTTACATTTTATATAATTTTGTGTTAACTATAATTACAATTAATTTTGCTTTTATTAACCAATTGCTTTTACTTATGCTGCACAATCGATTCGAAATAATATTGCTCACACATTTGATTAACATCGCAATGAATCATTGATTACCTTCAATACCTGAATTAAATATTACCAATTATTTGAAACACTTTTATTCATTTAGTTTACATGCTTCAAATTGAATTTGCATTGCATTTTCCTCACACATACACACACACACACCGCACCACTCACAAAATATAATTTTTGAAGCTGAATTTATATTTTTGAACTGCTTTTAATTATTTTCGGTTGGTCCACTTTTCCTGGTTTTCAGCGCGATCCGACGAACTCAAGCGCCGCGCGTTAACTGAAGCTAAGGCAGCAACGCAGCATCCTTAAATAGCAGACACATCCAGGAGCGTTTCAGTGCTTTCAATTAAAGTTGGCCAAAGTTGTGAATCCAACACAAGCATACATAAAGTGTTAACACAAGCTTCTTATTTCCATGAGTTTTTGATTTGTGTTCATTTTTTTTAGTTAAATTAAAATTTATTAATTTTTTTTATTAAAATATGGCAATTTTTATGGCAAGTTTATGGCATAATGACAAGTCTTAAGTAATTGTTAGGTAAGAAAAATGTGGCTATAAATATTAATTTATTGGGTTGCAGTGTTTTTAACTAATTATTAATTGTTTATTTAGTTAAAATCTCAAGGCATTGACTAGAACTCACCAATAAAGTTGCTATAAACCATAATGGTTGTGAAAAAAGTCTAGCCAAGCCACAAACCCTGGGTGCTGTTCTGGGTACGAAGTGGTTAAGTTGGGGGGGGGGGGGGGGGTCAGCTTTTTGTTTACCCTACAAAAGTTATAGTACGTGTGATTAAATGTACTTATTTCAGCTCTTTAAAAAATAGCGAGCTATAAGGGTAGCTTTGAATTTCAAGATTTGATTTATGACTTATAAAGGCAGCGAGGAAAATAATTTTCAAAGCACCGCGCTGCACAGTGTAAGAACTTGACAATCTGAGACGTTAAAGTTAAACTTTAAGCCATATTTAACTTGTCATGATTGTTAAGCTTCAATAATGGTTATAGCGAATTAGTTCCAGCTAGTGTCAAAGGGAACTAGTTCCGAACTACTCCTAAAATAACTAGTTAGAGACAATTTCTTTTAACGATTTGAATATCAGCGACCCTCTGAACCCGAGCCCAAAACACTTGCGCTGCTTCGAACTCCTCCAGATTTATAGGAAGTTACCGCCTTGATTTCTATAAAGCAGGGACCGAAAATAACAGAGTATGGAAAACATAAAAACTACTACGAAAAATTATTTCCCAGGTGAAAAAGAGGGTGCCAAACTTCATAATTTTGAGCTGCAAAATTATAAAAAAAACATAGAAAACTTATTAATACAAAGTTTGGAGACGTTTCCATTGAAAAGAAAATAGTTTTTCATACTAAAACTTGTTTTCCGACCGATTGTTCCTATGGGAGCCATGAGATATTGTCATCCGATCCGGTCGGTTCCGACACATTGGCAGCGTGCAGCAAAAAAGAAGACTCTGTGCAATGCTCGATTGCTTTAAAACTGAGAAACAGGCTCGAGTAGAAACTTGCGGACGGACAAAGCTCAATCGTTTCAGCTCTTCACTCTGATCAAGAAAATATATATATAGTTTATTGGTTCGGAAATGATTCACAGTTAAGGGTTTAAAAACTGGAATATAAACATTTTGTATGTCATTTTAGATAGTAGATGAATATTGCACTGATTGTATAAAATATTTTCCTTAAAACGATTTATTTCTTGTCATTTCTTTATATCAGGTCTGTCAGATTCGATTTTAAATATATTTTTAAAATGAAAACATTCGTAGAGCTGGTTAAAGTTCCTTTTAAAGAAGCCCAAAAATCTGAGATAACGTTGCCATTTCCGGATTTTTCAACAGTGTTTTTATAGAAAACTATATACCACACATTTTGACTTCGCTGGGTGCGACCTAAAAATTAATTGACCCTTGGTTTCTTGGGGAAAATTTCTTTGAATTTAGCGTAGATTTTGTTTCTGCTAAAATATATGTTAATTTTTTCTCTTTCGAACAATTTGAACCGCCTTAGGGGGATATAGGTAGCTTGATGAAAATGTTTCATTTGATGAAGTTAATTGAAGCAATTCATAAAATTACTAAAATATTTAGATATAATATGGACTACTTAAAGAAGGCTTGCAGATGTTCTTCCGTCGGAATTGGCTGTTTTGGAACCATGATGGATGGATGGATGGCATGAAGCGTGCATGTAATAGTACTTAGTATAAATATTAATAGTAATTTGAATTTATAAAATTTTAACTTATGTTAAAATGATGCCCAGTTTCAACTTTACTTACTTACCTTACAGCTTCATAAACGCTGTCATTTGTCCATTGAATGACAGTAGAATGATTTTAATGCAGAAAATACCCTTTCTACGCTGAAACCCTACCCTAGCCACTAGTATAGTTATTTTGAAAAGGTTCATCAACACTACCCAGCCTCGCAAATCGACATTACATAATGGATTACTCCTTCCTTAAGTATGATGGAAATAATTCCATACAGTGTGGATTACTTTGCCATACGCATGGCCGCTTTGTAGACGGAGTGCGCACATCCTGCATTACTCGTAATCTAAAATGTGTGCTAGAGCCGAACCGTCATCGGGTTCCCATTACAAATGTGTATTACTTTTTATACTCTGTACCAAAGGTACATAGAGTATAATAAGTTTGTGCAAAAGTATGTAACATCCAGAAGAAAGCATCTCCGACCCCATAAAGTATATATATTCCTGATCAGCATCAACAGCCGAGTCGATATAGCCATGTCCGTCTGTCCGTCCTTCCGTCTGTCTGTCCGTATGAACGCACAGATATCAAAAATGGTAAGAGATAGAGGTTTGACATGTATGGGACATATGCTTCTTATGTCTGCAGGCAGATCAAGTTTATTTTCAATTATAGCCACGCCCCCTGCCGCCCCCGCAATTTAGAAAAAACGTCATATCTCCTACAGTTTTAAAGATAGGTGGGTTGTTCCTTCCTTAGATATATTTAGTAATAAGGATAACTTATCGATCAGCCAAAGGAATGATGAAGATTGGATGAACGGTTTTCGAGTTATGATCAAAAGACTGTTCTCTGCAGCAGCGCAGATGCAGCGCTGCTTTCAGCTACTACTGCAGCATCAAAATTTATGCTGAGCTTATAAATTCGTTGGTACAGAGTATGCTATAGTCGGGCTTGACCGACTTTCTTTCTTGTTTAAAATTGTAATGCGGATTTTGTTTGCAATCTGTTTATTATCTCTTTATAGAATAGAATAGAATATATATAGAATTTATATACAATTTAGCAGTTGTAGTTCATTACTTTTCCGTCGACGGAGTCTTGAAACCAAATGTTTCAAATTTAGTAATAGCCACTCACACTTCCAATGTGTTAAAAACTCATTTACTAAGTAGTACATGCCCGGAGACTCGCCAGTACCTGGTTTTTTGAATGGTTGTTGGTGTTAAGCAAGTAAAACGTTTACCTTTCAAACATTTTGAGTCCTATTTTTGTCTGAAAAAAGGCTGAAAAATAAGTGTTATGCAAAATTAGGAGGTGCAGCATCCAATTAAAACAACACTTAAACGCATTTAATTGTAAAGCGCCGTTTTTATTTCACTTTTCACGTCACTTTTGTACGCAAATGAAAATTCTCATTTGTTGCTGAAAGATGTGTGTGTCTTAAATATTTTCAACTCATTTCTTCTTCATCTTTTTTTTCCAACATTCATGAAAATTAAAACATAATGCATAACAGGTAAACCTTAGCTTAAAAAATAATCAAATTTAAAACTAAGCTAGCGTGTATAAATATTTGTGTATTAGTAAAATCCCCACTATATGTATAAATGTATATATATATAATTAATTTAAATAATTTGTGGCCAATTGGTTAACTATAAAATTTCATATTTAGCTTACAATATTTAGATTTTTGTTGTTTTTTTTTTTTTTGGTTTTAAGACAGATTAAAATTGGAAGAGCGCTTACAAATTTGGGTAGATACTTTAAACTTCATCGTTTGTAGAGATTTTTGGTGATTGGTGGTGGTGGTGATGATGGAAGCGAGATTGATGACCCTTCCAGGGAGGTGGCATTTGGATTTCCCACGTTGTTACAGCAGTTGTTGAAGAATGGATGGTTGTGGGTTGTATATACAAAGGTATACAATAATAGAGAGACAATATACATTAGTATTAACCTTTTTGCAAAATAATTTAAACAAATAACAAACATTAAATCTAGGTCTTAAAATTAGTTTAAAATCAGAAAGAAAAAAAAAAATTATAAATGAAATGATATATGGATAAGTAGTGAGGCGGCTGGTTCGCTTCTTATTGATGTGTTATTGTTATGGCTTTGTTGTTGTTGTTTGTTGTTTGTTGTTAATTGGTCTTGTGTATTATACAGGTCCATTTTCACTTTAAAGTTCTTGAATTGAGATTTAAGTTCTGTGACAGAAAATAAAACCAAACTTTAAGTTTCACTTTTTTTTTTTATAAATATAGAGAGATGTTGTTGTTAGTTGTTGCGGGCGTTGTTGTTGTTGTTGCTGTTGTTGGCTGCCATTGTTGAACCTAGAATGTATTTTTATAAATGAAGAACCAACGATGAGGACGAGCTGCAAATATGGTCGATTTTTGTACAAAATCTGCAGGCAGCTGCCACTTTTTGTAGAGTTTTGAATTAAGATTTTTTTATATAGGAGTTTATCGAAGTTTTGGGCGTAGGTTAAATTGTTGTAGACGCGTTGCTATTATCATTCCGGACTATCCCATCGATTACAGTACTCTTCTACATTTATTAGGGTTTTTCATTATGAAAAAGGCCATACTGAAGTACACGCATCTAGCTGATTCCTTGAAGAAGCGGTCCTGAAGTAAGCTCATTCCTTGAAGTGCAGCTACCTGTGAGTTAATATTTGAAGTACGCGATTCCGAGCAATCTGCTGCAATCCATATAAATGTTCATTCATATCCATCTCTTTTGGTCCTCGAAATATGCATCTAGGCGTCCTTTAAAACAAATATTTTCAAGGAACCATTCACAGAACTTCGATTTTTCTCATGATCTTGGTTTGAGAACGAATTTTGAAGGCAGCTCATTGATTTTGGGACTTGAAGTATCCATTTTAGACGATATTTTCAGTTGCATTATCATGATCCTATCATTGCACCTGCTTCATTATGTGTTTTTGTGCTGCATTGTACTTCCAAATCCTAAATCCGTTCTTGGAGTGACTTCGGCGCTATTGATTTTGATCCTTTTAGACGATATTTCTTGGAGAAACGTTGTTGTCTTTCATTTTGATCCTGGAAGTATCCTTTTTAAAAGCCCATCCATGCTTATGGAAGCTATTTTCTGTTGTATTTGCATGGATTCTATCATTGGGTACACGTTGAACACGATTCATTCGCAGCAGTAGCCGATCCTTCCTTCGAGTTTCAGTTCTTGTAAAAATAAAATAAAGAACTGCAGCTCTAAAAGATGGATCCTTAGGCATCTTGATTCAAGTTCCATAATCCTCAAACAGAAGCTTTCTTAAGCCTTTAAGGAAACATTTAGTTTCTCTGCTCCTGTACCATTATATAGCCGTATACGACCTACTCGATCTTGATCCTTTGCTATTTAATTGTTTCTTTAGATGCATATACTCTGGACGACTCCAAGTAGATTGTGGTGTTGTGGTGTTATTTTTGAGGTAGTTGAAAGTTCTTTTTAACAAGGGGGCGCCCAAACACTTTCTAACCTTATCACAAACGCCAGGGGAAAACGCGTTTTAAACAAATCTCAACTAGGTGTATATACAAACTGGAAGGGGGAGGAGAGTGGAGCACCGAAAAACCTGGCATTTCTGTTAGAGAAATTTTCGGTTTTTCAGTTTTAAAAAAATGTCTTTACGGAAATGAGTTTCAAAACTCATTTCACATGCTTGGGTGTGGTGTGTTTTTTGTGGGCCTGGAACACTATGGTTTTGTTACAGTGCTTCAAAAAGCAATGGCGGCGGCGTTTTTGCAATCAATTTGCGCACCATTCGCTGCATAGGGTAAATTGAACGTATCTAGCCATTCTTTGCACTTTTCAGTACAATCAAAGGCCAGAATTTTGGTAACATAGTCGACACTAATATTGGGACGATATCTGAAAATAAACAACGAAAAAGTTTAGGCAAATCGAAATGCTGAAATCCTTAACTTGACTCACGATTTGATGATGACTCTAAGTGCCGCCTTGCGCTCTCTCTCTAAAAACCATTCAATCATATGGCCCGACATCAGAGGAGCTGTCTTATATAAAGCAAACAATTTGCAATAATTGCCCAATGACCAGGCCGAGCGAAATTGTAGAGCATGTGCAATGGCAGGATTCTCGCGCTGATCAGTTGTAATCGAACGGAGTACAGTGGTGATGTCTGGCAACAGAAGAGTTAATTATAGAGAGGGTAAACAATAAACAATTATAGATGTGAACTTACCCAAGGTATTCTTTGTAAAGATATAGTACAGTATACGATAGGCGATAAATTCTAGCAAATTGCTGCTCTTGCCGCCCAGTTCTAGGTAAAGCATCTTTAGTTGCGTCTGACATTGATTGAACTCCTCATGATCGCCCTTCTCCATGGCAATGCGGGCATGCGTCTCATACACTTCCACTGTAAACTGATCGCGTATACCTTGAACCTGAAATGGGAGAAGTAACAAGTGATTAGTGTTGTCTGCTGGTGTTTGTTGTGTGTTAATCTACTACAGCCATGAGGGTGGATCAATTAGTTGCTATTTCGGAAGATAGGAATGAACTGAAATTGTCATTGAATAGACCAGTGCACACAAAGGGACAGAATGGAGGTAATTCTGGTGCTATTAGTTCGAAAATTTAATGTTTTGAAGTTTTCGTGAACGGTGTTTAGCATTCTAAGCACCCAAAGTCGAGCATTGTTGCTTATCTGTGAGACTTTACACTCTTCCCCCCTTTATAAGTCGGCTTCCACCCATTGCAATCCAAAAAATACATCCAGAAATGAGCCCTATTTGGGTTTTTTTGGAGACTTTACCCTCTCTCCCCTCCATAAGTTACCCCCCTCCACCGCTATCCAAATATTAATGCCAGAATTGCGATCGGAGCGACGGATATTCTACAAAAACGATACCCAATTTGATTTTTTGTGAGACTTTACCACCCTTCCCCCTCCAAAAGTCAGCCCCCTACCATCACGATCCAAAAAATACTGCCAAAAATGAATTTAGAGTACCCAGAAACCTATAAAACGATACCCCATTTTAATTCTTTGTGAAACTTTACCGCCCTTCCTCCTCCATAAGTCAGTTCCCTCCACCGAAATTCAAAAAATACTGCCAGAATTAAGATTGGAGCACCAAAAACCCTATAAAACGATTTACCGCCGTCTCTCCTCCTCCTTTAGGGCTCACTGTTCATACCATATTGAAACTAGGCGGTCCAAGGAGCCAAGGATAAAGGCCAATGATGCCCCTTTTTCCCACCCTTAAGCAAACAAAAAAAAACCAACTCGGATTTAGGTAAAAGCGCAGACAGAAAGAAGCAGACTGGCAGGGAGGGAGAAAAAGTCTAGAAACAATTAAACGCCGAGTAAGGGTACTGGTTGGACCACAAACAGGCTAGGAATTCAATGGAATCGAATTCAAAAGAGCTGCGGGAAAAGCAGTTTCAATTGTTTGCGAAGTATCGATCGAAAGTTAGCTTGAGTCTAAGCTAACATAGGTACTAATTGAACCACCCTCGTTTGGAACTCAATACTCAATCAGCCAGCCAAGGTTTATCGTCATTATAATCAGATAAATGCGAAACCTTTTTGGTATCATCATTGAGAGTACTTAAATTCAACAAATATCTTCAAAACCAATCAACCAACTCACCGTCAAATCCTGCCGTATGGACTTCAACTGATCACACGCATAGTGATAATCCTGATTGGTACGCCATTTGCTCTTCACATTGGCCAACGAGTGGGTTAGCACCTCAACGGGCCGTACTTCCGTGGGCGACGGTGCCTTGGTCAGGCGTAAAAATGATTTTTCTAGATCCCTACAAGTGCCTACAATATGCAAATCGAGTAAATCTAAACCGGAACCCGAATCCGCTTCCTCGTAGAACGAACGCGACGAAGCCTGCTGCTGCTGTTGCTGCTGCTGTAGCATCATTTTCTTTTTGTGCTTGGCCGTGGTGAGACCAAACGGTGAGCTTGCAATAGTAACGACAGATTTCTTAGCCGAGCCAGAACCCTGCTGGGAGAAACGTGCCGCCCGCTGTTGCAAGCGCGCTGTGTCATCATCAACGGCTCCGCCAACAGCAGATGATTGTTGGGAATAGAAATGTGGCGGTTGCTTCTTCTTTGGTGCGGCTGCTTGGGCAGCAGCTCTCTTGTTCTTCTTCATCAGCAATTTCTGCTGTTTGCGCGAAAGATTCGCACTCAGGGGTATAAAGTCCAGCGAATCGTTTGAAATGGATTTACGTATCATTTTGCGATGTGGCGGACTGTTGTGCGGATCGTTGCTACGGGAACGCGAACGTGAATGAGAACGCGAGCGCGAATAACGTTTCCGGTTATTATACTTGGACGACGTGGAGGAAGTGGGCGAACTGGAAATTGAAATAATATAGATTAAATGCTAAAGATATTCCATTTCATTCAAAACTCACCGCGAACGACTCCTGGAATAGCGGGCGGCTGCCATTTTACTAAAGGCATTCACCTTCTGCTTGAATTGATTCACAATTGGCGGTTTGTCCTGATCCTGTTGCTGTTGCTTTTGCTGCTGTTCCCTTTCGCGCTCCTGCTTCTTGTTGAAATAGTTGCTTCTCTGTGGCTGGGGTGGGGTGACATGGCTCAGGACCACATCGATGCCATCCCTTTCACTATGCACCGTGGGCATGGGCTCATTATCCCAATCCCGAGTCCATAATTCATTGCGATTGGCCGCTGCGATGATTTTGCCCTTCAAGCATATATCAATCTGATCTTTATCCAAATCGGTGTTGCACTTCGAATAGCAACGTGCCACATATTGATTGAGCGAATCGGGCCACGAATCGTTGGAAGCCATTTGAAAAGAGTTGGGCCGCTTAAAGGGTGTGGCCAGTGTTGGAGTAGCAGGAGAAGCACTCTCAGTCGCAGTCTCAACCAAGGGAGGAGGAGGCGTGGGCAGCGGCTGGGCAAGGGATGGAGGCAAAGGTGGTGGCGGTTTGCTTAAATCGGGTATGGGCGCCACTGTGGCCTCAATGCAAGGTGCGGCCGGTTCATTATTGTTGTTGTTGTGGTTATATTGTTGATTATAGTTTGGTGTGGGTTCGACCATTTGATTTTTGTTTTTGTTATTACGCTTACGTTTCTTCTTGTTGTTGTTGTTGTTGTTATTATTATTGTTGTTGTTATTCAAATTCTGGTACAAATTGGGGGTCATCATTTGATGTTGTTGTTGCTGTTGTTGCTGCTGGAGCGGATTGGGTGCACTGGCCAAACGTTTCTGATTCAAATTCAAATTAAAACGTATGCCACCAAAATTCTTTTGCTGCTGCTGAAGTTTATTGCTTTGATTATTATTTAGGGGCGGCGGCGGAGGTGGTGGCCCTGTTGGCAAAGGCGGCGGTGGCGCTGACAGGGCATTACTAAATCCTGGCGGTGCATTTGATGAGCTAATGGTGGAGGTGACTTGTTGTTGGTTTTGTTGTTGTTGTTGGTAACGCATATAATATTGATAGTATTGCTGATATTGCTGTTGATAGGCAGCCGCATTTTGATTGGCATACCAAGCGTAGTTGTTCCACTGTGAGGCCGCCGAGTTGCCAGACTGCTGCTGCTGCTGTTGTTGTTGTTGTTGTTGTTGCATTTCTTGCAGTTGTGGTATCAAAGGCGGCGGTGCACTCATTGCATCGGACATTGCTTTTATACTGTTTTTACCTGAACTTACCTTTTTCTGAGTTTTATTGCTTTTGGCTCTAGGAAATGTAAGAGAAGTAGGGATTTAATTTCACTTAGGCATAAGTAATGGCATGTGTGTGTGTGTGTGGGCGCATGGTAGCTAACTGTTAAGGTGACCTGCTGCTGCTCTCGCACATTTGAAATTTCTTTGATTGATTTTCTTTCAGCATGTAATTAAAAATAATTCATTTATTTTATTCCAAATTTAGTGCAATACTAAAGAACATTGATTGTACCATTTTGCCAGAACTAAAATTTGAAGCTATGGTTTTACTTAAGCTGACGTTAATGATTTTTACAATTTAAACAATATACGAAATTTAATTTAAATAATTCGCATATTTTGTGAAAGAATCACACTCGATTTAACTTGTGACGTCACTGACCAACCGAGTCTCATAGAACATCGACACACCCTCTACACTTAGCCACTCTGCGACGCCATTTTTCTTTTCTTAGCTCGCTTACCCAATTTTTCCTTCGATTTGTCTGCTTCTTTTCTTCGACAATTCGCCACGTTATCCTTCGCTTTGACTATGCCAGGGCCGATAGTTTAATCCACTAGTACAATTGATTGTTTACAAACACTCGAAATAAATAAATTGTTATTAAAAACTGTAGCACAAATGTGAACACGTTCCGAATAGATCAAACTATTTTTTCAAGTGAGAGATGACAGAGCTGACGATACATGAACAGTGTTGTAAAGCCTACTCAGAGCACCCCAGGTAAGTCAAAGTAGCGGGGAAATAGTATGAAACGATTTGAATGGAACAAATATTGGATTATTTTAAATTGTCGTGTATTCCTCATTAATTATTTAATAATAATAGGTTAAGGCTGATATGACAAGTGAAATATCAACTGATGTTTTGATTTAAGATTGGGTGTATTCAAAAATTGTTGGTATTAATAATTTCAAATGATAATCTTTTAACGGATGAATGTCTCTTTTCCCTTATGTAGAACCGCATAGAATCTGAAAAACTGTCGACAAGGATTTTCAACCGAATGAATTTTCGCTATCGGTTTCCAAACATAAGCTTGTTTTTGAGAAAATTTATTAACTTAAAACCTAGAAATCCCCCATACAAATTAATTTGAAAAACCTTATGTCCTCTATCAGTGGTCCCGCAGCAGTGTACTTAGATAAGATTAGTATTCAAAACACTGTTCCGATAATTCTCCACACAGTTTTTGGAAAAAATTTAATTATAGTGAACCTCAAGTTTCTTTATACTAATTTTGACAAAAAAAAATATTGAGCTCACATTTTTTGCGATTTCTACTTGATTAGAGGTCGCGCAATAATGCATACCATTGTAAAGGTGCCATTTTCAATAGTATTTGAACCAAAAAATCATGAAAACTGCAGTCTTACAGAATATCTTTTTACAGTGAAATAAAGATATTCAAAAATTCCAATACAGATTTTTTTAAGTACCATACTTTATGCTTGTCATGAGAGTTTACAATTTAATTTGCCTATAAAAGCTAGTTCAGTTAAGTGTTCCATTCTCAATTGTTCCAATACAGCGTCGGCCGCTTTGTGGATACTTACTAGTACCATATATCGATAGCTATCGATAGTAAGCTGTCGCAAAAATTTTTAACTCGGCAGCAGCAACTAATAACTTAGAATTGGCCCTTTACGGCTAAAATTCTACCAATGTTTAAGTCAATCCCAATATTAAACATTCAAAAATCAGCAAAAAATTTAATTTTTAACTACTTTGATTTATTTTCTGAAATATTACGCCTATCAATTGTGCTAAAAACTAGACGTTTAGGTTCCAGGAGACTCCAATCTTGTGATCACCTTCAATCGGCGATTTGCCATTGCAACCCAAATGGTACATCACCTCAATATTATCACTCATTTTCGCCTGATAAACCAAGCCCACATTTCCATCTTCCCGCACTTTGGCCTTCAGCAAAGAACCGTTGCCAAGTTTGTACTGGCCACCAATGGCAAATTTTCTGGTCTCATCATGATTATACAAATTTATTTTCAAAGCCACGGCCCAACTTTCGCCTATGCGTTGAAAAATTGACCCACGCAAATCTTGAAAGTTCTCGCTGAGTGAAGAAAACAACAGATTAAAAGGAAATACATAAAAAAATACACATTCATATTTTCAACTCACAATTTCAGGCCAATTTCGGTAGAACCATTATTGTAGCCCAAACAGAAGGCTTGCTTGTCGAATCCTTTATCCTCTATGTTATAAACAGCCCGATAACCGACAAGCCAATTCGTGGCTGGAGCAACTAGAAAATAACCCATTAGCTGAGGTTCCTTGATAATTGGCACTATTAATTCCAATCTGAAGGGGGAATACTCAATGCCAGTTTTAAGTTTGGCTTTTAAGTTTAAGCTAAAAATAAAGATAACAATAACATGTTATTTATATTCAAATTAACAAGTAAAGTTAACAATGAACTCAGAATGCGATTTTTAAGATTTTGCAAATTTCATGTAGATATGTTAGAAACAAATTGTGGAAAATTATAAGTAAAAAGCGTCGAAATATAAAGAAAATAAAAGAATATAAATATAAAGAAATAATCTAATTAAAAATTGCAGAAGAGATGATTTTTGTTGCCCATCCCTAACACTTTAAATATTATCACGTGTCCACCTCTAATTAAATGTGTGTGATGACCAGTGTTGGCAGAGCATGAGATCGCAAGGCTGCCAGACTTGGCAAAAAATGGCTAAAAATAAATCAAAGTAGCTAAAAATAAGTAGAAAAGTTTTAAAACCGAGAAAATTTGGGTTTTTGAGGCTGGAAATCAGCAATGACTTGCGAAAAAAGACTAAAAAAAATACTTTAAAATGGCAAGGAAGTCCCCGTGGATTCTAATCTGAATCCATGTATCAGAGGATCAGCTCTATCCAAATATCTGTTGATTGCAGTACTGAGAATGACCAGGAAACGGAGTTTATGGATTTCGTCAATATTATTAGTGGTATTTGAAAACACCAATGATTCATTACTTCATTATTATAATCAGGGGAAGTTCAACAGAAAAGTATTTTCAGATTTCAAGCCAATTTGTCAGCCATTACTCTCAAAAATAGCTAAGCACAGCTTTAAATTTGCCAGATCTAGCAGTTAAATAGCTAGTATGGCAACGCTGGTGATGGATAACTGGCGATTTGAAAGTCATAGCCGTTTTACTTGTTTCTGCTGCTGCTGCCATGAAAACTTAACCGTGTATTGAAGACCTATAGAAACTCCTACATCTCTAGGTTAAGTCGTTTGGGCTGTGAAATGAAGTAGTAACTCTCGATTCGACCTCAGTACTCACTCGCCCCGTTGTGCATACGCGGCCTTCACAATAGCATAGAGCTTACTATTGCCCGCGTCAGCATGCATTCCGAACTCGGACAACCATTCGTTATTGGTTAGCCAATCCTGAGCCAAATGAAAAATACCAAATCTTTGGCGCACCTCAACGCCACCGACAGTGGACTGGAAATCTGGATTGGCATCACCATAGGTGGTTAAGGTCATATCCTGTTTGGTGGCTGTCGACCACTGCAGATGCCACACACCAAACTGGTAACCCTCCGCCAGACAGAGTTTGGCCAGGCCGCCTACATGGAAATATGTGGGCATCTCGCCATCTGGAGGCGGTTGGAGTAATATCTCTGAGTCAATGTTTTCGTCTTTTCGTTTTTCTTTTGAACTCTTCTCATTCGATTCCTTTTCTTTGTTTTCACGATCTTCTCGCTCTTTTTTTTCACGTTCCCTGTTTTCTCGTTCCTTGTTTTCCCGCTCTTTTTTTTCACGATCTTCTCGTTCCTTTTTTTCGCGTTCCCTGTTTTCTCGATCCTTGTCTTCTCGATCCTTGTTTTCCCGCTCCTTGTTTTCTCGATCTTTGTCCTCTCGTTCTTTGGTCTCATAGTCAGTGGGAGCCTGTTCATTTTTTTTCGGCTTCTCTTTATTAATTGACCCTTTCTGGTTGGGTTTCACAAGGATGCTAGTTCTGCTGGCCATGTTGAAGGTGTTGATTTGAATGAAGGACTAAAATTTTAAATGCAACAACTAAATTTCGATGTGCAACATGCTAAAAATGCTAAATGTGTTGAATTCGAGTGGAGATTTTTTAAAACAATTGAAGAAACTTTCAAAGGCCACTTTTTTTCCTATAAACATCACAACAAAATTTCAATCGAATCTCAATTTATTTCCTAATCAGAAATACAATCTAGAATCCACGAAAATACTGCTAGAAGAGTTGTTAACTCATTTGGGGGTCAGAATAGATTAGGATTTGAAACAAAAATTTTAAGGTAGCGCAACCGGAAGTGGTAGAATTTACGGAACACACAGAATAACCAAGACTACACAGTCGTTGTTAATTAATATTTTTTCGACAGCTGTGGACAGATGTTTCTCACATTTTGAGAAAGTTCATAGATATCACCATTCGGCTTATGTGATGATTGAAAGGAGTGAAACCTCTCGAAACAACATTATTTGTAAGCAAGCCGTGATCCTTTCCACAAGGATACGATCCAGCTCGAAAGGCAAAAACGACTCAAACATGGCAGCGAATCCGTGAATGATTGACCTCCTGGTAGCCCCAACCTGAGTCCATTGGACTACAAACTGTGGTCCGTTCTTGAGGCTACCTCGACACCCAAATATTGAGTGTACTGTGCACACAGAAAAAAAAGCAGAACAAATATCTTAAGAATGAAAGCTCTTTAAAAAAAATTTATTAGATCTTCAATTTTCAAGAATTTTGCTTTTGAAATCGAGTTAAATACGTTCTTAGTATAGTGTTTTTAGGCAAGGGGAATGAGGATAAGAAACAGAGAGGAGAGCAAGTACATTGGAGAGAATACAGCGTTGAACACGCTCACTCAGTATTTCTGCTTAAGGGTGAGGGGCGTCTGGAAAAGCTTTCGAGCGAAGAGCGCAATTGCTGCTGTGGAATTCCCAAGCAGTTATAGCATTGCTGGCATGGAAAGACGGCTGTTGACAGGCAAAGACTGTTGCAGATTTGAGGTGTGTACTCCTTGAGCCGACTAAATCTTGCTACATGGTTTAACAATTAACTTTCTATGAAATAAATTTAAACAAAATGGAAAAAGCAACTAATTTTAAAGGGTTGTATGATGGGAATCTGCAAAATTCTTGATTTTAGAGTAAACGATCTTACTTTTGAACTTTTTTTACTCTTGAATCTGATGAGCTTTGGATACTAGAAAGAACATCCTTGGTTTTTGACAAATTTGTATGCGCTTGATTTAAGAATGAACAATTTTGGATTAAAGTATGTTTAGCACTTGATTTAAGAACTATTCTGCTTGATTTGAGAATGATTCGTACTGGGATCAAGTATTAAAGCCCTTAGATTTGATCTTGATTTGAAAAACGGTATCAAAAATTCATACTTGGATCAAGAATTTCACTCTTGGATCAAGAATTTCACTCTTGGGTCAATAATTTTCATTCTTGGATCAAGAATTTTCATTCTTGGATCAAGAATTTTTATTCTTTTCGAACTTCTGACATCGTACATTCCAGATCCAAGTATGAATTTCTCTATTTTTATTTTCTGAGTGTAGGCGGCTTAAAATATAAAGAGAAATGTTGAGGGAAATGGAGGAAATTAGACGGAGTTCCGTTAATTACCAGCTCTGTTGGGCTAGGTCCAGTAACCTGCTTCTACAGGTCTGTTTTTCCCCACCCCGAGTATTTTGCATCATTGATGCGAATAAACCAAGTCAATACTCACTCGCCCGATTGTGCATATTCGGCCTTCAGAATGCCATAAAGTTTACTACCGCCCTGATCGCCATACACTCCCACCTCGGACAACCATTCGTTGGAGGTGAGCCAATCTTGAGCCAAATGGTATTTGCCCAATTGTTGTCGGAACTGAATTCCACCGAAAATAGACTTGAAGTCTGGATTAGCCGCACCAAAGCTACTCAAAGTCATGCCCTTATCGGTAGATGTCGAGCATTGGATATGCCAAACACCAAACTTATAGCCCCGAAGGAGACAATCTTTGGCCCAACCACCCACATGGAAATAGGTGGGCATCTCTCCATCGATCGGAGGTGATGGTACTATCTCTGATTCTTCTTTCTTGACATTTGATTCTTCGGCCTGCTCCTGATCCTGGGATTGCCGGCGAAAGATACTGGTCAACCTGGCCCTGCCACGGTCAGACATTCTGGTTGGATGTTGTTGGATACGAATAAAAAGTGACTAACAAATTTCTAAAGTTTCCGAGAGGGGGTAAAAAAAAACCAGCGAGGGATTAACCTTCGAGTAGACTTAACTGTAAGTAAAATTTTGACAACAAATTTTGGTACAATAGTGAAAGTAAAAAACATAAACGAGTGACATAGTAAGGGTTACTAGGTGGAAACCTGCCACCATCTTTTTTCTGTACATTTCAGAAACTAAAATTACAAAATAGAGAAAGGTTTTTTTTTTTTGTACTCACTTGACCGATTGTGAGTAGGCGGCCTTTACAATGGCATAAAATTTACCATCTTTCGCCTCCGCACGCATTCCCACCTCCGTCAGCCATTGCCATTCCTTGGTGGTGAGCCAATCCTGTGCCACATGGAATATACCCATTCGTTGACGCAACTGAATGCCACCGAAAATGGACTTGAAATTTGATTTGGCCTGCCCAAATGTGCTCAAAGTCATATCACTGTGGGTAGTTGTCGTACATTGCAGTTGCCAAATACCAAACTCGTAGCCCCGGGTGAAACAATCTTTGGCCCATCCACCCACATGAAAGTAGGTGGGCATCTCGCCATCGATTGTGGATATTGGTATTATCTCCGGGTCATCTTCATCTGCATTCGTTCTTGTTGCACCTGCATCCTTATTCGCTTGTTGTGCCATCACCTGATCATTTTTTTTTGTTGTCAAATGTATAAATTGTCAAAATACTAAACTAATTTAGGGGCGAAAAAAAAACTTCGAGGGTTTACAAGAAAATATTGTTTTTTGACATGTAATTTAGGGCTTACTGCTTTTTGATGGGATCTAGTGCAAAAATTAGGTGCACTCATCAAAAAATTCGCCCTCCATCTTGTGACAAATCACTTCCGAAATAATTGTCAGCAATATATTCCTGGCCTGAGTATCAGCTGTTTCTCGTTCCACACACACTTCCGAAACGCCGCTATTGATACCATGGCAAAATAAGTGCTTGTGTATAAGGTAGTCTACTCGGCTGCCAAACTAGCTCTTGTATGATTGCAATGAGTGCGAGTGAAATGGCACATAGTACATGAGTGCGACTGAAAGGCACTGCTGTGAGTTGATTAACCCCTTGTTGCCTGTTGGGGTGGAAAATAGCCTACAATAATGAATTGAGACGATGTTATTTTTGTGTTTATAATTTTATTTTAGAGCTAGTAAACCCGAAAGCAAAGGCAGCCGAGTAGACTACCTTACGAAGGCACTCGTTTTGCCATGATTGATACGCCGCTATCTATGCAAGTGTGGATTTCGTTCGAAAAAGCAAACTAAAAATTCCTGGCACAGTTTTTTTTATATGAAGTTTGGCAGGAATTTTTATTTTCCGCTGTGCTGGATACCCGGCTTAATGCGAAAATATTTTTCTTAATTTTAGGGTGAATCGCCTTAGGACGGATTTCATAGGAGAATTTCTAGTTTTCTCTGTAGCTCTCGGTCTCTCTTTGACACTTACTGAAGCATTACTTCGGCATGAATTGCCTAAAGTGTTCGGACCCTGGGGGCTATGGGTGAACATCGCTGGCCTAAAGCAGCGATGTTCAAGAAGAGAGGCTCTCTGTAGCTTTCTGTCTCTCTCTGACACTCACTGAAGCATTACTTCGGCAAGCATTCGGCATGAAATGCCTAAAGTATTCGGCCCCTGGGGGATATGGGTGAACATCGCTGGCATGGAGGCCCGCCAAAGCCTCTCACCCACAAGCAATAGCTTTAAGAAAACCTGTATGAAGTTTTCTTCGCCGAGTAAAACCCCTCATATTCTTCTTAAAGCTCAGAGCTGCAAACATCTGTGCATGATACAACAACTAAGGTAAGGCGCTCGCAATGTGCGCACTCAGCCAAGTACTTAAAACACTCAGTGGTAATCGGCTATGGTTTTACGAATAGATCGTACATCGAGCATTCTTCGGAGTTTACAACACTTCAAGATCTTTCCAATGGTGCATAGGAGGCTAGTCGGTAGTTAAAAATCAAGGCAGGAGGATGGTTTTACATTATTTTGAAAGAGCACTATTCTAGCTTTCTTCCAGAGCAATGGGAAATGACGCTGCCTCAGAGCTAAGTTAAAAATAAGCCCCATAAACATTATATTTTGTCTGGCGGGAGCTTCATCGTTCCAAGGTCAATGTGTCTTGTGTAAGATCAAAGGATCAGATTGTAAATTTACCTAACATTCACTTGTATGGCTGTTGTTATGCATATTCTAGGTCTTTGGTTGTACTAAGAAGCTAAAGTGGAACCCAAAAACGAGAGAGCTAAGCTAACTTCGTCTGTGCCGAAGTTTTTATACCCTTGCAAGTGCTCGCTTAAATATTTTCATAAAATACTCTTTTCCCCATTTTACAACCGATCGTTCCTATGATATAGTCATTCGATTTGGCCAAAAATTTGTAAAATTATGTGGAAGCATGTGAAACTAACAAATACAAAATTGCAGGATGCTACCATTAAAAACAAAATAGTTTTTCTAACTAAGACTGTTTTTCAGACCTATCTTTTGTATGGCAGCTATACCATATAGTTGTCCGATTTTAATAAAACTTGGTAGAATTATAAAAAAACATAGTAAACCTACGATTACAAAGTTTGGAGACGTTTCCATTGAAAAAAAAAAAGTTGTTCATACTAAAACTAGTTTTCCAACCGATTGTTCCTATGCGAGCTATGGAATATGGTCATCCGATCCGGTCGGCTCCGACATATTAGTAGTGTGCAGCAAAAAGAAGACTCTGTGCAAAATTTCAGCTCGATAGCTTTAAAACTGAGAGACTAGTTCGCGTAGAAACAGACAGACAGACGGACAAAGCTCAATCGACTCAGCTTGTCACCCTGATCAAAAATATATATAGTTTATGGGGTCGAAAATGAATATTTCTATGCGTTGCAAACTTCTGGGCAAAATTATAATACCCTTTGCAAGGGTATAAAAACAACTAAGAAAGTCGGTCAAGCTCGACTGTAACATACTCTGTACCAACAAAGGAGCAGAGCTGCCACATTCTTTTGCCTATAACTTGACTTAGTATGGAACATTACTTCTTATACTTGCAGATAGATCTCTAGTTCACATTTTCAGTCTTAAACCAACAAATTTCCTTACAGGCCACAGGATTACTCAATCGACTTTTTAATCCAAACTTGTGTACTCCAGGACAATCATGTAAAACAAATCTATTTAATCATTTTGTTGGCCTCTACGCTCCCGCTCCCTCTCCCTCGCCCTCTCTCTCTCTCTCTAGCACTCCAGGGACAGGCCCACGCCGAGCTTGTGATTGCCATCCTTAATGTTTCCACCATCCAATAGAGCTGAAATCGATGCGGTGATACCTTCGCGCATTTTCTGCTCATACCCAAGTCCAATCTCAATGGCATTGTTGATTTTGGCACGTATTAGGGCGTCGCCCTCCAAATGATAGATCATGCCCACGCCAATTGTCAGATCACCACCACCACCGCCGGCCTGTTGCGCTTCGCCCTCGGCTGCGGGTGGATTTTCACCCTCAGCGCCGCTTTGTGTTCCGCCGCCGCCGCCGCTCAATTTTAAGAACTCCAGGCCGGCATCGATCTTATCGCTAACTTTGTAGAAAAGCGAGGCTAGCCAGGACTCGCCATCCTTTCTGTAACGATAAAAAGAATACCAATCAGAATGGAATTATAGCTGAATTCAAAGCACAAACTTACAATTCACCATGCACCGTTATCTGTTCACCATTCGTCCAGCCCAGAGCTATCTTCCAGCTCTCCAAACTGGCATTTGCCACATCCAGTCCCAAGCCAAGGCCACCCAAGAACTCTTTGTGGCCCATCACCAGGGAACAATTCATTATGGGACTTGAATTAATCTCAATGTCAGCCAAAAAATTGAACTTCTCTTGGCCATAGCCCAGCTTGAATTTGCCATCCTTGTCACCCGAACCCGGATGAAATCTAGCCTCCAGGGCCAACATCAAACCCTCCGACAGTTTATCCCTTTGCATTATCTCTCCATAGAGCCAGTTTTCCGTATTCCAACGCTCGGTCAAGGTAATATTTTGATCCTCGATTTTGTATTTGCTCTGCAGCAGCCCGTTCACCTTGCTATTATCTTGGCTGGCAAATCCTGTGGTGAAGAACTCAATTCCTGAATTGGTCTTCGCCTTGCAGTCCAACTGCCAGAGTCCTGGCAGATAGCCACGCTTAAACAGATCGCGAGCCAACTTGCCCAAATCGGGATACACTGGTGGAACCATTTTTGGCCAAAGAAACAATTGAAATGGCGGAAACGAATCAAATTGTTTTGAAATTTTGGAAAAAGAAATCCAATTGAAATTATTCTACGACCGAAAATTTGTTGTGTGTTTATACCTGCCACAATATTTTTTTATCTGGTTGGGGAAACAGGTTTGGTTAGGTAGAGTGTGTCTGAAGTGAATGGCAAGGATTGCTGTGCTCTGAAGTGAATGGCAAGGATTGCTGTGCTCAACAATGTTGATTTCGAACTCAAAATTGATTACTTAATGCCATTTCGGACTTGACTTTTGTGTTGAAATTGTGAAGAAGAGCATAATATTGCCTTGGTAATGGATTTAGTAGTGCTTGGATGTCTTCTGGTAGGCATCCCAGCTCACACAGACCAAGGAACGATCGCTTTAAGGCATCCATTCTACTCAAGCGCCTCATTCTCATGGCCTAATCCCTTTGAACTTCCATTTGTGGGGTGACTTAAGGACCAAAGTTGATGTCGAAGTGCCCTGGAGGCCCAAAAATTCCTTCTGATGCTTCGTAAAGGGATTACTTTCCAAGTGTTGAGTTACAGTTCCTTTGCGTTTCTCTCCATGAGCATCACCACTGTAAAGAGAAGATCACATTAAGCCCAACTCTTATCACAATACATATTCTTGGCTTACCCACGTTTCTGGGGAAGAGGAGATGGTTTACCCTTGCAGCTTAAGCGGAGAGCCACGGTACCCCATCTCCTCCTCCATGAACCGTAGTAGATCAACAGCAGGATTTCTCTGTTGACCTAACTTCACTTATCATCAACTCGGGGTAGCCCAAGCTTCAGTTCTTCTAGTTCTTCTTCTCAAAACTTCCAGAGCTTTTTGCCGGTTCCCGCCAGTATCCACTTGTGCTTGTTCTGGTCTTTGATCTCATAAACTGTAGTTCGTTCCTCCCTAATTGGAAGGCGGAAACAACACTCTCATGACCAATTCTATCAGGAACTAAGATCTTCGAGTTTTTCCACTTGTTCTCCTTGCAAATCCTCTCCAGAATCAGTCAATTATTGTTGGAAATCTTGCCTTCAGGTTCGCTTCGGTCAATAATGACCACTGGGAGTAAGTGTTTTGAGTTTAAGCTGAAGATCCGCTTGTTCTCCTTGCAAATCCTCTCCAGAACCAGCCATTTATTGTTTGAAATCTTACCTTAAGGTTCGCTTCGGTCAATAATGACCACTGGGAGTAAATGTTTAGAGTTTAAGCTGAACATCCGCTTGTTATCCTTGCAAATCCTCTCCAGAATCAGTCAATTATTGTTGGAAATCTTGCCTTAAGGTTTGCTCCGGTCAATAATGACCACTGAGAGTAAGTGTTTTGAGTTTAAGCTGAAGATCCGCTTGTTCTCCTTGCAAATCCTCTCCAGAATTAGCCAATTATTGTTTGAAATCTTTCCTTCAGGTTCGCTTCGGTCAATAATAGACAAACGCTTGATCTCCAAAACCTTCGGTCAGCCGTTCTCTCTTTTTGGGAGAGTGTGGCCGACGTTGGGAATGGTTTCCAGCGGTTCATCTGATAGGGGTCCAACTTAGTAGCTGTGTCGGTCTGCGAAAGGCAAGGAGAAACCTACCGCTTCGAGACTGCCTATGCTTCCGTTGGGTGCCCTATGTATGATACTTTCCCTGCTAGTTGCAGCCGGGTCCAAAGCGATTCCATCTTTGATTTAGATGGCATTATCCTAGTCTAGGATTGAAAGCTGTTGATGAGGCTGCATCTAGAGGTATGATGTCATTAATGGTCTTCTCGTCACCCCGACGACCGTGTGTACATCGTGTTAGATGTGTTCTCGCAAGCTGGTAAAGAGCTGACACCACGGCCCCAGTCTCCGACCGTGGGGAAATGTGGAACTGCTTGCCCACCCAAATGCATGGCATTTGGTTTCATGCTATTGTCGGGGGGGTTGGCCAATTTATACAACGGGGCGGCCAATACCCGATGGGAGATTTATCGACATGCCAGTCTAGATCCGCAGTGTTCGGTTGAGCACAGTTACCTCGGGCAGGATGTGGCTCTTCACCACGCACTGACGGTCATTGACTTGAGAGAAGCTATAAAGTTTCGCTGTTTCAAGCCCTGCACCCAAGTGCTTAACTGCATTACCTACCCTTCATATAAATGCCAAACCATTTCGAGCTACTTACCCAGTAGTTCTAGGCATTTGACGGGGAATATCTTCCATTCAAATCTAACCAATTCTTTGCTTAAAACCGATTGGGAGTTCTCTGAACTGAAAATTGACAAACGATTAGAATTCGCACTTATTTTCCACTTTCTTTCATTCAATGAAATTTATTATTAAATGCACAAACGGAGGGGGTGGAGGAGAGGGGTGTGGTGTGGTGGAGAATCTGTGTAAGTAATCGAGACTTTGCTATATAAAGAATATTCCCCCATTCCTTTTTGTTTTGTTTAATAGGTAAATGTATTTTCCACTGATTCTTTTGCCAAACAACATATTTTCAATTTTAGGTACTAAAAACAAACAAAACTAGTTCCAACTTGTCTTCACCTCTGCGCGGCGTTTCCCCCCACGCATCATCGTTCATTGGCAGTGGGCAGAAGCGAAAGAGAAGGACTTTTTGCTTTTGCACTTTTTGAAAAAAATGTTGTAGCTGCTGTTGTTGTTGTAGTTGATCTTGTTGTTGTTGTTGTTATTGTGGGGATGTTAGATAACTGTAATTTTATGCTGGCGCACAATTTAGGCCTCCAATTCCAAACCAACACCAATCTTATGGCCACCGGCATTGAAGTTCTTGCCATCGACCAATGTGGAGAGGGTCAAGGTGATGCCATCGCGCAATTTCTGTTGATAGCCCAAACCCACTTGGCTGGCATTGTTAACCTTGGCGCGAACGCTGGCATCATCATCCAATTGGTATTTGGCGCCAATGGCGAACTTAGTGTTGCTGGTACCACTGGCCCAGGACAATTGCACACCCACATCCAGTTTGTCCGAAGTGCGTTGGAAGATTGAGCCGCTGAATTCCTGGCCATCATTGCTGCAGGCATAAATGAAAGAGGGGAAATTTAATGAGATTTTTAATTAGAAACGGGACAATCGGGATAAAATGTTTGCCTAAATCTTTTAGGATTGGAAGAGTGTCATTAGTTCCGTATATATATAAGGTCTCTAGTCTTTCTTTTGAACTTTGTCAGTACTGAATAAGTCTTACGTACGTATGTCCACATTATTGTGGGTTCTAAACAACGAATCCAACGGAAATTATTTTAGATATCGCCAATAAATATTGCCAAATATCCAATATGTCCTTATTTTTAAGCAAAATATCAACATTTCGATATTAGTTGTTTTAAAAGAAAAAATAGAGGAAAGTTAACTTCGGCTCGGCCGAAGTTTGTATGCCCTTGCAGCACGCTTTTTTAACTAATTTGAAGGACATAACCAATAAGACTACTTTTCTGACTCTACTTTTGTATGACAGCTATACTATATAGATGTCCGATTTCGACCAAACTTAATGAAATCATGGAAAAGCATAACAAACTAAGAAATACAAAGTTTGGAGGCGTTTTCTTTGAAAACAAGAAAGTTTTTCTCACTAAAACTAGTCTCTCGGCCGATCTTTCCTATGTCAGCTATAACCTATAGTCATCCGATTTTGACAAAACTTTAAAGAATTGTGTGAGAGCTTATAAAACAAATATATGCTAATTTTAAAGGAGTCTACATAGAAAGCAAAAATGTTTTTCCTAAGACTATTTTTCTAACCTTACTTTGCTATGGCAGCTATACTATATAGATGTCCGATTTGGACAAAATTTGTCAGAATAATGAAAAAACATTAAAAACTAGTAAATACTAAAATTGGAGACGTTTGCATTACAAATAAAAAAAGTTTTTCTAACTAGAACTAGTTTTTCGAACGATCGTTCCTATGGCAGCCATATGTTATGGTCATCCGATCCGGCCGGTTCGGACAAATGTGCAGCGTATTTGTACCAGAAGACTTTATGCAATGTGTGGTCGCGATAGCTTTAAAACTGACGGAGGAGATAGCATAGAAACAGACGGACAAATTAAGATTTTGCTCTGTTATTTGTAGGTTTATGTGGTAGATCTGAAAACGGGACTAAGTAAACCAGTATAGCCTCTAGTATAGATACCCTGCATAGAACAGAACTGGTAATAGCCCTCAACAAAACTTGTATACTGAACGAAACTAGGACCCTACAGGCTATACCCTGAAATGAAAGTACTTCTACCCTTTCATCTGCCAGTAGATTCTCCACTTGAGGTTTCTATAATGGTTTTTCCCGTCTTTAACTCCACTGAACACCCAGCTATCTAGTAACTTAAAACAATGTCTACTTGCGTTTAAGCAAGAATTGAGTATAAGTACCTTTGCTCTTTGTTTTCTGAGCAACAATTTCAAAGACTCAATTCTAAAGGCTTCACTTTAACTCTCAAAATATCAAATTTTTATACTGTATTACGACTTCTCCCATACTTACACGGCTGTGTGCAAAACAAAGTCCTTGGTAGAGTAGCCAAGGGCAAAGTTGTTGGTGGTCAACTTGGAGTTCTGTGTATCGAACGCCGCCTGATAACCGGCCAACCATCCCTGGTAACCCAAAACAGCGGAAGCATTGATCAAGGGACCCTTCAGATCAATGTTCACATCAGAGTCAGCCTTGACATTCTCATGTCCATAGGCGACCTTGAATTTGCCGCTCTTGTTGCTACAAAAAGAGAAGTTACAAATAGTTAATGTCATTTGGTATAGAAGTATGTGATTGACCTACCCGGACTGAGGGGCAAAGTTACCCTCCAGCGACAGTTTCAGACCCTCCAAAAGTTGATCCTGAACGGCCACCTCAGTGAAGAGCGTGTTGTCTGTGTTCCATTTCTCCGTCAAGGTAAGACCATAATCCTTAACCTTATATTTGGTCTCCAGGGAACCAAATACCTTGCCCGACTCCTGGTTGGAGTGACCAGCTGTGTTGAACTCAATGCCCGATGATGTTTTGGTCTTCAAGTCCAGTTTCAACAGGCCAAAGTTGTAGCCTTTGCTGAAGATGTCGCGAGCCTGTTTGCCCAAATCGCTATATGATGGAGGTGCCATCTAAACAAAAATCAAATAATCAATGAAAATGAGGTGGCAATTGTTGGGATTTATAACAACATTATTTCATTCTATTGGCATACTGTTACAGGGGTGAAAGATAAGATAAGATACGGCAAACTCTCACAATTGCAAATGAAAAGTGAAATGTGCAGAAAACTTTCTTTCCCTCTTCGGGCCACTAAATGTCAACAATGTAAGCGATTTAAATATAAATTGAAAATTTCAAGGCAGCAGAGTTGCCAAAGATATAGCGAGGTCAATGGACGACTGAGAGAGAGAGAGAGATGCAACACAGAGCAAAGAGATGACGCATCAGCACAGTGAGACAAATTTCAACATATTCCTTAGAAATTTCTTCATTTTTTCAACGTATACCACCTTTCGACGATTCAGTTCCATTTGCAACTGTTTAAGTGTCCACTCCCTTTTCATATGATCTCCCAGTCCGCTCATGTTTGTCTTTGGTTCTTTTTCAATAAAATGAGTTTATATTAGAAGCTACAAGTGTGTAAAATATGTAAACTGTTGACTTGTTTCGTGTTGTATGATTTAAGGAAATAGCAAAGGCAACTTTGTGGCATGCCCAAGTTGGAAAGTACACTTTCTGATAACTATTATATCCGGTAGGATATATAGCAGGAAACTGGTTCGGTTAAGTGGTTCGAGCAGCTTTAAAACCTCCGGTTCGGTTCATGGCACGCATTTTGGAGCTAACTGAACTGCATTTTCGGTTCGGTTCAGTGGTTCATTCGTAATTTTTCATACATTTTATAAAGGAACAGTCGATTCTGTTTTCAAATAATTCGACTTCTTAAGTGTAAATGTGATTTTTTCACATTTTCTCAAGTAAAATAATTTTATAAGTGCAACAAGTTGCTTAATCTTTAAAATAATTAAGAATATCATCCCAAAAAACAAATGGGATACTCAGAAATGTAGCCTGGTGATAGCTATATAAAGAGATAAGCGACCAATTGCCGAAAATGTACGGAACAAGATGTTTTAAAATGGTAATAAGCCATTCTTAGATAGCTTCTTCAACTTGGTTTCCCTAGATATGAATTCGGTCTATAGGGGTTTCCCATTTAGAGGGTCCGTTAGCAAAATCTTAGTTTATCCGAAAATGAAATGAAACTTTTATATGATGATTCGATGATGATTCCCAAATTTCGAAATGTTACTGTCTCAAGGTAAGCTTTTCTCGTCTTAAAACTCCTCAGTCAAGTGAACCAAACCGATTTGTTTAGTGGTTTGGGGTTCGGGTCAAGGACTCATTTCTACAAAACGTTAAGATCTGGTCTAAGTAAGCGAAACTAATATTACGACAGTTACAATCGCGGTGATATAGGGTTAAGCTACCCTCAAATACTGTCTCCTACTTATCGATATCCAAAGAATTTACTATTTACTATCGATATCCAAACTTAAGAGCTGTGTAAAATACAAGTATAGAGCTTAAGAATCATCGAACTGTCATATTATGGAACTACAGCAGAGAAATTCTAACGAATTTCTAAAAAACTACGAATAATTTATATGACTGTGAATGTGTGATTTAAAAACGGTTTGAAACCAGAGATGGAATTGAGATCATGGTTCTTATTCTTAGGGTTTGAGGACTGGCTCTAGTCAGGCTTTGCTTCTGGCTGGGAGAAGGTTTTGGTTCAAAACTTGGTTCGGCATAATTTGTTGTCCACTTTAAAAGCAAACCAAGTTATGTGATGAATATTAAAATATTATTCAGAATTTTTTTCGAACACTTCAGACGATGTCAAAATATTAAAAAGTAGCAAGGGGAATCGGCCGATATTTATTTCAAGTATGCAGATTTTAAGGTCATCCATCGTGTTTTGTTCAAATTATATGTTCCGGTCTTTCAGGCGTTCAGTTCCGTATTCCCCTTTAAAAGAGTCATAATTCCAATTAACCAAAAGAAGAAAAGAAAATCCCCACGGGAGACCAAAATTAATTTCTTTCGCCATTAAAAATGTTTGCTGGGCTAAATCCGATAATAATAAAGCACCGTTTTTTTGTTTTTGTAGCATGTAAATACATTTGTATGTGTTGCACTTGCTGTGCATGTTTACGTTTTTGTTCTTGTGTGCTGTTGATGGCTGGTCAGGCCGGCCAACTGAGCAAACTATGGCGATCATTGACACTCAAGTTAACTGCACATTTCGCTTCGTTCGTGCTTTGGTCTGTTTTGCGGTACTCGCGCTTGCCATTTGTGTGTGTGTGACGTCAAAAACGATACACAGTCATGGCAAAAATATTGTGGAAGGCAAATTATGAAAGGCAGAATGAACATTTTTCTTTTAGCTAAAGAGATGATGGCTAAAAGCCAAATGGGCACGGAAATGACCAACAACAACATAGTGAGAAAAATATTCTTTGCACGCTCCCAGACACACAGAAGGTAAAACCAAAACCAGGAAAGATTTATCAAGTGATGTAATCAAGTTTAAGGATGCCTAAAAATCACCTTGACATAATCATACTAATATATATTATGTAACTGGGGCAAAACTAATTTCGACAAATAACACGTAAAGGTGTCACTCACAACTATTGATTTTAGTGACGTCACAGGCGGTACCCACCTATGCTAAATGCTCACCTGACCAACAGGGCAAACAAAAGTTAAATTGATAAAAACCTACTAGCACAGAGATGCGACACTATTGATAAGTAAACGAAAAAACCAAAATCATTTTAATCAAAACAATTCAAACACGAGCCCCATTTAAACTTGTTACGTAACAACGTAACTCATTTTTTCTCCTTTGCCGGCAGCTGCTGCCAATGAACTGTGAGTGCTTGTCTGTGTATGTACGTGTGTGTGTGTGTGTGGGTGGCAGACCGGCGGCAATTGCTGACCATAATTTTATGCCTCCAACACACATATCTTATCAATTAATTGTAGTATAAAGCATTTTCGTATTAGCTGATAATGGAAATTTAGTTTTGTTCTCTGCCTGTTGTGGACTTCTTAATGCGCGTGTCTTCTCTCTCGGGCTTGCAAATTTTTTTTTCACTCATTTCGAGGTTATGAAATCACTAGCACTGAACAACTTTTTTTTATAGGGGGCGGTGGCGGGGGTTACATATTAGCTAAAGCCAAGCACGCTTAATTAAACAGTCTGCGAAAGCAAGTTTTACTTACTTTTTAATGAGTTTTAATTGGGGGTTTTGTTTGAAGAGTGTTAAGGAACAGAGAACGAGCACGAGACCACGAAACGTACACCACAAAATTAATTTTGCGACTAAAAATAGTGTGACCGCAAGTGGCAGATGCAGAAAACACCGCGCAATCCAATGGTCTAGTTAGGGATGGAACTATTGATAGTGCCATGCACTTGCTTGAGATAGTTATGCAAATTGGAGTATTGCACCATATAAAGCTCTGCTAGGGGCAGAAAAGTTTTCAAGAATGGATACAGCCCAGTCCATTCGTTCGTCTGTCTGTATAAACAGTTAGATATCAGAGATTATTAAAGATGGAACCAGAATTTACTAGTATTGAAAAAAAATGAATGAAAAGGATTTTATTTTAGAATATGTGAAAAAACCTAATACCTTTACTCCAAAAAATCTAATGGTTTTCCAAAATATCCATTAACAAATATTGATTTTCAATGGGAGCTTTATTTGTATGATGTACAATTAGACTCAAAATAAGTAGAAGTATGAAATCAACAAAAAATTATAAGAAAGAAATGCACTACTTTTGCAAACCCAGCTGGGTATGTACCTTAGTTTTAACAACATGGCTTGTAGGAGCTTTAAATGAACATCTTTTACGAAATAATACAAAAAATTGGCATGAAAACTTCAAAACGTTGCGAGTTTTCCTATATTCAGAGCAATATAGCCGTATTGTTAGAAGTTCCAAAGGAGGCAGTAGTATTGACGGATATTTAGCATGGGCTGAGCCAATCAATTTTATGATCATCACGATAAGCAACCCTCATCGCATTAAAATGTGATTTTTTTCATGAAAAATTTCATTGATCTACTTAGACAACTCGTTTGTATTCATTTATAAATAACTAATTTTTGTTTAAAAAAAAAAAAAAAGAAAACAATTCGAAAGTTGGCGCCCAAATTTCTGCTCAATTATTAGCAGTGCGACGGTTACACTGACTGAGCGGCCACTAGACTTGCTTCGGAAGTGCTGCCACCCTCAGCGTTTCGCCACTGCAATCGATAAGCAAGTTATTTTACTCTTTTCCGCGAGTCGGTCACACTGCAAACAGTTCGTATCGTGTCGTCGCTTTTGTGAACCAAGAAAAAAGAATTTCGAGAAAAATTCACTTTATTTAAACAATCCGACGAAGTTTGGCCTAAATCAATTGGGCAAATTTCAACACGAGGCCAAGTGCAAAACACCGCAAGCAGCAGCTCAGTGGAGTAATTTTCTTTTCCCCAGCGTCAAAGAAAAGCCGTCAAAATTGAATCGACAAAGATTGACGAGACTTTTTCCTCCACCACAACTGCGATGGAGGATAAAGCAACAACAAAAGATCTTGATCAATGGATTGAGCAGTTGAACGAATGCAATCAATTGACAGAGACACAAGTGCGCACCCTTTGCGATAAGGTGAGTGTAAATCGAGGGCCGCGGCTCCCCCAAATAAAATGTTTAAAAATAATTTTTCATCATCCCATTGCATGCGATGAGAGTTTTTTTTTTTTGCAAACGGTGTCTGCCTCTCTCTCTGTCGCTCTTGCACTTGCCTTATGAATCATGTTGTTGGACGCGGCGGCTTGAGTCGCCATATTGGAATATTGGTAAATTCCAACAGCGAAGCGGGCCAACCTATGAAAGACACTGAGTGTGACAGAGACCACTATACCGAAACGCATATGCGTGCGAGTGGGTCGAAGGGTCTAATGGGCAAAGCCAAAGAAAAGAGAGATACTTCTATTTCATTATTGTACAAATTTATAGTTTGTTGTTTAGTTAATAGAATAGTGAAATATGCGTAACAGCCTTGCCCCGTCCCTGCCAGGCAGCCAACCACCCACCCGCCCTGCCACCGATAACAGTTCAGTTTTTGCACTGAGTAAATATTACTTAATGTTTTGGTGTGTGTTGGTGTTTGCTCTTAGAATAATATGTATGTATCTGTGTATGTACGCGAGTTTGTATGTGTGTGTTTAATATTCGTTCAACAATATTGAAACCAATTAAACACATTAATATTAAACGTTCCCATATGTATGTATATACTCGATGGTCGATATCAATTGTTTTCAATTTGCTGATTTTACCGTTTGTTGCACGCACACACACACACAGAAACACCATATACTCAGAGAAGTGGGGTTATGTTTGCGTCACCCAAATAAATTTTATTTGTGAGGAGGCGCCCCCGAAAAAGAATTGAAATTTAAATTGTTCTTGCGTCCGCCGGCCAAAGGGTGCGGGCGGGGCCGTGTATCGTTTGAAAGAGCAATGAGTGCGAGAGAGCATCTTCTGCTGCATTTGTGTGTGAGAGTGGACCACCTCGTGATCTGTTGATGTGCCAAAGCAAATTTGCCTTGCCATAGGCCTGGGCCGGAAGCAGGTAGAGCCAGCCGTCAAGGTAATATGGCAAAAATCTAATTGCCTCACCATTAAACGCGTTGGCGGTTCGAATTTTTCCGGTCCGGAACTTGTACCTGTCTCTGCTTATCCATCAGTATCATAAACAAAAGTAGCACATTCAGTTGTCCATTGTTTCATAGTCTAAATAAACAATATCAAACAAACAGGCGTTGACATCAGTTTGCAGTCCACTGGTTCCAAAACTCGATGCATTAGCCAGCCAGCCGGGGTTCAGCTGTTCATTTTCTATACTAATTATTTTGTTTATGACTTTGATTGTGTGAAAGATCAAACTTGATCTTTGTTATATGACTAACGATTGGGTTTGAGTCTAGAATTAGGTAAATCCAAACATTTAATTGGAATATTCTCATCGAAAGATGCTACAAACTTATAATCAAGTTCAACCATTTTGTTGTCGTCGAGTGAATAAGATTCTTACTCTTCCTCTTCCTTTGAAATAGTGCCTGGTCTTTAATGGACAGAATGTTTTTTAATCGAACCCTTTTGCCAAACTGCTAAGGATCGGTTCAAGCTCAGAACTCGAACCGAACCGGCTTAACACTGCGATGTAACCTGTTGGTCATACGACCGTGGTTGCAGTGCTCCGCTGGAACTCCCATCAGATTCCTGGTTAAGTTGCTGGTAAAGGTTAGAGGTAGAAATCTTATTTCTGGTTTTCAATCTCAATCTGACAGAGGCGATGTCTGATTCGATTGAAACATTGGCATTCTTTGCTATAGAACTTCCCCTCAGAAAATCCCGTCAGTAGTTAATAATGCAGAGATAAATGATGACAAATTTTATTTAAAATAGCTCTTTTTTAAGAGTGACACCGGCATTATTCCTTTTTCCGAAAACTCTGACATCTTTGGAAAGCCAGAACCGAACCTAAACCGGGGACAAAAAAGACGGAGAGGGGTTCGGTTCAAAATGTATTTTTTATTATATTATTTTCTAGCTGCCATTTCCCCCCACATAAATATAGAAAAACGCTTTCACATCTGAAATTCAATTTCTAGTTCTCCTGGAACTGATACTAATAATCCAAGAAACCAAATAATTTTGACCATAGAACAAAAACAGCTGGCTAGGGATACGAAATCTGCTCTATATCAAAACCACTTACTCAAGCTCGCAAAATAATCCATCCGAACCATCAACTGCTTTAAAATGCCGAACCGTTTCGGTTCGGTTCATGTCACATAACCCCAAAAACTTAGCGGAGTAATCTCCTTCCGATTCTTCATAGG
The DNA here is from genome assembly GCA_035044965.1 of Lordiphosa andalusiaca. NCBI lineage: Eukaryota > Metazoa > Arthropoda > Insecta > Diptera > Drosophilidae > Lordiphosa > Lordiphosa andalusiaca. Next base: position 2,026,178 of record JAWNNM010000660.1, read on the forward strand.
ATAACTATTTGACTATCTGTCTGGTATGGATCATGGACTGAAGTCTCAGTTGATGGGGCTCTTTAAACTTTGTGTTTAAAAGTACCAGAGAAAAAGAAAATTAATCGCATTAATTGATTTCCGATTAAGTTTTTTGTAATCGAACCAAACCAATCTACCAAAAACTCTGAACCCACAACTTTCGAACAAAAACCTTTGGTAAAAATTTGTTAAGACTCGCGTATAGTAGTGTCAACCTTACCGAATCGTGACTGATTTTAGTATGAAAACATTGATTTGACTTCATTCAGATGATCCTGGTGAGACGACGTTATATGATATTTTAACCAAATGCTGCCATAGCGGTAACTTGTCAGCATCAGGGCTGTAAACAGGTTCGAGCCCGGAATTCCCATTTTTATTTTACTGTGAACCGAACCTCGTTTTGAGATAAAAAAGCTTTACCCGAATCTGTAGCGAACCTAAAATTTTGGTTCGCCTCAGCAGAAATGGTAGACATAAGAAAATTTGACCTTCTACCTAGCGATTTCGTCTGTTATCTGGTTGGTTCGAAGCGACTGAGTCTTAAAATGGACAGGAAAGTGTAATTAAAAACCTAGAATAAGGTTTGCATAATATTTAAGATTGATTTAAAGCACCCAAATATTCACATTTACTGATTTGGACAACAAAACAATCATATCTTACTTAGAGGTCAGTTTAGAGATCGGCAGATTTTGTAATTAACTGATTTTTTAAAGCTTGTTTTTGAGCTCGGACTTAAGAGGACTCAATAGAACTTACTAACAGATGTAGAATTACGACTAAGGCCGTTTGAGCTTGGCCTCAGAAACGGAAGGTTTTCACAAAATATTGATTCGATGAAATCTTTCTAAAGTGCGTTCTTCCAAGAGAAGGAGGCTTGTACTCAGGGATATTCTTAATACATAGCTAATGTCATGTGCGTAAATCTTTTCTTTGGCTAAGGAACATTTGCTTGTGGATCTTTAATGGCTACATATTCCCTTGCAAGTAATGCAATAGAGTGGGACAACGGCTCGCTGGAGTAACGCTGACTCCACAGAATCATTCGCAGTCATGAGGAAGCTTCCACTTGCCACCAAAAACTCGATAGCTATGATAAATTGTATCGCAACTGAAGTTAAGACGAGAAAGCTAAGCTAACTTCGTCTGTGCCGAAGTTATTATACCCTTGCAAGTGCTCACGACATATTAGTAGGGTGCAGCAAAAAGAAGAATCTATACAAAATTTCAGCTCGATAGCTTTAAAACTGAGAGACTAGTTCGCGTAGAAACAGACAGACAGACGGATTCCTCACCCTGATCAAGTATATATATAGTTTATGGAGTCGGAAATGTATTTTTCTATGCGTTGCAAACTTCTGGGCAAAATTGTAATAACCTTTGCAAGGGTATAATAAGGCCATTATGGCCATTTATTAGTTTAAACGAAATGTTGCTTATTAAAATTGACCCTAATTTATTATTAACTAGAACTAATTAAAATAATTCCTCATCTTCTTTCCCCTCTTTAATAGGCAAAGGAAATTCTCTCCAAGGAGTCGAATGTGCAGGAAGTCAAATGTCCCGTCACAGTTTGCGGCGATGTGCATGGCCAGTTTCACGATCTGATGGAACTATTCCGGATAGGCGGCAAATCGCCCGATACAAACTATTTGTTCATGGGCGATTATGTCGATCGTGGCTACTATTCGGTGGAGACTGTTACTCTGCTGGTGGCACTAAAGGTGCGCTATCGGGAGCGCATCACCATCCTGCGCGGCAACCACGAATCGCGTCAGATCACACAGGTCTATGGATTCTACGATGAGTGCCTGCGCAAGTATGGCAATGCCAATGTCTGGAAGTATTTCACCGATCTGTTCGACTACTTGCCACTGACTGCGCTGGTGGATGGCCAAATCTTCTGCTTGCACGGCGGTCTGAGTCCCTCGATCGATAGTCTGGATCATATTCGGGCCCTCGATCGTTTGCAGGAGGTGCCACATGAGGGACCCATGTGCGATCTACTGTGGTCCGATCCCGATGATAGAGGTGGCTGGGGCATTTCGCCTCGTGGCGCTGGCTACACCTTTGGACAGGTAATCACTGCAAAGTCTTTAGTGTAAATTGATTTAATTGTTTGTTGTGTATTCCTTTAGGATATTTCGGAAACTTTCAACAACACAAACGGCTTGACATTGGTCTCCCGTGCCCATCAACTGGTGATGGAGGGCTACAATTGGTGTCATGATCGCAATGTTGTCACAATATTTTCAGCGCCAAACTATTGCTATAGATGTGGAAACCAAGCGGCTCTTATGGAACTGGATGATTCACTTAAATTTTCATTGTAAGTTTCGTGTCGAAAGAGTCTCTTGATTAGGGTTTGATCGTGCGCCACAATTATGTTTTACTTCCAATTCAGACAAGTTCAATGGGGGGGTTCCAACCCAGGTTGCTAAGAGCACAGAAAAGCCAGTGCTTCGATGAGAGTACTTCAAAATCGGCCTATCTAGGATTGTAAATAGGAGCTTATAAGGAAACCAGGAGTACCCATGGCTTTATTTACAGAGAGTTCAATGGGAATGCCAAAAGATAATTAATGGTTAAGGGTAATACCCAGATAATGAAAAATATCAATATGATAAGCTGATAAGAATTCTAAAAGTAGTTAATCTACGATAAAACGTCATAGACCTACACTTGCCGCTGTTCAGTTTCATCAAATTCAAATCAATCTAACGCAAAGCAGAATCGTTGGGCAAATTATGGCTCAATAATATGTGGGTGAATTCTTAGGCAAGTCATTGTACAAAGAAAAAAGAGGCTTTATAAGTATTTAGATTGTTGGTCATTAGTCGGAGGGAGCATATTCAATATTCTCAACTTGTTGGTACATTAATGTACGCATTCGGTATGCATTCTGAAACTGCATCGATTCTGTACCATAAAATATTTCTAAGTACATTTGATTATGTCTGCTCAATATACACAGAACGGTATGTACAATACTAGAGCATTATACAGGCAGATAATGTTGTATTTTTGAGGCTGTAGCTTACTTAATGAGGATGTTGTGCAAATATTGTCTGAAAGTTAAGCAAAGAGCCTCTATATAGTTGAAAAAGAAAACCCCAATAATCTTTCAAACCAAAGACAAAATGGTGGCAGACCTAAATTTTGACTGTTTGATCGATATTACAAGTTTTCTGTTTGATTCTTGATCATTTACGAGTCTTTGATACCCCAAGGAACTGTACTTGGGCTATTTGGATAGTGATTTGAACCATTTCGAATTGACGATAGAAATCTTTGTCACATAAGATGTAGTTCCCAAGAAATGACAAATTCCATTCACCTTCTTCCTGCTTCCTTGAGAACGTGCTTGAGCAAGTGTTTTTGTTGAAGAAGGAACAAGAATTCTTGTTGGTAAGGCATGCCAGAGGTACAACCCTGAAAAGGGATGGTTTCATGTTAAACTGACAATTTCATGCAAATTTTTCAACTTTTGTCATGCCAAAAAAAAATTGCAGTGTCTTTTCAACACAAAAAGAAGTATGGAAAATGTAATTCTCTTGGGAACCACAAACTGCAAAATCCAAAAATTAAAATAATAAACCAAGGCTGCAAACTGACTCTGAATCAAACGTCAGAGAACCGGTTCGGTTTGGTTTTCTGAGTCGGATCACAGACCAAACGAATCAAATATGTAAACTGCCAAACCAGACATCAATAGGTGCGGTTAAAGCACTTCTTGAATTCCATTTCATAAGGGAACAAACATAAAATTCGTTATAAAGAAATTCGTAATATAGAATTTCTTGTATGATGAAGAAATTTGCAGTGTTCTAAAAATGAATTTGCTTTAAAGAAAACTTCGTTACACATAAGCTGATAATAGAGAAGTTGGACTGTATTATAACTTTCTTGATATTATGACTGAAAATGAAACATTTTTATGGTACAGAAAAGCTTGAACTGATGAATAGAGGTGCGTTTTAGAAATTCAAAAATGAGATTTTACGAATTTGAGAAGCAAATAGAGCAAATCATGTACTTTTAATGTCTTGAAAGGGAAGGCCATGTTCTAAAATTCCAAGACTTTTCTTAGTGCTTTTGAAAGCCTTGTTCTTAATTTCACTTTCGCAACAGTTTTGTAATTCAGAGACCAACTTTAATCCAAAAAGATGGTTTAATTTTGAAATATAAGTTCCCTTCGACTAGTCACTGACAATTTACACAGCTTGAAAAACTTGACGTGTATATTTGGAAACAAAATTCTGTTAACTATGGGCAAAGATTTATAAATATTATAGATGACGCATATGTAAGAAATCGCAATTATTCCTGATAACTAACATGGGCTTCTAATTTCTGATTTGTTCCACATGCATCATCTATATATATATATCTTTGATATAAGAGTTTTTCTCCAATGATTTATGGATATTAAAGATGACGCATTTGAAAGAAAACACGATTATTTCTGGTAGCGCTAACATTGGCTACCAATTTTCGATTTGTTCTACATGGGTCTCCTATAACATCTATATATCTTTGCTATAGGTTAGGATAGGTAACTATTCGTCTTTAAATTCGAACCGATATCTTGGGTTCTTCGAAGACGCGACTGACTGATTGTTAAACTTAACAACGGGCTCGAACCCGTTTATTTATTTAGAGGTTTGTTCTGAGAAGAAATGGATCTGGTTATGTCAGCATATTATAGCTTTGGAAAACATAACTTGAGATGGCACAGGCATTGTAAAAGTACACCCAAACCAAATCCAAACATTATTACAGGAAAATAGGTTTGATAGAAGAGAGTTGATTACTTCAAATGGAGGGTGGCATTGTTAATCAAAATAGATGCAGTGCAAATGAAAAGTAATTCTGTATAATGCAATTAAAACTACTTTTGAACTGAATGTTTTCTTAGAATTGTTTTCTCGTAGTTAAATTAGTTAAAGGTTTTCGCTCATCATTTTAATTTTTGATTCAAAAAAATCCTTTGGTTCGGTTGATCCAGAGGTATAGGCGGTATCTGTTTCACATCTATTTTAATCAAATGAAAATCAATTGGAAATGTCACTAAAACACGAATGAACTATATTGGGGTGCAATAGATATGGAGTATGAAAACTGATCCATTTAGAACTGGTTCTTTTGGTTGTTTTCTTTAGAGTTCCTTCATCTGGATTATTTAGGCAAAGATCTCTCAAACCTATGGCTTAACCGAACTCTGTGGGTAAATCTTTTGGGTAAAATCGAATAAATATGCTGAATTTCTTTGAAAGATATGAAGAATGTAGTTGGGATTGGAACGTTTGGGAAAACTTTAGTTGAAGGAACTTATAAAAATAGTGGCAGAAAAATTCTGAAACAAGCTCTAGTTCAAATCTAGGGATATTAACCTTCAGACCGAAACCAAAGAGCAGTTAACAAAAATATTTACAAATTTTTGAAGCCAAATTTAGAACGAAACTCTAAACCAAACAAAATGTGGGGTTGAAGCCTTCGACCAGAAACATAGGATTCGTCGGGATTTCTTGGACTTAAAGTCTATGACAAAAGAAATTAATTAAATTTTTCCTCTCTCTCTCTCTCTCTTTTAGCCTACAATTTGACCCGGCACCGCGGCGCGGGGAGCCCCATGTTACACGAAGAACACCCGATTATTTCCTTTAAGCTGAATTGCTCGCACGTATGCAGCTAACATTTACACACATATTACATCGCATTATAACAGAAACAACAACAACAAGAAACAACAAAAATTATACACAAACAAAAGAGAATAAACAACAACAACAACAACAACAAAAACGGTATGCGCAAGTTACAATAGCAATTTCTCAATGCATTTTGTTGAAAGAATTGTGAAAACGTAACAAAATCAAGTGGAAATAATTGTAAATGAAAAACCGAAATGCATTGAAAGTTTTTTGAAAGTCGCAAACGGGGCGACCGAAAGATATCAAGAGGATGAGAACGATGATGATGATGATGATGATGATACAATCCAATCAAACCTACCAACCAACAACCAACCAACCAAGCAACAACAACAAACAACTACAACTACTTAGCTAAATTTGTTAATTTATAAAAATAACGAACTAAGCGCCGCAAGCAGCAGCAGCTATGATGGATGGATGGATGGAAGAATGATTATGATGTGTGGTCATGTGGGGGTTGACAATGGACATGGACTTGGACGTACATTTTTATGGACAGGCAGTGTAGTAGCAGCAGTAGCAGCAGCAGCGGGGCAAGAGCAGCAAGCGGGGCGGGCCAGCGATTCATACAAAACAAAAAGTAAAACAAAATAATTAAAAAGGAAATACAAAAAAGTTTAATATTACTGATTAAAATTAAAAAAGCGAATAAAATTATTAAAAAAAAAAAAAAATGCATTATAAATTAAGTTCATATGTAACTTTAATAATAATAAAAAGAAAGAAAAAAAAACACAAAACAACACCTAACACTAGATTTGGCCGACGAAGAGAGCGTAAGAGAGAGCGAGCACTGGCCAAGGGAGACTATCCGCTCTTACATGCCGGGCGAAGCCAATTCAATGCTGGTAATGCCTCTCGCTCTGGTGCCCTTAGGCAGTCACGCAGCAGTATGTATGCTGGCCTGGGAGTGAAAACAACCAACAACAACAACAAGCGGAAGTTAAGGAACAATGGCAGGTCTAATTGAGACCAGGACCTAGGATTGTGTGTTTATTAGAAATTAGACGGTGGAAAGTGGGCGGGGTGAGAAGGCAACGCTAATTCCCCTAAGCAAAATTGGAATTCTGTTTTATGGACGATGATAATATTAATGCTAGTTTAATGACACAAGCTTGGGGAAACATCTTTAAAGTGGGGCCCAAGTTTGAGGAATAATAGGAAGCCACTTGTTAAGGCTTCGCCTTTTTTTTTAGATTTTGGTGCTGGCAGAGGGGCTGGGTTATGGAAAGTGGCAACTCTAGGGAATCCAAGTGTTAACCAACTGGGAAAAGGTATACCTATTTCAAATAATATATAAACTATTGTGGGTTCAACTTTCTTAATCACTTAGAGGTAACTCCCAGTCGGAAGCAACACAATTTTTTACAATTTCTTTGATACACTTGGAACTGAAACATCTTGACAAATTCAAATCATTTTATGGCTAAAATTGACATATGTTCTAAAAATAATTAAAGCGATTGGGTCAACAATTCTATCAGTTTGGGTACCCAAGTATAGAAAGTAATGAAAATTATTCTTCGACCTGTCACAAAGGTGGTAAAATTTTTATAAATTGTTCAGATAACTAATACTGATAGTTTACAGTTTCCAACGAGTCCTTGCAAATATGGCAAACAGAGTTTATACTCTAGTTTTAATAATATACTACTCAATTTTTGTATAATTCAAAACATTTTAACATTTATTTCCATTCTAAACGAGATACAAGAAATACTAAGCAGATTGGGGTTTCCCGTCAGTTCATTAGTATCGATAGGATCATGCAAATCTGGCCTGGCGAAAATGGAAGACAAAAGCCAAGAGATTGAGAGGAGCTAGATTGGGCCCTCTGGGCACGTTTCGTAATTAATAATCGAAGGGCCGGATTCACATCTTCTACATAGCTGCTATGTGTGGGATAAACATACAATTAAGGTCCGGTTTCTTAATGCCCGGTTAGTCAACTTGACCGGCAGGTTATCAGAATTTGAGTGTCTCATGCTGTGTGTGGCGTAACTGGAAAAATAAACTTAACCGCTGCTCATCCACATGACACAGCGCAAAGTACTTAAAACGTTAAGAGTTTCACGTTCTCTTGAAGCGTGAGGATACCCGCGGATGTCGTTCTATTTGTTCACACACACACGTATGTATAATTTGCGTATACATAATTTGTTGATCGCTCTGGCGTTCATTCTCACTCTCCCACTCTCTTTGGCGCTCTTACGGTTTAATTGTATATCGATAGGTTTGTTGTCGATATCGATACGCGCAACTTGGCTCATTTTGTGCACTTAATTTAAAAATATGATTTATTTAATGGGCAACGCATTAGGAAAAGGTATTCCTACAATAAGCAGCCTTTTCTAAATATCGCTAAGTTTAGGTTTTTTCTGAAACGTTTGGATATGCTTCCTTCTATCAATATATTTGCATGCCAAAAAATAGTTTGGAAATAAAAAATAAATTACTTATCAAACCTAATTTGTAGAAAGTTCCACCAATTTGCCTTTGTAGCAAAACCCTAATATAGCCTCTCCCCCCCCCCCCCTAAAACCTTACCTATAACCCCCTGAGTATGAGCAAAAACAAAAAGCGAAAAATTTAAATATAGATAGAGAGAGAGACAGAGAGAGGAAGCAAAAAAGAAAGAAGAAAAAAGTGCCGGAGACGCAAATCGTTGGGGATTTATCAACAACAGAAACGGAAAAAACCAAAAAAAAAAAAAAAATGGAAAAACTTTCTAGTAGATGCCAAGTTTGGGCGGAGTTAACAACGTTAACTCCTGGGCCAACTTGGGTATTTAGCGAGAATCGATTTTCGTTGATTTGCTACTGCACCCCCACCCCCAACATGGCATTCCACACTCAACACTCCGCACTCAACCAGGCCTGACCTTTCAACCTTTTGCACAAGGCACGTGGCAGTCAACCGGGAGGCATCATCAGCAGCAACCATCGACATCCATCGACGGCAACTCATCATCATCATCATGGGTAGTCTGCAAAGTTTATTTAGGCAAACGCTTCAGCAGCTCCACTCTTCAATTTTATAGCAACAAATTTGCATCGTAAAAGATACTTGCAGGCACTACTAGCCCGCCCCCGCTCCCTACCTCTCGCCCACATCTCGGACGATAAAAATACAAAACGTTTGTTTAGGCCCCCCCGTCCCGTCCCGTCTCCTCTCCGGTCATAAACTAAGGACAAAATCGTAAAAAGTGAGCAGTTCATTTAAATTTTTAATATTTAGGCTACATCCGCATCCCGACGCACACACACACACACACACTTTTGTTTTATGGCCCAAACATTTTCGGCCAAACGGTTTGAATTTATGCCTTTAATTAAATGCAATCCCACCTAGCTTGAAGGATTCGTCTTGGAAATTCCTTAACTTAATAACCAGCCTATCAAATGGAAATGGAGTTGTATTCTTGTGGTCTATATTTATATGCCCAACTGTTATGCAGGATGCTGCCAGCTTCAGCTTTCAGGGAACACGCACTCAGGATTTATTTTCACATTTATATGAGCGAGGAGAGGAGAGGAGCGCGGCGGAGCTGGGCGGGGAGGTATGTAAATTTTTCAGTAAAAATTCACTTCGTGATAATGGATTTTCCATGTCGCATACGCCTCAGTCGCAGTCGCAGTCGCTGTCGACGCCCGTACGACAAATACAATCTGCTGCTGTCCTTCCTCCCCTCCCCCCTCCAACCGCTGCCTGGGGGCCCCCCCGGCCCGATGGCGACAATTACCTCCCCCCACTCACCGTTTGCCTTTTGGTTGGTTGAGGCATGATAGATGACAAGTCTCTCGGTAGGTGTAGGTGTGTGTGTGTTTAAAAAGTTTCTGGGGTACTTGAGAGGTCTCCAGCATGTTTTGAAATTTGAATTTACAACAAGTACAACAGCAACAGCAACAACATCAACAAACACCCCAAAGACACAATGAAATATTTTTTTACAAAATTCCACCAAGTTTACAGATTTATTTTGATATTTTTTTTTTGCTTCTTTTTGTTGTTCAAAATTGCTGCGCAATTCTGGTTAGAGTGCGGACTCTAAATCAATATATTTTATATTTCTTCAGGATTTTGGGAAAAACCAACTTTTAAACAAGATTTCATTTTGATTTCATTCAAATTCAAATTTGCTGTCGGACTTGGCGGACCAACAGATCGATTAGCCACACCGATAGACGGCTAGTTCGATACATTTGTTTCTTTTAGCCGGCCGGCGCGTCGTGCGAGCTCCCAAGTTGAATTAATTTTTCGGTGATTTTAGCGCATCTTAAAGTGATGTAATGATTTCGGTTGGATCTTAGCTTACTCCTGTATTGAACTTAAACTGTTTGCGGCGTTTTAATTACTATGATTACGCAATAGTTATTATTGCAAATTGTGTGTGTGTGTGTGTTTCCCGTTATGTTTCGCGCCCTCGGCATGTCTCTCTCTCTCTGGCTCAAGCGGCCGCATGTATACATACTTATTATTTGTTCTTTTTTTTTCCTGTGTTTTGGCATGTGATTTACCACATAAAGTTAATTAAATTGAAGTAAATCCATAAATATTGTTTGTAAAATGTTGTGCAGACTCTCTGCTGTTCTCGGTTTTTTTTTCTTTTTGTGTTTGCCGCGTTCGCGAAGTGTTTTTGTTGTGCGGTTGTGCTACGCCCACCTCCCCCCGCTTACGGTGCTTCTGCTCTTTCGATCGCCATTTGGTCAGACGACGCGCCCGCGCATTTCCTTTTTTATTTTTTTGTTCTTTTTTTTGTGATTGTATTCAAATTTGTTCAACTTTAACAAATGTGTAATTGTTATTGTTGTGCTGTGCTTGCTGTCTGCTGCTCCCGCTTAAACTACTTTTTCTTTGGGTAAGTGTATTTTTTTGTTTGCCTATTGCAATTTTGTTTGTTTGGCCCCTGTGGTAAATTTGGGGAAATTTTAGTCATGAATGCTTGCTGTATTCTGGTTTTCTACAGGGGCTATGTAAAAAACGACATTATGAAAATCTGTGGACCAAAATATACAATATTTAATAAGCCCAACATTTGTCAACCATTCTAATACTCTATACCAGAGGTGCACAGAATATATTAAGTATATATGTATATTCTTGATCAGTATCAACATCTAAGTCGATAAAGCCATCTGTATGAACAAACACATCTTAGAGCTGGTAAGACATAGAGATTCGACCAACCTGCAGGCAGATCAAGTTTATTTAAAATTGTATGACACTACCCCTCCCGCCCCGGAAATTTAAAAATATTAAGACATCCCAAAATTTTATGGTAAGAAGGTTCGTATCTTCTGGGCATGTTTAGTAATCAGTATTATTCATCGATCAGCCAAAGGAATGGTGAAGATCGAATGAACAATAGTCGACTTATAGGGAAAACAAATATTTACGCTGGGCACTTTACACATTTTATCACTTTGTGTGGTAAATACAAACTTTGGGAGGTACAGAGTATATTATAGTTGGGCTTGACCGACATTCTTATTTGTTTTTTCTCAATAGTTTTGATGTCCTCTTCTATAGTATCCGAAATTGCACTAATACATCATGGATATAAGAGATTTTGTGACAAATTTCTCGAATAAACATTTATTTCTTAGGAGCTGAGCCCAAAAGCTCAAGAGGTTTGAGTCTCAGATTTAAGCATACAGTTTTCATTCATATTCCTAGGCGACGCACTCAAATGGCTATGCTAGGGGCATTTAAATGTTGACTTTTGAAAATCCAGTACGTATTTTCATATGCTTGGTATATTACAATTGTCCAGTCCAAACAAAAGGAAGCATCTTCGACCAAGTGACAAATTCTAATCTTAGGCTTCGTTATGGTTACTGGCGATGGGGTAGGAAAACTGAAACTGATAACAGATGTGTAGTCAGGTGGATCCAACTTGTGTGGTATGGTTGACGCAAGTTTCTCATTTTACCATGGTTTTGTTTTTCGATTTAGCAAATTTTTCTCCATACAAAAAACATCATTTTAATTTGGCTTGTCTGAGGGTCTTAAAAACGCAAATATTGTTATAGCAAACTTTATTTGCTTGTTTACATTTAACTATGGGTATGTGCTGCTCAAAGTTTTTGTACTCCTAAATGTGTTTATGTTGATCAGATTACCCAGTTTTCGATTTCATATTTTTGTTTCACCAAAGTTAAAGAACAAACGTACCTGATTCACTTTTGCTTTTACTTTTGCTGGTTCACCTGTAAAAATTACCAAAATTTATCTACGCTCAGAGCATTTCGCTAGTCATTCTGCCACCCCACCCCCTCCCCCACTTTCCCACTCCAACTCTGTCGTTTGCTTCGTTTTGTTTTTGTTTTTACTTTGTCATTTGTTGTTGGCCTTTTTGCTGCGGGCATTGACTGACTTCCTTCCGCCTGGATGAGGATGTTGTGGAGCCTCTTGGCTGGCTACTCTCTCTCGCTGTGTGTGTGTGTGTTGTGCGTGTTTTGTATTGCGCGGCTTCCTTCCGATTTTCTTCTTCTGTTCTGTATTTTTTCATTTTTTCTTTATTTCTTCAGTGAATTTGGTTGTCTCGCACGTGAGCCGCATAATGAAATTTGCCCTGACACGGCCACTCCCTATTGTCTGTGTGTTTGTGTGTGTGTGTGCCCAGCTGCTTAGCCTAATCTTATGTAGCCTTAAAGAGATGCCATTTGGTTTTTTTGCCTGGTTCGATTTAATGTGAAGGAATCTCAGCCTGGGTCTTTGTGTCTTATTTGCATGCGATTGCGCCTAAAAGGTGACAACACCAAATGTTCAATGTGGCAAAAAACAAGCCACCCCACTGAGCAGGTCTTAGCCCTGGACCAATGTCTGCTGCTGACCCCCAATCCCCTTTCCACAGTGCACTATGGTGCTAAGTTGGGTTTTCGGCTTCATTTTTAATTTAAAAGAGCAAAAAACCTACTCCAAATGTTGTTTAGTGGTTCCAAAATGTTTGCAAAACTTTTGGCGATATTGAAAAACTTAAAAATTCCTATCATGAAATGTTCATGGTTCAAGTTAAAGTTGGGCTATTCTAATTTTGTAACCAAAAGTGAATGATTTCGGTGGCTTAAGTATGCATTTGTTTCTGTAACAAAGTTTTTAAGGTTTTAAACCGAACCGGTTCGAAGACGGAAACTCCGACGATTAATTTACAGTGTACGAAAGTTGAACGGAAAGTCATTAGAAAGAAAACAAAAAACTGTTCGATAGAATTTCCTTTTTGGTTCAGTAAAATATCCAAAAAATTGTAGTAATAATTGTGTTGGTAATTATAGTTTACAGCTCTGGTATGAACAAAAAATTTGCTAGTTTGTCTTTTTAAAAACTGTGAAAATAGGTTGACCATTAATGTTTTAAGTAAAGGATTTTGTAGTCTATCTAATCGAATTTGGGTGTATTCTTAAGTAACAACACACATTTGTTAGAGCTCGTGTAAAAAAAAAAACGGTTTTTCTGGACCATAGTACATACATATACTGCCCCACTCCGGCTCACTCCTTACAACGCTTCACACTTTTGGCTGTGCCTGTGCTTTCAAGTGGAAAATTACTTTCGCAGCTTTATGATGCGGAAATTATATGAAAATCATGGCGAATTTGCCTCTTACAAGGAATGCGAGAGCAGGACCAGCTTCTGTGTACAATCTGCATATGTTGTAGCATTGCCAGCGTTTTTGCTTCTGCTATCTGGTGAGCCCGATCAACAGCCACGCCCACCAGCCACCCGCTGGGCGCATAATGAAACGGGCTTTGGCGCCGTTGACAACTTCTACTCCATCGCCGCCAAACCCCACCCTCGCCGACACCGCGGCAGCTGCTGACTGGCTCCATTTCCATTTGAATTAGCATAAAACGAGGCGGCTTACGTCTGTCTATGGTAGCTGGGGCAGGAGCCGGAGCTGGAGCAGGAGCAGGAGCAGTAGCAGGTTTCGAGTACCCAGATATCATCTGTTGCTGCTCCGACGACTTCGTTATCTTTTTAACTTGGCTGGCTGTCGTTTATTTAACTGATAATGATTTGATGGCAGTTGGCTAAGCTTTCGACAAAGCCAAGGCGTCGCCATCCTCCTCCCGCCCTTATTTCCACGACCATTCTTTGCCATTTGCTGAGGTCAATTACACGCTTTCGATTAAATTTGCCATGGATTGTTGTTGTTGCTACTCTCTGGCTGGGTGTTGACAAGGAACAGCTGGCTGAGCCAGGTCCTGGATCTAGCTCCACACTAAGGTATGTGTGTAAGTGTGTGTGTGTGTGTGTGGCACAAATAAAGTTGAATTATTATTTTTCTTTATGCTTTTGGTTTAGGCCTGGAGTTGGGATGGAGATGGTGGTGGGGGGGGGGAGGCGTGATGCGTGCCTAGCATACTGAAGTGTTGCCAAGTTGCACATCCGCATCGTTATCCCATTGGGTTACACAGGAATCTAGGTTTAAACGGGGATTACAAATACCATATTGGATATTTCATATAAAATTTGGTGGAATTTTAACAGGGGAAATTTGTTCTTTTTTTTGGGTCACTTTCATTTGCATTCTTTCAAATGGAATTCAAATTTATTGTCTAACATTGGAGTTGGGTTTGAAGTGGAAAATTGTATACTCTACGTATATGAGGCGGCTGCAAAACAGACGCAGCATTGCCTATGATATAACTGATACAGAAATTATGTTTGGCAGAGAAAACTTCAGCAGAGAATTTGTAACATAGATGATTCACCAATTTGGCATTTGTAATCAGCCAAAGATATCATTATATTGTATGACACACACACCCACCAGCGAAGCCCTAAAAGTTGAACCGGGAGTCGTTGGGAATTGGAATTGGGTGGCAGGCAATTACAAAAACATGAGCAAACATGAACAGCAATTGAAAAGCCGCTTAATGAAATTTAATACATATTCACACAAAAAAAAAAACAAAATTCATGGAAAATTTAATGCCGAAACCCTTAAGCGCAGCGACCGCAAGACATGGTCAAGGGGCAGCTTAACCCCTGCTCACGCTCCCTCCACTTCAATTGCCTTGCCGAGCATGTAAATGAACAAGGCTGTGCCGCACACCTGCAAATCCTCACCCGTGCCCTCGCGCATGCTGTTCACCAGCACTGCTCCATAGTTGACCGTCGCCATTACCAGCATCATCCGCATATACAGATAGTTGCTCTCCATGACGGCAAGAAATCCCAGCGACACTATATTTCCCAAAATGGTGAGATCCTTGAGGCATTCGCTTATGTCGCACTGTTGACGATTCTTTGCAATGGAGCAGCAAAGATCACAGACCAGGGGTAACACAAAGATGGCATGGCCCAGAGCCAGGGGACTCACGCCCGTCGATCGCATGTACAGCTCAATGTTGACCAACGGCAAGGGTACCAGCTCCAACAGACCCTGACTCACATCACGCAACTTGCGACACTCATCTGCCTGGCCGCTGCCAAAGATTACACGGAACAAACCAAGCACAGCCACTGAACCGCTCACTACACAGGCGGTAAATGCACATGGATGCTGGGTGGGATCAATTTTCTTGGCTGCCATGCAGGCAGAGGTCACAAGGATACCATTGTAAAGCAAGCGCAATCCTCTGCCCGAAATGGGTTCGCTCATTACGAGTTTCGACAAAATGTAAATTTTTGAGACTTGAAGGTTAAGGCTATATGTTGCTTGGGTGGAAACCAAAAGTAGAAGTAGGATGCAGTGGAAATACTGGTGGCTTACTAGTAAGATTTTTTTCCGGTTCAAGGAGAACCTTTTATTGCCTAGTGATGTGTCTGTGCTCATGACTGTCTGATGAACACTAAGTCATTCCTCGTTAGAGTCAGCGCATATGTTTTTGTGGTAATGTTCAATGTAGCAAGAGTTATTGAAGAGTAGTTGGTGCAATTGCGTAAAATAACAACAAATGTGGCGCTTGCAGATAGGCTATGGGCACCTTGTTCTTAATCGCCCGATAGGTAAACACAAAATGGATCTTTTCTAATTCCTATCTTCCAAACAACGGTAGACCAAACTTCTATCAGTCAGAAACAAAAAAGAGAAATTGTAGAAATTCAAGTGCTAAACGTTATTTAATCCAAGATTGCCCAAAAACCAAGAATAATCGCTCCTGTATCAAAACCTCATCAGGATCAAGCGTAAGATAGTTTACTATTTTATTCAAGAGTTCCACCATTAAAGCCATAAAAAACGAATCTTTGAGAGCGGTCCTAACGCTATTCTCTCAACTGTGCTTGACATCCTCTCTCAGTTTCTTTACCTGCAACTACAGCATCTAAATTCTTACTGTGCATACACTTTTCGTTGGCACAGACTATATTACAGTCCTGCTTGACCGACTTTCTTTCATGTTTATAAGTGTTCTTAGTGGATTCTATAGGTACAAACGGGATGGGTGACTACTTCTTATTTGTGTGAGTACTAGAAAGTTTTTCACTGTCAAACAAATGTCGATACTTTTTCGGGCTTCAACCATACTTTTACACCCATTTCATTGGGTGTACATTGGAGTGAACAGCTTTGACGACACAGCTAGCTGACACTCTAGATTCTTTCCATTAAGTACAATGCTCTCCTGCATTTAAAATGATCATTATATTGAGAATCTCTGGAAAAAATTAAGTCTCTGCTATTGAATTATGCGAAAAGTCCTTTAATATAAACAATTTTCGCCGATATACGAAATCGCATAATTAAAAAGTCATTAAAAAAGCCTGCGGATGATTTGGGAGCATTTAACAGAGCTCTCGCTATTCGTTCGACTCTTTAACATGGCTCCACTTCATGGGGAATAAGCTTTAAAAGAACATTTATCGTTCACTTCAAGCTCAGTTTGATTTTTCAACTCTTTTACCTACTTTTTTTTTGGTAAGTTTAAGAAATACTTTCAATATTTGTAACACTCTGCCATCCACTTTCACATCTTACTCCAACTCCGTGTGCTCTGCTTTTTCCGGCTTGCAGCTTGTTAACAATATAATTTTGTTTGCCAAATGACAAACTCTAATTGCATGCGGGACAAATTTTAATGAGTGCATGTACAAAAATATATATATTTTTTACTCCACATATATATATTTATGATTTTCTCTTCTTTTTTTTTTGCCAACTCCCAGTACCAAGTCGGTGCCCAACTTCCCATTCCTTCCAAAGCGGCGAAACGTTGCTTTTTATTCAACTTGACAAGTGAAGTGAGTGTGAGTATTTTTTTAGGTCACAACAACTCTAACACACAGTGGACGGCCCACACTTGGTACCTGGCGCGCAACTAAAAAAAAAAGGCCCAGAAATGGTTCGAATCCTTTTCCATCCTGTTGGGGGAAATTGCAGTCAACATTTATTTCCGTAGCATGATGGAAAAATTCGAAAATAATTTGAGAGCCATAATTAAAAGGCGACAGGAAGAAAAAGGTCCCCGAATGTCCCTCCACCCAGGCAGCCACCCACCCACCAGGCCACTAGGGTCATAAACAATTCCTGCATAGACGAGTTTTCGATTTTCGCCTCAATTGGCAACATATGGCGAACAGACTCCCAAGGAGTCGGGCGTCTGTGGGCGGGGCGGCATTTGCATTTGTGACTGCGAATTGCGAAATGCGAAAATTTAAAGTTTTTGTGATAAGAGGGTTGTAAAAGTACAGAAAAAATATAAAAATGCAAAAGAAATGGCGACGTTTGCGACGCAGCTACATGAAAAGGGCGGCAGACAAAAGCCAAAGAAGGCAGCAAACAAGAAAAATCGCTGCGGGGCGGACTGTGCTTCTTCGACTTTTACTTACGTACAAACGTACGAGCATTCCCATTGTAGAGCGCGGCATTTGCCAGAAGGTGCCAACACATTTTATTGTTATACGCTCATTGGTGCAGGGTAAGGGAATTGAGTCATTCAGTTGGTAAAAGATATCTGGGACTTAAGTAGTAGATAAATTGATCCATTATTTGGATAGTTAGATGGTGGCTGAAAGCCAACCCCCCTTCATTGTTAAGAGAAAGGCTGCAAACGTCTGACTTGCTTACCATAGCAACGATTTGATTCGGAACTAAGTTAAATGCTATTTGAACTATATCAACAATAGAACCTCTTCTATTCCCCAACAGCCCAAACTGTAAGAGATAGCAAGCTGAGTTTTTTACAGCCGCCTTATCTGGTCTGTTGTGGCCTTCCTACTAAGTTTACTACTCTCCAAGCAGCCCTACTTATAAATCAAACGTCAGGTCTTTCGTGGGTTCTAGGTTAAAATGAGTACCTAGATCCGATTTTAGAAAATTCCTTTGTGAAATATGCAAAATTCTCAAAAACTGGTGAATGAAACAAGGTTCAAACTCATTTTCAAATATCTGTGCAACAATTTACCAATTACCAATCTAACGGAAAATCTACCCCGCTGGGTTTAAAATGGGTGGTCAATGTTGTATGAGTGTATATGAGTGTACTATATATCGCATTGCTAATGCCTTCTCATCTCTTTTCGGGAAGAAGTGTGTCACTCTGCGAAGAAAGGAGTTTCTTCTGATGTATAAGAAAATGTCTTTTCTGAGACTTAATTTCCTAAATGTAAGGTTTAATATGTCTTAAAATTTTCAAAATTTTTGACAAGATCAAATTCCTATAAAGAACATATTCATATGTTAAGTTCTCAGGCTGCAAATAATCCCGTGAAACAGACACTAAAACCTCGCCGTAGAATGCTGAGGTAGTGAATTAAAGTTCCACCGCGACCATCTTCTCTATGAACGCGTCGGTCTTGGAGAGTGTCTTAGAGAGTATTAGTGCACAAATTTACGCACTAAATCGGAAGGAAACGAAGGAAAACTGTTGGTTAACATATATTTTGTTCATGGGACTTGGTGGGGCTAATTTTCAATTTTCACCTGATTAGCTGCATATTCAATAATAAAAGCCTATTGCTAAGCGATACACTTTAGGAAATTTTCCAACATATAACACATAAACTCCTTTTGGCATAGTGTACCAAATATAAAATTTTTTTTTTTAGTTAATAAATAGATCAATCTTCAATGTTGCATACCAGATATCTTGATTACACAGAATATTATTCGTACACCAGCTAACTAATGATTGTTAAATATTAAGAGCATACTTATCTGCTTCGATTTTATGCAACTGCTGAAAAATAATTGAAAAATAAGATTTGATAAAAAATTTTTTGATTGTCTTATACTATGTGTGAGCTCCTTTGGTCTGTAGAAATAAATCGTGGTGTCCTTGGAATTTTGGGTATTTATGAACATTCAACAAATTCCAATAGATTCGAGTGTTTCTCTCTATGAGAACAATGAAACTGAAAGCTCAAAAGATGCTAAAACCTGTGTTCTATTCAGAGAAAGCGAGTCTGCTATATTTGTACCTGTCATTTTGGTGAACAGACAGCATAGAAAAAAATGGGACAACCATATTTTGCGAGTTCTGTTATTGTCTGCTATTAGAAAGCTGCGCTATTTAGTTTGAGTTTGAAAGAAATAGTTTTTGATGATAAGACAAGATAAGTTCGCATAATCATCTACGGTTAGTATAGTAGTTAAAAATTATATAATATGACTAGTCTATTAAATGGCTTGATAAGTGCACATTTGGGTTATCTGCTGCCACAATTGAAATGGTAGTTACGAAGTCGTCACGCCAAAAAAAAACCGTCGAAATCCACAGAGTTAATATTGGCCCATATTGGCCCAAAAATTTCCTTAGATGCTACAGGTACCTCTCAAACAAATCTCATTTATCTTCAACTACCCTCAAAAATACTCTCGTTTGTACTTACCTTTCACGTTAAGTCAGTGCATTCAATCTTCGGCTAGATGAAAGTTTAACCTCTCACTTTGTGTTTTATTGTTTGACTTTACTTCTGCGCGAAAGCCCATCGTTCCCCTTTTCTCTTTCCTATTTTTTTTTTTTGTCAGAAAGGGGAGTCGGGCACACATACACTCAAACAATATATATCCCCGGCAAGTATCGCACATGTCTCAATCTATAAAAACGTCCACTTTATTTCGCCCAACTGCGTCCCCGCCGCCCATTCCACCCCATTTGCAATAAAACCAGCTGTCAATTTGTTTATATTATAAAAAATAATTAGTCTGTATTCAGCGCCGAAGTCGACGACTCCATCTCATATATAGTTTATATGTATGGTATTGTATATGTATTTATGTATGTATTTTGGTTGCAGTTGCATGGCATTTGCATTTGGTTGAAAGAATTCGTGTTTTTTGGGTGATTATGTTTGTTAAAATTTTAAAGTATAGAGCTTTGTGGGTGATTACTACGCTTGATAAGTGGAATAATAATACGAAATACATAAATGCAATATAATTAGTGTGTGTTTAAACATTTAATTTGTATGCTGATGATGAATGCGACTAAAAAGGCAATGAAGGAATGTGTGATAATTCATGTTTAGTTGGAAATGAAAATAGATGTTCATGGCTCGCGGAGTGCTGCAAAAATTTAGCTATTTTGATATATATATATATATTATATATATACTTAGATAATGAGAGTATGAGCGAGCGGGCGAGCAGGAGATAGAGACAGAAATGTTGCATACTCTGAGGCGGCATTATAATAATTTGCATATGTGTATATGGTGGTTTATGTTGGTTGAATATGCATTAGATTTTTCATAAAATTTCCATTTAGAGTTCTTTCACTTTTATATACTATCTCTGATAAATATATTCATTTTCATATTCTTGAAATTTTATGTTTCGTTTTTTGGTTTTTTTGGTTTTTTGTAACATAGTTTTTATAGGCAAAAATGGCAACAAAATTGTATGTTTAACATTTGTCTACTTCATCGAAAAAACCGTTTTTATAGTCAGTGGTTCTTGTTCTTGTTGTTGTTGCTGTCTTATTTTCTTTTAGTAGATGTATAACTTTAGCTAACTAACAATTAATTTAAACATTTGGTAACTTATAATTGGCAATAAAGTGTTTGAATAAGCAAACATTTAACATTTAGCATACGAGTTGAATCCGTCATCTCTTTTCGTCTACATCGATTTTCCCCTTTCAAAACAAATGACCCGAAATAAACCAATAAATAGCTATGATATACAAGTATATAATGTATGTATATATAAATATGTATATGATATATGATGTATATAAATGTATCTCTGCATTGTTGTTGTTGTTGTTGTTCGTTTTTGGTTTTTTGTGTTTCATGTAAAGTCGTAGTGATTGTAGCCTGATTAAGTACACATGTTAATTTATTTGTATTTTATATAGATACAGTGGAAGAGACCAGGATGGAAATTGTGTAGAACGGCAAAATCTTGTGGTATATGTTCTGTACTTTCTCGCTTGAAAACTTTATACATGATTGAATTGTACAAACCCACGATAAAAACCCTTTAGTTTCAGTGAAACGGCTTTGGTTTGCGGTGTTCCCTTATATACGATCAATGGGCACGTTCACCTGAAACACTTGTTTACCCATTAGTTGTAAAAAGTTACACTTTTTTGTGTTACCATCTTAAAATCAACCAGAGTATAACAAATTTTTTTTTTATCAAAGAAATATATCATTGAACTGGTGTCAAGATTTTACGCTGAATGCGTCCAGTGCTTAAGTCACGGTGAAAGACCGGTTCTGAACCCATCCTAAACTCTAAAACCTTAACCTTCAACCTCAGGAACTTTCGTTAAGTGTACAAAACTGGAGCAAGACATTATTCTGTGGGGAATTATGGGCCTACTGCAAGCTGACTCGTTGTTTTCCATACTTTTTACGCGAAATAGAATCGTCCTTCGAACATGGAAATGAAGCTGCAACCAAATTGTATTCGTTCTATAGAACTGCTACCTTTCCTAACTACCTTTAAAGGGTCTTAAAGCAAACTTTCAAGTGAGAAAGAACTGAGTTATTAATAATCTATTTTTTATTCCATAGTTTCCATCCTGATCCGTTCGTTTAAATTGGTTTCCTTCATTATGCTAGCTGGCAACTTAAGATATTTAAAGCCCCGTTTGAACTTATGCGTGTATTTTAGTGAGTGAGTGAGTGAGTGAGTGAATGGCATCTTCTTTATAGCATATGTATGTATAGGTATGTATAATTAGGTAGTTGGGTTAGTTATTAGATTAGTTTAAAATTTGGTGTTTGTGTTCGTGTGTGTGTGTATTTGTGTGGCAGACGGCGCCTAGTAAAAGTTAATCAGTCGCTATTTAAGATCCACCAAAGGCTGTGTGTCTCTTCATCTTCTACTCCTACCTTCCTTCTCTGTGATATTTCTGTCGGTTGATTTTTATTTTTGGCCATTTGAATGCTGGACTAGCTCTGTTTACTTTTGGTGGGTGGTTGGACAATTTTGTGCTGCTGCTGCCGCTTCTAGAAATCGCTGATCTCACCCTCAGTCTCTGGATAGGTGCAGGAGAAGGGATTGAGCAGCCAGTTGCATAGGCCTTTGTTGCCGCCCTCCTGACGCTGCCGTTTCTTGGCATTACGCTGATAGTTACCGCCGCCTCCGCCACCTCCTGATATGGTAATGCGATGCCGCTGACCCTTCGACATCCCCGAGGCAAAACTACTCTCATCCGAATCCCTTACAGTGGCCACACTATGATAGCCACTCTCCGCCCGCCGCGAAATCCCCGAATGCTTGGATGTACGCGGTGTTGAGGAATCATGTCCACTGTCATAGGCCTCACAGCTGGTATTCAGGGGAAGCAGCGGCAGACGCGACTGTGCCGCCAAGGGCAGTATATTCGTGATCTCATTCAGCTTGTGCTGGGCATCCTCTAGGGAACTGCGTTTAGCCATTGCCCCCGCTTTTTCATCTAACTCGCTTATATCATCTTGCAGCGGAGCAAATCGTTTCTCGCTCTTGGGCAGATTTGGATCGGAAGCACCGTCGGGCTGTCGCAACAGAGCATAGTCCTCCATGCCAGCTATTTCCATTATGCCGTTCAGACTGGGCAGTGATCCTTGGCTGGGGCTATGCGAGGGCTGTTTGGGTGGTGTGGGCGTTAGTCGATAGGCCGGCTCACTGCACACACTGCTTTGGCCCACATTGAAACGAAAGGCGGGCTCACTGAAGACACTGCCCACTTCGGTGCGGAAGAGTGTGGCCGAGGGTGTGACCTCAGCCATGGCCAGTTGGGAGGTGAAGATTTCATGCAGCCGTGCCAGTTGATCGAATTGATGTCTGAATGGAAAATGGAGGAGAGGGAATAGATGTTCAAGTTTTGGTTTAGAAAAACCCACACAGAACTCAGTCTTGGTACATTCATTCATTGTAGATCGAATTACAAAGTCTTAAGATGGTTTTTTGGACAGTTTTAGGATCCTCCATAAGGATTTCGATTAGTATGATGAAATCTTGGCTTAAATTGAAACTACAATTTGCTCTGGTTGCGGCACAGTGGTTGAGTATTGAGATTATAGTGAGGTAGGCCTAAGTTTAACCCCGCGTGCTGAAAATTACAGAATTTAATACCAGAATTCTCTCTCTTTTAAAAGGCCACGACGTGTAAGAAGGTATCCATAAACCAAGTGCTAGAACCAGTTGGGAATTTCAAGCTCTTTTTCTTGTTTATAAACTTTTCCTTTTCTCCTTTTTGATGGCATTCTCTTTTTGCAAGACTTTTTTGGTTCCCTAGAATTTTTTATTTGCTCCCATCCTTCACTCACCTGGCACGTTCTCCGCACTCGCTAAACGATTCACAGGCCATATTAAAGCTGGACACAAATGATAAATTATCGCAATGACTGAGGGCCGCCAGTGGATGCTCCTGGGCCATGGTTCGTGCAATTTCCTCTTCGGTCACTTGTAGGCCACAATCGATGCTACGGTGCGAGGGATGATGCGAGGATGAAGCACGACTGGCCACCAATTCCGCTTCGTGTAGCTGCTCCCGGGACACATGTCGCGACAGCATGCGATGCAGACTATCGTGCGAGATGTCCCTCGCCGAACCCAAGGGATCGTCCAGTAATGGCAATGCCGGCGGTACCTCTGATGGACCGCTATCCTCATCTTCATCAACATCGGGTGGCGGCACATCCTGTGTACTCTCAAAGCCTAGAGACGTTTCCTGCATAAATGACGTTCTCTCGGGCAGATCCAAAGACTTTTGCTTCAATTGCGAGAGCTTCTGATGCAATGCAGTGGGCGAATTGTTGGCACTCTGGAAGACTTGCGTCGTTTGATTCTCCACCCATTGTCGAATCATGGTCTTCTTGTGGGCATCCATGAAACCATAACCCTGCGCCTGGGCCGACGACGAGGGTAGGTTGCCAGCTGTGAGTGAGCGACAGGACAGAGACTTGGGCCCATCTACCCAAGTTTCACACTGCTTGACATGGTTGACTTCGCGCATAAGATGTCGCGCCTCGGCTACCTTGGCTCTGGAGACACGAGGTCCATCGATCCACTGTTCTTCGGTAATTTTACGCATGCCAGCTTCCAATTGCTCGAGAGCAGCACCCGGTGCTGGTGGATGTGGACGGCGCAAAGGTGAACCCTTGGGCGAGGGCACATTCGAACCTTTGGAGACCATATGCCGGGGAATGGGTATGGGTGAGCCATGTGGCGTAAGATCATGAGAGAGCATGGCAGAGGAACTAGTGGTTGCTCCATTAGCTTGGTGAATGTGACGCTTAAGGCTGCCCGTAGAGTTGCCTGATATAATTGAAGGTTTCTTGCCTGGGAAGAGAGAAGAATGTGTGTGTTACTCGATACACGGCCATCGATATTCAGTACTCTGTTCTCGAAACTCAGTGCTAGTTTTTATACTCATTATTCAAAGCACAGTACTCAATATTCAGTACTCGCTACACAGTATTTGATACTCAGTTTTCGAAACTCAGTACTTGATACTCAGTATTCTATACTCAGTACTCCATACTTAATACTCGGTTCTCGAAAAGTTTTTAGTATTTATATGGCATTTCTGAATGAATCAAAAGTCTACTCACTCTTTTCCACTGGCATCTTCTTCATCATCATGGGACTGGCATTCGCCTTCATTTGCGTGGGTGGTTTCTCCGCTGCGCTACCTTTAAGGGCCTTGCTAAGCATTCCCCGATTATCCCCAGCGCTCAGCGAGGGCAGATAAACTGGAGGATGTTCCCCATCGGTGGCATCATCATGCGGTCCCATATATATAACAGTATCGGCCGAGATTTCCGAACTCGAGGGATCTGCACCCGAGCCCGCTGAAGAGCCGCCGGCACCATTTAAGCCCTGGGCTAATCCCACGGCCAAGGGCATGGGCACACGATGTTTACGTCGCCTTAATCGATGTATACGCGAAGCAATCTGTATGGTGGATAGTGCATCCTGGTAGCTCTGTTCGTGCAGCACATGTGCCACTATGGCCACGTGGCAGGTAATGGGTGCCAGGCAATCCTTGAGCAGCGGCGTCAACGGGTGGTCCTTGTGTGGGGGATGGCGTTGGCCCGACAATATGGCCAGCAGTATGTTACCAATTCCCGACAGCGGAAGACCCCCATTGCGATTGGCACAACCGCCCAAGTCGATGATATGTAAACGGCTGCGACCGCCGGCAACTGAAATCAGCAGGCATGGGGGGGATGGGGGAGGAAATGCGACACTTTAATGGTGCTGGCGTCTAGTGAAACATTTAGCGGGCCACTTGAGTGGCAACAACAATGAGTTAGAGACTTACCACCCCCCTTGCGCGACAGGCTATACTGGTACACATGCAGCGTAAAGATGAGGGCGGACTCCAGCCCCCCACTCGCAGTCGAGCCGGAACTTTTTAAGCGTCCGGCCAGTGCGGAGTCGAGAAACAGAGCCGCACGTTCGGCGGTGGGTGCACGTAGTTCCGTTGGACCGCCAAGGAAGTCGTCACGCAAATAAATCCCCGGGGAGTCGTCAGATTCTGTGTTGGAGTAGGAGACGGGGACGTTAGCGTGGAGTGAATGAAAAGGGCATTAGGTTTTATGTCGGTATAAATGCCATTCCATGAGAGCTGCCAAGGGGCTCGACTGGTTCGCAGGTTAAGTTTATTCAAATTGGGCCAGTTACGGCCCCAGTCATCATTATTGTAGTCTTGCCCAGGGGCAACATTAACCGCCTCACGCCCACTGGCAGCTGCTAACAGGTGGCGGTGTCCTCCTTATCATCCATATGCTTACCCGCTGCATGCGAGATGAGTAGATCCGTTGAGAGTGCATCCGGTCGGGTGGCACTGACACCAACCGCACTAACACGCACCGAGAATCTGGCCCCGCTCTTTTGTCTCCTCTCCTGTATACCCTTATACAGCCAGGCGATGGCACAAGGTGCCGCCCCCAAAGAGCCCGCACTCAGATCTCCCAGCACTGTCTGCGGTTGGCCAGTCCCCGGATAGCCCATGGTTAGGAGACAGCCATCGGAGCCCTCTAGCACTGCGGGTATGACTTCGCTCAAGGCTGAGGCGCAAATATCCGACTGGAAGGGCAATTAATAGGGATTAGAGAAAGGACAACGTTTGATGGCCTCAAAATGCCATTGGCAGGACAGATAACAATACAAATGAAGCAAATTATGTGTCAAATAACAACACCACAACAATCATTGGAGCGCATAGCAGCTCAACAAATTGTGTGTAAAATCTTATCTATCTGGTCGAAAATTTGCGATATGTGTAATCGGTATGTCCGCGATTTATGAGTCAAAAGTCGCCTTGAAGGCAACAATGTGATTACTTATGAAAAGGTCTGGCTTTGCCATCATCTATGCTTTTTCTTATGTATTCTTATCTCCAGGAAGAATAATCCCTCAGAAGTGACTTTTATCCCCAGAGAGAATATATTTTATATCCCTCAGATGCAACTTTTTCATATCAATATATTTTGGATGTTATTTGGATTTTGGATAAATTTTATAGTCTACTTTTTAGGGCCACATTAAAAATTTATAAAATTTTTTAAATGTTTTTAAGGCTGTACATTTTATTTCGGCGAACGGATTAAAAACTTGAATCGATTTTCCAAAGCTGTACTTTCACTTGTGGAGATCTTTTCTGAGCTGGGTGAAAAATACCGCAGTTTATTGTGAGTTGTCTGTCAAAAAACTCATAAGCTAACTCAGATAGCCTACTTTCCGTGTAGTTTGTACACTTGTCTGAAATGTTATTTGAGATATCAGAAAGTAGAGCTCAAGATAAGGTTTACCCAACTTTCGATTGATTTAAGTCTCTCCGATAAACCCTTCACAAGGGTGACCTCTTTATATACCTGTCATCTGACTGCAGTTCTTTCATGGTCTAACTGTTTCGTCATTAATACAACTTTAGCCAGGACAATATATTCTAAGAAGCGCGGTACGTATCATCTTTTTTCCGAGTATAGCCTTAAGATCACTTTACTGAAGCAATCCAACGTATCTATATATTATATCATATCTCCTCATATCATATCATATCTCATATCCGCGAAATTTTCGCAATTTTCATGTGAAAGTGCTCATTTTTTTTTTTGGATTTTTGACTTTATGATTTCGGCGATTTTCTAAAATATGGCCGAAATCGAATGTAAAAGTTAAGCGACTCAACAATGAATGCAATGAGAGGTCAAGAAACATATTCGCAAGCAGAGCTCAGGAGAACGCCTCGGAAAGATGTCAGAATACCCGAACAGGCGAGCAATCGACGCACTCCATTTTGCTAAAAACAACGCATTCATTGCAGCAAACTGCTGAGACTTAAACGGTTATTTTAAAGGAAATTAAATTATTTTGAAGATTTGATAGACGGCAAGTGTAAACGGGTTAATAAGTGGGAGATGTAGATCAAATGATCCCATAAAACTTCTCTCATAAGCCTAGATTTTTATGAAGATTTCCAATTTTCGCACAAAAGAAAAGGACCTACAGTAAATGCCGAATCTAGATGGCAAAGTTTGAGAAGTTTTTTCATGGCTCGTAACTTCAAAGCTGTCGTCGGTAGCTGGTAAAGGTGAACGGGAACGTACGATTTCATTTTTTCTTGTACGGCATGCACACACACTACCCACTACACCACACCCTGCCACAGTAAAACAAAATTAGTCTTTCAGAAATGCCAAATTTTCTATCATGGTATTACAAAAACTTCAATAGCCTTTGCAGATGAGTGCGACTTGGTAGATATCCCTCTAAGAGGGACAAGGCTTTAAAGTTTAAGTCTCTTAACAATGCAGAGCGGGTGCATTTCCTGTTTCAGGGCATTTTAAGTTCAGAATGAATGTGTTATAGTTAAGCTAAGTTCACATAGGCAAAACGTTTGCACGAATTGGGATGAAAATTTGGCTGAGTAGCCATGTCTGAAGATTTGGCAGAACATAAAACTAAAGCTATGCTTCCATTCGCATCGCAAATTATTTACTCAAACATGGACGAAAAGTTCACTAAATTTATATCAAAAGTTGTGCAAGCTATTTGCCTGTGTGAACTTTGCCTTGCTGATTTGTATAATATATATTTTGCTTTTCAATTTGAAATCCAAAAATATTTACTTCGATGACTTCACAACGAATCGTTTAAACTTTAATAATGACAATAAATTCAATTTTGTATTCACTTCTGTATGCAATTAAACTAAAACCCTTTGAAATTTATTAAGCTCCTGTAAGGGATGAGTTTCCACACTGGCCTGCAAGGCTGGCAAATTCAGTAGGGAAATGTTGATAAGTTATTAGAGCTTAAGCAAATTTGCCATTTTCAAAACAATTGAACTAAGAAACAAGGCAACAAAAATATAAATAAATCCTATTGCTTTGTCTTTTTGTAACTATTTATTGTATGGCTTCATGAATTTCTCCATGACTTAACCAGCAAACTCACCTGTTTATCCTCGGCGGTGAACAAATTATCAAATGCAAACATTTTGGGTGCCGCCACCATTGGTGCACGTTCCTGTGCTTGGGGTGGACAGACATTCTTGGGATCGGTAAGCGTGACCTGTCGCTTCTTTTTGTCCAGCGCCATGAAATCTGATTCGGTGGCAGTGGATGTTTCCGTTCTGTCCGTTACCCGCAGCATGACTTTAACTTTGCCCACACCATAGCATTCCCTATTGCTGAGTCGTCTAGCCAGACCAGGCGGCATGGGCGGTGGGGCCCGCTGCAGTGCACCACAATAGCCGCCATTGCGTGTGATGCTGCTGCTGCTGCTGCTGTTATTGGTGTTAGCCATGGCTACACCTCCTCCTCCTCCTCCTCCTCGTCCTCCTGCTGTTCGTCCTCTATTATTAGTTGCCACAGTTGTGGAAGTTTATTGTGTTGGAAGCACTTTGGGGTTCCTTGGGGGAATAGGCAAGAGCAAGTGTGTGAGACGTGGGGCAAGCGGATAAAGTTAATAAGTATCCCAAATGATTCTACAAAAACTTAACGAATCCGAGTTTTAGTTCTTTATTTTTTTTACGATGCAGACCTTAAAACTCTGTGGAGCTTTTGATACATTGTCGGTTTTATATCATGGATTTTATGGGTCTTTAAATAGTTTCGTCTGTTTGTGTCATAAATTGTGATTTTGGAGTTGGGGTCGGGGAAGGTCGCACTTTGACTTAAGAAGGGTCCTGCTGCTGTTGCTGCTGCTGTCTTTGGTAATGGCCATAACACTTTCTCTTTATGATTATGGGGCATCTGTTTATTGGGCACAATATGCTTCACAACAACGAGTATCACTGGCACATTTATTCACATTCACTAAGCTTGTGTTTTATGCACTTGTAGCATCTTGTACTCGAGGGTTGCCTTTTATATTTGTGGCCATTGCCAATGATTGCTTTATTGTAGCGAATGGCAAACCTGAAAAGAAACCGCCCTAAATTTTATTCAAACTGTGCCTTCCGCATAGAACTTTTGATAAATTGACTGACTAGACTTATAAAAATAGATTACTGTTTTACTCTGGTCTTAGATCTATGGTCACATTCAACAGACTCCCATATAATGTTATACCCAGGTTTCCTGGGTCCGTCATATGGTTTTAGAGATGGATGGTTCGTAGCTTCTACACATATTTGAAATTCAGGATAACTAATGGATCCGCCAAAGGAATATTAGAGGTCGGGTCAACGATACTTGAGTTATAAAGAAAATATTCAACTTTCCCTGGGCGGAACCGGACGCATGTATTTAAAATGGAATATCTTCTCTTACAAAAATCGCAGAAATGATTGGTACTTTTTAATTTAAAGCTAACAAGTTAATCTTTAAGATTATTTAAGCAATAGCAAAGGCAAAAGCCAAAAAGTGATTGAAATCTGACAAAATTTGCATTTTCCGCAAGTTCAAGCTTAAATTTTTGAAAACAGCTTAGTGATGAGAACACCAAATTCATCTCGATTAATCACCAGCCCCACAATATACGGAAAAAGTCTGGAACCCAGTGGCCTTGGTTGAACTAAGGATAAAGAATCACACTAGATTCTCCCGAATACTGTTAAAGCCTTAAAAACTTTGTTTCATTGTGTCAATACCGAATTATTTTGATAGTTTTTTGTGAAATTGTCTGTTAGTTCAACAGTCATTTAGTTAACTCCACTGTTAATATATAAACACAAAAAATATATTTAGCTACCCTTTAAAAATATGCTATGTTTATAAACTTCTTCATAATTTCGCTTAAAACTATTTTTTAAATTATCCAGAAGTCAATCTAATTGAATATAGCTGTCATGACTGTCCTTTATATTTCCCGTATAAATGTATAATAATTAAATAAAAAATTAGCATACTTTTGAGAGCATTTATCATGAGATTTCTTCTCTGAGCGATAAACAATTGTATAGCTAAGTTATTTAACTAAGAACTTAACGAGGCAAAAGATGACCTTAAATATAACCGTTTCACACATATTTTACCGTCTTATCTTGCAGTGAAATTGGCAGAAGTTAATCCATTTATGTAAACAACTTCCAAAAAAACGTTCTATGCAAGTTTAGCCCAAATAATAACTAACTTTTTATTGAAAAATTGCAAATCGGCAACCCTCTTAGAAGAAAGTGTAACAAGTTAAACAAATTACACAAAAACCTTCTCTGAGCGAGTTTGTCTAACAAACTTTTTTATTGGATGTAGCAAATCGGCTTGAAATATGAAAGGCAACCCTCTTTATAAGCATGTCAAAGTTGTTGAAATTTTTATGTTATTTTTTGGAGCACTTTTTGTTAGTTTATTTTCGCGTAAATTCCTTTGGATTGTCAGAGAGGTATTCTTGAGTCTGGTCGTGGCTCGTGACATTTCTTCAATGCCTTCATTATTATTTCAATTTGACTAAGGAACGTGACATTTTTGTCATGGCTTTCATTAATATTGTTGTCGTCCACCCCCCACCCCCCACCCCCCATCATCTCTTATGCCTCTTTTTCCCATTTCCATGAATGACAGGCAACAATGTTCAACTTCATTTTTCAGACTACGCGCACCTGCCATCTACGCGAACTTCTTTTCTTTGCCAGTTTTCCTTCCGTCCACCTTTTGAGTTTTGGCTTTTCACACAAATCGATTGGCAATGCGCCTTCTAATTGTACACAACAGCAACAACAACAACAACAACTGATTCGGGGGGTAGCACAGGCTTTTCTTCACACAACTTTCACACAACACAAACCCTTTTTTATGACTGGCAATTTCCCGTTGCTGATTTCATCTTTGGCTCTTGGGCTTCTTTGATATTGATATACATGATTTAAACTGTGTCGAAACTTATTTTTTTATAACATTTTCCTTTTCAACAGAACGCGACGCGAACGCCACTGGCGTGCCGTCAACGTTGGCATTACAATGGCAACTGACAGTTGTGGGTAAGTCTGGCCTTTGGTGGCATACGACTCTTTTGGCTGGGAAGCGGGGCGCATGCGTGTTTGGGCCAACAAGAGAGTGTGTCACACTTGGATGGCAATGCTTTTACTCCCAACCGAGGGTGGACTTTCGCTTTTGGCCAGCCCCAGGTAGTTGAGCGCTCTCTTCGTGCTTTCTCTTGACGGCCATTAAGGCTCAGGTAAACAAAAATCAGCGAGGCTAAAACAAAAGGAACAACGCAAATGATGTTTATATTGTAGACATCAAAAACACACACACACACACACACGATGATAGTTGAGCTGGCAGCTGGAGCGTCACTTAAGTGCCGCCTGGAGAGGGATATGTTGGTTGGGGGATTCCCATTGCCCCCCCGAAATGCAAACGATGTGTTTTTAAGTTCGCTTACATTTGGCAGCCTCGTGAAGGAGCTGTTGAGTGTGTTTGTATTTTAAAAGCATAGGTTTGGGTGTGGGTGTGGGTGTGAGTGTGTGTTTGTTTCAATTTTTTGTTGTTGTGTGACAGCTCAATTAAAGCAGGGAAAACTGGACAAAGCTACACTAGCTTAGCGTTACCGCTTTTACTGCAATTTATGCTAATCCACTAAACTTGAATTGGTTTATCATAAAAATGTGCCGACTAATCGCGGCAGCAGATATTATTGGTTGTTAAAAACTAATCCAATTTATGACTTTTTTTTCGTTATTCAACCTAATTGTTCAATTATTACTAACAATTGTGCAAATGGGTTAGCTAGGAAACAAATGTTGCATGTGCAATAATTTGTTAGACCACGAAACAATATCACATAAGTGTTAATCATAAAACTAATAGTGCAAAATAGGGGAAATGTGCATACACCCAATTCTCCTCAACTTGTTTGAACATTTTAAGCTCAAAAATCATCTCTATCATGAGCGGAAGCGAACATCTTATATTCTGTAAATTATTCAGTCAAGTGTTTATGCCCATCAAGAAGTCAAAGGTTCGCTTTGCTGACCGTTTCCGATTGCCTTGACATTTTCTCCGGGGGTAACAAAAAAAACTTAAAGACCTAGTATCAAAATATGGTGGGTATATCCTCTTCTTTCTATGTGTAAAATTTTACAAAATTATTTCTTTCTCGAATTCATAATGAACCAAAAGGAACTTCATTTTGTAATGTACCCAAAATAATGGAAAATATTTTAGAAGTGACTTCAGTCATATGTTAAACCGAACCACTTTCCTCACAGATAAGAACCGGTTCGGGCTGTGCTTCGGAAGGTCACAAATATGGAGGGTTCAGGAAATGGTCCGGTTCGAGGGTTCCAAAATACCTAAGCCTGGACATGGACCTCGACATTGAAGTTTCATAACTTTCGGGATTTTTTTTAAAATTATTTCGATAACGTTTAAGACCAGCTTGTTTAAGGAAACATTTTGTATACTCTTGCAGAGGGTATAATAAAATTGTCCTCCCATCTCCGACCACATAAAAATACATAATTTTGGATCAGCATGACGAGCTGAGTCAATATAGCCATATCCGTCAGTCCGTCCGATCGTCTGCTTTCTCCTCCGTCAATTTGAAAGCTATCTGCACCAAACTTTGCACAAAGTATTTTGGTACAAATGCGCTGCACATTTGTCGTAACTGGCAGGATTGGATGACTATGGCATACACCTGTCATAGAAACGATAGGTCGAAAAACCAGTTTTAGTAAGAAAAACTATTTGGTTTTCAATGCAAACGCTTCCAAGTTTTGTATGTTTTAGTTTGCTATGCTTTATCATAATTTAGTTTAGTTTGGTTGAAATCGGACGTCTATATAGTATAGCTCCCATAGAAAAGTAAAATCTGAAAAGTACTCTTAGTGGGAAAAACTTTTTAGTTTTCAATGGAAATGTCCCTAAACTTGGCATTTATTTATTGCATATGCTTTTACACAATTCCACAAAGTTTTGTCAAAATCGGTTAACTATAGCATATAGCTGCAGTACAAATGATCGTTCGAAAAAGAAATCTTATTGAGAAAAACTTGTTGGGTTTAAATGGAATCACATCCAAATTTTGTACATGTTCGTTTTTTAGGCTTTTGCATGATTCTACTAAGTTTGGTCGAAATCAGACATCTATATAGTATAATTTTTAGGGGAGTCTTTGAGGACCTGCAAGCTCATGGTAGGTTAACTCAAACTTGGTCGATTATCTACAGATTTTAATATTTGACAGCTTTCGATTTGTGTCTTTAAAAATAAGTTAAATTTGTGGAATTCTTTAAGAAATGTCATTTAAATCTTAGTTGCTGCAAAAAATAATCTTTTTTTCACAAATTCAAAATGCCCGCCACACTCTTGCTTGCGACTCGACAGTGCGCAACAGGCGAGTGTGCCCGTATTAGCAACGATTTCACTGGTAAAGCGCCATCTATATTTTCGCGTAAGGTGGCAGCGCTGAGCCGTTACGCTTTCAAATTGAAACAAAAGCAGAGCAAACACACTGAATTTCATTTTATGGTTTACTTGAGTATCTTCTTTATTCTTCATTTTTGCATGATAATTATTATGTTTTTTTTTTTTGCTTTTTCGATTTGTATCGCACTCTCATTACAGATTAGG
Organism: Lordiphosa andalusiaca; assembly: GCA_035044965.1. Lineage (NCBI taxonomy): Eukaryota > Metazoa > Arthropoda > Insecta > Diptera > Drosophilidae > Lordiphosa > Lordiphosa andalusiaca. Next base: position 2,060,272 of record JAWNNM010000660.1, read on the forward strand.
TGAGTATTTTGGTGCAACAACAAAACACAATTTACAGAAATGCATTTGCGATGAATCGTGGAATCATTTTTAAATGTACGCTTTAAGTATTAAGTAATTACGGCTAGTTCGAAGCTCGAAGTGAGTGTGTGTGTGTGAGTGTATAACGCATCTGCTTAAAGAACTACAGAATATCTTAAGACTAAACAAACAATTTGAAACAAACAGCCTAAGTACAAAATAAGGTGATGTTCTTTAGAGGTAAAAGCATATTATTACACAAGAAACAACAAACAATGATGAGGGGTAACATTGGGGGGCTGAAGGGAATGGGCGGAGTTCGTTCGTTTGGTTCGTAAACTTTGTCACACATTAATACGAATTTGCTTGAAATTAATACGAAAAAAAATTAAAAACAAAAACCATGAGATAAGGATGTTCGATAGGGTGGAATGGCCTAGTGGGAAGGCGCGCCATATGAGCTGATGGGTGCCGATGGTGCTGGCGGTGCGGCCGGAGTACCATACTCCGACTGAGGTGGAGCAATGCTGTTGGGATATGGACCGGTTTCCTCCTTCTGGGTCTTGTAGCGAATAAAGTAGACCTCGGGCTTGCTGGGCTGTGTTGGTGCCGGCGTAGGAATGAAAATCTCGGGCTGCTCTTCGGGCTTCTTGACTAGCACATAGACCAGGGTCTTCTCCTCGTTCTGTGGGAACTGTGGAATGATTGGTGCTGTGGGTGCTGGTGCCGAAGGCGCCTTGATGAACACAATCTTGTAGTGCTTCTGTGGAGGTGGCACGTACAGAGGTTTCCTGGAGAGAGGAGAACGTGTGATTAGGTAAGCAGTAATAAGATAAGGCTTATATAAAGTATGGTCTATGGTAATTGCCTCCCTGTCCCTACTTGGTACAATTAGCTTGGAAATGCCACAGAAACTTAGGTAACATTTTAGTCACGGTTTGGTGGTCTTCATCACCATACATTTCCCCCTCCACCCCAGCCCACCTGAAGGTAATTAACATTATACTTTTGTAGCCTACTCTTTCATATTAAATCATTTTCCTTGTAACTGAAAAATGCCGCTACCATTGACTCGTTTTCGTTGTCAACGTAGTTGTCGTCAGTCGCATAAATGATAGTGCAAAACCAAAATGAAAAAAAAAACCTTCAAAGAAAATGCCATGTGGCAATCAGTCTGAAAAAGGGCCATGAGCTGGATTAGATGATTAGAGTTTGCTCAAGTTTTTTTTTTTTTTTTTTTGCAACAATTGACGTCTCTGAATTGTGAGAGAATCCACATAAATGAAGATGATTAGATGCTTGTAACAATGTGACAAGATCATAATTATGCAAATAGCTAGAGAGGGGGAAGCAATAGTTTTGAAATGAGTGAGCAAATTAAGATCTCAATTAAATTTAATGATATTTGTAATCAAGCTGGGAATGATCCCACTACACTTTTGGGCCTAGGAAGTTTCGGTTTAGCGGGAAATGCTGTGTGCCAATTTTATCAAGCAGTCAAGCTGTTTTTTTTTAATGATTTCCAAATCTATGTACCGAATTTTCAATCCCCAAATAGTTGATTAAAGGCTGTTTTGGTATGCTTAAAGAACCTTTAGAAATTTTTTAAAATCTTTTTGATAATACTTCTCGTTTGAAATGGGTCTTAAGTACAAGAAAAGTGAAAAAAAAGACCAGTAAATTCTAATGTCAACCCAAAAACATTGTAGAATTTAAATCTGAGTGAGTCAAACAAGTACAAAATATTCTTAGTCTTGTTTCCATAAAATTATAAAGGTATTCCCCATTGGTTCTTAAATAAGGTGTCTGTATTGAACCAAAGATGGTTGAAAATACCCAAGGGCCAGGAATTAAGACCAGGAACCAAGATGGACTTATTGAAATCTACAATCTCTTCATTACAAAGGATTTAGAAACAGTTGAGAACATTTAAAACAAATTAAATAATAGCATAGTAAGTGTATTTTGTACTCGATCTAAGAGTTTATGTACATGAACTAAGAACGCGCTATTCTTGATTATTATCTTCTTACTGCAAGTACGAAATGTTCCTGATTCAAGAACGTTTGTTTCAAATAATACTAATAGTCGCTTCTTGATTGATATAAAAGTGTTGTGAACTTAATTTAGGTACCGTCAAGAAAAATCTATACTAGAAATTTAAAATACAAAACGGCATAAGTTCTATGCCTATTGATCTAGAACTTTACCAGCTGCAACTCAGTTTTATAGGGTCCAAAGAATAATAATTTTTTCATCTATTGAAAGCCTTCAATTTATTTTATGAAATTTTTAACCAAATACTGAAAATTTAATTTTAAGCAAAATGCAAATGCGCGAGCACAAAAATGTGACTTACATCATTTTATAAATTATGAAACCCACCAGGATATCTAACTTTGCTGAGTATGTTGTCGATCATCTTTGCATAATAATAAAGTCATATTTACTTTTAAAAGCAACTGACACTTGATGGTGCCTCTTAAGTTCGTCATCTTTTCAAGTAATTGAAGACTTTAAGCAGAAAATATGTTAGTTTTCGGTTCGTTTTCTCATGTTCATGTTCGCCTAATCTATAAAGTAAACAAATCATTGACCTCCTTTGCCAACTAGTTTCTTATGTTTTGGCTATTTTTTTAAGCACTTGAAAAGAAATGTAACAACATAAAAAATAAAAGCTGTCTCCCTGAAAAAACAAAGAATTTGGTTAAGCTTATTACATTGGCCTAGAAAACCTTTCCCTTGCAAGTCTCACAAATGTACAATGTGCTGCAAAAATTACAATATAAAATCCAATGAACTTATCTTCTACTTCTGATTAATGCTGGTCTTTAAATTAAAGCACCTTAAAATTGTCACATAATTTCCAAATTCGTTCAAAACAAATACGTATAAATTAATTACATTTTATGAACAACGCTTCCTCATTTTTGATTACAACAACCAAGGCGTCACAGAAAACTCACCCAACCATACATGATTGATGAAAGTCAAGTTAAAATACGAATAAATGGTAAGGCTGAATTACACTAGTTTACAGCACAAAAAGCACACTTTTTTCCTAGAGTTAACTATTTTTAAGTGTAGCTTAGAATGCTGAACTCAACCAGCGACTTTAAATACTTTTTTGGTGGAAAGTTTTTGTATTGAAAACGATTTTTTTAAAACCTTTTTTGGGATGTACACTTTTACTTGAAGCCAGCGAGTTGAAAGGTTATTCAATTTTCAATAATGTCGTTAATTATTGTTTTCAAATCGGCTTAGAAGTTTGTAAACCTTACTTTAGAAATAAGCAAAAAGAAAATATATTTTGAGAATTAAGAACGAGATTTTCCAACTTCTATTTTCTATTTTTATCAAATGTTAAATTAAGAAATTTAAAGTTTTGGTAAAAATATATAATAGAATTGGCACAATCTCGTCCTTAATTTTAAAAATGAACATTTGTTTTTTGTTTATTTATAATTCGCAGATCTAAGCAGAAAGTAAGGTAATTGGTAAACAAATTCTATGGTTAAACGTCGAAGCTGGGCCCAATTGATTGAGACAAAGGGTGGTATTTTTACGATTTTTTTTGCTTTGTTCTCGATTATTTTCTCTGATCTGGCCTTAGGTAAGGCAAAAGGAAGAGGGAATCTATAGTCTAAAGCAGCGATGGGCAAGCCAATGCTCCCAATGCTCCTTTTGCTCCGAGAGTTATTTTTCAGAAACTTAAAATTTTCAGGCTCAAGATCACAAAAAAATGGTAACTGCTAAATAATAGCAAATGTTTTTGAAATGTGTTTCGAAACTGAAGAGGAGAAACCCTCTAAGAAAAATAAAGAATTTCTAGATTTTAACATCTAGCTAGGATCAGAACCTTTTGACCCTTATTGCCCTTATTTGAGGACTCACCTAGGTGGCTGATACTCTGGCTCTGGTGGTGGTACATGGACATAGACATGCTTATGTATGACCGGTGGTTGCTGTGGTGGTCCGTATTGCGGTGCTGGCGCTCCGTATCCTCCACTTGGTCCACTCGGCTGATAACTGCTCGATGGTGGGGCACTGTAGGTGTCACGTGGTGGTTCCGGGCGTGCTGCCACCAAAGCAACGGTGCCCAAGACAAGCACTATCTGCACCATTAGAAGAAAAGAGCACAGCACACACTGCGGTTAAGTACACCGAATTTGTCACAAGAACCAGATAGACATACCACACAACTGGTCTTCATATTTATATATGTGGATCGGGGGGATATCACTTGTGTCACTTGTTTGCTGTGCGGAGTTCGTTGGAGTGTCTTCGACGCGGAACCTCTTACTGCATGCCACAACGATTGTTGCAGTTTCTTTTATAGCGGCGCAGCGCGTGAAATAAAAATTAAGTAAAAATAAAGACGACGCCGACGACGGCCACGAAGAGTCAGCTGCTGCTGAGCAGTTGGCAAAGAGCGGCACATAACCATGAAGAAATTGAAATGTACAGCAGCAACAACAACAATCAGCAGCAGCAGCAGCAGCAGTTGGCAAGTCATCTGGGGGGAAAATGAAGCTGCGGCTGCTCTGCCTCAGTTGCTCCTAGCTGCGCAGCGGCTTGACCGTTTCTTGGCTTTTTTTTTTGGGGGGGCCTCAAGTTTTTCGAACTTCTTTTGGAAGTGCCTGTGGGAGGATGTAGTGGATGTTTTATAAGCTTTGCAACTAAGCGAAGTTTCTAATACCGAAATATTTGTACCAAAATTTATATGACTCAAGAATCTACTAACAAAACAAGTCGAACCATGCTAAGAGCAAATAGGATCTCTATTGTATGACCCATCTAATTCATGTCTATAATATTTGTAATTGTACCAAGATGTTCGAGGTCTACTTACCATACGAATAATCCTTGTTTTCCATTTAAGATTTGTGGCTCTTGTGCTTACTCGTTCGTCAGTGTTTATTAGTTAGGGTGGCATCTGGAATCTTTTTGGTGTATATTCTAAATTCATTTAACCCACATTCTTCCACCTACTATATAAAGAGGATCAGGGTTCAGTGGGATGCTGTCATCGAATCGCTTAAGTAAAATCCGAAAAAAGTTTTATAATGTGCCATCCGTGAATAATGAACAGTATTTTTTGAACAAGTAAAAGACTTTGATGAGCAAATGTAAATTTTAAAGGTTTCATTTACAATCCCCACTTTCCAAACCAACTTGCTGGTTTATCGGTTTAAATATCGGCTGTCATCAGGGAAACTCTTGGCTATTTTGATGCCTCATTAAATGCAGTAAGTTTTTAATTACTCTTAACCCAAAATTTAATTCCTAAACACCATATTCTATAAATAATGTAATCCCATTAAGCTTATAGTTACATAAATCCAAATAAAATTGAAGAAATTGACTTGCAAACCAAAAACCAATTAAAAGAAACTAATCATCAGATTATGATATATATCTGCCATAAAAACGATCGGTCAACAAATTGGTTGCATTGAGCAAAACATGTTTGTTTTTTTTCAGTGGAAGCGGCTTTATCAACTTTAGTCCGTAGATATTTATGATTTGTCTTATGAAAGTGCTTAAGGATATTGTACAAGTGCATTTGAACTCAGGTATCTGCCAAATACATGCGACGATCATTTATTGATATCGTCCTTATAGCTGCAAAACAATCTCCATATGCTGCAAATAGCAGCTTGCTTGGGTTTAACAAGATCCTTGCCATCCACTCTCCATTCGGCTCTGAATGATATTGTAAACCAATATTCAGTAGACACTTTCTTGAAGTCCGGAAACTGAAACTTCTCAAAGGATCTAACTCCAGACCAAAGACCTAGAACTCACAAATATAAGTAAAAGTCATTCAAATTGCAATGTGGACCTTCAACATTATATTAGTGTGAGTCGTTTGTTGAATAAACTTTGCACACAGACAGCGCAAATAGGTAAAAACGTAGGTCCACAGTGCAAAATTCCCTGACCCTGACTTATTTTTGGGAGTGCTAGGTCTTTGCTTAGACCAAAGTGTTCATAATCCTATAGAAAATATGAAAAAATGCCGAGACTAATACCAGCTTAGAAATGAAAAGAAAGTTTTTAAACCTGGATCCAGGTCAAAGAATACCGAGAGCCATAAACTTCCGTCAGGGAAAACGTTCCTACTCTGCACTACTCACAAAAAAGCGGGTCTTACTCTTCTTTTGTCAACTAATGGTCGTGATTTCTGTAGACTTTGAAAGGATATGTTTCTGATTGTACCATCTACCCCTATGGAAATAGGCACAGGATCGGGCTAGCTTCGGAAGGGCTAGCGACACAGCTGCCTTTTTGGTCTACCGAGCCGATGTAGCGGCTAAATAAATCTACACCTTTGGACCAAGCATTTGCAAGTGTATTCAATTTTCGTCACAATCGAAATAAGCCTTGGTTTCTCATTTTACCAAATGGCAGTTGCCAAAATACCGGATTACTTTATGATTGGTCTTAGGTTCGTTAAACCAATATAAATCAAATATTTATAGAAAGTTACAGGTGCAAAAACGAGTCTTAAAAACAAGCACTCCTTTGTAAAGCAGTGTAGCATTATTAAAATATAACTTAAATGACTTTGAGCCTGTGGACCATCAACTGAGCCTTCTAAACTTTTGACATTTCGAAGCTGAGCCCGAAGTGGATGCCATCTGATTGGAAATCGTTCGGTTTGGCTTGGGCTATTTTATGGTACAAGTCATTTCAATAAAAATTGGCTAAAAAAAAGGTTATACAATAGATATTTTTATGTCTTTCCCTTTGCTCGCAGTATAAATTAAATTAAATTAAGACTAAATTTGACTATTTTTTTATAAATTAAGAGTGCAAAATGTCGGCAAAAATGGTTCGTTTTGGGGGTCGAACAATCATCGTGAAATCTAAGCTTTTCTAACCTAAGATTTTGTTTTGTACCTTGGTTTTTAACATTATAGCTTGTAAAGGAAATATTCTCCTATTTTCTGCAAATTTAAAGTACTAGGCTGTATTGGTCTTAAGGTCAAAGGTAATTTACGAAGACATTTTACACTTCAAGCCTTTGGACCAAGTTTATTAGTGTTTTGGTTTACAACTTCCTTCTTCATGGCTACCATTGCTTTGAAAATGGGAAATAGCCTCCTCCAAATGTACAAAGCGCCACTTTTGCTTTATTTTCTTTTCAAACTCAGAACACAGTTCGACGAAATCAAACTTAAACAAACAAACGCTGAATGAGACCCTTAAATTCTGATACAGGGACTTAGGGATAACCTCACCTCATACCCAGCATTTCAAATGCACCATCGGCTCACGCTCAAAGGGCAATTTTGAACTAGAACAACACTCAGCGAAAACAATTTGAACCTTATTTTTCATGGTTTAAGGTTTAAGACCAGCTTTCAACCTTGTTACATAAATCAGTTATATCCCAAATGGATTAAATAGAACTAAAATTAGAGATAAATTGTGAAAAAAGTGCGATATATGCATATGTGTCTGGCTTGTCGACTCGAGCCTCGCTAATAGGGGTGGTTTTTTCATGTTGTTGTTGTTAGACTACTTTCAAACTCAGATCTCGTGCCGAGAACATGATAAGTTTGCAAAATTTGCCAGAGTTACAAAGATTTAATCAACCCCATGTAAGAGCAACTGTGCGAGGGAGTCCAACAAAGCAAATCTTTTTCTTATTTATAAAAAAACTAACTTTTATTAATTGATCATCTAGCGGTGCTATTGACCCGCTGACTGGTTGATGTCAAGGGTATTTCATTTTCGGCTTTCATCAAGATTAGCCTTCGTTTTGGTCTCATTATTATTTTGGTCGTTTGGAGGATCGCAACATTCGCATCTCGTATCGTATCGGATCGTATCGGATCGTGTGGCACGATTCACTTTCAATTTCAATGAATGCGGACTCACACACTGGCTTCTGGGGGGTGGGCAGGGGTGGGGGTGGTTGTGGTGGGGACTTTGTGCTCTGGACTGGGACTGGAACTGGAACTGTGTGGTGTTGGTTTTATATCATTTCTTCATGCTCTCCAGTCTTTTGTTTTTGTGTGTTATGGGTGCTGTTGTTATTGTTGTTGTTGTTGCTTTTGTAATTGCTGTCCGTGTTGGCCACGAAGCACATAATGAGCTTCACGCTCTTGTTGGGTCGCCATCTCATCATCATCATCATCATCATCTTTTCCATCACCATTTTTGGTCATAATGTAATATTTGAAATTTGAATTTGCTTTTTAATTTGTCTTTTCTTTATTTCACATTTTTACTTGCTTATTAAATCATTTTTTTTTTCTTCGTGTCTGACACTGATGGTAGTACATACTCCCTCCCCCTTTCCTCCCTACCTCCCTTTCCCATCCCTTCGCTTACCAAAAACTGTATGATTAGCCTAAAATGTTACGTGTGGTCTTTCCTTTGTTCATGTCACGTTTGATAGAAAATTTATGCACATAATCTATAAATGGCAATCAGCATCGATCCTGAGCGCATTTTATGGCCACTCCTGTCTCTCGCTCCCCAATGGATGCAATGGCTCCAATCGCTGCTGGAATTCGCTGAAATAGCATAATCAGTGTGTGGCCAGCGGCGCCAGCAGCAGCTGAGGACGACACCAAGCAAACATCAGCGGACTGAAACTGCAGTTGCAACTCAGTCGACTGTCACTTTTCCTCGACGGGCTCATTTATAATGCCGTTAGCCAAATGGCAAGTGTTTGGGCTCGTGTTTTCAGTTTTCTGTACTTCTTTTTGTATTTTTTGTTTGTTGATTTTGTTGTTCATCTTGCGGTTCCAGCTATGCATTTCCTTAATTTCCATCGCTCATCTTTCACATTCAAAATCCTCAACATCATCATCATCATCATCGTCGTCTAGGGTAAATTATGGTTTGATTGCTGCGAGGGCTATAAGGAGAATGCGAAACAGGTGCAGGTGCTGTAGCAGATCACAAATGCAAGTTTAAACGGAGATTTGGAAAATTAGCCAGCTATTTGATAAAAAAATAAAAATAAAATAAAATGCAAATTGTGGGGATCAATTTGTAAGAGATTGTTAGGAAGGGAAGTGCAATTGCCTGAGTTACTTTACCCTAATTGCAGTTCCCATTATTATTTTCTTATTTAACTTAATTTATTTAATAATTTGATTGTTATTATTACTGCTTCCTTCAAGGGATTCATTGTACAGCAATTTCCCTAAAACTTATCTCAAATTCACATACTTTTGAGTGGAGTTTTGGTCTTTTTAGTTCGATTAAGCCAAAAACTATATTTTCTTAATTAATAACACTAAAATGTATATAACATTTCACAGTAGTAAGTAACATCAGGGTAAAAAATGAGTTTCTAGTTGTGTCAGTAAGCAGCCTTGGGAAAATTCTCAAATTTGAACCTAGATAAAAGTACATTTAAAGCAAGTTAGCCAAAGTCCATGTAAAAGATGACAAGGTAACTTTTCAAATCAGCTTTTCCCATAAATTTAATACAATTCTTAAAGATACACAAGCCGAACCGGTTCAAACCCGGAATTCAGACCTATATTTTACCTAACCTTTTCAAGTTTAAAAGCCGAAACTGAACCTATCGATTCAAAAAATTTAAAATTTTGACCTAGCGCCTGGTGACTTACTCTGCTAACTGTCTTAATCAGTCTTCCAAACGGCAGAAAATTTAAATGAGAAAATCTATAGAAATGCTTCGAAATCCCTTTAAAATCCACCCATATTAGCCTCAGATTTTTAAGGACCCAGACTTATTAAATGGATTATAATATAAGAGTTTAACATAACTTTGGTAATATTTTGTCAATTGTAGACTGCTAAAGGGAATTTTACTAAGCATTACCATATAAACTATTTTAAAGCATGAGCTGAACCAAGAAAAGAACCAAGACCTTTGCCACAAAACCTTGAACCTTAAATTTGTGAACCTTAACTTCTTTTTGTAAGCTTGTCTTCCACAAATGACATCAGGATCTTGAGAAAGAGAACCTCATTTTGAATCATTCACTGTTCCCATAAATATTTTCAAATTTTTAGCACTTTGCTCAGAATAATCAGAATTTTAAGAGGATTTGATCCATTTTTGTAAATTCTTACAATTTTGATGGAACCCTTTGCACGAAATTTGCCGTCGTCGCTTTTTCATGGCTAGTTACTTTCCCGGCTGACGCCAATAGCTAGTGAAGGTGACCGAAGGTGTGTGAGCACTTCAAGGGAAAACTTTCCTTACTATGTAGAAATACACTTTCTTCAGCCACAAGTGTAAAATGGGAGTTGACACAAATATTTTCGAAGTAGGATTTGGCGGATGAGGATAGAGGCTTTGGCTATGTCTCACGACTAAGAACTGGTTCGAATTTACTTAAGGACGTTTAACAGTGGTTTATAAGCATGTCTTGAGCATAATCTATAAGATGATCTTTAAATATTGATGTTTATGTCAGAGTTTAGAGGTAGGCGAGAGAATCTAGTGAGTTTATATTTTCTATTTCCCCTGGAATTTCCCGCCTACAAAGAAAACTTAATAAAGATTTCATCATCATGAAGGTCCCAACTAAATATTTAAGTCAGCCCAAAGACAGATTTGATATATAATATTATAAAAGCTGAAATATCTTCACAAAGATTTATACTGTGAGATTGATAGATTCGCTGTTGTAACCATCATTTTCATACTTACCTTATTTTTGACCCATAAAACTGTTGATGCAATTATGAATTACTCAATTTTCTCTCTGAGTGTGGGTGCTGTTTTTCTCAGCAAGCTTAAACCCTAAAGGCTAATATCGACACATACTAAATCTTTAGGCCTGCCGACATGCAGGGTTATGATATACTATAAATCAGTTGAAAACCATTCATCTTTCTGCTTTCTCTATTCGACACCACACACACACACACATTCACACTCCAAGCATCTGCACCTTGGCCCTGCTCAAATACTAATTATTATAATGTTTCTTTCGACTTTATGTAACGAACCAAAAACGAGACCATTTAAACTATATTTTATTTACATAAATAACAAGAAAGCAGAAAAAACAATTATAAATGCGTTTACAAAACAACGCAGCAGGCAGAGCCAACGGTACTTGGAGTGCGTACTTATCGAGGTCGAACTGTCAGTGAGCTGGATGTGTGCCTTTCTGGTGGGTGCGAGATGGCAATCGCCACTTTTAAGTTTTAATTTGTCAAGAGTTGCACTTGAAGACATCGCCGAGAAAGTAAATTGAGATGGGAATCGCATGTGAGAGAGAGATGATGTAAAAGTCCCTTAAAACGCCTCGGGGTTTTGCATTGAAAATGATTTTATTTTCTGTATAGTTTTGCTTTTAATCATAACGTAAGTAAACAACAATTAAATGTACACTCATATTCGTATAATATATAGTCCAAGTTGCATTCGCATATATATATAAATAAAAAAAAAGAGTCGTAAAATTATAAGAGACATCGCACTGAACTTGTAACTTGCGCCCGCTTGGAGGCCAAGTCAGCGCCAGAAATAAATAACAGCCAGCAACAAATGGTAGGTAGTGGAAGCCTCGGCATCTCAGTTAGTGGTAGTTAGTAGGTAATATAATTTATATATTTATGCCCAGCCTTGGGAGCCATAAAAACACCACGTGTTGCCTTGGGACGGGGACGGGGACGGGCGGGGGGGCGACTATTTACAATTGACTTTGGTTTTGCTTTTGGTTGGGTTTATTCCACTGCAGATAAAGAAGACTGGAGGGTGAGAGGGACTCTCACATATATATATATAAATATAATAATACTATAAATAGGTACTCGTACATGCACACATAAATACATAGGTACAATTTGTTATGTTATTTTTTTTGTCCATTTTCATTTATATAACAGTAAAAGTTTTTAAAATTATTGTGCTTATATAGGAACTGCTTAGTCCTTGGAGTTCAGTTTTGCTTAAGCCTTAAAACCGTTGAGTGTTTGTTGTTTGTTGTTTTTGTGTTATTTTGGCATAGAAATAGATTGGGAAATGAAGCGTAGCTAATTGTTTGTCTTTAATTCTTTTTGACTGACTTGGATTTTATTCTTGTAAATTTAAGAACTTTAAGGCTGGAATTACATACTCAATTTGTCAGCAAGAAACGTTGTTGCATTTTTACAATATCTTTTCCAAATTTACTTAGTTTCAAGGCAACAGTTTTTAACTAAAGTCAGGCATCCAAAACGATATTGAACCGAACCCTTCCAGTCGAACCGAACCACTTTTTTGTAATTGTGAGAAAAGTTAGCATATTTTGATATTAAACTGAAGAACCGAAAGAATATAAGAGCTTTCTTTCTTTAAATTTAAGTAACAATTTGATCAGTTTCCACCAAGGACGGTCCTGTTCTTATTGAACCTATGGTTTTGATTCTTAGATAGTTTGCGATTTCAACAGATTTTTTCTCAAAAAGAAAAACATACAGCTTAAGAAACACTTTTTAAATGTCAATCTGTGGTCGTATGAATCATATTCCATTCCAAACTGAAGTGAGCTTTGAATTTGGGAGTTAGTTTCCCCCCACAGAGGGAGAAAACCGAGTACATCGGAAACTACTACAGCTTGAGCGGGGATATGATTACTAAAACGTATCTTACATATCTTTTTGTAGTTGGGGAAGAAGAATTATAATTCAGAAGAATTATAATAATAAATCACTGAAAACTTATAATCACTTTTGATGGATTCTTCCTAAGGTCGACTTTAAGCCATGTTTAATCTTATTGAGAATATCTGTAAACTTGGGTAGAGATTTTATTTAGTTTTGACAAGGTTTCGACTACCCCTGTGTATCCATTTTCACCTTTCTAACGTAATTTCAAGTAAATTTTAGTTGGAAAACTCCACTTATTTATGGCTAGATAAACCAGATGACCAGATAAAGTCAAAAGCATTTAAAAATATTTAACGAATTGCAAATGTAAGTCTATAAAAAAGTCAATTATATTTGTGAAAAATTCATTCGAGTTTATCTAGTTACCATCAAATTTAATGGCATTTTACAAATATATTAGAAATTATGCAAGCTAATTTTGAAACTTAGACGTCCTTAATCGCATCGTCCATAATCTAGGTTTAAGATTGATTTGTTTTTTTTTTTTTGTTTGTAAATGGCCAAATAACGTGGGTAAGAACTTTGTTAAGATAGGATAGCTTAAGATAGCTTAAGATCCTTTCTTAACCTACTTGAATATGAACCATAGACTCTTAAGACCAGTTGTAATGCATAACCTTCTCGGTTTGCCTTGGATGTCGAAAAGGTTTTCAACAATATGATTTTTGCTTTTTCCATTTTCCTTTCGTTCTTCAGCTCTTTTAGGCATGACACAAATAAAAATGTATCCAACCATCTATTCATCTTACAAAAAAATATGAATCTATTTCAAAAGTAAGTCTAAGTTGTTCTATGAAGAGTGTTATCAAACGCTTGATCTAAATCCATTTGATTTAACATGCAAAATTAATTTAAATCCTCAAAAAAGTGGTTCAGCCGCAGTATCAAGGAATTAGCCTTAAGTTGGTGCTGACTTTAGAATAAATTCAGAACTTATTGAAAAGCCATTCAGAAAGCTCTTCTAGTTAAGGTTTAATTTAGAAATCTGCTTCGATCTGCTGTTCCTAGCTTATGCCATTTCTGGTGCCTAAATCCAATACAATTTTGATCTAATTACTTAATTTCAAGTCAGCAATGCGAGTTCCATTTCCCAATCTACTTGCTATTCCCAAATTTCATGTGCCGTCAGCATGGGTTTTTCATATCGTATGCATCTACTTAATAGCGTCCATAGCCAGCGCCTACTCGGGCACCATCACCGCCCTGCTCATCCAGGGCACCCATGGAGCTGAGCTTCTGCAGCCAGGCGGCATTGGAATTGGATCCGCGCTGGTTGGCCTCATTGTGCAGACGCAGAAGTGGGTGTTGCTGCTGCTGCTGCTGTGGTTGCTGCTGCTGTGGGTCCTCATTGCTCAACTCCAAAATCTGCAAACAAAAAGAGTTAAGCTTTAGAGCGGTTGTTATGGTTGTTTTGGTTGTTATTATTATCGCCTAGTTGTTGCCGCTGTTAACACGACGGGGCGCTTTGATGCGAGTTATTTCAAAAATCTGTTGAAATCTTATTTATTCAACGCGTCTGCCGCCGTGGCTACGTGGGAAGTACGTCGCATCTCTTATTTTTCGGCGGATCATTAAATCGAATGAACTTTATCTGTAACGCTGCGACTTTTGGCTTGGCTTTTGCCGGCTGTGAGCGCTGATGACTGAAAATGTGTTAATGGGGGGTATTGTCGTGTAATTATCAGCCGCCACTCGCCAGCCAACCAGCCACCTGCGGCAACCTCTTTTCTTGCTCTCGGGCTCTTTTGTTTTAACCAACGATGATGTGTGAACAAAAACAAAAACCAAAGCCAAAAACAAAAAAACCAAAAAAAAAATAAGAAACGAAAGAAGAAAAACCTAAAACAATTTCGCGCCAAGTAATTATATTATTGCTAATTTAAAAGATAGTTTCTTGTCTTCTTCATCTCTATATCTGGCCCAGGTCTGCTGCTGCTGCTGCCTGCCGTCGTCTGCTGGCTTTTGGGTTATTAATGGCCCGGGCCCGTCTCTGGGCCTGCAACCGATTTCGAATGTACTCTGGGCACATAAGGAAGCAATGATGCTGTTGGTCTGCTGGGCCTTTGTTATCGCATTGCATCTGGTTAGGGAGGGTGAATGTGAATGGTGTTGTTGTGGTGTTTTGGGCCGTCTGCCCCCCATTGGATTATTAAAGACTTGGCACATCTTTGTCGTCACATTTAGACAGTTTAATTTGAGAGTTGGCGTTAAGTGAAAAGTTATGTGATTTGTTAAGGGTTTTTGTTTGCCATGTTTGCCATGGAGGGTCGTTAAATCTGTTGAGAAAACAATGCGAAGGCAATAAAATGGGGGATGGATTGAATGTTTGGTTATTTGGTACGAATTAAGGGAATATTTCAATAGGAGTTTCAAAGATATATGTTAAAGTCAATAATTGACTGATGTGTTAGATTAGCCAAAAATTGAAAAGTTTTTCCATATAGCACATAATATTTCAGGCTATTGAAAAATATTGCATATATCAGGAATGTTAACCGGTTCGGTTCTACGAACCAAACCAGCTCTCATACAGATATACAGAACCGTAAACTGCAACAGAAAACGTGTTTGAAACAAGTATGAAGACGCTAAGACTTCGGACTAAGATTATTGACAGATTCCAAATAGTTCTGTAATATCCGGCTCGAAGGGCCACACCGTAACTTAAAGTTCACTTTTTAAAGTTGGTTAAAAGATGGTTAGGCATACTTTTCTCTTAAACGATGGCTTACTTTTAAATACTAATTGAAATGCACCCATAGTGGAGGTCCTATTAATGGACGAAGATTGCATACTTGTTTCAGTTTTGTAGTAATTACATGTTAATTGGAATTCGAGACTACTTCAATCAGGAATTTCTCAATTTTAAGATAAGCTTGAAAGCATATTTTAAAAAAAAAACTGCTTTCAATGTGTCGTTTATCTCTTTTAAGAATCATTCAATAAATTTTGAAATGCATATTTGAAGGCTCTCCGTGAATTTATCGACCAGATAACCCTACAGAAACTGTGAACAATCTCAGATGTGTAATTTCTTTTGAACCGAACCGAAATTTTGGGCTTCGAACCGGCTGTCAGAACCGGTTCAAAGTGGAAAATAAGTTGGAATTACGGGTTAGGTTCAAATCTGATTAGCAGCCCTAAATTTTAATGTTTTCTAGAACTAAAACTTCAAATAAAATGTAAAAAGTCAAAATCTTTCTTCTAAAAAGGTTAAAAATTCAGGAACAGAAACATCCGCGCTAATATTTTAGGTGTGAACCAAACCAAACCGAATTAAAACCACGGTTTGCCTTTCTATAAGAACCCTGCCTGTAAACCATTGAATCGAACCAATTCGTATTCTTGAACGCAGAAGTCTTCAATACCCATTATCAATTTCACGAATATCTGAGATAAAACAAAAATTTAAAAGTGCCAGCATATCTTGTTTTCTATTTCTTTCACTAAACTCTGACAAGATAAACACACTCTGCATTATTGCCCACACTTTAAAATTAAATTTGTTCCTTCTTATCAACTGTCAAGATTTCTAATTCTTTAATTAAAAGTCAAAAGCTCAAACGACTGGCTTGCTAATCCCCTAAGTCAGTTGTATTGTGCAAGTCAATTTCCACTTCGTTAAGGTGAATTGCGTCAAGGGAATTGATGCTGCTGCTGCTGCTCTTCCCAGTCATCATTAGCTGGGGGAGGGTGGACGTGGTGGTAAGTGAATGACATTCTAGCAAAAAGCAATACACCAAAGACCAAGCTCTATTTGTTGTCTCATGCTTCTCAGGTTCAATGCATTATTATACGAGTATGTCAAGTGATTTGATGCTCTTAAAGTAAAGGTATATCAGTTTATAGCACATAAAGTATTAAAGTTTCACCACAAGGCAAGATGATTCGAAATGGCAAGGACCGGTTGACTGTCTGTGTAGGCAAAAGCCGGTCTCTTAGCATTTCAAATAAGCTGCCATATGTCTTCGATTTGTAGCTACACAAATAAAAAATAGCAAAAAATCAGAAAATGGCAAAAAGGAGACTTTTTTGTAGATTTGTTATTAGCAAATTTAAGCAAACTCAATTGGAGTTGTGTAGTAATGTCATATATTCGGGAATGGCTATATAAACTCGTCTGTTAATGCTGATTAAGAATGTAATGTTATTTTGCACAAACTTAATATACTCTGTGTACCTTTACAACAGAGTGTACAACTTCTCAACTACACATCTAACTGGGCCATTAAAGTTCACAATATTTCAGCTTAAAGGGTGGTTTTCCGATTGAAAAATACTTACGTTAGGCGCTACACTTCATTTAAATCAGACTAGTGTTTAAAAGTATTCAGTTTTTAAAACAGTTCAAGAGTGTTTCTTAACATGTGAAGTTCAACAACAAAATATAATCTTATGCTTTCTAGAACCAGAAGAGAGTCATAGTGACAAAGTATGCTACAAAAAAAAAATGAACGCAACCAAATTTTTAAAAAAATTTTGAAAAGAGTAAACTTTGAAAATATTTATATCAAGAATCTGGATACTAAAAAACAGTAAGAATTGGTTTCTGAGTCAAGGTATTCATTTTTGTTGCCGAATTTTATATTCCAAATATTTTGAACGCTACACTTTGAAACCTTAGATTTACTCCCTCCAGATGCATTATCCCAATACCTATGATAAACAGAGAGAAAAACTCCATGACATTTATGCTTGAATCAACAATTTGTCAGATTCAAAACTTTTATCAGCCAGGAATTCTTGATTCAAGAGCGACTTTTTAAGACTCTTTGATACAATTTTTGATATCAAGAACGTTTTGGGATACGTTAAGCTAAAGCATATTTAGAGATACTGTTTGAGCTTAATATAAGCATAGTTTAGACTAACAAAAGTCGATTATGTTCTTGTAATGAATAGTGCTTGGGTATAGAACATTAATACTTCAAAATGAGCCAAACTTACTGAATGTGAATGTAAATGTCTTTACATTTGTTTTTCTTGTGAAGAAAGTATGTTCATTGTTCCTTATGCTTCTTATTCTTCTTGCGGACAAAGAACGTTGTCTATTTCATACTCTTCTTATAACTTGGCTGAAGTTCTGAAGTAACTAGACTTCAGAATGCTTCTCAAACTTTTCGGATTCGGTGCTGAAACTGTAGGTCCCTTTCTCTTGGAGAAAATTAGACACACACAAGGCAAGAGACTGAGTGAATCTCGGCTTGTCCCTTTGGGGATGTAAAGTTAATTTGTTTTAGAAACGATTTGTTACTAAAAAAACTAAATTGTTTTTCCCAGAGATCCTTTCTAGACGGTATTGAACACCATGGTTTTGCTCTGATGCTCATGAGTTGATCGAATGTTATTATATTTAAATGAAATACTACCTAGAAAGTTATTTTTAAAGAACGAAATGATTTTAGCGTCTTTCATTTTATTTTGTCATTTAAGTACGATTCGTTCTGAATGTAAGAATAAGCAAGAACTAGTCGATCTTACAAAATTGAGGAAAGAAGTGGAATAATTTGAAGAGTACGAATCATACATATATGCATGACCTGGAGTTGCTTGAGTGCGATTATTCGAATCAAATGTTAGTTTTTCTCAGTGTAATCAGCTGCCATTTGAAATATTTAGTAGAGTATACAAATTTCGGCACAGCCCTACACCTACCAAGCCCCTTTCTCTACGATGTTTGTTTTTTTTGCTATGACGTCTTCAAAGTCAACCTTCATCAAGAGACAACAGTCGTTGGCGACGTCATCGTCATTATTTGGTATTTGACATTTGATTTCCCTTTTTTCTTTTTTTTTTGCCGTCCGTCTTCTTTGTTTTGGCCAAACATGGTCTGGCGTCGCCGACAGCGACAACTTCTTCGCACATCAGCCACTTATCGATTCGCTAGGGCCATGACTCAGAAGTCGGTAGCGCAGCGAATGCTGGTGCTACACATTCTACTCATAAATGGTTGTGCACAAGATTGCAGCTGCACCAGCCATCCGAAATCCAGTGACTGCACATCCAAAGAGCACATCCAAATTCAATTTAAGTGGGCCCCCCTCCGGTTGAGCCGCATTTTTGTGTGTTGGTTGCGAAAAAGAACAGGAAACTGGAAATTGTGTGTGTGCGACGCTGGCCAAATTGCACAAAAGATGAGGAGTGGAGTTTGGTCACTGGGCTGGCGATTGTAGCCGGGCAGGCTTCCAGCGACGACACCGTTAAAATGGCAAAACGCTTGCGAAATATGTAAAATATTTCTGAAATGGTTGCAGACGCGGGACTGGGGACCGGGGACCGGGGACCTGGGACCTGAACCTGTAACCCTATACCAATAACCAACTGCCATGGATGTGGTGTGGGCATCATCTTGTGACGCAATCTCCTCGGCCATCCGCAACTGACCAAAAACGGTCGACACAAAAACTAAAAACAAGTTGAAAATAAAACCTCAATAATTGGCGACATAATTGCAACTTAATACCACGCTTTGGCTCTGTTCATTTAGTTAATTATATCGACGACGCAAAAAACGCAATGCCAATGCAGCACAGACTACTTAAGGTTTCCATTTCTTACTTACCTGCAGCATCAGTTCACGCAACTTGTCCAAATCGTCGCCATGCGACCTTGTCGGCAGGTAACGGCTATCCACAGTCTGCGGTGGCACGGCCAGGAGCAACAGCAGCAGCCATATAAGCACCTTGTGTGCCTGGCCCGGTCCCTGTGCCTGATTCCTTGCGGCTTGCATTGTCATTGTGGGCGTTCTCTGGTTACCTAGTGGGCGTGGCGTTGCTTAGGGTCAGGTTTGTGCTGTAAGTATTGAAAGTGTTGCGAACTTTTAAGTGATGTTGATGGCAACTGCAGGATGTGCGTGTGTCTGTAATGCAATACGATTGCCTGGGTGGGTTACGAATAAGACATTGAAATAATTGCGAGCCATATTGCGAGTGAATTATATTATATTTGATTATACAAGCGATGGGCAGGCTGTGGTCCGATTCGATTTGCGGCGCGACCCATTAAGCGATCAAAATCAAGTCGAATGCCAACTTAATGCATTTAATAAATTGAATACTAAAAACCTGTTGATTTCGGTGGTGCAGTTGTGTGTTAGATTTCTGTGGCCACTACTGGATCACACTCTGAAATTTGGTTGCTGATATTTATGGTGATGAGACGCGAATTTTACCATTTTGAATTTGAGGAATGATCTCGGTACAATTAGATTTATAACTGAGAGTTTAGAGGCCTGAGATAAGGCAGGGTCTACTGCTCTGGAGTTAGTATTGGTTCGGCTCTGAAGTTTAGTTGCAAGTTTTTTATATAGTTAGAACAGCTGCGGCTTTGGTTCGACTTAGTCCAGCTCTGAACCATTTGGCTGAACCACTTCAGAAGTAATTTAGTAATGGAAAATTGGAATGTAGGAATCTCAGACATTATTTAACCTATGAACTGGATAAAGCTGGATTCGAACAAGTTGCCAGCAGTTGAACCTTGAATAAGAATCATATTCTTACAATGCAAAGGTACCCGGGCTACGCCGGGTATTCAATTGCTATAAATTATTAAAGCCGACTTCATTTATATCCTAACTGTATGCATCAATTACTTATCCGACACGTTAACCAACACCAAGTATCAAACGAAATCTCTAGTAGATTTTAATCGTTGTCGTCTTTTGGAATTTAAAAGGCAACTATTTTTATTGGCTATTTTGGCTGGCTTATTGGGCAAAAGTTGTGATAGCGTGCATTACATGCCAACGTAGAAGTGTGTGCTAAATACTGGTTTTAATGAACACATTTTTTAAGATACTTTAATAGTTTTCTTAGTATTTTTTTTTTTGAAAATTTACTGTCTACTTAGGTGGATGTGTTCGGGTATGGTGTCGGCTGAGCTATTGGCTGTCGGTTACATCACGCCTCGGAACATTGAATGAAGCAAAACATACACCCTCGGCTACCTTAACAAGCTATTGGCGCCAGCTTTGAAGTAACAAGCCATGGAAAAGCTGAGCAAACTTTGCCGTTTATACCTTGTAATCTGAACTATTTATCAATCCGCTAAAATATTGGTTAGGATCATATGACCCACAGTCTTTGCTAAGCATACACTTTCTTTGGTACAGACGCTGTACTAGAGAGTATATGACAGTCGGGTTTGATCGACATTAGTTTTTATACTCTGTACCATAGGTACTCAGTATTATAAGTTTGTGCAAAAGTATGTAACATCAAGAAGGAAGCATTTTCGACCCTATAAAGTATATATATTCTTGATCAGCATCAACAGCCGAGTCATGTCCGTCTGTCCGTCTATCCGTCTATCCGTCTGTCCGTCCGTCCGTCCGTATGAACGCACAGATCTCAGAGATGGTAAGAGAAAGAGGTTTGACATGTCTGGGACATATGCTTCTTATGTCTGCAGGCAGATCAAGTCTATTTTCAATTTTGGCCACGCCCCCTGCCGCCCCCGCAATTTAGAAAAAACGTCATATCTCCCACAGTTTTAAAGATAGGTGGGTTGTTCCTTCTAGATTTATTTAGTTATAAGGATAACTTATCGATCAGCCCAAGGAATGTTGAAGATTGTATGAACGGTTTTCGAGTTATGATCAAAAGAGTGTTCGTTGCTGAAGCGCAGAAGCAGCGCTGCTTTCAGCTGCTACGGCAGCATCAAAATTTATGCTGAGCGTATAATTTCGTTGGTACAGAGTATGCTATAGTTGGGCTTGACCGACTTTCTTTCTTGTTTTCCTCTAAATTCAACATTTAAACACCCTAACCGTAGCTTAGAACAGTAGAATTAGCGTTTTTCTTTAATTTTAAGAATTCTGTATAGTTATACATGTTTTTCTCCAACATGTTATAAAGATAAGCCAAGCTTCTCTCATTCTTTTGAATTTTCTGAATAAAGAGATCAAAATGTAGATTATCTAGTCAACAGTCAAGGCCACGACTGGCAAGTTATAAATAATTTCTTGAATTTGATGAATATAGGAACGAAAATCATTCTTAAAGTTGAAAGTAAGTAGCGAACAGCGTTGGGCACTCAAATACAGCCAAAGAAAGCCGCAAACACAAAATGCTTTTAATTTCAAAGGGCCACTAAGTGCCCATCGTTTCTATGTATAATTTTCGTATTTTTAGTGTCGAATTGTGTAACTGCTATCTCAGCTTTTCGGAGAAAGGCAGATATTTCAATGCAAATATTAAGTACTTCAAGTACTAAAATTATTTTTATCGACTCTCTTTTAATATTACTAGTTTTATATACAAAACATTTTTGTCTGTAACTGTCAAAGGTCTAAGTCTTTTCGTATTCTCTTGAATAAAGATCGACTAGATCCGTTTATGGAATTGTTCGGGGATTTTTTTTGTATTTGTTTTGCGCCGACTTATAAGAAGTTTTTGGAACTCGTTTAAGAGGTGGAACATTGCTACAAGCAAAAGAAATTGGGGGAATTTTGCTTACATTGTAAAGCAGATCAAGTAGGGATACTTTCTTAAGCCTGGATTATTTCAGGGGGTTCCCCAATTCTGATTCGCCTAAATACCTTTTAGTGCTCATTTGTAAATCTTGGCTTAACATAAACTTTGTCTTGGATTCATAAAGCAAAAAAATCAGGCTTGCTCTCGTTCCCTAATTCGATGGATGAGAATTAGTAAAAGTTCTAATACCAAAGAATAGATTATAAATCTATATAAAAATTTCCAAAACCGCCTTATTTGATCGAAATTTGAAAAAGGGACCCAGCTGCATAACTCGATTAATTCAAGCCGAATAATTCGGCCAGCTTAGCTTAGCAAAAGAAAGTGTTAAATTGTTCAACAAATATGGTAATTAAATGCCACAGAATTCTAATTTCAAAGAACATTTGATTTCATATGGAAATTAACGAAGAACTGGATGCATTATCTTTGGCATATTCAGCTCAACCTCAAGTTTAGATTATATAATTGTGGCACTCTCTTCTTTTATTGTTCGCTGGATAAAATTTCACCACAATAAATAATGATTACACAATATCTGAAATTGTTAATTTTTATTGGAACACCACTGGCGACTGGCGAACTGGGAACTGGTACTGCTGCACCTGCAATCGCGCGCTGACTCACTGTTTTTATTTTTTTTTTTATGAATTTGCGTTGCGCTGTCCTGTGCTGTTTGCTTGCTGGAAGGATTAGCTTTTTAACTGCGTCACGTTTTAACTGTTGTCCGGCACGATGTGCTGAACTAGGATAACAATGTTGCTTTAAGCGATGCTGCGTGCAGACGTTTGTATTTATAGCCAAAAATTGTGGCAGCGGCTGAGATTGGTGATGACGCCAGGAGCTGGCCTAGGCGAGAAGGATATGCCGACCTACACATGCGCTACACACACAGCCACATAGTTTGGCACAGAGCCCCTAGCAGTGAAGCGTCTGTCCCCTATGCCCCAAATGGTGCGCGCGCAGAGCCAACAACAGGCAGACAAGTCATATCATTGTCACCATACATACAAACGGGTATAACTTACCCATCCATGTCCTCGCCCTGCCATTGTCCTGTGACATCCTCCTTCTGCATGCATAGTATAGAATCTGGCGAAATGTTTTCGCTTGGCCAATTTTCATGGTTAACTCGCACAATGGCACGCCTTGTTGATGTTATTGTTGTTGTTGTCGTCGTCATGGCTGCAATTGTTGACATTGCGGGTGACAATAATGGGTTTCTGGCCGGTTCACTTAACTAACCCATCCCAACAACCACACTCAAGTTTTATATTCTTCATCGATGTGATGGACCCATTTGTATACCATGCACGACTGGTAGCCCCAAATTTTTGATATAGCGCAGTTGTAGCCCATTGCTGTGATTGAATACGTGACGGGCATGGCGAAGTGTGCAAGGGTTTTTATGACCCTGAGGGGGATAACCGAACTCCCACACTTATGCCACATTCATAACTTTGTTTCTTTTTTTTATGGGCAACCGCAAATAAACGCTTTATGAAACTCCCAGGAATTATTAATGCCATTTGCGTTGCATAACAAAACAGTACTAACAGGGAAAAAAAACAAACAATTACTCAAGAAAAACCCAGAAGTAAGCAAGGAGTGTGTCAAATGTGCCCTTGGCGGGACTCGAGCACAAGACTTCCGTTTAAAAGCAATGAAGATTTGTGTGTTAATCGTCTGTTGCTTCGCCAAGCAAAGCTTTAAAGCTTATTAAAGCTCTCAGCTCTCTTATCACTGACAATTTAAGCTTGCTAAGCTGTGGAGATGCTCAAGACTGTAATACAGTGACTCACACATAAGTGTGACTGTGATACGACGGAAACAAGTGAGGGTTTTTTCCGCTCTAAAAGTAAGTAAAGCGTAGCCCCCATGAGAGCAGTCGACGGATCAATAGTTGTGAAAATTGGGTTTTGTTAAAAATAAACTATAGATTCTATATACAAAATCAGGGTATTCAACCGAAACAAAATTCTGTATCGTAACCCAAATATTTCATACACTGTTCAAAATTATATTCAATTCTATCAATATAATGTCTTGAAAGTGTATTAATCCAAAATGGACACCCTTCCTGAGCCAAACCGATCTCTAGTCTTTTCGAAAATGGTAAAAAGGAGCTTAAAATCTCTTAAATGGACGATTTAGTTCGCTTTATTATAACCAAAGACTCAATTATTTGGAAAATATTGAATATAAGCCGATAAACATGTTAAAATGTTCTAAATAGCTGCTAAGTGTCATAAAAACTAAAAATTTACTTGGCCATATGTGGAGATATCGGCCTTAAGTGAATTATTAGTGGTTTTCAAATTTCAAAGTTGAGTTTTAGTTCATTATTAAATGAATTTTTATAATTTAAATCATCTTTTTTTTAAATTGTTTTTCAAAAAAAATTTCTATTGATAGTTTTTCCAAGCAATCGATATCTACCGATAGTACAGAAAAAACTTTCGATAATATATGTTTTAGAAAAAACTATCCCTGACTATTGATGGTACCGACTATCGATAGTTCACCTCTAGCTCTTAAGATCGGCTGTCTGAAAATATCTCATTCAATTCAAAACTTATTGTTTTTAAAAATAGTCTTTAAAGTCGCTTTTGAGATTGTAGAAATGTTGAAAGCTTACTTGTAAGCTCGCAAGTGCGTTCTTGCATTGTAAAATTCCTTAAACTTGGCTAAAAAGTGATTATTGTTACAATATTATTAACCTTACTGTCTAATGCTTAAGATTTTGAAGTTAGAAATTTAAATAAAAAAGCTCATGATGATTTAAGAACCAAACGGCTTCTATTTAAGTTTAGGACAAACTTATATGTTGTATGGAATGTTCTTCTGGGCGTATGATCGTTCATATATTTATTTGAATATTATTGGTGTCTTAGATACTAAATAGAAGGTATTTTAATCAGAATGGCTTTAGGAATATGTGAACCCTTGCCATCAAAATATTTGTCGGATTATGTATTGCAGATACTAAACATGTTCAGTCGAAATAATCGCTATTAAGTTTTCCTCCTTAGATTCAGATCAGGTTTGGGCTAAGACAAATTAGCTTTCCTAAAAATCCCTGAGATTCCGCATCCTGTACGATAGAATCGTATTCGCATTGCCGCCTTGGTACTTAGTTTGATTCTAAGATTTAATATGATTATTTTTAGTGTTTGCCGTTTCTAAATATGATTCTTCCTGTGTTTATTTGACAGATCATCCCTTACGGACTGCCAAGCTATAGAGATATTATCTATCCTGGGAACGGGAAATGCTGTCAGTGTCGTTGCAATTGATGCTCAGTGGTGTATGGTTATATCAGAGTGTGCGAAAATTATGGACTCCTTCTTAAAAAAACTGACTTCCCCTATGGATCGTGAATGACCAAGGTAAGCGTAAATATTATTTCTTTGCTATTGAAAACTGTCTATAACCTGAAAAAGGAAAACCATTAGAGTACTTGCTGCTGCACACATGGAAGTCGAACTTTGATTCACAATTCAACCAGCAGTTCTTTCTTAACTTCAGTGTGACCGTAAGGCTCATTATTAGTGGAACAAGAAAACATTACATATCTTAGAGGGCATTAATCAGGCTTATTCCGACTTTGGAATCGATTTTGAGTCGAAATATTTTCATTAACTCAGTTTTTCTGTTATTTCTGTAACTCAGCTTATACAAAGTTGGCCTAAAGTTGCTTCAAGCAGAGGTTCCAGGAAAAAGTTTAGTTTGTGATTATTGTATCAACACTTAAAAGGGGGACTCCAAGTTTTGCTATAACACAGTTGTGGTGGTTACACAGTTTAAAGACTTATTACATTAAAGTAGATACGTATTCAACTATCTATCAGGTGTAACACCTTAGAGCTGTTAACCATCTATCTTAACTACACCGAACAATTAACTTAAAATGTATGTTTTTCAACACAGCTTTTTATATGCCTTTGATTAATAGATGTTCTTAGCAGTTTCCTTTCTTTTTACGATTTTTATCTAATTAGTATTGAAAAAAAAAAAAAAATAATTAGTCCATCTCGATATTTTTTTTATCTCCATTTTAATTGTTCAATTTGGTTTTCCTATGGATATTTGCATAAGCTTTATTCACTTTTAATTGTTTTACAATTACAATTACAACAACAAATGAAGGCTGAAAACTATATCATATATGTCTGATGGGATATGGCTCGTATAAAACCTTAACTAGCGCTACTTAACAACAACTAAAATACATTCAGTGGCATTCTACCTATGAGTACGAGTAAATTTGTTGAGACATGCCTTAGGGGTTACATCTACAGACACAGCATGAAGGAAACAGGAACCAATCCATAAAAATGCCCTTGCAATCGTTGTCGGGATCGTAGGCAAGCAGGCGATGCCATTTGTATTTCTGCTCGCAACCGCATTCGCCCTCACAGCGCGAAGTTTGAGTGTTGCTGAAAAAGGTTGGGAAATTGAACATTTTAAAGGAAAATTAATATAAAGATAATGGGGACTCACCTGCACACCTCTTGGTGTATGGCCTGTTCGAAGTGCTGGGTATTGACAATCGCTCTGATTTTCCCAGCCGAATTCGATGCCCAGTATGGGGTTACTATTTCGATTTTCGACTCGCAGGCATCGAGACGTCCGGTACCCGAACTTCCACTATTCCCGTTGCCCGGTGTTCTATTCGTATTGGTATTGCTATTGCCGCCGCCGGCTCCTCTGTTCCGACTGCCGCCCGCGGCCGCCTGACGCTTCTTACGCAGTTGCCCAAAGTAACTGTCGCCCGCTTCACCAGCGTTGGCTGCATAGGCTCCAGGTGGTATGAATATATCCGGTTCGTCTATAAACCGACGCTTCCTAACCTTGGCCTGTTGCTGTTGTTGTCGCCCTCCTTCCACTCCTCCACCAACGTTTGCACCCTCCATATTCATTTCGAAGTCTCCGTACATGCGTCTCATCAACGCCTTGTTGTCGTCTATAAATCGTTCGATTTTGTCACTGTAAACAAATAGAAAGAAGGTATTTTTATAAATTTAAGGAACCAAATTCTTTAAAAAGGACGATTTTTCAATGGAGTGTGACCGCCTACAGCGCCACGTGTTGCACTAAAAACTACATGCGCTTTAGTAGCTTTCTAAATCTTTGTTTAGCAATTGCAAGCAAACCCTCAGAAGGAAGTATTCAATTTCGATAGTCGTATTCAAGTTTTAAGCATACTAAGCTAAGAGCTATCTGTCACCTAAAACTACAAAAAAGGAGCAATATGGAGATTTAATTCGAGATATCGAGAAATCAAAATATCTGATTTCGACCAAACTTTGTGGAATCATGACAAAGCATAGCAAACAAACAAATCCAAAGTTTGGAGGTGTTTCCATTGAAACCCAAGAAGTTTTCCTCACTAAAACTAGTTTCCCGACCGATCTTTTCTATGGCAGCTATATGCTGTAGTCATCCGATCCATCCGGCTCCGATTAATGTGAAGCGAATGTGTACTGCTATAATTCTGTCGAGACTAAGTAGCTATGTAGCCTAAAAATATTCATTTCCGAACCGAACCATATATATATTCTTGATCAGGCTGACGAGTTGAGCCGATAGAGCTTTGACCGTACGTCTGTCTTTCTGTTTCTACGCAAACTAGTCTCACAGTATTGAAGCTGTCGAACTGAAATTTTTGCACAGAGCGACTAATATGACGGTACGGACCGGATCGGATGACTATATATCATAGCTCGCATAGAAACAATCGGTCGGAAAACTAGTTTTAGTGACAAAAACTTTTTTCTTTTCAATGGAAACGTCTAAAAACTTTGAATTCATAGGTTTTCTGTTTTTTTTTATAATTCTACCAAGTTTTATTAAAATCGGACAACTATATGGTATAGCTGCCATACAAAAGCTAGCTCTGAAAAACAGTCTTAGTTAGAAAGACTTTTTTGTCTTTAATGGTAGCAACCCGAAATTCTGTATATGTTGGTTTCACATGCTTTCACATAATTCTACAAATTGTTGTCCAAATCGGAGAACCATATCTTATAGCACTTGAAAGGATATAAAAACTTCGGCACAGACAAAGCTAGCTGTGCTTTCCCGTAACTGCAACGCATAATCGTTAAACCTCACAATGGAAATTATTAGAAAAATGCATTTCAATTCCTTTTTCAAAAATTCTATAATTCAAAAACCATTAACAATTTATTTCTTTTTTTTTTATTGCAACTGATCGCATTTGACAATTCTATGTTAATGCCCCCTCCGTTATGTTTTTGTTTGTCAAGCTTCATTCAGAAACGACTCAAATGGTTTGTTCAACTGAGTAATTTGTATGGGAATTAACATAAATGTGTCATGCGTCAATCTGAACTAGTTCTAGCCAAATAAGTGCCATAAGCGCCAACATCCTTGAGCTAATCAGCTAAAAGTGTGAAGTTTGTAGTTTGGAAAATTTTGTATAATAAACCAATTTGAGGGTAAACCCCACAGACGCCCTAATGAATTACTCACATGGGATAACTGTTGCCAGCTGTGGGACAAAACAGCTGATGATATCGCTTGATGCACGGCACTCCCTTGATCACATCGCCCCTCACGTCCAGCCCAAGTGCCACCGACAATGCCGTCCACCAGATCTAGAATGGTGGTAAAAGTGCGAGGCGTTAAGATAATTGGTATTAGCATTGGGGCCACAGCCCATAACAATTTATGGCCGGGGTGTGAAAATGACTCAAGTTAAGATATAAACATAAAAACTTGGACCGCGCCGAGCAGAAGATCAGATCAGAGCAGAGGCCGCTCCCCCTCTCGCGCGCTCTCTCTCTCTCTCTATCTCTCGCTCGCTCAATCTCAACTTCATCTCGAACTCGCACGACCTTCGTGAGCAAAAAGAAAAAAAAAAAACCAAAACTGAAAACTGAAACACAAATCGTCAAAGTTATTTCCGCAAATGAGCAAACTCGATCGATATTGCGCGTGTCTGGGGATTACTTACCGGAATCTGCAGGAATGAGCCATTGTTGAGCTTGGGATAGGAGAATAGTGGCACCACCGGCACACTGCCGTTCTTCAGGAAGATGGGTCCCTGTATGGGCGTCACCGTGGGCATCTTATTGGTATGCGGCTTGTCTGGGGAGAGGGAACAAGGACAAGGCATTAATCAGCTCGTGTTGTGGTTAAACCCAAATGAGTGCAAGTGCAGTGTCTGCATACAAATCACACTGCAAGTGACATATGCATTTTATATAAACTTTATGCCTGGCATTTGTAATGTCCAGATCCGGATCTCCAAACTTTCCCTTCACCCAGAAAGCAGGATGTGAGTCGGAGTCGGTGACAGAAATGTGGCCAAGGCTGTGCAGCATTTCACCTACTTAGATGTGTTCCAAACAGTTGACCCTTGGACTCGTTTCACTTACTTCTCCAAGAGGTGAAACCAATGGTATGTATGGCACATTTGTGTGTACATACGTGTAGTTGGAGTACTCGCTCTCGTTCCACATCTCAAAACTTGTATTTGTATTTGTATCTGTGCACGTCTTCAGCATACGAGAGCTGGTTCATGAGCTCCGACTTCTTGCATAATTCCCCGTAACCGAGTTGAGTACTTGAGGTCTGTCTGGCAGGTTGCTGCTAATGCCTCAACAAGTTCGAGATTGAGATGATGTGAAACAAAGAGGCGCCAACAAAAAAAAAAAAAACAACCAAAAATCCAAAAGTGAAATATCCAACAAAAAGTGACAGTTTTGAGTCTTCAGCGAGGACCACAAGGGCAGGAATTAGATAGAGAGAGAGAGAGGGAGAGCATTTGGAGATGTCTCCATCAAAACAACAACACTTAATGGGCATAAATCAGAGATAGCCATAAAAGTCAAACACTGGCCATAACTGTCTAAAAGGCGGCCTTGTCGAATGGTTTGTAGACCTTTGACCTTGTCGCCGATAAATGTAGTTGTTATACTTAGTGACTGTTGCTGTTGTTGTTGCTGTTATTGTTGTTGTTTTCTAACCAAAGTCGCTCTCAATTGGAACGGTAAATAATTAAATAACAACAACAACAACAACAACAACATGACTTTCAGTTGGTCGTGTGCAGACGTGGGAAGAGTTCGACTGCCAAGAGGGTTATCAGTTAATCTAAGACACACAAAAACACAAAAAAAAAAAGGCTAACCATGAATGCAAATGCGTTGGTGCACATTGTTTGGAGGCTCAGACCGAGATGTTGGTACACAGATTATTAATTTAATGTACACTTATTGCAAAACTCGAGTAATCTTAAAAGATTAAACGTAAATCTAGGTTACAGACTGCACTCAAAAATCAAAATTAAAACTGACAAAATCAAAGCTTTAGCTTTGAAATTTAGAAAAGAGCACAGGAAGAATCTTTGAGTTAAATAGAAGAAGTTTTTAAAATGTTTTTTTTTTTTACTTACTTCATTTGACAAAAGAAACATTTTTTTGGGGTTTTAGAGACCTAAATTTTAAACTAAAATTAGTCCCAATACTTATTTGGATTTGGATATTTCGTCTTCTAGTTTGAGGGCAACTTATAATATATCAAATTATGGCAAAATTATATTTGTTACATTTAGAGCCATGTTTTCGTCCTCTACATAGAGCATAAACTTAGTTTATCTGACTTAAAGCTGCTAAATTATAGATGAAAAAAGTCCCTTAAAGTAATAAAAGAAGAAGTTCTATATTGTCAGAACATTAGACAATTTAAAAATGTGAGGAACTAAAACTACTGTAACTCCGGGCATCATAGAATGAACCCTGTGCGCTTAAGACGTGGCTATCCCCTAAATAAAATGTTTCATTTCTAAAAAAAAAAAGAACATTTTTCAATTTTCGAGGTTTTTGGACCAAGTCACAGACATGAGACATAGCCTATGACAATTTCCTGATCGACATGAACATACTGTGAAAAATTTGTGAGGATTGGTTCAGCGGCTTAGACGCCCATAAGGAACAAATATACAAACATACTTTCAATTTTATATATATGTATTGATTACAGGGAGTTTGTATTTCCGAATTTTTATTCTATATAATTTAGTTCTTAGCTTGATATCGTCTTTCCTAGAATATTGTATTAAAACTGAGAATCTTGTTCAAAGGAATAAGCAACAATTAAATTGTGAAATGACGTTTGGTGGCTAAAACCATGCATGCCATATACATATTCTGGATCAATATCAATAACCGAGTCGACCTGTTCAAATTGATCTTAGAAATGGTAAGAATAAAAGATTATCTAACATAGCTGTCATTTGAACTGCGTTGCTATAAAGATTGCCGAATATTTAAACGAGAAAGCTAAGCTAACTCCGTCTGTGCCGAAGTTTTAATACTCTTGCAAGTGCTCGGCTAAATATTTTCCGACCAATCGTTCGTGTTGGAGCTA
Organism: Lordiphosa andalusiaca; assembly: GCA_035044965.1. Taxonomy (NCBI): domain Eukaryota; kingdom Metazoa; phylum Arthropoda; class Insecta; order Diptera; family Drosophilidae; genus Lordiphosa; species Lordiphosa andalusiaca. The sequence goes on from JAWNNM010000660.1 coordinate 2,091,747, forward strand.
TCTGATATAGTCATCCGATTTGGCGAAAATTTTGTAAAATTATGTGAAACCATCCTATCTTTTGTATGGCAGCTATATCATAAAGTTGTCAGATTTTAATAAAACTTGGTAGAATTATAAAAAAACATAGAAAACCTACGATTACACAGTTTGGAGACGTTTCCATTGAAAAGAAACAAGTTTTTCTCACTAAAACTAGTTTTCCGACCGATTGTTCCTATGGGAGCCATGAGATATGGTCATCCGATCCGATCGGTTCCCGGTGTGCAGCAAAAAGAAGACTCTGTGCAAAATTTCAGCTCGATAGCTTTAAAACTGAGAGACTAGTTCGCGAAGAAACAGACAGATGCACGGACAAAGCTCAATCGACTTAGCTCGTCACCCTGATCAAGAATGTATATGGTTTATGGAGTCGGAAATGAATATTTCTATGCGTTGCAAACTTCTGGGCAAAATTATAATACCCTTTGCAAGGGTATAAAAATATTTATATCGATATTTTCGATTTTTCTTTTATCAATTAAGTCATTAGGATAATTTAGATGGCATTTTACAAGTTTTTAAAACTGGGTTCTAATTGGGATTAAAATCTTGGGATCAAAGCTCCACTAATAACACTACAAAATATCAAGGCGGAAAACCGGAGGCTCAAACCCGTTGGTCTTTGATCACGGAATCTTAGATCGTGGAGACTTTTTAGCGTTTTGCTATTAAATACATTAGCCTACTCTACCTAAACTTTAATAGGTAAATGTTGTTATGCCACCACATGTCATACTTTTATTCTTTTAAAAATCGTAAAATTCCGAGCATGGAAATAGTTTTGAATTGATAATGCTCCGATTCTATGCTTTTTTGTCTGGTCAATAAATTGTTATAGTTTCTGAAGTTGTGAAAAATCAGACAAGCAAATGGGTCCGTTTCGGTATGTTAACAATTCACAAGATGCGGTTGGGGATCCGATTTGATGGACCCAAAAACCCTTGCAACCAAAACAAAAGAAGTTGAAGAAACTATTTCATAATTTTATATTGATGGAATCTTTGTTGAATTTACGTGTGTACTTTTAAAATTCAGAATATTTCAATATAAAGCATTCGAAAAGTTGAATCAAAAATATATTTGGTTCACCAGCTGGAATAATCGGTTAGGTTCGGTTCAAAACCGGAAACAGTTTAATTCAGACAGCTCATGTAAGCAGAGCTAGTTGCTGAGAACAAATCAATCTAAAACCAATATTATATTTTCGAAACCGAGATGAAACGGTAACAAAGCAGGAAAATTCCTCAACCCAAGATTATAATATCAATTTAAGTCTCAATTCTGCCATCTTGGACTAAGATCGTTGAAAACTACCGACCTTTCTAAGTGATCAAATAATAATCGTAAAGGGTATTGTGTAGTCGGTTAGCTCAACGGCGCAGCGCTCGAATGATTCAGTTTTTGCGAGATAATTGTGGGTATAATTACAAATCTAATCTATTTCGATTAAGCAATCATTTAAGCAAATTTAACTTTATGATAAGGCAACCTTCAAACCCCCCGCACTTACCTTTATCTTGCCCCTCATAGTACTGGCCACCACCCTCCTCATCGCCCTCGTCTTCATCCTCCTCACCCTCTTCCACATCATAGTCGAGTACAGCGTGCACTTGTGTGCGAGATCCCTGACCAGCCTGAACACGTGTAAAACCCGGTGCACGTTCTGGATAATTATCCGGAGCTGCCACACCATACGTCGAGGCGGGTTGGCTGTCCGGTTTTGATCTTCTTGACTGCGGAGGCGGTTGCTGCTGCGGCTGCTGTGGTGGAGGTGGGAGTTGGGGTTGCTGCGGCTGCGGCTGCCTGCTGCCAAAGCTGGTAATACTAAAGCTGCCGCTGTTCTTAGTAAAGGTGGCACTGGCACTGCCATGGGCATTGAAGAATTGCTTCTGCTTGCCAATCGAGGAAGGGGCCTGACCAGGATACTGAGTGTAGGATCCCTCGGCGGGGCCCCGACCAGAGGAGGAGGTGGATTGCGTCAGCTGGCTACTCGTGCTGGCACTGGAGCCATGAAACGAGACGCTGTTCTCGTTGGCCTCCAGTTGGGTCTGCTGTTGAGTTTGCTGATGCTGCTGCTGTTGCAGGTGATAAACGGAGTTGCGAACATTGCCAGTGGGTGGCAGATAGGCATTGTTCTGCTTGCGTCTGCCCTGATTCGGTGGACTCTGGTAGGGATAGCCCGCCGGCGGACCATAGGGATTGTTCTTGAAGTAATCTGAATTGGCATCGGCTGCTGCCTGCTGTGCCGGCTGCTGTTGTTGCTGCTGCTGCTGCTGATGATCGGCCGGTGAGTAGAGTAAATTATTTGTATTACTAGCCAGCTGGTGGATGGGATGCAGGGGAGCCAAAGTAACGCCCCATGGCTGAGCCAGTGCTCCAAATGGCAAAGAGAAGTTGGTCAGCGCCATAATGTTGGATGGATCAAGAGTCTACACAGAGTTACGTAAATTCGACTGGGAGGAGGAGGGGGGGATGTCAGTGCATCATAAACAAAAGACTTAGGCAACGAACTCGATGGACAGAATACTTTTGCATCATCTAGAACTGCCGCACATAATTTATGGGCAAAAGCGCGCGCACTCGAATTGATTTATGCTAAAATATCAAAAACAGTTTTGCCTCCCCCTGGCGACAATAGCGTTAGCATTAGCACACACTCACACACACACACACACACACACGACTATCTAGCGAGTTATGTAGTATATAAACTCATATGTGCAAATGCTGCCGTTTAATAACCCGCAACTCGGAATCTGACTTGCGGTCTTGTGCTAAAAAACCATTCACGACAAGCTGACAATCGAGACTGAGCCGTTCTCGCCGTGCGCCTTTAAAAAACTTAATGGGAAAAATGTTTCAACAAGCCTCAGCAATACTCAAACTCAAAATACAAAAACAATAAACACACACGGTTGCTCGGAGAGCGAGCGCGCGCGCGCCCGTACGTAAGTTTTTTTTTTTGTTTTTTTTTGAATGGCAAAACGAAAAATAAAACAAAACCGGAAAATAATCACGTTGCAAGTGGACGAACTGTGAATGCCCTGAGATGAAAAGAAATAATAATTTAATTTATTTTAAAGAAAATTGGTTCAAAATTGGGTCTTAAGGGACATAAAAATCAATCATTTCTTTTTCTTAAGTAGTAAAATATGAACAGATTCTTTGCCCAAAGTTTCATAGAAGAAAGAAATTTGTAGAAATACATTTTACAACTCTCCAAACTTGATATTTAAACTCGATGAAAACATTTTCTAAACATTTTGCTCATACAAAAAGTTTTGAGTACTTCTTCAAAGCGCGAATGACTTAGTAATTTGATTCTTCTGTGATGTCAACTAAGTTTCCATATTGCTCTTTTCTACATAAGAAAGTTTTGCAAGCCCTTCGTAAATGGTTCGGTTCAGTGGTTCATGAAGTTCGGTAAATAACATGGTTTTTGTATGAATCCAAACCGCGGTTGGAGTCCTGCCTAGTGGTTTTCTCTTAGTATGTCAGCATTATACCTTAAACTTAGAAAATTTTGATTTTAAAAATTCAGAAAATTCCAGCTGCAACTTCTAAGAAAAGACAACATGAATTATCATAAAAGAGTCGGGTATTACTAAAGATTGACACTGGCCAACAGATTTCTGTTCTTTAAGATGTGATACGAAAAACTAACATATTTAACAGGTTTTGAAAAACATGCTGATTCGGTTAGCGGTTCAATTTGCGAGCAAAAATAAGCGGTTAGATGCTGTTTGGTTCAATTCAGTTCAGAATCGGCTTGCATCCCCTTTTATTATTATTAATGATGATATTATAATAACCCATTAAACCTACTGAAGCTTTGTACTATTCCAGAGTGTTCTATTGCTGATCTGTTTCGAATCTCATGAGTGTCTTAAAAATGCTGTAAAATTTATGAAATAGCGAATTCATTTGTGCCTTCATATTGATTTCCATACCCCTATTTAAATGTGAATTTCTTTTAATAGAGTTTTCCCAAAGGCACAAAACGAATAAGCTGCGTTTTACTGCGAACTAAACAAGAAAGAAAGTCGCTCAAGCCCGACTGTAATATACTCTGTACCAATGAAAGTGTATGCTCTTTATAAGTGTTAAGGCTGCAGTTGCTGCTGTGAGTAGCGCTGCTCATAACTGGGCAACTGTTCATCCGATCGTTGACATTCCCTTGACAAATCGATCAATAATTTTATTTAATAAATATATCCAGAAGGTACGACCCATCTATCTTCAAAAATGTGCGAGATATGACGAGATTTCAAATTGTGGGGGCGGTAGGAGGCGTGGCAAAAATTTAAAAAAAATGCCTCTGCTTGCAAATATAAGAAGCACATGTCTGATGCATGTCAAAGCTCTATCTTTGGTCATCTCTGAGATTTGTTTGTTCAAACAACTGGAATTAGACCAAGTTTCAAATAGAAAACGTTTGCGAAAGTCCGTTTCGGTTAAATTTTGGATAGTACATTTATTTTTGAATTTGGTTCAACATACGCAATGATGATCATCAGCGTGATCATCTGCTTAGAATCCACTTTAACATACTGTTAATGAGATGTTATACGATTTACAGAAAACTTTAAATATCTCTCTCTCCTTCTCTCCCTCCTGTAATTAACTTTTCTGACTTACACGTTTTCTCACTTTATCAATTTAAGCGTCAAACATCTTTTCAATACATTTTGTTGAAAGCAGCGTCTTCATGCTGTGACGAGAGATTTTTGCCCAACTTTTGTGACCTGGGTCAATGCTTGGGTCGACTTGATACTGTTACACTTTTTTGTTTCATTTTGCGGCTTGTTTGTTTCATTTTCGAAAAGCGCATATTAATCACAAAACCAAATCGTCGTCGCTGTTTATTTTCGAAGGCAATGAAAAGCAAAAGTATTTTTAAAGTGGGCTTTAAAAACAGGTTGTGAAGAGCATCAAAAGTTTTACATACAGCTGAGTGCGATCTTAAGAGAGTTTCCATGGGCTGCTCTCTTCCGTGTCCAATTAGCGGCTAGTCATTACAGCCCACGGCGGGGGGAGGAAGAGGGTGGTTCAGAGCAGTGGGCAAGCCAAACTATGTCGCTTGTAATGCCGAGTGCATTGGGCGATGAGCTAGGCGCAAATTGATGATGATGCTGCTGCTGCTGCTGCTGCTGCTGCCGTTGCTACTGCTGCTGCGATGAATGAATGACTCTTGTCGGAGACAGCGAGGGCGTGGACTTGGCTACGTCACAGCCAGAGCTCATTGCGAACACTTTGCATATTAGCACCTCTTAACTGGAGCTCCACACACGGAAACGGATGCAACCACTAATCAAATGGATTTTTGGACGTGCCATGATCTTATCGTTCACATGAATGTGTCAGGGAAATACGCCCTCAATTGTATGGGTCTCCTGTTCGATGCGGGGCACGAGTTTTCAAATGATTCACTGGGAATGTCGACAACAATTCAAATAGGAAAACTAATGGAATATTTATTGCGGTTGTGGAGAACTGAAGTGACGGTCAAAAATGCTGAAAATGATGTGAACTTCCTATAGATTTTTGTACCCACTTCATAATTCTCAGCTAATACTTAATTCTGACTTTTTCTCAGGGCCACATGTCATAATCCACTTTTCCTTTCATACGTACATACATACGTACACACATATATGTAAATAAGTCACCTAAACTGTAGCACATGGGCTGGCCAGCTGGCCCCAGGTTCTTGAGCTGACCAAGGCATGGCCATGGCTAAAATAGCAGCTAATAGCCTTTGTTCTATGACGAAGGTGGCTGACCAAGCCCAATAAAAATCGCACATTGGCCGAGGCGGCCAGGGATGGAAAGAAAATGCAGTTGGAAATCAAATTATGTCCATTCGTCCGTCCGTATTAACAAACAGATTTTAGAGATGGTTAGATAATGAGGTTCGACTTGTATGGGATAAGAATTTCTTATAGTTTCAATTTTTGCCACGCCCCCGCCCATGAAACTTGGGGAAAATATATCTTCCACAGTTTTATAGAAAGAAGGGTTCATAATTTCGGCATTATTTATTGATCCGCCAAAGAAAGGATGAGAATCGGAATAACAATAGTCAATATATAAGTTAAACCGATGATGAACCGAAACGAATCAAACCGTTTCCGGACCGCTTATTCCACCTGTTAAGCCATTGAACCTCTTATTCTGCTAGACTGAACCGAAAACCACAAAGAAAAACGGTTCGGTTCGTATCACTGAAAAGTTTTAAGACATCGCTTACCTTTACAGAGGAAAAAGTTGTGTTTAGAAAATAAAATTATTTCATTTCAAAATAAGAACAGAAGGTTCTTGTTCCGATAGTTCCGGAAAGACTATGATTTTGGGTTCTCTCTTCTGTTTCTGGGATAGCGCTTAAACGTTAGCATTTTTATTACACTTTTAAGACTTAAATGCAATACTTAAGACTCGAATGTTTAGCTTGTTTCCCAACGCCTAAGAAAATCCCCGAATTCATTTGCTTCCCCTATCAAACCCATCCCTCGCTCTTTCCCACCCAGCATGCTGCATTATGGTATGCAATGTGAACTGATTTTGAAAACGAAATGACCAGAACAAGTTTACATATAGCAAAACGGGCGCCAGTTGGCTATTTGCCTTTCCCTTTTTTTTTTATGTGACAGACATTGAAAACTTCTGGCCCGATTTGAACCGAAACATATAACTCTGCTCTGTAAGTCAGGGCTTAAAATCCACTCAACATTTGTCGGAAACTGACAAGACATCTGTGAAATGACATTCCTGCTTCTAGCGCCTTCGAAGATTGCCTCGAGGCCTGTCAAATCGGTCCCCGTCCCCTTCCCCAGACCTTATCCAAATTGTGGCTCTCGAGCTTTGGCCTTAAGTCGTTAACAAATTTTAACTGCCAATCTTTTGTGCAGTCACAATAAAATAAAACGCCAAACATCGAGTGTTTGTTGTTTGTGTTTCAAATCTCCAGATCGAGACGAATGACAAAAACCGCCGTTGATCGATTCGATCGGCATAAAAAAACCTTTAATTAGAACCAATTTAGAGCGTGGACCAATTTATCAGAAGCATTTTGAAAAGTAGTTGAAAACCAGTTGAGAGCAACTTCAGCACCATGTGCAGGCAGGTTGGCAGGCGGGCAGGCAGCAAGCAAGCAAGTTCAAGCTCTTGGGGGGGGATGGATGGATGGATGGATTGGACTGCGGGTGCTGGCATTATGTATATATTTTTCACTACAACACAACATTAGCCATTATTATTATTATTATTATATATTTTTTTATTATGGCTGAAACTGAACTGAAATTGCCATTTACGCGTTTGTTTTTCTTTGTCAATTGTCTGGTGGCGATTATTATTATTATTTTTATTGAGAGCACCATTCGAGAGGTGTGGTGGACCCCGAAACCATCAGGTTCAACTGCACATAACTTTGAATGTGAAATGTATGTGTCTGTAACTGGACGAGGGGTGCTTGTATACAATTAAGAAGAAAGGAACGCTAATGATATGTCGAATTATCGGTGTTCATACTCTTAACTAAGGTATTATCTCTATTAACTTAGCATCGGTTCGTCGATAACTATAACTGAAACTTATAGGTACGAGATAGTAGCATTACGCCAACCACCCGACTATGCAAGCGTTCCATCTGCTGTGTTCTATTTGCTTAGATCATGGAAATAGTAGTTGTTGACATCAGGATCCTCTAAATTAAGCTAATCCAAATTCCAGGTCATGCGCCCTAGTGCAAAATTCAAGAGAGATTCCTTTTGAGAGGTGGTCTTATCTTTATTTCTAGTCTATTTCTAGTATAAGCTCGCCTTAACATCCATATTTTCTACAATCCTTCTAGTGGAGTCAAGAGACTTCATTGATTTTCTACCTCTCTTTGTCTGAAATCACTTTAATTTCGATATTTTGCTTATTAACAAGTTCAGCTGCTTAGGAGCTTCTATTAGTGATCTCTCTTTTCAACAGATAAAGATTTTTCTTCATCCTATATATCAATAATAAATAATTGAGCAGCAAAAACATATACAATATAAAATTATCGCTAGAAAATTGCGAAACGCATACAAATTTGGATTTAAATTGTGAGTTCTTGTGCTATTTTTGAAGAAATATATTGTAAACAATCAAAAACAAATGGAAATTTAAAATTTTTTGTTATATTTTGAATTGAATAGATAATAAACACAAAAAATATCAAAATTTTACTTCTTCTGGCAGTGTATATATACACTATTCTAATAATAGTAATATCAGATTTGCACTAGAAACTATAATTTTTACGATTTTCGAGGTAAATGTTATCAATTTTAAGTGGTAAGCAAATGAATTTGAGTTGTTCATATGGTTTGCTTATTTTATTGCTGCTTTGCCTGGTTCAAAAATAGTCCAATCTTTTAGAAAAAGTTAAAAAAAAAACTGGAGGTTTTTGATAATTATTAAGTTTTATTAATAAGAAGGGATTACGAGAAACAGAGCTCTTCAAAAAGTTTAAGGGTCGATTGCTCATCTTCTACACGAAGTTATTTGTTACATAAACCCACAGATTACAGAGCAAAATCTAAGTTTATCTGTCACTTAGCAGCTATTTAGAACATAAAAAAAGGAGCAATACCAGGTAAAGTTTTAAAGACTTTCAAAATCATTTGATCTCGATTTGGTAAGCTCTTCATTTTCGAATGATAAGCAGCTCCTCCATTTTAAAAGATAAAATATCTCTCTCTGTTGGTAAAATAGTTTATTTTGGGTTTACTTTTAAGCATTATAAATACTTTACAGCTAATATAAAAACTTTAAAATTTAATAGAAGAAAAAATGATAATCAACTATTTTCTCATTTTAAATACTTATGGATAAGCCCTCGTTGATGTTTTGTTTATGCTATGGGCAAAAAAAAAGGAACGCTTATAGCTTTACAAAGAAAAACATGGAAACGAGTTAATTAATTTGATTCTTGGCATCTAGATATATAAAAAAAAAAAGCCGCCAAAAATTTTTCTTTTTATAACAAATCATTAATTACCTTTCGATTTCTGTTTCAGGTTTTTACCTTGTGCAGAGTCATGAACCCGACGACTCGCCCTCGCTCCCATAATTTGCGATTGCCATTAACCGTAGCGGATCTGGGATTACAATGTTTTTTTTCTTTTATTTTTTTCAAGGAAGTGTGATTTTATTGGTATCTATCGTATTTCGTTTTACTGGGCACACCTGGAGGAGTTTGGCCATTGTTGTTACCATTGCTCAACAGGCTTTGGCTCTGATTGGATGTGGTGCTGCTTCCGGGCGAGGCTAGGGTATACACCTCATAGTCGCTAATGGTGAAATTGTAGTCACCGAATAGTGTATGAGCGGCATGGGGTCCATCATAGGAATGTGGCAGATTGGAATAAGAGTCCATATTGATGTTGCAATTGCTGGAGATGAGCAGATCAGCGCCAGCACCAAATATGGGACCGCAGCTAAGCAAAGAGTAAGAAAATAGGCGAATTTTAGGATCACATAGGTAAATTAGTTTCCAAAACTGAATACTTAATACTTTTTTGGGGTATTATTGGCATTACTCACTCTGGATGATAGCAGATGGCGTAGGGCTTTTTGACAATATCAAACTTGGCCGGCTGTTCGCCATTTGTGGGATTCAAATTGAACAAGAAAGCTCGCTCTGAATGTACATAACCACCATTGCGGCTGGTCTTGGCCCAGGCCACATCGGTAAAGCCTCCGCTGATCTCACCATGAACACCCAGAGCAATGACCATGCAGGGTGCCACACCATCGCAATATCGATGAAATGCACTCGAACCAAAGCCATGGCTAGAGGCGCGATAGATCAAGCGCCAACACTGCTTGACCACTCCAAACCAACCATTCAGGATGCTCTGCAGTGGGAGTTTATCGTTGCGTAGGATCTGCGAACCGGGAAACATGTTGATCGACACCGTCAGACGTGGCTGCAAACGTTTGTCGTTCTGCACCATCTTATTGGGATGAAGGGCAGCATAGCGATAGCGTTCCAAAGACAACTCCATGGGCACAGCTCCCGTCGGTTCCACTTCCTCGGCAAATACTTGACTATCGATAAGGAGTAGACGTACATGACCCATGACACCACTCAAATGCTGGCACACACGTGCACGCTCCTCCTCTGTCCAGTGAGCAGTTGGTTGTGCGACACCAGCCTGATATTTGGCCCAGGCCAACACACAGCGCCAGACTTCCTCCTCGGCCAAACAGAACTAGTTACAAAATGAGTTATTAATCTGATTTTAAAAGATTTCTTCAAGTGTTACCCACATAGTCGGATGAGATGATTTTAATGAGTGCATCCTTGGTCAGCGTGAGAAAGGCATTCGATTTTACACAATCTGCTGCATTCTCGCCTATGTAGAATCGAATCCTGGAAAATGCATTTATTTCATCTGGAAATAAATAAAATGAAATAAAAACCTGGCGCAAGCTTCCTCTCCCTCGTATTGAAATGCTGCTGATTTAGGTGTAAAATTGTTGTTGGATTTTATTACTCGACTTTAGGCAGGTTTTACAAATAGTTGGCTTAAGCTTATCTCTAGTCCTTGGTCGGGCTGACATTCTGTATAAGCGTAATGTTATCCCCTTTCAGCATGATCCGGCCCAGATTCTTTCGCTGGCGCGTCTTCACATACACCTCCTCGGCATCGTCCAGCACCAGATTCATGTACTCATCAAAGCCCACAATGTGGCCTTCGATGCGCAGCGATATGTTTTCGTACAGCCAGACTTGAACGCGGGAGCGATTCTGCAGGTAACGAAAGATCAGGTTGATGGGCTGCACCATCACCTTCTGCACCTTGGGATTGCCTTTAAAGGACATTTTGGTGAGTTTTTAAATGAAATTTGCTAAGTGAAAACGTTTTTGATTTTCTTTTTGCCGGCGTCTCTTTTGCAGAAGAGATGAGCAGGAGTGTGACCGTAGCTGCGGCAAATACCACATACCTGCGAGCAATCGATATAAATATACCGATAGTGATGTGCTCGATGGCAGTGATCACTGTGACAGCAATTTTCACAGTTTTATTAACTGAACTGCTGAGCGAATAATTGAAACGAGATTTCAGTGGGTAACAGTTTGGAATCAAGCTCCAGGCAACTTTTTCAAATATTTTGTTCTCTCTTAATTCCAAATGAAGTTTTGCTTCTGATTATTATTTAACTTAATGCCTTTTTCAATTGTTGAAAATAACTAGTCGCAGTATGCCATCTCAGTAGCAGTGAACATTCACCGGCACGCACCAATTTTGGTTCATCTCTAATAAGTGTCGGCTGCATTTCATATCGATACTTCGATATCGATTAAATTTTCCCTCGAGGTTAGTGCTCGTCTTAGGTTAGTGCTCTCTGGCCGATACCCCCATCGCTAGCGCAGCGATAAAGTAAAAAAAAGAAGTAATCTCTCTGAATTGTTGTTAAATAATTCATAAGTAACTTAAAAAAGATGGCCATGGCTAATATGGACAAGGGTGAGCTCATGGATCAGGTGAAGCAACAGATTGCCGTAGCCAATGCGCAAGAGCTGCTCACACAAATGACAACGAAGTGCTTCAAGAAGTGCGTTATCAAACCGGGAACTTCCCTGGATTCTTCCGAACAGGTAATTTTCGCTCGAGGTTGGTGCTCGGGTACCCAATTGGCTACCAATTTCGGCTCAAACAAGGACATCATCACATTTTTCCCTTTCTAGAAATGCATTTCCATGTGCATGGACCGGTTTATGGACTCCTGGAATCTCATTTCGCGAGCCTATGGGCAAAGGTTACAACGTGAACAGAGCCGGCATTAGTTATAATTAGTTCAAACGAAATTTTTTTAACAAAGATGCAATAAAAACATGCATTGCCAGTGTTACGTGAATACTTTGGCTAAGATAACAAGAAGAAAAAAACAACGTGCAACCGCTGATGGCTATCGATTAGTACAATGCTATCGGCCACCGGGAGCTATCGTTATTTGAAATGTATTGATTGAAGTAACTTTTGGAAAAGCTACATTAAACAGTTGTTTAAAATTGTTAACTTGATTTGTAACCCTTTAGATTTTGTATTCTCACTAAAGCTGTATATCCACTTGTCGAGATCTCACATAAGATTGGTGAAAAATATCTCAGTTTACTGTCAAAAAACATATAAAAGAACTCAGATAGCCTATTTCTCAAGAATCTTCTCATACATGTTAAGTCATTTAACTGTTCCCGGATAACATAACAAATAATGGAAATGTTAGGACCTTTCCTGACATCGCTTTGATTGATCTCTACTAACCTGCCTTTTCGTGTATATCCATGACAGCAGTCAGAAATGTACAAGCATTATCCACCGATAAAGTAGAAATGACATGTTCTTCACAAGCGGCTCTTAAATCAACCACTCCCATATCCTGGGCCATCATCATCATTTGGAAAACTTGGGAATCTTGTAGGACCAGCTAGAAGTACATGACAATACAGATATATGCTAAGTATTCCTGAAAACCCTAGACCTAGACCCTCCCGACGACTCACCTTCGCCGTGTAGACGTACAAAATGAACTGACGAAACAATTCAGCATTGACATGTGGCAGGCGTATCGTTGTGGGGGCAGATGATCCGGGTGCCGCCGGAGACACAGTGCAGCCAGGAATGGGAATGCGACAGACCTCACCCCGCTTGGCGGTCTTGAAGCTCTTGCAGCTGCAATATAAATTAATTGATTGAACTGCAATTGGAATGATCAACTGATTGGCATGCCTGGCATAGCCGCACGCCACTGCCACTGCCACAAAAGGGCCTTCCACGAGCAATTAACAACTCACCGCGCCATCAGCATCAGACGGTGAGCAAAAATGCGCTCATCCTCGCGCCCACAAATGAAGACGACATCAGCATTATCCTGATCCTCGGACAAACGCTGCAGATCCCCAATTAATTGAGGCAGGCCGGGATCAGAGGGTGTCACTGGACAGGGGGGTGGGGCACGTGTACCCATGGCTGCAACTGATTTTGGGATTTGTTTATGTTTTTCACTTCTTTCACGTTCCCCACGCTCGCTCAATCTCGTTTCCGACTAGAGTGTGAGAGGGAGAGTAGAACCGGTTCCTGGGCTGAAAATGCTATACAAAACCCAAAGAATGCCACCAACAGAAAAGTGCCAAGAAAACAATTAAGGCTACACTTTTTTGGGTTGGGGGTCTTTGACCCGTTTTTCAGCCCACAAAACTGTATGTTTAATTTATACAAAAAAACTAAACAATTTGCACTTTTCCCAAAATGTTGGATTTTCAAATGCAGCGACCGCTTCCAGTTCCGTTTGCACTCGCTTTGCCCTCGCGACTAAAGAAGACGTCTCAGCCTCGCGGCCAGGTCAGCTCTTTCTTGGCAGCAGGTAAACGATATTCAGTTTTGTTTTGTTCTTAATTCGCTGATGGTTCACTCTCTGGCTCTGGTTGGGTTCTTGAGAGAGCAAAATGTGAACTGCTTGAACCTTTTTTTTAATTTTGTATCCCGTTTCCCAAATAAAGCATTCTTTTACTCAGAATTTGTACAAGTTAAGAAACCAAACTGTTTATTGTAAGTTAAATATATAATAATTATAAATATTTACAGTTAAACGTAAATTAGATATAATAATGAGTTGTGTGTAATAATAATTCTCAGGTTCCTTTCAGCTGCAGCTGCAGATTTGTCTTATATCATAAATTTAAACTCGCCGCCTTTTTGCCCTCTGGCAACGCTGTAATGTTAACCACAAGCGACAAGTAGGTGGAGCCACTAGTACGCACAGATGGCGCCAGAGTATTTTGAAAAGGAGAATTGTTTGTATCGGCTCAAAAGTATGCTACACTTTACACATAAGCAAAGCTTAAGGCGGATCAGGGCAAATCTTTTCGGAAACGGAAACAGCTATCAATTCCGATTCCGCATGATGATCTGATCCTTTGACCTTCTGACCAGCCTCTATACCATGGCACATCCCTGCGCTGGCTCGTGATATGAATTTATTTGCTGTTTGCTGAAGCTCCTGCGAGTGCGCAGCAGTAGAAAATTGTACACATTCCTTTATGTCCACAGTTTTGTATCCTTCTAGTATGTTAGTATGTATCAGTGTGCGTAACAGTTAACACAAAAGCGTAAAATAAAGAAACGATTTTTACCAATTTTTAAACAAAAGATTGAAGTTTATTTAATTGTGGAGAGAGAGGGGCGCGTTACGGGGTTGCTGTTATGGCTGTAATTGGTTGGGTTTGTATCATTGCCCCTAAAACAGGCAGGAAGGAGCCTAATTTGTATGAATATTGCTTTCCAATGAAATCTTACAGTTTGAGAGTCCGAACGGTGCAATTTTAAATTACTCAACGCTTTTCAAACCGCGAACTCCAAAAACTTACAGTTTGACAGCCATTACACTAGTCGCCAAAATACAGTTTTAGAGCCTGCAGTTTAGGAAGCACTGTCAAATAAGCAGTGCGTGTCAAACTGCGGACTCTAAAACTGTATTTTTTTGCGAGTAGTGTAATTCCTGTCAAACTGTAAGTTTTTGGAGTTCGTGGTTTGAAAAGCACTGCCAGCAATTAGCCAAAGTAAGTGTTTTTCAGAGAAAACTTTGCCTTTGGGTGATTGAACCCAACGGGCAAAAAATGTACAAAAATGAAGGATCCTTGCATTTCAGAGTGGAGGAGGGTTTACTAAGCATCCTTGGTGTGTTGTCCTTTCCACTACTCTCCCTCTACTGCACCCTCACTTAATTTCCTCTCTTATACTTGAAAAATGTACTTTCCTTACTTAAATTAGGAAGTAGTTGTACTTAAACATTATGCTGAATTGCCAAACTTTGCACGATGACTTCTGGTACAAATACGCTGCACATTTGTCGGATCGGGCCAGATTGGAAGACTTATAACATATAGCTGCCATAGGAATGATCGGTTGTGAAACAAGTTTTAGTAAGGAAAACTTTTTTGTTTTCTTGTGGAAATGCCTTCAAACTCCGTATTTACTCGTTTTCAATGCTTCACCATGATTACAGTAAGTTTGGTCGAAATCGGACATCTATATAGTATAGCTGCCATAGAAAAGTAAGGTTGAAAAAATAGTTCTAGTAAGAAAAACTCTTTTGTTTTCAATGTAAACCTCCTTTTAATTGGCATATATTTATTTTACACAATTCTTCAAAGTTTTGGTAAAATCGGATGACTATAGGTTACCGCTGCCATAGGAACGATCGGTCGAGAAACTAGATTTAGTGAGGAAAATTTTTTTGTTTTCAAAGCAAACGCCTCCAAACTTTGTGTTTCTTAGTTTGCCATGCTTTCCCATGATTCCACTAAGTTTGCTCCAGATCGGACATCTATATAGTATAGCTGTCGGAGAAATGTAAAGTCAGAAAAGTGGTCTTGATAAGAAAAACTGCTTTCTTTTCAGTGGAAATGTCCTTCAAACGTCGGCCTAGACGAATATAACTTTCCTCTATTTTTTTTATCTGTGATTGTTGTGGGATTGCTCCCAAATTGCTCAAATTTCAGGCCCACCGCTGCTTGACAGAGCCAAAAATGTGGTTTAAGTCGCACATACTGAAATATTTTGTTACTCACCCAATTTACTTACCCACGTCTGTTGCTGGTCTGAAATTTATAGTGAAACATTTGTAATATATATATATTTTGCATAATATTTATGGTTTTTTATTTGTTGTTTTCTTTACATATGTAATAATGTTGTTGTTGTGTTTGTTTTTGTTTTGTTTGTTTGTTGTGTTTTTTCTGCTGTTTTTGTTTATTTGTTTCTGCACTACTTAAATATGAAACGTTGAAGTCAAATGTGTTGTTTGTCATTAACTGTTTAATTTGATTAAACATTATTTTTTGCTTTGTGGTGCCATTTTTGTTGTTGTTTGTTTTGTGTTTGCGTTTGCTTCGTCTCGCCGTCGTCGTCGTCGTCGTCGTCGTCGTCTTCCCTCCACAAATTTGTACATTTATCGGCTTAACTGCATTTCGAAATCGTCGCATATTTTGTTTTGTTTTGTTTAATAATAATACATTTTGACAAGACGCGGATTTGTTGTATGCTTAGAACTATTAACGAGTCAAGCAATAAGATATTTGATTTGGTTGGTTGGGCAAACGCGTTGTTCTCTATGTAAAATTTGTTAATAATTTGTTGTTTGTTTTATAAAATGATTGTTGTTTTGTTTTCTTTTTGTTTTCTCTTTGGGTTGTTAGCAAAAAACCGATACAAAAGATGTCTCAACTATTTTGTTGTGTAAAATTTGGCCTTGAATACGAAATATTTAGCTGAAAACCGTTTTGATTAACCATTTGTTGTCCTACGCATCGTCGTCAAGTGGTTCTGGGGGCAGAAATGAATGTACAGGTTTATAATGTTTAAATCGTTTTTCTTGTTGTATGTATATGTTGTTGTTTTTGTTGTTGTTGTTGTTGTTTTATTTATTTCTTGCATAGCAATTGGTAATTCGTAATTGATTTAACTTTTGAAATTTGCATAACAATTGTGCTTATCGATTTGTTTAGATGTTTAATTTGTAATTTTTACAATTTTACACTTAGAAACTAGTTGAAATTTTGGTTTTGTTTCTCGAATCAAGAACGAAATGTTTCCTTTTAGAAAGTACAAACACACGAAGGGGTGGTATGGGGGGGTAGGGGGTAGGGGGGTAGGGTGGTTTATAGATTTTGGAAATCTCTGCTCTGGGTTGGGTTGGGGGGGTATTGGCAACGAAACGAGGGAGCACAGTAAAAAGTATTTACAACACAGAGTTGGAGAGGGGGGTGGGAGGCCTTATGTACTAGCTAGCAGTTTGTATGTGAACGCTATTCAACTAAATGCCTACAAAAAAGCAAAGCTTACAAAGTGAAACAGAAGACTACAATTAATTAAACTGTTTGTTGAATTAGAAACTACAATAAATATTAAAGTTTATCTGTGTGTGTGTGGGTGTGTGTGTGTAAATGTTTTGTAATATTTTTATATATATATATCATATTTGTTATTAATAATATTTATTGTATAAATTTAACGCGGCAACTTTTCTTAGTATGTGGTTTTATATAAATACGATTTGTTAGATTTATTTTTGTTGTTTTGTTGTTTTTGTTTTTCTTTTTGTTTTTATTCAATTTTCTTAGTGGTGGGTTCATTTTGTGTGTGTGTGTGTGTGTATGTTTCTCATTCGGTTCTTTGCTTTGCTCTCTCAAACTTAAACTAAAATATATATAATTACAATCATTTAGAAAGAGATAAAAGGGGGGGGTGGTGGCGGGGAGGGAGGAAGTTGGGGGGGGTAAGCTGCCTGCCGCTGTGCGGCCCCATCAAACAGATTTCGAAAGCCTCGCTTTGAGTTTTGGGTTTTTTTTTTTTTTTTGTTGTGTCTTGCAAAGCTTAAAGAATTAATTTATTTAAACACTAATTAGAATTAGAATTAGAATTAAGAGTACAAATTATAAAAACACACGCATTAAATTGGTCGCATTTTTGTTTTCTTGTTGTTACATAACAATATACACAAAATCAATTTGTTTTGTTTGTTTAAAGCTTTGGTTTCATTTATAATTTCTGCAAGCGAACGCTAGAAAGAATCTCGTAGATGGTTTTTGTTTTTGTTGTTGTTGTTTTAAACAGTAAGTAGAAAAATCTGTTGTGTTTTTTTTTTTCGAAATGTGAGATCAAAATGTGGGTAGACAAGCGTGCTAACATTTTCACTTTACTTCGGGAAAAAAAAGGGAAATTGTTGAATTCATTTTTCCCTACTTCATTTTGCAAACTGGTTCTGAACCGAACCGTCAAAGAACCAACGTTCCACGAATCGTTCCATGAAACGCAACGAACACAAAGAGATAACAAGTAAGGGCGCTGCAGTCGAGTTTCCCTACTACAAAATACCCTGTTCATTTGTTTTCATTTATTTGGTTGTG
Source organism: Lordiphosa andalusiaca (assembly GCA_035044965.1). Classification (NCBI taxonomy): domain Eukaryota; kingdom Metazoa; phylum Arthropoda; class Insecta; order Diptera; family Drosophilidae; genus Lordiphosa; species Lordiphosa andalusiaca. The sequence goes on from JAWNNM010000660.1 coordinate 2,109,736, forward strand.
AATTTTTGAAGGTGAATGTAACCAGTTTTTGTAACAAATATTCTAGGATCATCCTGAAGGTAGGCAACATTATTTTGACCTTTAAGCGGTTCTAGTTCTGACTAACAACTGATCAGCAATCAGTATACACGTACCTACATGCAAAAATTTGTGACTCAATCTCTTATAATCTCTGAGATCGAAGCGTTTATACAGACTGACGGGCGGACAGACGGACAGGGCTATATCGACTCGGCTGTTCATGCTGATCAAGATTATATATACTTTATGGGGTCGGAAATGTTTCCTTCTCCCTGTTACATACATTCGCACAACTTAATGATACCCCTTTTGCCATTTTCTATGGGAACAGGGTATAAAAAGTATATATTATATAATATCCATTGGATGATTTCCCGTATAATTAAAAGGATGCGAAAGACATGTTCAGCTCAAATGGATTTCATTTTTATCTGTGTACCTCAACCAAAACCGAACCCTCTGTATACACAAGTAAAAGATCTGGTCAAGCCCGACTATAATAAACTCTTTACCTTTCATGGATTTTGCATAATTGTTTGTTTTCCGTTTAAGTTGAATATAGTTGGTCCACTCTTTGCCTTTCCTTTGGCAAATCGATAAATATTGATAAATTTCTATAAAAATTGATAAATCTATCAATTTTTAAAGCCATAACAGAGCAGTTTGTTTTAGCTTTGAATTTAAATTAGTGGTTCAGTGCCATGTCTCTGAAATTATTTAAGCTATGAAGCGGAAATTGGAATTGAAGTTAGATATTTTCACGGTTCCTACAAAAACTGATTAAAGAAAAAAATATGTTAAAAAAAATGACAAAATTCTCTTAAGGTTGATAAGGAGTTTAGTTATGAACTGGCATCAAAAGTACATTTTCTCATTTTTCTTCTCATATTCCATTTGTAAAGTTCAAAGTGAAAATGCTAGCACGACTTCTAATAAAGAGTTAGTTTAATTTTAAAAAAATTCTTTTAATAACAAAAGCTTTTCATTTTTGATATTTTGGCAAAAATTTAGTTCAAATGTAGAGCTAATTAAACATGTGGAATCAGTAAACCTAGCAAACTTGGTACACAAATCAACAGTAAAGGGAAATCAGGAATGGAAAAATGAGATAAGCATAACTTTACGGGATGATAGCTCAGCTCATTTTACATAGAGCAGAGAAATGTGAGCTAAAGGCTGGTTTAGCAGAAGGCTGGGAAATAAATTTGTATGTCGAATTAAGATGTTTTCAAATCTGAATGCCTATGAACAGTAGGTCTTATTTGAAAAGAGTATGGTTCCGAAAAAAGGCTGATTTCCAGAACAAATAAAAATCTATGTCTCGAAATTATAAATTATTTATTTTACTATTGTTTGGTCCTAAGAAACCCTTCAAAAAATATCTGAAATGGCTGCTATTTCACTGATTCATAGGCCGCTTGTACTCAAAATGAGTTCATTCAATTTCAAACAAATAAAAAAAACACCTCATCGCCTGCCAAGTCGCTTGAGAAACAACCATATCTTTTGGAGACCGTGAACTCTGCAACTGCAGCTACTGATTCCTGACAGATACTCAAACTAAGAAGGTTTTAGTAATAAAAATGAAGAAAGGTTCCCTTTTTTATTGATTAATTTATGTACTCTATGTACTTTTTGGTTGAGACTCACTTTTGCAGCCAATTAGTTCGAAAGAATATGCTACAAGTCGACTGTACTTTCAATCCACACAATCTATCGATGTGGCAACGCTGCGCATATTCTTAAGAGAACACTTTTTTTTGGAAATCAAGAGAACCAAATGAGAATAAATAAATAAATCATCAGCTATTCAAAGTTGTTTCTTTCATGAAAAGTTCGACATAAAAATGTATTTTTCCCGAGTTTTGGTTGGAAATCATGTCCAAATAAGTAATATTGGAAAGAAATATAATCAAAAATGTAGCTAAAAATTGTTCTCAATATTTCTTAAAATTTGTGGAAAAAAGAACTTGGTAGATCGATAGATATTACGAGTTTCATTATTATAAATTCCTGCAAACTTTTGATGCTAACATTTTTCCGAACTGATTCCCATTCGCTGACTGATTTACTTGTGCACAGTGTACCAAGGCTCATCAAATTTCCTGACTGGATCAAATCGAATCCAACTCTCCTACATAGAATAGAAGCGTTATACCCCCTCAGTTGGGGTAATGTGCGTTCATAGCTTTGAGCTTTTCAGTTTTCCTGCAGAATTTATGTTTTTAAAAAGAAGAAAGTGGGGGAGGGTGAAAAGTGTCGCGTGTGTGTGAAAGAGACAACTCTATGAGCTATGGCTAGCGGTTAATGGTAAGTTGGATCGTTAGTTAGTGGTGTGAAAGGAGGAGTGGAGAGAGGAAGGAAGGACTTTAGGCTATTTCCTTTTTGATTTGTAACTCGCAGTTCGTGGTTGCTGTTGCTGTTGTTGTTGTTGTTGTTGTTGCTATTGTGGCTGGTGGCGCTGTTTGCTTCTTGCTGGCCTTGGTGGCCATGGGTGCAGGAGGCGCAGGAGGTGGTGCCACTGGTGCTGGGGTGTGGTTGTTGAGGCGTCTTTGCTGCTGCTGTTGTCGCTGCTGCAAGGGCATTTCATCGTCATCGGAGTCCCCCTCCATGTCATCGTCCTCCTGCTCCTGCTCCTGCTCCTCCTCCGCCTCTTCCGCCTCCTCCTCCTCCTCCTCATTCTGGTTGGTTATCTTGGCCAGGGCATGCGAGGCATTCATTTGTGCCTTTTTCATGGATGACTCATCGCTGCTGTTGCTGCTATCGAACAACTGGCCCGCAGTTGCCGCCGAATCTGGTGAAATGGGCGTGTTGGCCGAAGGCGGTGAGGCCAGAGCGCTGCTGTGCGGCGCCTGTGGCTCCTCATCAACGCCGCCGGCGCCCCCACCGCCCCCGCCGCCGCAACAGGTGGAAGTGGAGGACGAGTTGGATTCCTCTTCATCGGAGCTGGGCACGCCACCATTCTGTGTGGGTGGCAGCAAATCCTTGTCGTCCGTTTCTGCCTGACTCTGTTCATCATCCGTTTGGGGCGCCTGCTGTTCTTGATCCAACTTGTCCAGTTGTTTAAGACGCTTGGCAGCTGGCTCCTCCACCTCCTCGTCGTCCTCCTCATCGATGGGTGTGGGACTGCGTCTTAGACCATTTGTTTGTGGTTTTAGTAACGCTTGTGGCTCCGCCTGGTTATTGTTATTGGCCCGATCCTCCTCCTCCTCCGCCTCCTCTGCCGCTTCCTCTTCTTCCTCCTCTTCCTCGTCCTCCTCCTCGTCCTCCTCCTCCTCCTCCTCCTCTAGAGTGGTCTGCACTCTGCTCAGTTCATTTTTACACTCCGCCACCTGCTCCAGCTGGCGTCTACAGCGCTGCAGTTGCTCCGTCAGCTCAGAGATGTGTGCATCCTGCTTATGTATCAGTTCACTCAGTTGCATATTATTATATCGATATTGCTGATTCTCCTGGAGCAATCGTTGCAGCAAATGCAGCACCCGTTCCCGATCTCGTGGTCGCGTCTCTCGGAGTGATTCCACCGCCTGTTCCCAGGGTGGTAACATGGCACTGCTGTCCGGCTCTCCATTGAGGCTATCATCCTCGTCCGTATCCGTCGACAGTTCAAATTCACTGCCCAAATGGGGTTTCTGCAGGGGATTACCCATTACAGAAGGATGCTGCTGCTGCAGCGGTTGCTGCTGCAGCAGATGGTGATGCTGGTGTTGGTGTGAACTGACCACATTGGAGGAGTGAGTACTTAGATTTAGGCCGGCACTGGAGGATTGTGTGGGTGAGGGATGTTGCGACTTGTAGTAGCCCGGATGCGGATGTGTGTGCGGGGCTGGCAGGGAGGGCGGCAGAATGGGCGATGCTGTTGGCTGGCTCATCAAATTCTTGTTAATCCTGATGCGACTTGGTTCGTTGGAAGCGGATGTGGTGGTGGTGGTGGTGTTGTTGTTGTTGTTGCTGTGGCCATTACCGTTGGTGCTGGGCAAGAGCTTGGCATGCTGATTGACTGTCGCTATGCGGGTGGGCAGCGCCGGCACCGGCGATGTGGAGGAGGTAATCTCATTGCTGCCCGCTGAGAATTCCTCGGGGCTGCTGGGCAAGGGGACAGGTGCGGGCGCTGGCTTGGGTGTGCTGCCGCTTGAGGTAGTTGGTGGTGGTGGCGGAGGATCAGACGGCGCTGTCGGTGGTGGTGGCGGTGGTGGTGGTGGTGGTGGTGGGGTACTGGCACGCTCTTGCTTAATATTTAAATGGAGCTCCTTGTCCCGCAATCGCTGTCGCTCCATTTCTCGCTCCCGATCCTTGTCCCGCTCCTTGCACAGTATGCTCTTGCGTGGTGCCAAGGCCACATTTGGTTGATAGGTCCGCTCGAATCTCTCCCGATCCGTGCTGCGCACCACCCGCTCGGGATTCTGCAGCTCGGGTGGTTCTTGGCAGGCATAGGGCAGGGAGGAGAGGGCAGCCACCGCTGCGGTGGCATTGTAGGCATGCAAAAAGGCCGCCGATTTGGTGGGTCCCCAGGGCCTGAAGGCCGAGGAGGAGTTCAACTGCTGCTGCTGCTGCTGCTGCTGCTGTCCCGCCGCCCGCTGCTCCCGCTCCCTTTGCTGTTGCTGCATGCAGTGGGCATACATCATTTGATAGCGCTGTATGTCCAACGGATGATAGGCCTCCAAGGGGGGAGCGGCACCGGCTGCACCCTTAAGTTTCTTACTTGGAATGTCCAATGGCTGCGGCTGCTGATGCTGCTGATGCTTGAGGCTGGCTGGCAGAGCCTGATGTGCTGGCGGCAGTCCATGCGGCGGCAGTCCCAGAGGCCCCGCTAGCACCGTCTCATCCAACAGCATTTCCGCCTGCAACGAGAGAAGCAGAAAGAGAAGGTGGTGGGGGGTGGTTAGAGAAAATTGATCGTCCATATAAATAGAAGCTGGAAAACCAGTAGCCATCATTAATTTGAATTGCCAAACGCAACAGCCGCGCCACCGTGGGCCACGACCGTTCAAAAAATGGGGAAACCAAGGAAGATGCAACTGGCATGCTCTTGCCATACCACCGACCCCACTGTTTCTACAGTAGCCGAGTGCATCGAGGAACAACAAAAAGTCGAAGGCTAATTATAAACAAACAAGCCGTCGCCGATCCTCGCCAGACTTGGTTACCCAAAACACCCCGCAGTTATGGCGCCAATTGTCATTGAGACTGCAGCAAAAGCCGCTTCATTTTGCATCATCATCATCGCCATCGTCGCGAAGGAGGAGCAGCCGGTTTCGGTTTGGTGTTGCGTGTTTGCCTAGCTGTTAAAATGATTGGCACCGCGGCCAATTATGGGCATGGCGACTCTGCGCCATAAAGTGATTTTTGAATGGAGCAGGCGCCATCCACCTTTCCTCTGTACAACCATCGGGCAGTAGGTGTCACTGCGGCCGTTGAGCAAATGGAAGCCAAGACTAAGCATGGATTTGTTGCCTAGGATTGATTGAGGCGGTGGCGGCGCAGACCAAAGCGGGTGTCTCATTAACAAGCGTGTCAACAAGTCAGTTAGTTCAGTCAGCGAGCAGAGTTAAAGAGTTAAAGAGCCCCCCCCCCCCATTACCAATAATCATTGGATCGGTGGTAACAATAGAAAGTGGGGAGAATCAGATGGAGTAATACAGAATGCTGGGAGTAGATCACCTTAGATCAGCCACCGGTTCCGAAGCTTAACTTTTAGAAAAGGCCTTCACTTTACACCAAAAGTGTTATTCCACATTTACTCATATCTCGCAAAATGTCCATTGATCAGCTATTTACATTGAAAACATGACAACATGAAGGTGTGTTATCATGTGTCACACAGTGTGATGGTAGTCGAATGAACATTCTTAATCCAAGCCACTTGTTGTTTCTTGACTATCCTTCTGATAGAAAACTGTCTCCAGGACTATAAAGCTTATTAAGGAATCCAAGTTGACTAATGTCAATATAGCTGTCAGCAGCTGATGATGTATCGAACAACAATCGGACAACTTATCAAGTTTAACAGCTTAAGTCTCGGTTGATTGGGGTCCCCACCTCAATGCTTGTTTTGCCTTAACAAAAGGAAAGAAATCCAGTATATTAATTGCTTATCTAGTAAGGCAAAGTTAAAACATGGTCCGAACCCAAATCATTTCTAAAACATTTCGAATCTCTCTTGCTTGGACATTGTTGTACAAAATGGCAAGCTCTTCTCTCGTCGATTTCAGTCTTTATTTGTTGCAAGACAGAGCCGCTTGCTCCATCTAACATTCCATATTTATACCCTTTACTGGGAGAGTTCAAAAGGTTATCTTGTCTTCAGGCAGATCAAGTTTGAAAATGTTGAACAATTCCTACAATTTAAAACATTTGGCACTAGAGTGTATGTGCCCAGTATCAGTAATCTCTTAAGATTAGCTAAAGATCGGATAATCAATGTCAGAGTTATGAAGTTTGTGAAAACTGTTGCATACTTTATAGAGCAACAAGAGCTGTATGCCTACAAAATGTTCATATATTGCCAATAAATGGAAAAGCTATTAATCATTAAATCCACTGACCTCCCACAAACTCTTGCACCGCAGGCACACACACTACCTGCTGCACCACAACCAGCCTAAAAATTGAACAAAATTGATAAATTTATAGAACAATTGCATCAGCATTACATAGTTTAGAGACTTACGAAGGTGATTGAAAGGGGGCTAGGTTTGTCAATGTCTTTTTGTTTGCTTCACCGTGTAAAAACCGTCTTGTGATATGCAAACAAGTGGTGAGATTTTTCGTAGTGCTTACTCTGGCGTAGAGTATACAAGTAAGTTCAATCAAACAGACTCATTTTTAGTAAGTTGTACTCTACAGTACCCTACCCAAGAGTAATTGTATAAACAAGAAAGAAAGTTGGTCAAGTCGGACTCTAACATGCTCTGTACAAACGGAATTATAAGCTAAGCATACATTTTGATGCTGCAGTAGCAGCTGAGAGCAGCGAACAGTCTTTTGTTTATAACTCGACAAGCGCTCATCCGATCTTCAACATTCCTTTGGCGGATCGATAAGTTTTACTGATAACTAAATATGTTTAGAAGGAACGCACCAACTATCTTTAAAACTGTGGGAGATATGAGGTTTTTTCGAAGTTTGAGGGGCGGGAGGGGGCGTGGCCAAAATTGAAAATAAGCTCGATCTGCCTGCAGACATAAGAAGCATATGTTCCATATATGTGTAACCATTATCTCTTACCATCTCTGAGCTTTGTGCGTTCATACGGACGGACGGACGGACAGATAGACAGACGGATAGACGGACAGACGGACATGACTCGACTGTTGTTGCTGATCAAGTATATATATACTTTATGGGGTCCGGAGATGCTTCCTTCTGGCTGTTAAATACGACTTTTTTTACGACCCTTTTTACTCTTCGCGTAAAGGGTATAAAAATCGCAATATTTCGTTAACAAAGAAATGATTCACTCCTTCTGATCAATACAAAATTCCGTAACATTTTCAATCGCTGCAGTCGAACATTATTCATACAGCCAAATGAAAACTCCTCTCAAACTCATTTACATTTGCCACTTGGTTCAGGAAAACTCAAATATCTCTCCACTATTAAAACTCGAGTGGTTGTGGTGCTGTTTTTTTTTTTCCGCAACTGTCTAGGGAGGAGTTAGAATACTGATTTTGTTTTTTTTTTTTGTTTTTTTAGGTCGATCTACTTCATCCAGGCGTGCTAATGAGCGGCCCAGGATATAAAACCCATTCATGTCTGATAGCAGCACTGGGGCCGGGCCAGCAAATGAAGTGCCAGAAATGCGAAGCGAAATTGCATAAACCTCTTGACGAACGGCAGAAAAACCAACACTCAAGTAAGAGCACGAAATATTTACAGTGCTGTGTGAGTTCATTAACATTGCCAACTCAGGTGCCCAGTGACTGCCAAACTGTAGACCACCACCATCATCATCCATGGAGCCTGCAGGCTGCCATATCTACCCCAAGCACGGGTAAATCTAAATGACTTTATTACTCTTTTTTTTCCCCCCACATTTTCTCCACTCCACTGCTACTTTCATTTCAAATCCCGCCAGGATACAGGAAAAAATTAAACAAAAAATACAAGGATTGCTGCAGCAATGCAAATATGTAAAATAAAAACAAAAACGGAGCTGAAACCGAAGGATTGCAGCAGCGGCAGAGTTTTTTTTTTGTTTTTTTGTTTTTATTTTTGCCTACCACAATGCTGCTTCAAGTGGTGGGCAGTGCGGGGGTTGGGGTTGGGGGGGGGGGAGGGGTAGTTGCTGCCGCTCGAGTTGCTGTTTAAATGCTGTGCAAGAGTTGCACGAGCCTGCGAAAAATTTAATTAGACAACTGTGAAAAAATCATGTAACAGCAGCAGCAGCAGCGGCGGGCGGCAGGCAGGCAAAAGTTTTTGAACTGTTTGGGATTGGGATTGGTGGGGTGGTTGGATGGATGCTTATGCGGCGGGAGTTGATGTGCTGGCATGTGTAGATGAGGGCATTGTGTTTTTCATGTCGTTTCAAGGGTAAGCAGCAAGTCAAGGGAATGGAGATGGAGATGATGCGAGGAGTTACCCTCTATTGTGTTTGCTCTGATGTACCGACGCGCTAGGGGGCAGCATATTAATTGCATTGCATACTTTTGGGCGCATTGCATATACGAGTGTTTTCTCTCTCTCTCTTACTAAACTCCTTATTATTAATGAATTAAACTTGACTTTCGGTTCGTTGCCACATCACAGCAGCAGCAACAACAAAAGAAACCAAATATCAGTTCAAGAGAAGGGCTGCCACTTCTTAGAACACATTGTAGGGAGACGAGGGGAATACTCTTAGAAATTGCAGCTAAATGAAACTCAATGAAGGATCCTTGCTTTAGGTTGTACATGTTCTTTAAGTCTTAGTCCTTGTTTACCATCTGGGGTCAGGTCAGCCTTAACTATCTAAGCTAACCAATCAATAGAGGGCAATCGCTGGAGTGGTTTTCCTTTCTATTATCCAACAACCGAACCGTTTTCTTTGTGATATTCGGTTCGGTTCAGCATTTCAGAAAAGGAAGCCGGTTCGGTTTGCCATTCGTTTCACCAGGTGGAATAAACGGTTTGGTTCGGTTCAAAACCGGTTCGAGTCAGAACAGGGTACAGTTGAAAACTGGGGTAATGCTTACAGAAGTCCCCTCTAACAAAATTTTAATGTCTTATCCCGGGTTTTTTTTATTCATAATCCGTTTGGACTCAGAGCTCTTCAATCTAAACAAGGTACGATCAGTGATCGAAAATCGATCAACTTAATGCAATTGCAGTAAAATAAGGCATCCAAAAGAAAGGGAGAAGAACAATAAAGCCATGTGTTTCGTTTTTATGTAACGTTATTCATTTCAGTTTACCAAAAAGCAAATTTCAATTGACCTGAAAGTCTCAGAAACAACAACTACCACGAAAGAGAAAACCGATTACTGCCGGTTGTGTGTGTGTGTTTGTGCCTATGCGCAGGGCTGAGGCGTTCGCGCATTACAACAACATTGGCGCATGAAGCGTATAAAGCATGGGCACATCGCTGGTCTAAAGAAACCTCTTTCGATACAAGTTTGTATAAACATCGCTTAAACCAGAGATTCTCGAGAAAATCAAACTATTGATTTTAGTTAAGGGCCTTCTAATTTGCATAACTGTGTAATAGATCCATACTTTTGTCATTAGGCATATATATGTATTCTCATTCTGCAACCGTACCATTTCCCATTTTTAAGAGGAGGTACGAAAGTTAGTCCAAAAATAACAAGCTGAGCTGGAACTGTATCAGGGATTGTCAAAAAGATTAAGACCAAACAATTTGGTGCAATCCAGCTGTGACCCACTTCATCGATCGCGTCTTAAAAGCTGTTTGGCCCACCCAAGCCTTGGCATGCGTTCGCCTCGTGTCTGGCAGAGAGAATCAAACTGAAAAAGTCCACTCTCTTTCGTTTTTAAGTGGAGGTAGTAAAACTCTTAGTTTATTACGCGTGAGTTACTAAGGGCCGATTTCACATCGTCTGTCACATAAACTAACAAAAAGTAGAGTAGAATGTGAGTTTATCTGACACATAGCAGATATTAAGAAGATGAGAAATCGGCACTAATAATATGATTGTGAAAGTTGAAATGTTTGTTTGTTGGTTTGAACGAATTTGGATGAAGTTTTTGCACACACACATATAGTTGATAAACTGAAAAAGTAAGGCCCACTTTGTTAAAAGATACGGGTAGTTAACTGTAAGTCAAGAGAAGGCTTGCGATGATCAGCTGTTAAGTCTCAAGAATCGCTATCGATAGGTTATTACTGCTGCCGCAGTGTGACCAGACTCGAATTAGAACGATTTAGGCATTTTGCTATTGAATGTTGGAGGCATATTTCTTGCGACAAAGTTAAAGTTAAAGTAAATTTGTCAATAAATCGTCGTCCACTATAACCTAACACTAGTCTAACTCCTCAAATGAACCAATACATGATCTTAGCTAACTTCTTAAATGGAAAAAAAGAAATTATCTTAGTCAAAGCTGATAAGTACAAATAAATTATCTTACTTAGAGCTGATGAATGATCAAGCTAAACTTCTAGAAAGAGTATGAACTTATTGATCTTAAGAAAATAGTCTGGAAAAGTAAGAAAATACAAAAAAAATAGTTAAAAACTATTATTTTAGTAATTTTCGTGCTGAATCACGAACATGCACGTAATTTAAATTCGTCAAAAGTTTGCGAAAGGATATGACATGATTTTAGCTAACTCCTCAAATGGACAAAAAGAAATAAGCTTAGTCAAAGCTGATAAGGACAAAGAAATTATCTTACTTATAGCTATTGAATGATCAAGCTGATCGTCTAGAAAGAGGTCGAACTTATTGATCTTAAGAAAATAGTCTTGAAAAGCAAGAAAATACAAAAAAATTGTTAAAAACTAATATTTTAGTAATTTTCGTGCTGATTCACGACCAAGCACGAAATTGAATTTTGACAAAAATAGCCAAACGGAACTAAATTCAAACTATTTCAGCCTGAAAATGACTCATTAAAATATTATTTTCACCAAAAATTTCCTATAGCCTTTAAAATTATAGAAAATTATTGTGCATTGCCCTAAGATTTCCCTTTAATGTTTTTGGCTTTTGCTGTTTGCACTCAGCCAAAGAGAGGGAGAGCGGTGAATCTTTCTGCCTGTGAATGTGGTTTTATTTTGGCTGCTGGGGAGGGATTTTTATACGGCGACATGCGCTTTGGTTCAATGACATTTTGCTGGTGCCATAAAAATGAAATTCCAGTTGGAGGACAATGACACACCCCACCCGCAGTTTTCAAATTGCTGAAAGATTTTCCATCTGTCTAATTAAGTCGCGCTGCTCTCTCTCTATCTCTCACCTTGGCTACAACAACAACAACAAAAAGCCAGCCCACATGAATTGACCGCAGAAGAATTGTCAACGCGGTCATAAAGTTTTAGAGCCGAACGATTGTCTGACCATCTATGGGCTTTGGGATTGCCAGGAGAATGTTAGCAATAAATAAATCGAAGCGGATCGAAAGAAGGACACACCAAAGCGCACATTTTCATAAATCGCGCGGGCCAAACGGCGTTTTTGTGCAAAGTTTTCCGATTCCTAACGGTTCATGGGGAGAAGGCAAACGCTGGGACCATGATCACCTCTCCAACCTAGTGAGGTCAAGTGGTCAACAATGAATACTAAATGCCAAACACCTCTCAAGAGCTGACAGAGACTGAGAAGCTCCTGTTCCTGTTGTTGTTCCTGTTGTTGTTGTTGTTCTGTCAGTCAGTCAAGCGCCTTGGTAGAGTGCACACACAAGCGGCTTTTTCCGACAAGTTTGACTTTGTCAAAACTCAAGAAGGATTTTAACAGCTTTGCTTTGGGTTAAAATCTATAGCATGGCTTAGCTTGACTGACGTGGCGACCCGACTAGTCATGGGGGAGGGGGCCAGGCATGGGCGTGGCAGCAAAAGTTTTTCTCAAGTTCTCTCTAATTTACTGTGGTTAAACTTTTTAATTTAAATGACATGACCATGGACGCCCACGACAAGCGACATTTGATGGGCAGTGGGGCGTGGCCCGGGCAATCATGCTCATGTTGATTTTGGTGCCAGGCCACAAAGATTTTCATTAGCCATAGAATAACAAGAAGCCAGCATTTTACCGTTTTCTCACACAGCCAAGAGAGATGGGAGAGAGAGAGAAAGAGATGGGAGAGGGGGAGGGGAGGGAGGAAGTAATGCCAAAACAAATCATAAATTTTGTGGCCCAATTGGCCAGGCCAATTATGCAGCAAACAAATGACCCATAATGAAGCAGAACTCCTGCCGCTGTTGGGAAACTGACAAAGTCAACATTTATCTTTTGCCCATATACGAAAGGAATAGAGAACGAAATGGGAGACTGAAACTAGTTGCCAATGGGGCGGATGAACTAGAAATACACTATAAAGAGTTGAAGTGCAATATGTCAGTGCAGCTGAAACTGTATTTCTGGATATAAAAAGAATTGAAGAACTAAAGATTGCAACGGGAGTGTTACCTTAGATGGAATGCGAGAAGTAAAATGGGAGGGAAGGATCCGAGTTTAAAGCTATCTCGACCAAACTTTGCAGGAACTCTTCTGTTACAAATACGCTGCACATTTGTCTGAAGCAGCCGGATCGGACGACAAAACATATATCTGTCATAGAAACAAACGGTCGAAAAACTGGTTCTAGTGAGAAAAACTTTTTTGTTTTCAATGCAAGCGTCTTCAAACCTCGTATTCGCTAGTTTTCAATGCTTATACATGATTCTGCAAAGTTTGATCGAAATCAGACAATTATATAGTATAGCTGCCATAGAAAAGTAAGGTTAGAAAACTAGTTTTAGTAAGAGAAACTTTTTTGTTTTCAATGCAAACCGCTTTGAAATTGTCTTATATTTTTTTTATAAGCTTTCACACAATTATTTAAAGTTTTGTTGAAATCGGATGACTATAGATTATAGCTGCCATAGGAATGATCGGTCGAGAAACTAGTTTTATTGAGAAAAACTTTTTTGTTTTCAAAGAAAACGCCTCCAAACTTTGTGTTTCTTAGTTTGTTATGTTTTACAATGAATCTACTGAATTTGGTCGAAATCGGACATCTATATGGTATAGCTGTCATACAAAAGTAGAGTCAGAAAAGTAGTCTTAGTGAGAAAAACTTTTTTGATTTCCATAGAAAAACCTCCAAACTTTGTATTTCTTAGTTTACTACGCTCTTCCATGATTTCTTAAAGTTTGGTTGAAATCGGACATTTATATAGTATAGCTGTCATACAAAAGTAGAGTCAGAAAGGTAGTCTTAGTGAGAAAAACTCGTTTGTTTTCAGCGAAAAAGTCATTGAACTTACTTAGAAAAGCGTGCTGCAAGGGTATACAGTTATTGTTTTTGTAACTTGGAATTAAGAACATTAAAAAATTATTTCAAATTGTAATTACTTTTACAATTACTTAAATAATTGTATCTGTAAAGGGGGACTATTGAGTATTTGTGCTTGAAAAGTGGAATTATTCATCTAATTGTAGATCAGAGTACAATTACTTGAATAATTGTATCTGTAAAGGGGGATTATTGAGTAATTGTGCTTAAAAAGTGGAATTATTCATGTAATTGTAGGTAGATCGGAGCAAACACTACACCTTTATCTAGGGTTGAGTTGAGTTGTGATCATTTCAAGAACGTTTGGTCCCTTTGTTACTAAAAATTTGAGAGAATATCTGGGCTCCTATTTTTTTAACAAATTTAGCTAGGCAAATTTTCCTTCGCTTTGACCATCTGCTGAAACGATAGAAATATTGCTGAGCCACATTTGTGGCATTGATGCATGCATGGGTCTCGTTTTATAATTGCTGTATCTTCAGCAAATGCTGCAATGAGTAAAACTCGGAAGATGTTTCTCCTGTAGGCATATTATCCATTATAGAGAGAGTAGAGAGTTGGTCCTAGAACACTCTGGAAGTAGCTCGTTGCAGGACCAGTGAAGAGGTTCTGTTCGTGAGAAAGTTTTGTATAAAGGAGTATATATAGTTGGGTTGATAGCATAGTTTTTTTTCTCATAAAGAGTACACCGGCGTGTCATAATCTATCAAAAGCCTGCCTTATGTTCAAAGGGACCACATCTATGTATTCCTTTGCCTGCAACCCTCGAGAATAAAGTAAGTCAAGGGGTCCCAAATGAGAGGAAGGTCTCCTGCCAAAGTTAGTCAAGGGGTTCCAGCTGAAGGGAAGGTCTTCTGCCAATCACCAAAACGATTATCATACTGCTGGCCCATCGAAGGTTCTTTGATACAGCCTGTCTGATTGGATCAGTATGAATCGACCTCAGACTGGTATTCCCAGCCTAACGATCTAATCCTTTCTCTACCCCTTACAGAAGTTAACTAGTTGAAATCCAAGATCACAAAGAGCACCCCGCTTACATGGATGGGTTTTGAAGTCAAAGCCACCTTTACTTGGGTCATTTTGTTATTGTTAAGTTCCTTGATCTGCTTGCGAACCAATTCCAGTGTGATTGGTGGAACTGCGGGAGTCAGGAACAAGCTCTACAAGTGTTCTGCTACTGTAAAAAGATGGTTTCCAGTGGCGTAAAACTGTCCTACAAGTTAACTTCAAGCACTTCCTGCGGATATTAAGACTGAATGAAGTGCCTTCCACTTTGCGAATCAGAAGTTTGGATGCAGCCGCCTGGCATTTGTAGCAGAAAAAGGCTTGATTGAAATTTAGCCAAACCCCATCGAATACCCACAATACCCTTTCAGTTGGCCAACTTTTGTATTTGTACAATAATAAAGCGTTTGATGGCAACAAATAACATCTTGGTTATATATTTTGTTTTGTTTTCCTGGCCGCCAAGTGAGAGAGAGCGATGGCGAGAGGAGGTGGCCCAACCTTAATTGCCATGTTGCGGCAACATGTTGCTGATCAATAGGAAAGCCAACCAACCAACCAACCAACCAACCAAACCAAGTCAAAGCCATGGTCAATGATAATGACAATGCACAGCCCAAAGAAGCAAAATGGATGCCAGCCGGGCCAAACAAAGTCCCATGATTAATGACAATAAATTTGAGAAGAGCTGGAGAATTATTGTCAGTTTGCTTGGGGGAGAGGGAGGGAAGTGGCAGCAGCCGGCGGTTGATTAGAGCAGAAGCTGGGGCTGGTCGTAAATTTCAAAAATATTGCACGGCAGCTGTCATAAAAATGCAATGCGCTTGGCAATTTGTTGTTGTTGCCGCTTTTGTGCATAAGATTAACATTATGTTTGAGGGGTAGTGGGTAGGGGATAGGGGATAGGGGATAGGGGGGGAGGCCGCTGCGCCTGCGCATTGTCTGACTGTTGGCCATCACTCAAAACGTCGCACGCTAATTGGACAGTGAAATTGCAGAGCCAGAGCCAAGATCCAGATCCCAGGGCATGGCCGGAATGATTTACTAGACAACACGCATTAGCTTTTTATTTATTTTACGCGCAGTTTCAGTTTCATTTTAAGTTGCCCGTAGAAAAGTGTGTACTTAGTTGCCATGGAATTCCGCCCGCTCGTTAATTATGCGGCTCAAAAAAAAAACATTAAAAAAAAAACAGCAGAGAGGGAGAGACGGAGAGCACAGAACAAAACATAAACAAATGCAGTCAGCCAGCCATGGAATTGACTTCGGAATTTGTTTTCGGACTTCATTAAAGTTGATTTAAATATTTTTCAAAACGCATTCGGCGTTGGTGTATGCAATTTTTATAGCATTTTACGGTTTAAGTTTAATAGGATTTCTTTTCCCCACTTAATTGTTATTATTAAAAGGCCGCTCTGTAATTAAAATTAGCTAATATTTTTGTATATAGAGTTGGTGAGTGAGTGGACTGCAAAATAAATTTTATAACCCCGAGTCATTAGCATATTAGAATCTGAAGATATTCTTTTCAAATGTAAAAACTAATGAGGAACAAATATATGGAAAGCGAGAAAGCTAAGCTAACTTCGTCAGTGTCGAAGTTTTTATACCCTGCAAGTGCTCGCTTAAATAATTTCCACAAATACTCTTTTTCCCATTTTTCGACCGATCGTTCGTATGGGAGCTATATGATATAGTCATCCGATTTGGCCAAAAATTTGTCAAGTTATGTGAAAGCATGTGAAACAAACAAATACAAAATTGCAGGATGCTACCTATAAAACCAAAAAAGTTTTTCTAACTAAAACTGTTTTTCAGACCTATTTTTTGTATGGCAGCTATACCATATAGCTGTCCGATTTTAAGAAAACTTGGTAGACTTATAAAAAAACAAAGAAAACCTACGATTACAAAGTTTGGAGACGTTTCCATTGAAAAGAAAAAAATTGTTCATACTAAAACTAGTTTTCCCACCGATTGTTCATATGGAAGCTATATGATATAGTCATCCGATTTGACCAAAAATTTGTAATATTATGTGAAAGCATGTGAAACAAACAAATACAAAATTGCAAGATGCTACCTTTAAAAACTACTGCTACCTATTTTTGTATGGCAGCTATACCATATAGTTGTCCGATTTTAAGAAAACTTGATAGAATTATATAAAAACATAGAAAACCTACGATTACAAAGTTTGGAAACGTTTCCGTTGAAAAGAAAAAAGTTTTTCTCACTAAAACTAGTTTTCCGACCGATTATTCCTATGGGAGCTATGGGATATAGTCATCCGATCTGGTCGGTTCCAACATATTTATAGTGTGCAGCAAAAAGAAGACTCTGTACTAAATTTCAGCTCGAAAGCTTAAAAACTGAGCGATTAGTTCGCGTAGAAACAGACAGACAGACGGACAGACGGACGGACAACGCTCAATCGACTCAGCTCGTCACCCTGATCAAGAATATATATAGTTTATGGGATGGGAAACGAATATTTCTATGCGTTGCAAACTTCTGGGCAAAATTGTAATACCCTTTGCAAGGGTATATTTAGAAAAAAGAACAGAATAACTATCTTACTTTTTTCTGCCAAGATTATTCCATATTGCATATTTTTGACTGACACTTTTATTCTGATATAAAACAAGTATGAAAGTTGTTCTAGCCCTACTATAAGTGTATCTGTCCTTTTCTAATTATGTATAAATCTGATCAATTTTAAGAGTTCAGAGGTGAGAAGTGCTGCCGAAAATCATTGTTTGTCTTTGCTTATCCGATCTTTCTTTGATCTTCTCCAATTTGATGGTTTGTTAAGTAATGTTGATTACTAAATATGTTTAAAACTCTAGAAGGTGAGAACTGTTTATGTATTAAAGAGTGGAGAATCTAAAATCGTACCATTCTAGGTACAAGTATACTTAAAATCTACAATTTCACCCTGCAAGAATTGATGGAATAAATGCCTGATTAGCCCTAATTAAGTTGAGGCGGCAAATGGAAAGCTTGTTAACTATTAAAGTTAGATAAAATATCTGCTAAATTAAAATCAGCTTTGCTCCCATTGCACCGAGAGTTATTTTACGGCAACTGGCCTAGCGCAATCGTAATCAAACTGCCTCGCTTCTTGGCGCCACCTCACACAAGGTGACAGAATGACAATTGCATCGCTTCGAAGCGAATCTATTGCACACTCACTGCAAGATTGAGACGAGAACATAAGCTAAAGTCGGCCCTGCACGACTTGTATATACACATTACTCAGTGGAATTAATGGTTCTTTTCTTGTGTTAATTATGTAACAGCCAGAAGGAAGCATCTCCGACCCCACAAAGTATATGTATTCTTGATCAGCATCAACAACCAAGTCATGTGCGTCTGTCCGTCGGTCTATCAGTATGATCTCCGCACAGATCTCAGAGATGGTAAGAGATATAGGTTTGAAATGTATGGGAGATAAGCTTCTTATGTTTGCAGGCAGATCAAGTTTATTTTTCATTTTGGTCACGCCCCCTCCCGTCCCCGCAATTAAGAATAAACGTCTTATCTCTTACGGTTTTAAAGATAAATGGTTCGTTGCTTCTACACATATTTAGTTATCAGGATAACTTATCGATCCGCCAAAGGAATGGTGAAGATCGGATGAACGGTTGTCGAGCTATGAACAAAAGACTGTTCGCTGCTGCAGCGCAGTATGCTGAGCGTATAATTTCGTTGTCACACAGTATGTTATAGTCGGGCTTCACCGACTTTCTCTGTTGTTCTTTTGAAGTGTGGGTCTTAATATTTATAAATCTTTCGAATAGGTAAGGGACCAGGTACCTTTCGGAAGTGATAAAGCTGTATACTTCAGCTTATGTTCAAATTATTTTGGATCTAATGTATCTAAAGAATAAGCGTAATTCTTCGCTGAAGTCATTCATGATAATTATTTCGTATTCAACGCGAGGCCTAAGTGTTCTTCGTCTGTGCCAAAGTTGTAATACCCTTACAAGTGCCTGTTTTGATATACTGATTTCTACCAAAAGTTGCTTAAACTGTTCGAAAGCCGTATACTATGACATACGTTCAATGTTCCTCTGGTGTTTTACATCGAAATAAGTCATCGAACCTCCACTGGCAACTCTCAAATAAACCACTCTGCAGGGTATGTCATGGTCATTGCCGGAGGGTCTTGACAATAGCTTACTTTTTCTTCTGTCTATTTTTTTTTTCTTTCTTCATTTTAGTTGTTTTTGGAGCCGCTCCTCTCAGACTGCACCGACAACAAGCAAAACAGCAACAACAACACGAATTAAAATTGTAAATGTCGCGACTTGTTGGGGATGTGCAATGTCGATTCGACTGGGCAAACAAGTTTACGGCCCGCGCCAGACACAGACAACGGCAACAACAGCAACAGCAACAACAGCAACAGCAACAACAGCAACAACAGCAACAACAGCAACAACAGCAACAACAGCAACAGCAACGATGACGCCAAGAAATGCAGATGAAGCTGACAGCAGCGTCTCGTTGCAAGTTGCATATGGGTCGCTGCTCCATTTCCACATGGAAACCGCCGCTGCTTGGAACCACATCCTCATCAATTGCCGAACATGCACAGGCAGCAGGAGCAACGACGACGACGATCCGTGGCTGCATAATTGCCAGTCTAAATCAATGGGGCGCTGTTTGGCTGTTATTGCCAAGCCCCGCTCACTAAAAACCACCAACACACACACACACACACACACACACTTACACACACACATGACTCTGTCGGACTTCATTGTCAACGCCATCGTCTCCATCTCCGTGTCCGTGTCCGTCTCGGTCGTCGTCAATATTTGCCATGATCTTATCGTCAAGCAAAGTCATGTCGCTGCCATGGTTGCGCTCTCCTCTGATGCTTGCCTCCTCCAACTCCACCTCCTCCTCGCTGTGCCCGGTCTCCGCTTGGTTCATCTGGCAACAGTCACTTGGGTGCAATTATTTTATTATACTCTATCCCTCTGAAAGGAGTATCAACTATATTTTAACTCAGTTCGAGCTTAAATCTAGCTGTGATTCTCATTCCTGATGCAAATTTCCAAAGTTCTAAAAAAGGTTCGGTCCTTCCGGTTAGAGTTAAAGTGGTCAGGATTTGTCTAACCGCAGGAAGCAAAGAGTAAAGCTGTTAAAACTGCCTTTACTCTGAAAGAAAACTCAACCAATTTCGTGCTTTAATCAAGAATCTTCCGTTAAAATCTTCAATTCAAAATTCTTGATTTAAGTACAAAGTTCCTGAATCAAGCTTGTCTTTAAAAATTTCTTAATTCTTGATTTCAAGAGTGGTTTAAATTCTTATATTTTTGAAAAGTTTTTAGAGCTTAACATAAGCATGCTCTAGATCACTTTAAGTACTTGATGTCCTTAGTTCAGGAACGAATAGTGGTTGGATTAAGAACTTTGATATCAAAACAAGATTCAATTATACTTAATTTAATCAGATCAATTATGATGTAAGCCTGAATCAAGCCCGATGTACTCTCAAATCAATCTGGAATTGTTCTTGAAACAAGAATTTTGTACTTAAATCAATAATTTTATGACAAGGTAAAGTGTTAAAGCGGTAATTCTTGATTCAATACAGATTTTCAATGGCGAATCGATATTCAAGACCAAAAGATAATCAAGTTTCGAACCCATTCTTCTTAATTCAAGAATCTTTCGTTTCAAAAGTTCACTAAGCCGGAAAGTTCTTAATAAGAGTACGAAAAGCTCATTTCTTAATATCCTTTAATTCTTGATTTCAAAAACGCTTAAAGTTCTGACTTCTAAAAGAGTTTTGAGAGCTGAACGTAGGCATGAACTATATAAATTGAAATACTCAATGTTCTTAGTTTTAGAACGAATAATGGTGGGACTAAAAGCTTTGATATTAAAACCAGAATCCATCATCCTTCATTAAATCATTTCAATACCGATTTAAGATGAAATCAATCCCGACTAACTCTCAAATCAATCTCGATTAAGCCTTGAAACAAGATTAACTTTTAAATCAATCTCGATTTGCTCTTGAAACAAGAATATCGTACTAAAATCAATCTCGATTAACTTTCAAATCAATCTCGATTTGTTCTTAAAACAAGATTAACTCTCAAATCAATCTCGCTTGGTTCTTGAATCAACAATTTCGTACTTAAATCGATAATTGTATGACGTGGTGAAATTTTGAAACTCAAAATTCTTGATTTAATCCCGATTTACAGTTGCGCTTCATTCCTACAATATTCTAGACCGAAACCGTATAAAATCAAGTGCGTTTCGAATCATTCCACCATGTTTTGGGTGTATAACTAAGTTATTGGCCACTAACCCTCAAAAGAGAAGACACATGAAATGTTTTCCCTGAAGTATTGCGATTACTATTAGTAGATAGAGCATCCCAACTTCTACTAAACCAATAACGCTTGCCTTACTGTCGTGTGTCGTGTTTACTGCACATCATCTTTGTCGCTGAGTTATGGCAAAAGACCTTGGACCTAAGCACTACTACATAGTGCGATGTCGATACCAACTGACTGTACAGAGTCTTGCACCCGCACCCAGTTCACCCGCTATCCCCGACGGCTGTTCAACTGTTGCTGCAGTCTGCAATTTGTCATTGCGCCGTCAGCAACGACGCGTGCGCCAAAGACTGGAGGCTGCTGCCGCTGCCGCTGATGCTGCACTGCCTCATCTATCGCTGCCTGCCATCTGCGTACAGTTAAACTGACTTGGAGTTCGACTTTGGCGACTGGCGTCTCCTGCTGCGTTTTTTGGTGGCGACTGGCGCTCCTCCACCACCGACGACTTCTTTATGGCTCTTGATTTTTATGATTTTGCTGTTTAATGGTTCATTTGTGTGCCTTGACCGTGTATGTGTCTGGCTTCCAGTTTTGTTATCGCCGCGTCTATATCTGAGCAGCTCTTTTAGTTGTTTTTTGTTTTTTTTTTTGCTTTTTTGCCGTCGTCGCCAACTCTCTGGCGGGTTAAGTGTGTGCTTAGTTGGTCGGTCGGTCGGTTGGTGGGTCGGTTGGTTGTCTGGCTTAATCTCCGTTTGGAAAAATTTGACCATAACGCCATCCTCGCTGTCGCGTCGCGTCGCCAGCAGCATTGGTTAACTTGTTGTTGTTGTTGTTGCTGTTGTTGCTTATCCGTCGTCCAAGTTATGACCGTAAGGCTTCGCCCGCTTGAGAGTTAACTGCATTGTTTGTTTGTTAGTTTGCATTGTTTACGTATTCTGGTCGAACCACAATTTATGTTGCATACTTGGTGGCTGAGAAGCGGAACACTGCGAATCAAGTTGTGAGTTGTGAATGCTCTTTTGGTGGTCAACAAAATATTATGAAAAGAATGGAGCAACAACAAATTGTTTTTAGCTATGTAAGAAGCGGATTAAAGGGTTGACATGAGAGGGCTTAAGGGGCCATTAGGTGCCCTTCGTTGAATTATATATATATGCAACAAACAACTTCTTGCTTGTCAAGTCAAAGAAGCATAGCTTTTTGGATCATTTCAAGCACAAAAGATTAAAACAAGTTCAACTTAAGATCAAAGTAGAAGCTATGTAAAACCGATCGAAGCTTTCAAGAGAGGAAGTCTAAAAGCAAATGGGTAAGGCACTTACGTAATCCATGTTACGAAACTTATGCTAAAAACTGAATAGAATAAGCTTCGAGCATACATTTCTTATGGAACTGTTCAAGTTAAGAAAGAACCTTTACCAAAGTCCTACGAAAATAAAGAAATACACAGAAACACTTGATTTGAACACATTTAAGGGGTTATTTTTAGGATCTTTTTATACCCTTGCACAGGGTATATTGAAATTTTTAGTAACGCATAGAAGGAAGCATTTCCGACCACATAAAGTATGTATATTCTTGATCAGCAAGACTAGCTGAGTCGATATAGCCATATCCATATATTTTTCTATGCTATCTCCTCCGCCAGTTTTAAAGTTATAGTGACCAAACTTACTACGCTGCACATTTGTCGTAACCGGCTAGATCGGATGACTATAACATATAGCTGCCATAGGAACGATCGTTCGAAAAACTAGTTCTAGTAAGAAAAACTTTTTTATTTTTTGTGCAAACGTCTCCAAACTCTGTATTTACTAGTTTTTAATGCTTCTCCATGATTCTGACAAATTTGGTCGAAATCGCACATCTATATAGTATAGCTGTCATAGAAAAGTTAGGTTGGAAAAATAGTCTTAGTAAGAAAAACTTTTTTGTTTTCAACGTAAACCCCTTCAAAATTGGCATATATTTTTTTTACAAGCTTTCACACAATTCTTTAAAGTTTTGTCAAAATCGGATTACTATAGGTTATAGCTGTCATATGAATGATCGGTCGTGAAACTAGTTTTGGTGAGAAAAACTTTTTTGATTTCAAAGAAAACGCCTCCAAACTTTTAACTTCTTAGTTTGCTAAGCTTTTCCATGATTTCACTAAGTTTGGTCGAAATCGGACATCTATTTAGTATAGCTGTCATACAAATGTAGAGTCGGAAATATAGTCTTGTTGAGAAAAACTTGGTTTTTTTCAGTGGATGTGTCCTTCAAATTCGTTAGAAAATGTGCTGCAAGGGTATACAAACTTCTGCCGAGCCAAAGTTAGCTTTCCTCTATTTTTATATACTGTTTCCATTTAAAATGGGTATTAGGTCATCATGAATATGCGTTAATGTATGTAACAGGAGGAAGAAAACACTTCCGGATCAGCATCAACAACCCAGTCAATACCCTGTTGTTCTGCTGCTGTCAAGACACTACCAGGCCTAACGACCTAATGCAGCACTAAGCCATAGTCCGTTATTAACGACTGTTGATTCATCACAGCACTAGCCTTATACATGAACTATAGTGTGCACCCGTCACCACACTAGCGACTGGTAGTGCAAGGTCGTACCGAACGGTACGTTTGGAGGACATTCCCTTACCAAATTCGTTGGGCAAATACTTAATTGGTCTGATGTAAAGTGCTCACTACGAAGAGTTAGGGGTTAGTTGGGGCATGTCCACTGGTGCTCGACACATAATACCTCAAATATGATATCATCATGAGCCCGTCTCATTTTAGATTAGCAGGAGGGATATTGAAACTTAGTTAGTAGTTTTCTTGATATTAATCTTAAAATAATGAAAACAGCTTTGTCTTAAGGCATCAGTATTTAGTTCTCACAACAGAACTGTACACAGGGAGCAAATTATGTCAATATCAATTTGATCTGGGCTGGTATATTTGATATTTTGGCATATATACATTTCATTTAGAGGAAAAAGCGAAAGGGACGTGTTGAAATAATAAATGTGGAAAGGGACAAGTAGAGTTTCAGAGCAACATGACGATATATTTAAGTAGGCTCTGCGATGGTGGTTCACTATAAGACGCCAGTCCATAAGTATTAAGTGAAAGAGTACCCGAGTTTGATCTTCCGTCATCCGTGATCATTAAATATTGATTTTATGTGCTCAAAAATATCATTTTGATATTTTCCCACTGGTCGTTTGCAATAGTTTAATATGGGCTTTTTTATAGACCTTTGAGACTTGACAACCACGAAGCAAAGGCAAACACGAGCTGAAAACACTCCTGCTAAACTGCAGTCGAACGCAAGGCCTACCGATGATAGATTATACATAGACATTAACTTGAATGCTTCCAGTTATGACCTCCAATTGCCGAGAATTCGCTTTTATAGAAAATTAGAAAGGTCGTTAAAGCCAGTAAGCAGAAAAGTGTTATCTATATGTGCCATTTAATGTCTCCCCTTTTTATATGCCTTCCCAGCTATTTCGATGTTAATGATCTTATGTCTCAGATGTCCGTATCGATGGTAAGAGTTTCCCCCTCAGATCTTCATCACACAAAGGCAAGTGTTTGTTTGGGGCGTTGTTGCTGATGTTGTTTTAGTGCTTTTCGTTTTTGTTGTTGCTCCTTTTCGCATACACAAATTAGTTATAATTATAGAGCTAAATGCGAGAGCGTATGAATGGGAGAAAATTAATTTCTCAATTGCATTTTGCCACGCATTTTATTGTCGGCGGAGGCGGCAACAACCGAAACGGAGACGGATTCATTGTTGGCGTCGGCTTATTTGGTGTCTGTAATTTGAAACGCTTCTCTGACTCGGAAAAACTGCCGCACTTCTGCACTGGTGCACCGCTGCCTTTCGGGCCGGCCGCAGCCAAAAAGCGCCGCTAAATGTCTGCAGAATATTTCAAATCCACACGCAGTTTCCGCTCGCATTGAGAATTGCGCCGGCGGGCAAAGTTAGACGTCGGCGACGACGACCACCATTATAAATGATGGTTATTTTATAATTGTGGAGTCGCGGCCCGTCTTCGGCCAGCGCATCCGCTAGATTCAAAAACGCATTTCGTGGCCATTTTTAATAGTCACAGGCAGCGGCAGCGGCAGCGGCAGCCGCTAGTAAATCCATCAAAGAGTTAATTGCCACGTTGCCGCCGCCAACTGACGACGATTGTTGAACTGCAGTTCTGCAGTTGCAGTAGCCAAATGGCCGAAAGGCAGAGACGACTCTCTGCTTTTTGCATTCAGCGGGATGACTGTGGTTGTGTGTTGGGAACAGCAAAACGGTAGTTGAAGCCGCTGCCGCTGCCGCTGCCACCGCCACCGCTCTTCCCCTTGGGGCTAGACAGCTGAAAAATGACCCAAAAAACTGCACAGTTTAGTGGGCTGTGAAGCGTGATTGGTGGAAGGAGATGAGCACGTGACTGAAAGCTGACACTAGAAATTGCCACAAATTAGGTCAAATCAGGGCTGAGTCGAAGCATAGATACCCTGGGATATTGAATACAACATTTGGAATAGTTCTTTGTAACCAAACTGTGTACAGTTCCTCTTGAGTTTTGTTAATGAACTCAGCAAGTTCTGTTTTAGCAGCTCAAATTAGGATATTTTTAGAGTAGAGTTTAACTTAAGGGCTCAATCACTTGAGGACTACATTGATGTTTAGAAACCCCACGTCGACCTGCTTGCTTTGTTGCGCGGAATGCTAAAATGCAGGGAAATATAGACGGAACGTTTGCTTCACTGTAGATCAAGTTTTGTTTAATAGAAAATCTAGGCAGTGCTGCTTTCTAGAAAACCGATGTCGACCTGATTGCGTTGATACGCGGAATGATCAAATTAAGGGTAATACAGAAGGAAAGTTTTACTTTCCTCTAGATCTAGTTTTGCTTTCAGTCAATTCAGCAGCAGTTTAGTTCGTAGAAAAACTTCTTTGCAGAAAAGAAAAGCCTATGAGCGACGTCAACCTGTTTGCCTTGATGCGCGGAACACAAGAATGCAGGGAAATATAGACAAAACGTTTGCTTCACTCTGCATCTAGTTTTTAAGTCAATTCAGCAGCAGTTTAGTTCGTAGAAAAGCTTCCTTGCACAAAAAGAAAAGCCTATGAGCGACGTCGACCTGTTTGCCTTGATGCGCGGAACACAAGAATGCAGGGAAATATAGACTGAACTTTTGCCTCACTCTACATCTAGTTTTTATTTAATAAAAGAAATGGGCAGTGTTGGCTTTGTAGCAAACCGAATTCGATTTGCTTGTCTTGATGCGCGGAATGTGAATTCAGCATAGGGAAATGTACACTGAACATTTGCTTCACTCTAGGACTCATTGTTAAATGAAAACAACGAAAAAACAGTAAGAAAGTCGGCCAAGAGCGACTATAAAATACTGTGTAACTCCCAAAATTTATAAATATCTGATCAATTTTAAATGAAGACCATAGAAAAGTGTAAATATTTCGCCATCGACGTTGCTGCCCAGTATTATTGTTTGTTTTCCTTCCAACACAACCCTCTGTCAAACGATTTTCACCAATCCTTTGACGGTTCTATAAGTAATCATCATAACTCAATATTTGTAGAAGGTACAAATCATTTATCAACAAAATTGTGGGGGAGATGAGGCTCTTATCAAAATTTTAGAGGCGGTAATGTTGTTAACAGTTGATCTGATTAAAAATACATACATTTTGGTGGGTCGCATCTTTGCTTTCTATAAAACCGACGTCGACCTGCTTGCCTTGTTGCGCATAATGTCAGCACAGTCAGCAAGAAATATAGACTGAGTGTATTAAACGACTAAATGAATTCCCGCTCATCTCTTATATCATTCTCCCTCCATCCGTCTCTCTCTCCCTCTATCTCTCTCTATCTAAGCGTCGTCACACACTGCGTATGAGCTATGCGCACCCCACCGCACTGGCATTTCATGTGTCAAATGGCGCATGGCATAGAAAATTATATTCGCATTGCATTTTGCATTTGCATTGAATGCCAATTTCAGAATTTTTCGTACATTCACTGTGGACTTTGGGCCCATAAAAACTGGGGAGGGAAATGTGCAAAGTGGGTGAGCTGAAGAGACTTTTGGCATAATTACTCGTACAATAATAATTTTTAATGTCCATGGCAAAGTTGTGGGCAAGTGGCGCCAGCTGACTGACATGGTCAATGAAAAATGTGAATTTTGAAATTGTTTTCCTTTTTCCTATTTAACACATGTTGAAGGGTGACCCGTGCCCCCGGCGCCCTCCCCGCTTCGCTCCTGTTGTTGTCGGCACTTTGTTTTGCGTAATTGAAACCGTTGTTTTTTTGCATTTTGCCGCAAAAGTTTTCGGTGGAACTACAAAGGATCCCTTTTGTTGCTGCTGCTGCCTAGAAGCAGCGCTCAGGTAATTCAAGCCTTTCCTCCTCCTCTCACTCTCTCTCTCTCTCTCTCTCTCTCGCTGTGGGGTCATTGACAGAGCCAACGCTTTGATGTGACTTTTCCCCTCTTACGGTCAGTTTATTATTTAAATACTTGACTTGAAATATAAAGAATGGTTCGTTCGTTGTTGTCACATTTGGCGGCTTCTTTCAAAGTATCCAAATGATATTCGATATGTTTTTGCCCGGTCAAGCCATGTGTGATTAAACTACACGAAGGTAAACAATTGAAGGGCTCACTCGCTCGCTGCCTGCGCTGAGAGAAGAAAAGTTCAACAACTTGGCCCAGACATGGCGCAAAAGATTCCTCCAAAGTCAAAAAACTAGGTGTGTCTGGGTCTCCAGCTCCATAACTGGAATGTGGCTCAAAAGAGCACGGGGCGTGGCTGAAAAGGGCGCAGCAGCGGCAGCAGCTAAATCGCAGTCTTTTTCGTTTCCTCCTTGGACGGTACCGTGTGGTACTGTGTGTGCTGAGTCAGACCTTGAAATGCCGCAGATGTCTCTTCCACACTTCTTTGCACACTCCACTCCTGCTCCATGTGCGCAAGGCAAACCAGATTGGGTCGTTTTTTGGTCTCCAACATATAAAAAAAACAAATCAGGTTTTCAGGCAACGTCCTCGACGAACGAATGTAAAAATTCTCGAAAAAAGGCAAAAGAAACAAGTTATTGCTTCGGCTGATCTGATGTTTGCCAGCTCTCGGGCCCAGAGCTTACAGCTTACACTGAGAAAAAATTGGGTAAAAATTTTAACTAAAATCCTGCTTTAGACTCTAATCGAACTGTTAAGTAATTGAATGTACACTGGGCGAAATCGAAGCTAAGGATAAAATGTAGTTTATCAATGAATGAACATGGAAAGGGGTTTATTCTAGCGCTAAATTATCGACTTATCGTTGTTATCAAAAGCTTTTAAGAACACTGAAATATATTAAAGCAAAAAGAGAAGCTTATGAAGGTCCTTTATGTGTATAAATATGAGTTTTCCAAGTCAGTTTTGAGCCCAGAATTCTGTTTTTACGAACTATATGTGAAATTACCAACTTCGACCTGCTTGCTTTAATGTGACGTTTTCTTCACCCTAGATCTGATATTTTTTTAACAAAAAGAATGTTGCTTTGTAGAAATCCGATGTCGACCTGATCACCTTGATGTGCGGAAAGTGAATATCTTTGTATTAATTTAATATTCAGCTGAATTATAATGATTCACCCAACAATCTTTAAAGCTTTCTACATCGGCAGCAGCCGAGCAAAAGCTTCAATGCAGAAAGCATAAGCTTTTAAAAGCTCCAGAACTTCGACTTCACAGAACCATTTGGTAAAGAATTAACCGCAACTAAATCTATTCGTACAATATTCGGTTCGTTTCTGGTAGATATTCTACGACGGAATCTAAAGCACAATGTACATTTTTTATAAACTATAGAAAGACATTAAGAATTACCCTTAGTACTACTTTCAGTTCTATCAATCATACTTCAGTACTGAAAAAAAGCTCAAGCTCACTGAAATCAAAGGTCAAAGGTCGCCTGAATTTCGGCACCAACTCTTCCAACTCAGGGCTGATTTAGCTTTGACAAAGAACTGAGACAATATATTCTGCAATCTTAAATGTGAATCCCACGATCTGGTAATGTGGCAATCTTTAAGTTTACATAGCAGAAACTCTTCAAAATATTACTCCATAGAAGCTTTTTCGGGCATTTCCACCCACTTTGGGAACAAGTCTTCCAAAACTTCTTTCATAAATCAACCAAGGATAAGGTCAAATCTAAGATCTCTATGTCAAGCGGTCTGGGTTGGGGTATTTAATCAGTAAATCGGCATAAAGCTGTAGTTTTGCTTCTTTTTTGTGAGTTGGCTGTCAAAAAACTCATATAAAAGCTCAGATAGCCCACTTCTCACGCAGATTTGGACATATTCTTGTGCTTTTCGCATACCAGAGAACAGCTGAGACGGCGGCAGGCCTGCTTAAGATCCATAGAAACGGAGGAGCAGGCGAGCAATTGACGCCAGCTGCTTGCTCTTCACATTGCATGCCAGAGAGCTGCCGAGAAAGCAGTAGAAAAAAGAGACACGCTGTCTTTGAAGGTCGGTTTTTACCATCCGATGATGATTGATGATGATTTGATAGATGGACACTATAATTAAGGCTTTGCTCCTTCGTTTTGGGTGTAAAATGGGAATCATATCGGAACTGGTTTCAGTTTTTAAACACTTAATTTAAAATTTGATAGATTTTATAAGCTGATTTAAGTTAACATCACTTTGCAATACTTTTCCAGACATTTGTACACAATTATACCAAACTAAAATGCTTCCCCAACTAAACTCCCAACAAGTCTTATAATATTTTCCCTTTCAATTCTCGCAACCTCCTTTTTTTTCTCGTGTAGCTTATTTCCCAGATTGCGTGCTAGAGTAAGAACTTGTCTCTTGGCCATAGCGAAATAATAAATGCATTCGGAATTAGAGACTCTTATGCCAATTACAAACAAAATGGTTTCAGGCCGCATTATCCTCAAAGATTATGACAGGCAAAAAGAAAAGTAGAGAAAAAGTAGCAAGAAAATTCTAATCTACTTTAATTCCAGAAATGACTTTAAAACTGTGCCTAGGGGGGGAGCTGTGTTTGTTGCTCGTATTTCTCCACAGGTTCCCAATTATGTTGAGTGCAGCAGCACATGAGAAGTGGGTGTGGGTGAGAAAGGGGTGGGGAGGGGGGTAGGGACTACAAATCTGCCAGTTTTTCAAATGTCCCAGCAGTGCGTGAAAATGAAAAATTATGAAAATCACACACACACACACACATACACATACATTCGCATCTCTGGGTTTCTCCTTCTCTGGCAGGCAAAGAGTTCAACGTTCTTTGCGCAACATTGTGTTTTGTGCTTTCCCTCCCCCCCCCCCCCCCCCTCCTCTCTCATGCGTTGGCACACGCGCTGCACCTTTAAGTGCCCCACGGCAGCAGGCAACAGCAACAGCAACAACAACAGCAGCAGCAGCAGCAGGGCAGGAAGAACCCAACAACTGCAAAAAAAAAAAAAAAAAAAAAAATACTAAACTGAACTGCAGCCACATCTCCACCATCATAAAAGACAATTTTTGCCTTTCTGCTTATTTATGTTGCATTGCATTTACGCTCTCCGCCCCACTCCTGCTGCTATGCTCTTCTCCCCATCTATGCCCATCTCGCTCCCTCTTCATCAGTGGAATGGCAGCTGTTCTGTCTACGTCTGGCGTTAGCGTCTCGTCTCGTCTCGTCGCTGCCCTTTAACTTTGACTTTGCCATTGCCGCCTTCTGTTCCCGTTTTATAGTTAATCTAGCACCTGATCTTTGTAAGAGAGTAAAGGTGCATCCTCTGCATACAAAGTTAATGCATCCAGAGCTTGGGGTATTGTTAAGAAGTGACATGGTCTTACGAAAGTAGTTTAATGAATTATTAGAAAATTATACGAATTAGAAATACCATCGAAATGGAATGCGAATAATGCATAGACCAAATTTATGAATTATTCAGATTTTTCTTATAAATATTACAATCAAAATCGTTGGCAGCGGTTGAGAAAAGCTTGTGAAAGCTCTCTCTAGTTTTTCTGTATATTGAAATATTTTCTAAGCAGCCAGTGGCAAATTCTCTGCTCACATTGCCGACCCTTGATCTATAACTAGCTGTAAGTATGTGGGTCTAAATAGATATTCCTGTGCAGAGTCTTATCACAAGCCAGCGAAAGTTTTTATCAAGAAATCGAGATATAAATTGGTATTTATATACACTTCAAATAAGTACGTCTTGAAGTTTAGATACAGGCTAATATCAAATCATTATAAGGACAATTTGACTCAAATTTAGTCTGCGATTTTGACCACATTTGTACATAATAATGAGGCGCCATTTACTAACCACAAAACACTTCGGACCATTCAGTATCAGAACAGGCTGAATTTGCACATGTCCTATATGAGTGCCACGGATTAGTTGCAGAGAAAGTCACTTATTAAAATTATGTTATTACAGAAGAGTACGTAGTTGTTTCTTAGGGCATTGGAAATTGAGTTATGTGTAGTTGGATAGAGAAATTATCAACAATTTGATACTTTGAATACAAGAACAATATGGTAGTTTATGGAAAAAGGCTACTGAGCATAGATATGAAATATGTATATGTTAAGTTATTTGTTATGGAACTATCATAAAATTAGCAAAAATCAAGTATCCGGCTCGAAGGACCAACTTTCATATTTCCTTTTAAGTTCGCAATGCCTTGTAACAAATGCTGCAGATTCGGTTCTGATCTGTACTAAACTTAACCTTTACTAGCTTTTCGTTCGCAAAGTACAAACATCCGTTTCTAGCTTTTCGTTCGCAAAGTTCAAACATCCAATAGACTAAGAACTTATATTTGGTTTAGTTCCTGAAGTCTTGCTTTGTCGAGAGTAGTGTAGTTTCTTAGGCAACTCTTCTTCGAAGACTTCATTTTCCATTCTAAAGTCTTTGCTTTTATTTACAAGCTATTATCAAAAGTGCAAAGAACAAATATCCGGCTTGAAGGATCAACTTTACCTCTTTTTAATTCGCAAGGACTTCTAACAAATGTAACAGAGTTATTTCTAGCCCTTACTAAGCTTTACGCAATCCAATTATTTTAAAAACTGCAAAAATCATATATCTGGTTCGAAAAATCAAATTTTTTTCTTTGACTTACTAAGATTTCTAAGAAATGCAAAGTTAATTTTCATCTATACTTAGTTGTCCGTAGTCAAACATTTATCAAGTGCATATAGCTCAAACATCCGGTTCGAATGGCCAAGTTTTTCTACCTTTTATTCTCAAAGATTTGTTCTAATAAATGAAACTGAGCTATTTCCGATCAATACTTAACTTTGTGTTATTAAACTAGTATAAAATGCGAAAATATCAAATATCCGGCTCGAAGGACCAACATTTTTGTATCTCTGCAATATATCTTATAGTAATATTCATTTCCCACCACAGATTTGCACAATTTAATCGTAACCAGTATACCAAAACGAAGATGTGGTAGGTCTTAGTTCAGAAGCTTTTTGTAGAGGAAATACACAAAAAAAAAGATCCTTTAGGACTGGAAATGTCTTTAATATATTTTGAATCATTCAACGGTGCTGGTAATCGTTCAAAGGATGATAATTTTTTATATTCTTTGGATGGTGATTAGCTCCATTGAATGATTAAAAGTATATTTTAGACATATCCCGACCAAATGGATACGGGGAAATCATACAATGGAATAATATCCATCTTTTCTGTGTGAAAAAAGTGATAAAGTCACAGCCCGGAACCAATATTTTCAATTCAATCCCCTCGCATCCCAATCCCCATGGAAGTCGTTCCCGAACCGTGTTGATCTCCACCCCAAATTTCGAATGCAATCCCGCATTTTTAATGTTCTCTTTATCCCCTTTCATGTTTTGGCCTTCTTGGCCTTCTTTCGCTGTGATCTAGTGTTTCTAATCACATGTCCAGCCACATTGCATACCAAAGTCTCTAGAAGAAAATGTCACTTGCTTTTCTTCTTGCTGAGCCTGAGAAGCTCATTTGCAAATTAAACGCGCGCCATTAAAAATGCCGCTTGGCCTGACAAAGTCACACAAAGCTGACAGCAGCGGACGGGTGGGGGGGCAGACTCGGTCGTCGTGGTCGTCGTCTCTGATGTTGTCGCTGCTGCTCATTCATCACGTCCAACTAAGCTTAGGCCTAGCCGACTGCCACAGCTCTCTGTGTGGTCTTCACTTCAGACAGAAGACGGCGGACGCGTAAAAACGCAAACGTCGTCACATGCGGGCAAAAGACGCGAGAAAAAAGTGTGAATTAGAAAAGGCACTCAAGCTTAAATGGCGAAATGATAAAAAGAAAAAAAAAAACTAAACAGAAACAGAAGACCACACACAAACGAATCAATCTGAAGACCGTTTGTCATTGTCATTCTTCTCGCGGCGCGGAGGCAGCCAACATGCGTTCTTTGGCTAATGAATGCAATGTTTCATAAATGAAATGTTGCCAGCAACAATGTTGCTACATATTCGCATTCGTGGCGTTTCCTACTATTTGTACGCTTCATCAATAAAAAAGAAATATAAAAAAAAAATAGCTTTCAAAGCGCCGACGACGACGACGACAGCGGCAAACCAGACAAACTGTCTCGCATGGAACACATCATATGGTTGGAGCATGGAGATCTCAAAATGCTGGCGGCAGATTTCTGTGTGTAGGCTGTGGCGTATGCGCGAGGTCAAGATGAAGTCATGCTTGAAGCATGCAATGTGAAATATGGATACAGTGAACACTCAAAACCAATTATACATAGAGCTATTGAAATTGGAACGTAAATTTCGAATATTATTTTGCTGAGAAAAAATTTCGGAAACTCCTAATTCAGAGATTCTCCATAAGAATTCGGACTATTCATGCATATGTGTATTAAAATTAGGGCAAAAATAGTTAGGAAATCAAAAAATTGAAGGAAAAATTATGAAAAAACGGGAAAGCTAAGCTAACTTCGTCTGTGACGAAGTTTTTATACCCTTGGCGAGTGCTCGATGAAATTTTTTTCCCCCAACAACCCATTTACGACCGATCGTTCGTATGGGAGCTATATCATAATAGTCATCAGATTTGCACAAAATTTTGTAGATTTGGGTGAAAGCATGTAAAACAAGAAAATACAAAATTGCAGGATGCTACCATTAAAAACAAAATAGTTTTTCTAACTAAGACTGTTTTTCAGACCCATCTTTTGTATGGCAGCTATACCATATAGACTGTTTTTCAGACCCATATTTTGTATGGCAGCTTCACCATATAGTCGTCCGATTTTAATAAAATTTGGTAGAATTATACAAAAACATAGAAGCTTACGATTACAAAGTTTGGAGATGTTTCCATTGAAAAGAAAAAAGTTTTTCATACTATAACTAGTTTTCCGACCGATTGTTCCTATGGGAGCTATGAGATATAGTCATCCGATCCGGTCAGTTTCGACATATTAGTAGTGTGCAGCAAAAAGAAGACTCTGTGCAAAATTTCAGCTCGATAGCTTTAAAACTGAGAGACTAGTTCGCGTAGGAACAGACAGACGAACGGACAAAGCTCAATCGACTCAGCTCGTCACCCTGATCAAGAATATATATGGTTTATGCGGTCGGAAATGAATATTTCTATGCGTTGCAAGCTTCTGGGCAAAACTAAAATACCCTTTGCAAGGGCATAAATCTTGGGAAATCAAAAATTAGGAAAAACTGAAATCAAAAATATTGTAAAATTCAATCGGAGTTTGAAATATTATTTTTCTATATTTTTTTTTTAAATTTCTTTCTTAAAATTTTTTTTCTCTCAAGTTTTTCAAAAAATTATTTTCCTAGTTTTTTTTTCTTTGTTTTAGCAATTCCTATACAAATTTTCGGAATTCGTATGAGTTACCATTTCAGAGTTGACACATCTCCAACCAAACCAACCTCAAGTCAAGTTCCAAATTTTATACATTTTTTGTTTGTTAATTTTCTCAATTGATCCATTTCAGAGTTATCTCTGTACTCAAGTCTGTGTCACATTTAACACTCTTGTGGCCTCTACAATTAACCCTTTTGCACTGTTTTCATGCGTGGCGCGGCAAAAAAACTTTTGTCAACACCCACAAAAAAAAAAAAAAAAAAAAAATTGCCCCCGCAGCAGCTCGCTCGCTCGCTGGCTCCCCCGCTCTCTACTCCAATTACAAAGTGAAGTCCAATGTGAGCCAGGGCGTGGCACATTTGGTGCAGCCAGCAGTCGTCGGCTCGGCCTTTTGATGCTGATTGAAGTTGTCAGTCAGTGCCGCCTTGGAACGGGCGACACGTAATATAAACAAAATGCAAAAAGCCGAAAAAACGTTGCGCCAAAAAGAAAGGAATACGAGAGCGCGAGCATAGAGAGGAGGAGGTAAACAGGCCAAAAAAAAAAATACAACACAAAGGCATGCGAAATGGGCATGTCAGTCAGCCCAGTTCAGTTCAGTTGAGTTCAGTACAGCCCAGTCGTCGTCTGTCCGTCATTCACTCAACTTTGTTTGAAGCGGTACGGCCACTGCCCATTTGACCAGGCCCACGCCCACGCCCCCCACCCCTTGTGGTTGCTGTTGTTGTTTTTACTTCTTTTTTTTTTTTGCACAAAGCGCAAAGCCAAATAAAAGTGCTGTACTTTGGTAATTTAATATAATGTGCTCCCCTCCCCATCCTCTCTCTGTCTCTCTCTCTCTCTCCCTCTTTCTCTCACGTGGCTTTGATTAAAACAAAGGATCTTCAACGGTCAAACACACTTTGAGTGCTCAACTACCTTTTATTGAGCAGGTTTCAGGTTGCTCAGGGTTAAATGGCTGGGAAAACTTTATCAAATAGTTATATCAAAGTTCTTTTCTGGATTCTGGATGATATTTTAAAGAAATCAACGTTCAAATCCCCCGGCGCTCATTTGTTGCTATAAAAAGATTCCTAATTATACTGTTTGTTGGTTGTTGTTGTTTGACAAAATTATTTTCACAAATTTAATACGTCAAACTTTCAAGTAAATTCTTAGAGCTTTTAATAAATAAACTTTATAACGGCATTCTTAATAAACTAAAAGTCTTAGCTTATCACTAATTTCTGGTTTTCATCGTTTTACTTGAAATCAAACAGAATCATACCATTTTTGAGCATATTAATGCATGCGACAGCCAGTTGGCACCATTTCCGATCCTATAAAGATTATACATATTCTAGATCAGCATCAAGAGACGAGTCGATATAGCCAACTCCGATTATCTGGCTGTCGGTACAATGAAGTTTCTTAGGGATTACTGAAACCCTTGCAAAACTCAAGACTCAAGTTGATGACGGGGTTTTTTTAGAAGCATTGAATGCAAACTGAAAATATGCTGAGGCATTGTCTGGTGAAAAATTTTGATATATTTTACGAATCTCTTCGAGAACTCAAGATAGAAAAGGAGCTTTTTCTAAGAGTCGTAAAAATGTATACTAGATTCTTCAAAAAATCGTTTTTTTTAGAGATGAGAAACAGTTTGGATTCAGTTTCGAAAACGCTTTAGTATTTTAATACTAAAAATTAAAATTCTAGAAAAAAGTGCTCTTTGGGGTTCGGTTCCCTAACAAAATAACACATCAACCCTACAAATTTTTCAGTTGATAATTTCATTCATAGGAAATGTTGTTAGATATCGTAAAGTACCAAATGCCTCGCCTCTAATGACAGTTTTTTGAGTTTTGGTTTTGGCTCTGCGCCATTCCTGGAATTGTTTGTCTCTTTTGTTTTCCCTCACACACACACACAAACAAACAACTGGGTCTGGGATCTTGGGTACGGAATTGGGTTTTGTTTTGATGCCATTTACTGAATTGAATTTCTTGGCGCGCTTTCAGCTTTGCTGGCGCAGCAAATAACACAAAAATCCACGCATCGCTCAGAGAGCTTCCAGGAACAGTCACAGACCCTGGACGTCGACGACAACATTCATTCATAGGCCATTGGCTTTGTCGATTGAATTACAGAGTGCCCAGGCTTTTGTGTGTGTGTGTGTGTGTGTGTAGTAAATAGTTGTTTGTCTCTTGTTTTGTAGGCGGTTGATTTCGCTTGTTTCGCAGAAGGATCATCATCATCATCATCGTGTGGAGTTCGCGGAAGTAGGTCGTCGGTCGATCTTTGTTTTGTGTTCATTTCGGTTGACCCATTTCGGGTGAAGCCGCATGAGGGCCAACGCCACCGCCTACCCAACAAACAAACAGAAAAAAAAGTATATAAAACACCAAAATGTCATAAATTATGAAAATAATGTCAACTCGTCGTGTGGGTCAGACCTAAAATACTTTCTATGCGTCCGCTATCGTAAAATCAAAATTATGTCAGAAATGCAACCCAAAGCCACCCACATCTCCCCCCTCTTTCAGGCTATGCTAATCAGTAGTCGTCTCCCACATGGCCAGACTGATTGGTATAAAAAACCAAAATCGAACGAACTTGTCTGGCCAAAAATAAATCCACTTTTTTTGGTGGTGTCTTCATTTGCTGCAAATGAATTTATTATTTATTAATAGACTGGCGTAATCTGTAGTGACAGTTTGGCATCTCATTAAAAGCGAATTAACGACAACGCATTTTGGTTATGGACACTGGTCTTGGCCATAAAGGGTTAAACTAGCTGTGGAAGTAGTGAATTGTGTGATGAGCCATAAAGTTTTATACAAGGTGGTTTATGATCATATTTGTTGTGGCTCCGATTCGAATAGATTATGGGGGCCGCCTGTTAAATGGAATCGTAAACAGCATATTTTTTTTATATCACATATTTAGTTGGGTTTCTCAGGCTTCATTACAAAATTATCACCTTTCATTTAAAAGTGGCAGGGATAAGGTAAGCGGCGTGAGTTGCTACGCCCACCTTTAGTATTTTTCAACACCAAGCGGAGAGGCAAAAGTTTTAAGACCCTTTAATGATTTGCGCTCCTAATTAAAGCTTGAGGGCTATGAAAGCCTTCCAAGGTTGCCAGGTCTACTATTGATTGATCGTTGGAGGTGTCATTTATCAAATTTTCACCATTATCCAAGCCAGGCGTGCCCACAGCCTATGCGCAAGCGCGCCATTCGTTGTTGTTTTACGCAGAGCACAACTGCCACAATAACTTTGTATAATTTCTTTCTTTTCTTTCTCTTAAAAATCAAATGCAACAATAAATATTGTGTGTTAGGGCTTAATTTCAGCGTCTATATTGTTGTTGAAGAGGAATTAGACGAAGAAAAAGATGTTACAGTAACTAAATCAGAAAGTGTTTAGATTTTCCGATTTCAAGTATGATGTCTAGCTCTTTTCTCTACTTCAGAATGATAAATTTGACTTAAGTCTTGGCAAAATTCTTACGGTTAGCTCAAATTCTTAACTCTGAAAAACAATTTTCCTGAATATTTTTCTAGCCAACGTAATTTTTTACCGAAGTCAGTTTTTGGCATTAAGTTAGGGGTAAATTTATGATAAAACGAGAAAGCTAAGCTAACTTCTTCTGTGCCGAAGTTTTTATACCTTTGCGAATGCTCGCTTAAATATTTTCAATAAATACTCGTTTTCCCATTTTCCGACCGATCGTTCGTATATGATATAGTCATCCGATTTGGACAAAAACTTGTAAAATTATGTGAAAGCATGTGAAACAAATAAATACAAAATTGCAGGATGCTACCATTAAAAATAAAAAAAATTTTCTAACTAAAACTGTTTTTCAGACCTATCTTTTGTATGGCAGCTATACCATATAGTTGTCCGATTTTAATAAAACTTAGTAGAATTATAAAAGAACATAGAAAACCTACGATTACAAAGTTTGGAGACGTTTCCATTGAAAAGAAAAAAAATTTTTTATACTAAAACTAGTTTTCCGACCTATTGTTCCTATGGGAGCTATGAGATATAGTCATACGATCCGGTCGGTTCCGACATATTAGTAGTGTGCAGCAAAAAGAAGACTCTGGGTAAAACTTCAGCTCGACAGCTTTAAAACTGACAGACTAGTTCGCGTAGAAACAGACA
Source organism: Lordiphosa andalusiaca (assembly GCA_035044965.1). Taxonomy (NCBI): domain Eukaryota; kingdom Metazoa; phylum Arthropoda; class Insecta; order Diptera; family Drosophilidae; genus Lordiphosa; species Lordiphosa andalusiaca. The sequence goes on from JAWNNM010000660.1 coordinate 2,148,533, forward strand.
GACAGACGGACGGACAAAGCAAGCAAAAAGCCCGGTGGTGCAGATGGTAGAACCGCTGCCTTAGAGTGTAGAGGTAGCGGGTTCGAATGCCCGTCAAAGTATAGATAGCAATAAAGTCTGCTGATGAGAGGACTAGGAAGCCCTCGATACAGTACTGTCTCACTTTTAGGAGTGACATTTTTAATGGGTCGTGGAATTCTGAGATTTTGTCAAGAATGTTAAGGGTCTAGTTGTGGATTTTTTTGCATCGGAAACATACATCTCAAATTATTCTGCATACTAAACCTACAAACCGAGTTTGAAGTCATTTGGATGAAAAATAGTTTTTTACATGCAGAGTTTTCCGGGCGTTTTCACTTCCTGGGGGCGTACGAAGAACCTTAATTTAATTTTCAAGAAGCGTTTTAATTTAAACTGAAGTTAATAAGTTTTACCGTGTATATTTTCTATGAAGTTTCCTTCTGGCAGGAATTTCCAACAAATTATTAGGCATAAAATGTTTAAAAACTTAGTTTTAAAACAAAGAAAAATGGTTTTTGTAAGCAGAATTTTTTAAGAATTTACCATTATTATCTATCCTGGGCTAGAATTTTCCAAAATCTTTCAAATATTCGCCCAATTATGATGAGAACTTTGCTTAAAAACCGAGTTTCAAGTAAATTAGAAGACTAAGAAGGGGGTTTCATCGACATTGGCAAAAAATGTATTACTATACTCTAGAATGGGCAGTGTGGGGCTGTGGTTTGATAAGAATTTGTTTTAAACAAATCACAAAACTTGTTATAATGCAGAGAATTGCGACTTGGTTCCCATCCTTGCTAGAAAGCATCTACTTTAAGCTCCAAGCCTGACAATTTGTCAGTTGGCAACCAAAACAGCGGGTGATGATGATGATGATGATGATGATGAGTTGGTCCATCTTTTAATTGACATAAATCACAGAATCGAGAGAGGAAGTTGTCATCAACGGACCAAAACCAAAAGAAAGACATTAACATGAACAATCACCAACAAGAACAGCAGCAGCAATAACAACAATTACAACAATAAGGCTGGCAAGCAGCCGTCTGTATCTTCTGTGTGTGTGTGTGTGTGTGTTGCACTTGCTGCCAGCGTCTGTTACCATATTTGGCTGGCGCATTTGGCGGCTCTGGGCAATTAAAATTACATAGCATTTAAAACTCGGCTTTCGTTTGTCGGTCTCTTAAGAACCTCCTGGCGAGACGGCACCAACTGCACACGATTCTCCATTTAATTAATTCATATATATCAAGTTGTTAAAAGAAATATATATAATTGCACACGAAGTGGCGGCTGATGGCATATTGTTCCAGCTGTTGTGGGTTGATGTTGGGGGATGCGCGTGGGCCGAGCTTGGAGCGCTTGCTCTCTGGCGATAATTAGACAAATGTTTTACAAGCGACTTACGGCAGTTGAGGATGACCTTCGTCGGATGGATGGCAGATTTTCGGCTTACCTGAAAGGAAAGAGAAAAGAACAAATGAATTTCATGTGATTAGTCATCGTGAAACTTAAATAAAGCAAAACACGCCCCGAAAACAATCAGAACCAATTAACCGAAAATTGAACAATCGAGCGAGCCTTGGATACGAAAAAAGCTAATTGCCAATCGACAAACTGCTGCCCCAGACAGTTTGACGACGAGGCAGTTAGTCATTTTGCATGCAACTTTGTCTGAAAATTTATGTATGGGCCAGCGAAATGTGCTCCGGACTGACCTCGCTGCAGCCCGAAGTCTTCTGGGGCTCGCCCTCGCTGCGCTCGAGCGCATTTCTTGGTTTCCTGCCTGCCCGCCCGCCTGCCTGCCGCATGAGGTTGAGGCGAGGCGTGGGTGTCTGGGTTTGGTCGTGCTCTCTAACTGTTTTTTAGCGCTGCTCGTGCCAAGACACAAAACCAAAAGGAAAAAAAAAAACAAAAAAAAAGAAACCTCGCAGACAATTATAATTTGACGTTTTGATTTGGCAGTGCACATGTGGCCATTGGACAGCAGCTTTGGCTTTAGCTCCATTCTTGTTGTTGGTTTTTTTTTTTTGTGGCGGTTGCAATTCATGTCATTGACAGGCGCTGGGGCAGGCCAACGGATTGGCATCGGTCTCGTAAATATATAGATATATGTATGTTTGCATGTATGTGCATAACTCTGTGTTTGAGTGTTTGACTATTTGTTTGTTTTGCCAATTGCCAGAGCTGAAGAATTTATAGTTCAAGGTTTTTGTGTTGGAGAAAAAAAACTTGCATACCAAATGGAATGGGCAAAATTGTGGCAAATTTTTTGATGGATTAGTTTCAGATTTAAAAATTAACAAGGTTCTGGTTTTCTATTAGGTGAGAAGGGAGGTCGGGATAAGGGAGGCTCACCAAAATATTGTGGCGGGATTGGTTCCCCAGCTAAGAAGCATAAAAAGATTCGACCAAGAATACCGTGTGTATATGCACTACATTTTAATTGTTGTCAAATTCTTCATGGAAATTTTTAATCAAATCGAATATATGAACAATGTCACATTAAACATAGACAACACTGCGTATGAGTGATTTAAATGAATATTTCGTTTGCTTATAATTATACCCTGGCAAAGGGTGTTATAATTTTGCCCAGAAGTTTGCAAAGCATAGAAATATTCATTTCCGACCCCATAAACTATATATATTCTTGATCAGGGTGACGAGCTGAGTCGATTGAGCTTTGTCCGTCTGTCTGTCTGTCTGTTTCTACGCGAACTAGTCTAAAGCTTTCGAGCTGAAATTTTGCACAGAGTCTTCTTTTTGCTGAACACTTCTAATATTTCGAAGCCGACCGGATCGAATGACTTTATCCCATAGCTCCCATAGCAACAATCGGTCGTAAAACTAGTTTTAGTGAGAAAAACTTTTTTCTTTTCAACGGAAACGTCTCCAAACTTGGTAGTCGTGGGTTTACTATATTTTTTTATAATTCTACCAAGTTTTATTAAAATCGGACAACTATATGGTATAGCTGCCATACAAAAGATTGGTCTGAAAAACAGTTTTAGTTAGAAAAACTTTTTTGTTTTCAATGGTAGCATCCTGCAATTTTGTATTTGTTTGTTTCACGTACTTTCGCATAATTTTACAAATTTTTGGCCAAATCGGATGACTATATCGTATAGTTCCCATAGGAACGATCGGTCGACAAATGGGAAAAATGAGTATTTTTTGAAAATATTTAAGCGAGCACTTGCAAGGGTATAAAAACTTCGGCACAGACGAAGTTAGCTTAGCTTTCTCGTTTTTTCAATTTTATTTTGTACCACAACAAAAATAACAACAGATAAGGTGTAAGACCATGACCTTTCATATTCCAAACTCAGCAATACTCTTACGACACTTAGCAGCTAAACAGATGATGTGAAATCAGGCTTCATGGCTCTTTAGAGCCCCTGCGTTAAGTTGTTGTTATTGGGTAACAAGCACTTGCACGCACACACACTTGCAGTTGACTGAGGCACTCGCTGAATATAGGTACATTTACCTTAGCAAGAGACACCCATAGTATATACTGCCCATAAAAGTGTCTCTTGTGTCTCTTCTTCTAACTGTTACATACGATTGCACAAACTAAGAGTCAATTTTACATCTTCTATGTTCTACATAGCGCTATCTGTCACATAAACTAACAAATAACTGATTAATTTCTCAGTTTTTCTCTTAAGCTCTTATTTTGAGAAGCATTTAATAAGCTTTTGGAGTTAAGATAACGAATTGATCTCTCAGTTTTGAAGCTATCAAGCTGAAATTTTAAACAGACTCTTCGTTTTGTTGCACGCTACCAATATATCGTAACCCACGGGATCGGATGACTATATATCATAGCTCCCATAGGAAGAATCGGTCGGAAAACTAGTTTAAGTAGGAAAAACTTTTTTGTTTTCAATGGAAACGTTTTCAAACTTTGTTTTTAGAAGTTCTCTATGCTTTTTTATCATTTTGCCAAGTTTGATACAAATCGGACAACTATATGGTATAGCTGCCATACAAAATATAGGTCTGAAAAACAGTCTTTGTTGGAAAAACTTTTTTTGTTTTTAATGGTAGCATCCTGCAATTTTGTATTTGTTTGTTTGACATGTTTTCTCATCATTTTACAAATTTTTGTCCAAATCGGATGACTATATCATAAAGCAATCGTTCGAAAAATGGGTCGTTGTGGGGAAAAAACTATTTTTGAAAATATATACAAAACTTCGGCACAGACGAAGTTAGCTTAGCTTTCGTTTTTTTCTAAAATCTATAAGTCTTGGAAAATATTATTGAAAATATAGAAAACATTTTTTAACTAATTGTAAATACTTTCAAATATTTATAATATTTTGTAAATATTTTCTTAATTTTAGAAAGTATTTGTGCTATTTTAAGAAATCATTTCGCTAAGATAACAATGGATAATCGCCTTTGACCTGCTTTTTTAAGGCAATTTCTGTCAGTTTTATATAAAAAAAGGAAGTATCTTCTGGTCATATTCAGTAATACGGATTATTTATTGATCCTGACAAAGAATTGCTAAAGATCGGATGAGCGATGGTCAAGCTATAACAGCGCTGCTTTCAGCAGCTATTGTAGCATCAAAATTCGTACTGTGCATACACTTTCGCTGTTAAAGAGAGTGTAATAGTCGAACTTTAGCCACATTCTTATTTGGTTTGTAATCGTGTGAACTAGAATATGTTTTGTCTTACCTACACAAAATATGATAGTAGATCAAATCGGGAAGTCTATGTATTACTTGTTTATCGACTTTAGCTTGTCTTAAATAAAGTCACATACAAAACTCCCTACAAATAATAATGGGAGCAAACATGTTTTATATATAATATGCCATATTGTCGTTCTTGGCAGCTTCTTCTGTAAGGGGGCATCATTATTGGCCTAAGTCCAACCCGGTAATAAACTCCTCGCGTTGACAGTTGCAAATGTTGCAGCGCAGCACTCTTTTTTTTTGCTTTCGCCATCCATATATTTTGTTCTGTTTTTCAGCATAAACTTCCGCATTTTGGGGGCGCGTTCATTCAAGAAGTCAACGTCATGTTGTTGCCTGCTTGGCTGGCCACAGATTTTCGCAAATGATATAACTTGAGCCAATATTTACATACACATGATGGAACAACGGCAAAAATGCTCTAATGTTCTAACCAAAGTGAGCAGAAGGAGATTGAAGTTGGAGAGGAGCCACAAGTCGTGTTACTTGCGGCGGCTGCTGCTGCTGCTGCTGCTCCGAACCCATTCCAAGAAATGAAAAATTACACTGGGGAGTTAATTTTTTTTTTCTTTCTGCAGCGAAATTAGCTGCCAGCTATGCAAACGGAGGAGGCCACAGACAAACAGACCGACAGAGGGACAGAAAGATGAAGATGACGCGTACAAATGTGCGATTTAAATGAGGAGCAGGCCAGGCCGGGCCAGGCCAAAAGCCTGAAGCTGCCATGTGTCATAGAATGGAAGTCAGTAGCCAAACGTTGGTTGTTGCTGCTCGCCTTCAAGTGCAGCAATTAGCTGCAAACGGCAATCAGAGTTGAGTTTTGAGGAGCCTTCGGGGCCTGGGACAGAAGCCTTTTCTTGCTCAGGTGCGTGACACGTTCATTTCAATTGGACAACGTCATTAGAAACGACAAATGACAAATCTTTCAGCTGTCGGCCGAGATCAAAGGCCACTTGACTCTATTCAAATCGCAATCGAACTGCAACTGTGAGCTCTGATTAATAACTCTGACAATGCGGCTTTGGCTCTCTGAGGAATGTGACCGCAGCAGTCAATACCAGCAGCAGCAGCAGCCACTCTGGCGACGTGCACCGAGAGAAATCATGAATGGATTAAGTAACCACGATTTGAGTACCATTTCATTTTCATATATATATTTCTCGAGCAGTGTATTTCGCTGTCCGGCTGTCCAACTCTCTGTGACACTGGCGATTGTCACACGACCCACTACAATGAGCTGCCGCCGCCTTCGACCGCTTTTGATCGTGACCACCATTGTGGTGTGCCGCCTCGTAAACACGCCAAGACCAACTTGCTCCTTGGGTACAAGTTTATGCGACGTCGCATTTATAAAGTTTTTCCAGCTCTTATTTACGATCTGATCGTCTCGCTCGCTTCCACCGCCCCCGCACTTACTTATCGATTGCAGATTCCTCGCCCCCTCCCCCACCCACACCGTTATCCACCACTTGTGATCTAAGGCCGGCGGCGCTCAAGCAAAACGCCGCCTGCAGCTCAAAGCTTAGCTCAGCCAAGCGCTGCCTGACCCCCACCGTTTTATATGAGCCGCTGTCAAAATGCCCCCCGATCCCTATTTGTACATGTGGCCAGGCCACTTCCTCCTCATAGCTAAAAGTGAAGTGCGTAAAGCGAAATCGCATTAAGAGCAAAGAAATTAACATTTGGCTTTTGCCAAGCGCAACTAGAAGATAAGAGAGATATTATTTGAAAAAGGTGGGGAAAGAGTGCAAGCGATTTGCAAAGATAACAATGGAAATATATTAAAACGGGGGGGGTGAGGGCAAGCAGAGTGAAACAGGGAGAAGGAAATGCTTGTAGAGCTCTGAGCTGGCTGAGGCATTGATGGCGATTGTTCTTTTGAAAAGATAATAATAGAATAAAGTAAGTAAGCGCGGTCAGTTCAGTTCTTTCATTTGAAAGGCTATAGTTCAATGGAAATTAAAGTACAGCTTCAATTTGTGTTAGAATTAAAACAGCTGCGAAACTTTTTCATGATTATGAATCAAAATAATGATATTTAAACAGGGTTCGGAATTGCTCTGTGCTCGCAGCCCTGCTCTTGCTCTCAGCTCATAGCACTCGGCTCTTGGCTCTGAGCTGAGAGCCCTCCGTAGAGAGCCGTGAGCCATCAACGGGCTCTCAGCTCATGAGCTATAGCACACTGCTCTGAGCTTGAGGCCACAGCTCGGGATCCGTGAGCCCTTAACCCACTCTCAGCTCGTAAGCTAAAGCACACTGCTCTGAGCTTGAGGCCACAGCTCGGGAGCCGTGAGCCATCAACCAGCTCTCGGCTCGTCAGCCATAGCTCTCGGCTGGTGAGCCATAGCCACCAAAAGAGTAAAGATCGACTTATTTGGGACATATACTTCGTTTATGGGCATTCCCATGGTGTCGTAAGCATTAAAATTTAAAAAAAAATCAAAATACATTGTGCTAAGGTTGATTTTGTGGCTCATGAGTGGAGAGCTAAGGCTCACGATCCAAGAGCATTGGCTCAAGAGCCGAGAGCTATGGCTCATGAGCCGAGAGCTATGGCTCACGAGCCGAGAGCTATGGCTCACGAGTCGAGAGCTATGGCTCACGAGCCGAGAGCTATGGCTCACAGCTCAGAGCCGATAGCCGTGGCTCACGAGCCGAGAGCCCGTTGATGGCTCACGGCTCCCGAGCTGTGGCTCTCAGCTCAGAGCCGAGTGCTATGACTCACGAGCCGAGAGCCGGTTGATGGTTCACGGCTACCGAGTTGCGGCTCTCAGCTCTGAGCCAGAAGCTGTGGCTCACGAGCGGTGAGACGTTTAGTGCTCCCGGCTCTCGAACAGCGGCTCTCGGGCTCTGAGCGAGAGCCGAATAGAGGCAGAGCGCGCGGCTCGCTCGTGAGCAATTCCGAATCCTGTATAAAAGTGGTTTGTGGTATTCATAAAACTAGCTTTAAAACCTTTGAAGGACTTAACAAGATACTTGACATTTGCCGGGTGTGTAGTGTTTGTGCCTTAGGGCGGAAGACGATAAGGTCCCAGGTCTTATAGATAAGACCAATAAGCGGAAAAGTGATCGAAATATCTCAAATTTTACTACCAACATTTTGCCTTGAGCATAAAATCACGTGCATCAAAATGATTCCATTCTATGGACATCTATGACCAATCTTTTAAAATCCTCTCCCAGTAGTTGTCGAATGTCTTTGATGATAAACCAAAGATTATGGTACTCCTAATAGTGCAATTTTTAGGGAAATTTGCGATGTAAGAAAAACCTCCAATTAACGCAAATAATACACAGCAAACTGAAATTGAAAGAGGAAGTATCAAGACCACTAGCCAAGTGAATTGCAAAATTTTCACACGCTGCACTGCGCTGGGCAAGTGTCAACTGGCCAGCCAATTAAAATGTAAAACAAGGAATCTTCAAATCGGATCAACAGATCTCCTTCTAGCTGCGCGCTTCCTGTTAACTCAGCCTCCTCAACCTGATCTGGCGACAATTCCAGCATTGACAGGCGATTTCCGTTGAGAATGAAGCTCCGTTAAAGTAGACATGGCGCCATGGCATTTTAAGCGCCACGCGCCGCCAGCTCTACTGGGCGCCGCCAAGGTGGCATTCAAATTTGTGCCCCGCTAATGGCTGGACAAGGAGCTAAGCAAGCTAGCTAGCTAGCAAAGAAAAAAAAGGCAAGGCGCATCATCTCTTATAAGTTCATGATGAAGAACCCGCCTGCAGGCTCAAGGACACGCCCCATCTAATGATGAGCTGGCTGGCAGGCTGGCAGGCAGGCAGGCTGGCAGGTGAGTCCAAGTCGTCGCCAGCAAATTGCAGCTCTCTGGCTAATCACAGACGCCGCCACCGCAGTCGCCTTTGGGGGCCACTTGGGAGCTACTTCGACTCCTCTGGTCGTCGTCTGATCGCTAAGCCGTCTTTATTATTTACTTTAATTAGCATTTCCGCACGGCATTTGAGAGTGCAGAGTGCAGATATTCCGCATCGATAAATAACATTAATTAAGTTGTTCAGTTGGCACTGGCTGGCCAACTGGCTGGGGACCGGGCCACTCCCAAACTCCCGCCCATTTTAATTAGCCATTTATGTTGGCTCATATTCTAAGCCACACAGTTGGTCAGTTCCCCCGACGGCCGTAAGCCGCTTAACGGCCAACGAGCTTGCTATCAAGTGTAACCAGAAGACAATGCAAAAGGTAAACTGATCCAAATCATTGCAATTTGCAACATAAAAATTGGAATGCAAGAGGCATTATATTGTTAATGAGTAAAATACGACACCATTGAGATATATATTTAAATTTCGGTTCGGTTTAAGAAAAACTAGAGACATGATCAAATCTGACCTACTTTATATTTTAAGTCCCATGGGATGTGTTCTACAAATCACTTTCGACCCTAAAACGACACAATTCCCATACAGTTTGTGGCGTTCTTGCGTTATTTTCTTGATTAACTTGAACCCTTCGTCCACAAAACGAACCTTTTACAACAGGTACACACACTACCCGCTGCACCACTTTTTTTTAGCAAGAGCAACTTTCCTGTTTTCAATGCAAACGCCTCCAAACTCCGTATTTACTAGTTTTCTATGCTTCTTCATGATTCTGCCAAGTTTGGTTGAAATCGGACATTTATATAGCATAGCTGCCATAGAAAAGTAAAGTTAGAAAAATAGTCTAAGTAAGAAAAACTTTTTTGTTTTCAATGTAAACCCCTTTAAAATTGGCATATAATTATTTTCTAAGCTTTAACACAATTCTTCAAAGTTTTGTCAAAATCGGATGACTATAACATATAGCGGTCATGGGAATGATTGGTCGAAAAACTAGTTTTATTGAGAAAAACTTTTTTGTTTTCAATCAAAACGCTTCCAAACTTTGTATTTCTTAGTTTGCCATGCTTTCCCATGATTCCATTAAGTTTGGTTGAAATCGTACATCTATATAGTATAGCTCCCATAGAAAACTAGAGTACGAAAAGTAGTCTTAGTGATAAAAACTTTTTTATTTTCTACGGAAATATCCTTAAAATTGGCATTTATTTATTTGCAATGCTTTCACACAATTCTACAAAGTTTTGTCAAAATCGGGTGACTATAACATATAGCTGCAGTACGAATGAACGGTCGAAAAAGAAGTTCTATTGAGTAAAACTTTTTTGTTTCAAATGGAATCGACTTCAAAATTTGTACATGTTAGTTTGTTAGGCTTTTGCTTGATTCCACAAAGTTTGGTCGAAGTCGGACAGCTATATAGTATAGCTCCCATAGAAAAGTAAGCTATGAAAAGTAGTCTTACTTAGAAAAATGCGTTGCAAGGGAATTTTTTCTGTTTTATATAATATATTTTAAATCGGTTTGGAACTATGCGAAGTCCGTCTTAACATTTGTTTAAAGTATATTCTAACAATCTAAGTACATTCGGATCAATCATACCTTATTCCAAAGTTAAGATTACGGAAATACATGAATAAGTTACCAAATAGCCAAATATTAGCAACAGGTAAGTGAGAAAATCGTTCTAGCCCGACCATTATAACCTCCTTACCTTTCAAAATGATTACCACACAAAGTGTAAAGGGGTGTAAAGTGCTGCCCATCGCTGTAGCTGTCGGTGCTGCCCAGCATAGTTGTTTGTTTTCCTTCTAACTCGACTATGGTTCATTCAATCTGTACCAACTTTTTTGCGATTCGATAAATAATAATGATTACTAAATATGCGTAGAGCTGCTGACTTCTTATCTACAAATCAGTGGGAGCTGCCTTAAATTGCAATCTTTCCAGCTGTTTCATCGAACCTACACTAATTCTTTCCAAACTAAAGTCCAGGATAAGTCATCTCAACTATTTCAAAGTCGATCACTAATACTAATTAAAAATATTTTTGCAAAATTTAGCATCGCTTCACAGTTTTTGTTTCCCCCCCCCCCCCCTTTTTTTTCCCGGTAAATGGTAGGCTCTGCTGTTGTTGTTGTGCCCGACCGCTAAGTGCCCACCGCTACCTACTATTGGGACATTGTTATCATTATGCCAGATTATTATCGGGCAAACTTTTTCTTGGTGAGCAAAAGGCTGTAATTAGTTTTTATTGCCGTGTCTAGTAAATAGAACGGAGCGTTGCACAAATTAGCCCTTGCAGGCAACAAACTGGAGAGTCCGCTAATCCGTACCAAGCACCTTGCAGAACAAGGAAGTGAAACACTTGGTGTTTTTTTTTTTTTTATTCTTTCATTTTTTTTTTTCCTACTTCTTTTTGTTTTCTCCTTGCGCCCATTTAATACTTGGCAATTTAATATGAAATTGTTGGCCAACTTTGGCTGCAAGTCGAGAGTCGAACTTCTCTTGGGGTGCTGATAGCCTTGTCTAAATGCTGCCATCAGTGGGTTAGGCGAGGCTCTGGCTGGCTGGCTGCTGTCGATGATGTTGTTGACGACGTTCTGGCCAAATGCAACTGAAACTGCAACTGTGACTCCTGCTGCGGTTGCTGAGGCTGCTACTGCCTGCTGCCTGCTGCCTACTGCCTACTGCCTACTTTAGCTGCTAGATAATTTCAATCATTAATTTTGATTATGAACAAGCGAGAAGCAGCATGCCAAGGCAAGGAGCCATGCCACGCACGAGCTCACCAAAAACGGTGGTCCACAGTGGTGCAAAAGTGGTGATTTTGGAACAGCTCAAAGCCTGTAAATCCCATAGAACCATACATTAATCACTCTGAACTCAAATGGAGTCTTTTTCAGTTTCAATTTTGAGTTTTGGCAATTTTACATACATTTTTGCCACTGTGTTTCACCATTTCATCGAAATGAGTTCATAAAGACCGAGTAGGCAGTAGAAAATTAAGGGGTGGTGGGGCAGAGAGGTTGAAGAGGAGGCTGCTAGTTTGCAAGTGAACGACACATCGTTGCTACCAAACAGTCCAGCCAGGCACAGTCCACTCGAAGATAGCACAAACTGTTGGAAGGCAGTAGCCAATACTTTGGCCAGGCTATGGCTAGTCGGCTGGCAGCCAGAGAGATGCTGATAAAATGGGCGGTTTTCTGTGTTTTTTTTTTTGTTTTTTGCTGGCCACGAACTGAACAGGTGCCCGACTGGGTCTCTGCAATCGATACATTTATGGCGTACAACACCAACAACAACACGCACTAAGGGGAACTGCCGCTCTCTAGTGAAAATCAAAGGTCGCTCTGGTTGCCTTATCAGGCCGAATGATTGTTTTGTTTACAGCACCACCAGCGGACCACGCAATTCACTGCTTAGGCGTTTGATAAGACCAACCAGTTTCCAGTTTCTTATCACTGCAAACAAAAACAAGTCAGAGAGCTGCAGGCGAATGAGGGAGAGAGAGAACCGACTACAAATAGCCCTGTATTATGGATTTTGGTCTCTGAGGCTACACTTCAGTGATTAACTTACTTGGTATAACCAATGAATATTGAGTGAATTATGGGAAAACTCGCAGGTTGTTCACAATTTGAGTTTAGTTTATACTTTTTAAAGGATTAAGGGTTTTCTTTTAGGCTAAGTCTCAATTCTTTAGGCCAAAAGGCCTCAACATTTGTTGTTAGTGGAGCTCTAAAATGGAGTGGTTCGGTGGAGCTGAAATGATTTCGTTTTTCGAATTATCCTGTTTGTATCTAAGCTTACTCGAAAAGTACTAAAATCTGTTTTTAAGAGTTTCTGAACAAGTTCCAGTCCATTAAATATGAAAGAGAAAGCTAAGATAACTTCGTCTGTGCCGAAATTTTTATACCCTTGCACAACACACATTTTCCGATTGATCGTTCGGTTGGGAGCTATATGATATAGTCATCCGATTTGGCGAAAAATTTGTAAAATTATGTGAAATCATGTGAAACAAACAAATACAAAATTGCAGGATGCTACCATTAAAAACAAAAAAGTTTTTCTAACTAAGACTGTTTTTTAGACTCATCTTTTATATGGCAGCTATACTATTTAGTTGTCCGATTTTCATCAAACTTGGCAAAATTATAAAAAAGTGTAGAAAACTTTGAAGATGTTTTCATTAAAAAGAAAAAAGTTTTTTATTCTAAAACTGGTTTTCCGACCGATTATTCCTATGGAAGCTATATGATATAATCATCCGATTTGGACCAAAATTTTTAAAATTATGTGAAAGCATGTTAAACAAACAAATAAAGTTTTTCTAACTAAGACTGTTTTTCAGACTCATCTTTTGTATGGCAGCTATACCATATAGTTGTCCGATTATAATAAAACTTGGTAGATTTATAAAAAAGCATAGAAAACTTAAGATTACAAAGTTTGAAGTCGTTTTCATTGAAAAGAAAAAAGTTTTTCTTACTAAAACTAGTTTTCCGACCGATTGTTCATATGGGAGCTATGAGATATAGTCATCCGATCCGGTCGGTTCCGACATATTAGTAATGTGCAGCAAAAAGAAGACTCTGTGCAAAATTTCAGCCCGTTAGCTTTAAAACTGAGAGATTAGTTTGGGTAGAAACAGACAGACAGACGGACGGACAACTCAGCTCGTCACCCTGATCAAGAATATATATAGTTTATGGGGTCGGAAATCAATATTTCTAAGCGTTGCAAACGTCTGGGCTAAATTATAATACCCTTTGCAAGGATCTCGGAAAGAGAAGTTTGAAAATTCATTCGTTAAGTTTAGACGGGATTTACACGATGAAGCAAAGTTTATGAAGATTTTTAAGAAGCTCTTGCTTACAGGAAAGAAGAGTAGAAAGGTATGCAAAACCCATACACCTCTTTCCAACAAGCAGGAGCTTTTTTAAAAGCTCCCTGAAGTTTGCTTAACCGTTTAAGACCCTTCTAACTCATTTTTGTTCACTCACTAAAGAACAGCTTAACTGGACGCATTTCGACGCTAATCAAGGTTCTAAAATATTTCGCTCTTTCCAATTAATAATTTCTGATACCCTTTTTACCCAATACTGTTGAATACAGGGTATAAAATGGTGTGCCACTAAGCCAAAGTCAAAATTTATTGATTGGTCTGCGTATATTTCACCATGATCCTCTCTCTTTCACTCTCTGGCTCTGTCTCCCCGTCTCCCTTTCATGGCTAAAATCAAGTAGAGGCCCACTACATACAACACATTGTTATCTCTGATAGCGGGATTGTAAGTAGCGGTTTCTTGGACATGCAGGAGCCTACGGCCATTTGAAGATTTTTGTCTGCTTTATTATAGAAATTTGTTGTAATTCACGAAGACCACTTAAGATAAATCGCCCAGCAGATAGATTAAAGCAGGGAGGTGGCTACTGAAGTAGCCGCTGACATGGCCAAAGATCAGAGAACGAGAACGAGAGAGGGAGAGGGGGGGCGAAGCCAGAATAGTGAGCGAAAATTTATGGCAGCGCAACTCTCCAAGGAGAAGAAACCTTTTTCCATGCTGCTGATGAAGATGAAAAGCAGCGCATAATGAATTTGCGCTGGGGGAATCCCCCGGACTAAAAATTAAAATTCACCAAAAGAGGATTCCTGGGAGCAAGGACAAACCCCACTCGCTTTCCGGGAACAAAACACAAAAAGGAGGACAATGATTACCCAAAGGTAATGCGGAGGAGGCAAAAGACACAAAAGAGACAAAAGACAAATAAGAAAAAAATATTCCACTCAAGTAGATGAAAATAGAGCGGAAATGGGTGGCTAGGCGGCGGCGGTGGCGGTGGCGGTGGCGGCAAGCAAAAGGAAGCGAAAGCAGTTCACAGATGGAAAACGGGAACACGAGCATGAAAATCTAAAGTTTCCACGAACAAACTGAAAAGTAGCAAAGAGAGACAGAGAGACAGCCCACAGTTAGGAATATGGCGAATGCAGACGTTGTGGCAGACGTGGATATATGGCCGCAGAGACAGAGACAGAGAGGAAGACTGACTGACAACCAAGTTTGAGGTGGGGCCAGCCATTTCTTCTTCTGCCTGCTGCTTTTGCTGCTGCTGCTTATCAAACCATAGAAAATGCCACTGATTTGTGGAGGGGGCAGAGTTTGAAAAGTATCCAAGCCACATGGAAAAAAAGTTTTTTCTGTGCTTTTGCAACTTGGTGGTGGGGGTTAGGGTACAGGTGGGAGGAGGAAAGAAACTTTATTAGAACAGGAACCCTTAGACTCTTTGGCTCTTCCCTTTATTTTCTTTGATTTGTTGTTGTGACATTGCCATGAAAAGCAATTAGTGCAGTCAATTGTCTAGAGGTTTTTCGCATTTAAATTTGCATTCCATTTAAAGCGAAATTTTCGTAAGTTTTCTAAGAAATATTAAGGGGTTTATGCTAAATTTGAATTGACCGTTTTTGTATTAAGGAGTTATGGGTGCCGCAATTGCTTACGCAAGATAATGAAGCACTTCCAAAAGCTATCAAAGTATTAGAATTGTTTTAAGAAAAGAATACACAAATTTGGTTCATGAATTGCGACCAACTGCTGGGAAAATTTTAGAGTTTATGTTGAAAATGGCGTTGCTGATGGGTGCCGCAATTGCTTACACTAGACCATAAAGCATTTTAAATAGCTAGCAAAGTCGTAAGAATGTTTTAGGAGACGAAAACAATCACTTTTATGAGAATTTCGACAAACTGTTGGGTGAAATGAAGGCTGTAGGTAAAAACACAGTTGCCGATGGGTGCCGCAATTGCTCACGTTAGACTATGAAACCATATCCCACCAATGTTAAAGTTTTACGAATGCTTTAAGAAAAGAAAACAATTTTTTTTATGAGAATTGCGACAAACTGTTGAGTGAATTAAGGACTCCAGGTAAAAATAGACTTACTGATGGGTGCCGCAAATGCTCACGGTAGGCAACTAAGCATATAAAACAGCTATCAAAGTTGTGAAAATGTTTTAAGAGAAGAAAACTATAGTTTTTATGAGAATTGCAACAATCAAAGTGAAAATAGAGTTGCTGTTGGGTGCCGCAATTGCTCACATTAGACTATGAAGCATTTCAAACAGCTATCAAAGCGGTAGAAATGTTTTAATAAACGAACACATCCATTTGTATGAAAATTTCGACTTACTATTGGGTGAATTGAGGGTTCAAAGTATAAATAGAGTTACTGATGGGTGCCGCAATTGCTCACGCTAGACCATAAATTGTTTCAAACAGCTATGAAAGTCGTAGAAAAGTTTTGAGAAAAGCAAATTATAGTTTTTATGAGAATTGCGACAAACAAAGTGAAAATAGAATTGCTGATGGGTGCCGCAATTGCTCACGTCACACAATGAAGCATTTTAAACAGCTATAAAAGTAGTAAAAATGTTTTTCAATCATTTTTATCTGAATTTTGATCAACTGTAAGGTAAGTTAAAGGCTTAAAGTAAACATAGAGTTGCTGGTGGGTGCCGCAATTGCTCACATTAGAAATTTAAGCACATCCAATAGATTTTAAGGTCGTAAGAAAACAAAATTCCAATTTGTCAAGAGAGCTGTGACAAACTGTTGGCTGAATTGAGGTCTCAAAGTAAATATAGTGCTACTGATGGGTGCCGCAATTGCTCACGCTAGACAAGGAAGCATATAATAACGCGAATAAAGACCCACAGGGCACATTATGTAGAAATAGTTAGGTTTCACAAAATTGTGATTAAAAATGGGTGCGTCTATTGCTTGCGCTTTATTGGATTTTAACCTCTTTCAAACTTATAAGAGTTCACACAGATGGGTGCCTTAATAGCTACGAAAAAATACCATTTGTCTTAATCTTCTGATAATATTTTAAGAACTTTTTTAAGATTTAAAACTAAATTCTACATTTTTTTTTTATTATTATTATAAAATCTTTGATTTCAAATTGTTCCTACAGCTTAGGAACGCTTTGCCATTTCCCCAAGTTTAGATAAGAAAATAAATACTTATTTATACTTCATATCCTTTTTTCCTCCTGTTTCAAAGTCCATTAAAACTTTGCTTAGCCAGATCTCATTAATCTTTCAATGCTAAAAATCGCCCCAAGGCAACAGCTGTCCCATTGATTTAACTTTAAACTGGCAATGTCCTTTGCAGCAGCAGCCCCCAGGATCAAAAAACAAGCAAAAGTAGCGGAAAAAAAAGTCAGCGAGCCGTGCAAACGTCAGTCAGCCAGGAGCAGAGGAGTCTATTTGGTGAAATTACTTTCATTGCACGGCAGTTTCAAGTGGCTGAATGTGTGTGTGTGTGTGGAAGGGTTGCCAACGCGCAAGGTTTTGCTCCCCAGCCTGGCGAAACTCAAGAGTCCTTGAGCGTCTGATTTTGTGTATAGACATGGACGGTATTTGTTTTGCCAAGTGCTGGACTGCAGCGAGGGCAGGCAGGGTTATGTGCTGGTGAAAATAAATTACGACTGCAGAAATTTCTGTAAGGATAAACAAAAGCGCACACAGAAAAAAAAAGAATGTAAGAATAGTGAGGAATGAAGTCCAACGGCCAGTGTTGAGTCTAATGAGACTGTTCTCCCGGACTTTGTAGGCACTTTTTTTCTTCTTTTTTTGGGGGGCGCTCATGCTGATGATGATTAATGCAGTCACATGTCGGAGACCTCCATGTCATTGTCATTCCAAACCATCAGCAGCAGGCAGTAGGAGCCGCCACTCAAAATCAAATTTTCATTCAAGCTGAACACTGAGAAGTATGAAACGTGCCCAGGCAACTTTTGCGGCTTAAATTAGAGCTTAAAGCTGGCCCGCCCTTTAACGCTGCGCTAGAAATGGAATATTTAATCAAATATTTGAAATACCTTTCCCTTTAATCAATTATGACGACCTTGAGTTACACATTTATGGTAGGTATAGTTACAGTGGTGCAAAGCTGTAATGAACTCATGCTGTAAAAACCAAAAATATTGGCAATTGAAAGAGTATCAACTGAATAAATGAAAGAACTAATAGTTAATTGAAGAGGAAAACTATAAAACATTCTATTGTTTGCCTAAGTGCCAATAACTTTTAAGAAAAAACAACTAACAGAGTTCGATGGGGATTGTACACTCAAGGCAAAATCGCATAGTAAAACCTAACAGAATCTCATATTTGAATTTACTATTTTGGCACCTTCTTAAGGTGACTCACATGTTTCCATCCCTCGACACCACACCCTGTATTCGGTTGTGTCATAGTTCGGTTACAGCTTATGGGGTAACACCGCGTCCTTAAAACATATTGAAACGGCAAATTTCAGTTACCCCTTTTATATTCCCAATGCAGGGAATTCCAATTTGAGAATTACAAGCGGTCGTATTTTTGCAAAATGCTAGAAATATATGGATGAATCCTTTTAGGCTGTTCAATATAAGTGATATTTAAGCCGTCTATCAGTCAGCAGACGCTATGGCACAACTGGTTGAGACTTCATACCAATCGTGTTCAAGTTCAGAGGTCCCGAGTTCGAATCCCCCCAGAGTAAGTTATAAAACTTTATACAAATTAATATAAATCGCAATTTTCAGAACCAAATCAAAAAGAAATCTCTACTCTTGGATTCCATTATAAAGAAAACAAGAAAGAAAGTCGGTCAAGCCCGACTATAACATACTCTGTACCAAGAAAATGTGTCTTTTGATCATAACTCGAAAACCGTTCATCCGATCTTCTTTATTCCTTTGGCGGATCGATAAGTTATCCTAATAACTAAATATGTCCAGAAGAAACAAGCCATCTATCTTCAAAACTGTGGGAGATATGACGTTTTTTCTAAATTGCGGGGGCGGGAGGGGGCGTGGCCAAAATTGAAAATAAACTTGATCTGCCTGCAGACATTAGAAGCATATGTCCCATACATGTCAAACCTCTATCTCTTACCATCTCTAAGATCTGTGCGTTCATACGGACAGACAGACGGACAGACGGACATGACTCGGCTGTTGATGCTGATCAAGAATATATATACTTTATGGGGTTGGAGATGCTTCCTTCTGGATGTTACATACTTTTGCACAAACTTATAATACTCTATGTACCTACGGTACAGAGTATAATTAAGTATGGGTTGGCCTGCAAAATTTTTGCATAAATAAACAAAAAGTTTTTAACTATTTTAAATGTTAAATTTAACTATTTCCATTATCAGAATAAATGGACTATTTTTTTTTTCTCTACTTTTCTATGACAGCTTTACTATACAGATGTACGATTTCGACCAAACTTGGTAGAATCTTGAGAAAGCATAGCAAACTAAGAAATACAAAGTTTGGAGACGTTTTCTTTGAAAACAAAACAGTTTTTCTCACTAAAACTGGTTTCTCGACCGATCATTCCTATGGCAGCTATAACCTATAGTCATCCGATTTTAACAAAACTTGACAGAATTGTGTGAAAGCTTATAAAATAAATATATGCTAATTTCAAAGAGGTTTACATTGAAAACAAAAAAGTTTTTCCTACTAAGACTATTTTTCTGACCTTACTTTTCTATGGCAGCTATACTATATGGATGTCAGATTTCGATCAAACTTGGCAGAATCATGGAGAAGCATAGAAAACTAGTAAATGCGGAGTTTGGAGAGGTTTGCATTAGAAACCAAAAAGTTTTTCTCACTAGAACTAGTTTTTCGACCGATCGTTCCTATGGCAGCTATATGTTTTAGTCATCCGATCCGGCCGGCTACGACAAATGTGCAGCGTATTTGTACCAGAAGACTTTGTGCAAAGTTTGGTGGCGATAGCTTTAAAACTGACAGCGGAGATAGCATTGAATTAGATGGACCAAGCTAAATCAACTCAAATCGTCACGCTGATCAAGAATATATATACTTAATAGGGTCGGAAATTCTTCCTTCTGTGCGTTACAAACATCTAGATAATTTCAATCTTCAAGGGTGTTAAAATTTATTCTTGCCCGAACTAAGATACAAAAAATTAAAACATAAGGTATTTTTTTCAAAATTTTAGACTAAAATACCCCCATTAAAAATAACAATCTCGAAATGTACTATATATATCCCGAGACATTCCCAATGCCCATTGGCAACAGAGGTCACCCACAAGACTTAAAAATTGTTTCACAGGCGGTCGCATCTTCGCACGGAACCAGAGAGTCACTAACTCAGACGCTTAAATATTGTGCCCACCGCTGCTTTAAAGCACTTTAATCTAAACTTTGGTATTTAGGAACTAAGGGTCAATATTTAGGTTGGGTTCCCAAAGATAACTTTGAAGGTGGGTCGTTACGTCTGTGTAAAATATGTTAGAATAGTTCAAGAACTTAAGTTATTTTATTAAGTCTTCCCGCTTGGCTTTAACAAAACCTATGTGAGCCACTGTATGTGCGCTTCACCTTCAACGTTCTATATTAAATTTACGTTGTATGGAAAAATGTCTTATGGAAAACCAACACCATTTGTAGAAAAAGATGTAGAGCTAGTTAATCAATAAAAACCCACACCAAATGGCAACAGAAACTCAGGAAGTGGCACAGAGAATGACGCGTCTACCACACTTGCCTCACTGCTGCTCTTAGGCAAACAAATTTAATTTACTACCGACAAAACAATTTGGCCACGTGTAAAGACCGACTAGCAGCTGGAGGAGCAGCAACAAGAGGTGCAGCGGGGGAGGGGGGTTAGCAGTCGCGTCGTTTGCCAGACACGTAGCAAAGTTATGTAACACGTGCGTGTTCGTCTGCAGAAGCCAACTCGTCGTCGAAAGCGCATTGAATATGCAAATTATGCCACAAAACCCAAAAGCAAAAGGAAGCTGCCTGACAGAACAGAGACTGGCTGACTGGCTGGCTGGCTGACTGACTGACTAACTGGCAGGCAGGCAGACAGACAAATGTCAGACGTTGGTGATTAGTATACAGTTGGCAGGATGTGGCCAAGAGGGTAGGTAGGTAAGGGGTGGGGAGACAAGCCACAGACAACGAATGACGCAAAAAAGGAAAAACGTTAATGTTAGGCATAATCAAGGAGACAACCACAAGTCAATTGGTTTTCCACGGGGGAAGCGCTGAATTTGTACGAGTGTGTGTGTGAGTGTGTGTGTGTGTGTGTGTGTGTGCTTTGCACTTGAGCACAAGCGCGTGCGAAAGTTAGGCCAAACTTTTGACACTTACCAGCATTGTTGCCATCCTTTTTCTGACAGCCAACCCACAGGACTGGCAGAAGTGTTTGAAATAGTAGTGGAAATGGAAACGTGACAAAGCCCCAGAATAAGCCTCAACCGCAACTCAAAGCAAGAAGAGGAAGCATTTGTGCGAGCCAACGCCCATAAGTAGACTTTAAATTATTTTATTCAGATGAGAAACAACCGAAAGTAACTTTATTTTATGTATTCGTTGTTATTTTTACGAATATATTGAAAGAGGTTTAGAGGCAAGGTCTGAAATTTAACCTCTATCCTTGTGAATGTCAAAAAAAAAATCCAATCCTTCTTCATATTGTGACTTTGATCCTGCTTTTTAAAAACTGTTTTGGAACTGTCTACGAAACGATTGCTTAGATCTGTTTGCTGCTTGGCTCACAATAAAGAAGTGTTAAGTCTCTTGGAGGGATTTGACTTCTACCTGATCCTATGCCACCAACCATTTTAGATCCATCCATTCAGATATCTAAAGATATGATGTTGAGAGTCTGTTTAAACGCTGGCTTCCATTCTCTGACTGGGATTGCTAAGACAGCAGCGCCCTTACGAAAAACAGTCAAAACAGATACTAGAAGCTTCTGCCTAGACAAAAAATGATTTTCTCAGCTGCTACTGGCAACTTTTCTGCTCCCACTGCCGACCTCTCTCTTGCTTTCAGAAGTTTTCTAAACAATTTACAGTTAAAAATAAACGGTTTAACTTCTACATTGTTTCTCTGTTGCCACTGGCAACTTCTCTGCTCCTGGTGCCGACCTCTGCTTTAAGAATTTTTTTTAAAACTATACCCGAATGGTTAATAGTCAAAATTAGTCACATAAGTGTTTTCTCAGTTGCCACTGGCAGCGTCTCTGCTTCCATTGCCGACCCCTAGTTTAAAAAGTTATTATTCTAATCAATCTAAGAATGGTTCATGGTAAAATAATAAAGATTTTACCCTTAAAATTAGTATCTCAGTTGCCAATGGCAGCTTCTGTGCTCCCCATGCCGACCCTTGGCTTAAGAAGTAATTTTTTTGGCAATTCTTAAGTGGTTTAAAGTCAAGAAATTAAGGTTTTAATTTTACAATTACTTTCTTAGTTGCTACTTCTCTGCTCTCTATGCCGATTCCTTCTCTCGAAAGTTTTTTAAACAATTTTTAAATGGATTATAGTCAAAGAAATAAATGTATTCTTTGTACAACTATTTTCTCAGCTGCGACTGGCAACTTCACTGCTCACATTGCCGACCCATAGGCAACTTTGCTGCTCCCAATGCCGACCCCTTTTCTAAGAAGTTGTTAAAACAAACCTCAAATGGTTTTGGGTCAAAAGATAAAAGTAAAAAAGAATTACAACTATTCTCTCAGCTGCCACTGGCAACATCTCTGCTCCTAATGCTGACCTTTTCTTTGAAAGGAATTTAAAAACAATGCCATAATCGCATCGGATCAAAATTCTTTAATAATAATAAATATTTCTCATCATTTTAAATGTGCGCAACCTTTCAGAAAATGCCTTAAATAGTCAACAACTTTACCAAATCAAAACCCTTAATTAGTTTGACTTTAAGCATACAAACAAAAGATAGAACTTCACACCAAACTGAACCGTTTCGGTGGGCTTATACAATTTCCTTCACTTTTCTTGCCCTAACCATTTAAAAATCAAGTAGCAACTTAAATTCCACCATTTGATGCTCAATATTTATTAAATTCCACACCTTTGTCTCCATGAATTCTGTGCAGGTTGAAGAAAAAAAATGAAATAAAGAAATGTGCGCCGTTGTGGCACTACATTTCGCCCGCCCCCAAGTGAGATGGAACCACAAGCTATGCTCAACTTTTTTTTTTCTTCAGTTCGCATAGCAACGTAAAAATATGAAACGCACATGGCACATAAATTCTCAGCTTAGTCGGGTACGGCGAAAAGGAAGCTGCAAGAAAAAGAAAATAAGAAAAACCCCCAAGCAGCCGCACAGACAAAAGCAACAAAAAATAGCAGCTGGGTCAGAAAGGGAGTGGGGTGGAGGGGGGCGGGGACGCACAGGGCAGGGACTAGTAAAGCACAATGCGGGCCACATTGAGGACGACGATGCTGACAACCAAAAAAAAAAAAAAGTAAAAAAAAGAGGAAAAATAAACCCAACAAACAAAACTCAACGGACCAAAACCCACACGGGGCGAGAAATGGCGGCTGCTGTCTGCTGTGCTCGACAGTAACGGACAAAAAATAAAACGGAATGAATGAAAAAAGTCCGCACTTATATACCAAGTATATAAATGCGAGTACATACACATTCACATGGTCCGCCAAAAATGGTAAATGCCACCCCCACCCAGCCTCACACACAGAAGAAATGAAAAAAACCGAAAAAGGCGCCATCTGACGGCGGCCAAAGTAAACTAGAAACAGAGATGGCTAACCGACAGAGACAGGGAGACAGAGAGAGAGAGAGAGAGCAAGTAACACAGAGAGTAAAAGAGTGCGAAAACTGCGCAAAATTATACAAAAATTTAAGAAAGTTTATGACAGAACTACAATGCTCTATTTTGCTTTCGATGAGTGAATTTTACCTAACATTTTCTAAGGTTCCTTGTACATAAATTTACCTTGGAATTCTCTACCGGTTATGGCACTTTTCATTCATTTGGCTCATTTGCAGACCAAGGGCACAGTCTACTGAGATTTGCGAGTTATGTGTTCCCTTAAAGTTTAATGCATATTTGTTAGTTTGAAAATCAAAAAGGTGTATAAAAAAAAAACCCCTGATGTTCTTGTATATATAAATTTATAAAATATTTGTAGTTTTTCACTTTTGAAGTTAATATATTATGGTTCAATTATCGAGCTCAGTTTCATCTTCTGTATTTTTGAACCAAGCAGCTTTTCAGATCAAATCAAGTAAAAAAATTTGACTTTAAATCAATACCAGGCCTTTTGGATTGCATCCGAATGTGGGATAAAGTCACCCAGCAAACATTTTATGTGATTTTTGATTACAATCAAGTCTTTTTCGAGTCCTAGGGCTGATTAAAATAGTCAAAAATGCGTTAATTTTCTGTTCTGATACTTTAGTCGGGGGAAAATGTTACCCTAGCAGCGACTCTCCTAAAAGAGTCGATTTTGACCCGTTCTACTGATCAGTTTCGAATCACTTTCGAGTCATTTGAGAGTCTTTTTTTTGTCGAATTTTACTTAATTACATTTTGAGCAAGTAATTTTTGAGTCTCCTTTGTTTTTATTAAAATCAAGTTGATTTTTGTGAAAATAGTGATCCTCCCCAATGTTGGGTGGGAGTTAATCCAAAGAGTGTTTGAAATATGACAATTAAATAAGGATTCTCCGAGCTAAAAAATATGATCATAACAAAAGTTCCGGGTATCAAAAGTTCGAAATCAACTCAAGCCTTTTAAACTTGGTTAAAGAAAATTTGGAAAAGATGTTGAAAAAGCTTAAAATGTAAGTTGTAAAAGTAATAACGAAAGCACAATCATCTATCTTCATGAAAGAATATAAAAGTGAACTTGTTTGTGTAGATAGATAGAATTCCAATAGAAATATTGAAAAAGTGGCACAGAAGTTACTTAATTTGATTCATTTACATTTAAAAAGATTAGCAATTTAAAACTAAAATTTAAAGGATGAAAGTAATTTTGAATACTACAATCAACTAGCTCAAACGAATTTAGGAAATAGTTCAGTTCAAAAACAAGAATCAATTTGCCTTTAAAAGGGATTCCAAGACTGAAAATTTTCAGTTTCATCTTTATCGACCAGAAGAGTGAATCTGGATAGCTTAAGTGCATAGTTAGCTGATATTTTCGCTTTTGAAACTGTATTGGAATTCTTTATAAAACAAGTAAAACAAAAGTAAAAAAAAAAAAATTTTTTCCAATTTAAATTTTTCTAACTTTTGAAAGTATCAAAAAAAAAATTGCAAAAAATGGAAAAAAAAAGTCAAAATGTGACACTAAACATATTCAATATACCCCCAAGTAAGAGTGTAACGAAAAACTGGTTCATGTCTAACCAAATTGTGGAGCCAGGGGTTTTTGGGCTGAGTTCAGTTGAGTTTTGGTTTGAGTTTAGGTTATGGTTTTTCTGGTTTTTGGGGGTTGGTCTGGTGGCTGATGATAATGATGATGATGATGATGATGACGTTGATTTGTCTGCCTGCCTGCCTGCCTGACTGCCTGCTCTCCCTGGTGTGTGTGTGTGTATATATATGTATGTCTGTGTTAACGAGACCGACCAGACCAGACCAAAGGAGACTGGGACCCGCCAACGTTCGTCGTTCAGTCGTTTACGCCATCGACCTAAAAATCAGTTAGTCGCTTCCAACACGGCTTCTGTGAGAGTGTGTGTATGTGTGTGTGTGCGTGCGTGTGTTTGAGTGCAAAAAGGAGTGCCAGCAGCTGCGCCAAAAGCTGTAGCATACATTTTAGGGCAAACCCATGCGAGAGTACATATTTGCTTGAATATTCTTGCTTGCCAGTCAGACAGACAGACAGACAGCGCAATAAATGGCCTTCACTCCTCCCCCATTTGTTTTTTCCTTTTTTGTTCGCCCAAGCTTTAATGCGGCTGCCGAAGTGGAAATCTTTTGGCTGAGCCCTCAAAAGTATTGCCTACTTTTCAGCTGCAGTAAATTGAGTATACGCTCCGGTCTATATATGGGTTATGTAAGGAAGTGGAGCAGGCAAGCAAAACCTACGACAATAATGAGGGGCATGTCAAAAGCACATGACACTGAGTGACCGCAACGTTGTCCATGATGTCGACGACATGGCAGACATACGGGCGGCCAATCAGCCACATTCCGCTGTCTTACCTTCTCCGCCGTCGTTACCCAGTTCTGATCGATGGCTCTCTGTGGTCACGCGACGAACGAACGAACGAACGGACGGACGGGCGGACAGACGGACAGACATTCTGGTTGGTTGGTTAGTGAGCGACCTACATTCAATTTGCGAGCGACCGCAAAACGCGCGTCTGACAGATGACGATGATGATGATGCAGCCGCTGCACGCATAGACATGCCTTGCATATATTTATGTCATTATGGAATGTCGGCAAAGCCAAATGACAGGGCACACGGCCCACAGCAAATGGGCAAATGCAACGATAACAACGACAACGGCGACAAAACGGAAATATGATTTGCCCCGGCAAATGGGGGGAGATTTTCCACTCATGGGCGGTGGGGGAGTCTCTGGCTGGGTCTTGCTTGGCTGTTAGGGCAGTGTCAGTGGGTCAGGTGGGTGGGGAAAAACTGAGCTATGCGATTATTTGTTAAATATGCAAGCACTAAAAACCAGCGAGAGGTGCGGGGAAATTATTGAAAAACTAAGCAAAAGTTTTACTAGTTTTAAATATTTATGGTTTAGAAATTCGTTTTGTACCTGCATTTCGGCGTTTCTGTGGGTATAATTTGAACGCGTAAGACTCACCTGTAACGAAATAGAGAATAGAAAAAGAACAATGAATATTACAATAAATTTGATTTGTTAGAAAAATAATTTCTATAAATATTTTGCCTCCAAGAGGACAAGGGATATCATTCACAAATGAGAGATATGGCTTTGGGATGTAGGAGAATTAAAGGAATAGTTAAAAGGTTAAAAGCGAGTTATTCTACAGTAGAATATCCTATGTTTATAACTCTCTTTCTCTCAGTACGGTGTGGCTCTTGCAAGCACTGAGATCCAAGTCACGTTTTATAATGAGCGACATGCTGTCCCCGCTGATATTTATTTCACGAGACATGGTTTTCTGCTTGCGCAGTGGATTTCGACGAATTGAATCGTTCACGGCTTCGATGGCTTCTGGTGTTTGCACATTGCGCGGACGCAGTTATTGATTTTGGTTGCGGGATCGACCCAACCCCCACACTTATGACTTTCCGAAATTTTTAGAAAATTATTAAGTCTCAATAATAGGAACTTATATAACTTTCTGTGGCATATTTAGACTATATGCGGATTTGAATTTATATCTTATTCTGTATAATATAAGTTTGAAAAGGAAAAAGAATCAGATAGTCAAGTTTTCAAAGACTTGGAAGCCATGGAAGAGCACCTAAAGCAGTACAACACTAATGAACTTGATGCAACGATTATAGTTCGAAGTATAAAAGAAGATTAAAAGTTAATAATCGTTTGCCACGCCTACTTTTGTTGTTCATTTCCTTACTGTTTTAGGAATAACAGCACGTTTAAAAATATTAATAATCTCATGCCACGCCTACTTTTATTATGTTGTTTTAATAACTCAACCTAAAATCTTCATGGCTCTCAGAAAGAGCTAGGAATTGATTTCAGACACATAGTTTCATGATGAAAATTTCTTAGAATTCTCCGTAGATGCCAATTCCGGTAGATACTTACCAGGTATATTTTTTTTTTTTTTTTTTTTTGACTCGAACAAATTTACCTATTGACACACGTTTTTCTAACGAAGACTACTTTTCAAACCATACTTTTCTATGACAGCTATATTATATAGATGTACGATTTCGACCAAACTTAATGGAACCATGTAAAAGCCTAACAATCGAACATGTAAGAAATTTGGAGTCGATTCCATTTAAAAGAAAAAAGTTTTTCTCATTAGAACCTCTTTTTCGACCGATCAGTCGTACTGCAGCTATATGCTATAATCATCCGATTTTGATAAAACTTTGTAGAAATGTGTGAAAGCAAATCAACTAACTTAATGCCAATTTAAGGGACATTTCCATGGAAAACAAAAAAGTTGTTCCCACTAAGACTACTTTTCAGACTCTACATTTCTATGGCAGCTATACTAAACAGATGTCCGATTCTTACCAAACTCAACGGAATCATGGAAAAGCATAGTAAAGTAAGTAAAACAAAGTTTGGAGGCGTTTACATTGAAAACAAAAAAGTTTTTCTCACTAAAACTAGTTTTTCGAACAATCGTTCCTATGACAGCTATACGCTATAGTTATCCGATTCTTACGAAACTTTGTAAAACTGTGTGAGAGTATAATAAATAAGTATATGGAGAAATTTAAGAAGCTACCATTGAAAACAAAAAAGTTTTTCTCTTTAAATCTACTTTTAAAACCCATCTTTTCTATGAAAGCAATACTATATAGTTCTCCGATTTCGATCAAACTTGTCAGAATCATTGAAAAGCATAGGTAACTAGTAAATACGGAGTTTGAAGACGTTTGCATTGAAAACAAAAAAGTTTTTCTTTCTAGAACTAGTTTTTCGACCGATCGTTCATATGGCAGCTATATGTTAAAGTCATCCGATCCAGCCGGTTTCGACAAATATGCAGCGTATTTATACCAGAAGACTTCGTGCAAAATTTGGTGAAGATTGCTTTCAAACTGACGAAGGAGATAGCATAGAAACAGACCGACATGGCTAAATCGATTAAGCTCGTCATGCTGATCAGGAATATATATACTGGGTGGTCGGAGATGCTTCCTACTATGCGTTACAAACATCTGCAAAGTTTTATAATACCCTCTGCAAAGGTATAAAAATGAGAAAATTTACTTCAAGGATCTAAAATGTGATGAACCAAGGTTCGAACCAAAAACTTTCGTACGTTAAGCTTAGGAACCGGTTCGCGAGCTGATCCTTAGACTTCGTGATGGTCTTAGATATCTGAGCGTCTGTTTAGTACCCTTTTCTTTGCAGGAATGGAAGTTCGAGGGTCAATTTTTAACCTTAAAGCGGATCACATTTGATATATTCAAATATTAGAGCCATATCTTTCCCTCTTTCTAAGTTAAAGTAAATATATTACTGCAAAATTCTTGAATCAAAACAAGAATCACTCCACTACTCTTAGATTTCTTCAAGAGATGTCAATTAGAAATATTTTGTGATTTTCGGCAAAAACCATTAAACAATTTCACATCAGAAATAAAATCAAAAAAATATATACACAAATTCATTAGCAATATTTTAAAAGCATTTTTCCTGCAGATCACGCATTAAAATGTCAGCTGTCACATTGTCATTTCACTGATGCGTGTGTCACCATCTTCATTTCGGAGACCAATTAGTGCAAATTAAATAAACAAAAAACGAGAAGAAGAAAAAACCGGAAGGCGAACAAAGCTCCAGACGTTAGCTGATTAAAAATGGAAGGAGAAAAGCTTAAACAAGTAATAAATAAAGCATACGCCATGTTGATAGCAAATCGAGCAAAATATACCAGAAAATGCTGGTGTCCCTATAGACAATGCAATTGTGTCTGTGCCACCACATAACCCTTGCAGTTCCTTTTTTCTTCTCCCTCTCTCTCTCTCTCTTTCTCTGTTCCTCCTTCTCTTTCTGTGTGTGTGTGTGTGTGGTTGTTTTTAGCAGTTTGCATTTGCACAAATTCTAAAGCAAAACGATTCTTGGTCTTACATAGCATACAAAGTTGTTAGTTACAATTTCGTCCTCTGTTTGGCCTGACCTGATTCTTGGTCCCCCTTTCCTGGGTTTTTGGTTTGGTTCTTTTGCCATTTGGTGCAGTTGAAGGTCGTTTGTTTTGAAATGAGAAACCCGCAAACAGAAACCAACAGCCCAGCAGAATCAGCAGCAGCAGCAGCAGCATCTGAAACCAACTGCCAGAGTCCTACATTCTCATACTGTTTGGCCGCCAGCACTTTGTACCACTTTGACCAACCCCGCACAAACACACACCAACACACACACTTGCATCCAATCCACACCAGCACCAGCCCGGCTAAATGGAGAGCCCAAGCACACTCTTGACGACGAGGCGTTCGCATAATGGAGCAATGCAAGCAGGGAAAAATATACAAAAAAAAAAAAATACAGTGAAAACTCTCAAAGTTAACGTGTCTTAAATTAAGAACAAGCGAACAAAATTTATTTCAATAAAAAAAACTTTAAGTTTGATAAAAAAAAATACTTGGCAAGTTAGTCCTGGGAATCGCGAAATGAAGTAAATTCATGGTTTGACAAGCACGAACAGCATGAAGTGTAAATTACGACCAGGACAAAACTCAACCCTCTATAACTAATTTTTAAAATAATGCACATAAATAAGGAGGAAGTGAGGAAATAGTGAAGACAAATTTTCAGAGGGGGATCTAAAAAGGAAGAAATCAGATATAAAATGATGTCAACGATTGAATGAATGATGGAATAAGCAAGGAATAAAGAGAATACACAAGAACTGAGATAGGAGGAAATCTGAAACAGATAGAAAGTTGAAGTAAAATTGTTGAACTAAGATGGTTATGGCAAAAAATGTTGTATAATTAAGGTTGATGCAGCCATGTTGAACGATTTTGATTAAAGGAGATAAGTTTTAGGAGGAGAGATGGAAGGAGAGAGGCTGCTGGAAGTACATAGGTGATTTAGGTAAGTTTAGTATACAGAGCCAGGGCTGCAAATTCAAAATGTGTTGCGGATCTTTTATTTCTAAAGAGGTTTGGTGTAAGGTTCAGTTCAAGGTTCGGGTTGAGGTTCGGTTTACAGTAAAATATAAGTTGGAATTCCGGAGGGTAAGTAGTCTACAACACAGTATCGCAGATATGAATAAGACTTCAATTTAAAAAAATTCTTTATACAGAAAAAATATCGCGGTATATGCCCTTCAAAGTATGCAATATTAATGCATATAAATAATTCAGAAAAATTCTGAATTCCGAAAACATTTCGACAGGTTTTTATCGCTCTCAACAAAATAAGAGTTTTTCAATAGTTTGTGGGGAGAATTTGGTAATATTTGGTCGACTGACACAAGCAAATGACATTATTTTTCGTATTTTTAGGGATAAATAAGCATCAAGTGGTCTCGCTTTTGATTTCTTATCTCCGGGTAGAATCGTTTTTTTTTTTTGTCACTCAGAAGAGATTTTAGTTATCCCCAGGATGATACGCTTTCGTATCGCCCAGACGATCCTTTTTTTGAATCTCCCAGAGGTAACGTTTTCTATCAGCTCAAAAGCGACACAAAATTGGCTAACTTCTTCCCAAAGGAATATGAGAATGCGATATCGCTAAGGTAAAACGAATCCTGTCTAAATTTGTATCACTGGGCGAGCCAACCAGCACGCACACACACTTGCAGTTCACTAAGGCACACATTAAATACATGCAAATGACATTTTCGGTAAAATTTTGCACAGCAAAATAAAAGAAACGAAAAATATTCCATACTTATGGACTTATTGTCAGGCATTGATGAATCTTGCCCTATGCTGCAGACCACTGAAGTTTATCAGAAATTTCGGCTCTTGGTGTATAACCTGCTCGTTTCAAGAATCGGATTCATTACATTTTAAAGATAAGGTTTAGGTTCAGAGTTATGAACCAAACCGGTTGAAAAGTGTTTCATGACCATAACTCAGAAATCATTTGTGTAGATTGTTAATAATAACAAGAAAGAAAGTCGGTCAAGCTCGACTATAACATACTCTGTACCAAGAAAATCTGTCTTTTGATCATAACTCGAAAACCGTTCATCCGATCTTCTTCATTCCTTTGGCGGATCGACAAGTTATCCTAATAACTAAATATGTTCAGAAGGAACAAGCCATCTATCTTCAAAACTGTGGGAGATATGACGTTTTTTCTAAATTGCGGGGGCGGCAGGGGGCGTGGCCAAAATTGAAAATAAACTTGATCTCACTGCAGACATAAGAAGCATATGTCCCATACATGTCAAGCCTCTATCTCTTACCATCTCTGAGATCTGTGCGTTCATACGGACAGACGGACATGGCTATATCGACTCGGCTGTTGATGCTGATCAAGAATATATGTATATACTTTATGGGGTCGGAGATGCTTCCTTCTGGATGTTACATACTTTTGCACAAACGTATAATACTCTATGTACCTACGGTACAGAGTATAAAAAGTAAGGTACTTTCCTGGTGCCGAACCAGCTGGACTGAACCGGTGCGAAATTGGTTCAGAGCCATAGCTCAGAGCTTATTTCAGCTAAGAACTTATGGCTTGGACATACAGAGTAAATTATTTTGCATGTTCCAGATTGGTTTCAAAGTGTTTCTGAGAAATACATCTTCAGTTATAAGAAATATTTCTTAGTTCCCATTATACTCAATGCCTTCTGGATTAAAGGGCAACAACCACACATCCCTCAAAGCAAGCACCGCTATTAGCCAGCCTTTTCCTCGTTTTATATTTAGCTTCAGTTTCATTTTTGTTGCTTTCCCTAAGTCCCTTTGGAACCTTTGGTTGAGAAATTTTCGAAGAATTTTCTACTTAATTTAAATTTATTTTTTACCACCGGAATTCTGGGAACATTTTATTTTAAGCCCTCTCTTTTCAAAACTCAAAGATTTCCGGGAATGTCAGTATTTATGCTTAATTACAACAGTTATGTGGAAAAGTCTCGCGAGTTCTATGTTTCGGTGGAAAAAAATTCCAGAATTTCTCTCGCACAGTTTTCACTGTTTTTCCCTCATGGTATGCATATCCATCGGTTGTACAAGTATGTGTTAGCAATTGTATATGTAAGCCCCAGAGTGCTCGCGTGTGTGTGTGTGTGTGTGTGCCTCGATGAGTGCTCCAGACTATTTACAATGGAAATGCAGTTTCTTTTGTTATAGGCAAAAAAAAAAATACCACTGGGGTACGAAAAAACAAATAGAATCCAAGCCACCAACCAACCCAGCCATTACCATACCACTTTTAATCTTTATTATCGATGACACAATGATTGCCGGCAACCATTTTTTTTATTTTTTTTCAAAATGGCGAATGTCCTCCACGATTTTGCAACTTTATTTTGTTGCACGCCGCCCGCCGCCCGCTGTGTTCTTGTTGTTGCTAAGCATGGCTGGCTGGCCGCGTAATTCAAGCGGAAAGCGTCGCCAGTGTCGACCATAAAAGCCAAGTGGGACAACACAAGCAACACAGAAAAAAATAAAAAAAAAAAAAAAAGGTCCGAGGGAAAATGGCGAACCTATTTTTTCAATGCGTCCTTCGTCCTTTTGTTGCCTGACGGCGACGGCGACGACGACGACGATGCCATGTCATAAAAACACATTCCCCTCTCCCCGGTTGTCTCTCCAGCTACTACTGCGTCGCGTCTGAATTTTCATTTATTTTTACTTTTTTTTTGTGCTTTCCTTCGCTTTTGGCCGACATAATTTGCTAACTGAAATGGAAAACATTTTCGACAGACAAGAGGCGGTTGTGGGTGGGTCGGAGTGGCGGATGCAGACACGCGCACAAATACACAGGCAAAGGAAAATAACTCACACAGACGGGCACAAAACGAGGCGGCAACAACAAACAGAAAAACAAGGCACACAGACAGGAAAAAGGATGTCGCCGACGTACAGAAAGAGAGCGCGTGGGCGAGCCTTCTCTCTGTGTGTGTGTGTGTGTTTGAAGTCCTTTTTAGTTGGCCCCATTGTCCTCCGCATTCATTCT
Organism: Lordiphosa andalusiaca; assembly: GCA_035044965.1. NCBI lineage: Eukaryota > Metazoa > Arthropoda > Insecta > Diptera > Drosophilidae > Lordiphosa > Lordiphosa andalusiaca. The sequence continues at coordinate 2,181,735 of JAWNNM010000660.1, forward strand.
TATCGATGGACAGAACTCGTTGGCCCTGTTACAGTTATGAACTGTGGCGGCCTTTCGTCCTTTTTTTCTGCCCATTAAAAGTAAATGTTTGTCATTGTTGTTGCTGTTGCTGTTGTGGTGGTACAGCCTGTGCGTCCTTCACCATTAAAGGAAAACTGCCACCATCATGCCGCTGCTGCTGCTGCTGCTGATGTCTGGGACAACAGTTCCTGCCACAATTTCCTTTTCATTTAATTTTTCTGTACCCCAAATGTCTAGCCTGAAACTCGGCTGCTTCTTCTTTGCAATATTTCTCAGAAATTACCTAAGCTGGCTGGGAGCTGCTGGGAGCCTTGTCTATCGCTTGTCTGAGCCACAAAACAAAACTCGTACAAGTTTCGCGTAAAATTAACAAACAAACTGCTAAATGTGTGTTAATTCAATTTCATTTGCATTAAATTTCGTAAAGGAAAACCAGTAAAGGAATTCAGTTGAAGATGTCCAGACAAAGGTAGAGAGAAAGGCAAGGACTGCCAGGATGTTTCATAAACGAAATAACTTATCTAACCATTTTGCCTGCTAAAAGTTTTATTTAGATTTCTTTTCCGAGCGATATACATATGTAACGAGAAAGCTAAGCTAACTTTGTCAGTGCCGAAGATTTTATACCCTTGCAAGTGCTCGCTTAAATATTTTCAAAAATGTATCTTTTTCCCATTTTCCGACCGATTGTTCGTAAGGGAACTATATGATATAGTCATCCGATTTTGCCAAAAATTTGTAAAATTATGTAAAAGCATGTGAAACAAACAAGTACAAAATTGCAGGATGCTACCATAAAAAAACAAAAAAGTTTTTCTAACTAAGACTGTTTTTCAGACCTATCTTCTGTATGGCAGCTATACCGTATAGTTGTCCGATTTTAAGAAAACTTGATAGAATTATAAAAAAACATAGAAAACTTAAGATTACAAAGTTTGGAGACGTTTCCATTGAAAAGAAAAAAGTTTTTTTTCACTAAAACTAGCTTTCCGACCGATTGTTCCTATGAGAGCTATGAGATATAGTCCTCCGATCCGGTTGGCTCCGCCATATTAGTAGTGTGCAGCAAAAAGAAAATTCTGTGCAAAATTTCAGCTCGATAGCTTTAAAACTGGGAGACTAGTTCGCGTTGAAACAGACAGACTCAGCTCGTCACCCTGATCAAGAATATATATAGTATATGGGGTCGGAAATGAATATTTTTATGCATTGCAAACTTCTGGGCAAAATTATAATACCCTTTGTGAGGGTATAAAAACGGATGTCGACGTGCTACAAACTTAGACCGACTGGTTATTTCCTTCTGTGGCTTGGTACGTAATTGCAGAGCGAAGGTTAAGGCTAAAAGAAAAACCGTAAAATTCGCAACAGGTGGCATTTCCATCTTTCAGTTGAAGACTTTCACATAATTCTATTCGAGTATATTGATTCCCTTTCAATAGCGTTTTTACGTTTTCGCATTGCATTCTGAGAACGCCGACCAATGTTGCCAAATCCTCTGCCTCCTCCTCTTCTAATCAATAATTTACCCTTGAAATATTCAAAATAAGGAGAGTCAGCGAACGAATAAGATGCAATTGAAAATTGTATAACAGGAGAATCAAAAAAAAACTGATAAAAAATATATATATGCTGAGCTGTCAAATGGAGTGACCGCCTACTGCGCCACTTGCTGAAAACTGTACTAAAAGTCAATCTTATTTACCAAAATGACTGCAAAATCTCATTTAGCAATGAAGCTTCCGTTAATCCAGCAAATCAACCCAAATACTGTTTGCAAATTATATTTATCCCTTATGTTCAGTGCTCAAAAGTCGACAAACGATCACTAGAAAGAACGATCTAACATGAAAAGATTTCCGCATCAATCATTGTCGATTTGGTGGCATTTTGCACTCTATGGCGTTATTAATAGTCAATATTGTCGCTCAAAAGAAGCATCAATCACCACTACATGATCAAAAAGTATCTTCTTATGCCTTCATTTGGTCAATGTTTCTTTAGAGAAGGTAAAACACAGTCGATGGGAATCGATAAGGGCGGATGTTATCTCATTAAGTCTGCCCTCAAATGTGTGAAAAAAGGACTGGACTGCAAATTGAACAATGCGGTTTCAGTAACGATAAAAAATAATGACCACCCAGATCTTCAGATTTGAACCCTCCGGATATGTTTTTGTGTAAACCGCACACCATTGACAAGCTCAAGGCTTTGGAAATGATCAAAAAAGTGATGAAAAACGCAGAAAAACTGGCCATATAGTACGAGTTGTTCAAGAAGGCTGGCCACTTGACTGATGTTGAGGTTTTAAAACCCTCTAAATATATATAAAATATAAACAATCTAGCCTGACTTAGTGTTTGTCTACTTATATTATTTTATATTTTGTATGTTACATAAATCTGGAAATGTCATAAATGCTATATGTAGCATGTTCCCGAGTTGGGAAAACAATATTTAATGTGATGAACTCCCGTTTGTGTTATTTTTTGTGTGCTTGTCTTGTGACATCGCATCATTTCTTGGGGTGCTCTCACAAAGCCGCGTCTTTGGACAAAAGGGGCGTCTCATGGGGCAGTTGGGACAAGGTACTTCCGTTTAAATAAAGTCACATTTTACCATCAAATGTCACCCCTTCTCCCTTGCTGTTACCAAATAAGTCATATCAAATTCTGATTTGCTATATTCCTAACTGGCAACCAATAAAGACAATCCAAGTAAACTTAAATTTTCCGAAAACTCTAGTATTTTCCACACAATGTCATCAGCAAAATTTCCCAAACTATGAAGAATATGTCACACCCCATTCTCCCATTTATAATCATAAATTATTAACAGACTTTTGGGGGTGGTGTCAACTCAATTTGTTGGCTCATTTGTCCTTGGCCAGGTCACGCACAAGGCAATGCGCGACTGTGGCCGCTAAGCCGCGCCCCGGCACACAATTGCTCCGGCTCTTGCTCTTGCCCAAGTGGAGCAGCCAGAGTTGGCTGGCTCCAATGGTCAATGCCTATCAATTTGTGAAAATCATTTCCGCAATTTTATTGCCTCGTGCCAAAAAATAGAAAAAAAAAAAAGAAAATAAAACCAAAAACCAGGAACGTGGGCGGTAAAAAAGAAATTAGGCTCCGGTTTTATATTGAAGGGGGCGTTGCTTTTTTTTGGCCATAACTCTTTTGGCCAAGCTGCCACTGCAGCGGCAGCGGCAGCGGCAGCTGCTGTGGATGGATTCTCCTCCGGTGGATGTCTAAATTCCATGGCCAGGTCAAGTTTGGCCTTTTAACTGGGTTGAACACGAGGCTAGAAGCAGAGACTTTTTTGTGGTAATAACTTGTTTTTGTTGCTTTGCTGCCTGCCAAATGGATTTTTGCATTACAATGTCAGATTAATCAAAACGAGCGAACAACAAGCAAAAAAAAAAAAAAAAAACAGAAAAAAACGTTAGAGAAAACCGACAATTGTTTGGGGCAAGGTGGTGGAGCGGGGGCCGCTGGAGGGAGGCGTGGTGCTTACTGCGCTTCACAAGAAATACGAATGCATAAAATTTTATGTTTTTCTGCTACTTGATGGCAACGACGACGGTGGCAACAAGTGGGCCAAGCCACCAACCGACAACAGCCACAAACTGCAGCCATGGCCACAACCGCAGCAGATGATTATCGGCTCCAACAGCAACAACAACAACAGCAGCAGCAACAACAACAACAGCAACTGCCACTGCATTAGTTTTTATTGAGGCAGTTGGCTTGAGCTCTCTGGCAGACAAAGCGGCACTAGCAATAAGCAAGAACAACTGCCACAGCAACATTTTCATTACCATTCATCACCTGACGACGACGACGACAGTTGGAACGGTTGGCGGAGTGAAAACCTTGTGCCGAAGACAACCAAAGACCTCGACTTCCTTTGGGTCGCCTATCGCTGCTGCTGCTGTTGCTGCTGTTGCTGCTGTTGCTGCTGCCGTTGCTGCTGTTGACGGACACAGACCTTGTTTTCCTCTATATTGTGTCTATGACTTTGTGCCCGTCGGCCATGGAAGTCGCTTGTTTAAGTTTATGTTTATGCTCTGTCAAAGGGATTTAAGGGTATTAGCCGTTTGGATTAGGTTATAAAGTTTTAAAGAGGAAACCGACTTAGGTACGTTAAAAAAAAAAGGTATGAGTTATGGTTTAGTAAATGCTTTTAGGAAGCGATCAACTGTAGCTTACAGGATCTCTTCCATTTACCCCAGAAATAGAAAGCTAACATTTTGAACAATATATTTTTAAATTAAGTTGTAGAAGAGCTCAAATTTACATTACGACATTACGAACGTTAAGGAAAAGTGACCTTATATTTAGGTGACTGTTTCCTCAAAACTGAAAATCGTGTCAGTTTATATGACACGGTTCTTAAGGGTAACTTAACGCTAGATTTATAATGGCGGACAACCTTAAGACGCCATGTCATTCAGTGTTCAATTACTGAAGGAATCGAGGTAGAATATCAGTAAGAAGAGCTAAAGTACAAAATAAGAAAGAAAAAAAGAAGAACTATAGCCCTAACACAACCACTCCTATACAAGGTATTTGCATCCTTAGTTAATATTTACTAATTTTTAGCTATATTCGAACTTTCTTTTAGATATAAAGTTCTTAGCTTTAAGCAAAATCGTTGGAAGAGTCAAGAGATCTTGGATTTAACTCATGTAGGGCTCTTGATTGTGGTGAGCTGTACAGGTTTTTCAAGCATCTAATTGAAAGTATCGAATGTACCAAAATGATAAATAAAACGAGAAAGCAAAGCCGAAGTTTTTATACACTTGCAAGTGCTTGCTTAAATATTTTCAAAAAATACTCTTTTTTTTTTAATTTTTCGACCGATTGTTCCTATGGGAGCTCTATGATATAGTCATCCGATTTGGCCAAAAATTCGTAAAATTATGTGAAAGCATGTGAAACAAACAAATTTAAAATTGCAGGATGCTACCATTAAAAACAAAAAAGTTTTTCTAACTAAGACTGCTTTTCACACCTATCTTTTGTATGACAGCTATACCATATAGTTGTCCAATTTTCATCAAACTTGGCAGGACTATAGAAAAGCAAAGAAAACCTACGACTACAAAGTTTGGAGAGGTTTCCATTGAAAAGAAAAAAGTTTTTCTCACTAAAACTAGTTTTCCGACCGATTGTTCCTATGGGAGCCATGAGATATAGTCTTCCGATACGGTGGGTTCCGACATATTAGTAAAGTGCAAAAAAAAAAAGAAGACTGCTAAATTTCAGCTCGATAGCTTCAAAACTGAGAGACTAGTTTGCGTAGAAACAGACAGACAGACGTACAGACGAACGGACAAAGCACAATCGACTCAGCTCGTCACCCTGATCTGGAATATGTATAGTTTATGGGGTCGGAAATGAATATTTCTATGCGTTGCAAGCTTCTGGGCAAAATTATAATACCCTTTGCAAGGGTATAAAAATATATCAAATTTAAACTAAATTGTATCAGGTTGATATTTTTTTGTTTTCATTTCTAAGCGTCATTTGTATTAAGCTGTGCAGGTTTTCCAAGTGTCAAGTTGAGATTTTGGAGAGTATTAAAATTATATTTCAAGGATAACAAATTGATATTGAATTGTATTAAGCTGATATTTTGTTGTGTTAATTGTATAGCATTATTTGAGCATCATAGTGAGCTGTACAGGCTGTACAGGTTTTCCAAGTAATTTCGAAATTATTAAAATGATATTTCAAGCATTTCCAATTAATACTGAACTGTATCAGATTGATATTTTTTGTATTATTTTGATATTAGGTTTTACCAATTTGATATTTCAATGGACAACCTTTTAGTTTCGCATTATACACTAGATTAGATCAATTCTTACAGCATTCTTATAAAATTGTACCATAAAAAACCTGATATTTTGAGTTTTGGAACTAACATCTATGGACTTAAGGAATGTTTAGTGTCAAAAAAAATACTATTTCGTGTCAAATTTAAATTTTAAGACCAAATTAATAGCCAAACTTTGATCCAACAATTTCTAGTATTATTTTTAAGCCTATTTTTAATTTCAATTAAGGAAAATCTGTATCAAACTGATAATAAAACAATTTTTTGGGGGTTACAAGACAAAGAGAAAGTCCTTTCTGGCCTTACATTTTCCTCGTGCCTCATCAAATACTAGTGAGAATGAAGCAAAGTCATCAAAATATTACCCCACAATTCCAAAGAAACAACAAAATGTTATCTAAATTATGCACTTAAACTTGACGAAAAGTTTTCGCTTTAAGCTAAAGTCTAAGCTTTAATGTGATTTTGCCCAGGCAAAGGCAGGCGGGCGGACACGACATCAGCGACAAGCATGTCTGCCAAAATGCCCGACCCCCTGGTTCCGCCCCCACGACCAGGCCCAGCGAGGGACGACGACGTCGACTCCGACGACATAAACTTGGAATGTTGAATGTGCCCCAAACTTTTGCTGACATGACTGTCACTAATGCCAAACACGCGCCACAGTTTCAGACACAGACGCACACATTTGGCACAGAAAAGCACACAACGACTTTTTACATAGTATAAAACTGTGTCGCACTCACACACACACACACAGAGAGAAGTAACGGAAGCCTGGGCGAGGCAAGTTGCCGTCTAGTAATGCTGGCAGACAGTAGTATACATATATATATATATATATATGTGTGTCTATATGTACTCGGTGTATACAATGTATAGAGAAGGCGCCGCCTATGTACGACCGACATACGAAGCGCAAAGTTCTCCTTGTCGAAAAAGGAAAAAAAAAAACAGAAAAAACAATTTCCCTTTACGAGTCGTCGTCGCCGCCGTCGTCGTCGTCTCGGCAGACGCTGCCCAGCCACCCAATTAAGCCGTAAGTTTGAAGCCCAGCCACCCAATTTCCCCACCCACCCCCTTCTGTGTGACTGTGTGTGTGTGTGTGTGCCGTGCCACCACAACCTACAGCAACAAAATTTGTCTGAGGGCGAGCCAGCAATATTTCGAGTGCTCTCTCTCTCTCTCTCTCTCTTTCGCTCCTACACAAACACACAGACGCCTGGGCAGACACAAACTGACAGCAACAACAACAAAGTTTGCTCGAAAGTTTTCGACTTCCTCTCGCTTTCCCTCCCCCTCCCCATGGTGGGGTGGCAAGCAGCAACGCCCTTTTGTCTTACGACATCGATGTTTGTCTCCATCGTAATTTTTCCTTATCGGCGGCTGCTTCTTTTCTCGTGTGTCTCAAGGGTGTTTTACTTTTTATGCTTGTGCTTCTTCTTATTGCCTACATTTTTTAATATCTTTGCCCCAGTGCCCCAAGCAGCGCAGCAATAAGCTTAGCAACAGCTTCGCCCCATCAATATTGAATTTTATTGATTTAAGATATTGAATATTGCATAAAATGAGAAGTCAAACTCGACAGACAGAAATTAAAGAAATTGAACACTTGTTGCCCACACACACACACACTCAGACGCACAGGTGTCAAAAAGTAAAACTTGTTGGTCATGTTTGGCACAGACGAAAATCAAATTGAAATCATTCGAAATGCCAATTGATCAACAAAAAAATAAAAGAAAAAGTTAACTACTCATGAAACTGCTCTAATTGCTTGTAATCTGTTTGAAATGTGCTTCGTGTTTTGTGTGGGCGTCTTTGTTTGATGCTGTTGTAGCGTTGGAGCATAACCATTTGGTAACCGGCTTGGTAAATTGGGAGTTATTTATCTAACTGATGATTCATGGGTGCAAAACTGTACGAGATATGGGATTGGGGTTTGATTCAATGGTTCACAAATATTGCAAATATTGGTTGGCAAACGAATCTCGAATGAGAGAGAGAGAGAGAGAGGTTTACGATTAGAAAAGATAACAATTACACTTACACTTGAAGGAAGAACCAAGGGTGTCAATAGCTGTCCTTCGGTCTCTCGGTTTGAAAAAAAAACCAATCGCAGAGATGGTAAGAAACGACATAAGGTCATATCTCCCACAGTTTTGTAGAAACAAGTTTCGTGCCATTTACGCATGTCTAGAACCTCAATCTCGAAATACTTGAACTTAGACTCCTTCGGGATTTAAGTAATTAAGTATGGAATATAATGAAATTCTGGAAGTAATGATTACATAACAGCTCTGGTATTGGGTACAAAATGGACTTCAAATGACAGTTTAATAAAGGAAACTACAGAAAAGTGAAGGATTTTATCAAATTTCCAAGTTGCTTGAACACCTTTCATATGGTAGACTTCGGACTGTACAGTAATGCCCCTTGGTTCTTTTCACCATACTTTGATTCTAACAGATAGAGAACAAAGTGGATAAAGCTTTGACTTAGAACTATTAAGACCTGAAAGTAGATTCCAAAAGGCTTAAAAATGGGGGGTGTCCCAGAAATCTCTAGAGAATTTCGTGTAAACGCTTTCATTTCGAGCTACAACTGCTTGTGTTTATATGTGAAATGTCTCCAAAATGCTGGACTACTAGATTAGATGGCAAAATTTGAGAGATTTGAAACCGACTGTTCAAGGCCAAGTAGGTTTGATGCGTACGGGTTTCCTTTTTGTATTATCTAGTAGCCTGCCGCGTAGCTGTCACTTTACATCTAAAGTTCTCCGAAAATCTCTAGTTTTCTGGGACACCCCCATTTGTAAACCTTTTGGATTATACTTTAAGGTCCTAATAGTTCTAAGTCAAAGCTTTTCCACTTTGTTCACTCTCTGTTAGAATCAAAGAAAGCTGAAGAGAGCCAAAGGGCAATTCTAAGATCGCATTACTGTGCTTTCAGAAATCTATCATCGCTCCATAAGAAAAGTGTTAAAGCAAATTGGTAATTTTATCAAATCCTTCACTTTTCTGTAGTTTCCTTTATAAAACTGTTATTTAAAGTCTATTTTGTACCCAATATCAGAGCTGTAATGTAATCATTACTTCCAGAATTTCATTAATTACTTCCAGTATATCATTACTTTCCGAATTTAATTATTTTTCATTACAATCATGTCGATTATTCAGCTAATGAAAAAATTAAACTAATCATACTTGTAACTTGGAATTACGATTATTCCATAATTATTTCCAAATGTAATTACTTTTACAATTACTTGAATACAAATATATATATATATATATTGAATATATTTATACCTGTAAAGGGGGATTATTTTAAATAATTTTGCTTAAGTAGTTGAATTATTCAAGTAATTGTAGTTCAAAAACAACGATTATTCAGCAACCAAGTTTGGAAAAACCTCCAGTTTAATTGTTTGTTGATGAAGTTAATTTAAAATTAAACTTAGATAAGAGCAATTGCGGCTTTAATGCAGTTGGTCTGAGTTATCTAAGATCGTTAATCAAGGAAGCAGCATTTTATATGATGTCACAAGATGCAATTTCACTTAGGATGAAGTCTGTCGTCTTTTATTATTTATCTATTTAAGCCCAGCGCTGCAAGTAAAGCTCTAGTCACATTATACTATTACAATGAATATGAAGATATATAAAATGAAAGAAATAATCATAAGAAATTAGCCATTTACAAGACATTTTTACGATGTCTGAATATAATTAGTTTTAATTTATGTGTGTATTTTATATAATTTTAATTAAAAAGCTATTTAACACCAAGAATTTATTTTGCAAGTGATTTTTTAGATGAGCATTAAACTGCGGGATACTTTTAATGTTTATAAATTTATAAGGTAGGTCAGACTCGCCTGTGGTCTGACCTACCTGTATTAATAAAGAACTGCCTCTCAGAGATTAACATTATAGTTCTCGAACTTATCTAGTTAAGTGTTCTTTGTGAGAAAGCAGGTCTTAGTTCTTAATACAGGTAAGTATCAGGTTTCCTGTGTAATTATAATTTGGTGAGGAAATGTAATTGTCCTAAGATCAATCCAATCCAAATCCAAATCCAATTGAATTCATTTATTTAAGTTATTTTGAAAGTAATTGCATTTATGTATTGAATTAATTGTTAAAGTAATTAAATTTTTGATTTGTTTACGTAATTGTAAAAGTAATTAAATTTTGCAAGAATCACTTAATAATCACAAAAAATCGCAAGCTCAACTAACAATTACGATTACTAAAAAATTGTTATCAAGAATTGAAAAATTGTAATGGTAATGGTAATTGTAGCTTACTGCTTTATTCAATGTAGGTAGTAGGTTTTTACTTGAACTAAGAACGCCCAGTTTGTTTTACTAAAAGTTTCTGATTAAGGATCCTGTTCCTGTGTTCCCATTTCTATAATATTAACTTAGGTTTTTCGATTTTAGAATGTATCGTACTTAATTTAAGTACTTTCTAACAAATACTTCATATTTTAAGTACAAGTCGGTATGATTTCAAACCAAATCTAACTCTGTAAAATGATTTTTTTGTCTGAATGTAAGTTGATTTGAGCGAGTCATGCACAAAAAACTTTTACGAGAACACTTTGACTAAAATCAAACCAGTTCGCTAACCCTCATTCAAATTATAAGAGATATCAGATTTACAATAATATAATACACATTTTAAGCATCTTCAAGCTCAAATCACCAAAATGTATCTATGTGATGGACCATTTCGTAAAACAGATTTCCATTCATCACACGAAAATCATTTAGAGACCTTCTTAAACAATTTTTTTATAAGTGTACCCACACTTCGTCGTACTGAATTTGTTTTCCCCCTTCATTTTGTTCCATCTTGTTATAGTTCGCTTTGTTGCAAAACCGCAATCTACTTACGCGTGACAGTTAGGAGGCCCTTAATAAATAATAAATATGGAACTCACCTGCAAAGAGAAGAGAAACAGAGAGAGAGAAAAATGTATTAAATAGACATCAATAATCAAACTGTGGCTTTTTTTTTTTAGAGAAACAATTTTAATTGCGGCACTGATGGCAATTAATTTGTCAATAAAGTACATTTGGCTTTTAAGAAAAGAGATGCAAAATGTATACAAAAATTGCATTAGACCAAGCAATGGATGTAGAAGGGGAGGGTGGTGGGTGGGCGTCGGCAGGCTGCCACGTTTGAATTTTGCCAGAGATTTATGTATGTGCCACTGCAAGCCAAAATATATTTGCGTCTTCCCCCATAATCCAACCAGACTCGTGGCCTGGCAATTATTTTCAATTTCAGTTGCAATTTCAGATGAATTTTTTTTTTTTTTGCCCCCTCCCCCCTTTGACGTTGGCGTTGATTTTGCTAAAAGTGTTTGCCTAAATGTTTATGAGCAGCCCTCCTAATGCAAATGCAAGAATTTTGTGTGCCAAATGAGAGGAGTCAAAATGAGATTTGAGCAAATGATGTTAAAGAGTTTCCATTTACATTAAGCTTAGCAAAGTTTTGGTTAAGTACAGAAAAAATAACATTATTTAATGTGGAAACGGTTAAAGTTTTAAGTTTTTGTTTGAAAAAGTTTTTAATGCATAAATACACTTTTTAGAGTATTTATTTGCAATTTAATGATTCCACAGTCACGGTAAATAACTGAGCTACCACAGAGTCTGTTACCAGAATCGTTGTATTTATACTCAATTTTAAAAGAAAGTCAAAATATACTGCATTTTAGCGTTTTAATGATTCGTCAGTCACGGTTAATAGGTTTAAAATAACAGAGCTGACCACAGATTTAGCTACTACAACTTCGTTACTTAAAATTATATTTAACTGAATTTTTATAGAAGCATAGAAGTTTTTTTTTCTTAATTTAATGATCCGTCAGTTACGGTAATTTGATTTAATTTCAAAGCTTTTACAGAATCCTTCCTTAAACCGATTTATTTATACTAAAATTTAATGAAAGGGCAAATAAGTTTACTTATTCATGTTCTAATGATTCATCAGTTACGGCTGATTGATAATAAAGATCAGAAATCGTTAATACATTTTTTTGTGCCCTCTTATTTAACAAAATTTTTCATGGAAGGACATAAATTGTATTTTTTTTTTTTTAAATTTAATGATTCGTCAGTCACCGTAAATTGGTTTGAAATAACTGAGCTACCACAGAGTCCCTACTTAAATCGATTTATTTATACTAAACTTTATTAAAGGGGCAAATAAGTATACTTTTTCTGCTTTTAATGATTCGTCAGTCACGGCTAATTATTTTAAAATAACAGAGCATACCACAGAATCCGGAGCTACAATTGTTTTAAGCTTAGCGTCCTTGACTTCAAATCATATTTAACTAAATTTCAATAAAAGAGTATTTTTCTGGGAAATTTAATGATCTGTCAGTCACGGTAGAATGAGAAAAATCGATAGAACTACTCCATTTTGGAGTAAGAAACACTTCTTACGGATTTTGAGCATTTATGCATAGAATAGTCGTGAGTCGTTCTCAATCGTTCATTGAGTACCTTTTTAAACTAAACCACATCCTAACCTTCTATTTTCGTCTTCAAAAACAAGTTGTAGAAATTCCTTTTTCAATATTTTTACCCTAAAACAATATTAATAAGTGTTGAAATCAAAGTTAAATCCATTTAATCATCCTACTCAAATCTTTTCTGTGCATTTTACGTCTCCACCATTTCAAAAGAGCTAAGAAAATAAAAACATTCTGAGCAAGTTTATGCTAAAATGTAGCGTACTTTTAAATGAAAGTGACAAATTGGCTAGAAATGAAAAGGCAATCCATGTCTGCCATGCCAGAGAGCAATGCTAGGTTACAATATTGCGGTCTCATTACAATAAATTACGCCAACAAGCTGGGGGGAAAAACAACAACATGGCCAACACAGCAGCCTCTTTGCACGACGCTGTAATTAAAAGCCGTTTCGAGGAGAATTGTCTTTGATGTGGTGGTGGTGCTGCTGCTGCCTGGGCAACCCCACAACTCGTGCCCGAGGTGCCCCCATGTTGTTCATAATTAGCGCATTTTGCATTAGTCAGCGACAAACTTACACCTGTCGCTCTTTTCTTTTCCAATTTTTTCTCATGTTTTGCTTTCCTTTTGCTCGCTGGTGATTTATTGTTATACTTCCTTGGACTAAACTTGGGAGGGGGGATGGAAGTAACCCGAGACTTTGTGAAAATTATGTTTGCACTTTGAGATTGTAAATCAAAACTGTATTTTTATGGCGATTAAGATGTCCTGGTTTTTTTTTTCTTTATTTCAGTATTTTTTTGGAGCAATTAGCTGGCCACCAACCAAGTGACTAATGCCTAGCAAAAAGAGAGATCCCCTCCCAGACTGCTGGCGGCCTCAGGCGACACGCAATAAATTAGCGTAAATTTACAACATTTGCTAAATTAAAAACGGCCAGGCGAAAGGAGAAGCATGCGGATGATGATGATGATGATGATGATGATGATGCACATACAAATTTAGCCACATTAGAACAGAAAAGAGGCCCATACAAAGGGTCCCCCCAGATTTTTATGCCTTCATTTCTTCTCTTTGCAACTGTTTGCTCGTTTATCGTTGCTGTCAGTCAGCTCAAAGGGGGCAATTAACGCTCACCCAGCTACAACAACGAGGGGTCGCGCGAAAATAGTGCCGGAATAGACGTCGCCCATATTCCTACACACTGGCGACATATTGGCGACGCCATTTTGACGCCGACGTTGTCATCGCACGCAAAGGACAACACTGTCCGACCCGACCCGACCGCCGGGCGACACAAACAATAGCTGACGCCGCTCCAATCTTCGCCACCCGCCCCGCCCACCCCGCAATTCCCTTGCGGAGCTACAAATGCCGTAGTCTGTCGCTTTATATATACTATATATATATATATTTTTTTTTATTTCATTGAATTTATTGTGTTAATTTATTGTGTTTGCTTGTGATGTGCGCGCGATTTGCATATTATTGCATCTATTTGCACAATTTATGTGCCCCTCGGACTGCTTCCTTCCTTCACAATGTGGCACAATGTTTTTAACCTTGTTCTTTATATTCCATTGATTATGGAGCAGATATCCATTGAATAGGATGCGTTGTTTTATACGAGGAAATCAAAATGATGGCATTTGTATTAAGAGTGTGGGGTTGTGATTGAGATAAGTTGCTGGAAATCAATCATATATATTTAAAGCTCAGCATCACTTTGTGAAGAAAATATGATCGATTGTAAATCACACTTGGTCATACGCTTCAAATATATTCGAAAACTCACTAAAAAAATTGTTTATCCTAAGCCAAAAGCTAAATGGAATCCATATTAGCAAAGGACGAATGAAAGAAGTCATTTCTTAAAGAAATCTATATGGGATATGACCCGAAATGAAGTCCAATTCGCTGCACAAAGCCATCTTAGGTCCCAAAAATTTGACTCATAATTCTGTCGAGAATCAGTGCATAGCATCACATCTGCCTTATTTCTGCAAAGACCAGCGCTTGACAGAGTTTTGTGCCACCAGGAAACTATATTCACACAATGCACAACTTACTCAGCAATGGGTCGGGAATCTAAAAGACTAACCGTTTACGATCCAAACCCATCAAATTTCGCTCCTACACCCCTTTTTCGGAGTTTTTCATCGAGAGAAGAGTAAAATCTGTGCCCTTCGGGATCAAATTCCCTAAAAAATGGGAGGAGATATAAACAGTCTTTCAGACTCCCTTTTCAAAGAACGCTTATCCTAAAGATCTAAAACGTGCATTAGGCTTTCGTTCAGTTTCAACCAAAGTGGATGAAAATGCCCGGAAAAGTCTGTATAGGGAAAAAAGTTACTGAAACTGGGTCACAGAGCGGGAAAATTCCGGAAAATTCTGTTGGCAAAACACTACTTCTCATACGATTAACTTAAAAATCGGTTTGTAAACATATTTTGCAAAAGTAATTTGCGATATGATGTTTCGGTGTTAGAAACTCCGACCCCAGGTCTGAAAAATTCCATAAAATTTACTTTGCTAACCCTTTTTTTCACCTGATTGATTTGAAACTCGGTTTGTAAGTCTAGTATGCGATCTAATTTGTTGTAACGATTTCCGTTGATGGAAATACTGACCACAGTGGGAGAAAATGTCGGAAAATTCTGTTTCCAAGACACTATTTCTTATCCAATTGACTTGAAACAGGGAGAAATAATTTGTGAACTGATTTTCCAAAGTTTTAAAATCCGACCCCAGGTCTGATTAATTCTCTAAAAAAAACTCTATTTTTCATCCCATGGATTAGAAACTCGGCTTGTGTGTATATTTTTTGAAATAATTTGTAATATGATGTTCCGGTGTTGGAAAATCGGACCCCCGGGATGAAAAATGCCGGCTAATTTGCTTGTCAAGACAATAAATTGATTGGAATCTGGACTTGTGATTGAAAATTCGGTATGTAAGTATAGTATGGGAAATGCTTTGTAATTATATATTTCGTTGGTGGAAATTGCGGGAAAATTTCGGAAAATTGTGTATGCCGAATATGTATTTTGCATCCCATGGATTTCAAATTTGATTTGAATAGATAGAATGCGAAATAAAGTGTGATATGATATTCTGATGGTGGAAAATACGGCCCCAGATGTGAAAAATTCTGTGGCATTCAATTATTTTTCATCCGCTTAACTTCAAACCTCGGATCGTGTGGAAAAATTATGAAATAATTTGTGATATAATTTTTTTATGTCGGAAAATCCAGCCCTAGGGTGGGAAAATTCCGGAAAATTCTTCACTTTAAAAAGTATTTTTAGTCCGATTGTCTTGAAATTCGGTTCAAAATTTATGATTTGATTTTTCAAAATATAAAAATACCTCCCCAGTTTGGGAAAATCGCGGAAAATTCAGCAAAACTTTAAACTGTTTTTCATTTAATTGATTCAAAACTCGTTTTGTAAGCAAAACAGGCGAAATATAGTTTGTGATATGATTTTCCAATACTAGAAATTTGACAGCAGGGTGGGAAAATTCCAGAAAATTCTTCACTCAATAATTTTTTTTTTTAAAAACCAAGAAAAAGGCGCTTAATCCCAACTGTAGTGTAATATTGTACCAACAATGCCGCTACAGTATCAGCAGAGAGCAATGCTACCGCTTAAAACTTTCTTTTGCTTATAGTTCGACTATGGGCGGATCGATAAACAATGCTAAATACTTAATATGTTTAGAAAATTCGAAGCTTTTCATTAACATGAACGACAGTCGAGCTATGAGCAAAAGAAAGTTCACTATCGCACCAAATTTCCATTGAGCTGGTGCAGAGTATATTACAGTCGGACCTGAGCGACTTTCTTAACTTGTTTTAAAACGAATTTCCCAGCTCTCTACTCAAGCAATTGTCACAGAGCTTTTCCAGCTGCGGCAAACCACTCCCCCTCCACCGTCCCACTTTTCATTTGCCTGCAATTGATGGTCGCTTTCCTACGCTTAACCACAAAGTACCGTTACATTTATGCGATTAATTTAAATTAATGCATCGTCTGCTGATGTCAGCAAAGTTGCCATCATCTTCGTCATAATTGTTCCTTCAGCGGTTTGACAAAACGATGCAAAAAAAAAAAAACAAAAAACAAAGAAAGAAAAACAAAAATTGTGAAAAAAAACCGCCAAGAAGATGAAGAACGACTAAAACAACAAACAAAATGTCTAATGAAAAGCGGTGCAAAAAAAAAAAAAGATTCCAATTAGCAAGTGCAGAGAAGAGCAAATTGGAAAAACTGACAAGGAAAAATTCTTTACGCCACTTGAAAAACAACAAACAAATAAATATGTAGCGTATTTGTTTCTAGTGCCGAGCGTTGAAATGAAATATTAATTAGCGTCCAAGTCAAATGAAAATGCAAAAGGGCTAAAAATAGACGCTCTTAATGCATTCTGACAGAATGGAAAAACCAACCCACCCAAAAACCAAAAAAAAAAAAAACACAAAATGCACAACATGTTAATCTTGCCAACAACTGAAGCCCGCAGCAATTAAGGACATCAGCATCAGGGATGCGAAAGGCATGCGGCTGGCATGCCCCAAAGATAAATGCACCCAAACTGACAGGGGGCCAAGCGGAAGGTAGAAAAATCTGTGCCATACTTTTCACAATGGACTGGAGCCAGGCGGCAGGCGGCAGGATATGGGCTTGGCGTCGATGGCGTCGTCGCCACAAACTGGGTCAAAATTATAAGCACGTTATCATGCAAATGGCACAGGGACACGAGAGACAGAGATGTATTTTAAGCGGGGAGTGGACTGGATGACACACAGCAACATGGCTCTAGACTAGGGCAGACAACAACAACAACAACAATAACAGCAACTTGGCATAGAAATTATCCTGGCCAGCGAGCACGAAAAATGGGTGAGGAAAATGGTTGTTCATGTGGCTGCTGCTACACAACACGAAATATTTCGGACAACCAAACTTGGGTTGGGGCAAACACAAGAGCTTAAGTTTGACTTCCAGAGAAGGTACGTTTGGAATAATCATACAAATGAACTGGCTTAAGTGGAGGAGACATGTGTGGTTTTTACCATTTAAGGGTACGAAATTCAATGGGTTCAGATTGTCTGCAGACTGTTATAAAACCACGCAAAAGTAGACAAGTTATCGTAGCAGTATTGTTAGATGACTAAGAGAGTTTGAGAACAATCAGTACTTGGATTAAAGTTTAAAGCATTCTCAAGTACAAAAAGCCTGAAAATGTTATTGAAATGGGAACAAACAATTTTAAATCAAGAATATTTCGTAATTACAACAAGTAGCAAAATTGTAGAATGGAAAAGGCCAAGTATTTTAACACAAGTTTGTTGCTGAAATTCCCAACTGGTTCTAACACTTTCTTTGTGAGGCGATGGTAGATTTCTGACCTACTGTAAAACCTTCATGCAGCATCATTCCTCTGAATTGAATTGAATTGAATCTTATTGCAAGAACAAATTTGCGAGTAGCTTTGGAATCTTATGAGCTTACACCTAGAACATCTCAGAACCTTTATTTGCTGTCTTTAGAATTAAGAAATCTTTAAAGAAGAATATTTTGACATATTTTAAGAATGAAAATTCTTGAAAAATGAGGCAAACAGGATTGACATGACCTGAAGATTAAAGAATCCATACCCGAATCTATCGACAATTAAGTATTTTTGGTATGAGACTTCTACTGACATAAGAATTTGTTACTTTAATCAAGTATTAGGTATTTGAATCAAGTAACAAATTTCCTGAATATTTTTCTTAGTGTATGTAGAGTTGCGTGTTTGATCAATTCAACGCCTGACGGAAAATCGAACAAATCCAGGGCAGAAGTCAAGTGAAAAACCAAAGAATAAGCTTTTAGAAAGGTCTAAGGAAGAATCTTAGCTTACAAACTAAATTAAAAGAAAACTGAGGATAATTTTGGTAAAGAGACGGCAGATAAACTTGGAGAAGAGACAGCTAGAGGATGAGAAAGCTAGAGGAAAACTCAAAGAGCAGCTTTTGAAATGCCCTTCAGAAAGGCATGTAAAAATATACGGAGATCGACCTTTTGATGGAAATTGGATAATACATGCTGATAGACAATTAGCTAGGTGCGATGATGAAGCAGCAGCAGGGTCCACTTATAAATTAAAAAGCAAGACCAGGTCATACCTCAAAACCAGACAAATGATAGAGCAGGCGAGCAATCGACGTCAGCAAAGAGCATACCAAAAAGCTGCTAAGACTGCGAAACAGTCTTAAATGCGATGAACAAGTTATACGACAGGCTACGTTAAGATCAGCAAAAACGACGGCAGCAAATTAGAAAGAATCTTAGTCGTGGATAGGCAGGCAGGCCAGCTTCAGATCAGTGGAGAAGGCGTAGCAGGCGATTAATCGACGCCAGCAATTTGCTATAAACATTGCATTCCAGAGCGGTATTAAGACTGACCAACAGTCTTAATCGCGGACCGATTAATATCTGCAATTGCACCGAAACAGACAAGCAATCGACGACAGCAATATTCCGTGTAAAGCACATTCCAGATAGCTACAGCGACTGACCAACAGTCTCAATCGAAGTGAGATAGGCCAGGTTAAGAGCTGCAGAATCACTGAAACAGCCAACAAATTGCTATAAACATCGGCATCCCTGACATATACTGCGACTGACTTACAATTTCAATCGCAGTGAGATAGGTCAGGTTAATAGCGGCAGAAACACTGGAGCAGGCGAGTAATCGACACCAGCAATTTGCTTTAACCATTGCATTGCAGGGAGTATAAGCTTTGATTATCTTAAAGACGGCTAAATAAACAGTTAATGTGAGTCATAGGGTCCGGAAAATGGTGAATTTTGGTTTGGTTTATAAAGCAGATTTAAGTGATGAAAACTGTAGACGGTTGAAAACGAAGTTAAGATTAATCGGTTCAAAATATAGCGAAATTTTTGCTGAATTTCTCATTTTCTCATTTCTTTTGGAGTACGAGATCAAACGGTTGATATAGGATCAACCTTAGGCCTGACTGAATAGTTGGTTCAAAGCCTCTCGTGTTTTAGGGAGAAAGGTATTGCGAATTCTTCTTCAACTACAACTCCATCGACAAACTATCGAGTGACACAACCAGCATCGGGTGACACCGCTACCGATACCGATAACTCCCAATGTCCAGACAAACCTTTGTATATCTTCTCAACTCAATCCAAGCCAAGTCTCGCTTCCTGCTTACACTTTACTTTTGCCAAATGATATTATCGTCGTTGCTGGTCATTTGGGGGGCGTGACTGTTTAAATGCGCATCGCTGCACAGGCATCAAACAAAATTATCCACACGCCAGCTAAGTATAAAGTAACAACAATTGTTATTGATGTAAATGGCCCCACACATTTCGCACAATAACAAGTTTTAATTGGCAGCCGGCAAAAGAAACCGAGATATATCTCCATCTATAAGTTGTACATCGTTTTCATTGCGTGTAAATGATAACTTTGGAGATGATGGTACTTAAAGACAATGATATTTACCACCAACTACAACTCTCATGTAATAAAAGAAAATTTACAAATTGCGTGAGCAAAGGCAAAGGCACTTGCAATTTTCTGCTGAACTAATTAAAAAATCAGACTTTTTAATTAAATGATTAAAATCGGAGAGAGAGAGAGATGGAGAGAGATGCATACTTATGGCCATCATTCAATCAGTCATTCATTTATGCGGACGCCAAAGTTCTTGGAAATTCTCACACAATTTTCGCGCGCTTTTTCCTTTGGGGTTTTCCCCGGCTGCCCCCCGGAAATGGTAAACTGTACACAAATTGGCCACAGCCCGCCGCATATGTAGGGAAAACTAATCAGCCAAACGCTCAACTGGCCACAAAAATGGGAGGCAGCGGCATATATATTCGCCATTCGCATTCTCATTCCTCAATGTTTGAACTTATATGGTGATGCATTTAAATTCAAATATTTGCCTTGTCGATCGTCGCTCATCAAGACTAGACTAGGAGGATTGGCATTCTCTTTGGCTTTGGCCAACATGCTTAATTGCCAGCTCACGTTTTGGCTTTGGCTTTTGGCTTGATTTTCTGTACTGTCGCATGACATTTGCGCTCCAATGCAAGACAAATCGCTCAGGCCAACAAATGCAACAATAGGTACGAGCGGAGTATATGGCATTGAGGTAGATAATCAGCGAGGCAAACTGTTGTCGACGATGACGACGACGGGCAATGCAAATGCCAGCAATCACATAGAAGAAGCAACGTGCAGAGATTGGAGCGTGAGTCGTCGTGAGGCTGATTTTATGGATTTAAAAACCAGAATTTGTTGGATCCGTGGCGTGCCCCCACATCACATCACATCACATCACGTTCCCATCCCTAGCCAAAGCCGAGCGGCAGCAACACGTGTTACTGGCCTTGGCCATTGAGATTGTTGATGTCTTCGATGGCTGCCAAACGCCTTCAAGCAACGTGGGTGGGCGGACTTCTAAGACATCGATGTGCCGCCAAAACGTGTTTAGCTTTTAATTGCAAATTATCTAATAGCATGGCAGGGGAGGAAGTTGGAAAAATGGAAAACTGTTGCATCGTTGCGCTTTGCAACATTGAAAACAAAGTTCAAACAAAACGGCAGGCAGGCAGGCAGGCAGGCAGCCTGACTGACTTGACTGACAGACGAGGCATGGCACATCAATTCCACATGAGTTGAGGCCCCATCCACATTCACATCCATGTCCAAGTCCACGTCCACGTCGACGTCCCGTTTGGCTGCGGTTGCAGTTGGGCCACAGTTTTTATGACCGACGACGACGACGACGACGACGACGACGGCGACGTGGCCGTCTCCGTTTGCATTTTCACATTGTTGCTGCAGTTGCTGTTGCCGTTTGCCGCTTTAAATGTAGCGTGCAAAACTTCAGTTTTAATTTCCAACGCATGCATTGGACCGCCACCTGGTTTTGGGGTTTGGGTATGGGTTGGGGTATGGGTATGGGTTGGGGTTTGGGTTTGGGTTTTAGGTTCGGGCTGTTGTTGTTTGCACATGCATTTTGTCAAGTACACACCAAATTGGTGAGCGCTGAGCGGGATGAGGACTTATGTGTGTGGGTGTGGCAGTGCTGCAGGTGTTGACTGTTTTGATGGCGACAAAAATGTACCGTCTCCCTCTCTCTCGCGCTCCAACAACAAAAGCTTCATAGGTAAAAATATATATTTATATATATTTTTCCACAAATTTTTTCTGCAGTTCTTGAAAATGTCATAAATTTTCAGCGACACTCGCGGCAACTTTTGGGTGCGTAATGAAAATTGCAAAATATGGAAGAAAAAAAAACAAATATACAAAAATAAAATTAAAACAAAATGCAGCCATAAATTTGAGGCTAAGGTTGCTCGCTGAGATATTGGAAATACTGGAAATACTAGAGCGTGGAAAGGTATATAAGCAGCATTAATCAATAATTCTCTTGTCAAAACCTTCATAAAACAGATATTCCTAAGACCAGGTTGCCAAAACCGTTCAGAATGAAGATCAGGTTCGGTTCAGTTGGCCTCAGAGTTTTAAAACCGCAGTTCCGGTTTATTATAAGGTTTTTCTAGCCAATTGAACCACGGTTTCGGTTCGGTACAGTGGCTTACTCCGAATGCGGTTTGGTTGAGTGGTTTTCTCCGAATGCGGTTCGGTTTAGTGATATTACTCGAATATGGTTCGGTTTAGTGTTTTACTCCGAATACGGTATAAGAGTTGCTGAAACAAATTTTTCCTATGTTATGTGCTTGAAATTACCGAAATTCTGCCAAATCCCAACACTAAAATCTGGTCTTTAGACAAAACCAAAAGATTTTTTTATGAATATTTACAAAAACCTATTTTATCAGACTTTTACAGTGGCGGCAAGTTTTCTTTTTAAGAATCGTCCTTTATTCCACATCATTTTAAATCTTTAAGCCTCTTCTTACGGAGAAGAGCCACTTTACCGTGACTGACGAATCATTATATAGCGAAAAGAACATAGAGTCAAAATATTGAATGAATCATAAAATTTTACTATCATTCATTCCGGAATTTCAAACTTAAAGCCTCTTATGGATAACTGTCGTTTGCTGGTAGATATTTCAAGCCATTTTTCCGTGACCGGCGAATCATTAAATAGCAAAAAGACCATTAAGCATAAATATTGAATGTGTCAGTAAAGTTTACTATCATTCATCTCAGAGTTGGTAAGAGATAGAGGTTTCACTTGTATGTGAGAAAATCTTCCAAGACTTGCAGGCAGATCAAGTTAATTTTTAGTTTTGCCACGCCCCTTCAAGCTCATTCGAAACTTTCGATGCTACAGCGTATATTATAGTCGGTCTTGACCGAAATGCTGACTTATTTCTCACTAAGATCGATCATTTGTATCTCAGCTATGTGATATGGTCATCCGATTTTGACCACATGTTGTATAATTTGGTAAAAGCACGAAAATTTGGAAGAAAAATTTCAAGAACTAACGGATTTTCATACTAAGACAATTTCTCAGAACTATCTTTTGTACAGCAGCTTTACCATATAGTATTCCGATATATTATCAAGCCTAGTTAATTTAAGAATAAGCACAGAAAATCAATAAATACAAAGTTTGCTGCCGTTTCCCTTGAAAAGAAACAAGTTTTTCCCACTAAAACTAGTTTTTTGACAGATTGTTCCTACTAGGCTATTCACACTGAGCGCATCTAACATCCAACATCATGATTCTATATTTTCCCGGTCGAAATTGTATCATGTTCCTATAAGACTCTGACTCGCTTAATAATTTTTCATATCAAAAATTGAAAGATGCTTGCAAGCAAATAGTTACCTCATGATGTGGGATGTTGGATGTTTAGCCTATTTGTCAGCTATATGCAACAGACATCCAATTCGATCGTTTACGACAGATTAATAACGTAAAAATATGCTAAATTTCAACTTGACAGCTTCCAAGCTGAGACATTTAGTCGAGCAGCCGAATATATCAAGATTTTAAATAGATAAAAAAAGAATATTCTGTTTTGATTCTGTTTGGCCCATATATACAGATTTTAGGAGTCCTGAGAATAACCAAGTATGAAATAGAACTATGGGCGATTTCATTTCTGAAATTTGTAAATTTTTCTGAAATTTGTAGCACTTTGTTATCGAAGTGGATAAACTTTAAGTCAATCAAGCCCGACTCTAATATAATCTTTACCAACAAAAGTGTATGCACAGTATTAACTTGGATGCTGCAGTTGCGTTAAGTACGAACTGTCTATCCCGAAACCTGTGGGAGATATGCTCTTTTTTTCTGCAAAATGCGGGAATAAAGGAAAATAAACTTGATCTGACTGCAAGTATAAAAAGATGATTTCCCAAAACATGTCGAACCTCTATCCTAATACCAAGCAACAGTGAACAACTAAACAAAGTAAGAAAGTTTTGTAACTAATTGCCTAACTTGAAAGAGGAGTCAAACGAATTCTAAATTCCTGAACAAAAGTGAGTATTAAGGCCAAGACAAATGGCTTTAGTTTTAAGAAATTAAATCTACCAATTTTAACTGTCTTGGGTTATAAAATTTAATTGCCCATTTTGGCAACTTTTACAAAAAATATTTATCAAACTGCTGTAAACTCTGACAGTAAATGTTAATGCTGATGCGGATTCTGTTGCTGCTGCTGGGGGGAAGGGGGGGCAAATTAATTTGTGCAGCAGCAACATCATTGTCATTAGGGTGTTAAAAGGCGACTGCATTGTCATTAGTTCTTACTGCAATGGGCGTGGCTTAAGAATTTTCCAACATTTTTCATTATTTAATGTTGCAAAATTTCTCCACCTCTCTCTCTCTCTCTCTCTCTATCTCTCGCTGTTGTCTATCACTCTCTTGCGTTTCGTTTGCGAAATGCCCTGGGCGCTTTTCTTATTTATTTGCGTTATTTATTTCTTGGCGCTGCTTTCGCTTTTGGCAGCGCCAGACGTTGTTGCTGTTGTTGTTGTTGTTGTTGCTGTTGTTGTTTGCATTTGTGACAAAAATAAATGCGCTTGCATTAATTTGCCCGTCTGCAAATTGCCACTAGCCACATTTGCTGGGTCTCTCTGGTTGGTCCCTCTGTTTGCTGCAATCGCAAATTCAAGCGAAATGCAAATGTTTGACAACGAACTTTTGCCTGATGTTGATTGCAGTTGTTGTTGTTGTTGTTGTTGCTGCTGTTGTTGGGTGAGTCAGCAATGGGAATTCGTATTGAGCAATACTTCAGGTATAAAAAATCCACTTGCTTTGTCCCTTTGACTCAACTGGTAGCTCAAAGTGCCTCAAAGGGGCTCAAAGGTGTCGCCAGCCAAGCAAACAAATTTGCCACACAAAGGCACAAAAGTCAGCCCTTTGCCTTGCAGCGCCAAACACGTGTAAAGCCAAAGCAACAAACAAACAAACAAACATTTGCCCACCAAATGAACAATGGACATATAGCTAGACAAATAGTCAGAGAGTGGATGCTGGAGACGGGAGGCGGGAGGAGGGGCAGGTAGGGTGGAAGCAAAGCCATTAGAGTCATCACCTTTGCATAATTATTGGCGTAATTATAGATAGAGATGTGCTCGTTAAGACAAAAGGAGCAAAGGCAAAACACACAAAAAGGTTATAATAACATTATCGTTAGCTTCGACGTTGTTGAGTGTAATCAGTAGGAAGCTTAAAGGGTGAATACTCCTCACCCTTTTTATTAGCATGACTAGACTAAAGTGGATTTCTAATGCATCTGTAGACTGAATTGCACAACTCTTAATCAAGGAGAAAAGATTCTTCTACAACTTAATGAGAATTTTCTCGTTTTAGACATAATTATAGGGAAAGCCGAGAAGGCGAGCATGTTGAGGTGGTAAAAGCCAGCTATCAGAGGTGCTGATGCTCAACAAAGTCATACCAAAGTCGCAGTCTAAGCTGTAAGCTCTTAAACTCTGCTTTACAAAAACAATAGTGCTGCTCGGAAATAAGTACTGATTCTGTTCAGTGGTTCGAGCAGATTTTTTTCGGTTCATTACATAGTTTTTGGAGCTAACTAAACGGCGAATTCGGTTCAGTTCAGTGATTCACTTGTAATTTTTAAGCACCTTTTTGGTTTTTGTAAGAAAATTTATGACTTTTGCTACACTTTAGAAATTTAATTTTTTCAAAATCATTTAAATAACTCTGAAATCCTTGTTTAAGTGCTAATCGCTTAATCACATAATGAAAATGGAATAATTAGATATATAAACTGATACTTAAAAGGTATATTAAGAGGTCTGTGAACAATTGCAGGAAATGTACGAGGATTACAAGTTTTAAAACGGTGCCAAATCATCCTTAGAAGCTACAGCGACCCAGTAACGCTAAGGTTCAATTTGGTCTATAAGGATGTAGTTTTTACAGGGTCAATCAGCGAAACTTTTTTGAAAATCGATATAAATTCACAAATTTTTCAAGTATTTTTGTGTTTAACTCTTTTTCGAACTCCTTTTGTTGAATGGTTTTTGGTTGGGTTAAGCAAACAAACAACAATTGACTAAGCACAGCCCCAAAGGTGACAGTGTCGAGCTTCTTTCAATCTCTTGGCTTGTGTGCTTCGAATTTTCTCTCAAAAGAAAGGGACCTACAGTTTAACGTCGAATCCAAAGGGCAGATTTTGTAGCAGCTTTTTCATGGCTGGTTGCTTCTCAGCTGACGCCAACACACTGCTGAGGGTGCAGGTACAGAAATTAAGCTGGTTCATTCGGTTCAACATTTGTGGTTCCGTTTAGGATCGGAATTAGCGGTTCAGCATTTGCATCCCTGATGATTTTAGCACCTATCCCATAACATTATTATCTCATCTTATCCTATTTGTTTACTTACATCTTATTATCCATTCCTTACCCACTTATACCCTTTCCTATCCTGTTGTTTATCATATTTCTATCCTATCCAGCCGATCCAGTGTCGATTTTATTTTGATATCTTTTTCTATCCTATGTCGATTCCATTATCCCATTATTAATTCCAATTCCATCTTTTTTTAAATCATATCCTACTTAGTTTTTATGCTATGTCTATTATATTTCTATCCTATTGTGTCTTATTTCCAGTGAGCTGTTTGCGTCCGATTGCTTTATGATCATTTCAGATTCCATTTATGGAAACTATTCGCTGAACCAGACTGCCAATTTTGGTTCGGAACAGTTCTAAGTTCAGTTATTTTATCTTTTTGTGCATTGGTTTTAAGTTCGGTTCGTTCAAAACTTAGAGCTAAAACTGTAACCGCTATTTTCAAATGGTTTTAAGACCGATTTTTTTTATAAACTAGCTCAATACTATTAAGAGCGAGCAATTGATTTTAATTTGGGACTATTAAGGAGTGAGAAAGTACAAAACTTTGTATTTGTTCCACACATTGTGAACGCTTTGAAAAAGCTTTCGGTAAAGGATTAAGAAGGTAAAGCATATTCTTTTGGCTTTACCTTAATAATTATTACGATTATTTGAAACGGATACTTAAGGAAAATGTTAAATGGATCTTATATTTTCATTTAACTGAGTTCAAAATCATCCAAAAGATGTAAAATAAAGTATATTTTAAGGTTAAAAAAAAGGATATTAAAAACAATCCTTTCCAATTGATTGTTTTTGGAACTGTCGCTTGTTCCTCTACACTTCTCTTCAACAAACGAAAGCAATTTCAAAACTTGCATAAAGATTGCTCCACCGTGAACATTCAGGATTCAGGAGATTCTCTTCGTTTATATTTTAAGCATTAGATTTATGCCAAAGAAGAGATTAAAGGCATTTATGAGATAAAAAGATATGGGCACACTTAAATTAAAGGAAGAATGTTTTAATTAAGACGTGCAAGAGTCGTGCCTAAGGTGAAACTCACCAAAAATGGTCTACGTGCCGGTCAGCGTGCGTAACGTTAAGGAAAATTAGTTTGAGCGCGTTTACTTGACTTTTTTTGACCAAATAACAAATTAACTAAATTTCAAATCGCTTCCATTCCACTGTGCCCCTTCCACGCCGTCGTCAGCAGGGGCAGTTCTTAGCGCGCGCAATGTGTGACAATCAATCAACAGGCGGCAACATTTTGCTTCAACAGACAGCCGAGACATCGGTCAGCAGGTCAAGCCCGCTAGGTGGCGCTGTCGTGTTGTCGGCTGCTGCTGCCTGTGGAAAAGTGTTGTTTGTATGTCTAGACTTTGTTTTGACTTTATGCTATATATGCTAATTGATGTCAGCAACTTGTTTTGCCATTGCAAATTCCCATTTGCTATTACAGTAGTGGTTTCAGTTGTTGTTTTTGTTGTTTGTTTCTCTAATTTGAAAATTGCAATGGCCCCGACGACATGCAATTCGGTTTTATTTTGCCATTGCAAGCTACACTTTTTTTTTTCTTCTCTCTTTTTTTTTTTTTGGACTCACGCACATTCATTTGCTCTAACTGTAAACACGAGACGCGTCGCAATGTCTGGGGCTGGTGTTGACAGTGGGAAAATGTGGAAGAAGTGGAAGTATGTTGGGGGGTGGTGTATGTCAAGGCGGGGGCGGGCCAACGAACTCACTTCAGTGAACTGAGCCACATGAATATGAAACGTATGTAAAATGAAGGGGAAATGCTAGCAATTTGTTGTTTTTGTTGATTTTTTTTTTGCAATTTGCAAAGCGCAGCAGAAAGTTTGGAGAGGGTCGGTTTGAAAAGGGTTGGTCAGGATGAGGAGTTTAAACTGGGGACTTGATTTAACAAAAAGAGGGACTTGCCTTGTTGAAAAGAACTTGCTTTGTTACGGAATTAGAATTTTAAGATAAGCGAAAGGTTAGGTCAAGCCCGAATATAATAATACTCTGTACCAACGAAAGTGTATGCTCATTATGAATTTTGATGCTGCAGTTGTAAATGAAATCCAAAAACTTTTGTATACCCCTGCAGCACGCTTTTTAAAGTTATTTGAAGGACATTTTCACTGAAAACAAACTAAGACTACTTTTCTGACTCTACTTTTCTATGACAGCTATACCATATAGTTGTCCGATTTCGACCAAACTTTGTGAAATCATGGAAAAGCATAGCAAACTAAGAAATACAAAGTTTGAAGCCGTTTTTTTTGAAAACAAAAAAGTTTTTCTCACTAAATCTAGTTTCTTGACCGATTATTCCTATGGCAGCTATAATCTATAGTCATCCGATTTTGACAATACTTTGAAGAATTGTTTAAAAACTTACAAAACAAATATATGCTAATTTTAAAGAGGTTAACATTGAAAACAAAAAAGTTTTTCTCACTAAGACTATTTTTTTAACCTTACTTTTCTATGGCAGCTATTTTATATAGATGTCCGATTTTGACCAAACTTGGCAGAATCATGAAGAAGCTTAGAAAACTAGTAAATACGGAGTTTGGAGAAGTTTGCATTGAAAACACACACATTTTTCACACTAGAACTAGTTTTTTGAGCGATCGATCCTATGGCAGCTATATGTTATAGTCATCCGATCCGGCAGTTTCCTTCAAATGTGCAGCGTATTTGTACCAGAAGACTTTGTGCAAAGTTTGGTCAAGATAGCTTTAAAACTAACTGAAAGATAGCATAGAAACAGACGGACGGACGAACGGAGAAGGTTACATCAACTCAGCTCGTCTTGCTGATCAAGAGTATATACACTTTATGTGATTGGAAATGCTTGCATGTATGCGTTACAACCATCTGGACAATTTTAATATAACTTGCTGCAAGGGTACAAAAATGTATTCTAAAGAGAATTTCTAAAAGTCTTGGCCTAAGTGAAGGGACAATTTTATTGTCCCTAGCCATCTCAACCTAACCTAACCTAACCTGAGTACGATAATTGTCTTGAAAAACACTTTATCGGCTGGTTATCGGCATATTGCCTATGTTTTTTAGTTTTCGCATCTTCTTTCTAAGCTAAGCGTATTTGAGAGGGTGAAGAAGTAACTTACATCATGTTAGAAAGTCGGTCCAACCCGATTGCAGTTTACACTGCACCAATGAAAGTGAATGCTTAGTATATGCTGCTACTGTGCAGCGGCAGCGAACATTCTTTTACTCATAACTTGACTATAGATTATTCGTATATCGATCCGATTATAATTTCTTTGGCGAATCGTTTTTTAATGTTGATAACTATCTTTCAATTTGTTGAAAAACACAAAGTTTCGCTTATTTCGAGAGAGAAGGGGGCGTGGCATACATTAGAAATAAACTTGGTCTGCCTGCAGGTATAAGAAAATGTTGTCCTCCTTCTCTTATCATCTCTGACAACTGTTTAATCATAAGATCGGACGGACATATGGACAAACATGGCTATATCCACTCGACTGTTGTTGCTGATCAAGAATTTAATTATTTATATAGACTTATCTTAAAGTTTAAACTTTGAGATAAGTGATTAACTAGCAATGCCTGCCAGGGCCTTCAGCTAGATATTGTGCTGATCAAGAATATAGAAGAAGATTTCTTCTACATGTTACATACTTTTGAACCAATTTAATATACTCTTTGTACCTTTGGTACAGAGTACCTACATAATTATCACAATTTTCTTTACATACTTGTACCTTTCCCTATATAATTTGATACCACAGTTGCCCTCCTGCTCTATAAACGCGGTGTGCGTGTGTGTGTGACAAAATGTGTCTGTCCGAAAGTCTAATTACGCTCCTCTTTTCACCTACTCTCGCTGGAGATCGCTTGTTGACAGCTGACATCTGCCCACGAGCTGATCACGCCGCTTGTTGCATGTCTAGCGGCTCGGCGGCTCGTCGGCTTGGCGGCTTGGCTTTGCCTTTCGGCCTGGAAACGTGTCATTCATTAGCAGCTTTGTTAGCACCTGGGACGCAACTTTTGCTTTTGTGTTAATGGCGGAAAAGTTGACTAACTGCTACTACTATTTACTACCACTATGTGGGTCTGCGCTGACCTTGGGGTATTGATATGATTGTCGTGCAACAGTTATCGGTCAGTGGACCGATCGGAAATATTTTTGGGTTAGATTTCAATTGGAAGTGTTGTTAGAGAGAGAGAGAGAGAGAGGAAGAGAATAAATAATTCAGTGCGCATTTTATTTACGCTCCGGCTGTCTCTCTCTCCCAATTTGTGCCATTTTGCTTAATGATAAAAACTAACAGCCACAATCTTTTGTTTATTTTTGCACTTTGATTGAACGAAAATTCGAAAAAAATTCAAAAAAAAAAATTAAAATTGATCAGACATTGAGGCAGGCAGACAAGGCAGACAAGTTGAACGCTTTTGATGTTTATAGGAAAAGTCCGTCCGCATTACGAAAGTCCAGCAAACACACACACGCACACACACCCATTTCTAATGTCTGGCACGCGGTTGTGTTCAATGGCAAAGTGTATGGGCTAGACGTGTGCTATGCCGCTCCGCCGACACTTTCCAGCTGATGATGCTGATATAAACACCCTAGAGAAATTGATTTGAGCATCTACACCCAGAAAAAAGTAGTACGAATAATATAAGTACAAACGCTCTTGAAACAAGAAAGAAAGTCGGTCAAGCCCGACTATAATATACTCTGTACCAAGAAAATCTGTCTTTTGATCATAACTCGAAAACCGTTCATCCGATCTTCTTCATTCCTTTGGCGGATCGATAAGTTATCCTAATAACTAAATATGTTCAGAAGAAACAAGCCATCTATCTTCAAAACTGTGGAAGATATGACGTTTTTTCTAAATTGCGGGGGCGGCATGGGGCGTGGCCAAAATTGAAAATAAACTTGATCTGCCTGCAGACATAAGAAGCATATGTCCCATACATGTCAAGCCTCTATCTCTTACCATCTCTGAGATCTGTGCGTTCATACGGACAGACAGACAGACGGACGGACAGACGGACATGGCTATATCGACTCGGCTGTTGATGCTGATCAAGAATATATATACTTTATGGGGTCGGAGATGCTTCCTTCTGGATGTTACATACTTTTGCACAAACTTATAATACTCTATGTACCTACGGTACAGAGTATAAAAATATTTATTCGCTCTTGAATTTTCAAGAATTTCGGTCTTGAAATCGAACTAAATTCGTTCTCAGTTTGGTGGTTTTAGGCGAGGGGAGTGACGTACTGAAACTGAGAGAGGAGAGCAAGCACATTTGAGGGAATAGCGTTGAGTCTGCTCTTACTGTTTTGTATTTTATGGGAGAGGGGTGTGGGGAAGCTATCGACCGGAGAGCGTAATGGATTTTTGCACTCTTGTTGCTTTAGAATTCTCAACCAGTTATGGCATTGCTGGCATGGAGAGACCTCTGTTCGACTGATAGTTGATGGATTCTGTGAAGCTCTTGATTTAAGAGTAATCGATATTTCTCTTGAATCTGGTGAGCTCTTGAAAATAGGAAGAACATTCACGGTTTTTGACAATCCTCTATACCCTTGATTCAAGAATGAGCAATCTTTGCACTTTGCACTGTTTAGCACTTGATGCAAGAACTATTCTGCTTGATTTGAGAATGATTCTTACTTGGATCAAGTATTAAAGCTCTTGGATCAAGAACACCGGGATCATAAAATCATACTTGGATCAAGAATTTCGCTCTTGGATTGAGAATTTTCACTCTTATCGAACTATTGATCTCGAAAATTCTTGATCCAAGCGTGAAATTCTCTATTTTTTCTCTGAGTGTAGAACATAACCCTGTTTATACTCCTCCAAACGCAACCGTTCTTCAAAAATCAATCAAATATAGATTATATAGCTTATCCAGCGAAAAGTCCACTTCTCAATAGACATTGTTACCAGTTTGTCAGAACTTGATTGATGAAGAACTGAACTTGAAACTGTTGTTGCAAAAAAAAAAAATAGAAAAAATCAATGAATGCTCGCGTCGAGTCGACTTGAGTCTTAAGACTGGCAAATAGAAACTGTAGATTAGATGAATGTACTGCGCGTAGTCTTTTGAGGCAATGCGAAGGCCATTTATCTGAGAGGGGGGAGGGGGGGGGGGGGGGGGGGTGAGAACTGACTGACTGAATGAATGACTCGGACTTGGTCTATCTGTCTTGGCAGCTGCCAGTCGTCGTCGTCGTCGCTGTGCGCCTTGAGAATTGTAACGCTAATTTCCCAACTGCAACAGCTCAGATCTGTTGTAACTGGACGTCTCTTTGCCTTTGATTTGTTAATTGCATTCTGCTGTTCAAGTACAATGTTCAATTCCAATTCTATGCCATGTGATTGACACTCTCAATTGCAGCAAGAGAGCAAAAAATACTAAAATTTATTTTAATTAACTAAATGCCATTTGCCATACGAATTTGCTGCCTTGCGGAAACGCAAATCAATGTCATAGGGATTTTGTGAGGTGTGTCTAAGGCGACATGCGGCGGGCATAATAAACAAAACACCTCTGCCACTAACTCTCCACCAGCTCCTCCTCCTCCTGCCACTTCTTCTGCTGCTGCTGCTGCTGCTGCTGTTGATGTGTGCAAAACTTCAACGCTTCGCTGCGGCCAATGACCAGACAATGACCCAGCAGTGAACACCATTAGCATTATCATCATCGCAGCTCTCTGGCTTTAGCTCCGACTTCGACTTCAACAGCGACTCGGGCCCAGTCGGCGACAGCTTCGACAGCGCGTCGGCGACAAGCGGCAATAAAAATTATAAACATTTAAGCGCAGCTTTGAGAGCCACACGCAGAGAAAAAGACTCGTCAATTCGGCGCTTGACCAACGCACAGTGGTTAAAAATGTTGTATTGCTCACTCAATTCAAATTATATCCGGTTCAGTAGTGAAATCAAAACAAAGAAGCAGCATTTTGAACTTAAAACATCGCCATTTATTACTTAAGTCACTAAAAACCGCACCTAAAGATGTCACCGTTTAAACCAATCGCTAAAGCAGAGTTGCCCGCACTCTATACGCTTCAGGCGCATGTGTTGTTGCCTTACGCAAAGCCGTTACCGCGCGTATAGGACTCTGGCACAATGAATTTGCAACAACAACTTTGTATGTGTCTCTCTTCTCTTTCTCACCTATGCCTCTTGTGAAATTGAAGACAACAACAATGCATATGCGCTGTCTGCAGCATTGATTTAGCATTTAAAAAGAGTATTTTTTGAAAATATTCAAGCGAGCACTTGCAAGGGTATAAAAACTTCGGCACATCCGAAGTTAGCATAGCTTTCTCGTTTGTAATACTTTTCAGTTGTCTTACAGCGATACATTGAAATATCGATGTTTTATGGACTCTGCATGTGTGTGTATCGTCTTTTGATCATAACTCGAAAACCGTACATCCAATCTTCACCATTCCTTTGGCTGGTCGATAAGCTATCCTGTTTACTAAATATGTCTTGAAGGAACGAACTATCTATCTTTAAAACTGTGGGAGATATGACGTTTTTTCTAAATTGAGGGGGCGGGAGGGGGCGTGGCCAAAATTGAAAATAAACTTGATCTGCCTGCAGACATAAGAAGCATATGTCCCATACATGTCAAACCTCTATCTCTTACCATCTCTGAGATCTGTGCGTTCATACGGACAGACAGACGGACATCTTTATAGGGTCGGAGATGCTTCCTTCTCGATGTTACAAACTTTTGCACAAACTTATTATAATCTATGTACCTACTGTACAGCGTATAAAAATATCTGCTCAATTGGTTTACCATTTGGATACCACTCAAACCACTGTGCATTGTCACCTCCAACAACGTCATCATTCGCACTTTGTGTTGGCTCTTAACGACACACACATGTGGCTAGCCGGCGGGCAAAAAACGGACACCAAAAAGAAAAATATAACAAGCATTTGGGTTACTAATACACAAATCTCTTATAACCAAAAAGCGGAACTTGTTGGTAATTTCATTTCGTGTATTTCACGTTTTTTTTTTGGCGTTTTGCGTGAGGTGTTGCTTGTCCACCACTCTGGACTGTCTTAATGAGCTGCATATTCCAAAGCCTGCCTGCCAGTCACACGGCCCACTTGGAAAAACTAATTGCAAACACGGTGCACATCGGCTATAGTGAGCTGACATTGCTCAGTTGAGTGCAAGTAATGGCACACGACACCGAGCGGGAGAGAGAGAGAGTGCAACAGGCTGCCAAAGTGAATTAAGCGACCTGATCATACGGATTCAGTCAAGGGGCGTGGCAAACAATGTTGCATTTATCTTGTCTGGCGTTTGTTTTTAATGTCAACATAACAATTTCTGCTTATCTAATTGCAACATTTTGCCAGCAACATCCCAGCCACATGGCAGCATCCCAGCTAGCCAGCTAGGCAGATGAGCAGGTGTTTTCCACTAAGTGGCTGGCATGTCTGCGACTTTTATCTTTCACTTGTCTTGGCTGCAAACAAAGTTTGCCTTAATTTGACTAGACTTACGCATTTAGAACCGGAAATGTACGAGGCAACTGTCATTTTGTGCAAATGACACAAAAGACGACACACAGAGAGAGAGAGAGAGAGGAACGCCAATGGCCAACATCTTCAGCTTCATCTTCAACGTCGTGATGGTTTGGCCAGAATGCAATGCAATTGTTTTTTACATACCTGCAATTGAATGAGCAAATGATACAAGTGATTAAGTATAATGTGCATTTGAATGGAGTAGAAACGGAATAATAATAATAATAATAATAATAATAGATAGATAATTTGAAACTGTGCCACACATCTGCCATTGCCACTTTTATTTGAAGCATAGCAAATGGCGCTCCTTGATCTTTGAAACCGCAGCCATCTCTTTTATACCCCCCCACCCCCTACAGTGCCTAAAAGTAGACACGCATAATTAGTGTTTAATGCGTTTGTTGTCAGCATGAAATGGGAATTAATGTTGCGCCTCATTTGAGACGCTCAAAGTGATGACATTTGGCGTTGACCTCAACGCGAGGCGAAGGCGTGTGTCACTTTCCGACCACAAAAATATTATCAGCTACAAGTTTTGGCGCTAAATATCTTATCAAAGAAAAACAGAATGGGGAGAGCCAAAAATAATAAATAAAATAAAATAAAATAAAACCAAAGGCAATGACAGTATACAAATTTATAAAAATAATTGGCGCTTGGCCAATTGTCAACAACAACAACAACAAAATGGACGACAGGCAAAGTGGAAAACATATTATAGGCAAATTTCAAATAGAGCAAAAACGAGAAAGCTAAGCTAACTTCGTACGTGCCGAAGTTTTTATACCCTTGCTCGCGTGCTCGCTTAAATAATTTCAAAAAATACTCTTTTTACCATTTTTCGACCTATAGTTCGTATGGGAGCTATATGATATAGTCATTCGATTTGGCCAAAAATTTGTAGAATTATGTGAAAGCATGTGAATCAAACAAATACAAAATTGCAGGATGCTACCATTAAAAACAAAAAAGTTTTTCTAACTAAGACTGTTTTTCAGACCTATCTTTTGTAAGGCAGCTATACCATATAGTTGTCCGATTTTAATAAAACTTGGTAGAATTATAAAAAAAACAAAAAAAAAACCTACGATTAAAAAGTTTGGAGACGTTTCCATTGAAAAGTAAAAAGTTTTTCATACTAAAACTAATTTTCCGATCGATTGTTCCTATGGAAGCTTTATGATATGGTCATCCAATTTGGCCAAAAACTTGGTAGAATTATAAAAAAAAAACATAGAAAACCTACGATTACAAAGTTTGGAGACGTTTCCATTGAAAAGAAAAAAAAATTGCATACTAAAACTAGTTTTCCGACCGATTGTTCCTAGGAGAGCTATATGATATAGTCATCTGATTTGGCCAAAAATTTGTAAAATTATGTGAAAGCATGTGGAACAAACAAATACAAAATTGCAGGATGCTACCGTTTAAAACAAACAAGTTTTTCTAACTAAAACTGTTTTTCAGACCTATCTTTTGTAGGGAGGCTATACCTTATGGCTGTTCGATTTTCATCAAACTGGGCAAAATAATAAAAAAGCATAGGAAACTTATGAATACAAAGTTTGGAGACGTTTCCATTGAAAGAAAAAAAAAATTTTATACTAAAACGAGTTTTCCGACCGATTGTTCCTATGGGAGCTATGAGATATAATCATCCGATCCGGTCGGTTCCAACGTATTAGTAGTATGCAGCAAAAAGAAGACTCTGTGCAAAATTTCAGCTCGATAGCTTTAAAACTAAGAGACTAGTTTGCGTAGAAACAGACAGACAGACGGACGGACAAAGCTCAATCGACTCAGCTCGTCACCCTGATCAAGAATATATATAGTTCATGGGGTCGGATATGAATATTTCTATGCGTTGCAAACTTCTGGGCAAAATTATAATACCCTTTGCAAGGGTATAACAAACGAAATGAAGACAACAACAAATAAGTATTACAAGAGTAGTAGGCAGGCAGGCAGGCAGCCAGGCAGCAGAGGGAGCTAGCTGCCTGCCCAGTGAAATGTTTTAATTAAAATTGTCTTAATTTATAATTTATGTTCGCAGGCATTAATTCGCGCAGGCATCATCGTCGCCGAGACTAATTCACAGCTGGCCGCAAGTATCTCACAGAAAACATCTATGGATGGATAGACATATGGATACATGTATGTATGTATGGATGTATCTACGCAGCAGTTGGGCATAAAACATATTTTTGTCGATTTTTATGATTTGTGGTTCGTGTGTGCCAAGTGATGGGGATGTAGGCAAAAATAAGAATTTCGCAGACAGAAGTCATCGTTGCAGAAACATTCAACAATAATAAAAGTCTCTTGGCTAAAAAGAAATTGGCAACAAAAAAATGTATGTGAAAACCAAAGGAGCAAACTTATTTACCATTGCCAAAAAAAAACAAAATAGTAAAAGAATATAAATGGCTTAACTTGGACGTGATTTACACGGTGGAGCAAGCTTTATGAAGTGGTGTCGCTTGCCCCTTTACAACTCTTTCCCACAAGCAAAAGCTTTATAGAATAACTTTCTGAAGCTTGCTTCTCCGTGTAAGCCCGTCGTTTTCATTTCATTGAAACTTCTATGATTTTTAATCACAATTTCGTTCGAATTTTCTCTACTAACACAGGAAAAGTGTAGCACATCCGTCGGTTGGTATCAGCTTGCCGCTGTCCCATTTACTCTAAGCCATTCCTACCCAAGAATACCTTCACTGGAGTTTTCTAGCTAACACCAACTAAAGCGTTTGACTCAATCATAAAGTAAAATCGACTACAGAATAAGCCGAAATGAAAAAGTTAACCAGCTCTACTTAAATTGCCCTTTTTGTTCAGTAACTCAGTGACTCTTGTTTATTAATTCTAGCTCATTCATGGTAATTCAGTTACTTTTGTTCAGTGATTCTTGATTAGTAACCCTGCAGTTCTACGCGTCAGTACTGAAGAGCTGTGACTGTTGCTCAGTAACTGTTGCTCAGTGACAACATTATTTAGTTAAATAAGTGTCACTTGTATTGTCTGTTGTTCAGTGACTTTTGTTAATGCACTGCTTTTCAGTGGTTCTTGTTTACTGTCCTTTTTTCAGCGACTTTTATTAAGAATTGATCATTCGATGACGCTTATTTGATAATAAAGAGGCTTTTTTTAGTGGCTTATTTTTAGTGATTCTTTCTCTATTGTTAGGTAACTCTTGTTCATTCACTGTTTATCAGTAACTCTTGTTTAGTGGCTCATGTGCAGTGACTCTGACTCACTGACTCTTAATCAGTGATTTTAATTCAGTGACTTTCGCTTGGTGATAGTTATTCATTCACTTTTATACTTATTTTGCTATCAGTATTGTCAGTTATTGAGTGATTCTGTTTTAGTTACTCTTATTCAGTGACTTTTTTTGCACTTACTTTTGTTCAGTGACTCTTCACGGCATTAACAAACATTAAACGAAATAAAATGGGCGTCAGATTCATGCCAAGTCATGCAAATACAACGTGGGGCGCCCACATAATGCTTGTTACCAAAAAAAAAAAGGTAACTAACAGAAAGGCATGGATGGCTTACAAAAACAAATGTGCTGCTGGGGCACCTCTGTTTTGTATGTATATATACATATCCATATACTCGTATAGGTACATTGTGCCTCACATTTTGCTTCTTGTCTTGTCAGCAACAATTAGCCGCCAAAGTCTTCGCGTCGTTGGCGATTTTGTATTTAAAAATAGACATCGAATAAATCAAAATTATGAGTGCAAAATAAGCAGAATGGAAAAGAAAAATATTTGTCATTAGCTCCCACCACATAACCGAAGCATCACCTCATCTTGTTTGCATTTCATTACCGGGGGAAAAAAGAAGCAATTACCCCTCTGCTCTGCTCAGTGGCTAAAGAGATGCCTTGGAGGGCGTAATGCTTAATATTTAATGATGAGCTGCTGCTTGCAGTTGAGTTAGATTTTTGCAAATATTATCAAAAGTGCGTGTCCCAGCCCCCACACCCGACCTAAGCCAACCAACCTAGCAACAACCCTTGCACGAAAAAAAAAAAAAGCTCTTCACCAGAAGCTACCACAAAAGCCAACCCCAAAAGACAAAAGTAAATTGCGTTGCTTTCAACACAAAAAAAAAATATGAGGAAAAATAGAAATGCGTGAGGCAAAGACAAAGCAACACCTTGGAATAGATGGTGGAGGGTTGTTAGTTGGTACATACCCGTACATACTTGAGTACATACAAACAGCTTAAGGGCAAAGCCAACAACATAAGCTACCATAACCATTATATCATAGAGAAAAGTGCGTAACCCTTGCAAAGTTCATCCACATTCGTCGCCCCATCTCTCTGTATTTATTAGATTTAGCTGCTGCTTCTGCCTATGTATCTCCATAAGATCTGCAAACATCTTTCGGTCTCCCCCTTCGGTTGTAAGGGACTTTACGTTTTTAAGTCAATCTCGTTCAATAAAGCTGTGAGATATCCTTGAAAGGTTAAAGACATTACCCAAGCAGGACACCATCCACACCATCCATACTATCGTTGAACTCGTTTTCCCAGCCATATGCGGTCGCTGCCCCTGGCCGGCTTCCTTTTGTTTGATTCCGCCAGTGACTGTGCGCTCCTTGTGCTCCAAGAGCCATTGTTGTTGTGTTCCTTCTTCTTTCTACCGCTTCAAGTTCCTTTCAATGACAATGCGTTTCACATTCTTTCCCTTTTGCCAATTTGATGGGGGGCAACTGACGGGTGTCGTCGTCATCGTCATCATCAACAGTGCGTTGTACTCGTCTCTTATGCTTGGTGGATTTTTTCAGCAAATCCACCTCGCATCGGCTTTCATTAGGGGTGCGCGAATGTTGTTGTTTTAATTCTGAGGTGATGTCAAGAGATGGACACGCATTTGAAACCAGGCTAGACAAGTTCTGTGTGCTTTATGTGATTCAAGGCAATGGAACAGCTGAAGCCCAGAGCCATCGTGGGCTACTTCAACACATCAGCAAATTGGTTTAGGAATCCAATTATACAAGAATGGATTCAATTTTAGAAATCTTCCTAAGAACTTATATCTTTCTTATTTCAAACACCGCTTTTCATCATAAGTATAAAGATAAATAAGGATTTTGAATGCTCTATACAATGGATTTGATCACTTTCAATATTAAACACCGCTTTTTGATATTTAAGGGTTTTCAGCAAGAGGTTCCAACACTTTCAAAACCCTAACCACCGCATTTTTGTATAGAAAACTTTACATCCTATTCGTTTGCAATACCCTAACCTGCCTATCATTATTTCAATGCATAAAACATCAGAATTGACCACTTTCAATATCGTAAACACCGCTTTTCAATACTTTGAATATCGTAACCACCGCATTTTTGTATAAAAAGCGTTACATCCTATTCGTTTGCAGTACTTTTAACACCGCCTATCACTTCGATATCGTAAACACCACTTTTCAATATTAAAAAAGTTTTTAGCAAAGGTTAGCACCATTTTCAATACCGTAACCACCGCATTTTTGTTTGGTAAACGTCACACTATTTGTTTGCAATATCTTAAACACCGCCTATCACTATTTTCAATGCCTTAAACATCAGAATTGACCACTTTCAATATCGTAAACACCACTTTTCAATATTAAAAAAGTTTTTAGCAAAGGTTAGCACCATTTTCAATACCGTAACCACAGCATTTTTGGATAGTAAACGTCACACTATTCGTTTGCAGTATCTTGAACACCGCCTATTATTAATTTCAATGCCTCGAACAACGAAATTGATAACTTTCAATACCGTCAACACCATTTTTCAATATTAAAATATTTACAACAACGGAAATGTCCACTTATAAAACCATTAAAACATCTTTTTAATTAAGAAACTGTCTACTAGCCGCCCATCAATATTTTGAGTGTCTTAAACAGCTGATTTTGTTACCTTAAATAAGGCTAACACCGCTTTTTTATAATGAAAGTAATTAAAACAACAAGTACCTCCACTTTCGATACCGTAAACACCTCTTTTTTAATATAACAAACTGCCACTAGCTGATTTCAGTACTTTAAACACCGCTTAACATGGTTTTTAGTGTCCTCTTAACAGCGCATTTTATAAATTTCTACTTCATAAACACCGCTTTTAAATATAAAATCCGCCCGCTGGCCGTTTTTCATTCCTTCATCACTGTCTAACACCACATTTTAGCACATTTGTCTTTGAATACAAGTGAATGAGTAAAAGTTATTGAACAAGAGTCACTAAGCCACTGTCACAGAACATGACAAACTGAACAAGAGACACTGAAAAGTCACAGAATCAAATGAACTAAAAACGTGTCTCTAAACAACAGTAACGGAACAAAAGTCACTGAAGAAGTCTCTATGAAAAAGAGATTCTAAATGAAAGTAAATAAATAAGAGTCACTGAACATAAGTTGTACTATTTCTTCGTTTGATATTTAGAACGAGATGGTACTAAAATTATAAGAAATATCTAAACGTTAAAATACAAATTATTAACAATATTCTGGTTATTCAGAATCAAAGTGGTGTTCGAGTCATGGAATCCAACAAGTTTCTGCCATGGATTCATTAGTGTAATTTAATATAACACGGCTTCTTCAAAAGCAAACCAAACAACTTTCAACTTTGATAAAGTTACTCGATTGGAATAATTGAAAAAAAAAAAAAGGAAATATATAAATGTAAAAAACAAACATGAAAAGTGTTTTCCTAAACCCAATATACCCTTTCATATCTTAAACGCTTTTGTTGTGCCTTCTATTTTTGGCCTGAAAGACCCAGCGAAACCCCAACAACTGAAATTCCCATAAATTACAAATTATTATATGTGTTTGCACTTTTCGGCATATTTTGTAGAAAATGTTCTCGCTACTTTTGTTGCTGTTGTTGTTGCTGCTGCTGTGTGTGTCTGTGTGTCGCTGTTGTGTCGCTTGTCATCGACATGGCCACGCCCACATCATTGCTGTGCCGCTATATACATATATATATACATATATATATTTCTGCAAATATTTTAGACATTTTTTAAAAGAATCAAAATGAAAACATTTTCAAATGAATTTTCAGAAATTTCGCATGAATTGGCAACTGACTCATCCAACTGGCCAAAAACTCTTATGAATGGCAACAATGTGAGCGCGTAATTAACGGAAAATGGAAAATTGCTTGGCCATGGTACGACTGTGTGGTGGTGGTGGTGGTGGTGGTACTTCTTCTTAGTGGGTCAAATGCGTTAAGTTTCGAGTCAACCTTAGAGCGAACGCTTGGCGAAAACCACTTAAAATATTTAACCAAAAAGCGTTTTGTTTTTTCTCTCTGTTTTCGTACATTGCATAACTTGAGTTGCAGACACAAATGGCCCGGCCGACGACAACGACAACGACGACGGCGACGCACATCAAACAGCTGCACAGCATTCTCAACCAGAAGGCGGGTTATATCGAGTCTCGAGCAGACAATTTCCATGCTGCCTTTTTAAGGTCATGGCGCAGCAGCCGCCAAAAACAAAACATAATTGAGGAGCAAGTAGGCGAGAGAAGATGGGCGTGGCATTGGCAAATTGGCCAAAATGGCAATGGGCAACAACAACAATGTTGCAAGTTGCAATTGAAGAATCAGTTGTTGCTGTTGTGCGGCCAATTTTGCTGATGAGCTGAAAATGGTTGGTAAATGACAAGGAAATTGGGAAAAGCATAGGGCAAAAAGTTGAAACTTACTTTTGTCGTATATGTATATATTCGAGGAAAACCACAAAACAGAATTCTTATACATAGAAATGATGAATGATCTTAGAAGTGGCGAATGTGAAATGGTTTCTTAAGCATGCCGAACCTAACATTGTACAATATCGGTGAGTTAAGGCTTTCATCGAATAAATCTATATATATTAGCATTGGTCCTTCGAGCCGGATATTACTTCAACGTGGCAACAACCTTCGGTGGCAAGCATTCCACATTAAAGAGCACTATTTCTTAAATAAGACATCGCCTCATTACATAAATATTGTTCCTTCGAGATGCATGTTATGCTCTCGGTCGATTCTCTTCCATGGTTTTGGAAACCATCCAGAACCAGAAGTTCGCACTTCTACATAAACATATGTACTTTATATCAACCTCTTTTAGGGCTTGGTAAAGTGTTTCTTCCTTCACATTGAAGGGGATTTCTTTATGGTTTCCTTCTAGAGATTTATATGATTTTTAACCGCAACTTCATTAGTTAATAAATTCCTATTGGATCCTAACATTGACTAAGCAGATGGACCGTTTCTAATAGATTCGTATTTGACCGCAGATCACCAATTATTTTAAAAGTAAGAAATCTTTCTTTATGTGTATAATAAAAAAAGGTTTAGGATTCACCTAAAAACTGACTTAAATGATTGAAAAATATTAAAACAAACAAAAATAATGTATTTCCCAAAGCTGTATTTTGACATGTCTGGTATCTCATAAAAGTTTCTATGTTTAAAGTTGTGCGAAAGCATAACATGACCTCCAGCCGGCTAAAAACTGCAGGATTACTCAGTATAAAGGTCACAGAAAACCCAGTCACATGTTTCTCAAATTTGATTTCAGTTAAGTATAGCACTCAATCTGAGAAGCACTCAAATATATAAAAAGGTGCATGAGAAGAAGGCTATTTGAGGTCTCGATTGAGTTGTACGACAGCTAACTCACAGTAAACTGAGGTATTTTTCACCCATCTCAACTTTAGGAAAAACATCTAGGGAGATTTTGGTATAAAAATCGATTAAAGAACAGGAAATGAAACTATTTCCGTAACAAAAACTCTAAGGGAGTTCAAAAATCAAGTTCTAAAACAGAGTAAAGGTACCAACAGCTGAGAATTTGGAACAGATATCGATTTTGAAACATAAAATGAAGAAAACGGCTAAGAAAAATGCTGA
The DNA here is from genome assembly GCA_035044965.1 of Lordiphosa andalusiaca. NCBI lineage: Eukaryota > Metazoa > Arthropoda > Insecta > Diptera > Drosophilidae > Lordiphosa > Lordiphosa andalusiaca. The sequence goes on from JAWNNM010000660.1 coordinate 2,225,436, forward strand.
ATGCTGGCCCACAACTTCTAAGACCGAACACACGGACGTCTGCATCTTAGCGCACACAACTATCAGTCGCTCGCGAGAGAGATAATGACCAAATCTTAGTAAAGTATTTAGCCATAACCAGATAGCGTTTAGGCACTAAATAAGCTAGAGTTCACGTGGGCCACTCAAAGCATAGTCTTAATTTTCGACAATGCACTTTTAGTTCTTCTATCGGTCACAAATCATTATTTTTATACTTAAACTAACCCAGCAAGGTCAGATATTGGTGTAAAACTAATATAGAAGCAGTAACTAGACGCAAAAAAGAAGATTTGTTGGTCCTTATGCTTTAAAATGAACTAAATGTATTTTAGTAGAAAAAAAAAATGAATACATGTTTAGGATTGGCAGTTTTAAGCACATAATAGGGGGGTTAAGAGAAATCTCTAAAGATTTTCGTATAAAATATTGAATTTTGAACTAAATTATAGAACTTTAGATGCAAAATGACAGGAACGTTACCGGCTACTAGTTTATAGAGAAGATAGCCCGTACGCATCAAATCTACTAGGCATTGAACAGTCGGTTTGAAATCTCTCAACTGAGTTCATCTAATCTAGTCTCCCAGCACTTTGGCGACATTTCACATATAAAGGCAAGCAGCTTTATCTCGAAATTAAAGCGTTTATACGAAAATCTCTAGAGATTTCTGGATCACCTCAGTATCTAACCAATCTCTTGGGACTTCTAGGATACTCCCATGCATAATATTTTTGTCATTTGTCACAGAAAATGCATCGTTCGTCGCTTCGACTACGCATTTTTTTCGAGCATATGAATCCGACCATTTGAAATCAGCACAAAACTATCAAAGAAAAGTGAGAAAAACAGCAAAATGTAAGGAAGCGTCGTCGAAGCGACAAACGAAAACCATCCAGTTCAAAGCTTTATATTTGTTTAATTCAAGAAACAATTCCATACACATTTACCATGGCTTCCCCACAAACTTCAAAACTTAAAGGACCCCACGGCAAAAGTCAGTCATTATTTTGCTTCCTTTTTCATTTTTCGATACTACATCGACCAATAAATCAAATTGGTCACACTTTTTGGCCAACATTTTGATCAACAACAGAAGCAGCTACAAGTTGATTTGCTGGCGAACAAATTGCAGGAGTTCGTGTTGAAAATAGTTGATGATGACTAGGCCAGCCACCTGCAACCGGTTTACTGACCACCGCCGACACCGAAACTAACCCGCACACCGTCACACAGCCACACAGCCACACTCAGATTGCCCAGTTATCAAGCGGCGCCCAAATCAAGTTCAAAACTGCAATTTGATTAGTTGATTTTGGTGTGGGCGATGAAGCAACTAGCGTCAGGTTAGCATAGGAAAAGTGAATTATTGTAATAAATTATTATTATATTTTTGATTTATGTGAGATAAAAAACTGTATTCAAGCAATTTTTGTAAAATATATATCAAAATTTGAGCTCTTTTTAACCCGGATACGGCCGAATCTTAAGTTCGATTTAATTCTAGAGTCAAACTAGGGCTAGACAATGCTGCAATTAGATGGCCATTGGCCCAGACACATGCCCGGCAACAACAACAGCCACTTGTCAATTGTCTGTCACGTGTAAAAAGTCAATACAATTGCACAATGCGGCGTCAAGTGCGCCCATCGATGCTTGGGCGGGGAGGGGGAGGGTAGAGGGAAAGGGTGCCATAAAGAGGTCGCTGCTTAGCTTTGCTGCGTCAATATTTCCGTAAACAACAGTTAACGAAAGTAAGAGAGAGAGAGAGAGAGGGCGAAAGAGAGAGAGGGCCAAAGAGAGAGAGAGAGCAAACATTTCATTAATTACAGCTACAACAACAATTCACGTTACGTTATAATTACGTGAATGTCTGACACCCCACCCCACCCCACCTTTACCCCTCATTACCTCCCTACTGGGTGTCGTCTTCAACGCCCTGTCAGCTTCTAATATTTCATTAAGACCAGAGTCTTGTCGTCGTCGTCGTCACAAGTCGCCAGTCGCGTGCCCGAAGACCTCCCCGAGAGAGCTTGGGGAGCTTCGTCAGCGTCAACGTCATCATCCGCTGAAGAGGGGGAGTGGGAGGTATGGGGGGGGCCCAACCACTTTGAGGTTATGTGCACAATTTGCGTGAGCCAATTAAAAAAAAAAAAAAAATATGAAAGAGGTGAGACGGGTAGGTGGCTCAAGTACAGAGTATCGGGTGGTAGGGAACACCACAATGTAACTGGCCGCATTTCAAGTTTTTTTTTTTTCTTCTGATATAGTTCAGTAACTGCGACAACTTGCAGAGTGGGTAGAGAAAAGGGCTCGTTGAGAGAATGGATACCAATCCAAGCCAAGCCAAAAGTCAAGAAATTCCATTTGTGGCGAAAGATTGTGTAGAGAAGCCTCACACTTTTAGTTCAGGAAAATTCTTGAAAAATTATTTAACTCAGCGATCTAAGAGCGGTGTTCTTACATTAATCATTCTTATATCAACCATATCAATAGAGACTTAATAAGGCTAAAATTGATAACATTGACAAAATAAATTCCATCCCGCCGCTTTCTAAGAGTCACAAGCTGAGATTTTTCTAGGTGAGGATTTTCTAAAATCAAAGACTATATATCAACTTATTTGGCATTCTAGGCTCTTAGAACTAAGTTTCAAGTCAATTGGATGAAATATAGATTTCGAAAAATTTTCCGGGAAGTTTCCCACAACATCGCAACTTCACTTGTCTAACTATAAAATGTTGCCAAGGTTAAAAAATGTTTACAAATTATTAAACATCTTAAACTATTTCGGATACATTTCTTACAAAACCGAGTTTCAATACAATCGAATGAAAAAGCGCGTTTTTAAGTGCGGCGTTTGGGGAAATTTTTGGACTCCGGTATTGGGTTTTCCAAAATTGGACACTATAATCTTAAAAAAAAAACACGAGTAAGCTAAGCTTGCTTCGGCTGTGCCAAAGTTTATGTACCCTTGCAAGTGCTCGCTTAAATATTTTCAAAAAATACTCTTTTTCCCATTTTCCGACCAATTGTTCGTATGGGAGCTATACGATATAGTCATCCGATTTGGCCAAAAAATTTTAAAATTATATGAAAGCAGGTGAAACAAACAAATACCAAATTGCAGGATGCTACCATTAAAAACAAAGAAGTTTTTCCAACTGAGACTGTTTTTCTGACCTATCTTTTGTATGGCAGCTATACCTTATAGTTGTCCGATTTTAAGAAAACTTTATTTTCTTTATAGAAATATAAAAAAAACATAGAAAACCTACGATTACAAAATTTGAAGACGTTTCCATTGAAAAGAAAAAAGTTTTTCTTACTAAAACTAGTTTTCCGACCGATTGTTCCTATGGGAGCTATGAGATATAGTCATCCGATCCGGTCGGTTCCTACATATTAGTAGTGTGCAGCAAAAAGTGGACTGTGTGCAAATTTTCAGCTCGATAGCTTTAAAACTGAGAGATCTATGCCAAATCTTTGATACTTAGAATAAGCAGTTTGGGCTGTGGGTTGTTAAGCAGTCAGGCAGTCGGGCCAAGATATTTCGATAAATAACTGGAGTTGAGCAAATCGAAAATATAATTTTATAGGACAGGAGGTCGCCCTTGACATTAATGAGGCGAAAGACCCCTTAAACATTGTACCTAAGTATAAATATCTAGAAGCTATGTCATAGAAGTGGTAAACAGAGACAGAATGACAGTATCATGAATTAAATAAAAATATATGCATTTTTTTTGTTTGTTTTGGTACACATAATGGAAACACAACATGTCCTCGAGCAAATTGCTTTATTAAATTATTGAGGTGTTGGCAAAAGCAAAAGGTTTAACTTCTATATTTTATGGCTGTTTTTAAGGCTTCGCTTAAACTGTTAGACGAGAAAATGAAAACCTGTAAAAATATGCAGGCTATAATTAAGTATAGCTAAGTATTCTTAAGTAAAATATTTCATCCTTTAAATCTATCTCAGCTAAAGTGTAATTTAAGGGTTTCAATATAAATGCGTTGGTCTAGGGGTAAATTTCGTTTAATCCCAAAAAAAGCTAATGCTATTTCCAATATTTTCTTGAAATGCCTCTAATTTAAGGGTCATGAATTTACCAAAGACCAAGATGGTATTACATTAGGACTTAAAACGAATTTTACTCTCTGTAAGAAAAGAGTTAGAACCAGTTGGGAATTTCAAGAAACGATTGGCAGTTACTGTTGCATACTATTCGAAGCCGGCATGGTAAGTCTATGTTGCACTTTAACCAAGAAATTTTGTGCTTGAACTAAGTGGGTGCTTTTCTTATATGTTTGCCCGACTTGTAAGTAAGATTTATTTGTGGATTCTCCAAGGTTTGCTCTCATTTCGAATTAAGAACTTCCTAGAACAAAACATACTTAATATTTGAATTATAAAACGGAATAAGTTTTATACCGGAATGAGTTGTTTTGCTGGCCCCATGTGTAACCCCCTTGCAACAGAGTATTCAAAGTAAAGCTGCATAATTTAATGGCACATCTGTTTAACATTTTGGAAGCATATTTTATTAGTATGACGTGAATTGATTCAATATTCTTTTGTTTGGGCATTGTATTAACGTGTGTATGTACTTACGAACCACGTTATGTGTAATTAAATGTAAGATAATGTATAAATGGAAATGGATGAGCAGGTAATTTAAAGGTATTTGACCTATTGCTTATATGGAATTACTAGGGATGCTAAGTGACAATAGTAAATTCTTTCAACGAAAGGTTAAAACTCGTTCAAGCACTTAGTATACCTTTGTTTATCTCTCCTGATCATTGAAATATGAGTAGATTGGCTATACAAATATATAAAAATATAAAAGAATTGCTACACTCATAAAAAAATTCGCCCTGGAAATTAGAAATTCTCCTATAATATCCGTCCAAAGGCAATTCACCCTAAAATTAAGAAAACATTTTCCCATTTATGGGAAAATTTTCTGAAACTTTGAAAATTTTTCTTCATTTTAGGGTGAATCGCCTTAGGACGGATTTCATAGGAGAATCTTTAGTTTTCGGGAGAAATCTACCAAATTTTGGTTATAAAAATAGTTTGAATCATCGAATTTGACTATGTTTCCATAATATGAAGAAAATTAATTGTCAAACAACAACAATAACCCCAAAAAAAAAAGATGCTTTACATAAAGTGTATTTGTACAGTCCCCCCCTCCCAATAGGCTGGGGCTTTGGATTTTGTGGTGAGTCGACCGACAGGCGTTGGCTTTGGCGTCACCGGCAACAATGTGGCAGGCAGGCAGGCAGGCACACTATGCAAATGTTTGTGTCTGTGTTTGTGTGACGACAATATCATTTACAACAAGCTCAGTTTTGTGCCAGGTGGAAGTGCATGCAAAACAGTGGGGAGGGGGAGGTGGAGGTGGTGGTGGTGGCGATGGTGGGCTGCTGTTGCTTTTTGCCGCCATGTCGCGCGAAATTTACAATTGACGTCGTTGTTGCTGCCGCGCGCTGTTGTTGTCGGCTCAATGTTCACTCATGCGCACTGACAGGCGGCTGCAACAACAGCTACAACAACAACAGCAACAACAGCCGCCGCATTTGACATTTAAACGTCTAGAATTTCTCTCAAACGCTCAACACGGGTAGCCGTTGAAATTCAAAACAACCCACCCAAAAAAAAAAGCAATAATAGTGGAAACATATAATATATATATATACAATTTTCATCATCATCGCGTGTGAAAGTTTAAAGAAAATTGAGACTTTTCATTTCAACTTGCCAGACAGACACAGACACCTTGGTGCATCATTATCAAAATGCCCCATAAAATGAATGTCAAGTTTTAAGTTACAATTGCCGTCAATCATTTTGCACTGTTGCTCTGATATGGCGAAGAATGTTAGAGTGTGAAGTGGAAGAGGAGGGGGAGGGAGCAAAGCTGGTTTCTCTGTGGCTTAGTTGAGGACACACACACACAGATTTGCATTAAAAATTAGATCCCTCGGACTTAATCTTCACCCCGGCAAGCATATATCTAAGGCTGAGATATTCTATATATATATATATAAGCCCTCCTGATATTCTCAAACACAAACAAAACCCTTCCAAATAAGCTACACTAGTGGAAAAAAACCGAGAAGATTGGATATGAGCATGATTGTCAAAAACTAATCATCAGCGGATTCACTTCCCAAGTTTTTATTTTGAGCACGCAAAATCTTAATGTGACTAGAAAAGTGAAAAAATGGAGGATACTTAGCTTCTGCTCTGTCGAAGTTTGTATACACTTGCAGCACGTTTTATACCCTTGCAAAGGGTATTATAATTTTGACCAGAAGTTTGCAACGCATAGAAATATCTATTTCCAACCCCATATACCATATATACATATATCCTTGATCAGGGTGACGAGCTGAGTCGATTGAGCTTGGCCCGTCCGACTGTCCGTCTGTCTGTCAGTTTCTACGCGAACTAGTTTCCCAGTTTTAAAGCTATCGAGCTGAAATTTTGCACAGAGTCTTCTTTTTGCTGCACACCACTAATATGTAGGAACCGACCGGATCGGATGACTATATCTCATAGCTCCCATAGAAACAATCGGTCGGAAAACTAGTTTTAGTGAGAAAAACTTTTTTCTTTTCAATGGAAACGTCTTCAAACTTTGTAATCGTAGGTTTTCTGTGATTTTTTATAGTTCTACCAAGTTTTATTAAAATCGGACAACTATATGGTATAGCTGCCATACAAAAGATAGGTCTGAACAAGAGTCTTAGCTAGAAAAACTTTTTTGTTTTTAATGGTAGCATCCTGCAATTTGGTATGTGTTTGTTTCACATGCTTTCACATAATTTTACAAATTTTTGGCCAAATCGGACGACTATGTCATATAGCTTCATTACGAACGATCGGTGGGAAAACGAGAAAACGAGTATTTTTGCACTTGCAAAGGTATTTAAACTTCGTCACAGACGAAGTTAGTTTAGCTTTTTCGTTCTTACTATGCGAAGGACATTTCCACTGAAAACCAACAAGTTTTTCTCACTAAGAATACATTTCTGACTGAACTTTTCTATGACAGCTATACTATATAGAGGTCCGATTTCGACCAAACTTAATGGAATCAAGGGAATGCATGGCAAACTAAGAAATACAAAGTTTGGAGGCGTTTTCTTTAAAAACAAAACAACATTTTCTCACTAAAACTAGTTTTTCGATCAATCATTCCTCTTACAGCCATAACCTATAGTCTTCCAATTTTGACAAAACTTTAAAGAATTGTGTGAAAGCTTATTCAATAAATATATGCCAATTTTCAAGAAGTTCACATTGAAATCAAAATAGTTTTTCTTACTGAGACTACTTTTCTAACCTTTCCTCTACTATTTAGATGATTGATAGGCAGAATCATGGAAAAACATTGAATGAAATTAAGTAATATATATAATTTCTATAAGCAATTGAGTGTACGATATTTCGTGTCAGTAAGCTCATGGATTGCCCACTCGAGAACATGCCACGTGTGAAAAAAAGGACATATCGATATCTAATAATTGGTTGCGAATAATTTGCATGCGCACGTTTATATTTAGCTAGACTTTTTCAACATTTAGTCACTGTGGTGATAATTTTAAGCAACCGTTGGTCTCATCAACGTACCTTGAACGTGGGATTAAGGAAACTGTTTGTCTAAAATCAACTGAGAGGAGTAATAGAGTGTCGCCTAAAAGTTTGATGTTGCTTTTTATTTCCTAAAGTTAAATGAGTAAGTGTTGGTGTGTGCCATGGTGTATTCATGTGTGGGTCATCAGTATACCTACCAAATCCACACAAACACTGTGCTACGAGATATATATATATATATACATATATCTAAATAATTTCACATTTCATCTAGAATTCAATCCTACAATATCAATTAAAACTGAATAAGCGTCAAACGCAAGCAAACACATATTTCTTAGCTTGTCTCCTGCCCCCGTTCCCTCTACTCTCAGTTGACCAGTTCACTTGAAGTCTTTGCCAATTCGTTTCAACTGTCACACACAATAATAATGAAATGAATAAACCAACCCAACCAACCCAACCAACCCAACCAACCAACAATGAATACTGTCAAAGAAAACGAGGCAAAGCCAAACAAACCAAATTGCAATAAAATTTCGCGCAAATTAAAATTAATAATTACCAACTATTATTATTAAGTGTGGTTGTTATTTTACACACTGATATTTGAAACCAATTAGCAATTATTGTTAGCCTTTGGTTAAGCCTTTGCTTTGCCACCTCTCAGACAACTAAGGCTCTTGGGTTAAATTTCCGCCAAGACGACGACGAAGCCACCGTTAAGCAAATAGGAAGGAAACAAACAAGTCCAAGACCCAGAACCAGTGAAGCAAGTCGTCGTTGGCCGTCACCTGTGCCAGGTGTAAACTGTCAGAGTCGTCTCCTCCGCCCCTCTTTTCTCTGTCTCTGCTGCTGCTGCCGCCGCTTCTGACGGAAATGCTGGCCAAGAGTGAGAGAGAGAACATGGGAAATGACACTAGGAAATCGCTTGTAAACAATTGTGAAAATGTGCACAACAAAAAATTTTTTGTTGTTGCCCAAGACACAGATTTGAGATAAGCAAACAGTGGAAAGAGAGTAATCGCCATGCAAATTTTGTCACGTCTGGCACGGAAGACGACGCTTAGACGTGGGTTAATGTCGGACCCGGTCTAGATAAATGGATAATGAAGCCAAATACTGGAAAAGATAGAGAGATACTAAAAAAAAAATACCAAAGGGAGACAGACGGCAGCTGATAAGACAACAGCAGAGCCAAGGCGACCTACATACAAATAAAAAAATAAAAAAATTATCAGCTCTCAGATTCAATTCAATTGTGAATGCATATTAATTTTTTTTTTTTTTTTTTATATAAGCAAGTGTTAATGTGTATGTTATATATAGAGATTAGACATTTTTGTAATACATTTCAAACCAAATAAACAACAACAACAACAACAAAACGAGGTCAATGGCTGTTTGGCGAAAATATGTAATACATATAAAACAAGAAAGAAAGTCGGTCAAGCCCGACTATAACATACTCTGTACCAAGAAAATTTGTCTTTTGATCATAACTCGAAAACCGTTCATCCGATCTTCTTCATTCCTTTGGCGGATCGATAAGTTATCCTAAAAACTTAATATGTCCAGAAGGAACAAGCCATCTATCTGTCAAAACTGTGGGAGATATGACGTTTTTTTCTAAATTGCGGGGGCGGGAGGGGGCGTGGCCAAAATTGAAAATAAACTTGATCTGCCTGCAGACATAAGAAGCATATGTCCCATACATGTCAAACCTCTATCTCTTACCATCTCTGAGATCTGTGCGTTCATACGGACAGACAGACGGACAGACGGACGGACGGACAGACGGACAGACGGACATGGCTATATCGACTCGGCTGTTGATGCTGATCAAGAATATATATACTTTATGGGGTCGGAGATGCTTCCTTCTGGATGTTACATACTTTTGCACAAACTTATAATACTCTATGTACCTTCGGTACAGAGTATAAAAACATAGAGGAAAGTTAACTTCGGCACGACCGAAGTTTGTATACCCTTGCAGCACTTTTTCTAACGAATTTAAAGGACATATCGACTGAAAACAAAAAAATTTTTCTCAATAAGACTACTTTTCTGACTCTAATTTTTTATGACAGATATACTATATAAATGTCCGATTTCGACCAAACATAGTGAAATCATGGGAAAGCATAGCAAACTAAGAAATACAAAGTTTTTCTCACTAAAACTAGTTTCTCGACCGATCATTAATATGGCAGCTATATCCTGTAGTCATCCGATTTTGACAAAACTTTGAAGAATTATGTGAAAGCTTATGAAATAAATATTTGTCAATTTTCAAGAGGTTTACATTGAAAACAAAAAAGGTTTTCTCACTAAGACTAATTTTGTAACCTTACTTTTCTATGGCAGCTATACTATATAGATGTCCGACTTCGACCAAATTTGGCAGAATCATGGAGAATCATTGAAAACTAGTAAATACAGAGTATTGAGACGTTTGCATTGAAAACAAAAAAGTTTTTCTCGCTGGAACTAGTTTTTGACCGATCGTTAGTTGCCATACTATATGTTATAGTCATCCGATCCAGCCGGTTCCGAACTATGTGCAGCGTATTTGTACCAGAAGACTTCGTGCAAAGTTTGGTCGCGATAGCTTTAAAACTGACGGAGGTGATAGCATAGAAACAGACGGACATGGCTATATCGACTCGACTGTTGATGCTGATGAAGAATATATATACTTTATGATATCGGAGATGCTTCCTTCTGCCTGTTACATACATTTGCACGACTTTAGTATACCCTTTTTACTTTACGAGTAACGGGTATAAATGCAATACCAAAATGTAGTCAATAAGATGTTGAAAGTGTATCAATGTGTGGTTTATATAGAAATGGGAAGTACCCATTACAAGAGTTCTGTCACTTAAGTTGTGGAGGTGTTTTACGCTATGCATAAATCTTGAAAAAAAGGTAATTGTAGTTGAAAGGGTCGAAATTTGCGGTGTTTATGATAATTAAAATAAAGTTTTTGCCTTATTGGAAATAAGTACCAGGCAATGTATACAAACGAGAAGGCAGTCATTGAGGTGTTTGCAGTGTTTTAAGGAAATGAGTTGGTAATGCTACTATGTAATGAAATTACGGTGTTTGTGTTGTTTAATTGCGATGGAAAATGATGTATCCTATATTTTAAGAAGTAGGTGAGTGTTGGCAGGCGGTGTATGCGGTATTACAACGTAGTCGTAGTGGCTAATAGAGTTTTTGCGGTGTTCTTATTACTCAAATGTATTAGGAGGCGATGTATACTATACTAAAATGCCGTCAAGGCGTTGTTTTCGACATAGTTTGACATTTTTTTAGTGGCATTTAGAAAAAAATTACCACTCGATACCAAGAATTTGATACTAAGTACTCTTTATCAGGGATTAAAACTGAATTATGGTTCTTTAAAATCCAATTGTTTCGGTAGCCGGTTTGAAGCTGCTTAAAAAAACAAAATTTTTTCAAAGTATTACTGATTTACAAGGAACTGCTAGTACTAATTACGATATCTCATTTAGTCGGGGCTTATAAAGGTGTATTCTTTTCACCTTTGAAGTACATATATGATCAATCAAGCAATGTTAATGAATTTCCGATTGCTTTTAGATTCGGTTCACAGTCAAGAATTTGTCGGAATTTCCGGTTCGAGTTGGTTCAGTTCAATATCGTTCAATAAATAAAAACTCTAATGTACGGAAATTCGGAACCTATATGGATTTTAAAGCTAAATGAACAACGATTTGGGTTCGGTTCAGCGGTTCACTTGAAAACTCTCGCCCTTTATAGCTTTTCCATAGCCTTAAATAATAAATAGAACCTAAGATGAAGTAATTAAAAACAAGTTCTTTAAAATCTTGACTAAAATTTGAATATAGAATAGAATTATGGTCTTAAGAGTTGGGTAAACTATTTTCTGGCAACAATTTAAACAGTTACAAGACTCAAGAGTAGCTTAAAGACACTTTTTCTAATTATTTCCTTTCAGAGCTTCAAAACTATTCGACGTATGTTCTGCTTCCTGAAACGCTCTTCTAGTAAGGCATGACAAATATTTAGTTTAGTTTATAAACATAGAAATGTGCACATTTACATAATAATTTTCACCTAACAAAATGTTGAAAACACGCTTCGGCGGCTATTTAAATATTTTTTACTAATTTTGATGTGTTAAAATAAATAAAAAACAAACAAAAAATTTAATAACAAACGCAAATTTTTCAAATCAATTGAATAAACCGAAGCGACAGCAGCAGCAACAACAACAACAACAAGAATCACAACGATATCATTAGCAGCAATAGAGAAAAAAATCAAACGATCACATTAAATCGCTGGACTTAATTAAAATAAACATGAGAATGATTTTTAAACATTTGCCGATAGCCGAGAGTCTGAGACGGGTCTGGATCTGGTCTTTAAGGGGCCACCAACGGAACTGTAATAACAAGCAGCAGCCTATTTAGATGTAAGATCAACGATATAAGCAACGCATAAGACCAGCTCTAACAACGACGACGACGACGACGCAACACACACACCTGTCCCAACAACAACTACTATGCAAAAAAGGCCACCTCCTGCCCCTGCATCGTCGTCTTCTAGCCCAAGTCTAGCGGCCGCACCTTTTGCATCATAGGCAGAATGAAGAAGAAGCAAAAAAAAGTAATAAAAAAAAAAAAAGATTCTTTTGCCTTGTCGTGTGTCTTAAGTTTTTCGCTAATAATAATAAAAAATAAAAAAACAAGCGCAGGGGAGATCGTTTGTATAGTATGTACATACGAACATCACATGACATGGTGGGGCGGGGGTTGGATCTCGAGACTAGCCTATGGGGCTTTATCGTCTGTGAGTGCAAGAGATGCAGAGACAGAGGCGGAAAGAGATCTCTCTTAGCTTATCGAGCTTATCAAATCGCCTCACCGACAGCTGGAAAAGCAGAAGAAGAAGCACCCAAGTCTCACTTGAAGAACTATAAACTGAGTTTAATGCCGTTTCCAATTCTCACCATAAACTTTAAATGGCAGTTGAAGTTATAAATGGACAAGTAAGCTTAACAAATTGGGAAAGGCTGCAAATCATTTAAGAAAATTACCCAAAATAAGGAAAAAGAGGAAAGTTAAGAAAGTTTGTATACCCTTGCAGCACGTTTTTTTAACAAAGACTAATTTTGGTACCATACCTTTCTATGGGAGCTATACCATATAGATGTTCGATTTCCATCAAACTTGGCAGAATCATGAAAAAGCTTAGAAAACTAGTAAATACGCAGTTTGGAGACGTTTGCATTGAAAACAAAAAAGTTTTTCTCACTAAAACTAGTTTTCCAACCAATCATTCGTACTGCAGCTATATGCTACAGTCATTCGATTTTGACAAAACTTTGTGGCATTGTGTGAAAGCATATTTAATAAATAAATACAAATTTTAAGCACATTTCCATAGAAAACAAACAAGTTTTTCTCACTAAGACTCCTTTCAGATTTAACTTTTCTATGAGAGCTATACTATATAGATGTCCGATTTCGACCAAACTATGTAAAATTATGGAAAAGCTTAACAAACTAAGAAGTACAAAGTTTGGAGGCGCTTCCATTAAAAACAAAAAAGTTTTTCTCGCTAGAACAAGTTTTTCAATCGATCATTTCTATGACAGCCATATGTTATAATCATCCGAATTTGACTAATCTTAATACAATTGTATGAAAGTGCATAAAATACTTAAATGCAAAAATTAAAGACGCTACCATTGAAAACAAAAAAGTTTTTCCTACTAAGACAATTTTAAAACCTATCTTTTCTATGACAGCTATACTATATAGTTGTCCGATTTTGAACAAAATTGGTAGAATCATGAACAAGCATAGCGAACTTATAAATGTAAAGTTTGGTAACGTTTCCATTCAAAACAAAAAAGTTTTTCTCACTAAAACTAGTTTTTCGACCAATCAGTCGTACTGTAGCTATATGCTATGGTCATCCGATTTCGAAAAAACTTTGTAGAATTCTGTAAAAGCATATTTAATAAATAAATACCAATTTTAAGCACATTTTCATAGAAAACAAACCAGTTTTTTTCATTAAGACTACTTTTCAGACTTAACTTTTCTATGGGAGCTATTCGATATAGATGTCCGATTTCGACGAAACTTAGTGTAATCATGGGAAAGCATAGCAAACTAAGAAATACAAAGTTTGGAGGCGCAAAAAAGTTTTTCTCACTAGAATTAGTTTTTCGACCAATCGTTCCTATGACAGCTATATTATATAATCCTCCGATCCGCCCAATTCCTACACAAGTGCAGCATATTTCTGCCAGAATCCTTGGTGCAAAGTTTGGTAAAGATAGCTTTACAAATAACGAAGGAATTTGCATATCAATTCAGCTCGTCGAGCTGATCAAGAATATATATTTACTTTATGTGGTGGGAGACGCTTCCTTCTCTGCATAACAAACATCTGCAGAATTTTATAATACCCTCTGCAAAGGGTTTAATAACAAAATAGAATTACCTTTTCGATTGATGATGAAACACATGTCGTATACTTAATAAACCATACGCCATGTTATGCGTTTATGAGTGGGAAATCGTCATACGCAAAATTCCTCAAGTCTAAGTCAAAAGTCTTATCAATTGCTGCTATATGCTTTGATTAGATTAGCGTGAGACCCTGACTCTATTTTCTATGTTGCTTTTTGCAATTTATAACCAAAAGTAAATTCGGGTTAATTCAATGTCCAAAAAATTGTACAATTACCCCGAGTTTTCATTAATAAACCAGAAAAACATGAAAGAAAACAACAAGAAACATACAAAATATTCAAAAAGATTAGCATAAATTTGGAAATTTTATGAGCGATAAGGTGGCCAAAATCCAAAACGTAAACCTGTTGAGGTTTGTATGTACAATAAAACAAAAACAAATGTTTTTGAATAAAATCAAATCACATTTATTTGCGACTCAAAAATTAAGGAATTCTTTTCCAAACTTGGGAGCAGCGAAAGTCTGGGTCTGGCCGCCTGCAACTTGATTAGTCACGCAGCGCGCAGAGAAGGGCGAATCAGCTTGGGTAGTATACTATAGCTAGCTCGTTTGTCTTGCGGATTTTGTGTTTTGTTTTTTTTTTTTTTTTGCGCATTGACAACGCCGGCGCCGCAGTCAACGTCAATGCGGCGCCGTCAGCATCGTCTATCACGTTCATTGGCATTTCAAAGCAAGTTTGTTTTGCATGCTGCGCCCGTGTGACGCTCCGCTTGTTGTCTTGCGTTCGCTCTCTTTCCCGGTCTCTCTCTCTTTCTCTTCTGTCTATCTATCTGTTCAGTACTAGAAATGGAATGGGTAAGTGTTGTTGGATTGGATTTGATATGGCTAACGATATGAGCTAGAGATATCATTTAGATTAAGAATCGCAAAGTTTTGAACGGAAGTCCGGATTGTGGATGAACCGGAGCAGATTTCAACTTAAATTGGTTCAAACTCAGATAATTGTAATTGATTATAAATATATATCTTCGAATCAAAAGCAAATTAGGCTTTTTTTGATTTAACTTTATCTACCGATTGGCAGCTTTAATGGAGCAGAAATCAAGCATCGGACTAGAGAGAGATTTATGAATGATGAATAGGACATGCCGTTTCAATCAAAAAATGTACTTTTTAAAATCAACCGATTATATTTTCATTCCTGCACTAATTGAAATCAAAAAACGGGCCAGAAATTCACTTTTTTTATACCATATTCGATTTTGAGGCATTTTGAATATTAACTGAGCCCTTCTGCACATATAAACTAGAGGTTTAAGTAGATAATAGAATTTGTAAGACCTCCTCGTTCTAATGCAATATCTAGTCTTCCTCTGGGCCACAGACACAGCTTGTTGCTTGTTCTTTACTATGATGTGGTTGCTGTCTCTCGCGAGCCGTTGATAGTACTGTGCACTAAGATGCAGGCGTGCGTGTGTTTAGTATTTGCAGTTCTGGATTGGTCGAGCGTGTCTGCCCTTCCATTCCCCTTTTCCTTCTTCATTTTTTAAATATTATTTCAAGTCTTTCAAAGTAGAGTTCATTTCGAAAAGGCCTAAGCCGTCTTTTTTACATGTTTTATTCAAATTTTGAGGTAAATAAGTACAAAGAAGTTAGTTTGCTGCAATTCTCTTACTTTCTTACTTTTGGAAAAACCACATAATTAATTCAACAATCATTTTCATCCTTTAAACGTTGTTGAATTTGACCAAAAGTAAACGTTTCACTTTGATGTAATAAAATAAGTCTTTATAAGACCTTGAGACTTTTTAAACCTAAGCCATGCTCGAATATGGATATGCATATTAACCCACAAAATCCCGAAAATCTTACAATTTCTTGAAAAGTTTAGTGGAAATGTGCTTTTAGAAGCTATTTTTCTTCAATTTGTGCTGTAGTTTTAAACTTTTTTTGCAGAAAAGAGTACAAGTTTAAAAACCTTCGGTAAAATTTCAATTTTCAGGTATTTCACTCTGGGCTGAATAGCAAAATATTTGGCATAAAGTCGATAAATGCAGCCACAGAGTTAAAAATTTGGTGAATTTGATGACCACCAGTCCAGAATAATAAGGTAAAAATGTTTTTAGCCTATCAGAACACGCGTACCTCTAAGCCCCTATGGTCCCACTTGGCGGATGCGTATTTTTGTTTCATTTTTTTTTTAACTATATTTTTTTTGCTTTTTTTATTATACATAATTTGTCTCGGATCTCACTCTTTGCATGTTAATGTGTTAAAAAAAAAAAACTCCTTAAGTAAGTCACATTTCAATCGATTTATGATAATAGCAAAAATTTTGGATTTTTGGTCGAAAACAAGAAAGAATGTCGGTCAAGCCCGACTACAACATACGCTGTACCAACAATATTATACGCTCAGCATAAATTTTGTTGCTGGAGAAGCGCTGCTACTAAGTTATTTACAAAAGTTACATTAATTTGGTAATGATTTTCTTATATTGACTAAGAAATGGAATTTTACTTAATAGAAAATTATATTTTAAATTATTCTTTCTTTGTCCATGTGTTTCTCAAATCACTTTCGACCAAAAATCGACACAGTTCCCTTACAATCTTTTTCGTTTTTAGGTCGATTACTGTGTAAGCTTGTATGAAGCATGGGCTGTACCAAGGATCTAACTAAAACCTTTGCCCAAAAACCTTGAACCTTAAATTTTCGACCTTAACAAATCGTAAATTTTGGTTAAAACCCGCGAAATAAAAAAAAAAATTATGTTTGCAGCATTGTTAACATTTTAGAGAAATTTTGTTACCTGTTAGTCGAGTAAAATTTTGCGAAAAGTACTATTTCTTATATGAAGTTCAGTACTGAGCTTTTCATTATTAACTTGTGCTTAGTGGTAGCTAAGATTAAATTGCATAAATATAAGCAAATACAGCAAATGGACAAAGAAGCTTTTCTTGTTTGCTTTATGCATATTTAATTGCTCGGCCGCTGCAGATGCAGCAAGCTATGACAGTAGAAAGAGAGAAGGCTTTAAAGCTCTTTCTTAGTAGTGACTGCCGACCACTAAAGCAGCGATGTTCAAGAGGAGATTCTCTCTGACGCTCTCTGTCTCTCTCCGACACTCACTGAAGCATTACTTGGGCAAGCATTTGGCGTGAATTACCGAAAGTCTTCGGCCCCTGGGGGCTATGGGTGAACATCGCTGCACTAAAGTATTAATAATACATATTTTACGATATTAATTAATGAAATTTCTGGCAAAGTCACAACTTCACAACTTTTGAAATTGCTTCAAAAGCTTGCAGTTTTGAAAGCCTCAATCTTCAGATCTGCCATCCCTGATGTTAATTATGCGTACGAGTCTGCCCCACCCATACATACATACATACATACAAACCTAAGCGCCCTGTTGTCAAAGTCTATTCACACCTTCGGCTACTGCAGCGCCCACTAAAGGCGGCGCCATATTTGGCTTGTTGGCTTCTTCTACTCCCCTCCCCCGGCCCCCTTCCCTCGCAGTCTACAAAAGTTCACAATGCTCATTCTCATTCACATTCAATTTTGATCTTCTTTAACGACATTTCGTCGCGACTTGTTAAATGCTCATAAAAATAAATAAAAATAAATAAAAATCGCAAGTCAGTAGAGAGACGCGCATGAATTTTATTTATTATTGATGATAGTATATTTTTTTGTTTTATCATAATTATAATTTTTATTTAAATGCAGCTGCAACATTTTGTTAAACAATTTTTTGTGTTATTTATTTAAACTACTTAAATTTGTGCTTAAACAGCGCGCTCGTAATAAATTAAACAATTTTTTTTTGTGTTTGCTTCAATTTGTTTTTGTTTTTTTTTTTCTTTTACAGTTGCGTGCGCGCAGCCAAAGCGTCTGCCGGTGGCCATGGTGGTCGGTCGACGACAAGTCTCTGCCTCGGCTGACGCCTGTTGTTTGCTGTCAAACATCGACAGCAGCGGCGGCGGCAGCGGCAGCGGCTTATTTTTAGTTTTGCGCTCAATATATTTGAAGCCTGCGGCGGGGCAAACCTTTCGATTTTTTTTTTTGCTTCAACCAACTTCAATGTTAAATATTCAGCAAATAATAATAATAAGTGAGAGCGAGAGAGCGGCTGGCAGGCAGGCAGTCAGTCGTTGGGGAACAAAAATAAATCGCAAACCGGTTGCTTTGTACTTTGGCCATGGCTCTGTCTGTCTGACTGTCTCTCTGCTCTGCTCTGCTCTGGGCCCTGCCTGCCTGCTGCCTGCCTGCCTTTTGCTGCCTTGTCTTGTTATGGGATGTGTTTGTCTGGCAACATCGCAAAAAAAAAGAGAGAAAAAAAAACAACAGAAACAAACGGCTTGCGGCATATTTGTTGCGCAAAAAAAAAACAACAACAACAACAACAAGAAGAACAAACAACATTATATAAAAATAATAACAACCAGGAGCAACGGCAGACAGAACAAACAAATCTCTTAGAGATGCCATTTTGGTCGGAGGATCAATTTGAAAAGTTCAAAATCGATTGTGCATATTATTTTAATACTCTGTACCAAAGGTACATAGAGTATAACAAGTTTGTGCAAAAGTATGTAACATCCAAAAGGAAGCATCTCCGACCCCATAAATTATATATATTCTTGATCAGCATCAACAGCCGAGTCGATATAGCCATGTCCGTCTGTCTGTCCGTATGAACGCACAGATCTCAGAGATGGTAAGAGATAGAGGTTTGACATGTATGGGACATATGCTTCTTATGTCTGCAGGCAGATCAAGTTTATTTTCAATTTTGGCCACGCCCCCTGCCGCCCCCGCAATTTAGAAAAATTGTCATATCTCCCACAGTTTTGAAGATAGATGGCTTGTTCCTTCTGGACATATTTAGTTATTAGGATAACTTATCGATCCGCCAAAGGAATGAAGAAGATCGGATGAACGGTTTTCGAGTTATGAACAAAAGACAAATTTTCTTGGTACAGAGTATGTTATAGTCGGGCTTGACCGACTTTCTTTCTTGTTTTTTTTTTGCCAAGGAAGTGACATCATTCGAATTGAATCAAAATGTGTAATTTGAGTATATTTTATACACAAGTACCAAATTTTATTTGTTCAGCTTAAAAAAAAAAAATTAATTTATGTTTCTGCCATGGGAATTGGGGATGGATGTATCAAACAATTTATGGCAAGCAGCAAATAGCATCAAGTACTTAAAGCTTTTGATATCGGAAATCAAACTAAGGGCCGATTTTTCATCTTCTTAATAGCTGCTATGTGGCACATAAACTTAGAATTTGCTCTGCTACATGTAAATTTATGTGACAGATAGCTCTATGTAGAAGTTGTGAAATCGGCCCTCAATGTGTATATTTTCTTTATGGATGCGGTTTTGAAATCAATCAATCACGGCTGCAAACCAAAAATAATATTTGGATCTCTGGTTCACTGGTTCGAACCAAAATTAACCAATGGTTAAGGTTCGAGGTTGTCGGAAGAAGGTTTTGGTTCGAGCCTTGGTTCAATATTTATCATTTTTGTGTTCTAAAAATCATATTCGGCCTTAAAAACTACTCAGATTGTATGTAAGTTGGGTGGTTTTTGGGTAGAAGTCGGTTAGTAGAACACAATTTAAAATATTCAATATATAATTTACTGTTGAGTAAAGAAAAATGTATAAAATGTTATGTTAGATTCTTGCTTTTAAGAATTATTGAAAAAGCTTTAGAGGCGAGGAGCTAAAAATTCAGATGTTGGGTATTTTATAAATAATTCTAAATATTTTTCTACATGTTTCTACATTTTTATACCCTTACAAAGGGTATTATAATTTTGCCCAGAAGTTTGCAGCGCATAGAAATATTCATTTCCGACCCCATATACCATATATATTCTTGATCAGGGTGACGAGCTGAGTCGATTGAGCTATGTCCGTCTGTCTGTGTGTTTCTACGCGAACTAGTCTCTCAGTTTTAAAGCTATCGAGCTGAAATTTTGCACAGAGTCTTGTTTTTGCTGCACATTACTAATATGTTGGAACCGACCGGAACGGATGACTATATCTCATAACTCCCATAGGAACAATCGGTCAGAAAACTAGTTTTAGTGAGAAAAACTTTTTTCTTTTCAATAGAAACGTCTCCAAACTTTAGAATCGTAGGTTTTGAATGCTTTTTTAGAATTTTGCTAAGTTTTATTAAAATCGGACAACTATATGGAATAGCTGCCATACAAAAGATAGGTCTGAAAAACAGTCTTAGTTAGAAAAACTTTTTTGTTTTTAATGGTAGCATCCTGCAATTTGGTATTTATTTGTTTCACGTGCTTTCACATAATTTTACAAATTTTTGGCCAAATCGGATGACTATATCATATAGCTCCCATACGAACGATCGGTCGGAAAATGGGAAAACGAGTATTTTAGAAAATATAATATTTAAGCGAGCACTTGCAAGGGTATAAAACTTAGGCACAGACGAAGTTAGCTTAGCTTTCTCGCTTATTACACTTTCCTGGTCATTTTAGGAGTCAGTCGCACTAATCCCTACCATTTAACAGATGAAGTTGCTAGGCAGAAGGACAAATTTCTGATGTCTTTTATTTTTGTTGAACCGTTCTGGTTCAATCAAATAGACTCTAGTATAAAAATATCCACAGTACAACTAAAATCTTGAAGCCGGAGAGAACCCACAAGGCTCACTTCCCAGCAATCCTACGCTCAACATACCCCTAGAAAAGCCCCTAACTACCCCTCAACAATTTATAAAATTCATACCTGACGACCTGCAACTGAAAACCTTGCCGCTAGCACTCTTCCTCCTTAAAATTAATTATAATATTTATATTTTTGTATGGTAAAAATACGATTTTTCAAATAGATAATTTAAATAAGCGCGTCTTTCAAAATCTTATCTGTGTCCAACCATAAGGGATTCCTTACTTTCATTCATATCCACAGCTTAGACTCTTATTCCATAGTCATTAATATATTCTCTAGATAAAATCAAAAAATTCCATCTATAAGCAAAAAAAATCTAGAGCTCGGCAACGGGAGCAGAGAAGTTTTTACCAACTGAGACAGGATTTACACCAAGGAGCAAGCTTCATGAAATTTTGTAAAAAGCTTATGCTTGTAGGAGAGAGGTGTAGAGGTGTCGCTTGCCTCTTTTACGCCTCTTTCCTACAAACGAAAGCTTTTCCAAGAACTTCATGAAGTTTGCTCCATCGTGTAAATCCAGTCTAAGAAACTAGCATAGAGAGCTTTTAAAAGCTTTTCTTTTTTACTCGGTCGCTGTTGGCACATCAAACTAGAAAACTAGAGAGTGAGAGAGAGGAACCTTATTTATTTAGTATTTTAGTTAAACTTGCTCAACACATCTGCCCACTCGCAAATACTATTGCAGCGACTGACATACTGAAAATGTCATTGCTGCTGCTGCTGCTGCCGACCACTGCTCTAAATGCATTTCACAGCCTTTCATATTTTCATTTATATTTTATTTTCATTTCGTGGAAGTAGAAGTTACACCATTTAGTCCCTTCATATGGTGACTAAACTAGCAATTTCTTTCAAATCTAAACAAATTTCGTTTGCAGACTATAAATATTTAAATTTTTCGTAGGATTAAAGTACCTTTCAAAGTTTTGTGCATAATCTACTGGATTTCTTGAAAAATGTCTGTCAAGTTTATTATTAATTTTTTTTTTTTTTGCCTCGTGAAAAGTCCCTTTTCCGAATTTCGAGTCGGTTTGCGTGCAAACGGTTGCATAAAGAGTTTAAATTTAACATTGCTTTATTTATTAGATATTTTTAGATGACAAAATTAACTCTCACTACGCTTATACATACCAAATTAATTTTAATTAATGCCCTATTAAGTATGCAAACATGTTTTTCTTTAATAATTATCGATTGGGACTTGAACTTTGTTAATTAGCTAAGGCTAAGTCAATCGATAACGATATTGTAAATATATGCAAATTGATGAGCCAGTTATAGACAAGTAAATTATTGTGTTAAGAGAAATATAAAGTACTATTTATAAAAAAGTAGCATACTTTAAAGGGCACTAAGCATGATGTATTTTTTGTGTTTCAAAATAAAAACATGCAGTTCCTAGGTGTACCTTAATCAAGAAAAGCAGTAATTAAATCATAGATTAGTACTGAATTAGTATTAAGCGAATTGGAACATTTTCCAATGCTTGAATTAACTATTAATTTCGAGATAAATGCCACTAAAAGTATGACAACTTTATTTCATTTAATAATATTTATTTTAAATGAGTAATTGAAACTTAATTGAGACTTGGCATTCACTCAGATTGACGGAGTAATTTCAGGTATTCAAAATAAATTAATAGTAAGCCAAAAAAAAGGGAAATTACTTCTCTGAATTAGTAATATTCATAAGCTTGGCTTACATTAAAGAGCATTCATCACGATAATCAGGGTAAATGAATTTGCAACTTTTGGTATTGAGAAAATCAATTTTCCGACAGATTGATTGCCACTTTTGATGATTAGATTAAAAAACGATGACAGAGAATAAGTACGGAGCGCAGTGATTCTCTCTATGTCACGTTTCTTTGTGCTGTCGCTGACTAGCAACTACAATCCTCAGTACCTTCAGAGCTAGAATCTAATCTGAAACCAAGTCTAACATCATTTGATTAAGACCTCAAAGACTTTCAGAGAATAATTTTCAATGGTCTCCCCCATCAGTAGCTTGAGTTTGTAACTATACCTTACAATATAGAAATAATTAATAAATAAATATGGAATACATTGCCATATTCAGCTTAAATCGAACTAGTTTAAAACAAAAATCTTTGCTCAGCTTTAAGGCACATATTATCAGGCTCCAAAGTTCATTTTGTTCACAAAAATTGCTTATCAAAAGTTCGCTAGTACATAGATTTTTATTCGCATACATATTTAGCGCCATGAATGATTTTACGTACATTGAGTAAATCAACTGTAATCAGCATTGAATTCTAGGAACTTTTCTTTGAGTGCAAACGAATTGGTTATTACTTTTATGTTCAAAAACTTAGTTTGTTTAAAGAAAAATGGAAAAAAAAACAAAGATTTTGCATAAATGCTTTAATATTTCGTCTATTATTCTAACAATAAAATGGTAGACAGTTAATCAAAGTATATTCAACACATGAGACATAATAATATAGAGGCTCTGCATTAAAACCTCTTTGGCCTTTCAACAAAAAAAAAAAGTACACAAGAAAACAGCCAAACATTGTACCAAAGTTTACATAACTCTTACTTGGTGAGTAATTTAAGAATGTTTAAGGTTGAGGAACTTAAACAGCAGTCGCTATTAAGGGTCCTCACCCTTTGAAAGGTAATTCTGTAATTCTTTTTCATTAAACTTTCCTGCCGATTGTAAGACTCGGTTGTTCAAAACTGTCCGGATAACAGAATAATTCGCTAGGCAATAAGTCAAATTATTTCATGTCCATCGCTTTTCGCGTACCAAGCCGAAATGTCAGGTTCGGAACAGCTTTAGGTTCAGCTTTTAAGAAGTTCGGTTCAAGGATCGGTTCACAGTAGAATGAAAGTCGGAATACCGGGATTGAAAAGGTTCGGTTCAACATGCAGCCATGATTATAATACCTCTTCTAGGCAGAAATAACATTTAATAATGAGTTCGAACTTAACGGAACTAACATCAAATAGTATCGGACCTCTAGATTCTTGGTATTTCAAACTTCTACAACTTCCAAAGTTAAAAAGAAAACCTCTTTCCAAAGAAATTAAAGGTCAATTCTGAGTGTTAGCCTTCAAAACTTGATTAAAGGCTTAAGATTCGGAATAATTAAGGGATATCCTTGAACAGAAAGATGTGTTTGACATCATTTCGGGTGTGATACATCTTCAAAAGTTCAAAAATATGTCTTTGCGAGCAAAATTTAAGGGTAATACTCGATGATATATTCAAAGAAAGGCTTTAGGAGTTGAGAAACAGCAAAATTAAGAGCGTTTCAAGAACAGAAATAAGTTCAAAAACGTTTTGCAAACTGCTTTACCTTCAAAAGACCGAAAACAATTAGTTTCTTGCGCAGATCTAGGGCTAAAACAGGATTTCATACTTAAGAAGGGTTTTAAGATCTGAGATAAGTCGAAATAAAAAACGATTCTGGAACAGTAATGAGATTTTGACCACTTTTCGTGGTGCCTTTTGTTCGAAAGTCCTATAAAAAGGAACTTTCTAAACAGATTAAAGCAAAAATGGGAACGTTGTTCTTAAGAGCAGTCTTTAGGGGTGGAGATTCAGTAGAATTAAGGGCGATGCTAGAACAAAAATGAGTATTTGGCATTTTATTTTAAGTTCTAAAATCCGTGAAAAAAACTTTCTTGGCAAATAGATGATTAAATTGGATGATTTTTCACACCAACTGCCCTACATTTCTAATCTCTTCCATTTCAATTTTAAAGATAAAAAATATATATCCTCCACTCACCTTTTGTTTCTTGTGATCCATTTCCCTTTGCGCCTTGTGCATCTCCTTCAGTTCCACCTCCTTAAGTTGATCCAATATGATTTGATATTTCTCCCGATTCTCCACATCCAACGCGACATGCAGATAATCATGCCAGTTGCGCGAATCGAAGCCCCAGTGGCAGGTGCGATTCTCAAACTTGCGATGCACATGCCCCACGAACTTTTGCGGCGAGAACCAGCCGTCACATTCCAAGCACTTGATGCAAGTGGGCTTTTGGAAGGAGTACATGTCCGGTGTACAGATTCCTTCGCACTTGCCAAAACATTTGTGATAGACATGAAAGCTGAGTGCTCCCTTGGCCAAACTCTCCACGGGGATGTAGCTGTTGCGATCCGAGCGATGCAAGAGAGCGGCACACAAACGCTCAGCGTCGGTGCGTGTGATTAGACCGCTGGCCTTCACATCGGAGGGTAAAATCTTGGCCGCTTTGAATTCCACCAGCTGTTCGGGTGTACACTGAGAGCAATAGATGCCCAGCTCGTCGAAAATGCGATTGATTTGCTCCAGCGAGAAATCGTTGAGGACATTGTTGAGGAACTGCGGCAGACAGAGACGCATTTCACCGCCCAGGGAGAAGCAGCCAATGGTTTTGCCCTCCAGCCGGGTCTCGTACAGCTCGCCGCAACCCGAATCTGCGACGGACAGTATGGGCTGGGACAGCTCGGGCGGCGGTGGGGCAGCAAATATGGGCTGGGGGGGAGAGGATTCGTGGTGATGGTGCTGCAGATGAAGCTGGTGGTGATGATGTGGCAGCATTTCATGCGGTTCGGGTGAGCTGAGTATCTCCTTTTTGATCAGCGCCATTACGGGTGAGGACTGCTGCGAGCATCCTTTGCCGCTAACGGGACTCTCGCTGCTGCTGCGATTGGCGGCGCTGACGTCGAGGGCTGCCGCGGCCGCTGCCGCTGCCACGACCAAGGCATGTCCGGGTCCCTGTAAGCTCTTGGTGGCACTTGTCTGATATTTTTTCAGCACGCTGCTGATCATGGGCGTGACGTATTCGGTCATGTCTCTCTTTTTTCACTCCATTGAAATTTCGAATTAATCACAAATTGCTGTTAACAATTTTTTTTTTTTGGCACATCTTTCATTTTGCCGACGGCATTTCGCTTATTATTTAATTAGATTATTAATCTTTCGGATACCGCGGGGCCTTCAGAAATTATTATATTCAATTTTTTTGTCGGTCTAAGAATAGAACTCTCTTTTTGAGGTGGTGGTTGTTGTTGTTGTTGTTGTTGTTGCTGCTGCTGTTGTTATTAATTTTTCAGAGCAAAAAAGCGCAATTTCTTAATTTGCTTTGCTGCGACAACAACACACACTTTTAGACACACACACACACACACACGCGCGCGCAAACACACATACGGTAAAGGCAAAGGAGACGAAGGCCGGCAGCAGCGTAGACAGCACACAGACAACACACACACACACACACACTCTCACACTTTCGGAAGAGTGCGAGCGAGAACGAGCGGGCGAGAGACGCGTACCTCCGCCGCCTGACAATGCTGTGTGCACTATTTATAAACCTTTTTGCTTTGTTGTTGTTGTTGTTGCAAATTATTTTTGCAAGCTAAATATTTCAATATATATTTTGCACTTTTCACTTATTTCTTTAACTTTTTATTTGTTTGCCAACGCTCCGCACGTGCGAGAGCTTTTTTTTCCCGATACGAGTTGTTATTTTTGTATTTTCACCCGCGACACACGACCGAACGGTACGACCAAAGAGAAGCGTCTGCGTCTGGCTGCGTCGATATTTTTCGTTGCGCTGCGTCGCAGCTTTGCGAACAGCTGTTGGGTGGAGGCAACTTTTGAAATTTCGAACTTTGATTCGAATTTGGGTAATCGGACGGCAAATGATGAATTTCGGAATATGGTTTCATTATTGTTAAACACCAACTTCTATTGTATCTATTTTTATAAATGATTTATTTAATAAATTTAGTAATATTTTATTTTCTAGTTTAATTTACTTAGGAAGCAGTGACGCGAGCTGCGCTGCTCAGTGGTTGGTTTTACTGCTCTCTCTCGCAATGCGCGGCGCTCAACAAACTTTTCGAACACAGAGTGACCAAGTTTGCGGTAAATACAATTACACCACACAAAATGACGACTGTGGGAATACACTACTTTCGCATATTGAGACTATTTTGGAAATCAATAAAAATTATAAAAATAACGTTTTAAAAATTTTCTGAAATGAGCACTAAAAAGGAAAAACTAAACTAACAATTAAATCAACCTCTAAAAATCCAACAAACTTCTATCCAGCATTATATAAATAGAAGCTATGAGCTCATTAGAATCTTTATCATACATTTTTCAAGTTACATTTCCTAAAATAAGAAAGATAAGTACGTTTCCGTGATTTCAAAGAAAAACTACTTTCTCAAAATATTAATAATAAAAATTTTAACCAAACTTATTGAAAATTTAACGTATGGACTTCTTAGACCCTGTATAATCTTCTCGATAGGGAGTTCCATTCTAAAAAAAACCGCTACATACAAAAAAATCAAGTTAATGCAAGGTCTTAATTTAGGTTAAGGGTAAGGTAAGTAACTTTCCGTGAGCTCAGAGGAAATATTTTTCCAAAAAACACCCCTTACATAAATTAATTTTCCTCTAACTCGGAAAATTTTGAACTATTTTAAAGAAATAAAAGTAATGGATTCCTAAAAACTTATTTTATACCTAAACAAGCCATATTTTTCAAAATAGAAAAGTTAAGTACCTATCCGAGCCTTACATAGCACTCGAAAACTGTTACATAAAGTATTCTGCCTATAATTCCGATAAATGTTTACCTTTGGTGAATGGAAATGAATTAATTGATATCTTCATCATATTTCTAAGAGTCTTCAATAACGATCTTGAATTACTTTCAAATTAAAAGTTGTTAGTAATATTCCTAAATACTTTTTTTTACAAACTACTCATACGACGTGTATGCCGCATCACACCCACATTTGTTCTGTAATTAATTTAAAATATTTGCGCTATTTCGAAATATTTTTCTTGTATGAAAGGTTTTTGCATTTTTTGCAACTTCGATAATTACACAATCGAACCACTGTGCGTTATTGAAGTGAGCCCGCTGAAGTAACGGTGCGAACAGCTGATTCGAGGCGTTTTTGGTATTTTCAGTGTGTCGACTTGTGGTCTTACGTGTGCAGAGATTGGTTAATATTCGAGTAAATATGCATTTTTCTACTGTTTTTATTATGTTGCAGCCTAAAATGGCTAAACAAGGCCCACTTAATGCAGTGCTAACACCAATATCTCTCCATTTCCAGCAGAAAGAAGAGCTTGAAAATGCCGGAGCCGCGCAGTCCCATGGCCAGCTTCGCCCAGTCGGTGCAGAATGCAATTGACGGACCAATTACCTGGTTTCGGGGTAAGTTGAGGCGTTGAACTATATCCAAAAGGATAAGGCAGGCCTAACCAAGTTCAAACACAGCTTAATCGTTGGTTTGGCTCAATCAAATTGGTGAAAAACAATTGCGAATTACATAATGACATAACCTCAAACATTTGTTTACAATCATCCATCTCGTCCTCCTCCTCTCATCAATTGCAGAAACCATAGTGGAACCGAATCAACAGAAGTACAACTGGTACCATCAGCGCTTCCGCCGTGTGCCCACCATCGATCAATGCTATACGGATGACGCCGTCTGCCGCTTTGAGGCCGATCAGCAATTCCGTCGGGATCGAATGGTGGACAATGAAATTGTCAACATTTTGCGTCAACGGTTCGAGGATTGCACCTTGTACGAGGCACCCGATCATATTGCCAAATGTAGACCCATCTTTGATCAATATGAAAAGGCCACGGAGAATTGGTTCATCAAGTGTGAGTGTGCAAATATGGAGACGGCAGACCTAAATGTTGGAATAATACCATCTTCCCCTTGTTTTTTTAGATGGTGATTTGGGTGGCTATGCCAATGCAAAGACTGCCTACATGAAGCAGAAGCATCGCCTGATCTGGGAACGTCGCCACGGCCCCGTGGGCAGCGGCATGAAAAGCGACGATCAGGCAGCTCACTAATGTTCACCTAATTATCTGTTTTTCCCACTGAGAGCTGTTGGTTTTTAGTTTAATTAATTGTGATTATCAAAATATATCCACAACACACACACACACAAACAACTCTGAAATGATGGATCACAGCGGAGCGACGGTGTTGGATTGCAGAAATCTGTTTCTATGCTATCTCCTCCGTCTTTTGGTACAAATACACTGCCCATTTGTGGGAACCGGACGAATCGGATGACTATAGCAAATAGCTCTCGTAGGAACGATTGGTCAAAAACAAGTTTTAGTGAGAAAAACTTTTTTGTTTTAAACGCAAACGTCTCCAAATTTTGTATTTCTTAGTTTTCTGTGCCTTCTCATGATTTTAGTAAGTTTGGTCGAAATCGGACATCTATATAGTATAGCTGTCATAGAAAAGTAGGTTTAAAAAAATTGTATGGTAAGAAAAACTTTTATGTTTTCAATGAAAACCTCTTTAAAATTGGCATGTATTTATTTTATAAGCTTTTACACAATTCTCCCATTTTTTGTCAACTTCGGATGAGTATAAGTTATAGCTGCCATAGGAATGATCGGCCGAGAAACTGTTTTTAGTGAGAAAAACTTGTTTGTTTTCAAAGACAACGCTACCAAAGTTTGTATTTCTTAGTTTGCTATGCTTTTCCATGATTTTACTAAGTTTGGTCGAAATCGGACATCTATATGGTATAGCTGTCTTAGAAACGTAGTCAGAAAAGTAGTGTTAGTGAGAAAAACATTTTTGTTTTCAATGGAAATGGCCTAAAAATTGACTTTCACACAATTTTACTAAGATTTGTCAAAATTTGAGGACTATATAGTCCTCACGCAGCATATAGCTGCAGTACGAATAATCGGTGAAAAATCGAGAAAGCTAAGCTAACTTCGTCCGTGCCGAAGTTTTTATACCCATGCAAGAGCTCGTTTAAATATTTTCAAAAAATACTCTTTTTCCCATTTTCGGACCGATTATTCGTATGGGAGGTATATGATATAGTCATCCGATTTGGCCAAAAATTTGTAAAATTATGTGAAAGCATGTGAAAAAAATAAATACAACATTGCAGCATGCTACCATTAAAAACAAAAAAGTTTTTCTAACCAAGACTGTTTTTCAGACCTATCTTTTGTATGGCAGCTATACCATATAGTTGTCCGATTTTAATAAAACTTGGTAGAATTATAAAAAAAACATAGATAACCTACGACTGCAAAGTTTGGAGACGTTTCCCTTGAAAAGAAACAAGTTTTTCATACTAAAACTAGTTTTCCGACCGATTGTTCCTATGGGAGCTATACCATATAGTTGTCCGATTTTAATAAAACTTGGTAGGATTCTAAAAAAAACATAGATAACCTAAGACTACAAAGTTTGGAGACGTTTTCCTTGATAGGAAAAAAGTTTTTCATACTAAAACTAGTTTTCCGACCGATTGTTCCCATGGGAGCTATGAGATTTAGTCATC
The DNA here is from genome assembly GCA_035044965.1 of Lordiphosa andalusiaca. NCBI lineage: Eukaryota > Metazoa > Arthropoda > Insecta > Diptera > Drosophilidae > Lordiphosa > Lordiphosa andalusiaca. The sequence goes on from JAWNNM010000660.1 coordinate 2,255,616, forward strand.
CGATCCGGTCGGTTCGGACATGTTAGTAGTGTGCAGCAAAAAGAAGTCTCTGTGCAAAATTTCAACTCGATAGCTTTAAAACTGAGAGACTAGTTCGCGTAGAAACATACAGACAGACGTATAGACGGACGGACAAAGCTCAATTGACTCAGCTCGTCACCCTGATCAAGAATATATATGGTATATGTGGTCGGAAATGTATATTTCTATGCGTTGCAAACTTCTGGTCAAATTTATAATACCCTTTGCAAGGGTATAAAAAGTTATAAAGGGAAAAACTTGTGGTTTTAAATGGAATCGACTCCAAATTTGGTTCAGCTTACGTTTCTTAGGCTTTTGCATGATGCCACTAAGTTTGGTCGAAATCGGACATCTATATAGTATAGCTGTCTTACAAAAGTAAGGTACGAAAAGTATACAAACTTCGATCGAGCCTAAGTTTACTTTCCTCTATTTTTATACTCTGTACCGAAGGTACATAGAGTATTATAAGTTTGTGCAAAAGTATGTAACATCCAGAAGGAAGCATCTCCGACCCCATAAAGTATATATTATATATTCTTGATCAGCATCAACAGCCGAGTCGATATAGCCATGGCCGTCTGTCTGTCCGTATGAACGCACAGATCTCAGAGATGGTAAGAGATAGAGGTTTGACATGTATGGCACATATGCTTCTTATGTCTGCAGGCAGATCAAGTTTATTTTCAATTTTGGCCACGCCCCCTGCCGCCCGCGCTATTTAGAAAAAACGTCATATCTCCCACAGTTTTGAAGATAGATGGCTTGTTCCTTCTGGACATATTTAGTTATTAGGATAACTTATCGATCCGCCAAAGGAATGAAGAAGATCGGATGAACGGTTTTCGAGTTATGATCAAAATACAAATTTTCTTGGTACAGAGTATGTTATAGTCGGGCTTGACCGACTTTCTTTCTTGTTTTAAGTGGATTATTTTAAAATCTCTATGGGCTTTATCTTCGTTCTTAAATAGTCTGCAAAATAATAATTCATTATATCAATTTATTTATATTTTGTTCTAGATTCGTTTAGCTTGTATTGCGAGTTGTTCTTAGGGCCAACTTCTCATGCTATGTGACAGATAAACTAAAATTTTACACTGTTCTTTGTGAGTTTATGTGACAGATGGCTCTTTTAAGAAGTTGAGAAATCGACCCTTAATTATTTAAAAATATATTTACGTTTAGTTGCGCAGTTTTTCTATTCTTAATACAAATTTCAGCATATTAATACGTTTCAGATGCGGTTTTCTCTGTGTTTTTTCTATATTTTGCACAAATATTGCCAATTTTTTGTTGTAGAAATGAATTTGATTAAAGAAATATATTTGTTAGTCTATTATTTGAGTTACAGTTACTTTACTCTCCCTCTCTCACACACACATATTGTGCATGTCTCTCAGAGAAGGTAATTGAAAATGCCTAAACACATGTCTATCGTACGATACACACAAATACAGGCGCACGATTTGCTGTAGATGTGTGTGTTTGTAAAGGATTTTGTAAGTTAATTATTGATCTATGCTTACAATCTACTCTATTTTTGTAAGGATATTGCATTTTAAAACTTTTGAATGAAGTTTTAAAACGTAAAAGCCTTGGGCAGTCAGTTCTTAATACAAGTATTAGTTAAGTTTTTGTATTTTTTATCAAATCATGTTATTAAATTTATGGTTAGAGGACTGAAATGTCAACTTCTGGAAAGCTGCTATGTTTTGGACAGATTTAGAGTGGATTTCTCTGCTTCTAAATGGCTACTATGTGTCAGAGAAACTTAGATTCTACACTGCTATGTGACAAATAGTTCTAATGTGTAAGATGTGGCCTCGGCTTATAGTTATTTGTGAGCTTAAAAGATGTAGAAGCTGAGAATTAGGTACTTGCCACCTTTCTAACCATAAACTTAACCTCACGATTTGTCTTTCTACTAAAATTGTTGTAAATAAGTTCCCCTCGCCTCCCCTTCAGCTAATCGATACCAGCGGTTTGCTCATCAGACTCTTCTTAATCCTGGCCAATGCTGAATTACCCTCACCTGGCCTCTTGTCCTTATTATTCTTGGGTCCCAATGGTATCATTGTCGTATCAATGAGTCTTCTACGGAAATTCTTATAAAATTGCAACACCTGCGGATTGGCCCACACCTGTTTGGCATCAAAGTCTATGATACGTATGGATTGCAGTGATTTGGCTCTGGACAAAGCCACATAAGCCTGACCCGCTTCAAATACTTTGGACAGTGACATTTCCACACAATCCAAAGTCAAACCCTGAGATTTGTGTATGGAAAAAGCCCAGGCCAGTTTAAGTGGCACCTGACGACGCGTTAAGACACCTCCCGTGGCCGTTTTAATGATCCATTTCTCCTGCCTGCAGGCATACTCCTGATTGTTCTTGAATCTCACCACCGGCAGACCCTTTTCCAGTCTTACGACCACACCGCGTGCCCCGTTAACCAAACCGTTGGCTATGTTGATATTCTTGAGCAGCATAACCTGTGCATTCACCTTGAGATACAACTGCGAGGGTGCTTGTAGCTGTTGATCCAATTGTTTGGTCATGCCAGCATCCGAATCTTCTGAACGGAAGAGTACCTTGTCGCCGGAGAGATTTTCCAGTTTGGTTTCATTAATCGAATTGGCATCGTTGGTGTGGGAACACAGCTGGGTGGCCAGTATGCCATTGCCCTCAATCTTTTGCTTAGAGGTGGCTGCCAGGCGTGTGGTAATCGAATCATTGACAACACCTATGCGCAGATGATTGAGTATTTTGACAAATTCGGGATCAGATTGACGATGCACCTGCTTCAGTTCGAATACGGATTGTATGCATAGTTCCCAGGCGCTGGATTGAAAGCAGAAACGCTGCTGTGGGGTGGCACCGAAGTCACCTTTGATTACCGGCGGCAATTGGAGAAAATCTCCGCAGAGTATGAGCTGAATGCCACCAAAGGGACGCTCATTGCGACGTATGTGACGGGCCACGGCCTCGATTTTCTGTCGAAAAAATCAAGAAATTAGTTTTGTTTTCAAGCCCTACGAACTGAAACCCACCTCAAAGTACTGTCCATCCACCATGGAAATCTCATCTATGATCAGTCTCTTGCATTTACGCCAGGTTTGCGCACTCATGGGTCTGGCGGCCAGTTCCAGGCAACGTTGCAGGGTGGCATCGCCACCTCCTATGCCCGCAAAGGCATGCAGAGTGGTGCCACCTATCAGACAGGCGGCCACACCCGTTGAGGCAGTGGCCACCGTGCCCTCGGGTGGCAGCGCGGATATAATTTTGCGTAGAAGAAACGACTTGCCGGTGCCCGCTGAGCCCGTAAAGAATACATTTTTGCCCGCAGTGCAGGCTTTTAACACCTCCATCTGCTCGGTATTCAGGCGTAAAGTATCCTCCGTGGTTTCAGCTAGAGGAGATTGATACAGCTTCTTGGCCGCCGGCAGCGCTGCTGCATCTTTGAGCTCCTCAAAACGTCGCTTTTTGGTTGCCTGCGGTGAGGGCGTGGTGGTGGTGCCCCTGCCAGCCAGTCCTGCCTTTTTACGTGCCAAAATCATCTCCGTGGTGGTCACCGGGCTGATCTCCTCAAAGCTACTGGGCTTGCCGCTTAGCATATGCTCTCGCAGCTTCTTCTGTAGGGCAGCCTCATCCGGTTGGCCCTCACCCTCACCCTTGCCGTGCATTTTAATGAAAATCGTGCGCAGGAAAAACATAAGCGTTCCGGGTGGCGCATTGGACAGATAAATAGTGCAACGCTCGGACTTGAAATTGAAGCTGCAATTGTGTTTTGCACGGGTTGGGGATAAATTGAATAAGAATAATAAAGAATTTTTTGTATATTTTCCCTTGCCTTGCCTTGCCCTCCGCCATGAACTTCTTGTGCACCATTAGATCCTTCAGTTTGAACTTCAAGGGCTTCAGTTTCTCCGGCGTCACCTCCACAAACATTTCACGCAAATCGTTGCGGATCAGTCGAAGTGTAGCCGTTTTGTAGGCGAGCTTCCGTCCCGTTTCGCCCACCGCATTCATCCACTGTATATTCACTGCGCAGGTGAGCACAGCTTCGTTCAGATCCATGGTGAGTTAAGTGGATTAAGTCAGAATTCTATTAACTTGGCTTAATTTAAACGCGCGTGTGCAAAATGTTTAGTTGAACGCCTAATGAGACCGTATACACCCTTCCCGCCACAATATGGTCACCCTTAGGCACAATAGTCGCTTAGAGATGTGCGCTTTAAAAGTAACGAGTCAGAAGAAAAATATGTCTGTTTATTTGTTAAAAGAAAAATGATTCCTATAACCCATTTAGATTTCATAGAAGCAAATCTATATCTAAAGTCTGATTTAATTTGAATATCGTGAGCAGCTGCCAGTGTGACCTAACTATTGATTGATTATGGGCGCCCAATCAAACAATGCGTAGAAAATCAACCTACCTATTTATTAATTAATGGTTTTAATTAATCTTAGAGCAAAATTTTGTTATACTTTCAGTGACATCATCTGTGACCTTTGCTTACCTCCTGTGGGCTATACTTCGGGATATCGATATGTTTTATCGATATACGTGTGAACACGAACTTAGCTTGAAAGTATGGCTTGGATAAGCTTTTAGCTTGAAAATAATATCGTTGTTTGAAGATCTCAAACAGGTAGATACTTCCAAACCAACGTTTTCTAGGTGAATGTCACTCCAAATTTATTTCAGCTTAATCTGACAACTTTGAGATACTCAAGCAAAACCAAATTTTTTCGCTGAAGAATGATGTTTTTAAACACTGACGGCAGAATTTACGGGGAAAAGGAGCTCATTTGACAACACTGGCATGTTGGCCAACACTAATGGCCGCAGCACAGTGGGCGAAATGGTTTGTCTAGCGCTAAGATTTTAAAATCTTCTTTTATAATAAATTTAACGGTTTTTTGTCTTTTATTCCCATTTCTATATCTTCCCAACGGCTCCTTCTACACAGCTACTATTATAACTGTGTGACCATCCTGTTTTTTCTTAAAGCTCAAACACCAAACGATAACTATCGAACCGAAATTAAACTTTAATGAACGAAAAACAAGTTAATTGTAGCATAACACCGAAATAACAAGTATAGACATTTCCAAAACAATGTTTTCAAATAGGTAAAATACGGTTAAGTCAAATCTCAACATTTAAAGCCCGTCCTTAGGTATAAAGAGCCGATTTGTTCGTAAAAAGCACGGAAAGTTATTTTTTCGGACTTTTGAAGTTTCAAGCTTAAGTAAATGCCATCCCAATGGCAAGTGATGAATTTTGAACATAATATTTTGAGAACCTACAATCTACAAATGCGAAAAACTAAAAATATACAGCGGTTTTTTTTTTTTAATTTGTAAAAGCAATATACAAATTTTCAAAAATATTAAAGCAGTAAGTTAATATAACCATTTTACACAAAATAAAATAGTTTTCTTTACACCTAACTAATTTTAGATAAATTAATTTGCCTTTTATGGTTCAAAATTCAAAACTCCCGCCACAGCACAGTTTTCTGCGCCTGTGCCGCTCTCTATCGCGCTCTCGGTGTATCGAATAACCATTCGATATCAGTTGGCCCAAAAGAACAGTTAGTTTCGGGCGAACTGCGTTTTTAATAGGATGTCGTCGCGCAACAAATAATAATAAAAAATACAAATCTTAAGTGAATTTCAAAATCAAACTAATATTAATATAAATACAGTTTTTAAGTTGTTTGCATTTGTTTTGTGCCAGTTACCGTGCTCCGTTAAAATTCGCAATTCCGTCGTGTGCATGTTTGTGTGTGTGTGTGTGTGTTAGAGTTAGAAACTAAGATAAACTTTTAAAGCGGCTAATAAAGTGAACCTAAAACTAAACAAAAACCATGTCCAAGGTAAGATGAGATTAAGCTTAGCATCTTAATTTATTTATTGTCGGCAACTTCTTCACTTGCCTTTGGCAAATGTTTGTCAATTTGGATTTTATTTTATTGCTTGTGTGCGTATGTGTGTGAGTGTGGGTGAGGCAGGGAACAGGGAGCCAGCTTCCCGTTATCCTCTCCACTTGCTTTTCGCCTGCTTCTTTTGTATAAATTATGCATGTTTGTGGGTTTTATGCGTCGCATCGCATTGATTTCTTAAGATTGTCGAGATGCTTGCAATTTTATGACGTGTAAAATTGAACGAAAATGATAGGCGAGGGGGGGGATAACCAATATGTAAGGCAGACATTTCGTGTTTTGTTTGCGTCTTGAGTAACAAATTTAGCGGTAAATTATTTTGTTAATCAAAATCGATTCTAATTTCCCCGCCCCTGTGCAGATTCACCTTTCGCTTTAGTCAATGTTTTGGCATTACTATTAATTCATTAAACTGGATTATTTATACGCCCACTTAGCCTAATGAACTGACCCCACTAATTCCACCCAATCTTTAGGCAATTACAATGTCCCGGCAGCAGCAGTGAAAGCCATAAAAGCTACCAAAAAAATAACACAAAACTCAATCAACCAATTGAAGGTCCGAAAAAATAGCAGCAGAACCATTTTTCAAGATTTTTCTAAGCCAACGCGGCTTTTATGTGCTGCTCAAGCAAATTTGGTAATACATTTTTTATGACCCCAAACATGTGTGGGGTGGCTGGGAGCCAAGTCCCTGTGGGGTTGGGTGGTGGTGGCGCGGCTGCTCACCCCCATCCTATTTTTTCTTTCTTGATGAATTGCCCTTTTTCTCTTGTCACTTCATATAAAAAGGCTTTCTTTGTTTTTATCTTAAAGTAAAGTTGGGGACCTTTTTGTTTTGCTATTGGAAGGCAAGTTCAACAGCTGCTTACAGAAAACTTGCTTACATTTGAAGTTCTTAAGTTGCCCATTTTTATATGATTATGTACTCAGGCTGGCATTGCTTTTAAGAGAGAGGGGAAAAGCTGATGTTAAAGAATAAATGATACCCTAGGTGAAATTGTATTTTTTTTGTAAAATCTTTTCCAATAATATATTATACTACCAAAACCTTAAAAAACAAGTCAGTTTACTTGAGAATGTGATAAAATTTGTCAAGTAAGTCTATAGAATTATTTCTGCAATTTGTCTAGTGTATAAACGCCTTAGGCCACAATTTTAAGCCTTTTATTTTTCTGGCTTATATAAGAAGCTCATTTTTTATCATAAAAATAGCCCCCATTTGTTAATAATTCATATTTTATTCATTCCTTGATCCACTATTTAATTCTTTGTCAATTTGGATTTGAATTCTTTCTTACAGAAATTGGTTTCGCCCTGAAGAAATATGAAAAGTACCATAGACAGCACTTGAACCCTTTTTTTGAGAAATTCAAACTAAACTCATTTATTATGATAGATTTAGGCTCCCAGCATACTTTAGCCAAAACATAATATTTTTCTTAAATGCAAAATTTATTTAAATTAAAACTGCAAACCCAAGAACAGTTTACTGAGCCTCGGTTCGTGGGTTTGATCCAAAATGTACCTATGGTTAAGGTTCGGAAATTTGAATTCTGTTCAGGCTCTACTTATACATCCAAAGAGGTTCGGTTCACTGTAAAAAAAGTCTAAATTCTTGGTTCGAACCGGTTCGGTTCAAAACCCAAAAGATGCCACAAGTTCTCAGTGATATAAGTTCTCTTTGGATAATAGCCAGGCACCTAATTAAGCAGAATATTTTATATTTGTGCTTCCATGGCTCCACAAATTCCTTCTATCCAAGAAAATGCAGCATCTAATCATCTGAAAACAAACTTTTTCCACAAGAGGGGAAAATTACAGGTACATTCTACAGAAGAGGTTTATGTTGCGTATCTACAGATTTATAATACTTAATCTGAAGTAGTTTTAGATGTAGAGAGAAATTTTGAACTTTTTTCAAATCCTTTTTATTTTGATATGACCTACTTCATATGTTGGAAATTGTCAAAACTATATTTTTTTATCATATTTTTCATAAAATTCGGAAACTTTTTAATATCTATTTCAATAATTTTTAATATTTTGAATCAAAAGAATATTATTTTATTTCATAATGAGATGAAACGAGAGCTAACCTCGAAGTTTTTATACGCTTGTAAGTTCTCGCTTAAATATTTTCAAAAAATACTCTTTTTTCCATTTTTCGACCGATTGTTCGTATGCGAGCTATATGATATAGTCATCCGATTTGGCCAAAAATTTGTCAAATTATGTAAAAGCATGTAAAACAAACATATACAAAATTGCAGGATGCTACCATTCAAAACAGAAAAGTTTTTCTAACTAATACTGTTTTTCAGAGTTATCTTTTGTATGGCAGCTATACCTTATAGTTGTTCGATTTTAATAAAACTGGGTAGAATTATAAAAAAGCATAGAAAACTTATGAATACAAAGTTTGTAGACGTTTCCATTGAGAAAAAAGTTTTTCTCACTAAAACTGGTTTTTTGACCGAATGTTCCTATGGGAGCTATGAGATATAGTCATTCAATCCGGTCGGTTCCGACATATTAGTAGTGTGAAGCAAAAAGAAGACAAAAAGAAGAGAAAAGAAGAAACAGACAGACAGGCGGACAGACGGACGGACAAAGCTCAATCGACTCAGCTCGTCACCCTGAACGAGAATATATATATAGTTTATGGGGTCGGAAATTAATATTTCTATGCGTTGCAAACTTCTGGGCAAAATTATAATACCCTTTGCAAGGGTATAACAAATAAGAAAGTCGGTCAAGCTTGAAATATGAAAATGAAATAGAATACCTTTTTTAGAATACCTTTATTTTTTGTTTAATAGATTTCATATTTATCAGTTTTCTCTATGTAAATCTTATACGTTTTCAGTATCACATTTCCATGATCCCAAATTTTTTAAGTCCTTCAAGCAAGTTAAATGTTTAATTCTTACAGAAAAATGTTTATCATTTCCCATTTGCTTATTTTCACAGGGTACATGTACAGCGCACGTGTATTGCATAAAAATAAACACAAAACTTCCAGGGGGGGCTGCACTTTTGTTATTTTGCGCGACAAGCTCATAAACATCATTATTAACATCCTTCGCGACCTTCATTCCTAGTCCCCTATACCATTATTATATTCTTTTGTGTACAATTGTCGGCTAGAAGCGGCTTTGTATGCTATTTATTTGTTGTTGTATAGGTATGTCAACCGCAGTAGCCGCCTGCAAGTGCAAGGATAACAGCAAGGAACCATCCGCCTGGCTGGCTAATAATTTCAAATGTATATGTAAAAGTCGAGTGACATTTTAGATGATTTATTTCTCCATCCATGTGCGCACACAGCATGAAACTGCCATCCTTAGGGTTACTTTTGCAAATTGTTTAAAGTTCTTAAACTGTTCCATTAACTTGAAATTTAGTCAGCATCTGTTTCAATATAAAACGAATAACCCCGCCCAAAGCCCTTTTGCTGTTTGTGCGCCATTCATGATTTATTCCAACGCTCTGGCATTTTCTGTATTGACTGAAACCGTTTGCATATTCTCGCCAAACACCCAGAGGCGGTTTAATTTATGGCCTCTTTTGGTCCATGAAAATGTATCGATAACATTGCAATATTGAGTTAACTTATTGATATTTTTCACACGTTAAATTTAGTTTTAAGAGTATTTGTTGCACCTAATGATGAGTAATGAACCATCCATCAAACTTAACTAACAAAATGGCCCTGAACTCTCGCAGGCTAAACAAAAAAAAAGTTAAAAAAAATGGCAGACTCGTTAAATGATCAAATGATAATTTGTCAGTAGCAGCAGCTGCTGTCGCTTTTGCTCTGCCTAAACCAACACTATCAATTTTCAGAGACTCCTTCAGCATCGTCCTGCCCAACAGTGGAAAAAAAAACACAAAACTTTGCCCGTTTGGCATTTTGACAATAGCGAAAGGCAGCGACATTGTCGAGCCACTGCAGCAACTGCAACGAAATGTTCGCTCTCCTCCTACCCTGTGCATGTGTGCATTGACGTGTGCTCGGTGTCGTCGTGGCCATGAATTTTTAATGAAATTAGCTTAAGAATCTTACCATGGGGCTTGCGGTTTCGTGTAGAATTAGCAGGAGTTAGGCAGGAGTCACGTATGTGCCGACGCCATTCATGTGTTCACTTTGGAATTTCAATTAAAAACATTTCTGGTGCCAGGCTGCACAAATATGCAGAAGATTTGACAATGACTTGAGGAGGCTATTTTAAATTATAGATCATTTACCGAAACCGATGTTCTAGAAATTTGAAGTAAACAATTACCAAAAAAGAACGATGGAAATGAGATAACTGGTGCAGTATTTCTCAAAAACCATCACATACTTAACTTACCCCTAGCACTTTGACTCCCAGATGGCTTATCATTTAACTACAGTGTGAGATATGAACTTTTGCTTTGATTTTTGAAAAATTGCACTTGAAACTTAATACTATTTGTAATTTTTCAGCATACTTTTATGGAATTTTTAATGATTTCAAAGATTCAACGGAAAAAACCTTGTGAAAATTGTTTATAGAAATCAGAAGCAATATAATTACACTAAATTGTTAAGTTACAGAGTGCTAATTTATGGGGATTCAGCAAAACTTTGTGTCTAAAATGTGTAGCATACTTACAATAGTAAAGGAGCAAGAAAACATAGTTTTTTACTCTGGTTTATTTGTTTAATTAAGTCCACAGAAACGTAAAATCGAGTGAAAATGGTTTAATTATAATATTGTATAGCCAAACTCAGTAACTTTTTGGGTTAGTAACATTCGGCAACAAGGTCTCGTACATCGAAGGGTTGGTAGTAATTCTAAATGATTTTTGAGTGCTGAACCGGAATTCGTTTTCTAAATTTTTGTTCTTTTGAGCATAAAGCTGCTTAAAAGACATACTTTGATTGACTTTTTTCATCACTTTGACTTTTTTCATCAATTACTATTCCTTAGCTTTAAATCTAACTATACTAAATATTTCTGTGATTTTCTTAAGCCAAAATATACCCTTTTAGATATGCAACGGTCTTATAAGCTAATTATACTAGGAGTGCTTTAAGCGTTAATAGCCAAAAATCAGCTTTTTTCCCATACAAAAAAAAGGCTGATAACGTACTCCTAGTATAAATCAGCTTTTAGTTTAAAATGTTCATAGACTCGATACAAATCACTAGACATCTATAGAGATTTTGCATACCAATTTTTTTGGGAAGAGGTCAATTGAGTTTGCAATTGAGCACATGTTTTCAAAATGGTATATTTTCGCACTAGAAAACCGCAGAATTGTTTGGGATATACGGTCTTAAAGCTAGGAAGTTACACTTTATGTTAGAAAAGTACAGGTTTTCAATAAAAAGCAATTCAAATTAAACTCAAATTAAAATCAAGACGTGATGGACCATATTTGAAAACAGATTAGTGCTCAGGCCCCGATAATCATCTTGAATCACCATCAATTATATTCTAATTTTGTTGCCTTGTGTAATTTAACTAACTTGTTTGTTGAAACTTTAGAAAAAAGAACAATATTTTCAATAGAGAATTGGGTATTTATTTGGAGCTATACATAAATTCGTGACATTTAGTTAATAATAAAGATAATTTCACGTACATGTTGCTCGCGGGTACGCCTTAAATGGTATACATTATCCATAATTTCGGTAGGTATCTCTCACCAATGACAATTTGCAAGTGCTGCTCGTTTGTTAGGCTATTCATTTTGATAAGGTAACTGCAAAAGAGGTCGTGAGTTCGATCCTGATTTAGGACATCAAATTTCTTTAAAAAACTTACACACCCGTTCACCTTCAGCAGCTATTTGCGGCAGCTTTTGAAGCTACCAGCCATAAATAAGCTTGTCAAACTTTGCCCGTCCCTTTCTATTGTGTGAAATAATTAGAGAATGAGAAAAGATCGGCCTGGGCCCTTTTTACCATATAAAATTAGCAACCAGCAGATTGACTTAGCGTTAAGTGAGTAAAAACGGTTAAATATGAACTAAAACGCAATGCACAGCGTTGTTATTCGAAACTAAACAGTAAATGGTTTCATTTTCAACAACAAAACCCCCCTTTTGAATGAAATTATGCAAACAACATTTTGCGGACTCCGCTTTAAGCAGCGGGGAGTGTATCTCGTACACACACACACACAAAGGACATTGTCTGTTCAACGCTGTCTTTCGATATTTTGCGCGCAGGCTACTCTGGAATTCCCAAACAGTTATGACATCGCAGGCACGGAGAGACTGTTGATGGACTGACAGTTGGTGAGGTTTGATCTATGATGAGAGAGGGTGCTTTCTCTTTGAAAAGCTGCATGATCTTCCTGCCTACTTTGTGATGTTGAGTGTCTCTGTTTAAAACTGTGCAATAATATAATATGACCTCGAGCCGGCTTAAACTGTAGGAATACTTAGCATAAGGTCGTAAAATCCGTAACAAAAAAGATTCTCTACGCCTTACAATAACATTGTGTCGATTGCAGAAAATTGCAAAATGACTCGACTTCAATTCTCCACTTTAAAATGTTCTGTTCTTTGCCCATCTTTTGCCGTGGTCGTGGTAGTACGTTAACCACCTATCTCTGTATCTAATCTGCAATTCATTCAGTTTTTTCTCCACACCCAGTTTTTTCTCAATATAAAATTCAATTATTATCTGAGCCTTTCATGTTCAGCGCGCGCCCAACTAGGAATCCAACAAAAAAAAAGCAACGATATTTTTACTACAACTCTGCACACAGTTACTTCACACGCTCCCCGATTTCCCCCCTTACCTGGCGCGTCAATTTTAATTTTATATTTTTTGATTCCATTTTCTCATTGTATATGCTGATTGCGCTTTTACTGCCGCCATGTGTGTTACAAATTAATTTAAATTGATGCCATAAAAATTGAGTTAATATTTAATTGGGATTTTGTGGCTGTTAAAGTTATTTGACATAGAAAACTATTTGAATTTTACATATTTTGAGCCCTTTTTGAATGCTACATCATCACATAGTGCATCACTCTCAAGTGGTTTCCCTCCAAAACTTTTGAGGCAAATTGTTGAGTTGATTATGCACATATATAAGCGAGGTTCGAATACAAGATACCCCACTAGAAAAACCATCTATCTTATATTGAAAATATTCACTCCCTTTGAAACTAGAGGCAAATATTTCTCTGATATCTTTAGAGCATTTACATACTCTGTGCTGCATATTGCATACACATTTTTTTTTCTAAGCTAATATGCCATTTAGTCTGCGCCCATTTGATGGCCTTTGGTCCTCGGCTGGTTGGTTGGCCACACCCTACAAAAAATGTGCACGACACAGCGAAGTCCTGGGGTCCGTTTTTATCTGCGCCCATTTTATTTATGCAGCAGCTGCACCGCCCTTAAGCCCCTCCGAAGCGAAAAGTGTTTGCCCTATCCAAAAGTGAACAACTTTGGTTGGCCATATTGTTTTTTTTATTATTTTTTTTTGTAATTTTTTGTTGGCAAATTTGACTCTCTTGTGTAGCCGCTTAATTAAATTAGGAGGCTGCAAGTGTAAAAAGGACAAAAAAAAAATTGTGCACTGATAAATGGGTGGAAAAATGCTGCATCAGACAATTGGCTGCCAAAAAAATGGAAATGTAATATGAGTTGGCAAATGTGAAGACTTAAAGAGCTTCAAAATTTGTATTACAAATCATGTTTCAGTTTGGTAATACCTAAGAGAGGAACAAATGATTTTTGATGTCCAACTTTTATAAAAAAAACTCTTGAAATTGATATAAAGGCAACCAGCAAGATATATTCATCACTTAGGGCGGGTTTCTCATTTTCTACATAGCTGCTATGTGTCGGATAAACTCAGATTTTGCTCTGTTATTTGTAGGTTTATCTGACGGATAGCTCTATGTAGTAGATTAGAAAACGGTTGGTTTGACTCCGATGAGTACAAAAAAAATCAAAAATTATTAAGTACAATATATGTATGTAATTCTAAGTTCTAAGGCCGGGTGTGGTACATCGAGTAGTGTGTGTGTGATTGCTGTGCAAGAGCTCGTGGGTTTATGACGCCTCGGGATATCTAATAAAAAAGTTGTTTCTTTAAAAAACTTACACACCCAGTCACCTTTACCAGCTGTTGCCACCTTAAAAAAGCTTCTGAAACTTTGCCGTTGCTATTCGGCCTTAAACCAACAGTCTCTTTCCCTTGTGAGAAAGCTACAAGTACCCAAGCCAAGAGATTTATAAAAATTCTGTATAGTCAATTATAATTTAGAACAACTCAAATGAAATTTCAATAAATTTGACAGAGCAACAAAATAAGGACATAGCAGGATATCAATTTCTGAGTTTATAAAGAACTTTTTATACCCTTGCAGAGGGTATATTGAAATTGTCTAGATGTTTGTAACGCATAGAAGGAAGCATTTCCAACTTGATCAGCATGATAAGCTGAGTTGATATAGTCATATCCGTCCGTCTGTCCGTTTGTTTCTATGCCATCTCCAGCGTCATTTTTAAAGCTATCGCGAAAAAACTTTGCACGAAGTTTTCTGGTACAAATACGCTGCACATTTAAAGGAACCGGCAGGATCGTATGACTATGACATATAGCTGCCATAGGAACGATTGGTCGAAAAACAAGTTCTAGTGTGAAAAGTTTTTTTGTATTCAAAGAAATCGCAACCAAACTTTGTATTTCTTAGTTTGCTATGCTTTCCCACCATTCTACTAATTTTGGTCGAAATCGGACATCTATATAGTATAGCTGTCATACAAAAGTAGAGCCAGAAAAGTAGTTTCAGTAAGAAAAACTTTTTTGTTTTCAATGTAAACCTCTTCTAAATTTGCATATATTTATTATGTAAACTTTCACACAATTCTTCAAAGTATTGTCAAAATCTGATGACTATAGGTTATAGCTGCCATGGGAATAATCGGTCGCGAAACTAGTTTTAGTGAGAAAAACTTTTTGGTTTTCAAAGAAAACGATTACAAACTTTGTATTTTTTAGTTTGCTATGCTTCCCCGTGATTTCACTAAGTTGGGTTGAAATCGGACATCTATATAGTATAGCTGTCATACAAAAGTAGAGCCAGAAAAGTAGTCTCAGTGAGAAAAACTTTTTTGTATTCAATCTAATTGTAGTTGTAAGACACATTAAAGCTATCTTAATTCAAAATTCAGTTTTTACTAACCTGGCCAAGACATACAACGAAATGAAACATGCTGAAGTTTGCAAGGCATAGAAATATTCGTTTCCGACCCCATAAACTATATATATTCTTGATCAGGATAAGGAGCTGAGTCGATTGTACTTTGTCCGTCTGTCTGTCTGTTTCTACGCAAAGTAGTCTCTCAGAAATCGAGCTGAAATTTTGCACAGAGTCTTCTTTTTGCTGCACACTACTAATATGTCGGAACCGATTGGATCGCATGACTATATCTCATGGCTCTCATAGGAACAATCGGTCGGAAAACTAGTTTTAGTGAGAAAAACTTTTTTCTTTTCAATGGAAACGTCTCAAAACTTTGTAATCGTAGGTTTTCTATGTCTTTTTATAATTCTACCAAGTTTTATTAAAATCGAACAATTATATGGTATAGCTGCCATACAAAAGACAGGTCTGAAAAACAGTCTTAGTTAGAAAAACTTTTTTGTTTTTAATGGTAGCATTCTACAATTTTGTATACGATTGTTTCACATGCTTTCACATAATTTTACAAATTTTTGGCCAAATCGGTTGACTATATCAAATAGCTCCCATACGAACGATTGGTCGGAAAATGGGGAAAATGAGTATTTTTTGAAAATATTTAAGCGATCACTTGCAAGGGTATAAAAACTTCCGCACATACGAAGTTAGCTTAGCTTTCTGATGACGATTTCTCGGTTTCCCTGTTCATTCAATTAAATTTTCCCTAACTGCTTTTACATTGATTTCCTTCTCTAGAAATTGTACAACTAATCACCGTCACACACACACACACACACTGCACAGCACTCTCGGTACATATGTTTGTTCATTCTCACACATTGTGCAGGTCCTTCGAAAAGCCGATTTGAAACAAATTAACCGCACATGACAGCCCAGGCGCACGGATTTAAGTGCAGCGCTTGTGTAGCTTGGCAATTTTCCACTGCAGCTGCAAATCGAAATGCGATTCACCTGACCATTTCCTCCCCCCCCCCCCATCACAATTTTGTACCCAGAGCACATACACACACACACACACACACACGTTGACAGGCGCTTTATTTTCAATTACAAACACATAAAGTAGTCGAGCAGAGCAAAAGTCATCGAGTGTGGGATATAGAAAGTTATACCATCATGTGGTTACACCTTTTATTTAATTTGTTGAACATTTAACAGTTTATAAACGAATTGCAGATTTATGGCACCTGTAATAAGAATAATAATTCCTGTTTCCTTTACGGCTCAAGGTATTTCAATTGCTCCCGCTAGACTAAGAAAATTTGCACTTGCTGAAAGCCAATTCATTCCATGCATTTGTAACAGAAAGCCAACACAATACTTACTAACCCAATTCAGTTGGTTCCTTAATATATTCTGTATGTATGCACACAGTTCTTACAATAACCACTAGCTTCTATAAACAATAGCCGGGGTTAAACCACAATAGCAACAACAATTGGTGCCAACTAACCGAGCACCTACCCAAGTATAAATGCGGTTCTGCACGCAACAACAACAGGAACATAAAATATGAGAGCACAACAGGCGCAAATGAAATGGCGAAAGCGTCTAATATAAGCGGAAATACATGGAAAAGTATGAGAATGAGAGAGAGGGACATAGAGAGAAGCGTAGGGGTGTGGTGGTGTGGCTTAGAGTGTTGCACCATGTGTGTGTGTGTGTGTGTGCCTAGGACTTTGTTTAGTTTATAACTACTTTAGACTCTTGAATAAAATGGGACATTTTACAATACCTAAGCGAAACTTGAGCACTCTTTAATAGTAAAATATTGACATAAATGGCTTAAATATTAAACAAAATTAACTTTCTGCTTCAAGGACCGTTTTTCAATCTGCTACATAGACATAAACCTACAAAAAACAGAGCAAAATCTAAGCTTATGTGACACTTATCAAATATTTGGAAGATGAGAAATCGGCAGTTAGTGACAATTTTCTCAAATATCCAAGCTTATGAAAGACCTTTCCTCATAGTCACAATATTGTTCAAAATTGGTTTTATAAGAATAGATGGCCGGCTCATATCCGGCTCGAAGGACCTTAAGCATTGTATTGCACTTTCAGACTCGTTGCTGATCTTTACCTTCTTTTTTCAAAAAAAAACATAAACTTATTTGTAAAAGTGCTATGTTATAGTCATATTAGAGTCATTCAACTAACACCTAAATACAATATACATTGTACACTAGGCATATGACTAATTTCCGGCATCAATTTTACTACCGCAGGAATCATTTTAAAGCCTGAAATCTGTAGTTTATAGGGTTTTCAAGGAATAACTTGAATAGTACTCAACCTACGTAGTTCAAACTTAGTATAACCATAAGACCGTTAGTCCAGCCCTTTTTCCCGGAATCTCCAAAGGTGAATAATATGATGGCAACCAAGAGAGTTATTCAATCGATGTCTTGTATCAAAGACATTCGAGAATGAAACATCAAGCGTTGTATGAATTTCGCATCGGTTCTTCAGTTAATGCACAAACTATTCCTTAAAGCATTAAGTATTCATCCCTCAAATCAGGCGTTTGCAGTTCAGATGATGAAATAACAGATATTGCACTCTCATTTTCATAAACTGGAACAGGAAATGATGGTTTTATGTTTTGGATATTACAATTTCCTTTGCCAAGAACTACAAATTCAAAAATTGCGCAATTGGAATTGCTTTAGTGTTGCATAGGTGGAAAATATTAAGACAGTTGGCAAAGATTCTAAATTTGATTTGTTTAAAAGCAAGACAATCCTTTTTTATAGGTATGCAACAGGCATGCCCACAGCCTATAGGCTTTGAACGCATTCGTTGTTGCTTAGCAGTTTGCGCATTACAAAATTGCAACAACAACTTCGAATGTGCCTCTCTCTTGTCATTCTCTCCGTAGCCTTTTGCAATACTTAACACAACAACAACAAATTTGTTGTTGTGCGAGGAATGAGGAATTTCGTAAGCATCAGACAGTCAGACCGGTTTTCTCTTTCGTTTTCTTTTGGTTCTTGTTGCTTCAGAGCTAATTTCTTCATTTGTATTGGTGACTACGTGGGCATTAGGTGCCATAAGACATAGTTGGTCTACAATAATATTGGATAAATCAGCATATTTCTTATACAATTCAATTGTTAGCTTAGTGCAATTTGTGTTAAATTAGTTAAATTTTTAGTTGTTGCTTTCCTTTAATTTCCAACAACTTCGATTACAAAGTAAACCTCCCCTTCCAACTTCCACCATAGAGCATAATAATAAATAGCTTTGCGCCATTGTTTTTACTGTCCCCTTCTGTCTGTTGGCCTGCCGGAAGCAACAAAATGAATGCGCGCTCCTACGTTTAGTTAGTTGAGACCAAAAGCCTTCTACTCTAAATTTTATTATAAACATTTCTCACTAGTTGCTCCCATAAAGTAGTCAGGAGAGGGTGTAAGTGTGCGGTTAAGAAGTAGACAACTCTAGGCTAGGCCACAGGCGTCAGTTTTAATGCTCATTATAATTATTATGTGTGTGTGTGTGTGTAGTTGTGTGGCCACAGCACTTTTATGGCCACCTTCTCTGGAATAAAACGCAAAAAAATCAGCACAAAACAAGCTCACTTAATGACTTGCACAACGTCAGGTGGTGGTGGTGTTGCCCTATCTAGACTTCCATGACATTGTTGTATTTGTTGTGAATTACTCAACACCCGGGCTTAAAACATGCCTTGGGCGCATTTAATAGTCTTGGGTTGGAAATTATGTGAGCAGGACGAAAGGGTATACAAAAAAAGTGGCACATTTCGAGGCCAGTCAACTCGATGTGAAGTTGGAATTAAAGACAATTTTTATGAATTCTTAATTTTCTTGAATTTGCTGCATAGAAATAGTTTAGTTTATATTAGGCTAACTTAAGTGATGAATTGAAATTGGAACAATCATGCTTGATTACAGAATTATTCATACTGGGACTGACAATTCAATTAACCCAGGTCATTTATCGATCATCGTTTCGACGACGGTTTCTTACAGTTTGGTCATACAAATCTTTCAATATTCTCATGTAATTTAGACTAGATTTATACGGTGAAGCAAACTTCAAGAAGCTTATAGTAGGCGGAATATTCAACGCAAAATGAATACATTTTATAAAGAAAAGTTTTAGAATCTCACCTGATGCTCTCACCTACTAAGAGAACTGCGTGTAAATCCAGTCTCACTTGTCTGAACAGACTGATGCACGAATCTGGTAGCCTGCCAAGTGTGTCTGAATGCACCCTTAGTATTATATTTATTTTTTGAAGATGTGTAGTCGAAACGACGAACGATGAACGTTGTGTCTGTAAATGATAAAAACATCAGGCACATAACATGCTAAAAACAGACTTTTAAGAGAAAAATACATTCAATACATAATGATCCTGTAGTTCGGCAGGACCCCTAACCCTTCGTATTGAGCACTTGCCATCAGACCAACCAAAAAACAATTATTCTTATGGAAATGTACGGAAAACTTACACATGCATCACCGGTCGTTAGTGTGGTGATGTGGTGTGTACTCTATAGTCAATGTGTTAGACTAGCGCGGTGATGCATAACCTGTCATTAACGATGGACTTGAGCACAGTGATGCATCCGGTCGTTAGGCCTGGTAGTGTCTTGACACCAGGATAACTTCCGGGGATGCTTTAATAAAAATTACTTTAAAAAATAAAGAAAAGTAAGAAGATGGTATACCATTACAGAACGTTTTTCTAACTAAGACTACTTTTCGGACCTTTCTTTTCTATAGGAGCTATACCATATAGAAGTCCGATTTTGACCAAACTTGGTGGAATCATGCAAAAGCCTAATAAACTAACATGTAAGAAATTTGGAGTCGATTCCATTTAAAACAAAATAGTTTTTCTCAATATAACTTATTTTTCGACCGATTATTCGTACTCCATCTATTTGCTATAGCCATTCGATTTTGACAAAACTGTGTAGAATTGTGTAAAAGCTTATAAAAAAAAACATGTCAATTTCAAAGCGGTTTGCATTAAAAACAAAAAAGTTTCTCTTACTAAGCCTTGTTTTCTAACCTTTCTTTTGTATGGCAGCTATACTATATAAATGTCCGATTTCGACCAAACTTGGCAGAATCATGGATAAGCATTAAAAACTAGTAAATACGGACTTTGGAGACGTTTGCTTTAAAAACAAAAAAGTTTTTCTCACTAGAACTAGTTTTTTGACCGTTCGTTCCTATGGCGGCTATAACCTATAGTCATCCGATTTTCACAAAACTTTGTAGAATTGTGTGAAAGCTTAAAAAAAAATTACATGCCAATTTTAAAGAGGTTTACATTAAAAACAACAAAAGTTTTTCATACTAAGACTATTTATCGAACCTTACTTTTGTATGACAGCCATACTATATAGATGTCCGACTTTGACCAAACTTAGTGTTTGGCATGCAAAAACCTAAAAAACGTAAGCTGATCCAAATTTGGAGTCGATTCCATTTTAAAAAAAAAGTTTTTCTCAATAGAACTTCTTTTTCGACCGATTATTCGAACTCCATCTATATGCTATAGTCAACCCATTTGTAGACCCTTTGTAGAATTGTGTGAAAGCATATCAAATAAATAAATGCCAATATTAAGGACATTTCCACTGAAAACATACAAGACTACTTTCAGACTCTACTTTTCTATGGGAGCTGTACCATATAGATGTCCGATTTTATGGTAGAATCATGGGAAAGCATAGAAAACTTACAAATACAAAGTTTTGAGGCGTTTCCATTGAAAAGAAAAAAGTGTTTCTCACTAAAACTAGTTCTTGACTGATCGTTCCTATGACAGCTATATGCTATAAAGAGCTGTAACGCTATAAAAAACGTTTCCAATCCAATTTAAAATGTGGTATGCGATTCTATTAAAATTTCTGGAACACAATTCTTCGTACCACACAAAAAATAATTAGCTCTAAGCATAATAAATCGAATTTTAATTTAGTGAATTGCTCATTTCAAGCGGAAATTCTCTTGCACTCGCCTGAATTCAATTGCCAATTGTTTTAACATTTTCCAAGCGAATTGTTGACAATAATAAGGCAGTTGAACATTATTTTGGTGGTTATGTTTATTGCATCTGTGGGCATTGTTCAAATTGCTGTGAGGCTTGTTCAGAGAGCTGCATTTAGTGCATTTTGCAAAACTGTTTTGTGTTCTACATATTTTGCGGTTTGCCGGAAATGTCGTAACATGAAGCACAGAAGCACACATGGGTCTGGCTGCCATTCAAATGCGGTTTTGTTGTCCGTCCAAATTATTTGAAAGTGTGGGAGTATAAATGAAAGGACAGCAAAAAGGTAATCAAATGTTTGTCTTTCATTTCACATTTCCATAATTCAGCCTTTCTTTGGAATCATATGGCAATTGAAAAACAAATTTTACTACACTTGAGGGGATTCGTTTCTCCACTTTTCACAAGTTTCAGTGCCTGTTTTTTTTCTTTTTTTTGCCGTTGACAGCTTGAAAGGCTCAAATGCCAGTCGATAGTTGACCCAAAAAAAAAAAAAAAAAAACCAGTCAACTGTCACGTACATGCTCAGAGAAAGAGCGAGAGAGAGAGAGAGGGAGAAAGAAATGGAAATATAGACCGAGAGAGGTGGAAAAACTAAAAGGCAATTTTTTTTCTTTCTGTTTTGTCATGCTGCAGTGCAGTTGCATGTTACTGTCAAAGGGTGCTAGAAAAGAGGGAGGGATGTAAAAACATACATCAACTTTTCCACTGGGTTTTGGCTGCTGCGGATGCTTCTTCTAAGTGACATTGTGTTTACCTTTTTGGCAACAGAAATAAACAAAAACAAAAATATATGATTTACGATTGAGTTGTGATTTTATTCTGGCATTACTGGGAGAGACGGAGGCTAACGAGCAGGCCACCTGGCGTATGAGTAATGGTTGCGAAATGCCTAATAATGTAGCCTAATATTCAACAGCAACAGCAACTCTTAGATAATCCTTGAAAAGTCATGAAACTTTTTGTACATGCTTTACTTGCTTTTCTCTCTCCATCTCTGCCGCATTGCAAATGCAGTTCACATAGTTTACAAAAACTTTCGACAGTCGCCTGCAGTGCCATTTCTTAGTCCAGCCAACCAACTCGATTTTCAACCACAACCTAAAGGATTAGTTTTAATTGCCATCAAATTCTGTGTGAATGACATATTTGTATGTGAAAAACTATACAAAGTTAGCATAACATTTTCCCTCTTCTCTGTGTGGCTCTAAGCATGTGAGAGCATATGTATTTTTTGTTTTTTTTTTTTTTGGGGTGAAGGACATGTAGGATGTTGTATGGGATGTGCGACTGTCTAAGTGCACGCTCAGCCGTAAACACAAAGACACAAGAAAAAACACAGTCAAACGTTTTCCACTCTCTCTCTCTCTATGTACGTTGCTTTCTGCCTTTTGCTCATCCTCAATTATGCGGCTTGAATGAAACGGCAAACACAAAGAACGAAGGTCGTTTTATAAGCCCTAAAAAGTATGCTACATGTTTTAAATGCTAGATTAAAATATATATTTTGTAAGTATTACTTGATGCAAATTAATTTAGCTTAGCAGAAGTTTATATTACAGAACTAATTTAATATTCGGAAAAGTTTGGTTACCGTGAGAAATTGTTATTAGTTAAGCTGTATTTTCACTTGCCTGATATCTCATTCAAGTTATGACAAGCTGCAGGAGAAGTAGGCTAGTGAGTTCTGAGTTCTCTTATGAGTTTTTTAACAAATAACTCACGGTTAACTGAGGTATTTTTCATGCTTCTTATATAAGAAAAGGACATGTGGAAATATAGTTTATGTTTTTATACCCTTGCAGAGGGTAGAGTGAAATTGTCCAAATATTTGTAAGGCACAGAAGGAAGCTTTTCCGACCACATAAATTATATATATTCTTGATCAGCAGGACTAGCTGAGTTGATTTAGCCTTGTTCGTCTGTTTCTATGCTATCTCCTCCGTCAGTTGTAAAGCTATTGCCACCAAACTTTGCACGAAATCTTCTGGTACAAATACGCTGCACATTTGTCGGAACCGGCCGGATCGGATGACTATGACATATAGCTGCCATAGGAATCGGTCCAAAAACTAGTTTTAGTCAGAAAACTTTTTTGTTTTCAATGCAAACGTCTTAAAACTCCGAATTTACTAGTTTTCTATGCTTTTACAAGAGTTTGCCAAGTTTGGTCAATATCGGACATCTATATAGTATAGCTGCCATACAAATGTAAGGTTCGAAAAATAGTCTTAGTATGAAAAACTTTTTTGTTTTCAATGTAAACCTCTTTAAAATTGGCATACATCAATTTTATAAGCTTTCACACAATTCTATAAAGTTTTGACAAAATCGGATGACTATAGGTTATAGCTGCCATAGGAATGATCGGTCGAAAAACTAGATCTAGTGAGAAAAACTTTTATGTTTTCAAAGAAAACGCCTACAAACTTAGTATTTCTTAGTTTGCTATGCCTTTTCTTGATTCCACTAAGTTTGGTCGAAATCGAACATCTATATAGTATAGCTGTCATACAAAAGTAGAGTCATAAAAGTAGACTTAGTGAGAAAAATTTGGTTGTTTTCAGTGGAAATGTTCTTCAAATTAGTTGAAAAATCGTGCTAACTTTCCTCTATTTTTAGACAGTTAACTTACATACAGCCACCTCTTATGAGATCTCGGCAAGTAAAAATACAGCTTTAGCCTTAAATTAAACGCTCGAAAATAATTTTGAGATTTTTTTTGGTATTGTGCTAATATTATTAGAAGGTTACACTCTTAAATAGGAATGAACTTAGATGGATAGGCCTAAGATCCAGTTCAAGGTATATAAAAAGAAGAGTTAAGTTCAAATTTAGCACCCACAATTCAAATTTTAAATTCAAAGCTTTTACTTTTGAGCTAGCTCGGAACCAGTCCTACATAAATCCTACATAAAATTTCTTACTCTGTACTACCAGCCTATTGACCAAAGTTTTAGTTTATCGCTAGGCGAAATCTTGAATGGCCGGTGAAGAATGTGAGACGTTTGTGGAATCGGGAAACTTCCAACAAAGGAACAGCATAGTGTAAACCAACGTCGTCGAAACGATGAACGCTGACCGTCCAGGGTTAAAGGTTGTGACCAGGCTTCAATAGTCGCACAGTTAATGGCGCGCGTTTAAATAAATATCTCCAGATTGTCATCCCCGTCTTTTTCGAAAATTAAATAGCATATTCATTCAATAAAACTTTCTTGCCAGACAAATAGCTCTAAAGTCCAGGCACGCAAACTCATGGTTATTGTACGTGGCATGTGCACGTGTTGGCAAAATGTGTTAATTTCTTGAGTTAAAGATTGTAAGAAAGTTTTATGTACATTTTAATAACTACATGGAATGTGGTTTAACAAGTTAATTGCCTCAAGTCATACCATTTCGTTTAAAGTTATAGAACTTAAACAAATTAACCTTACTTATTTACCATTAAACCATCAAGAAACCGAACATAGACTTTTGACTTGCTGCTCAATTAAATAATTAATTTCAATTACTAAGATTAATTCAGTATACGTGTTCAATGAGGTTCAACAAAACCGAACAGTTTTTAGTGGTCCGAGCGTCATGTCATCTGCATAATTTATTTCATTTGTGACCTTGATTGATAGTCAACCTTCAGGCATTAACATTCCTCCATTCCATTGCAATGCCATTACCTGGACGACCACTGCAAATTGCTGCACACTCGCTTTCGCTTGGCTCCTCTATTAATTCTCCGTGTTATTTAAAATGCATACCAAAGAAAAGAACTGTCTTTCAAATCAATTGCAATTGCAATTTACGAAATTGACGGGGGGACGAGAAAATATGGTGAAGGGACGGGCGAGAGAGAGTCCTCGATTTACATTTAAAATTTGTGTGCAGCTTGAAATTTTCATTCAGTAAATTGCATAAACTTTTGCCAAATAGATGTGGCAAGTTGCACGTTCATCCTTGCTGTGTTGCACACTGGAGCTTGATAAATGTCGCTGTCGTCGTCGTTGCCGTCGTCTTGGTTCTTGGTCATGAATTCTCTGGGGCATGATAAATTATGCCCGAAATGTTTGCACGAAATACGAAATAGAAAGATAGAAAATTGTAAACGCATGGGGAAAACGGTGATCTATAGGTTAGTAAGTTGAGCTGTCAAAGATTTAGTTGTTAAATAATACCAGCACGTGTGTTGTAAATTGCTCATGCTGCATGCTTCCATTTTATAATGCTCCCTAATCCCCTCTTGGCACACATGTTTTGTCTTATTAGTGCTTTATGGCGGCAAACTTAATTACAACAGCTCACAGACATAACATTTAATTCGTCGTAAATTCGGTGCTAAGCTTTAGCAGCACACAATGAAAATTCTTATTACAATCATAAGAAAACTCGTTTACCTAACATTCCCTTTAGACTTAAACAGGCTTTCTTCTTCGTTAACTACTTCGCCGTTTCACAATACAAATTAAAACGGCAAATATTTTGCTGTTGTTGGGCAGTTTTCCTTTGCCTTTTGTGTTGATTTTTCCTCGACTGTTTTTCGCCCGTTCTTTTTGCAGCTGAAAGTGATTTTCTTTTTTTTGGTCTGGTGCGCATAGGGCGGGGTTTTTAATATACGCGCAAAAAGTATGGAATTATTTTTTGTGTGTGTTGATTTTAGCCACCCGTAACAAATGGTGAGAAATGGTAGCAAAAATACAAAACTCTGAATAATTTTCATAATTCATTAAAGGTGTTTGTTTATCGTAATAGCATGATGAGATCATTTTTAAACTGCTTAACTTGCTAGAGGCGTTAAGAAAGGCTTTATAAAGTGTTTTGTTTTACTCTTTCTTATGTCCTTGCTTTCTTTTATCGAACAGATGCACCTTCTGGTTTATTTTTGTGGTTCATCAGACAACGTCTTGGTTATTTATTCTACAGGATAGAATGAAGAACAGAAAAAAGAAAGAAAGAAAAGGAAAAAAGATAAAAAGAAAGACGATAGAAAGATATAAAAAAATGAAGCTAGAAAGAAGAAACTAGATTATAGATAGACAGATAGAAATCAGATAGAAAACAAGAAAAAAAGACGAGAGAAAGAAGGAAAGATAAAAATTATATAAAAAGAAGGTAAAAGATACAAAGGGAAAAAAATAGAAGAAAAAGCAATACAAGAATGAAAGAATAAAATAACAAAGATAGAAGATCAAAAGAAAAGGGATAGAATGATGAAAATGGCAAAAAATAAAGGATAACAAAAACAAGAAAGAAAGGGAGAGAAGGAAAACAGGATAAGGTAGAAAGAAAGAGGATAGAAAGAAGAAAATCATAGAAATAATCAGGATAAAAAGAAGAAAGTGGATAGAAAACATAAAGAACAATGAGAACGAAAGAAGACAGAGCGATAGAAGAAGAACTGGATAATTAAAGGAGATAGAAAGATGGAAAGATGATCGGAAAAAAGCAATTGCAACAAAGAAGATAGAAGATGCAAAGAAAAAAGATAGACAGAAATGCGATAGAATGGAAAAACGGAAGAAAAAGAGAATAAAGAAAGGATATAATAGAGGATAAAAATAAGGAAAGTAAAATGAGAACAAAAAGAAAACAGAAAAAATTATTAAAAAAAAAAATTATGAGGAAGAGTACAAATAAAGAAGAAAGACAGAAACCCCATAGAAAGATGTTAGAAAGGAAGACAGAACAAATAATGTGGAAAGAATGAAGAAAAGTGGCATAAAAGATGAAGGAAGGAGGTAAGAAAGTAAGGGAAATGATAAATAACCAAGATGGAAGGCATTAAAAGAAATGGGATGCATCAGGAAAGAAGAACTCAAGATGATAACGAACTGAAGTAATAAAGTTGAGCCTAAAGGCAAATAATAATATAAAAAAAGGATAACGCAGGCAGAAAGGACTGTTAAAGAGCGGAAAAAGAAAGAAAATGTATAATTCAAGGAATCTAAAAAAGAATAATTTACCATAATATAATATTGAATACATGAAGGTGAAAAGCAAAGAAGTTTGTACGAAAATTGTTCAAAAGAGAAGAAAGACTTGGAACCATTTGGAAACAATAAAGTTTAAGATACAAAGGAAGCTGTACAAAGGGATAGAGACAAGAAGAGAAGCATAATGAAGAGCACAAAAAGGATTACAGAAGGCTTAAGAGAAAGATATAAAGATAAATTTTAATATATTAAAGAAAGCAGAGAGTAACTCGAGAAAAATAAAGAAAAAACCCAAAAGTTATGGAACCTATTAAAAGATAATACATTAAACAAATCAGAGAATAGTTCAAGAAAAGAAAACCATTGCAATCCAAAACTTAAGAAAGTTATTGAATGGTAAAGAGACCTTTGCGAGGTATAAAGTCAGGAAGGTATGCAAATAGGTTAGGCTAAGTAGTGCCGGCTTGAAAGTAGACAAATAAGACCAAACTAATAAAAAATAAAAAAAGGGCTGGAAAAAAGCACGGTAAGATACTTAATATTATCCAGCTGAGCTCATTTCCCTTTACAAATAATTTGTCAAAACTATGTAATCCACATTTTGTATAGCTTTAAAAGCCTTTCAACATGTGCCTAGAGTATCTTTAAACAGATTTGCAACGTCTGTCCCCAGCGACCATTTGTTAGCTCCTCTCTCAGCATGTGTTCCGCTTAGCTGCTGCCATTTGAAAACTAGTCAAAGATGCACATAAATTACAAACTCAAGTCCCTGGCCGGTCGGCCCTGTAAAATATATATATGCCGTCTTAAGAGTCTCAGACATTAATTGTCTGGGGCAACGAGAACGAATCCCTCACTCTAACTGGCCATAAAAATGATTTAATTTTACGCACGACTTGTGACTAAAACAAAAAAAAAAAAGGGAAGAAATATTGTGGCACAGCTTGTGACACACTCTGGCTGCAGCGTCTTGCATATTAAAAATGTTTTGCACAAATTTATTATTGACACTTGGCGCAGCACATAAAAGTATGCTACAAATGGCAAACTTTTTGAGTGCACTGCAGCAAAGTATGCGAAATAGTACATATAAATGAAATGAATTTCAATTTAATTGCAAATATTTAGACACTTCTTTAAGCCAACAATTCCCATTTTTAATTTTAGCCAACGACTAAACAGAGATAAACCGCTTAGTGCCCTCCACTTGATGGAGACACGAGCTAAATGGCTTGTGAAAATGTTTGCTGTAAAAAGTTTGAATCGACGAGCTAAGTTGATTGAGCTATTCGAGCTGATGGACATGGACATGGCAAGTCTAGTTGATTCGTTCAAACGTGAGGGGCCGGGGGGCGGTGAAGGGTTAACTGTCGTAAATGAATGGCTTAAGTCTGA
Source organism: Lordiphosa andalusiaca (assembly GCA_035044965.1). NCBI lineage: Eukaryota > Metazoa > Arthropoda > Insecta > Diptera > Drosophilidae > Lordiphosa > Lordiphosa andalusiaca. The sequence goes on from JAWNNM010000660.1 coordinate 2,284,153, forward strand.
AGAGTAATGGTCGCTGTTGTGGTACTACTGAAATTTAGCAAAAGTCAAGATACGATTTTTAAATTGAATTAATCTAGAAGGTACCAACTTGAGCAGCAAAATTATGCAGAAATCAGACATGAAGTTGTATTTTTTGTCTTGACTTCCTAATTTGTTCTTGCTAATGCCCTGACCACACGCAATCCCTGCCCCACACAGGACTCCTTTTCGCTATATGCTTTTCAACTCAATTGAATTCTATTATTCCTGTTCCATAACCTCGAACAGTGCTTACATTCGTTATTGATTGGCCATAAGTTGGCAAATGCAAATTATGCATGCATAAGCTTCCACACAAACACAATCGACAACTCTTTGAATTTTTATGAACGAGAACGAAGCAAATCTGACTACAAGTGGCGCCGGCAGCCTGCCTGCCTCCCTCAAGCGTTAAAGGCTATTAATACCAGGCCAAGATGGAACCACCAGCTGCTTTATATTGTTGTATACAAATCGATAAAATTTTTTATTTAGTTCCGTTCTCGTTTCCCGTTCGACTTGTCATGGGTAAGGACATGCGTTTGCGCTTAACCTACATACAACAAAGCCGTCAATGTTTCCCCCGTCATTTCTTTTCTTTTTTAAACCACCCTCAGTTTTTTGTTTTTTTTGTGGGTTGCTGTGACAGTATTTATTTGTATTTCACTTCTGGCGTGCGTACTTGTTTTTTAAAATGTTGTTTCACGAATATTTGGTTGTTTTTTGTGTGTGCATTGTCTGTTTGCCGGTTTCGTCGGGTGCGGTATAAATATTTTGGTGAAACAAATATTTTTAAAACAGACAGCATTTTTTTTTTTACTGTCTTTAAATGTTGTAAGCTGGGAATAAAGTGAATGATAATACATTTATACAAATTGATGTAGTGAAAATAAATCTTGTGTCAGCGCAGCCTTGTAAGTTTTTATACTCTGTACCGTAGGTACATAGAGTATTATAAGTTTGTGCAAAAGTATGTAACAGCCAGATGGAAGCATCTACGACCCCATAAAATATATATATTCTTGATCAGCATCAACAGCCGAGTCGATATAGCCATGTCCGTCTATCTGTCTGTCTCTCCGTATGAACGCACAGATCTCAGAGATGGTAAGAGATGGAGGTTTGACAAGTATGAGGCATATGCTTCTTATGTCTGCAGGCAGATTAAGTTTATTTTCAATTTTGGCCACGCCCCCTGCCGCCACCGCAATTTAGAAAAATCGTCATATCTCCCACAGTTTTAAAGTTATGTTTTTCATGCCTTTTAAACATATATAGTAATCATAATAACTTATCGATCCGCCAAAAGAATGGTGAAGATTGGATGAACGGTTTTCGATTTATGATCAAAAGACTGTTCGCTGCGGCAGCGCCGTAGCAGCGCTACTGCAGCATGAAAATTTATGCTGAGCGTATAATTTCATTGGTACAGAGTATGTTTTAGTCGGGCTTGACCGACTTTCTTTCTGGTTTTCGTAGTTATGCAGAAATTTCTCATCTGAGTTGGTACGTAGGCTATTTAACTTTGTTTTCATGATCAAAAAACCACAAAATTTGCATAATATTCCATATTTCCCACCCGTTAAGGATTCCTAGATAGAACAGCAACGCTTTATATGTAAAAGGTTACAAAGAAATCCACTTTAAACAAGAAAGAAAGTCGGTCAAGCCCGACTTTAACATACTCTGTACCAAGAAAATTCTTTCTTTTGATCATAACTCGAAAACCGTTCATTCGATCTTCTTCATTCCTTTGGCGGATCGATAAGTTATCCTAATAACTAAATATGTCCAGAAGGAACAAGCCATCTATCTTCAAAACTGTGGGAGATATGACGTTTTTTCTAAATTGCGGGGGCGGCAGGGGGCGTGGCCAAAATTGAAAATAAACTTGATCTGCCTGCAGACATAAGAAGCATATGTCCCATACATGTCAAGCCTCTATCTCTTACCATCTCTCTTATGGGGTCGGAGATGCTTCCTTCTGGATGTTACATACTTTTGCACAAACTTATAATACTCTATGTACCTACGGTACAGAGTATAAAAAGTGCATTCATATTCATTTTAAGCTTTATCCCCTTTATTAAAGTATAATCTGTATTGCATTGCACGACTTGCTAAATGCTCCCCAGAGGCACCAACTTGCAGCTTTATCTATTTGAAAAAGTTTTTCTACTTGCCACTAACCGCGATATTAAATGTACTCAATGCAGTTTACACAGCCGTCTTAATCGAAAATGCAATTTTCAACAGACAAGTTAAACAAGCTGCTTTTATCCTCTTTGGCTCTGCCACACACCCAACCTGCTGGCTGAACCTGTCCTTGAACTTTTTTCGCGTGGCAATGTTGAAAGTTTGTGCGACCCGACCCATGATTGTTATCAAGTGCAAAATGCACAAAAGTTTGGTAGAAGGAAAACTGTTCATTCTACAGTCAACTGCCATATGTGGGCATAATAATTGCCACATGACACGAGGCAAGGGTAGCCAGCAGCAGCTGCTGGTTGGGATATCAAATGGAATATCGATAAGGACAGCAGGGGAATTTTGTTTAATGATTTCAGTTACAGCGCCACAGCGGCGGGTTGATTAATGGAAGTAAGTCTCCAATGGATTGCACAAGGCCGAAAATTGACTGAGAAAGAAAATACTGAAAATTAAGTTATTTGGCCTTACTTTTACCCAGCAATGTTAAATAGAATGAATACCCTGTTTGTTAGGCAAGACTATGCCAGATAATCGAAACTTAACTCATTTATTTGGTGCATCGCGATTAGGTTTTGGGTGTGCTGGTGCTTTGTCTTAAAAATAAACTACATTTTCCTTCCTTTTTGACAAATGCGGGTGTTTGTTTGTTTGTTTGTTGATTTATCACTTTAGTGCCACAGAATAGATATCATGATAGATACCCTTTTAAGTATGCTATCAAATCTGCTCCCTGATATAGATCCCTTTCTCTTATAAACAAACTTAAGGGGTTCCAAAACAGATAATTTCTTCACAATTTCTGTTAAAACTTATAATACACTCAGAAAGGGTATAAAATTGAAAATATCGAATCAAAAGTGATACGCAATATTTTTCTAAATAAAGTTTCCTTAACACTAATGTTATCTATCTTAATTAACATTTTTAGGGTTAAGTTAATCTAAGGTAAAGTTAAGAAAGTAAAGATAAGAAGGCGACTCTTCCAATACATGTCGCATTGCTGTCGAATTCTTAGCTACCTTTGGTAAGAAAGAGTTTCTTCTTCTGAACAAGGCTGCAAGCCGTTCCGGAACCGAAGAATCCCTGAGAACCGGTTCGTATCGGTTATTTTGGGATTATAAACCAGGCGCCTTATATTTCTGACACCGACCTAAACCATAACCGCGCCACTTTCTCGAAAAATAAAGCTCGTTTCACAAATTTAAGTAATTTTTTAACTATACATCCAGGGATATTGTAAATCTCCGGAGATTTTAGTAGAAAGTTTATGCTATAAAGTATTGCATATCTATTCTTTATGTATATAGACAAGACAAGATCTGTAATCCTATGATTTTTCAATAGGTCAGAATAGTACTATTTCTGACAGACAAAGACTGATGCTGCTTTGAAGTGTGTATTCCTCAAGCCGGCTAAGACTTGCAACATGGCTTAATAATTAATTTTCCATGAAATAAATTTTCAACAAATGGAAAAAATCAACTAGGTTTGAATTTTTCTATGGTTGGAATCTGTCTGGAATCGATCTTACTCTTGAATCTGTTTTTTGGCAATGCTATATACCCTTGATTCAAGAATGAGCAATCTTAAATACGAGTTTGTTTAGTACTTGATCCAAGAACTATTCTACTTGATTTAAGAATGATTCGTACTTGGATCAAGTATTAAAGCTCTTGGATCAAGAAAACAGGGATGATAAATTCATACTTGGATCAAGAATTTCGCTCTTGGATAGAGAATTTTCACTCTTATCGAACTATTGATCTCGAAAATTCTTGATCCAAGCGTGAAAATCTTTATTGAATGGTATCTAGCATCTGCCTGTAAATATTCTTGCAATTCTCTTAAATAAGACCACTTGTAATTCTCAAGCTAGAATTCCCTGCGCTCTCAACATGAGAAGGAGAACTCAAATTCTGGTCTACTTAGTTATGGTTTAATTCAAATTAAAGATTGAATGTTGAAAAAACGAGACATATTACTGAATAAAGTATTCCATTCGTGGATTCAAAGCAATTTTCAAGTTATATATAGCCAATTTGTAGATTCGATGGCAAAAATAATCTATATCACATATCGCAAACAATCGCCAAACTCTCACTCTTTGATGAGTGATATAAGAAACACGACAAAATGTGATTAAGAGTAGATAAATATTGTAAATATTGCTGAATTATTAATTTGCATAAACATAGCATACTTTAGAGGGCATTTATCACGATTTTTTATACTCTGTGCAGTAGGTACATAGAGCATTATAAGTTTGTGCAAAAGTATGTAACATCAAGAAGGAAGCATCTCCGACCCTATAAAGTATATATATTCTTGATCAGCTTCAACTGCCGAGTCATGTCCATCTGTCCGTTTGAACGCACAGATCTCAGAGATGGTAAGAGATAGAGGTTTGACATGTATGGGACATATGCTTCTTATGTCTGCAGGTAGATCAAGTATATTTTCAATTTTGACCACGCCCCCTGGCGCCCCCGCAATTTAGAAAAAACGTCATATCTCCCACAGTTTTAAAGATAGATGGGTTGTTCCTTCTAGATTTATTTAGTTATAAGGATAACTTATCGATCAGCCAAAGGAATGGTAAAGATTGGATGAACGGTTCGAGTTATGATCAAAAGACTGTACGCTGCTGCAGCGCAGTAGCAGCGCTGCTTTTAGCTACTACTGCAGCATCAAAATTTATGCTGAGCGTATAATTTCGTTGGTACAGAGTATGCTATAGTCGGGCTTGACCGACTTTCTTTCTTGTTTTAAATTATTTTATTCTTTAAGTAGAAGAAACTCTTAGCAGATGAAATTTTACTAAATGTAAATTTCTAGACTAAAATGATGATGTGATAAACAGCTTTAAAAAGTCCTTTCTGTTAACAACCAAACGAAAACTCACCCCTGCTTATGTGCCTAATTAGCCAGTCAGGTTCTTAACTCTCTCCCTCGTAATGCCATAAACAGCTCAGCGCTTCTATAAAAGCACCTCCAACCCCCCCATAAGCTAACTTCCTCTTTCCTTGCTTCTCTGCTATGATTAAACTGCAATTAGCTATGGAGTAAACAAAAACAACCCCCCCAAAAAAGAGCGTGTAAACTGCATACCACCCAACCACCCAAAAATGACATCATCCACAGCAAACTGTGTGTATATTACCACCCAAACTGATTTGGGTGTTTAAAGTGCGTTGAACTGCTGCCAAATGGCCAGAAACGCACCACTGAACTACTTAGGAAGCCAAAAAGTCTGAGCACGTGCAGTGCAAATGGGACAGTGTGGCGCCTCAAAAGCTGAGACTAATGCGACCCTTTTTGGTTTTTTTTTCTTTGTTCCTTACAGGATCCGGGCACATCACGCATACCGCGCTTGGATGGCATTTCGCGTACCTCGCATATACGACCACCGACAAATCATGCTGCTACACTGAAGGCCACCAAAATCTTTCGTCAACCAGCTAGTTCGCTGAGAAGCACCATCAATGAGACGAGCGCCAGCATCAAAAGAAGTGCCAGCGGTGAGGGAAGGACAACAACAACAACAACAACAACAATGTTGCCACCGAAATTTTTTCTCCCAAGCAAACTTAATACAACTAATACTTCGGCGGCGAATGTGACACAGGTGTTGAATAGAACTGTAACCACAGATCTGGGCAGAACTCGGACTATTATACCAGATGCTGATGTTACCCAAGTGATTTCTACAGAATTTGAAAGAACTCGGCCGGTTATAACGGATGGAAATGTAACACAGGCCATAGCCACAGAGCTGGGCAGAACTAGACCTGTTATCTCAGACTACAGCCTAAATGCCACTCAGAGTAATGAAACACTCAAGCTGGCCAAACCGAATCTTACACAGATCCTTGATAATGGCAATTTAACCAAAAGTATGGATCAATTACCCCTACTCGAGCACATGTCCATGCCCACCGGCTCGAGTACTACTCCCATAGAGTTGCCAGAGTGTGAATTCAATGATATGCTGGACGTAACATTGACAGCTCTGTCCGCACCGAATAAGTCCAATATGAAATTGGCCCTAAACTCTACCCTAAACACGGAACGTCTGCTGGATATCAGTGGGGTGCAGTCTCCTGCCAGGCACATACAATTGCTGAATCTAACACGCGAGTTTATGGAGGCTTCTTTGAGTGCACACAAAAGTACACGTCGTTCCATACCGCAGCATTCGCTGCTATGTCTAAGTCCACACTCGGCGTCGACCACACCGCATGGCTTGAGGAGTCAGGAGACGCCTGTGCCCGTACATTTGCTTTCTCCACTGCTTAAGCAGGCACAGAGCGATTTGGTTCTGCCCACCAGGACACCAGATGGTGAGCAATTAATGGAGGGAAGGGGCTTACGTAATCGCTACAGTTTCGGCTTGGACTTACCCGACTCTACCTTGGATTGTTCCATAGAACTGGTGGAGAATTCATACTCCTCCTCCCAGCAACATTTACTGCAGCTTAAAAAGGAACACTCCTTTGACCTGGACGAAAGTCTGGGCATTCTAACACCCGATCAAATGGTAGAATTTTTAGATTCACCACAAAATGTACATCTCAAAAGCTATACCAATATGCAAATGCGTTTGGAGCAGACACCTTCGCCGGAGGAACTGCCCCTGGATCCCATTGAAATTAAATCGGAAATTGTCTCCAGAGTGGAGCAAAATCAGGCCTTAACTTTGAGCAACACTCAAGCGAAGCTGAGTAATAGTTTCATTACCAGCGTGACGAGTGTCACCAGCCTGGATACCGGCTATCAGGGTGATGGTGAAATGTCACGTCCCGCCTCGCGCGGTGCCTGTGGTGATCATTCGCCCAGTAATGGACCGCAATTGGGTCGTGTGAGTCGTGAGCCCAGCTTTCCGCCTCCCCTTAACAATCCCGCACCGCTGAGACGTCAAGATCCCATGACTGATTCAGATTTCTTTACCGAATCCGATGCAGATGATGTCCTACAACGTGGCGATCGACGTGCACAGGTCATAGATGGACAACTATATGGCCCCGACATGTTGCAGCCCAGTGCTTCAGTGCCACAAATGGAGGATTCTTGCATGGAATCATCGGGCATTTTTACGGATGTGGAAAATCGTTGCGATGAGGAACTCCGACGACCCGAACTGGAGCTGGATATGTCGCCGGATGAGTCGACACAAACCATGCGCAAGGTTACCGGTCAGCGGCCACCCAGTAGCTGCCTCTCCTCCTCCTCGGCCGGCACCACGCTCTCAAATCGTACCTCCTACTGCAGCGTTGACGGCGGCAGCGCCAAAAGCTTTTGTGACGAAGCTTTCGCTGCGGCAGCGAACGGGCACGAACCGCGATCGCCGCTGCTTTCAGTTCCACACGTAGCCTCGCCGCGTCCACACGCTTCGTTGTCATCGCTGTGCACCACCGTAGAGAACTTGGGCGGTTCGTCGACATCCAATTCTTCGCTAGCCGCCTCACCCAAGTCGTCGTCGGGTAAAGCCTCGGTATTGAACGCACCGCGTGGTTTAGCGCGTAAATCGCATACCCCCAACAAATGGGATGCAGTTATGAATAAAATTGCCATTAATAAGCCTTTGGTCAAGACCAATTACAATGATGTGAAATCGAAAGTGTCCAGCACGCGTGCCATGGCTGGTGGTGCCACCGCGCTGGTACGTTCGCCCTCGGCTACGCCCAGAGCTTCACCCAAAACGACGCTCACCGTGAAGCGTAGCACCAGTACCAGCATCAAGCCAGCCACACCTTTAACCCTAGCGCCGGTATCAACGCGGCAGCCACTGGATAAAGGCTCAGTTGGTATCAGCGGAGGACGAGGTGTAGTTGGTGGTGGTACGCGTCTGGTCAAGTCACCCACAACGCCCACTTCACCACCGGCCAAGAGATTGCAGTCCACGCTTATCAAGCGGTAAGTTATAAAAAAAAACAAAAACCAAAAAAAAAAGGGGGAGGAACATTCTTTACCTATCAGACGACTCTTATCAGCCTTATCACATTCGTCTTCATATTTTCGGCGTTTTGATGATTGATTTCATGTGTTCCAGTTTGATTACACACAGACATACCACTTAATGAGTTCAGGGTCGCTGATTTCATAGATTACCCGACAGTCTCTTAATGATCAATCTGACAATTCAAACTAAAAGCCAATTGAGAGTGAGTGCGGACTTCAATGTAATTTATGGCATTAATTACATGCTGTTTTATGTCATACCTAATTCTGGTGACGCTTTATGTGTTGGATATTTGAAATAACAATAGAAGTTGGCTTAGAAACTGATTTAGTAAAGTTAAGTTCATGGTTTGTTTTGCAAAACTATAAAAAGAGTGTGAGAAAGAATCATATTTTAAACGACTTAATGTGACTGATCAATCACTTAAAAAGCTTAAAAACACCTAGAAATGCTTTCAAATGCATGAAAAATGTATGAAATCGTTTTTACCGTGTCTGAGGAATCATTAAATAGCCAAAGAAATTAAAAAAACAAAAATCAAAATAGTAAAACTGCAAATAGTGACCTAAGGTCAGTTATTTTTCTGTGTCTGACGAATCATCAAATTGCAAAATAAATTCTAAAGAGATTTTAAGCTAGTAAAGCTGCAAAGAAACTGACAAGAGGTCCACTAATTCGTCTTGTAACTTATGTACCAAACCTGTATTCCGAGACTGACTAATCATTAAATCGGGAATTAACCAAAAAAGAACTTAACCTGTTGAAACAACAAAGAATGTTGTGCAGTTGCACCAATTTTTCTTCTAAGTAATGTACCAAACCATTTGTGCGTGACTGACGAATCATTAAACTGCGAAAAAATTCAAAAAAGCACCCAACCGCATAAAACTGCAACGAAATTGACATCAAGCTCACGAATTTTGCTTTTGAATCATGTACCAAACCGTTTCTCGTGACTGAAGAATCATTAAAAGGCGAGAAAAATTCCCAAAAAAGGACCCAACTTGTCAAAATGCAAAGAAAGTGAAAGCAGGTCTACCAATTTTTCGATTTACTAGTGTATCGAACCATTTTTCCGTGACTGACGAATCATTTAACAGCGAGGAAAACTTCCAAAGAAAAGTATCTAATCTAGGCAACTTTTCAGATATTTCTTGAAGACAAATCCGTGGAATTGTTGGGTGCTTTGGATAAAAGTTTATTATAAGTCTTGTCGTTACTAGCTTTTCCTCCTACGATTGCTCGTGCGTTTGCTAAATGCTAAATTAACTTCCACGAACAGAATCTAAAATTTTGTCGACAAATTTATACATTTAAGCACTTTCCTATAGCGTGAAGCGGCGATGAATTCACTCAAAACGCAATTAAATTTAAACAACAGCAAAGTTCAAACACCGCGATTCTACGATCCATGTCAGCTTAAAAAAATGAACACAAAAAATGAAATGAAATAAAAACCAGCTCGATTCGCGGTTAAAGTTAACACTTTAGCTCTGACGTCATGCATTTCTCGTTAGTCGATGTCAAACATCAACAAATTGGCCACATTGGCCTACCAAAATTGCCCCCAACACAACGACACTCCCTCTCTCTAACTAACCTCATTCTAGTAGAGGTGGGTAAACAAAAAGTACGGGCAAAAAGTGCACACAACCCACCAAAAACAGGGTCGAAATAGACAAAATAGAAGAGAAGACGCACCAGGAAACTTAATTTATTGGACCCGTGTCGTGTATACAAAACATGAGGCGTCTGGGACGATTAACATTTAGTTAGTTGGGCGTGTGCTTTGGACTAATATTCAGCTTAATCATTTCGCAGTAATTTCACTTTTGTTGTCGTTTTACCATGGCTACCTGGTAGATTTTGCGCATTAAACAAATTAAGGCAAGCGAACAGTTTGTACAAAATGTCAACGAAAGAATGCTTCAAATTCCAGCAGAGACTGAATTGCTTATTTGTATATTTTTTTACCACATCAAATAACAAGACAAAAAATATAAAATATTCACAATTGCAACCACAAATTAGCAGCCAAGCTTCTCAGACAACAGAGGCAACCCATACAAATTCATTAGATAAGAGAGCGAGAGTGAGAGAGGGACACAACCTTTAATCCACGTTTCGTGGAACTTTTTCAATGATTTCAGCAACAACAACTAGCAATTATACATCTCATACGTGCATATTTATTAATATTATTTGTATGTATTCATTCGCCGGCAATAACAAACCACAAATCTAACTGTGAATAAATGTGAATGTATCTTCAAGTGTATTTCATATTTTTTTATTCAGCGTGAGTGTGTGAAAAACGCCCATACTCAAGTCAAGTGCGGTTTAATATTTATGTAAATAATTGCGGTTGTTGTATGGAAAATTCTCATGGCGTTACGTCAAGTTTGGTTATATTTTCTTAACTTGAATTTGCAATTATTTTGAAGTAGAAATTTAGCGGATTTAACTCAAATTGGTTTCACCATACATATAAAAGCACTTCTCATTCTGAAAAGTGTGTAACTTACGCTGTAGCTCTAAGTATTTGCATAAAATCCGCTAAGGTCGTGACTGAAACTTATATAAGAGATGACCGATTCAGTACCAGCCCTTTCATTTCACTACTGAACCGAACGGAAGGTTAAAAACTGAGTTTAACGATTCGTCAGTCACGGCAAGAATTTGTGGTACAGTATTTACATGAATAATTGGCAGACCTGATTTCAGCAGGCATAGTGTTTTGGATTGGGGTTGGATCCTCTATGGAATTTTGTTTGGATTTTAAAGATTTGTAGGTAAGGCCTCTACTCAGACGATATAAAACTGTAGTTCGGCACAATACTTTATATAAATTTGACTGTTTTTCCATGGCATTTTGATTTCAAAGCTGTTCAGAACTGTCTCTATTCATGTGAAGTTTTGTACCGAACTAAGAATTTATCTCAGCTGAAGTTAGTTACAAGAATAACTGCCAGACCTAATGTCAGTTTCCTTTTAGTTTTACTACGTAAGACCCTCTTTGATACTTTTTCTCGCATGAATGATTCGTTAGTTACGGCAAAATGGTTTAATACATTGTTTACCAGCCAAATTGGTATGGGTAGAAAGGTTTAGAAGCGATTTAGAAGTGGTTTAGAATGGTTTGGAAGTTATTTAGAAGTGGCTTAGCATGGTTTAGAAGCGATTTAGAAGTTTCTTTGCGGTTTTACTAGAATGTATACTCATTGGTCATTTTTATCAAATTAATGATTCGTCAGTCATGGAAAAATAGTATCGTACATAATGGCGGACCCTGCTGTTGTAAGATTCTTGGAATTTGACCATTTTGGGTACTTTTTGGATATATTTTTGTAATTTAAAGATTCATCAGACACGGTTGATGCCTTGTTGCATTGTTTTCAAGAATAATTTGTGAGCCTGATATCAGTATCTGTGCAGTTTTACTTTTTTGACTTTGTTTTTGGTATTTAATGGTTCGTAAGTCACAGAAGAATGCTTTGTTTATATATTTACAAGCTAAATTAGGGCTCTACACGGGCCACTGCAGGCTAAGGAGTCACATGAATAGCAAATACCAAACTATGTAGATACTGTGAAGAGAAGAAGTAGTCCTTTGAACACTGCAATGGCTTAGATATGTTACCTGGAAGCCATAGGAATCCTGACATTCGTAGAGAAACTTGTCGGATAGGAGAGTTTTAACTCAGTAGATCGCGGTGCGCTATATCCCCAATAACAAAGATCTTTGTCTTTATTTTGTAACAACAGCGCTCTTACATGTATATTTTGCAAAATTTTAAAGAATAAATTTAGCTTTTAAATTGTGTACCAAAGTTACGCAGAGTATACTAAAAAGAAGAAGAAAACATGTCCTGCCCAATGATGTGCCGATATTAAAAATATATATAAAAAAATAGAATACCAAAAAAAGTTTCTTTTCGCCCAACGTGGGGCTCGAACCCACGACCCTGAGATTAAGAGTCTCATGCTCTACCGACTGAGCTAGCCGGGCTGATAATAAATAGCTTGGCAGTTCGCTTCAGATAATGACTTGTCATAAGAACAAACCAAAATAAATAAAATAAAACATTGTTTATCTAGATTTCATAAGCTTACAGAAATTTTTTGTAGTTTTAATGAAACTTCAAAGATTAATAAAGTGCTTTCAGCAATTCATTTTTATTTGGCAATTCTAGCCAAAAATTCTGTTTAAGACAAAAAAGCTAAACCAAAATCGACCCATTTCCATTGACCGAACGGAAGTTGCAAATTACCCCAAATATTTATGCACTTTGTATTTCAACAATTTTGTGTGCTTTTTCAGTATCAAAAACCACACCCATAGTCCGTTTAAAAAGTTAAATATTGGATTGACATCCGCATGAAGTTAACAGCAAATGCTTTTTCACAATTTAAAGTTGAACTGCAAAAGTTCCTCCTCAAAAGATACACACACACACACACACACAGACAAAAAAAAAAGGGAAAAACCGCAAGAGTTTCGCAACTAAGCAAGCAACACACAAAAACTGTTAAGTAAATTTACCAAAATGCCATGTAAACTTACCCCCAAATACCCTTGGTATACATCACAGGCTACATTAAGCGGCCTCTGAACAAAGCAAAACAGAAACAAAAACCGAAATCTCTTAAATTGTTTAAGATTAGTTGCTTGTTTGGGATAAATGTAAATTAGATTTTAACCAATTGACCCTGAACTTGTGCGAGAATATTTCGAGCGCTAATCAATAGGCCAAGCTTTTAGCAAAAATTTATGAGTATGTTTCAAAAAACCAAAATTTGCATACAGCGATTGGCAAGATAATGTGCTTAGGGTGAAATTTATGTCTAACGAGATGTCAGAGGGACAAGCCAAAATTAAGGTTTGATATAAAAGTATTATACATAAATCATTAATGAATGGAAATTTTAGAAAAGAGAGGTAATTTTATAATTAATTAATAATAATTAATTTCTCCATGACTCTTAACTATACTGTCAAAGTCATTAGGTGCTATTTAATACAATTAATATCCAATTTTCATATGAAAAGTTTATGACCAATTTCTCCCTCATTAAGTTAGCCCTTTTTGCCAGTACTTAAATGGTTTATGACTTTATCATTTTTGAAAAATTTGCTGTCTAAGCAAAAAAGTTTGACTAATGAAGACACTATAACTTACAATTTGTTTTAGGCCTTGGCTAATGCTCCCTTCAGTCCGTCCATCTGCTTTCTATTTCTAGACAAAATCAATATTTGCATTTAAAGTTCTATTTCCTATGTTTTGTAATGTTTCGTGTGTTTCTCTTAATTGCCGGTTTTTTTTTTTTTTGTTCCGTCGACCTTGTCGATATTTATGATATTTTTGTTCAGGGGGCCAAATGTGTTTGGCTTCGCTTTTGTGTTGTTTATCTACAACTTACACGTTGTTCTGCTGGTACACTCAGATAACACGTGTTACCGGATGGCCAAAAGCCATTATGGAATTTGTTTGCTTAGGTCTCTGTATCGAGAATTGTCTCTTGTAAATGAATGAGTTTTCATTTAAAAGTTTGGTTATTTGGATTATCTTTTAATAACAAGTTTGCCATAACCTCGAACATAAATTGTACAAAACTGAGACAGCAAGGCAACGCAAAACTTACACAACTTTCAACAAGAACAATGAAAGTGACGACTTTTTTTTGTAAATTCTCATTACAAATCTCAAATTTTCAGTACTACAGTTAGAAATATTTTCATATTTAAATTCGTTTGTATGCATAAATTCGCATTAGCCATAAAAATATCCATTAAATCTTGACGACTCTGACCTTTGCCTAAGATGTTGGTAGTTTAATGCCTAATGATGATGACGATTGTTTTTCTCTCCGACTCTCTGATAAACCATAAATGTCATGGTGTTATTAATAAAAAGTTGCCCATCATACTCAATTGAATTCATTCAAGATGGTGGTGAATGCTAATAAAGTCATATCGTCTGCCAGTTCTTGGTTGGGCGGGAGAGTCTCTCAGTCGTCGATGGCATCTTTGTCTGCACAGCTGTAAATGAAATAAGGCCAGGCCATGCCAGGCCATGGCATGGCCGGGTGGCTGTTTTGACAAGTGTCAGTAGAGCTGTCAACACGTTTAAGACAGCTACAAAAAAATATGTACAGCTCTTGAACTGTACCGCCCACTAAACGTGGTTGTAATTAAAAATACAACCAGTTTTTGGTTTTTGTAGTTTACATTTTTCTTTAATATTAAATTTCATTTTATGTAAGTTTTTTTTTAGGCATGGAAAATGTAAAAACCGTTGCACATTTTTCTAACATTTCTGACCAAAAAGTTGGCCAAAGCCAACCGACGAACCCCCTAACCCCCCCTTGCTATCATCATTCCTTTTGCCTCGTTTGTTTACATTTTTAATATACAATTTTTCGCTCTGCTTCATTTATCATTTATTTATAGTTACTCATTTTTTGTTTCACAAAAAATGTTTATAAATATTAAATTGGCTCAGGTTAATTAAGATACATTTTTCGCGTTGCTTGAATTAGTATTTTGTTGACTAATTAACTGGATTAAGTTAAGGGAGAGTTTTTTTTTTATACTGCTAAAAAATCCAGTTTGTTGGCAAAAACATTAATTGTTGTTTATAAACAAAAGATAAAACCGGTCTGTAGGTTGAACAAAATTGATTTAACATTTAATGGCATTGTCCTATGGAGCTGTTAGAATGCAGAAAAACAAACTGTAACGAAAAGTTCAATTTGTATAAATTTGAAGAGGTTAGTTTAGATTGTCCGCATTTAAAAAAATTACCTCCAACCACAGAGAGTATATAGTTTCATGATCAGCATTGCGAACTGAATTGATTTATTTCGCCTGCCCTCAGACTGTCATTTTGACCAAACTTTACCCAAAGTCTTTAAATACTTACATATAGGCTGTACGGTGTGCACTTGTACGAACCGGTCGGATCGAAAGGTATAGGAACGATTGGTCGAAAGAACTTGTTTTAGTGAGAAACTTTTTATGTTTTAAAAGGAAATATCTTGATCTATCTTAAATAACTTCATTATTTAAGCTTCCCATGATTTTTTTTCATGTTTCTTCCAATTTTTATAAAAATCGGAAAAATATATAATATTGCTGCCATAGAAAAGTGAGGTCTAAAAAATATTTTTAGCAAGAAAAACTTTTTGGTTTTCAGTGCTGGATTTGCCTTGTCTGGGATCCGAACTAGAAACTTCGGGTAGACTGAAAACTCAGTTGTCTGCATCTTAGCGCACCCGACCATCTAGCGCTAGCGGATCATAACGACCAAATCATAGCAAAGTATGTAGCCATGCGGACTTAGCATTTTGGCACTCGTCCAGCAAGAAGCCCTGTAGCGTTGTGGGAAAACTATTGCATTAGAACTATGAGGTCCTGGATTGAAATCCACACTTTGGCTCTAAAATCGTTATTCTTTTCATCAATAACATACAAATATAATGAAGGACTCGTTTTCAAAGACCAAAACGAGTTTGTAAAATTTGTTCGTAGCCTGCAGAGCTGAATCTGAATTCAGGACTGAACCTGAGCAGTAGGCAAAAACTGAGTTCATGGCTTTTACTCACGAAACTCACTCATGAGTTCATGCCTGAAATCCAGGGATGCAAACCGGTTCTTAACCGAACCGAACCAAACCATAACCGAATCACAGACCGAACCTGCGCCCTCAGAAAAACTGCTGAAGACCGAATTAATCCTTACCGATGCTGGACTAATATAGCTATATATCAACCAATTTAACATCTGTTGCATCTTTATCAGGGTACATTCCTTTCTTGCAGCCACTTCCCAGGTAATTGGGAGTATTCAATTTTCTCTACATGTTGATATTTTGGGATTTTAGATTGCTTTTGTATAAAGATAATAAATCTACTCAAATGTTGTCAAGCAACTAAATTTCATTTTAGAAATATTCTTTTTTTTTCATACGAGAAAGGAAACTTATAAAATGTATTAGAAATAAAGAGTGAACCACTAAACCTTACTGAATCTGCGAATCAGCTCCACAAACTATGTAATAAACCGAACCGGCGGTTCAAATACTGTGTGAACCACTGAACCGAACCTTTTTTTATTCCGAGCGGTTCGCCGCCTCCCTTCTCTTATCAGCTAAGGACATTTCGCAGTAGGAAATGATTGGGTTAGCTTCATGACTGAAACTTATATACAGTATGTCATGAATTCAGTAACAGCCTTTCCAGTTCAGAGCTTATTTAGCTAGGATTTACTACTGAGCCGAACTGATGGGCAGATTTATAACGTAAGGCTTAAAGGTTTTAAGGTTTCATTTGAGAATAGAATGGGTAAAAAAGTGTTAGGATGTTGCTGTCGCATAACTGCCTAATTCTTCTTATAATGGTTTTGGCATTTCTTTTCCAACTCAGTCGTGAGTCACGCCGTCATCTCTGACCCATCAATGCAGGTGTTCCTCTCTCCCTACTTCAATCGTTGATGTGCTGTGACAAATTCATGATTTGTCGTTAATTCCTGTGCGTGCAGTTGCTCAGCGCCTCCACTCGATCTCTTCTCCACACTTTATTTGGTTGCACACGCAATAATTTCCCCATACGGAAGGCAATTTGTTTGCCACACGCACACACACACACACACACATAAATTTATGGTTGGAGTTTCGTTTTGGTTTTTTTTTTTTTTTTTTATACATTTATTTTTGTTCCTTTGCTCCCAACTGACTTGGCCTGTGGTGCAAATGTCGCCACACGGCTTTATTTTTTTTTTTTTTTTTATATGTACCAAATGATGATGTTGATGATGAGGCCCAAATACCGCAGCATTACTCAAATGTTCATTCGTTGGCACTTAAAATGCCATCAAATGGCATTGGACACGTGGGACTCTTTAGGTACATGCTAAGGCCAAAGATGGAACAGACTCTAATAGAAATTTGGGTCAATTGTGGGCTAATTGCATATTAATGGGCAGCTTTTTGGCCTCGATTTAAAGACAATTCAACGGGATTAAGCGGCTTCGGGGCATTCGATGAAAGATGAATGCTTTGAAATTTCTATTTTGTATTTTTTTTTTAGAAAAAATTGGCATAGCTTTTGAATTCTAATGATATATAATAAATCTTTGAGGTTCATTTACATATTTGCGTTGTAACCAGTTTCTATTATACAATCACAATGGGACACGTTTGGCTAAGGTTTCCATTTCAATGAACTTGGAACAAACCCCGGTTTGCCGTCAACTGGTTTCTAATTAATTTAGCAAACCAACCAAAATTCAATTCGCAGAGGAAATGCAATTCAATTGAAGCGTAACCAAATCAATTTGGTCAATCGCAATAAATGCAATTGCAACCCTATTGTCGAACTGCTCTCTGCATTTGCATCAACAATTTATGTGAATTTCAAGTTACTTTTTCTGGCCTTATTTTCCTGGTTGTACTTTTCCCGGTAATTACCAGTGAAAACTCTTAGTTAAGTGTACCAAGTAATGCAAAATTTGAAATTATAACAAAGTTTTGAGCCACCAAAAACTTTGTGGCTGTAAAGTTTTAGCCAAAGAAAATTGTTTATTAGCCGCTGGCAAAACTTTTTGGCAAGCCAAAAGGCATATTTTTAAAGCGGATTGCTGCTCACACCTTTTTAACCCAAGCTACTCACGCACACATCTCCAACACCTTTTAGTAGTCGCTTGTCAATCCACTCAGCCACTCTCCTTTCCATATGTGGCCTCATGCGTCACGTGAGCATTTACGCAATCAACGCTTAGAAGTCTCCAGCCTCCTTCAACCTCAACCTCAACCTCGACATCTGTCTGCACATCGTCTTCCTTCATCAAGGAGCTTCCTGACATTGTATCAGCTTCTTGGTAGGTTTTGCTTATTGATTTTGTATTGAGGCATTTTGGGGCTTTGGCAGCATTTGGCTCTTTCAAACTGGCTGCGATTTTCCAACGTTTCGTAATGGTGTCAACAAGAATTTTCCCATTCTCCATCTACTTATACTCTCTCAGTGGTGTTGCAATCGTTAGGCAGGCAGATTTTGTTTTAATTTGTCGCCTCTTTTTTTTTCTTTTTGGTTTTTGTCGTGTGTTTTGTGTTACGAAAATGTTTTACAAGTGAGTGAAATTTTTGTTTTCTTGATTTTTGATTAATGTTTGTTTGTGCTTTGAGTTTTTCTCGTCTTTTCTTCTGTAATAAATTGGATATTAACTAATGAGCTTAAGTGATTTGGTGTTGTGAAAGCATTGAATGGTGGACAAAATGGTAAGAGGTGAGGCGATGTGTGTGTTCCAGTCGGAAAAGCGGGGGGGGAAAAAAGGAAATTGTTATTATTTATTGTAAAAGATTTGGGTTATTTGCTGTCTGACATCAGGTTTATAAGACCTTAATAAACTGCGTTTTCAAAAGGGAGTAAGAGATGTTTTTCTAGTTGGCAAATAGTTCAAATTTCTGCTGCAAGGCCTTACAATTTCACAAATTTATGTATGCCACATTCAAATTGCGGTCAACATCATCAAAATGTGCTGTATAAATAGCCCCTCTTAAAAATTATTTATTTTCCACCAAAATTTAAGTTCTTTGTTTTCCAGTTTGCACACATATATCTTGTTGACCCAACCAACATGGTGTCCGGGTACGGGTACGGGGTACGGGGTACGGGTTCGAGGGTGTGCTCTATTTGCCAACTAAAATAAAGTGTGTGCGACATTAGCTCACTCAACTGGAACTCGAGAGCGGAAATACGCGGGCAAAAAGTGTCCATTAAACAAATGCATAAATATATTAATTGAAAGTCGTCAGTACACAGTTTGCTAAAAAAAAAGACCGGCATACAAAAACCTACTCAGACACACGAAGATGTGGCACAACAACAAAGAAAGCAAAAACTTAATTGATTCTAGGCCTTAGCAACCACCGGCGCCGTCTTGCTTGAGCGCCCGTTTATCTTTTCCAACCAAGTACAATGGACGAAGCTGAGCGTAAACATTTCAACAAGTTTTTGTGTTTTTTTTTAACATGTTTTTTTTTGGGAACTATAAAACACAGATAATGAGGTATGATATGATGGGGAAATTACAGGCTTGGTAATACACTCCAATCAAGTACTTAGAATTGTGTAATTTTGCAAACAAACTCAAAAAAAAGACCAATTGCTGAATTCAGGGCTGCAAAGCTTGCCATTTCCAAAATAAACTTCGGTTCATGGTATTGATCCAAAACGGAAATAATTATGGTTGACTTACACTTATTGAGGCTCAAGCTCGGGAGCTCGAAAGATGACTACTGCAGCGTCAAATTTATATTACGAATTGATGAGGATACAATCCTGATTCAAATCAATATCAAGCCTAATCGTACCTGAAATTTCAATATTTTTATTTCAGTGTTCTAGGTTGAAGGGTCTTGGGAGGAGGTTTTGGCTTGAACTTTGGATTCTATTAATATAAAAAATCCAATCAATTTGTTCCATATCCTAAATACTTTCATCATATTTCAAAAACATTTTCGCGTTACACTTTAAATTCGAGGGTCATTTAGAATTTTTGAATACTCTTATTACTTTAGTTTATAAGATAGCTTTTTAGATTTTTATATTGTGTCGCTTCATTTATTGGGTTTGGCGAATCACTCCAAACCAAACGGTTCCATTAATATTGAAGCGGGACTTTCAACTTCTCTTCAATGAACCCCTAAGCTGCGCTTCAATCATGTAAGCAAAGCTACCACCGTCAAGTTGATATATGTGCAAAATGTTTCGAATTCCTTTTTCTTATCAAAACTGTGATTTAGTTTAAGTCAAGACTTTCCACTCACTCCTTTTCATGTTGATGTACCAAGTATTTTCTTGTTATTACTTTCAAATCTATGGTATCTACAGTATGAAAGTAGTGAACCAGTCAGGCTTATAGACTCGTAGAAAGGCTCTTAGAAAATTGTTATTTGTGCAACGAATTACCAACATTTATTGCAATTGCTCTGGAAAAATAGTTGGTAGAGGTGCGTAAAGCATTAAAATGAATATATTATCTAAATTTCGACATAAGCCTAGTTCGGGCCATAGAGGAATCTATCCGAAAAGCTCACACATAATTTCAAGTCCATTGAAACTTGAGATTTTATGCAAATTTTTCAAAATTCTAATGTAGACTATCCACTTAAGTTGCAAAGAATCTTGTGCAATCTCAAATCGAAGGTAACTCTTATTTCCATCCAACAGATTCTAATCGCATGCAAATTTCTGATAGCCAATCTAGCGTTTGAGTTACCTTGGCAGTGTTGCCTTGATTATGCATGCCTGCAACATCTGAGGTGGTTTTTTTTTCTTTCATTTTCATGAATATATATTTCGGAAAAACCAAAACCGAAACAAGTGTTTTCCACCGCGTTACGCTTCGTTTGGAAAACTGCAGCGCGGCAACATTTTGCCGGTAGTCCTACTTTTAAATATAGAATTTGAACTAATTTTTGCTTGTTTATATTTGTTGTTTTGTTTGCCACGAAGTCGATGCCGCTTTAGCCGGGCAAAAGCGCAAAAATAGAGGAGTTCTGTTGGGATGGGGATGGGTTGTTGTGTGGATGGATATTGCCCTGCTGATGTCGTTTATAAATAAGCCATGTGATTCATGAGTTGGATAGTATTGTGGGACAAGATTTTTGGTTTTTTATTATTATTATAATATTATTAAAAACAAAAGCTTGTTCAAATGGGAGACTAAATGGCAAGTGAAAGGAGGTTGTGGTAGGGTACTCATCCTGAAAGCGATTTCAAAACAAATGTTTTGTTTATGCCAAGCCTTAGCTTCTCTTAATGTGACCAAGACCGAGAGGAGCCTCTTTCATCTAGCTCTATCTCTAGTCTACAAGTATGATATTCTTTGCACACTATAGACTAAAACCAAGAATCTATCATACTTTTGTATATCAACTATCTCTTGAACTTCTTTTTGTTCCAAGCCCGAGGCTTCCTCTACCTCCCCTACCCAACATAAATGGCTGTGATTAACCAACCAACCAACCTGTTCGCCCGCTTCTTTGCCACACTTTTTCTCTTCCCATTCCCAACTATTAAGTCATTTATGGACATTTTACAATAATGTCGATGACAGTTGTCAACAGCATTGAGGTTAGGAAACCATTGCAAAAAAAAAAAAAAAAAAATACTTTGACTGCATTTCTTAATGAGGCACGCCACGATGTTCAGTCAAACATAAGAAAGACACAACAACATTTGCAGACTTCACAAAGTGCCGGCCGAAACGAAGCTTCATACAAATGTGTAAATTGAAATAGCTGAGGAGGAGATAAGAAATGTAAAATGATTTTCAGAGAAGAAGCAGCAGTTTTTTTTTTTTTTTTTTTTTGGTTTTTGTTTTCATTAGCGGCTTTATTCTAATTTCCCCTTGATGTGTATGTGGAAAGAACTTGAACTGAAATTCATAGAAAAGTCAATTGAAACTCAAGTTTGTAGCAATGTAATACAAAGATGTTGAGGTGCAGTTGAGCAGCTAACCGTGTCATTTTTAGTGGTCCAGTGTTTATTTTAACAAGCTTTTCAAAATCTATTGAAGAATATTTGCAAGAATTTAATAGCAAAAATTGAAATAAACAACTGAACAGTCTCTCTTTCATAAATACTCTAAACGTACATTAGAAATCTATCAACAATGTGATGTAACCTTTTGGGAATTGTATAAATCCTAGAGAATTGCATATAACACTTTAATATTGTCTTCCCAATTTAATTTATATTGCACTTGAATTAAGAATTCGCTGTTTAGAAACTGTTTACTCTTTTTAAGCATGATTAAATTCTCTTGTTTCAAGAACTTGAGAGATTGGGAGATATTAAATAGAATCCGTTCCTTTCTGAAGAGTTTTTGTTGTTTTTAAAGAATCTGTTCTTAAAATTCCCAACTGGTTCTAATGTATTTGTTATGGAGTAATGGTAGATTTTTGATTTTTGTTTTTTGATTTCGATTACTTTGATTAAAGCTTACTTTCATATCAAGAACGAATTTGTAATAGCTTTAGTATTTTCTGTGCTTCAACCTAGAAATTAGTAAATATTATTTCAGAATATTTTGAGGTTGACTTTTGAAGTTTATTCTAAGACTTATTAAAGATTTAAAAATCAACAAGTCTTAAGAAAAGTTCAAAATTTATTTAAAATATGCCAAAACAATGTTAAATCAAGTATCTGGGGATTGAAGAAATTGTATTTGAAACAAGAACTTTGTACTTGAATCACATATTTAATATACTATGGACACCGTTTGTAAAAAGTTCTTAATATTGGTTTCTGAATTTGTCATTCATTTCAGTTTTACTCTGACATAAGCAAGCTTACACATCGCTTACTCTCGTGGGGAGTGTACAATCAGCCCGCCATAGTCCGTCTGTCTCTCACTCCTTTTCCTTTTAAGGTTGTTTAGTGATTTCCATTATGCGATACTTCATTGTGGTTTACTTTGCCGTAAAAGTCTGCCAATTCTGTTCATTTATAACTCATGCGTTAAACAAAAGTGTACACTGTACATTTACTCCCCTCCATAACCCCTCTTTTTGCAACCACAAGAGCTGAAGCTGTCTGTCGGGCTATAAGTGCTGATGTGTTGTCATCTGAAAGCACTTAGACAATACTCGCATAAGCTTTTGTGAAATAGACTAAGGCAAATGGAATATGGGGATTATTGGATACAGGAAAGCTGGAAAATTGTACGTTCTCACACTTGTTTAGGCTAATTAGTCGCTGGTATTCACAATTAAAAGAAAAGGTCACCCAGTTGTTGAAAGAACAAAGGAATTGATTAATGTGAATTTTCACAGAATGCAGAAGGGGAAACCTCGCATAATAAACTCATTCACATTTGCAATAGGAAGTAAACAATTTAATTATTCTGCACTGCTTTTGGGGTTAAGGGGACAAGCAGATTGAAGCCAAGTGAAAGTAGGCAAAATGATGGAAAAAACTTCAAAGCCACTTGAAAAGTCAATTGCCATATCTGCTGCTGCTGCTGCTGCTGCTGCGGCCGAATTTCAATTAAATACCCGGGAGGGAGCTCATCCATCAAATGTTTGGTTTGTACAAACAATCCTCATCTTCATAATGGGAAATGGAAGCAGAGCAGAACTGAGACAGACAAACCAAACAACTTCAACTGCAATTAAGTTTAATGGATGCTCATTAGGAGTACGAATTGTTGGGGGAGCAGAATTTGGCACACAATTGCATAATATGCAAAAGACTCTGCTGAAATTATTGAGGAAGCTGCAAGTCTCCGAGCGGAACTCGCCTAATTGCTGGACATTTCTGTTTGCAAAAGGGCAAAAGTTCAAAGAAAAAAAAGACCATTAAAAGATAGTGTATGTTTTTTGCTCTCTTTTGTTCGACCGAGTCCTTGCAGCGCGCGACATGACAACAATTAAAATGCAGCCTGTGGCATCAATAAAAAGTGAACAATTGTCGGGCAATAACAAGAAAAAAGTATGACATTTATGTTGCTACAGAAAGACTAGGGTGGGATTTGATGTTGTTTGTAGTTGAAGGTGAGAAGGTTGTTGGTGGCATCGTTTAACATTACCACCACCCATTGCGATTGAGATAAATGTCAGCAAAAGCATCGTGTGCTCATTTGCCGAGTGACTGCTGACTGACTGATTGGCAATTATCGCGCAGCCTTAACGGCAGCAGCTAGACAACTGATAGTTGGACATTAGTTTCAGGGCGAAAGCATTTAACAAAAAATTGGTCCATTTTTGATAAATTGCACAACATTTTTTTCCAATATTGATAAAATCGTGAAAAAGTTGATCAAATACTTTACATATTCCTCTATAATGTGGACAAATATATAACTTAACTTTAAAGAAAGTCGGTCAAGCCAAGTCAAGTCAAATAAGATAATATATGATATAAGAATAAGATATGAGATATGATTGCATAGATATATCCTATTTTTAGTTAAGCTATCCATAAACCTGATGGACTTTTATTTTAAAAATAATACAATTTAATTCTTTTTTTCTGAGCTGAGAAAAAAAACGAGTGCTCGCTTAAATAGTTTCAAAAAATATTCTTTTTCCCATTTTCCGACCGATTGTTCGTATGGGAGCTTTATGATATAGTCATCCGATTTGGCCAAAAATTTGTAAAACTATGTGAAAGCATGTAAAACAAACATATACAAAATTGCAGGATGCTACCATTAAAAACAAAAAAGTTTTTCTAACTAAGACTGTTTTTTCAGACCTATCTTTTGTATGGCAGCTATACCATATAGTTGTCCGATTTTAATAAAACTTGGTAGAATTATAAAAAAAACATACAAAACTTACGGTTACAAAGTTTGCAGACGTTTCCATTGACAAGAAAAAAGTTTTTCATACTAAAACTAGTTTTCCAACCGATTGTTCCTATGGGAGCTATGAGATATAGTCATCCGATCCGGTCGGTTCCGACATATTAGTAGTGTGCAGCAAAAAGAAGACTCTGTGCAAAATTTCAACTCGATAGCTTTAAAGCTAAGAGACTAGTTCGCGTAGAAACAGACAGACAAACGGATAGACGGACGGACAAAGCTCAATCGACTCAGCTCATCACCCTGATCAAGAATATGTATATAGTTTATGGGGTCGGAAATGAATATTTCTATGCGTTGCAAACTTCTGGTCAAAACTATAATACCCTTTGCAAGGGTATAATTATGATATTAAAATGATTTTACAACAACAACATCCTCCTAAGTCTAGCCTATCTACTCTAATTATCATACATGTTTCAATCGTTTCACCCCAATGTTGTCTATATTTTCCAAAATATATTATACAAACATAAATAGAAATATCTATAGTAAAGTAAAGTATATACACCATACCCTAAACATACTCATAAAACTTGAGACATAATGCTAGCATTAATGATACTATTGGGTGGCAGTGGATCCATTACCTAGACGCAACAACGCTTACAGTTGGTGGCGGCTGCCACCCCAGTGGCAAGGTAAGCCCGTAGAGCAGTACAGCGGGGTGTCGAATGTGTGAGATGTGAGTGTGGTGTTTCGTCTACTGCATTTTTTATTAATTTTCTCCGACATTTGCATTTCATTAATAATGCAATTTAATTACAAGTGCGCTCTGCACCCGCTCATCCCTTTTGCGTCTTGCACTTTGTCTGTGATGATATAATAAATATTTATAACAACGTCAGGGATTTAAGGCAAAGCACGGACATGGGATATGTGGTAAGCCATTTAATACTTCAATCGGAATGGGAGATGTGCGCGTGAGCTGGTGGATTTTACATACCAGAAAATATTAAGGAACTAAGAAAGGTTTAGTGCTTTCAAACAGCTTAGATAACAGTTTACGAAGATTTGCGGTTTCAAAATCCACCTCACAAATGTTAAAGATTCTCTATGATCTCTTTAGAAGGGAAATAAGATACTATAGGAAGTATAGGATAGTATAGGAAGCTAATGGAATGGAAAGAAGCTCTTAGAACGAATCGGTATATTAATGATTTCTTTACCTCCTTCTTTTGAATCAAGTCAAACCAAACCTCTAACCAAATTTCCTAAATGTATGACTAAGCAAAACTATACTCGAACCAGAGGTTAACCAATATTTTAGCAACTTTTAAGATTTCTAATATATCAAAGTAAGATTGATATGAATTTGAAGCTCTATATAAAGTCGATTTCATCCCAGTAAGATTTCTTGCTTTCATCTTCATACTCTAGGTAACCACCACATCAGCTTTGTTGCAATTAAATCTTCTGAATAGCAAAGAAAACTAAAGTTTTTTGTTATAAATTTTGGGCTTAGTCTGATTCTCGGAGTGGTTTGAGGGTGTGGGGTCATCAATATCGTATTGAAAAAATGATAGTTTTGTAGCTATATTTCCTTGGCAAAACGGTCCAGTAAATTGAAGGGTTTGTGGTGATTTTAGATAATATCTGCATACTCAAAACGAAACAGTTTTCAAAACTGAGCTTGATTATTTTCAACGCATGTATTCAAAATGGTTAATCTTCGCCTAAAAAAAAATCGCAGAAATGTTTGAGATGGTTTATTTTAAAGCTAAGAAGTAATCCTTTAGAATAATATCAAAGAGAATTAAAGCAATAGTAGAGGTTTCCCTCAAAACTTATCTAATAAGGCTCAAAATAGGGATGTAAAGGAACTTTGAGTTCAAACTTGTATAAATCTAGACCTGATGGATCATTTGTGAAACAGATACATATTCAGTGTTAAACCGATGCTACTACGGGTTCTAAAGAGAGTTCAAGAGCAGAGCTTTTGATGAATTTCAAAGCATTCGAAATGGTTATGCCTCTTTTTATTGAACCGAATCATGTTTATATGGAAATTATGGATTCCTTATATTAAGTGTGTAAATGGCTTCAGTCAAAGTTGCAAAAGTGGCAAAAATTTTATGATTTTTTAATAAAAAGTTAATAAAGCAGCAGTCGTCGTTTCATGATCTTGTCATTTGCAGTGCTTCTACTTTTGATCGGCTGCGGAAGTCCTTATTGAAGCAGCGCAAGTCGAAGCTGCTGGTAACGGTCAAAAGCACAAGTTTACCAAATGCTGAGACCCGAGAGCTCTCATATACGACTATATTTGATACATTTTGTTCCATTTTGCTACCAACCTTTTAAAAATCAAGTTTTGGAAAAAACTTTTCCCTTCACAACACATTGGTCCTTCGAGCCGGATTTTGAATTAGATATTGAGGTCATGCAACTCCATTCCATTTTGCTACCAACCTCCGAAAAGCACACATCATATGGGTCCTTCGAGCCGGATTTTGCTTTTGAAAACATAAAGAGATAAAATTCATCAAATATGGATGATAATTATGTTATTTTTGTACATTTTGCATTTGTGGTTTATGTACAATCTCACAAATTTTCATAAAAATCGGATAATAAATGGCAGAGTTAAAAAACGTTGCATACTTATCTGAGCCGCATGAGGTTATTAAACACTAATTGCCTTGAGTAACGGGTTAAAGGGCCGACTTTAACTTACGCTCTAGTTTATTTTTTAGCTCACGCTGTCATCTCCAACTTGAGTATCAACATTTTGTCTCTCTCTCTCTCCATCCATCACATACATTTCGATTCTTTCGCTCAATTTCCGCACAATGTTTGACGCTTGAGTGCACTTTTGCAGCGTGTCGATGGGTTCGTTTTTCGTTTTGCATAATTAAATCTATTTGCCGGTCAAACATACCCCCCTTGCCTTACAGCACTTGAAATTAGGTTTAACTAATGCTTAAACTACTTATTACTGATAATTCGACGCACTCAGCTGTTGTTGCCTGTATTGATGAACTTGTTTTGAATTTGCGGAAGTTGTTGAGGGAAATTTCTATGCGAGTTGCGGCTGTCTGTTGCCATAAGATAAGGCGCCGCGGCGCCTTAAAAGGCCAACAAATGGTGACACAGAAAAAGAAACCTTGACAGTGAAAATTGTTGCGAGAAAAAGAGACAGGGAGGGGGGTTTGTTTTGCAGATATTGGTATTGGAAACTTATAGTGCCAGGTCGAAAAATGTATGAAGAAAGTTGGTTTTGATTATAGATATTATTGGTTTTACTTGTTAATATTTTTTTTACTATTGCCTCATCTAATTGGTTAAGAATTTCCGCTAGTTGTTATCCCCTTTGACAGTATTTTTCTTGCACCATTCCATTTGGCTGCTCACGCATTAATAACCCAGTAATTGCATTTAATTATGTTGCAGTTTTTTTCGTTTTCGTTTCGAAAAATGAAAAATGTCTTTGCCAGTTGTGGACAAGCAACTTTTTTGTCTTTTGCCTTTGGCTTGTTGCGCAAATGATGACTGCCTGCCTGCAGCGGCGGAAACCCAAGTTGGCAATGTTTAATTCCTTTTTTCTTCTGCTTTTTGCTGACTTCCTGCTAAAAAAAAAAAAACAAAATTCCTGCTCAATTAGCGCGCATTGAGCGGAAGTCGCATGTAAAAACGGAAAATACAAAAAAATGAAAAAACCAAATGAAAAGGAAATTTCACCCACTTAACGAACATAAAAGAAGATGCATAAATTTTCGTCATTTTTTTTTTTCAATTGATTTTCCAATTTTCACCTGCTTTTCTTGTTTTTGTTCAATTGTGATTGTTCAGCCAGGCTTGAAGTATGTGGGCCATAAATTTCACAGCTTTGCGCATTTTTGAGTGCCGCCCCAGAAAATTAGAGTTACGGTTTTTACCCTAGCGAAATTGTGTAATTGTGGAAATGGTAGTAGTTCTTGAGCTTTAAAGCTCGTATGTTTGCTACGTCTGCAGCGGCCGAGCAAATGAACGAACGATGATGTTACGGGCATAATAGTTAAAGCTTACAGTTTGCTTACATAAGTCTGATAATTAATTAATTAAACAGCTAAATTTCATAAATTTTTCTCTCTCTCTTCTTTTCTTACAGTGGTCGCTCGTACAGCAAGGACAGCCAGAAGAGCTCGCACAGTGATTTGAGTTTGTTGTGCAATGGCAGCGGCAGCGTCGCTTCAGCAACACAGGCAGCAGCGTCTGTTTCTGGCAGCGGTTCTCCGAAGCTATTGGCAAAAACTCAATTGCGTAAGTATAAAATAAAAAAATATGTTACTTAAGGACAATTTTAGTTAAAGTTAGAGAAATAGTTGCAACAAAAAAGCGATAAATCAATAAATTGCCTTGGCATGAGTAGAGATAAATGAAGCTTTCCTTTGCAATGAATGTAACGGGATGCATTTTCACAAATCCCCTGAGAAATCTCTAAAAGTATTCTGTAAAAATTGTTAAACCAAAATCTTCAGCATGTCTTCTGGCCGCTCAAAAGTATGCTACATCTAAACTTGTTAAAGCAGTGCAAGCAGTTGATGTTGCTATTGAGTTTATAGAACTGCTTAGCCAATTGAAGAGATCACAACACACTCTCTTGCTCCAAAACTAAGATCTTGAAACTTTTTTAACCGGCTTTTCGACCCGCTATTAAGAGACTACACGCTCTTGCGCCTGCACCGAGAGAGAGATACACAAATGTATCTCACATTCCAATTTGGTCTCGACCAACAACTCACATTGTCTTGCATTTGTTTTGTGTCTCTTTAGTTGGCGGCGAGTTTTCAATGTTGTCGTGCCGTGGCGCTCGTTTATCGTGCTATGTTTTTTATATTTCTACGTCTTTGTTGTGATCTTGATTAGAGTGACGGAGAGATCATCGTGTGTCTGTGGAGGAAATCATTTTCCAAATTGGCCATGAAATTGATTAGATGATTAGAGAGCCAACAACAACAAAAATTATTATGAAGTGATAAAAATAAAAATAAAATCAATCAACAAAAGTTTAAAAGTTCAAGTGTGTGTGTGTGTAATTAGTGTGATAAAAACAAAACAGGTTTTTATTTTGTATAGAATGCCGGTTTTTTTGAGTTTTAAAGATTTACTGAAACAAAAAACCACTTATTCAACTACCTTTTCCTTTTTTGGCCTTTTGCTTGCATTCAAAATTTGCCCTTGACGTCATGTCGCGGAATTTTTTGGTGCCCTTTTTAAGAAGAGGGAGTATTTATTTAGCTTTTACATAAGTTGACATTGAAAGGAACTTTTTAAAGGGTTCCATTAACATTCACAAAGTTTAGTTTGGATGATATTTTGTCTGAAATTGCCACACAGACAACCCCATTTAATTCTTTCATTATTTGTAGTTCGAGTTTTGGCCTAAATCGTTTGGGAAAATCCTTGAAATTGCACTAGCCAACAAAAGATCAGTGTGTAGAAGTGAAGGTTGTGATTCTAAATGTTGTTCGTGTGCCGAACACGTATTTATTTGGAGAAATGGCCAATTTCTGTTGGATTTTTGGTAATTTGAACATAAAGTAGGTTTAAAGCTTTAAAGCTTTGTGATATAAGCTTCCAAATAAAGTATCTCAAAGAATTTTACGATTTTTCTAAGGTTGAATATACTATTAAGAACGCAAGTCTTCGAAATGAAGCACGTCCATCTGCCTAAAAACGTAATCTCTCTTTGTATACAAGTAACCAGACTCAAAACTTTATGATAATAAGGTCTGCAAACTATGAACTAGAGAAATTTGTCGTCAAATTAAATAGTAATTCCTAATCTAACGTTCTGTGAAACAGTTCTTAGTTCATAAAGATTCGTTGTCATTTCTTGATATACAAAAACGACGAAAAAACATCAGCCCGAAAAGACGTTCTAAAATTTTTGTCCGGCTCGAAGGACCAAGAAAGAAATTCTCTACTTTTATGACAGTTTCCAAGAAATCAATTGTTTCCGTTACAGTTTATTCCAAAAGTTAGCTGAATTATGACAAACTTGTCAACTTACCCTAAAAGTATTATTGTCGAATTGACAGATAACAATAGCATCCAAGTAGATGATTAGATCATTACCTCAAATTAATTTTAAGCGGAAAAAATTACGCTTTCATCCTCATGGAAGAAATCACCCCCCAGCATTTCAATAATCCTTCGAGGCGGATAGTGATTTTAAAAAAATCACAAAATGTTAGATATATATTATAATAAGCTTGTAATAAATGTAAAATTTTGTATTTTACCCGCCATACATTTGTTGGTTGCCAGTCAGTTTGTTTGATTTTTAAAACATAAACTGCTGGTAATAATTATTCAATTTTTGTTGCTTCTGCATTTGCATATTGACAAGTCATTTGGGAAATTGAAAAGTGAAATTTTCAATGTAGCCTCATTATTGGCTCTTTGCGTTTTCTTTAATTTATTGTATTGTACATTTCCTTTTATTCTACTACTTAATCGCGAAAGTTGTCTATTAATCCGCGTTGAAATTATGTTTGCAACAAATGCGAAATTAGCAAGCGGTACGATAAAACAACTGCAAATCTAGAAACATGTAGTTAAAGCCGTTCAAGGTGTTTTTTTTTTTTGGGTATTTGCATAAACATGAATCTCAAAGCTTTGATTTGGTGATTCCGAACCAGTGTCAGTAGGTTGAAAAGTGATTCTGAGAAAGGATTCTTTACCAGGGTTCTGAGCCGAACCGGCTTTGACACGAACCAAACCGCTTATATTTTAACTTGTGAACCGAACCGCAAACCGAATCGGCTTCTCTTTTTGAACGTTGAACCGAACCGAAAAACCACAAAAAAAAAACGGCGTTCCTTTTTTAAAAATTTTTCTTTGTAGAGCTCGCTGACTCATTAACTAACAAATAACAGTAAATTGTAAGCGTATCCGAGTCATATTAGCTATTTAGAATGTGAAATCGACCCTTAATCATTAATTTTTCGATTTGAGACTAACAGTTTCATACCGTGTCAATAGGGGAAAGCATTTTCCAAGACGAAATTTGAGAGCTAGGGCAAAATGGTTAAGAATTTTGTAAGAGAAGTATAGCAAAATTAATTATGGGTTCCAAATGAAGTTGCTTTTTTAGTTAGCAGCCAGAGCAAAATATGAGCACATAAAAGCTCGGTAGTTGAGTACCCCGACACCTAAATACACTTTACCCTGGATTTATATACCAAAAGTAAACGGAGTAGATTAAATTTGTACAAAAGTATGTAACAGCAAGATGGAAGCATCTCAACAACCCCAAGAAGTATATATATATTCTTGATCAGCATCAACAGCCGAGCCGATAAAGGACAGATCTCAGAGATGGTAAGAATAAGAGGCTTGACATGTATCAGAAATGTGCTATATAAACTTAAAGGCAGATCAAGTTTATTTAAAATTTTTGCCACGCCCCCGAAATGTGTAAAAACCTCTTATCTTCCACCGTTTTTCTAGATAGAAGGTTCGTACCTTCTGAACATATTTAGTAATCAAGATTATTTATCAATCCGCCATGGAATAGGTAAAGATCAGATAAACGGGAGTCGAGTTATGTGCAAAAGAATGTTCACTAAAGCTGCGCTGTTTTTCAAGCAACAGCTGCAGTATCAAAATTCATATCGAGCATACACTTTCGTTTACTCATAAAAAAATCAATCCGAAACGTGGATATTCTTGCCGATCCAGGAAAAGATTGATTTCACTACCACTTTTTATACCCTTGCAAAGAGTATTATATTTTTGCCCAGAAGTTTGGAACGCATAGAAATATTCTTTTCCGACACCATAAATTATATATATTCTTGATCAGGGTGACGAGCTGAGTCGATTGAGCTTTGTCCGTCTGTTTCTACGCGAACTAGTCTCTTAGTATCAAAGCTATCGAGCTGAAATTTTGCACAGAGTCTTCTTTTTTGCTGCACGTTACTAATATGTCGGAACCGACCGAATCGGATGACTATATCTCATAGGAACCCATAGGAACAATCGGTCGGAAAACTAGTTTTAGTATGAAAAACTTTTTTCTTTTCAATGGAAACGTCTGCAAACTTTGTAACCGTAGGTTTTATATGTTTTTTTATAATTCTACCAAGTTTTGTTAAAATCGGACAACTATATGGTATAGCTGCCATACAAAAGATAGGTCTGAAAAACATTCTTAGTTAGAAAAACTTTTTTGTTTTTAATGGTAGCATCCTGCAATTTTGTATTTGTTTGTTTCACATGCTTTCACATAATTTTACATATTTTTAGCCAAATCGGATGACTATATCATATAGCTGCCATACAAACGATCGGTCGGAAAATGCGAGCACTTGCAAGGGTATAAAAACTTCGGCACAGATGAAGTTAGCTTAGCTTTTCTCGTTTTTTTTAATCCCGAAAAGCAGGATCACTTCAAGCCTGCTCCGGGACTACCCTGTTTTTATTTTCGACTTCAGATTTTTTTCCCGTGTTGGTACAGAGTATATTAGAGTCGGGCTTGACCTACTTGCTTACTTGTTCTGTGTAAAGCTTGGATTTTATAGAATTTTGTTCTTCCGTTTTATATGCTAGCTCTCGAATTCTAGGAACTTAACTAGTTTTAACTCAGTCTACCTGTCTACTTGTTTATTTCGTGTATTTACTCACTTGTTCAGTTAGATAAGCTACTCATTTTTGTTCTCTTACTCACCACTGGTAAGGGTATTTGTGTTTTTATTTTAATATATTTTTTTGGTTATTTTTTTTGTCGTTGACACAAAATATTACCCCACAAAGGTTGACTTGGCTGACGAATAACTTCAAATGAAAACCAAAAAACAAGAACCTGGAAAAAATCGCATTAAGTAAAGCGCTCAATCAATCAATCAGTGGGAGCTCAAGCCACAAAAAAGACCAAAAAAACAAAAATTGTTCTTGGCCATAAATTATGTTGGCCCGCGCGTAATCATTTTGTTACAGTTTGCTTTGGCTTTCTCACGAACTTTTGCACCAAAAGGGTGAAGCCGCAAAATTGTTCTGCAGCCAACGTCGTCTCCTAGTCTCTAGTAGTTACCGTTAGCTTTTGTCTACAGCCAAACAGATAAAGATAGACACAGGGAGAGAGTGAGAGGGAGGGAGGAGAGTTCATTTACCTGTGACCATAGCTAGAAACGTGTCTCTCGTTCAAAGTATGAGATCAAAAATTTGGCCCAGCTTTCAAAAAAATAAAAAAAAATGTTATTGGGGTCTTCACATTTTTAAATGGAAACCCAATAAAAATTCACTCCATTCCAAATGATGTTGTAAGTTTCCTTGAACCCTTTTTGTTGTTGTTCTTGTTGTTTCGCTTTTCAAAGTCCCCAAGACGACACCTGTTTCCGTTCTGGCTTACAAGTGCCTCTGGGCTACACACTGCTATTATTTTCATTATGCCGTCATTCGTTCTCCGTTTTCTCTCGACTGACGTTAGAAGAATAATGTGTTTCTCTGCTCTGCTCTTTTGTAATTTTCACTGCCTTTTTTTTTTTTTGTTCCATCTTACATTATTATTATCATATTTGCATTTTTCGCTGCTCTCTGGTGTTGTCTCTGGTGGAAAATTACAGTAGACTCATGGAGCAATCTCTCTGCGGTCTCAACACAAGCGTAACCAGCGGCGGCTTTTGTTATACCCTCTCGCTCTCTTTCGCTTTCTGTGGCGCTTAATAATTATGTGGGAAATTGCAAAATAATGCTAGACAGAAATATTTCTTTTCATTTGCTGCAGCGGCGGGCTTTATTTATTTTGTATATAATTCGCTTAACAATGCGAGAAAGTGTTGTGGGCGTTATGTTGTAAATAATTATGCAGCAAAACAACACAATACAAAAATGGTATTGCACAAAAACAAAAGTGAAGGTTGTGCAAAAAGTTAAATTGGAGATTGTATATGCAAGGAATTTGTATAACATGAAATTGGCAAACAAGAATTATGGCAATTATGTTGTGAAAAGAAGAGAAATCAGACATAATTCAACTCAGTTTTTGATTTCTTAGAAAATTCTCTGCACAATACATATTCAATTTGAATTCAACTTGAGTTCAATTTGTTTACCATTTCCCCCATTTGGTTTCAATACGCTTCAAGCTACAACTTTTCAACTATGAATCCATCAATTATTTTAATCGCTTGTACCACCCCCCCATAAGTAGTTGACGCCCTTGTACCAAAAAAAAAAAAAAAACTATAACTTCACCTCAGGAACTAAGTCCAAAAACAGTTTGCTGTCTGTCGTCAACTTTCACTTGATTGCATTTTGGTGTACTTCTCGTTATTGTATTGTCTGGGGCGATTGTTTTGATTTTTTGCATAATTTTTGAGCTGAGCTGCTTTCTTTATTGAAAACACTTTTCATTTTGCTTTAATGAAGCGCTTATATGCCATGCCATAGAGCCATAGGTGCTGCCAATCACACACAAACAACAAAAAAAAGAGTTAAAACGGTCCAAGCATCTAAAAAGAGACCAACCACATCAGCTGTTTGTACAGCTACAAATTTACCAAACTGGACAACTTTAAACTAAACTCAATGTGTGTTGATAATGTAGTCGGTGACTGCTTTGTTGTTGTTGTTGTTAATGTTGTTTGGTCTCTGTGTGTTGTTTTGGTATCTTGCATTTCAATTCTAGCGTGTCCAAAAACGCCGGAGACGCTAACGAGCGGCCATCTCAATTTTGATACACTTTATTGGAACAGCAGACGGTTGGGTATGAGAGATTTCTAAAAGGTTTGCGGAGGCGGGAAAAATTTGGAATAAATCTTGAGAAATCTGACCATAACCTGATCAGAACGCTAGTTAATCTATTATTATTTTGTGAATATGGGCCAATTGACAGCTTAAAGCAGTGGTGGGCACGAAATTTGAGTTTGTGAGTAAGCTAACAACAACAACAACAACAGCACCTACTGAAGAGAGAGGCTCGAGTCGAGAAGCCAGGATGACACTCCATATACTTGATTTGGATCTTAATCACGCAGGATGAATCAACAATTTGATAACCTGCACTATAATGTAATATTTCGAAATAATGGAAGAATAAGTAAAAGTACTAATATTAATATAATTACTAAGTACTTGATACTCCCCAGTGGCGCAAATGCCCATTACCAAGTCAATATTCTCTTTGACACTTTAAAACCTGACAGCCTTCAAGTATTGATTACAATCCTGCACACTTTTACATAAGCTTGGTCGTTTTCGTGGGCCTTCTGTCTTCAAAACAGAGTTCTGTGTAATCGTAAAAGTGGGACCATAAAAGAAATCACCTCGACTTTAGATTACCACTTAATATACCATTTAATAAAATGTTGGCAAGGAAGTAGGGACTCAGTTTTCAATTTCCATTTGGAAATTTGTATGTGGGTTTGTTGGCTAGCTGTGCACGCATACGTAAACATGGTGTTTGGGGTTGTACAAAAAATACTTTACCACCTGGGACACTGATAAGAGCTAGCTGTATTGCATTGTAAATCTCTACACTCAACTGTTTTTGCGATATGTGGCGAGAAGTTTACATTACGTGGGCGCTTACATGTTTTAGACAGCTCTGCGCCGATGGGTCAGTACTCGGCTCACAGATCTCATTACTCAGTGCATTAGTTCTCATTACTCAGTGCTCGATACTACAAATTCGATTCATTTACAGCTACCATCACTGGCAAAAGAATCTGTCATCAAAGTATTCAGTTTTGGTCTCCCAGCTTTACATCCGTTAAAAAACTTTGCTCATTACCAAGAAAGAAAAATTGTTTGGCAAACTTTTTTAAAGTTAAAGTTAAAGGATCTCCATCTTCCCAAAACTATTAACTTGTTCTTTGAATTATCTCGTTCAACTCATCGAGTTCTCTACGCCTGGGAAAACGAAAGCGGTCCTGCCCGACTCATTATACCCTTGCAAATGGTATTATAATATTGCCCACTAGTTTGCAACGCAAAGAAATATTCATATTCTTGATCAAGGTGACGAGCTGAGTCGATTGAGCTTTGTCCATCCATCTGTTTCTACGCGAACTAGTCTCTCAGTTTTGAAGCTATCGAGCTGAAATTTTGCACAGAGTCTTCTTTTTGTTGTATGCTACTAATAGGTCGGAACCGACCGGATCGGTTGACTATATGTCATAGCTCCCATAGGAATAATCGGTCGGAAAACTAGTTTTAGTATGAAAAACTTTTTTCTTTTCAATGGAAACGTTTCCAACTTTGTATTCATAAGTTTTCTAAACTTTTTAATAATTTTGCAAAGTTTGATGAAAATCGGACAACTATATGGGATAGCTGCCATACAAAATATAGGTCTGAAAAACAGTCTTAGTTAGAAAAACTTGTTTGTTTTTAATGGTACCATCCTGCAATTTTGTATTTGCTTGTTTTACATGCTTTTATACAATTCTACAAATTTTTGTCCAAATCGGATGACTATATCGTGTAGCTCCCATACTAACGATCGCTTGGAAAATGGATTGCTGTGGGAAAAAAACTATTTTTGAAAATATTTAAGCTGTATAAAAACTTTCCATTTCTTTTCACCTT
The DNA here is from genome assembly GCA_035044965.1 of Lordiphosa andalusiaca. NCBI lineage: Eukaryota > Metazoa > Arthropoda > Insecta > Diptera > Drosophilidae > Lordiphosa > Lordiphosa andalusiaca. Next base: position 2,321,223 of record JAWNNM010000660.1, read on the forward strand.
GCGGAAAGATGAAAAGTTGACATTTTGTTAGTGTCCAGAACTAATATACATTTAAAATTCATAAAATTCCATAAAGTATATATATTCTTGATCAGCATGAACAACCGAGTCGATATAGCCATGTCCTTCTGTCCGTCTGTATGACCGCGTCGATCTCAGATACTATAAGAGATAGAGCCACAAATTTTTGCATGAAGGTAGACTTATGCTGTACGCAGATCAACTTTGTTTCAGATTTGGCAAATTCCACCCCGTCTCCCTTTTATCACCAAAAAACCAAGACCTCCTCTAGTTATCCCAGACCTAAAAAACCAGATCCACAATTTTTAAGTTAGAGCCTCGTGGCTTAGTATACATCAAACTAGGCCCAATATCTATCTTTTCTGAAAAGTACAATCAGATCGAAAAAAAACACCGGAGTTATAAGCGAAACAGTTGAGCTGATAAGAGCACCCCCCAGTTGTTGGTGAGGACTAGAAAATAGTGTTGCCTAAATTTGGGATGATAATTTTGTTACATTCATCTTCAAAAATTCAAAAACAAATGAACAGGGTATTTTGTGGTCGGGAAACTCGGCTGCAGCGCCCTTACTTGTTTTTTTAACGAATTTGGACTGTGCATCCATAAATCGTGGTAGTGTATCCCAGCAGTCACCATGCATTTTGTCTTCCCCCTTTTCAATTCTTGAACTCACCTGCATTCAGTTAACTATGATTGATCGCAAAGCAGTTAAAATCAAAGCACACACAGCTGGCCACAAATGTTCGTTGAGTTGTTGAATGCCACAAGAGAGATAAGACCCGCTGATGTTTGCTGGCTGACTGGCAGCATCCATCCGCCTCCTCGTTCCCCTCATCCTCCTCCTTTATTGTTAAACATCCCATGTCTAGGCACGAACACGCATTGTGGCTAATTTGCATATCAGAATGAGCCATTTCATGCTTTTAGATCTGGTGAGTGAGTCAAGTGGTGGTCTCCTCTAAGTGGGTTTCCTCTACTTTTCAAATGCATTTGCTTCAGTCGCTTGAGTGCAATTAATTAATTGTGTCATTAGAGTTTGGGGCAACGGTTTCCTGTTAAATTTTATGACCCACTCGTAACTGTCCAAAAAGTTTACTCGCACGTGCGGTCGCTTAAATCAAAATAAAAATAAATAAAATTGTTACAATAGCCGGAAGCATTTGGCTTCCATTATAGAGGCCTAAGTACACACACACACACACACACACAAAACATTAATAGAAATCTCGTTTGTGTCGTAAGTGTGTTTTATCAGGTGCCATAGAAAATCCATTGATTGTGTCCCCTTTTCCATGACTTGACGACTTTTCTTTTCCTACCGTTTGTGGTGGAGTATTAATGGAGTAATATTTGGATGAAGACCTACATATCTCATTAGAAGTTTTTATAGCCACCCAAAAAAAAATCGTGAAACCGTTTGATCCACAATAGATCGATTTATGATCTTTTATATGGCACATAAAATCGACAAGACTTATCGCCTTAGAGTTCATTGCACTTCCACATCGACGACCACAGTCTGCATAGTAAAACAAATTTAACAATTACCATGCAAAAAAAAAAAAGAGCAATTTTATTAATGTTCCGTACATAAATATAAAAGTTGTGCACCCATTAAAGAAACGCAACGTAAAACGCTAAATGGGGGGTGGGTAACTATATTAGGACTCCTGCACCGAGTCTGACTAGCTGGCTGGCTGACTGACTGACTGGACCTGGACGACCGTCGACACCATGGGGCATATAAACAGTCATTAAACTGGCCAAATTGCCAGCAGTAAAATGCATTTTTAAAGCACAAGCAAAACAAAATATAATGAAAATTGCAGTTGGAAAAAATTTCATTTGCCAAATGATGTCATTGAAATTTGTATTTTCATGTTCCTTTTGCTTTACTTTTTCTGCTGCTGCAGCCAGTTGATCCAGTAAGTTGCACATTAAGGGCGCTGGGCCAAGACAAATTTAGACTTTGACATAGATTTGTGTGGTTTGAAATGAGATGCAGGGGCAGATAGGAGTTTTATAGTTTCATGGATGTTTGAGATAATTTAAAATTGAACATTTAATCAGAAATAAAAGTTAAGGGATTGAATAATTTTAGTTAAAAAAAGTGAAAACATGATAGGAAATGGTATAGACATGAATTACTATATAAATGGTTCAATAGTTTTGGGTACAATTAAAAAGACAACAACTTTTCTTGCTGTAAAAACTAGAAAACTAAATGACTTTGAAAGGAGTGCTAAATTCATTAATGATAAGAAAATTATCCGTATGAGAATATGTAGTTTTATTGAATGTAGTTCGAGCTGAACCATATTTGATTTGCTTTGAAATAGGCTTTGAACCATTAATACTTTCTACTCCATACTATCAACCCTCACAGAAAATAAAGGAATATTAAAAAACTCTCAATCCCACCTCAGCCAAAGTATAGAAAGTTTTGAAACCAAATTTGATCCAAAACCGTTTTTAAATCACAAACTTGTTGCCGAAATGAAGTCCAGAAAATAAGGGAAGTTTATTTCGGATCGTCCAAAGATTGTATACCCTTGCAGCACGATTTTCTAAATAAGCCTACTTATCGGGCCTCACTTTTCTATGGGAGCTATCCTACATATATGTCCGATTTCGACCAAACTTGGTGGAATCATGCTAAAAATATGTAAAAAATTTGGAGTCGATTCCATTTAAAAAAAAAAATATTTTTTAAAATAGATCTTCTTTTTTGATCATTCGTACTGCAGCTATATGCTATAGTCATCCGAGTTTAACAAAACTTTGTAGAATTGTGTCAAACAAATATATTATATGCCGATTTTAAGAACATTTGAACAAGCTGATCAAGAATATATATGCTTTATATGGTCGGAGATGCTTCCTTCTATGCGTTAAGAAAAATGTATGAGATATTTTTTTCAGTTTATATAAAATTTAATGCTTAAACATAATTTCATAATAATGAAAATGGTTCGTACTTTTTGTCCAATTGTGGCATACTCTCTCCAACATGTAGCCATTCAACCAGAAATGAAATTCGTCGCTGAACACAATTTTCCGTTAAAAAAGTGGCAAATTGCAATAATCTACAAGTGTAGTACATTTGTAAGTCGATTCATGGTTAAATTATAGATCAAACTAAGCATATTTGACAGTAACATGCGACACGAATACAGCTGAGCTGCAAAAACATAAAGTTGCTAAAGTGCTGCAAACAGGTTTCAACCGAACCAGCTCGAAGCCGGAACTCCGGCTTTCAGATTACGTTGAACCAACCCTCTTGGGGTATTAAAGCTGAACTTGTTCCGAACATAAAAATTCGATTCGGTTCAACAAAAATGATAGACATGAACTGATGGTTTAGGGAAGACTGAGAATTACAATGGTCAGGAAAGTATATCTTTACAAAAATTTTCCGAACTATCATTTGAGTCCCCATCCGAATAAGCCACTGTTTTTTAAGATCCTTGACTTCAAAGCTCAATGAATGATTCACAAAACAAGAGATTTACTATGGACGTAGACTGCAATAACTATATAATCTTGTATAAAGCATGCGCTGAACAAAGGTTCGAACCAAATGCAGTGAACCTTTAAATTTTGAACCTTAACCATTGTTCAATCCGGCGAGCCGGAGCTCCCAAAATATGTTTGGTATCAAGATGGTGGGAATACAGTTTCCGAACTATATCGCGGTTCTTAAAGCTAAAGATGTTACAAAAATTTTGATTTACTTTGAGTTTTACTATTAGTTCTGCTACATTTGCGATTTCAATAGATTTTTCTAACAACATTGGAGAAATGTGACAATCGAATCAACTTAAAACACTAAAATTACGTTTTCGGTTTTCTCCAGAAACATTAAGGTATTCGCATTGTCGATACATTTTGTTATTCCAGTCTAATTTTGGCCCGGCGACTTCTTTTCAATAGCGGGAAATGCAAATGCAGATGCAAATACATTCATAATGCCATTTATATTTTTAAAATGCTGTCATTTTTTAGTCTTTTGGGAGCATTTGTATACATATTTACATAATTCTGTTGCTTCTGGCACACTTTATTTCGGCCAGCAAGTGGCGGCAATTTGTTTTAAAAATATTTTGCTGGTATTTTTGTACCGTATGTACATTTCGTTAAGTGAATGTGTGAATTTCTTAGGTCAACATTCGCCTAGATTTAAAATAATGTATGCATTATCTTGTGTGTGTGTGAAGACAAAAACTCGTCTCGTCGGATGTCTAATTAAGTTGTCGACGTCATCTTTACTTAAGGCTAATTAGTGGGAAATTTAGGTTGACAATTCCTATGCTCATTAGAAATAGTTTCTCATTGTTGTGCATACAAAGGCATAGAATCTAATTGGATGGGAAATGCAAGCTAAGAAACAAAAAAAATGATGTTGTAAGAAGGTATTCAATATGGAACAAATGTAGAATTGCAACTCTTAAGCTAAGATCAGAAATATCAAAGACATAAAATCTTAGAAAATACTACATATAACTAGACGTCTATACTAGCAAATGTATTCCAAATTCAGAAACATTTTGTTATCAAGGCAGTCCTACAGCCTTTTGCACTTGCCGCACTTAACAATTCCTTTATAAATTATGCATATTTATTTTCACCTCCTGGAGCCTGGCCTAACTCCTCCTTCTTTGTGTCGTAGCTTTCAAATTAATTGCTTTTTCCATCGCTACCGCACCTGAGCGTCGCTTTTCTTCGCCCACGCATGCAGCAGCAGCGGCAGCAGTCAAGTTTTAATTGAAAGTCAAATTCAATTTTTGCATATTAAATTAAATGGCCCCGGAGCAGTTGCTGCGGCTTCATCAGCCGCAAATGAATGACAGCCAATGCCCTTGAGGACGGCGGCCCCCAACTTCCGCTTGGTGAAAAACTTCCGGCATTTTAATCGTGAATTATGCTCTCTTCAAGTTTTCCAATTGACTGACACTAAATTTAGTTCCCATGCACAGTGTTGACACCTTTTCAATTTCATTGTTACACACTTTTTGGGGTAGAGGGAGATCTAAATATAGTTAGCCTGGTCGAATTGACATTTGCAGGGCTGCCGGCTGGCCGGCCTAACATGTTGTGACTAAAGAGGGCGCCGCAGGTATTTTTAGCAAATGGGGTTGCGCTTGGTCGGGCACACGTAGCACCTACAGTGGGAATTAAAAAATTGATAAGAACTGCTGCAAGGGTGAGAATAATTGTACATTTTATCTACCAAACGAATTGGTTCAGACAGGGCATAATTTTGTACAGAGAGAGTAAAAGCATATTACAAAATATCCATTGGATTATTTTCCGTATCCATTTGGAATGGATATGTCTTAAATATCCTTTCAATTGTCCAACGGTGCTGGAAATCATCCAAAATATATGATAAACGATCAAGCTTTGATTGATTTTTAGCACCGTTGGATGATTAAAATAATATTAAAACCAAAAAGCAAAGCTAACTTTGTCTGTGCCGAAGTTTTAATACCCTTGCAAGTGCGCTCCCTTAAATTCTTTCAAAAATAATTTTTTTCCCACTACAAACCATTTTCCAACCGATCGTTCGTATTAAAGCTATATGATATAGTCATTCGATTTGGACAAAAAATTGTAGAATTGCGTAAAAGCATGTAGCAAAAGAACATACACAAATTGTGGAATGCTACCATTAAAAACAAAAAAGTTTTTCCAACTAAGACTGTTTTTCAGACCTATCTTTTGCATGACAGCTATACCATATAGTTGTCCGATTTTCATCAAACTTTGCAGAATTATAAAAAAGCATAGAAAACTTATGAAAACAAAGTTTGGAGACGTTTCCATTGAAAAGGAAAAAGTTTTTCATACTAAAAATAGTTTTCCGAACGATTATTCCTATGGGAGCTATGAGATATAGTCATCCGATTCGGTCGGCTCCGACATATAAGTAGTGTGCATCAATATGAAGACACTGTGCAAAATTTCAGCTCGATAGCTTCAAAACTGAAAGACTAGTTCGCGAAGAAACAGACAGACGGACGGACAAAGCTCAATCGACTCAGCTCTTCACCCTGATCAAGAATATATATAGTTTATGGGGTCGGAAATGAATATTTCTATGCATTGCAAACTTGTGGGCAAAATTATAATACCCGAGCTCAAGGAGCTTAAAAATCAGAGGCTTTTATGGGTTGGGATATTATAAGTAGTTCAAAACGTTATTTTTAATTTTTTATACCACTTTTCTGTCCAATTTAAGTGACAGACGCACTAAACCCAAACATATAACAGAAGAAATCGCTAGGCAGATTGTCCAATTGCTGTTATTTATCAATTTTGTTGTTGTTTGAGTTTCGGAACAGGCTCTGGTTCAACTTTTACTTCTAAAGAGGTTCGGTTCAAGGTTCGGTTCACAGTAAAATAATATTTGGAGGTCCCGGCTCGAAGCGGTTCATTTCCCACCAAAGCTTCGAAAGGTATACTCTTAGGGTCATTCTTCTTAACTTAAAAGTTATTCTAAAAGAATACTACATTGCCGATGTTTGCTCAAAAATACGCTATCAACATCGCCAAACGGTATCCAATTTCTTTCAGACAACATTTTTCTAACGAAGAATTAATTGAACTAATAAAATAAACTCTGAGCAAAAATAGCTTGGAGTAATATTGTTAAACCAGCGGTGGTTTAAGTAGAAAATTCTAAAAAAAAAAGGTTCAAACTAGCAGATCTGTAACTCGTAATTATCAGACATCGGTTTTAATATAATATTTAATATAATATAATACAGTTTATATAAAATTAGATTTTTTCCAACTCGAGTAAGCAAAATGAACCCTAAACGGCTGCTCGAGGAAATCCAAGTATGAGTAACTGCTCCACGAGACCTGTTCTACAGCTTAGGCTAGGTCTTTTCCCCAGGTTTTTGCACTTCTGTCAAACTTTGTATCAGGTCTGGGAGCATAACTTTCAATGCAATCAAGTTAGTTCTCAAAAGGTGGCGAAATAAAAGAATTTGTTGGTTCTAAGACTAAGATATATGCATTTTTAGCAATTCTATTTATTTCATCTCTTGCCCTGTGTAAACCATTCCACTGTCCCGCACGATACACACATTTATATTTTCCTCAAATCTTTTTTTTTTTTTGTACTCTATTTACCCCAATGTGTGTTCCAAATAGTTTTGTTCATTCCAAATGCTGCCACAAATCATAGCCGGCAATTTGTCAGCTCATTTCGTGTTGGGTTTCATTTTATTTTTCTCTCGCAATTCTGTGTAGCTTCTGCTTTTGTTAAGTTATGATGACATTCAAACCTGTCAGCGAACGGCTAGAAGCAGAAGAAGATGCCTTGTAAATTTTTCTACACTCCACTTGTAAGATTTATATGGGTTGAGTGAGTGTGTGGCAATAGTTTGTGTGTGCGTGGCACCTGCTCAACAAAAATATGTGCGGCTCCCAGGCAATTTATCAAAATGCAGGCGACATTCTTTTTGGGCTTTGCGAAACTCAGCCGGCGCAGTTTTTGTGTCTTTGGTGGGTGGCATAATTATGATTAAATGTGGCAGCTAATTGAATTGGTGGTTAAATGTTTTAAATCCCATTTAAGAGTCGGGCCTCATCCAGCAGCCAACCAATCAACTAAATAAAAAATGTCAACCTTGTGTTAAAGCAAAAGTTGTTTAGCAGAGACAAAAAAAATAAAATGCATTCAAGCGGCAATTGTCAACGACAACATCAAATTAAATTTGCCGCCATCGTCTGGCGAATGTGCGCGGGTGTTTTTGCTGCGACTCTGTGAAAGTGAAATTTGAAAAATCGTGATATCTATCGGAAAGACAAACGAACAAAAAACAAAAATAATCGCAAAATGGGTGCACACAGTTCCAAGGAGAAACTGTCGCGTTCGTATTCCGAACGTTATATTCACACTCAGATGATCGAACGCGAACGTTTTGGCAGCTTTGGTAAACGCGCATCAAAAGCCGCGACTAAAGGTGAGTTGGATGGATACCTATCCAAGGAAATGGGTTGGTTGGCAGCCCACACATATTGGGGCTAAAGTGGAATTAATTTATAATGTAAACAAAAGCTAAAGTTATGTAACCTCCACACAGAGAGGGAAAAAAAAACTGTTCAGAGAATAAGTTTGTTACTAATGTCCACATAAGAACGAAAGTTTCTTATTAATTTTAACCACGGCACAGTTTTAATAACCAGGTTGTGTGCTTAGCTGTTTAAAATTTCTTTGAACTTTCCATCAGTAGACTTTGCTTTATGTATTATCAATATTATAAGGTTATTCTGTCACCGGTATGAAGGTATAGCGGCGAAATCTCATCGGACAGGCGAAAATCCTCATACGTATAACTGGTTCCGAATGGTACCTGAGAATCAAAAATATAGAAAAGGACCAAGGAGTTGCCATGGTTGGAGATGTCATAAACAAGCAGGCCGCCAGATACCTGAAGAATCAGAATCAGAAATATACAAAAGGACCTTGAAGTTCCCATAGTTGGAGATGTCATAAAGAAGCAGGCCGACAGATACCTTGACAAGCTCTCAGACCACCCTAACGATATACTTGCGAAATAGAAGATTAAAGAGAGAGTCCTACCTAAGGCCTCTAGAGAACACAAAAAAAATATCCCTTCACCAAGTACAGTTAATACATTCACTTAGAGAAATAAAATTTCATACTTAGACTAAGAATGTTTAATGTCAAAAGAACGATAAGAATGAAAATTCTTGATCCAAGTATTAGTATTTGAACACGATTTGAAATTGTCCAGATGTTTGTAACGCATAGAAGGAAACATTTTCAACCACATAAAGTATATATATATTCATGATCAGCATGACGAGCTGAGTTGATTTAGCCTAGTTCGTCCTTTCGTCCGTCTGTTTCTACACTATACTGCGTTACTTTTAATGCTATAGCGGCCAAACTTTGCACGAAGTCTTCTGATACAAATACGCTGCACATTTGTCGGAACCGGCAGGATCGGATGACTATAGCATACAGCTGCCATAGGAACGATCGGTCAAAAAACTAGTTCTAGTGAGAAAAACTTTTTTGTTTTCAATGCAAACGTCTCCAAACTTTGTATTTATTAGTTTTTTATGCTTCTCCAGGATTCTGTCAAGTTTGGATGAAATCGGAAATCTATATAGTATAGCTGCCATAGAAAAGTAAGGTTAGAAAAACAGTCTTAGCACGAAAAACTTTTTTGTTTTCAATGTAAACCTCTTCTAAATTTGCATATAGTTATTTTATAAGCTTTCACACAATTCTTCAAAGTTTTGTCAAAATCGGAAGACTGTAGGTTATAGCTGCCATATGAATGATCGGTCGAGAAACTAGTTTTAGTGAGAAAAACCGTTTTGTTTTCAAAGAAAACACCTCCATACTTTGTATTTCTTAGTTTGCAATGCTTTCCCATGATTCCACCAAGTTTGGTCGATTTCGGACATCTATATAGTATAGCTGTCTTACAAAAGTAGAGGTAGGTAGGTAGGTTTTCTAAGCTTTTTTATAATTCTACCAAGTTTTATCAAAATCGGACATCTATATGGTACAGCTCCCATAGAAAAGTAGTCTTATTGAGAAAAACTTGTTTGTTTACAGTGGAAATGACCATCAAATTCGGCCGAGCCGAAGTTAACTTTCCTCTATTTTTGGAATAATGTTGCTTAAACTCGTTTAATTATACCATCGATTTATCGATTAATCGATACAATATTTGAGAACCCTTTCTTTCTTCTTTACGGTTGCCCCACCAAAGCTTTCATACATATTGCACTTAGCTTCTTCTGTAGTTTCCTAAAATCTTTCTTCAAAATTTTGTAACAAATTTTCATCATATTTTGCTTCAAATATATATCTCATAATCCGTTGCAAAAGACTTTTGCTTCTTCGCACTTGTTATTGTTGTATAATTTGTTCGTGGTTCGGAAAAAAAAGAGAGGAGGGCCAAGTGTGTTAAACGATGTCTACATGGGGCCAACTAAGTACCACAACAATGCATTTCCATTGCGGTTGCCGCAGCTGCATAAAATCTAATAAATTTTATTTTTAGCTGTCGGCTAATTGAGCTAGAGAGGGAAAAAAAAAAAAATAAAAGGCTACGAAAAGTTGCACGCGGCTTCAACGAAAATGAAAAACTTTTATCAGTGTGCAAAAAGGTTCGCGTTCCCACAGACAGCGTCACGTAATCCTTAAGGGGCTTATCAGAGAAGCCACAGAGAGCTGGCTATATAAAATGGGGGGAGGGGGCAATTTCAGTTGAATAAAGTTTGAGTGAAAAATGTATTTAATGAATGTGAAAATTGTTAATCAACAATTTGTTAAATCTGAAATAATATTTTTATACTCTTTGGTTCGAGATTTGTTTACATTTTCCAGTTGTACCGGAATTAGGAAAGTATGGAAGTGACTCCCACCCTTTTAATCTAGTTTAAAATCTCTTTCATGTAGCAGCCCCCCCTGTTGAGTGGTACATGCACTTGCATAATAAACTTTCCCCCCTTTTGCCATTAAATTTCATTAACAAAAACCGAAATGCGTGTGTGTGTGTGTTGTTGTACGCGTACCCCTTACACTTCAATTATGAAAATGTTTTGTTTTAATCTTCCCAAAACGCAGTATTTTAAAATGGAACGCAAACACAGACGCCCAGCGTGCTCGCGCATAAATTAAAGTATTGATGACATACATTTCTTTAATCTTCTATTTGCAGGATCTGCCAAAAAACGGGATGTGCGCAATTTGAGTATATCACCCACAGATCTGGGCCCGCCACCAAAGACCCAACAAACCGCAAAGGGACAGTCGACGCGCAACAAATCATCAACCCCAACACCCACAACAATACGTAAGTAAAATATTTGGAAATATTTATGAAATAGTGGGAGCGCCCTTGGCCCTCAGTTTGGAACAAAAGTAAATGCGAAATCATTTCAATGAATTGCCAAATTTTACATACAGCATGGAGCCCGCCATGGTCCTCCGCTCTATTCCCACAGAGTGGTTAGAAAAGCTCAACAGCAGCTGCTGCTGCTGCCTGCTTTATGGTGTCTCCAGGCCACGCAGCATGCCCCAAATCAAGTTGGCAATCAGATGGCCATTGTACATACACATAATCTGTGCGAAATGTGTTGGAAACTTTTCGTTTTGTATTTTGTTGACTCACTCTTGTGACTCATCCATACCCAATGAGGGCCTGAGTATGGAATTGCACGCATTCTTTTCCTAATTTAATCCTCAGAGGAGTTCCCAATAATTGGGGTGTAAACGTTGCATTTAGGGGAACTCCTTCAAATGGAATATAAATAGCTAATTGGAGCTTTTCACATTTATCAGTATTATTAAGTGCTTATGAGATGCTGCAGTTTTGTTAAGCTTTAATGATTTTTAGCAGAATTTAAACATAAGAGATCCACCTTAGAACTTAAATAAATTCATAAATATTTATAAACCAAAATGGCAATCTATAGATGTGGATCTGAACCACCTATGATGGTGTTCAGCCAAATGGTTCGGACTCTTAGTATTAGTCTACACACTTAATACTCTGAAACACTATTGAATCGCTTCGAACGCTGCTACATACCAAATTTGAAGTTCGTGGCTTAAGTAGCTACTGATCATAATTCAAAATGCAAACTGTTCAAACAGACAAACATACAAACTGTTTAAAGAATCATTTCAATCAAGTAAATATTTCTTAAAGGGCCGATTTCTCAACTTCTACATAGCTGCTATGTGTCAGATTAACTAAGATTTTGCCATGTTATTTGTAGGTTTATGTGACAGATAGCTCTATGTAGTAGATTAGAAAACGGTCCTAAGACTTTTAAAACTTTCTCAATATTGTGGAAAATAAGCATAAAAAACTTATGAATACAAAGTTTTTGGGCGTTTCTATTTAAAAGAAAAAAGTTTTCCATACTAAAACTAGTTCTACGACCGATTGTTCCTATGGGAGCTATGCGATATAGTCATCCGATCCGGTCGGATTCCGATATATTAGTAGCGTGCAGCAAAAACAAGACTCTGTGCAAAATTTCAAAATTTCGATGGCTTTAAAACTGAGAGACTAGTTCTCGTAGAAACAGACAGACAGGCGGACGGACAAAGCTCAATCGACTCAGCTCACCGTCACCCTGATCAAGAATATATATAGTTTATGGGGTCGGAAATGAATATTTGTATGCGTTTGCAAACTTCTGGGCAAAATTGTAATACCCTTTGCAAGGGTATAATAAATCCGAAAAGTTCCCAACATAGTAAAATTCCAAGAAACGCACATCAGGATCAGCAAAATGATGTATGAAACTATATTGCCATGACTGACGAATCCTTAAATTGCATAAAATGATTGAAGAGTGTCCATCTTAGTAAATCTGCAAAGAAACTGACTTCAGGGCCTGAGTTTCAGGCTCACATCTATCGAATCATTTAATGGAGAAGGGATGCAAATCGGCTCTAAACAGAGCTGTTCGACCGGAGGCCTTTCGAAATTGCTAAAAAGAACCGAAAACAGCGAACCACAAAGCAAACGGTTCGGTTTAGTTCAGTTCTCACTGACAAGTTTTAAAACGTTAACCATGCTTTGCCTAACAAAAGTTGAAGACAGAAAAGACAGACGGACGGACTTGGGATAGATTTTATAAGTAGTTTCTAATTCTGTTATAGTTCTTCTATTCTTAATGCTTTCCTGCCCATTTTCAATGAACCGAACCGAAATTTTAGGTTCGAAACAGGTTCAGGTTTAGCTTTTATTTCTAAAGAGGTTCAAAACCGGTTTGCAGCCCTGTTGTTATCTAAGATTCCGTGAACCAAAACTTGAGGTTTGATAAGTAAAAAAACTAGTCTGCCCCCGGACCGAACCTTCTCCCAAATTTCAGAGCTTTGACGCCTTAAAATTTTGTAGTGTTTGAAGCTTTTATTCCAAATAAGTGTGATAATTTTTCATCGATATTTTTACCCTAAAATATTGACAACGAAATGAAACTTTCAAAATATCAAAATCACATCAAAAATATAGATTAAGACTTCAGTTTGTAGCCTTGTCAGCCACAAAATTGACACCATCTATGGATAAGTATCATGATCATTAGTCAAAATCTTTCTAAATAGAAACTGTATTATATGAACAGCTACAGTATATAAACTTCCGCTGAGCTATCCTCTATTTAGCACTCACAAATGTGTGTCTTATTTTGCAACTTATTCAATGAACAAATGGATTGCAACGCGCTCGAATGATACAATTCCATTAACTCATCAATTTTCCAGATTTGTTGACCTCATAAATTAGATAATTTTTGTGTAGCATTTTAAAAGTGGAACAAGCCGCCTGATGGAGCATAAATATGTTGAAGCGAGTTAGCTTTTTGTTGCCATTTGGCGAGCGAAACGACAACGAAGCATCGGTGGTTCAGTGGTAGAATGCTCGCCTGCCACGCGGGCGGCCCGGGTTCGATTCCCGGCCGATGCATGAAAGTACATTTCTTTTTTTTTTGTGTATTTTAAATTTATTTTTAATGGAATTTTAAAATCCGAATTATGATCAGTTTAATTGCTTCAAATTGCATGATGCAGTGCATGCCAGCCAGCCCATGAGCGTGAGTCCAACGCAAAACAACTTTGGAATTACTTTTTGTACTTTTTTGTACTCTTTGGCGGCATTTGAATATGCAAAACACGTTTCACCGCCGTTTTGTGCTTTTATTCATATGGAAATAACTGAATAGGCATGCGCGATCAGTCGCCAAGCCAGAGAGTTTTATATATAGTTAAATTAGTATCTTCTACGCCTTTTTTTGTTCCATCTTTTACTGTGCCAATAATGGAATAGCCAGAGGGCAAAAGAAAAGAGAACCGAGAACAGAACGGCTGGGGCAGGGCGCATTCTCTTAACGACATAATGCTGCGACATTTTAGCAATTTAACTTAATCACAAAGAATTTCCCTATTAAAGCTAATTTATGCACACTTGCAATTGAGGGTAAAAAGGGGCAAAAACAAAATATACTATTGCATCGGCCGGGAATCGAACCCGGGCCGCCCGCGTGGCAGGCGAGCATTCTACCACTGAACCACCGATGCTACTTGCTGCCCCAAACACTAGCCGCTGGCTTCTTCGGTCAGGCGTTCATTGACCTTATCAATTGATAAGATAGCTCAGCCTTCCAACACTCGCAATTGTAACGTAATTGACCATTCACACTCCTCAATATGCCAAACATGCCTGAAATAGACCCACGTAATAAGCTTCAATGCTTTGACCATCCCACGTCTACCTGGCGCTTAATGTCATCAAGTTGGCTGAACAAAAACTACATTTTATTGGCATAATTGAGCAAGATCGAACGAACCAATCTTATACTCGACCGGCATTTTCTCACCTTAAAGATTCCCACACACAGCTCGAAAGTTGAACGGATTAACAGGAGAAATCCGGTTGTGCTTCCACTTGGTAATTGCTTATCAATATCCCACGTGTGTGTTTGGGTATTTGAAAGGAAAAGTAATATACAAATTGGAAACGGATTATGGGCTTCTGTAAAAACAAAAATTTATATAACTCAGTCGATGTTTTTATACCCTTCTGAACGATGGGCTCACGTTATAAGCTTAATTTGAAAAGTAGAATAAGAAAGGTCGCACAACATTTAAGAACCAAAAGCTTTAAATACTACAGCCACAACAAATGTGTCTAAATATAAGATTTGAGTACCGAATGCGTGTCGTGTTTTTTCGTGACACACACACGCACGACCCAACACGATGTGTTCGTGCGTGCTTGTACGTGTCAGTATTGTGCGAGAAAACACGAGCAGCCGTTAACCATAGGTACTTCACTTCACAGCATACAGAAATACTAAGGGCCGATTTCTAATCATCCACATAGAGCTATCTGTCACATAATCCTACAAATAACAGCAAATTCTATGTTTATCTAACAAATAGCAGCTATTTAGAAGATGTAAAATCGGCCCTAAGTCAATATGCCAATTGAACTTTACAAAACCAAATATTTCAAGAGCCGAATTCACAACTACTACAAAGAGGTACCTATGATACAATTATAATGGATCTATCTGTCACATAAACTAACAAATTACAGAGTAAATTTTCAGTTTATCTGGCACATAGCAGCTATCTAGAAGATGAGAGATCGACCCTAAATAAATATTTACATTTTCTTAACGTTTTCATCAATTTATATACCCTTGCAGAGGATATTATAAAAATTTCCGGATCTTCGACCACATAAAGTATAAACAGTCTTGATCAGCAGGACAATCTGAGTTGATATAGACATGTCTGGCTGTCCGTCCGTCTGTTTCTTTGCTATCCCCTCCGCCAGTTTGAAAGCAATCGCGACCAAACTTTGCACGAAGTTATCTGGTACAAATACGCTGCACATTTGTCGTAACCGGCCGGATCGGATGACCATAACATATAGCTGCCATAGGAACGATCGGTCGAAAAACTAGTTCTAGTGAGAAAAACTTTTTTGTTTTTAATGCAAACGTCTCCACACTCTGTATCTACTAGTTTTTAATGCTTCTCCATAATTCTGTCAAATTTGGTCGAAATCGGACAACTATATAGTATAGCTGCCACAGAAAAGTAAGGTTAGAAAAATAGTCTTAGTAGGAAACACTTTTATGTTTTCAATGTAAACCTCTTTAAAATTGGCATATATTTATTCTATATACTTTTACACAATTCTTCAAAGTTTTGTCAAAATCGGATGACTATATGTTATAGCTGTCATATGAATGATCGGTTGAGAAACTAGTTTTAGTAAGAAAAACTTTTTTGTTTTCAACGAAAACGCCTCCAAACTTTGCATTTCTTAGATTGCTATGCTTCTCCATGATTCCATCAAGTTTGGTCCAAATCGGACATCTATATAGTATAGCTGTCATAGAAAAGTAGAGTCTGAAAAGTAGTCTTAGTGGGCAAAACTTGTTTGTTTTCAGTGGATATGTCCTTCAAATAAGTTAGAGAACGTGCTGCTATTTAAGTTTTTCATTCTAGAGCATTTTTAGACCTTTTTTAAGCACTTTGTCGTGCCTTTATACCTTTAAGAGTAATTCTTTTTAAATTTTTACTTAGTTTTTAGTCCCCGAAGCAGTTTTTTCTTAAGTTTTCTAAACTACTGTGGAGTTTTGCTAAGCTATTTTTCTTATATATGGTTGACTCCTATCACTTTTAGGTCATTCTTTTTATTTGTTATTTGTATGTTATTGTCAGGTTTTAGCCCTTTAATTCCGGCAAACAAGTCAACGAATCTCCGTTTAGAGCTCTGTTTGTAGAACACTGAATTCCCCATATTCCGAAAATAATATTATATATATTTTACAGAATTCCTACACAAGTCTAGATTTATTTCATATATTTTGCACCTTCTTCTACACTCGCCATATAAATACAATTTTTTTTTTTTTTTGTCTTTGTTGTCGACTTCCAGTTCAGTGCACGTTTTTGGCATTGGCATTCATAACATTGTAACTCTTTTTTCGGAGCTTGGGCATAGCTAGAGGCATTTTTTTTGCCGCCTAGACTTGTACTAGCCATTTATGGCTTCTGGTTTGTGTGTTGCTGCGGTTAACATTGAACCGCAGGCAGAGGCACGAGTACACGCGAAATTACCTTAAAAACTAAAATAAAATAACAAAAAAAAAAAAAAACAATACAAATGCAAAAAGAAAGAGACAGGCATGAGGTCAGCAAATGGACAGCAAGAGTAAGTAGTAGAGTGTGTTTGCAGCAAAATTATGCTAATTAGTTGAAAAGGAAACCTGTCTGCTAGAGAGTTTTAAGAGAATGCCACGCTAGCCATAGCTAGCTGCTCTCTCTCTCTCTCTCACTCTTAAGTGCCGTCCACTGCTTGTGTGCACTGCTTGCGGGAGAGCTTTGGCGCTGCTTGACGACTGGATGCATTAAAATCATAATAAAACAGGTGTTTTCGCTGTCTTGTTGCACCTTGTTTGGTCTTATGAAAACTGGTTTCCATTTGGAATTGATTAATTTGGTCAAATTATGGCGGGGCCGCCTGGTTCTGTTGTGCTGCGCTCCCTGCCTCTGGTGGCCGGGCAAAAGGTAGTGATAAAAAAACAATTTTTTTTATAGAATTTGTAGAATTTTTCCAACCATATCAAGTTGGCCTTTCACTGGCCATGTCACAACTCTCAGGAAACACACAAAATTCAGTTGTTGTTTATTGAAGTAAAACATTTGAGTTTGTAAAATGTGTTTGGGAAAATATTTGGATAAACTTTTAGGCCGTCCTAAATTAGTTAGAAAATTGCAACATGGCACAGACAATAGTGAGTTAACCATTAACCATTTGTGCCCCCCGCCTAAAAGTATGCAACTAAACGTTATTTCTTTCTCTTGCAGCCAAACGTTTGAATGCCACCCCAAGCCCCAAATTAGCAGCCACGGCTAAAGCTATAGCAACAACAGCAACAACAACAACTAAACTGAATAAATCTGCCGCTGTTAAAAATTCCACAACTTTGAACAATTGCGAAGGTAAGTCAAGTCCAATTGAATTTTATAATTGGAGCGCCAAGTGAAAGCTTATAAAATTTCAAGACTTCAAATCGAATTATCGCAACAAACCTTTTGTTAAACATAGAAAACGTGTTTTGTGCCAAACGCGCTCTCGGGGACATTTTTGCGGTTGGCTGAAACTTTTGCTTCAAAGTTGCACAACTTTTTTAATTAAAATTAATGCCACTAATTAGACCAATGGGAGCTTACACTTGCCAATATGATGGGTATTTCGAATTTCGAGGCACGCTCCAATCGTGTGCGGTTCAAAGGCGAAAGTCAGCTGTGCGGAGGGTGAAGGGCTGGCCAAGAAGATATTCATTTAAGTTGTTCAATTATACGAATGGTTTTTGGCTCTCTGACGTGTCCAATTTGGCTTAGTGTCAATGATAGCGACTTTTAGTTGGTTGACTATTTAATTCCATTTTAGTTAATATTTGGGGTTATTCATTGAGTAACAAGTCAACAACTCGTTGAACCGTATTAATTGGGATTAACTTTAATACAGCTCAAGGATGCCCACAGCTTGCTTAAGGCAGTGCCTTAGCCAATAAAGATAATCGAAACCAGCTGATGCCAGGTACTCTGTGTGTTCCTTCGAAGGAGTGCTTTACAACAACAATTGTGCTTCACTGAAAAAGTCTTTTCAAACAAATTTCCAAGCAAACGAATGCTTGATTTTACAGAAAGATTAAATAAATTATTGTTTTAAATCAAAGATGCTAACCGCTTCGGAACGAAATCAAAATATACCGCTTCGCACCGCTTAGTGGTGCTCGAGATGCGAGCTAAATCCGCCCAGCACTTATTTGAGTATGCTGAACCGAACCAAAAACCATCAAAAAATTGACCAATTAGGGTTTATACGGGATCAAAACAAACGTATATTTGGTCCAAATGAAGAAGCTTCACCGCTTTTATCATCTTAACAAGGCAGAGTCAAACCATAAACAATTGTAGCCAGAGCATTAGTTTGCAGGTTCGAAGCGGAATTTACCTATGGTTAATGTTCCACAACATGAGGTTCAAGTTTTTCGCAAAAAATTTCGAAAAAATCGAATTACTTATGTTTCGCACAGATTCTTGGTTTTGAAATTCGTTCATCTTTGGCATCTGGGAGGCGAAAGCTTTCTCTCACGAGCCGAGAGCTGTGGCCCACGAGCCGAGATATATGGCTCACAGCTCAGAGCCGAGTTTTGCGGCTCACGAGGGTTCACTAGGGCTCTCACCTCTGAGCCAAGAGCCGAGTGCTATGAGCTGAAAGCAATATCTGGCCCTCGAGAGCTGCGAACAAAAAGCCATTCCGTACCCTGCTCTTGCACTTTATCGGCCAGGAAAGAAAAGATTCAGTTTCAGACATTGTAACATACTTTGTATCGCAGAACTGATTTGAACCAGACCAAATCATTCCTCCTTTATGAATGCCGGAAATAAAATAGGCCCAGAAATACGATATATCGTTATCGAATACTTTTCCGTGGCGATATATCGGATATCGAATATATATTTGTGATATTTTTCGATGTGAATTTTGATATTTTTTAATTTAGCTACGATCGATTTTATGATTATCTTGAGGGGCTTCAAATCATAATTACATTCAAAAATTTCATTCAATATTCGAACTCAACAAAGTATCCGTCATCAAAAATTCATAAACAAGTTAATTAACACTTAATCTATATTTTGCAAGGGTTCTTGGGTCGTACCGTATCCATTTATCCACTCTTAACATCCCGAAACGAAACCATCTGCTGGGAAAAAGGTTCGGTTAAGTCAATTACTTAAGTCAGTTTTTGTTCACTACTTTAGAAACTGTCAAAGCTCGTCATTTTACGATTTTGTAAGGTTTTTTATAGCTTCTTTAGCTGAATGCATTCTTAAATTTTTTTACCAAAAAAAATGTCTTCGCGATATAAGATTCCAGGTTAAATTTCTTACCATCTGCATCACCTGACATCATGCTTAACATATGGCTACATTCTTAAAGGTGATCTGTCGCTCTGCGAGGGTTTTCTCTATTCTCTCTTAAAGCGAGCACAAAATGTTCTTGAAAAGTGATACATTTTTAATGTGGCGCTCTATGAACTGTGTGATGCTTATTTAAGAGGGTGGTTCCATTATTTTAACTGCTTGGGCTCATTGCAATTCTGGTACTACGGACCATGACCAGTATTATTTTGTATACACATTTTCAATAATTTTTTTAACATTTGAAATGAAAATATGAAAACATCTTCATCATCTTTACTTTGCTATTAACACAGCCCAAAGGGAGACGCTGAGCTCCTCCTCTCAATCTCTTGGCTTACTCTACAGCTCAAAGCTGAATTCGAATGGCAATTTGAGCACCATTTTCATGGCTAGTTACTTCAAATAGCTAGTAAAGGTGCTCGGTTGTGCAAGTTTTTAAGGAAACATAACACTTAATTTGCTCCAATAGGAAATACTTGTGCGATTTTTCCGTAAAATTGTTGTACAAAAGTTTGCCCATTTTAATAATTTTTCCATTTATATTCACATCCGGCACTGAACGGCCGATCGACCACACACCTGGAAAAATCTTGCAAAAACGATCTAAGCAACATTTTGTTGCGTTTGTTTTATATTTGCAATGCATGAATGTGGGCATAAAATGAATTGCAATCGGGCAATTGAGTGATGGGAAACCATCTTTAGACGCCATAGACTCACCTGTATTGTTTGTATAGATGGGCTTTGGTTACGCATGAAAGAAAAGTAAAAGTATGCTGAAAGGTGCGTGTTGGTGTATTTAATTTCAAATGAAGAGTCGGTTATTAACTTTTTTGTGCCATGGTGCGAGGGGGTGGGGTCAGGGGACTCGACGCGTGCCGTTGACAAAAAGTTTGTGTCAATTAAATTGAGTAAAAGCGTGAAGAATGGCCGTAGAGACATCATCGACAACAACGAAATCAATGAACTTGATGTGTGTGTGTGTGAGTTCGGCAATAAATTAGAGTGAAAACCAGCCGCCAAATAATGGGCTAGGCAACGCTTCAAGCTAACCAACCAAATAGAGTTGGCGTGCGTTGAAGTTGATTTTTTTTTTTTTGTGTGTGGTTGTTGGAAAAAGTAACAATTAATGACAACTTAATTGATTGTGTCTCACTCGCAGTGAGTTTTTGGTGTGAAAGCCATAAATTCAAATGGCGCCCAACGTGTGGGACATTTAGCAAACAATTTAACTTCAAATAAGCTGAGCATATTAGTTGAGTGGGGCAAGGGGGCAGTGGAGCACTGAGGCATACACCAACGCCCAGAATAAAATGCAACGGCGACGGCGGCGGCATCAACTCGTTGAACATCAAAGCAAATTTTTTTTTTTTTTTTCTGTAAAAAGCAACAAGCGTGTAGCGGCATAAACAAGTTATGACATTATAAGGGAGAGAGGAGGAGGGGGGGGGGGGTTGGGGCAGGTGGAGGGTCATTAAGCTGAAACACCTGTATGTAAGTTGGTGCGGGTCATATAGAAGCAGCAACATCACAGTAGGTGGCTATTGAAGATGAAAACAATGCAAAGTCTCAATTATGCCCCTAATCTGTTTAACAGATGAAAGTGAGTTGTAAGATCCAAACACTTAACCCTAGAGTACAGACCGTATACTCTATACTATACTCTACTTTATACTTTATACTTTATACTTTATACTTTATACTTTATACTTTATACTTTATACTTTATACTTTATACTTTATACTTTATACTTTATACTTTATACTTTATACTTTATACTTTATACTTTATACTTTATACTTTATACTTTATACTTTATACTTTATACTTTATACTTTATACTTTATACTTTATACTTTATACTTTATACTTTATACTTTATACTTTATACTTTATACTTTATACTTTATACTTTATACTTTATACTTTATACTTTATACTTTATACTTTATACTTTATACTTTATACTTTATACTTTATACTTTATACTTTATACTTTATACTTTATACTTTATACTTTATACTTTATACTTTATACTTTATACTTTATACTTTATACTTTATACTTTATACTTTATACTTTATACTTTATACTTTATACTTTATACTTTATACTTTATACTTTATACTTTATACTTTATACTTTATACTTTATACTTTATACTTTATACTTTATACTTTATACTTTATACTTTATACTTTATACTTTATACTTTATACTTTATACTTTATACTTTATACTTTATACTTTATACTTTATACTTTATACTTTATACTTTATACTTTATACTTTATACTTTATACTTTATACTTTATACTTTATACTTTATACTTTATACTTTATACTTTATACTTTATACTTTATACTTTATACTTTATACTTTATACTTTATACTTTATACTTTATACTTTATACTTTATACTTTATACTTTATACTTTATACTTTATACTTTATACTTTATACTTTATACTTTATACTTTATACTTTATACTTTATACTTTATACTTTATACTTTATACTTTATACTTTATACTTTATACTTTATACTTTATACTTTATACTTTATACTTTATACTTTATACTTTATACTTTATACTTTATACTTTATACTTTATACTTTATACTTTATACTTTATACTTTATACTTTATACTTTATACTTTATACTTTATACTTTATACTTTATACTTTATACTTTATACTTTATACTTTATAATCTCTGCTTTCGCACAAACTAATTATACTCCGTGTAACTTTGGTACAGAGTTTGAAATTGTCAAATTGCAAGCGGCTTATTCAAGGCCTATGTGTGTTGAGATTTCACAAAAAAATTCAATGTGGCAATTTCATTACCAATTTTCCCCTTTCGCTGATTGTTTTTGCCGCCTTGTTGTCGGCCGCGACGGTCTTTTGCCATTTGTGAATATGAAAGAAAGAAAAGGTTGTCGTGGGTAATTGTAGACTTTGTCATTTGAAAATCGTCGCCGTGACTTTCGCGTCACACTTGGCCAGTAAAACGGTGTAGATTTTTGGTCTGGCCATTGACTGGCATGCAAAAACGTTAGTGAAACGAAAACACAGAACTGAACAGCTCATTAAAAGCCACGCTCCAGTTAGAAGCCAGCACTATAAAGTGTTTTTGCTTCTTCTTTTTGATAATTATGTCCACACACAAGTTTTTTTTTTTTTTTGTAGCTTTTATTGAATCTTACTAAGCGACAAAATGGCCAAAGGGCATAATTCTGACCTCTATTTTAGAAACACAATTAAGTGTGATTTGAAATTGATTAACATTTGAAAGTCTTTGTTGTGTAACACAACCCAAATAACACAATTGTACAATTGTAGAAAGTTTCCTTAAATTCCATTTCCTCCAATTATTATTGCATAGTTAATACAATTTCCCGTTTTTTTTGTTTGTTGGTTTTTGTTTTTTGGCTTATAAATATTGGCCATAAAACGCCATTCTCACGCTCCGTCTCTGAATATTCCAAAATGAATTACACAAGCCTCGAAAAAGAAATGAATGCAAAGTTGTTTTTGTTTGTTTGTTTTTACTTGGGAGTTTCGTGTGCTCACATTTTATATTATTTGACTTGTCATGCGAAATGAACTTGTGAAATTTATGGTTTTTGCTGATATTGGCAACATTATATTTGGGACAACACCTAAAAACACCAGCCACAAGTTGATGCTGCTGTTGTGTGAAATGATTAAAAGAAACTAATATTAAGTTTCTCAGATAGATAGATGAAGGGCCCTTAGGCACTTCATTCCCAATCTGTTGTCCCTCTGTTCAAAGTAAATGTGCGAGATCAGACTTGCCAACGGTTTCTCGTCTCAAATTCCATCGCTAAGCTGAACCGAAAATCTCCGTTCGGTTGAAACGGAACATGGAAAACAATATATTATAACATAAAATTCCAGAGACATGACTTTGAACCCTGGTTCGGAACCAATATAATATTCAACTCCACATTATCAAGCTGATGACCAAGTTTAATATGACTTTGAACCACTTTTAAATCGTTTCAGAAGTGGTCTCTAACCAGTAAAATTTGGACAAGTATGCCAAATCAGAATGTGGCTTCAAATCAGTCATATTCGGACTTATCCCAACAAATTCCAACCCCAAATCAATTCTCAATTTTATACAATTCACAAGTAAAATATGGGAATTTATTCGAATTCACTAAACTGAACACCGGAACATACCTAGTCTAGTCTATTCTGCCAACCTGCACACCAAATTTTCTTAATTAACTACTGAGGTTTGACTCTAAACCACTTAATAACCGATTTTAGCCGCTTTCGAACCGTTTCACAAACTTAAATGACTCTTTAGTAGCAAACTAAAAGCAACAAACATATGTCCACATATTCATTTCTAGATATAAATTCGTTGAGAGTTACTTACTTTGTCTACACCCACAAAAAAGGCTTCTTTTTTTTAAGTTCCTCGACTCTAGAGTTATAGATGAGTGCACTCTGTTGGTTCCCCAGCAAATTGACAGAAGCTGTAAGTAAACAGAAAAAAATGGGGAGATGAAATCAAGCTCAAAAAATATTATTTTATGGTACAAGATTCGACATATCTTAGATCAGGTCAATCCTATTTGTACTTGAAATGAGAAAATCCGGAATTGACCAACTTCTGACAACGTTTGGGATTGATTTAGTCCTGGATATCCCAGACATCTAAACATCAACTGAAGGATACTTTTGCGTGAAAACTACCTAACTACTGCCTTTAACTACGACAAATATTAATCTATATTTAAAAAATGGTCCTTATGAATTCTAAAGAACCTTTTATTATGCACTTTAAACAGACTTTTCAAAAAATCAGAACATAAAGTACCCTTTGTGTTCGTTAAGAGGGGAGGGTATCATATATGAAACGATCTTAAGACCTGATATTGTGTATTAACTCTGACAAAAATTGATCTAGGTTATCGAAAACTACAGTTGTGCATCCCTTATAGCTTGAATTATGCTCTTTACACCGACTTTTTCAAAAATTAGGAAATGAGGTTAAATCGACCGAAAAAACCTTCAATAAACTGAATTTTTATAGATTCCTTGGAACCTGTAATTACGCTTAAGCTCATATAAAATAATGATCTTAATTGCCTTATTATTTACATTTTTAGAAAGAAGCGTTTACACAAATTTTTCGATCAGGTCAATCTACCTTCTTATAGCCGAAATTTCCCAAGTATTTATCCAATTTTTCTTCTCTTATATAAGAAAAAATATCCTTAAAAAGTAAGTGAAGTAGTTTTTGCAACGGAACCCTGTTTTCGGGTTCACCGGAGGTCATAATGTTCGCTTCATGGTCCGGATTTTCGGTGCCAAGAAACCGGAAACGCTCAATTGATCCTTGGGACTACCCCTTAATCTATTTACTCTATTCTACCAAGAATTTGCAAACCCCTGGGGGCGCTTACATTCCTAACAAACCCGAGTGTTAAGTCAAATCGGGTGAAAAACAGATACTACCATATAGAATTTTCCGGTAGTTTCCCAGATTTTGTATGTACTAACAAGATATTATGGCATCTCAAATTATTTCGTACATATGCTTGGTAAGCGTTTCGGTTTACCATCAGAATATAGTGGTTCATTGCGGTTTGGTTGATTTCATGCAAAGCTACTTCGAAATCTATAATCACTTACAACTTTTATTAATTTTTGTATATGGTTTTCCAAGTCAATTTTTGTATAATTACAAACCCATTTAATTCACGCTTTATTTTTGTATCTCTTTTTTGTTTTCTTCTTCTGTTTTTTTTTTTTTTTTTTGCATTTCACTTTACATAAGCTTATATTTGTTATTTCTCTCTTTGATTTGCTTTTTTGTGTTGTGGCGGCTTTCAAGTTGAAGTTGGCAAAGTCTTTGGCCGTCTGCGGATTGTGTGAAGTTAGTCGCGCGCCGCATTTTCAAACCGACAGACGTGTGTGTTCGGGCCTTGTTGTTGTTGTTGTTGTTGTTATTGTCGTGGTGTATAACACAATACAGTTTGACAATCATTGGTCAGTGCAGAGCCACTGCGCATGATCTGCTGCTGGTCTTTCCCCCAAAAATGGGCCTCAACGAATTCGTCTCACTTTTCTATGGTTCTTCGCAAAATCTGGATGCCAACAAATCGGCATCCATTTCAACATATTCCTTGCCCAGTGTCGCCGATGTGAAAGAGTTTCGTCAAATGTTAAAAAATCATAAAAATGTTCAAACCAAAAAATATAATTACAAAGATTATCCCAATGAAGTGAAATATGGCAAAAATACGAAAATGATGGGGGGGATGGGTGGTGGTGGAGTAGTGGCAGGAGGAGGAGGCGTTGGAGCTGGTTGTGCTGTCAATAACAACAACAAAAACAACAACAACAAATCGAACAAAGTGATGCCCGCCACCAGAATACCCACAAAAACAGCCGCCACAATATCCAATTCAACTTCTGGTGACTTGGATTTGTATCGCTCGTTTGGCAAAAAGTCCACCTCCTCCACTTCCATGACAACATCGTCCAGTTCGTTTCTTTGGAACTCATTTCGTCTGCCACGAAAACAAAAATCATCTTTGGCTAAGCAAGATGCCGGTGAGTTTGAGACGAAATGTGGAAAATCAATTCAAGTGCAACCAATTGCTAATTGCTATAAAATATATTTTTTTAATATCTTGCGGAGTGACCCATTTGTGGTAGCCAAACAGACACACACACACACACACAGCTCGACTCCAAAGAACAATGGGAAGGGATTGTTTGATTTCAACTGGAAGCCTTGGGTTAATAAGAACAAACCAAAATGCCTCCAGACAAATTCTTATCCAACTGTTTTAGTATTTTTTGTTTCAACTCCAATTAAATTGTTTTTTTTTGCTAAGCGTGGCAAATCCGATTTAGGTGTTTTATTTTTGCCTTTTCATTGCCTCAGCTTAATTATGAAGAGTTTGTTTTATGCTTAAAATAAACATAAGAAAAATATAAACTCATAATTACTAAAAATTTCATACTGTCTTTTGCTATGTCATGCTGATGATTGGATTTGCAGCATAAAAGAAACTTTATATATTGGGGACAATGAAAATATGTTAGGTTCGGTTGAAAATACAACTACAAATAATAAATTCGCCATTTGAAGGAGAAATTCAGGTAATTGCCCTCAACAACTTTCCAAATAGGCTAAACTTTGCTGTACAATTGGTGCTGAAGGCCTCCTCCGTCCTTTGTCTTCAATCTCATTTTACATCTCTTGGGGTCTTCCCATCATTCTCTCATTCTTTCTGATCTTTATGTGCTCACAGTAGGCCAAAGAATATTAGAAAAACGCGTTCTTAATACAAGTACAATATATCATTGGAGGATTGCATTTTCCAACACTTTTATTATCAAGTGACCTAAGTAATACCAACAATATGATAAGAAAGGCTATACAAATGAATGGCAAGGGGAAATTTAATGTGGATCTTCGATTTTACATTAGTCTGTTGTGCATATGTTAATACTGCCGAAGAAACTTTTGCACACCGACAGCACACATATGTGAAATCAAAGGTACACACTTTATTTCTTTCTTTACTGCAAAGATTCCTTCAAATTTCCCTGACATTCATCTTTGGTAATACTGTCTTGGTCTTTGGACTTCGCCAGCTCTCTTTGTCATCCCAATAATGAATTTGGTATCGCTTCGTTTGATGATCTTGATTTTTATACCCTGTTCCCATTGAAAAGAGAGAGACTGTAAGAGATAGATCCACAAATTTGTGCATGAAGGTAGACTTATGCTGTACGCAGATCAAGTTTGTTGCAGATTTGGAAAATTCCGCCCCGTCCCCCTTTTATCCCCAAAAAACCAAGACCTCCTCTAGACATCCCAGACCTAAGAAACCGTCAGATTAATTTCTACAAGTTTTTAAGTTAGAGCCTCGTGGTTTAGTATGCATCAAGCTAGGCCCAATATCTATATATTCTGAAAAGTACAATCAGATCGGACAAAAACACCGGAGTTATAAGCGAAACAGTTGAGCTGATAAGAGCACAACTGCTTTTTGATAGTTGAAGCCCGTAATGATCTTCCACGATCCGTTGTCATGCGTTCAAATGATGAACATTTGGAAGAAGAGAGCGAGCGGAGTCAGCATTAATAAAGTGATAACCCTGTACTAAGCTCTCACTACACAAACCACTTTGGAACAATTATGAAAACTAGATTTGAGTTTAATTTTTCCGATTTTAAGAACATTTTTAAAGAATTTAGAGTTTGGTGCATAAACTCCCATTCTGAAGAATCTCATTTAATCGGATCAGATGACCATATTTATTCACAAGCGCTGAAGATGTCTTGCTGCTACCTTAGAATTGGAGAGACATCTCGCTTCAGCCATGTATTTGACATCCCCAACTACGTCATGACTTTAGCTGATTTCAAGCAGGATTTTCAGCAGTTTCATGGGAAACACAGAGAAGAGTATCCCTAGTGCTCAGGTTTGAATTCAGTACTGATTTTATCAGTAAGAAGTCAACCACTTCAACTGCCTTGACTAATTTTTGAAAGAAATAACCATTTGTGGAATTCTTTGGCACTCAACGATGGTGACGTGTTAGCTCACTGAGCCATTGCACACGTCGCACATCTAAATGCCAACTTGTACTTTTCTGTGCGGAGGTTAAGTTGATTTGAATTGTATTCATTTCCAGAATATGAGAGAACGTCGTATTGAACTTTTTTTGAGTTGAAGGCAACTAATCTTGAGAACAGTTTGTTTCTCTCTGGGTAGAGTCGGCTCAAAGCCGATTCTTATACGTGCTTTGCAAGGCTTAAACTGGGACGTCCACTCTCTTACTCCTTCCCCCCTACAAATAAGGAAAGGTTGCAATATATCAATAAACATCCTATATAGTCACCTGTTCAAATAAATAACCCCTTGGTCATCAGTATACTTCACTTGTCCCAAAACTAGATTGTCAAATAATTTGCTTTTCTTATAACGATAACAAAGAGAATGCTGGTTGGTCCATACAACCCCCCAGGTGCTAGCATCAGTAGACTTCGCTATGGAATTTCAATTTCTTAATATTTCAGGGAACCAAAAAACAAAACTAATGCGTTAAGTGAATTTTTCAAGACATTGTGAAGTGAACAGGCATTCTCTTTAGCCGTCTTGTACAACTGCGCATGTTTTTTCGAAGGATGCAACAAGAATATCATCTCCATAGCCGGGTGGACCAATATTGATTTTGGTGTGCCCCTAAAAAAGTTAACAAAAATATCTCTCCCAACCCCCCCCCCCCCCCCCCCCCCCCCCACCCCTCACTAACTACAAACAATAACAAACATGACGATGACTCATCAGGGTTGGAGCTGGAGCTACCCCAACAACAGTCACAGTCACTTTCTCTCGCTCCCTCACTTGGTGGCTAGCATAAAAATTGCATAATGTACTTTCTGTTTGACACACTGACACTCTTAAAGCACACAGCTAGAGAGAGTCTCTCTCTCTCTCTCACTCTCTGAGAACATGCGCACCGCAACTGTTATACACTGCTTGTTTACAGTGCTGCTCAAACTGTCTCAAAATTTATTTATTGGGTTTTTCCATTTGATTAATTGTCTTAAGGCTGTTTCAAGTGGTTTTGCTTTCATTTCAAAATGCCAAAAAACTATTGACCAATATAAATACAGTTAAAATATGAATTAATAAACTCAAATGCCGAAAACAATTAAAAACCCCCCGAGTTGCGTTAATTAACGGTACACACGGGTGCTGCTGCTGCGTTGGCTTAACAAACTGTGACCACATGTGAGCAGCAGCAGCACCAGCAGATGCCTCCAGCTAATGGAGTCAAGTGCAGACTATGTAGCGGTAATTCAGACCAGAGCAAGACGCAAGTGTGCAACAAAGCGCAACAAATTGTGGCAAGCACAACGGTGGCATGCAGAATTGATTGATAAACGCCTTTCAGTCTCAAGTTGCTGTTTTTTTTTTTTCTTTTATGTTTGGCTGCCAGCCAAGTGTGCCCAATGGTCAACATGGGGCGTATGCGCAATCATTTGCATACTAAAGTTTGAGATAAGCAAATTGTGGATAATGTTGCTTTTGCATTGAACTTGGTTTTGTTTTTGTGTTTTGTTTTGTATTTCGTGGAAATGCCTGTACTACTCAATAGCCTTGGGTGGTAGCCATAATTAAGGTCGTGTGCCTGTTGCGCTTGCCTGCAATAAAAATGTACAAAAAAATATAGCGAGCTAGTTTTAAGCCAATCGATGTAAAAGTATTTGAAGAGAACACCGAGCTACAATGAACAGTTCTTCGTGGCTTAGGAACATTTGCTTGTGGATTACTGAACCAAGAGATCAGAAAATTCATTATTTTCAAATCGTATTAACTCTGTTAGAATCATCAACCCTTGCAAAGGGTGTTATAATTTTGCCCAGAAGTTTTCAACGCATAGAAATATTCATTTCCGACCCCATAAACTATATATATTCTTGATCAGGGTGACGAGCTGAGTCGATTGAGAGTTGTCCGTCCGTCTGTCCGTCTGTTGGTCTGTTTCTACGCGAACTAATCGCTCAGTTTTGAAGCTTTTGAGCTGAAATTTTGCACAGAGTCTTCTTTTTGCTGCACACTACTAATATGTCGGATCGGATGACTATATCTCAAAGCTCCCATACGAATAATTGGTCGAAAAACTAGTTGTAGTGAGAAAAACTTTTTTCTTTTCAATGGAAACGTCTCCAAACTTTGTAATCGTAGGTTTTCAATGTTCTTTTACAATTCTATCAAGTTTTATTAAAATCAGACAACTTTATGGTATAGCTGCCATACAAAAGATAGGTCTGAAAAACAGTCTTAGTTGGAAACACTTTTTGTTTTAAATGGTAGCATTCTGCAATTTTGTATTTGTTTGTTTCACATGCTTTCACATAATTTTACATATTTTTGGCCAAATCGGATGACTATATCATATAGCTCCCATACGAACGATCGGTCGAAAAATTGAATAAAGAGTATTTTTTTGGAAAATATTTAAGCGAGCACTTGCAATGGTATAAAAACATCGGCACAAACGAACTTAGCTTAGCTTTCTCGTTTATTTTGTGGTACATTTTTTGGCGATTTTCTAGATTCATTATTAAACTTGTTTTGCTCGATTTCAATCTATATTTTACCATAATTTCTTTGCCTCGTTGTAAAATATTCAGTCAGCATTTGTTTTTATGCAGTTTAACCAGAGAGAGGTCACTTAATTGCCTTATTAGTTCATCAGAATCGCCACAGTGCAACAAGTAGCGTATGCGTAATTTAAAATTAAGTTCAATAAACACACGGAGAGTGCAGTGTAGAGTGTGGCGTCTAATTAATGAACCACCCTCATATAAATCAAAATTAAATGCCTACCCCAAATCTTAGCAGCTGTCCCATTCAGGGCGTGGGCACAGCAACAACAATTACACATGATCATAATGGCATATGGCATGGCCTACTGAACTTGTCAACAAGTGTTAATTGCCACCGACTAGGAAAGCCGAGAGTGGGACATTGGCATTTTGTTAATAATAATAATAATAATAATAAAAAGTGTATGTGTGCAAGTCCAAGCACGAAGCGACGCGTCGCGCCAAATTGGCAAATGGTCAAAAGTGAGTGACGAATTGGGCAAACAAAAGAAACCAAAAAAAAAACCTAACACGCACAATTTGTTTGTAAAGCCAACAGAGGACGGAAGAGGGAAATTGCGCGAGCGGCAAATCTCATTTGTAATTAACAAGTTTTGCAATGGGGAGAAAGGGAAATTTTAATCAAAATTGTGGTTACAGAAATACGTTAGGGTTCATCTTGAGCCCGGAAGCTAGTAAATTTGATGAGTTTCGAAACAGAATCTCTAGTTGATATTGCCCCCCACCATTCAGCGATTTTAACTCACCACATGGTGAATTCGGCTCCACAATTAGCAAGCGCGCGCGCCTCTCTTTATTTTGAATTAAATTCATTAACAGTTTATGTTTAGAACGTTGAGGGGCGGCGGTTGTGTATATCATCGTTGTGTTGTTCTTGTGTACAACGAATGTTCGATTCTTCCTCTTATTTTGTGTCGTTGTGTAGAGAATTCGATAATCGAAACACTACCCAAAGATGTGAACCCTTTCAGGGATTTGTCTTGGCCACCAAACGTCATTAGAGGCATGTGAATCCCAAGTGTCGGCAATTAAAATCCGTTTGCTATGCGGCTGTTAATTGCATGTTTTGTGCAATATTAAGGCAAATAGAGCGGAAGTGCAGCAGCAAGATGGATATCAACAAAGTGCAAGGGTTTGGAAATGTGATTAACGAATCGTCTAATGATTTGTTGGTGTTCGATGATTATGAGAATGCCGAGGAGGATGAGGGTATTGGGGGTGAGTTAAAACAGATTTTTATTAAATTTTCATTATATCGTTTGCCCAATCGTTTGTCTGAACGTATTCAAAATTGCGTCGTAATTTCCGTTTTGGCGCGTACAGTATGTCAAGAAAGTGTAAAAAAAAACTCACATTTTTAACTTGTTTTGTACAAAAAGGAGCTTTCTCCAAATTATCTAATTGTGTTTTTATTTCATTTCGATTCTTTATGGTTCTTAGAAGAAAAAAGTAGTCAAATCTGCTTTGAGAAATTATATATAGCTGATGAATTAGCTCTAAATTTTAAGTTATAATGTTTAAAATGGCTAATATTACTGCTTTTGGTATCTGCGTATTTCGTAGAAATCTGAATATTTTGAAAATTATTTAGAGAATACAACGAATCATGGAAATTTGTTACATCTAGTCCAAATTTACAGCTTATCCATTATATATATATGTAATTTTTAGAGCCTGATTCGGGTTCAGCGAGAAAAACCTGTTTAAACTCATCAATATTTTATTTATCATTTGAGCTCCTGTGCTGTGAGAGTATATGAGTTTTTACACATTGTAAAACAGGGACAGGCAGATTGCTATCTCGCGTGTATAGGCGAACTCTCAAAAGCAGCGCTGCTGTCACACAGTCAGACACAGACAGGTTCTGTGCTGCTCTCAACTTCAATCATCAGTGAGTGTCAGAGAGAGACAGCCTACAGTTGATGCGCAATAATAGAGATTTTAATTGTTTTATAATTCTTCGATGGATTTGGTTACTTTTTTTTGGCATCTAGTTCTAAAAACCATAAAGAATCGAAATAAAATAGAAACACAATTTAATCATTTAGAGATTGCTTCTTTTTGCGCAAAATAAGTGAATAATGTGAGTTTTTTTTCTTGTGTAAAAACACTTTCTTGACATACTGTATGTACATATTTTGTTTTGTTGTTTTGTTTTATGCACTAACATCAAAATGTTGTGCAAAATATATGAAAAGAAGAAGACCACATATAAAGCATTAACAATTAGTAAATGAAAAACATTTTTGACGACCGACCTAAAGCTTGTTGTTGCCATATGTCAAAACATTAGTTTGGTATTAGATGTTGTACCCTGCATAATTTCAGAGTATTATAAGTTTGTGGAATGTAAAGAACATTCTTCTCCCTAACCAATATTTCGTTTTCTTCCTACCAGGGATTGGAATCGTAGGGCAATTAAGGCGGGATTTTATACTCTGAACCGTAGGTTACTACATAGCGTATTTTAAGTTTGTGCAAAAGTATGTAACAGCCAGTAGGAAACATCTACGACCCTATAAAGTATATATGTATATTCTTGATCAGCATCAACAGCGGAGTCATATCCATCTGTCTGTCCGTATGAAGGCACAGATCTCAGAGATGGTAAGAGATAGAGGTTTGCCATGTATGAGACATATGCTTCTTATGTCTGCAGGCAGATCAAGTTTATTTTCAATTTTGGCCAAGACCCCTCCCGCCCACGCAATTTGGAAAAAATCGTCATATCTTCCACAGCTTCAAAGATAGATGGTACATACCTTCTATACATATTTAGTAAACAGTATAATACGATCAATCCAAGAAGAACGGTTGTCGAGTTATGATCAAAAGACTGTTCGCTGCTGCAGCGCAGTAGCAGCGCTGCTTTTAGCTACTACTGCAGCATCAAAATTTATGCTGAGCGTATAATTTCGTTGATACAGAGTATGTTATAGTCGGGATTGATCGACTTTCTTTCTTGTTATACCCTTGCAAAGGGTATTATCATTTTGCCCAGAAATTAGCAATGCATAGAAATATTCATTTCCGACCCCATAAACTATATATATTCTTGATCAGGGTGACGAGCTGAGTCGATTGAGCTTTGTCCGTCAGTCTGTCTGTTTCTACGCAAACTAGTCTCTCAGTTTTGAAGCTTTCGAGCTGAAATTTTGCACAGAGTCGGAACCGACCGAATCGGATGACTATATCCCATAGCTCCCATAGGAACAATCAGTCGAAAAACTAGTTTTAGTGAGAAAAACTTTTTTCCTTTCCATGGAAACGTCTCCAAACTTTGTAATCGTAGGTTTTCTATGTTTTTTTTATAATTCTACCAAGTTTTATTAAAATCAGACAACTTTATGGTATAGCTGCCATACAAAAGATAGGTCTGAAAAACAGTCTTAGTTGGAAACACTTTTTGTTTTAAATGGTAGCATTCTGCAATTTTGTATTTGTTTGTTTCATGTGCTTTCACATAATTTTACATATTTTTGGCCAAATCGGATGACTATATCATATAGCTCCCATACGAACGATCGGTCGGATAAAGAGTATTTTTTTGCAAGGGTATAAAAACTTCGGGACAGACGAAGTTAGCTAAGCTTTCTCGTTTTTATATATTTCTGTCGGGTTTTGGCGGCTACGTCTCGGTCAGTGGGGCGGTAGGTGGGCTGCTAGTTTGCCTGAGAGAATGTCTTTTACCGATTTAGAATTTACAAACATTTACAATAATTCCAAATTTATTAAGTTACCCAATAATTGCCTCTTGATTTATTCTATGTATATTTTGTATGCTAAATCAACCAAACACAAAAATACTTGCCATACACTTTGTCTACAATTTATCTAAAAATAACCCATTAGAACTTGTGCCAAAAACCAAAATCGTTGGGGAAAAAAAACAAATGAAAATTGCGCCAAGCCTCGACGACCTTGAAATGTGTCTTCTTGCTTTGTCCAGCGACCAATTCGAACAGATGCTTGAATGATGATGCGTCTTGGGGTGCCATAAATCCTTTGATGGATATCTTTCAGCAATACCTCAAGCCCACGTAAAGACGGACCCCTCTGCCTCCTGTTCTTTTGATTGACACACAGCTGAATCGATGAGCTGAAAAGTTCTTCTTCCGTTGGCCTTAATTTTTTGTTGACTTTATTAGTTTGCTTTATGTTTTTTAGTGTATACAACATGAATTGTTTATAAATCGCAACTGCTGCTGGCTGCTGCTGCTGCAAAGTTTACAAAATCTGTCATCTGACGAATTTAACTGACAAACTGCAGATGTGAGCTTAGATTGAATTCTATGTTCGCTCTTCTACCTCGAAATGGATGGTCATTTTGCACATATCTCAAGTAATTAGGTTTGCCACTTGACTTGCGACGCCCACAGAAAGTGCTTGAACCGACCGAACTACTTGCAGTTGAATTGCAATTAAAAACACAAAACAGAGACAGACGGAGCTGGACATTTAGTGTTGTCCAGTGATTCAAGTGAGATATTTGTTTGTCGTTCGCAGCTAATTGAAATGCCAGTTGCTGCCATTTGTTTTTGTGGGTCGCCATGGGTTAAGACAGGTTGGCAGCCAGCGAAAAAAGAGTTTACCAAAAAGCAACAAATCTACTTTTTGCAAACGAGAGACCGAGACCTGCCGCCGCCTAATGCCAAATCCAGATATATTTTGGAATTTCAATTATTTGTTGTGCACCCAAAATGCAATGCTGCCGCCGACAACGGCGACTGCCCAAGTGTTTTACCCTGCCTCGGTTTCTCTCTCACACGGTTGCCCACTGTGCCGTGCCGCATCGCCGTTGACACATGTTGAGTTTTGGCTAAAACCCCGAAACCGTCATTATGACATCGGCTGACCGAGCCGAACATTAAAAATGGTGAATGAAACCGTTAAGAAGGCAAGTTGATGTGGAATGGGAAAATTGAAAGGCTGTTGAGATGATGGGGAGGGGATATCCTAAATCTGAATTTGATGAAATGTCTTAAAATGCTGTGTCCCGGGTGGGTATATGTTTCTGCAGACGATGCAAAGATACATTTTCCTTGTGGTTTTCGCTTTGGTTCAGCAATTCTGCAAGGAAGCCGGTTCGGTTCGGTTCAGAACCGGTTTGCATCCCTGCTATAAACTATCAATCAGCGGTCATTACGAACTGAGGTTTTTGCTTCTGAACCAAGAGTCCATAACTGACTTATCCAGGGGTGCCCGCGCTCTATACGCTTTAGGCGAATGTGTTGCTGTTTCGCGCAATCGCAATTCCCATTCATTACTTTACTTTACTCCGGGGGGAAATCCACATCGACGAATTTGGAAAAACAAAACCACCTCACAAAATGAGTTTTTCCCTAAAATCATAAAAATCCTGCCTAGAACAAAACTAGCAACTACTGAGGTGGTCGGTTTTGCTGGCCATTTAAGGTTCACTTGCTGTGCGCCGCCCATGGTGAGAAGAGAGAGAGAGAGAGAGCCTGTCAGCAGCAGCATCAACTTGTAGCGCTGTGTTTAGTCCGTGAGAATATTTCAGAAATGGATTACTTGGAAAGTCCATGAACATCACACGATGGCCTTGCAATTAAATACTCGTAGCTAATGTCATTTAATTTGCCCAATTGTCATAAGAATTTGTAATGAGTGTGTGCGTCTGGGGTCGTGTGCCAGACACGCTGTGTCTCTAGGCTCTCGGGGCGCGTGGCATTGAGCCTTGTCTCATGGGGTAATGCATTTTGGTTCGAGGAAACATTTTATGAATTCCATTTCAATTTCACATCCACACCCAACTCGGGCAGCCATTTAAACATTGCACAATCGGTTAAAAGCGGTTAAAGCCAAGTCCAGTTTCAGCCGCCTCATTGACTGACAAGCCATTCCAGTAATTGAGTTAATCTATGTTTGATTTTCGGAAAATTTGTTGAAAATTTATGATCAAAGGAGGAGGGGGAGGGGAAGTTTTATGTTTTTGTCGTCGTCGATATGTATGAAAACCAGTTAAGTGTTCCGTTGACAGTTTGGTTTGTAACGTAACCATAGACAACCCCATCATTATGGTCGTGCGTCGCTTGTAAGGAAATTGTGTGTAAAAAATTATGGCTAGACCTGACGCACTGATCGATGGCTGCTGGTTTTTGATCCAAGCGGTTACTGAACTCCTCTCCTCAGGCCTTTGACCTTGGGCGTGGCCAGTTGCTTTCCCCGCTGTCTTCATCTAAGTGATATTTCTTTTTCGTTTTCTCTTGCAGAATCGCTTCGATCTGGCGTGGAGCAAACCGAGTTGCCAGAGATCACTAATAATGGCCAGGTCAAACGGAATACAGCTCCAACCACCCATTCCCGGGATGCAAAGAGTTCTTCCATTAGCAATGAATTGCCTTGCGTTTGCAGTGCGGCGGCGGACATGGATCAGCAGTGTCAGTGCCGCCACAGCCAACAATTGCTCAATAATGATACACAGATTGAAGTGGGGAAAACCATATTTACTAGTACAAATGAGGAGGTAAGAGGGGGGGGGTGTATTAATGTATTAATGTGTATTAATTCATGTAACTCAATTTCAGTCCCCTGTGATCTGTGACTCGACCACCTCGTCAGCGGAAATCGCCGCCCAATATCCCGCCCTTAAGCCGTACATCTCCAACGGTATTGTGGACTTTGCCAACATGGCCATGGTTTTTGAGTCCAACAGATTAGAGCGTCACGAAGAGCAGCGACAAGTAATGGGACTCGCTGTTATGGTGCAGTTTATGAGCGAAGAGGTAAGTAACGAGTGAGAGGATCAATACGCAGGCAGGCGCCAGGACGAACTGTGTGTATTTCCTTTCCCTTCCTTTGTTTGAAATATGTTTCCCTAAGCTGTGCTTAAATTTGAGCTAATTTTGTTTAATTGTAACAGAATTTGCTAAGCCCCTGGATCACTTTTTGTTTGCACTAATTAAAAACTGAAATGGCACACAAAAGTCCAGCAGCAGCTGCTGCTCTCAGATAGATGCATGTAAATCCTTTTAGCAAAACTGCTTTTGTCCAGTCTGTCTCTCTGTGTGTGTGTGTGTGAGTGTGAAAGCCTTTCTTTGACATAAAAGGGTGTGAGACTGTGGCACATTGACGATTTCACATAAATTGTTTCCATTATGAAATATGTAAAGGATAGGAAAGAGGTGAGAGAGACATGACACAGCATCGAACCAAAATGGATGCCACGGGAGCGACAGAGCGGTTCTTTGTTTCGAGAATTAAAATAGATCCAAGGCTTAAGGCAAACACCAATATGTTTACCATTCCCCTAGGTCCTTACTCCATTAACATATTATATCAAGTTAAGGTTTTTTTTTTTTTGTTAATAAGAACGTTTTCTTCTCCTGTAATTCCCATTTTACGATGAAAAGCCAAAGCAGCCACTTAAATAAGAACCAACACAAGAAAGAAAGTCGGTCAAGCCCGACTATAACTTAATCTATACCAAACGAAATTATACGCTCAGCATTAATTTTGATGCTGAAACTACACAGAAAAAAAAAAACATCCAAAAAAGTATTCATTTGGGAGGGATATGTCTTAAATATCCTTTTAATCATCCAACGGAGCTGAAAAATCATCCCAATGATCATCATTTTTCATATCCTTTGGATGATTTTTAGCTACGTTAGATGATTAAAAGCATATTTCAGACATATCCTTCCCATATATATAACCGGAAATCATCCTTTTTTTTTCTCTGTGTAGGAGCTGAAAGCAGCAATACCCGTTCGTAGGATATACAAATGGCTATACTTAAGGTTATATACTATATTCTCTTAATCAGCATCAACATTAGAGTCGATAAAACCATATCCGTTCGTCTGACATCGGTCTGTACCAGAGAAAAAAAAAATCCAATCACAATAAATCAATCAATAAATCATCCCATCGTTGTCATACCTGAGAACGCTTCAATCGGTTGATTTATTCATTTATTCACTCTATGAAACTCAGCCTTGAGCAAACATACACATCATTTCGGCAATAGCTTCGTGCGGTTGAGTGAATTTCAGCTGATTGAATATGTTAGCACGTAAATCGTCTCTCGTGTTCTCTTCATTTGGGATTCCCAGCTAAAAATGACAAAGCAAACTCGCTCTCTCTTTATCTTTTTTTCTCTCTCTCTCTCTCTCTCTCATTCATCTCAGTGTCAGCAGCACACTGAGCAGCACTGTATTAGCGTATGTTAAAACTCATACGAGGTAATGAACGCACATTTGAACAAACACCCGAATCGAGCAGATTGAAGATGAGCATGATTGTAATCAGAGCGCCAACTCGGGTTGATGTTTTTGAATGAACAAAGCTGAATAGAGAATGTGAGTGAGTGAGCAAGATGAACGATTGAGCGCAAAGACATGTGGATTCGGGTGTTGATTATTTATGATCGTTTTGCAATCACCCGAAGCCGTTCTCTGTACATCTATTTGAATACCTAGATCTTAGAGAAACACTCATATTGTCTGCAAGTATATTTCGATAGAATACAAATTGTTAAGAAACTCCAACAATCTGAGTAGAATTTAAATGGTTTTTAAGTCGAATTATTGATGTGTGGATATTACATAGATGATGGCTTGTTCCTGTTCCTTATTCTACTTCATTTATGGATAAGTTGTGTGCTACATTGATGGTCGATAAAGTACGGGTATTATAATTTTGCCCAGAAGTTTGCAACGCATATAAAAATATTCATTTCCGTCCCAATAAACTATATATAATATAAGGTTGTCAAAAAAAGTCTTGCGAAATTTCCGCAAGCTTTGTCTTTGCAAGCGCGTAGTTCTAGTTGTATTCGTCGCATCGGTTCACGCTAGAACTTTTTGGAAAGCTCTTTTCACGCGCTAACACGTGTTTGATTTATTGTTGTTTGTTTTTAGTCCTTCGTGAGTTATAGCGTCGCAAACATGGAGCAAAATAAAGAGAAAATACGGCATATTTTACAGTACTACTACGATAAAGGCAAAAATGCATCTCATGCTGCCAATAAAATTTGTGCAGTTTATGGACCCGATACAGTTTCCATTTCCACCGCACAACGATGGTTTCAACGTTTTCGTTCTGGTGCAGAGGTGATCGAAGATGCGCCACGGTCCGGAAAGCCTGTCGTCGAAAATTGCGATCAAATCGCTGAATTGATCGAAAGAGACCGGCATAGTAGCAGCCGTAGCATCGGCCAAGAGCTGGGCATGAGTCATCAAACCGTTATAAACCATTTGAAGAAGCTTGGATTCAAAAAGAAGCTCGATGTATGGGTGCCACACGACTTGACGCAAAAAAACATTTTGGCCCGTATGGATGCATGCGAATCTCTTCTGAATCGCAACAAAATCGACCCGTTTTTGAAGCGGATGGTGACTGGCGATGAAAAGTGGGTCACTTACGACATCGTGAAGCCCAAACGGTCGTGCTCGAAAAGCGGTGAAGCTGCCCAGACGGTGGCCAAACCTGGATTGACGGCCAGGAAGGTTCTTCTGTGTGTTTGGTGGGATTGGCAGGGAATCATCCACTATGAGCTGCTCCCCTATGGCCAAACGCTCAATTCGGACCTGTACTGCCAACAACTGGACCGCTTGAATGCAGCACTCATGCAGAAGAGGCCACCTTTGATCAACAGAGGCCGAATTGTCTTCCATCAGGACAACGCCAGGCCACACACATCTTTGGTGACGCGCCAGAAGCTCGGGGAGCTCGGATGGGAGGTTCTTTTTCATCCACCGTCTAGTCCGGATCTCGCACCAAGTGATTACCACCTATTTCTGTCCATGGCGAACGAGCTTGGTAGTCGGAAGTTGGCCACAAGAGAGTCCTGTGAAAATTGGCTCTCCGAGTTTTTTGACAATAGGGAAGCGAGCTTCTATAAGAGGGGCATTATGAAGTTGGCATCTCGTTGGCAACTCGTCATCGAACAAAACGGCGCATATTTGACTTAAATCGCATTATTATAACCAATTTTATGAACAATTGAAAATTCAATAAAAATACCGCAAGACTTTTTTGCCAACCTTATATATTCCGGATCAGGGTGACGGGCTGAGTCGATTGAGCCTTGTCCGTCCGTCTGTCCGTCTGTCTATTTCTACACGAACATGTCTCTCAGTTTCTTTATTTTTCTTTATTACAAATGCAACAGATGAAACATTCGAGGACTTACTTATTTCACATAAATCCATACACATATGGCACATTCCACATCATGTTCATCCAGATGCATTACGTAAGGATGCAAGACAATTGCTGTTATGGGTCTTAGCCTGGGTAACAAGTAACAAAACTCGCAAGGATTCCATATCAGCAGTCGTCACAATACAATTATCAGTCGATTTATGACCTTTTTTATTTTTATGACCAGGTTATGTGATTAAATAACCATTTATTGGCAAGTTTGGTTCCCAGGAGGAAGTAGCGCAGGTAGCAAAGGGATCGTAATTATGAGAGATCAGGTAAAATAGTTGATGAATAATTGACCATCAATGCCATCTAAGGCAATGCAAGTGCAGTTTGTCATAGAGCCGGGATACTGAATCCTGAATATTAGCAGAAAACTGTGAAAAATATAAGCAACTCGGTTCGATATGGAATACTTTTGATTACATTCGACTTTCTAGACCCCCCAACTGTGGTGGAAAGCGTGGAACAGTTACATTTGACTTAAGCTGTTGGAATGAACTTGCCCCACACTTGTCTAGGGTTATTTTAGATTAGAGATTAGTCGAGTAGAGAAGAATATTGGGAACACTTGTTCTCTCATTTTCTAAACACGACTTTTACCTGTGTGTAGTAACTCTTCTGCTGACTTCCAAACCGATGTTGCTGGTTATCATGGTTCCAAGTTCCAAGACATTATTCTTAACTTTCCTTAATTTGTAGTCTCCTATGTGCAATAGATTGTCCCAGACGACTCCA
Source organism: Lordiphosa andalusiaca (assembly GCA_035044965.1). Lineage (NCBI taxonomy): Eukaryota > Metazoa > Arthropoda > Insecta > Diptera > Drosophilidae > Lordiphosa > Lordiphosa andalusiaca. The sequence goes on from JAWNNM010000660.1 coordinate 2,362,876, forward strand.
CTGCGTTTTGATAACATGTACTTTAATCTTTCTCTCATTAAGTCTTGACTTTATATCAATAAAGGGTGATTTTTTAGCTATTAACATTTTTTTTCGCATTTTTTTAAATGAAATGTTAAGAATATTGTGTCAAAATTTCAAGTCGATTGGAGCAAAATTGACGAAGTTTCGAGTATTTTTATACCTGTCGTATAAACGTTTTATACCAAATTTTTAAGTGTTCAAAACTTTAAAGCGATTTTTTCAAAGTCGGTAACATAAAATCTACAGAACCGATCATTTTGAAATTTTGTACACTATTTCTGAACATAATTTACGAGGTAACGCTGTTGATTTTTTTTCAAATTTAATAATTTTTTTACCACAAAAAAAAAAATTTGCTGAATTTTTCCAAAAAAAATCGATTTTTTCACTTCAAAATTTTCCAAAAAAGTGAAAAATTTAAATTTCCAAAAAAAAACTCGACAGCGTTACCACGAATAAGTTTTGGTTTTTATACTCTGTACCGTAGGTACATAGAGTATTATAAGTTTGTGCAAAAGTATGTAACATCCAGAAGGAAGCATCTCCGACCCCATAAAGTATATATATTCTTGATCAGCATCAACAGCCGAGTCGATATAGCCATGTCCGTCTGTCCGTCTGTCTGTCCGTATGAACGCACAGATCTCAGAGATGGTAAGAGATAGAGGTTTGACATGTATGGGACATATGCTTCTAATGTCTGCAGGCAGATCAAGTTTATTTTCAATTTTGGCCACGCCCCCTCCCGCCCCCGCAATTTAGAAAAAACGTCATATCTCCCACAGTTTTGAAGATAGATGGCTTGTTCCTTCTGGACATATTTAGTTATTAGGATAACTTATCGATCCGCCAAAGGAATGAAGAAGATCGGATGAACGGTTTTCGAGTTATGATCAAAAGAAATTTTCTTGGTACAGAGTATGTTATAGTCGGGCTTGACCGACTTTCTTTCTTGTTTTATTTCGGATGATCCAGCACCGAAATTCACCTTTTTTCTGAGAGACTTCCGAGTATTTGCTGCCATTGCCGTGTTTTTTTTAGTATTTATACGTGAAAATTTTATACAACATTCTTTAAATGTCATACTTGAATGTGCTTTTAGTTTTAATAAATTCACAAAAAAGTGCATTTTTTCTTCAAAAACGATGCGAATCGTAACGCAACTGTGAATGGTGAACGCTACCGTGAGATATCTAACTTTTTTTTTTTTGCGGTTTCAACAAGACAATGCCACATGCCACACATATTGAGAGGCGAGTTCGGTGAACATTTTATTTCACGTTCGGGACCGGTCAATTGGCCGCCTAGATCGTGCGATTTAACGCCTTTAGACAATTTTTTGTGGGGCTATGTTAAAGCTCATGTCCATACAGACAAGCCCGCTTCAATTGACGCATTGGAAGGCAACATTGAAGCATTTATTCGTGAGATACCGGCCGAAATGTTGAAAAGAGTATGCCAAAATTGGACTAAGCGGATGGACCATTTGAGGCGCCTCAGTCACGGTCAACATTTGCATGAATCTCGATCTTTAAACATTAAATTATAGGGACCGTACTATCGATTCAAATAAAGATTTCATGCATTTGTCTGAATTTTATGCAGGGCTGCAAACCGGTTTTGAGCCGAACCGGTTCGAACCCGGAATTCCGACCTTGAAGCGAACCTATTTAGAATTTAAGGCCGAAACCAAAAATTTCGGTTCGGTTCAACAAAACTGACACAAAAATTTGACCTTCTGTCTACTTCTACTTCTTCTGACTTCATCTGTTATTTGCTGCGACTGACTCCTAAAATGGGCAGGAGAGTGGAAAAAAAAACTTCCCAACCCATAAGTCTCTATTTTTAAAGCTCCTCGACTCTAAACATCGAATCTAACATTATTTTGGTAATATTTTTCTATGTAAAACACGAAATGAAATTATATATTGAATATTTCAATGTTTTCTACTGACCAATACCACTCGGTTCCAATACAATTTGGGAAGTTTTTAGGTGCTGGAATGCTGTTTTTGAAACACACATAGAAGACAAAAATTAGTAATGTTGTATAAAGCATGGACTGAACCAAGGTTCGAACCAAAACCTTCTCCCAAAAACCTCGAACCTTAACGATTTGTTAATTTGGGTTCTAAGCAGTGTACCGGTGATCCGAATATATTTTGTGTTTTCTTTTTTTTAAAAACTTTGCTATAGCTCTTAAAAAATCACCCTCTATAGATATCTGTTCCGTTCGTTTGAGAGATACAAAGTATGTTTTGTATTCGGGCTGGTCCAACTTGTGTTTTCACACTAATCTCAGTTTGCACATATAACTATTTTATATGAAAACAGCAAAATTTCATACGAAGTTAGGCAAAAATTGTGCAATTTTAAATAAATTTTACAAATATTTGGTTAACTTGTTGCAAACAACAGCCAACGCTGTAAGCTGTCACAAATTGAGGGATTTTTCGATGGAATTTCAAATCGCGCAACACACAAAACATATTTTTAGTATTTTTCCCACTAAAAGCCTAAACTGCTGCTGCTGCTGCTGCTGGTGTAGGAACATAAATATTTATTTAAATATGATCCAGTCAGATTTTACAATTTGGTGTGAAAACCAGGGTAAAATAAACAGCAAGGACAAACAGCAAGGACAACATGCTGCTGCAGGGAAGAGACAGACGCGTGTGCGCATTTTAATGAGTTGATGACTTGCGTTTAATGTGAAGGACATTAAACATTGTCGACTCTGTCGAATGTAGTTAAAGGATTATAAATGTCGTGCAGACACTTAACAGGTAGTCATTTTTGGCTACAAATTGACGAGAACGGCGGGTCAGTTGATTGGGCGACTGTCTGTCATCTGGGTTGATCTTCGCCTGGCGCTCCTCTCGTCACACCCAAACTGTCACAGAAATGAAATTGCCAGATATCTGTTGGTGGTGTATCCAGCGTGTGACCAAATTGTTCTATCCGAAACCGCATAAAGTTGGCCAGAATTGGTTACTAAGCCTACTGCTAGGCGTAGCCTAGCAGTCTACACCCATTTTGCTTTCATCTGGGGCAACTGAAACGACCGGGAGTCCCTTTAAAATCGCTCACTGCATGTGTCCTAAATCCCTTGTCCATCTACCTGGGAGGACACCTACCTGTTGCCTATAAAAGCCAGTGTTTGTTGCTAGCCAGCCATCAGTCTAGTTCAAGTATTCGTGTTCAACACAACCAACCAACCATTAACCATTAACCAACCATGTTTGACAACTTTGTGTTCACCAATGAAACCTTATCGGATCAGACTATGGATTTGGATATGGATTTAATAAACTGGACATTGCCGGATAGTAGTAGGAGTAGAGACAGTTTTCTAGCGACTCTTATGATGTGCCAAGAAGAGCAAAAGGTAGGAAGAATACCAAAAAATATCTATCCATTTCGGCATTTCGAACAAAAAATACATAAAATTCTTGAATCAAGAACATAAACAATTATTACATTTACTGATTCAAGTACAATTCGGAATAGATTCGAGTTCACAAGTTCACAAAATGGAAAAGAAAGAAAGTTTAGAACTTGTAAAGGCTTAAATTAAGTAATTTGGTTTCTTATTTAGTTCTTTCACTAAGCTTTAATCGTTCCTAAACAGTTCCTTAAAACTTTATGGACTTTATTAAGGATGAAATTCATCTCTTAAGTTAAGTTAAAGTTTCAAATTCCTATTTACGTACAAACCGTAGGTACACAGAGTGTATAAAAGTATGTAACATATATATTATATATATTCTTGATCAGCATCAACGTCTCTCTGTCCGTATGAACGCACAGATCTCAGATATGGTAAGACATAGAGGATTGACATGTATGGGACATATGCTTCTTATGTCTGCAGGCAGATAAAGTTTATTTTCAATTTAGGCCACGCCCCCTGCCGCCCCCGCAATTTAAAAAAAAAAACGTCATATCTCCCACAGTTTTTAAGATAGATGGGTTGTTCCTTCTGGACATATATTTAGTAATATAGATAACTTATCGATCAGCCAACAGAATGGTGAAGATTGGATGAACAGTTTTCGAGATATGATCAAAAGACTGTTCGCTGCTGCAGCGCAGTAGCAGCGCTGCTTTCAGATGCTACTGCAGCATCAAAATGTATGCTGAGCGTATAATTTCGTTGGTACAGAGTATGTTATAGTCGGGCTTGACCGACTTTCTTTCTTGTTTAACTTATTTGAAGGACATATCCACTGATATGATGTAAGACTACTTTTCAGACTCTACTTTTCTATGACAGCTATACTATATAGATGTCCGATTTCGACCAAACTTAGTGGAATCATGGGAAATACAAAATTTGGAGGCCTTTTCTTTGAAATCAAAAAGTTTTTCTTACTCAAAAGTAGTTGCTCAACCGATCCTTCAATTTCGTTTGGCTTGCGTTACAAATTGAGATCGAATAGTTCTTAAACCAGTGCCCAATCGTGCTTGGTATCAAGAATTTAGGGACTTAACAGAAAAACTATCTATAAAATAGAAATATGTATACATTTTCAATCTTATCAAACTTTTGTAACTAAAAATCTTTGATTCAGGTACGAAATTTGTTATTTAAAAGTTAGTATTTTGGTTTTTAAAACTCTGATCAGTCAGTTAGGTAGGTTCAACCATAACACAAAGATAAACAAAAACTGGCCTTAATAGTTGGCTTGCCAAATGGGATTTGTGACTGTTTGTGCACCAAATATTGGCCGCATTGGGACCAAGTGTGGGAAACTTTATACCCTGGTGTGAGCTAACACAAGGCATTTTGTTTATTTGTGCTTAAGCTGAGGTCCCTCAGGCAAATAATTTGCACTAATTATTTGTACCAAATATTTGCCCAGTTTGCACTTGCAGAACCAGGTATTTTGTTTGTCCCTTAAGAAAATGATTTGCTCAAATATTTCTAAGAATTTACACATTTTGTAGACCAAGTAGTTTGCGTGCAAATATTAGCCTATGTCTCTCGTTTGTGCGCTAATTTTGTGTACCAAATGTTTGCAAGCAACTCATTTGCACAAATACTAGCCAAAAGGTTGTTTCCTGTTAAGGCAAATGTTTGTTTTGCTAAATTTGTACAAATTATTTAATAATTTGCGCAAACTTTTTGGTAGCAAATAAGTTTGCTCTTATGGTGATTTAGGCTTGTTTTTGTTGTTGTACACAAAACACACAAATGTTGAGACAACAAACTCAAATGTTGTATTGGAAATTCCACATCTTGTCACATGGTGGAGCAAACAAATTTTAACCTCAACATTTCCATCATGGATTCCAGCTGGATGCCTTTGCCTGCAAAGAGACCAAAGAGCAGTGCGCCCGAGCCAAGAGCACGCTGGATGAGACCATTAATCGGTTACATCAAACCGAAGAATGCTGCAAGGAATTGCGTGAAGAGCTGCACCACAAGGAGGTGGAATGGGCCCAAAGAGAGCGGGAGCGTGAGCACTTGCAGCGCACAGAGCTAAAGCAAGGTGAGTACCACCAACACCATTTGAAACCTTCATCATCTGACGCCCCTTCTCCTCTCTCTCTCTCTCTCTCTCTCTGCCAGCCCAAGACAAAGTCTTGGAAGTGCAAATGTTGGCCAATGAACGCTATCTTGAATTCGAGTCCCAGTTGCTGGCCAAAGAGGAGGATTGCAAGCGGACGCAACAGGCCTATCATCTGGAGGTCAATCACAAACTTACCCTCAAGCAGGATCAGCTGATGGCGGCGGAACAAACCGTACTGGAGCTAAAGTCGCGCATCCATAAGCTCGAGTCACAGGATCAGGAGCAGCGCGAAAAACTCATACGCAAGGAGAATATACATGCCACACGTTTGGCCGCTGCCAACCAGCATGAACAGGAGCTGTCCGAGCAGGTCAAATCGCTGACGAATCAGTTGATGTCGCTGCGCGCCAGTAAGGAGCACAACGAGCGCGATCTGCGTGATCGTTTGGCCCTGTCACAGGATGAGATTTCAGTGCTACGATCCAGCTCACAGAGACGTAGTCTTAGCACCAGTTTACCCAGCGACACGAGCGCTGAGCTGTGTCGCCTCACCAGCGAGGCGGACAGCCTGCGGAGTGTGCTCGAACTGAAGCAGGCCGAGATTTCGGCGTTGAGCAAAACCAATGCGGATTTGAGGCGGGAGAACGATGATCGTTTGAAGTTGAGCAATCGGGTGGCTTTGCTGGAGTCGCAGAGCGAGATGCTGCGCACGGAACTGGACATCAAGACGGAGCGGGAAAAGTGAGTAGAGTGGCATGGTTCCTGGCGCAAGCGTCAACTAATCCACATTTTACCCTTAGATCCATGCAACTGGAAATCGAGGAGCTGAAAAAGGACCGCGATCATGTGAGCAAGAAGTGCACCCGGCTCTCGTGTGATCAGGAAATGCTGCAATACCGTCTGATGCAGTGCTCCCAGGAACTCCAGAAGCAGAAAGATTACTCCAATGGCTCCCATGACATTTCGCTCAACAGCTCCACGCAGAGTCGCCGCAGTACTCGGTCGCCACCAACCTCACCCGTGATCAAGGGCGTCATCAAACGCGCCGAATCGGTCAGCTGGACGGTGCTGGATGAGGACTCCCCGCTGCCCAAGGTGTCCGCGTCGAAAATGGTGCGTCGGGCTGGTTCACTGCGCAGCAGCAACGAACGTCGCCAGTTGTCGGTCAGTTGCAGCAGCCCCAATCCCACAAATGGACACTCCGGTACCAACGGCGGACCCAATCCTCTGTCGCAGAGCTTGTCGGCGACGATGGTGCATCCACATTCCACAGCAGGCGGAGATGTAGTACGCGCATGCCCCCTGTCACGTGCCCGCTCGCACTCCGTCTGTACTAAGGACCACTCAAAGGAGTCGGCCAATGGAGAAAGGCATGCGCCACCCCTACCACTGCCCGAGTGGCATGACGAGAGTTTGCTGTCCAGCTCTCCACAGCCAGAGTTGATGCGACCACGTTGCTCGACCATGAAACTCATCTCATGTGATGCCAAGGCGCTGAAGAAGTTCCAGGAAATACAGGAGTCGGCCGGCGAGGCCATGGTCTCGGGAGCCAACTCAGAAGATGAAAGCTGTTCGGCTTCGTCCGAAGAAATGATGCGTAGCTCGTCAGCGTCGAGCACCAACTCGAATGGTGGTGCCAAACAACCACCGTCTCGCATGTCCATAGAAGAGGCTCTGCCCTGTACACCCATGGAGGTGAGCTGGTCCGAGGATGCAGCCGATGCCACCGAGGGTGGAGCTGTGCAGGCATGACAGGCCCCGCTGGATGTGGGCTATGAGGAGCAGGCGGTTATTATAGCTGAGGCAGCCGAAGAGGCCTATGATGAGCAGGATTTGATAGTAGGCGAGGATGATGAGGAGGAGGAGGAGGAGGAGGAGGAGGACGACGACGACGATGATAGCTTTTAAAGCTTAGGCTAGAAAGCATAGCTTGGCGGTTAATTAAGGATTGTTACATCAGCTAAACTAGATAATAAAAACTCAACAACCAGAGAAATGTTTGTGTAAATAATTTGGAACACAGCAAGCGGCGCCGTGTTGGCATTTAGCTGCAGTAAACAGTATGATTAAAGTATGATAAAACCCCCCTCCCCCTGCCCCTGCTAAACAACCACTAAACATGTACCAACTAGAATGTCAGATAACATAAGCTTTAATTTGGTCTACTAGTATTTATTATTATTATTTTGTTTTTTATATACATAAAAGAAAGTGTCAATACACAAAAATGCTTCAATATTATTTAATATTGTATTGTAGTATGTGAATGTGTGTTCTTAGAAATATGCTGATTGTGGTGTGAACTTATAAATATAAAACTTGCATGTTTTTAAATACAATCCAATATACATATATATATATATATACACATTAAACTAGCAATTGTTTCAACAACTACACGAAACAGGAGTGAGTTTTAATGGATCGAACGGGGGAACAAAAGATGTGAGAAATGTGACAAGCTATTGGAACGAAATGTGTGTGTGTGTGTGTGTGTGTTTGGTTAGAAATCAACGCCACTGAAAGCAATACCTTGAAATTCCCAAACGGTCTTAGCAATGTGCCAGGCACAAGGAGGAAACTAAAGTCTATTAGTTAGATAGAAACATCAACTTATGACCTAGAGCCGCCGTTGCAGCAGCAACTTGCTGGCATGAAAATCAAAAACGGGTCTGTTGTGGAAAACTTTTTGTTGGACTCATTTGAATGTTGAGCCGAAGTTCCTTTGGAAGCAATCCTTTTCGGATTGAGTGCAGCTCGAATATATATTTATATATTTTGTATATAACACAGTTCGACAAAATTAAACCCGGAATTGAGACCCTTCAATTCTGATAGCATGCATCGCCTCAAACCCAGTTTTTCAACTGTACCCTAGGTTCGCGTTTGATGGGTACTTTTGTGGTAGCAACACAAACCATAGTTTTGTTAATGGTTCAATATAAAAATTTACAAAATTCAATACAGACAGGGTCATTGGGTCATAATCATACACTGAGTTTTTGTGACCAAATTCAGGCAGAAGAAGCAAGTCTCAAGAGAGTGGCTACTTTTAAAGTGCCAAATGGTGGGCTTATTGAATTTGATTTTTCGCTGATTCCGGTCATTAGTCCATGCTATCAATCCGCATACTTTTTTAGGTGCATATCAAACGTTTTCCCAGTATGGCGTCAAACGCATTCGCAATTGAAATTTGAAATGATGCTGGCCATCTTCGCAGGTGTGAATAGAATAGCATAGTGCTTGAGCTGTCAAAAACTCTAAATGGTCAATGTCAATGTTCTAAGCCAGTTGCTTGTACAAAAAGGAGAGAAACCGAAAATGCAGTTTGGTCTATTTCTGCATCTACTTTATGAATACATGGAGATGTTCGTGGGTGAATCTTAAAATGGTATTCCATCTGACGGTCTTTTGGCTGAAGAGTACCATCTTTGAGGGAAGTGCAATAGCCCAATTGTGCCAACATAAAATTTTGTTTTTAATAAAAATCTATCGTGCGGTTTAAAGATATTTAAAGAGATTAGGTTTGACCTCTTCTGAAGGTATCTTAACCTCAACTGTATGATTATCGCGATTTTTTTGTCTCTGTCTCTGTGTTTGCTGAATTTTGTAGATTTTTATATTGAAATCAGAATTGAAGGGTCACATTCCGGTTTTTATACCCATGCAAAGGGTATTATAATTTTGCCCAGAAGTTTGCAACGCATAGAAATATTCATTTACGACCCCATAAACTATATATATATATTCTTGATCAGGGTGACGAGCTGAGTCGATTGTCCGTCCGTCCGTCTGTCTGTTTCTACGCAAAGTAGTCTCTCAGTTTTGAAGCTTTCGAGTTGAAATTTTGCACACTACTAATATGTCGTAGCCGAACGGATCGGATGACTATATCCCATAGCTCCCATAGGAATAATCGGTCGGAAAACTAGTTTTAGTGAGAAAAACTTTTTTCTTTTCAACGGAAACGTTTCCAAACTTTGTAATCGTAGGTTAACTATGTACTTTTATAATTCTACCAAGTTTTATTAAAATCGGACAACTATGTATATATGGTATAGCTGCTGCCATACAAAAGATAGGTCTGAAAACCAGTCTTAGTTGGAAAAACTTTTTGTTTTAAATGGTAGCATTCTGCAATTGAATGAATTTGTTTGTTTCACATGCTTTTACATAATTTTACAAATTTTTGTCCAAATCGGATGACTATATCTAAAAGCTCCCATACGAACGATCGGTCGAAAAATGGGAAAAATAGTATTTTTTTTGGAAAGTATTTAAAGCAAGGGTATAAAAACTTCGGCACAGACGAAGTTAGCGTAGCTTTCACGTTGTTGTTTTTTTCTAACGTCGTACTGTGTAATATGTAATAGGCTCTTACTATACCAATATCCCATTTCTTAGTTCTACCCTGTTTATTCTAAATAAGGCATAAGGCTTCTCATTCCAAAGAATTTCTTCGTGTGGTGCTTTTCATTGCCGCAAATGGTTGTTCCCAATCAAAGTTCCTTACATATTCCCTGGCATTGTCTATGGACTGTAATACACTCGGATTATTCTTATACCTTTCTAATGGTTGGGCAAGTACTGACTCATATTTTAAATTCCATGCATCGAATATGTGTTTGTTATGCGAATAATCTTTATCAAAGTCTAATTGACACATAAACTGATGCATCTGCTTCTGTGCAGTGTCGATTTTTCGACCAACACCCAAATTGACCTCCCTATTCACCGCTTGGGTATGCCCCAAAAGTTCCGCCAGTTTAGTTTTCAATGCGGGGAACTTATCAAGTTTTGCATTAATTTTACCCATTTGGATTAGATGACTTTTGTGATATTTTGGATTCTGGCTGTGTCCATCCTGGTACTGACTGGCACCCGCAGCTACCAATTGTGCCATGGGTATGCCCGTCTGCTTTGAAATTTCGTGGAGCTGTTTGTAAAGCGAGGGAAACCGCCGGAATCGATCCGCTAGATGAGTTTCATCTCGCGTAACTCTTTCTAGTACCATCTGTCCGTTTTTGCGACGCACTAAAACCGTCTCATTGCTCTCGTACCTGGACTGACCGATTTCATCGAGTTCGGTTGAATCTAAGTCGGGTTGGGATCGCAAAAGTTGCCTGCCACCCCGCAAGCCCAAATCATGGGGTAGCCTATGATACCCCAGCCGTATGTAGTCTCCCAAAATTGGACTATTCTGTATTGTGTTGGCAACTCGATGGCGAAACTCTTGTGGTGTGATTTTCTGCTTCACATCCTCCGGCAGGCTGTGGTAGAGGCAATCATTGAGCTGACTGGGAGTACTGGTACCGGTACCAGCTGGCTCAAAGTGATTGGCATTCAAGCTAATCTGAATCTGCCTGGGTGGTCCCTCGCCATCTGAATCAGCTACCTGACTGAGATCATTGTGGGCACCTACCACCAGTTGGGTGCGCTGGCCCATTAGTTCGGCTATCACACAGGCAGCCGCCCTCACACAGGTCATATCCATGGGGATGTCTTCACGGACAATGGCGGCCACCAGGGCCGGATCGCGAGTCTTGTACATCAGTTTCGCGAGATTCTTCTCATAGGTCTCCTGCAGCTGAGCCCTTTCGGTGGGCGGGAGTGCATGATATTTTCGCTTCTCCCGCTGGAACTCGCGCCTAAACTGATCTTCCTTGAGTGTGCGATGGAAATTCTTGGCTTGATTCACCATAAATTTTGTGAAAGCATTCGCTCCGTACTGGATCAAAGGTTTGGCAATTTGTTCAAAGCACATGGCCTGCATTTCCTTCTTCAGCATTTCCTGGGCCCGCGTCCGAGCTTTATGTGTGAATTTGTCCCGCTGTGTGCCGTGGTTCCGGTTCTGGTTCTGGTCCTTTTCCTTTTTGTTTTCGTTCAGTCTTGCCCTTAAGTGGCTGATGTAGTCCTTGGCTAGTTGCACCATTATACATATAACAGCGCCATATTGCAGACCATGGAAAAAGAGGGTTAAGGTCTTCACCACCGCCAAGGAGGTGCCGGATGCTTTGATTTTGCTTATGTGCTGCAATTGCTGCATCAGCGTTTGACCCGCCTGCACCATTTTCAGCATGGACTCTCTGTTGGTGCGCTGGATTTTCAGAAAAGCTTCCGTGCTGCTAGCCACAAATTTATGCCCCTTTCCATCACCCATACAGTTGAAGATTTGACCAAATGTGCACGTGGCGCTGTCCTGATTCAGTTCCGAGCACATGGCAGAGCAGGCCTGTTCACTCAGTTGATGACAGAAATCCCTCAGGCACGTCTCAATGGCCAGGCTAACAGCATAGTTCCAGGCTCCATTGCCCAAGGCCTTGCCGGCTGATGTAACAATATTATTGACCACGGCCCGGGCGACCGCCTGCTTGGATACCGCCTCCCACAGTTTCGTGCCCGCCAATTTGGAGATATCTGTGCCGCCCTTTCGCAGACCCGGGCCAGCTAGTTGTTGACCAAGGACCGAACCCGTTGGCAGCGACTTAAAGCCAAATTGCACGCCAAGGAATAAGCCACTCAGCACCATGCTCCACATCTTGTGCTGTCTGTAATCACCCCAGGTTAGATGGCCGCCCAGAATGGAAGTGGCGTAGAACATCAAATCACCGATTCCCTGCTCCAATAACAAGCCACCAGCCACATTCCCCACCACCGGTGCCAGCTGCAGCAATGCACCCAATGCCGTTTGCGCCAGTCCAATGGATATTACCAGTGCAGTACGGTTAAGCATTGCCCTGGACCACTTCTGCTCGGCCAGTTCCATTAGCTGTTCGAAGCCATTGAGCGAAAATAGGTAGAACTCTTCGGCCAGGCCCAGTTTCTCCGGGGAGCTGGAGGCAGTCAGTGGCTTTAGATGGCCATCTGGTGTTTCCAGGCTCTCCAGTGTAGACTTGGCACTGCCCAACAGGCAGTGGATCGTTTGGTTTCTTTTCTCGAAATCTGTTTGCTGACCAAACATGGATAGCACACCTGGCGTGGGATACAGTTTGCCGAGTCTCGCTTCGAAATCCTCCAGTTGGAGATCGGCCACAGTGGTGGGTAGAAGAATGCCCTCTTGGATGAGTGCCCTTATTAAATTTTGATGCGGCTTGGACGCGAGCTCGACTCGGATATGACCGCCACCATTGGCCGGCAATTGCGATTTGAAGCGTTCCCATTCCCTTCGGAACAGAAATGATAAATTCAGCAGCCTGAAAACATCATCCTCATAGACGGGGTAGTCGGGCAACAGCTGCAACACCATCAATTCCTCAAATGTTTTGCACAGCCTGTGGACACCGTCGGAACGCCGAGTGACTATGCGGTTCTCGATGAGTGCCGCCAGAACTTTGTCCGCTTCTGGCGGCATTATGTTAACCATTTGGAAGTCATCTGGGTGCAATGAGTCGAACAGTTCAAACTTCACTTGGGCGATTAGGTGAGGATTCACTTCAGCACAGTGGTAGAAGGTGAGCTGCTTGGCTTGCTTCAACCGGTCGTACCTACGTGCACCCAAGGACTGTTTCAGTTCCTTTCGATCGAAAAGTAAAGCCTTCTCGTTGGGTTTGTCGAACGAGAGCCATACACTCTTATCACCGATTCGCTGTGTTTCAAGCCCCAGCCCCCTGACTACATCCTTGTCACAGGCCACATATTTGTGTACATTAAACAGTATCCGCTGGTCGGTCAAACTCCGCATGAATAGCTCTCGCGAGGGTAGCAGGAATCGCTTTTTCAGTATGTTTCGAAAATCCTTTTCACCACAAATTCCGCGTGAACGACATTCTTCGAGAAACTGTTGTAGATTTCCGGCCAGGAATTCCAATGAAATGCGTTGAGCAGCTTCGGTGGAAAACCCAGCCACCTTGGGAGGGGCCAGTATCCGCTCCTTCAAAAGTCTATCGTATATTTCGTGAGCTTCGTCCAGGGGTATGTGGTTGTCAGTGAAAGATTCCACCGTCACGGCCTGACCCAGGATACTCTGTATGTTGTCCGCTATCAGCTCATAGATGTGGGCCAGCGCCGCCTGTTGCTCCTTGTAGGCATCAATCTGAAGTATGCTCTTCCTGTTCTCCGCCTTCAAGTTGTCCACCCAGGCAGCGTTCAACTGGGCCATGCGGGAGTGCCGGTTGAGTAGGCTCTGGGCCAGGCGTAGTTCCCTCTTGAAGTATTCCACTCCTCCGCTCGAAACGATGCCCTGCTTCATAATGGCAAATGCTTTATAGTAATGTGCTGCATCCGAGAAGGCGGGCTCCTGGCTGATGACCCGATCAAATAGTGTTATGGCCGTGCTCAAATCCTTCTGGTTAGCCATGAACACGCCCAGCTTAACCGTCTGTATGGGACTGTGCTGCACCCATTTGTCTAGGGGCTCCGTTTTGAGCCCCTCCATTTGATTCAGAAATGCACTGAGACTTGTGTCCACTCTGCGACGGTTCTCCTCATCCCTGCACTGCTGTATGTAACGGCTGTTGTTGTCCAACCAAAACGCCCAACTCTCCAGGCAAGCGTCCAGCAGAATGGCACACAGTACGGGATCGGTGGTGCCCTCCGTTTGGTTGCCAGTAAAATAGGCCTTCGCATTGCCCCAACACTGCTTCACCAACAGCTTCAATTCAGCATAGATGTTCTGGAACTGGCGGAAGCAATGCTCCTCCAGTTTAATGGGATTCTCATAGTGCTGCTTGACCTCGTTGAGGCGTCTCGTCTCCTCCTCGTTTCGATCGTTCTTCAAGCGGTATATGTTCGCCGTGTTGGGATCAACAATGATCAGCCGAGCGCTACCCGGCTCGCCGCAGCGTGCGGTGCGGCCGTAGGCCTGCTCCTCGATGCGGACATTGCTCGGCAGGTAGCTGAGTATGACATGCAGGCCACCCCTCAGCCTGAGCTCGTCGCAGAGCTTGATGTCAGTGCCGCGGCCCGCCAAGTTGGTGGCAATGATGACACGACCCGTGCCCAGGCTTTCGATGCCCTTGACTATGTCGAATTCGTCGAACTCTCGAGTATACAAGCGTACATGGCGGCCGTTGATGCTGTGGTACAGCTCATCGGCCTCGCTCACCGAATCGGCTATAACCAAAACCGAGCGCCCGGCACGGACCATTTGCTGCGTCTCTGCACGTATACGCCGCACCCACTCGCCCGTGTCCTTGCACACCATGGGCTCCAGCTGCTTCAGTTGCTTGACCCTGGCCGTGGGCACCGTAAAGAAGTCCACCTCATACATTCGCAGTAGTATATCCCGCTCCGGCTGCGAACCCAGGGTGCCCGTCAGTCCATAGAGCCGCTTGTACAGCTTGAAGAAGCTCACGTTCGAGGCGAAGACCGCCTTCAGGCTCTGCAGCGTAATCTTGCAGTTGTGCTTCAGCTGCAGGAACTGGTGCAGGCCCTCGTCCCACTGGGAGCTGGTCTGGTCGGTGCCCGTGTCCCTGTCAAGTATAATGATCTGTGGACTGCGGCCGCAGCTGGCCGCTCCCGTTCTATCAACATCCACCACATAGTCCACGTCCTGCTGCATGAAGAAGGCGAACTGAGCACTCTGTATCCAGGAGTCCAGGTGCCCTTCCACAAACCCCCGCAGATAGTTGGGCAGATGTATGTGTCGGGGTCTCTGCAGGCAGCTGTTGATCAGATAGAGCAGGCGGTGGGTATACACGGCCCATTCCCCGGACAATAGACGCCTCACCTGAGACTCACTAATGGAGTTCAACTGCAGTTTGCCCCTGGCATCCACCACCCCGCCCCTCACCAGACAGTCAACCAGTCTGGCAATCTGTGGCGGCGAAAGGTGCGGATCGATTTTAGCCAGATCCCGCTCCGTAATCAATCCAAAGAGATCCCGCATAACGGCCAGGCGGATCTTCGCATGATCGAAACACTTTCCATGCAGTCGGTGCCAAATGAATATGTACACCGACTCCAGCTTATCCAGGCCGGGCAGATCGTGCGACAAGTAGAGCATATTGTTACCCTTATCCAGCAGCATGCTATCCACCTCATCCACCATGACATTCACCTGGTCGAAGCGGCGCTTGCCCAGCACGTTCTTGCCATAGAAACGGTCGATCAGATAGTCCCTTTGGAAGTTGGACAGCTCGCCGTAGACCACCCGGCTGCTGGCATAGGCCTGAATGCGTGCCTCCAACTTTTCGCTGCAGTTGTGCGACACTTCGATCTTGAAATGTTTGTAGATGTCACGGTTCAGTTCCGCGTCCCGCTTGGCCAACACCGACGAACTGGTCACAATGTCCACGCGCTCGCCCTCCAGGGCTTTGATCAGTGAGGCCACCACCACAATGAGAGTCTTCCCCTCGCCGGTGGCCACCTGAGCCAAGGTGCTGCGCCCGTTGTCCAGCAGGAGGAGGATGGCCAGCTTTTGGGTGTCGCGTAGGCCGAATGTTCTCCTCTGCCTAATGACCCGATCGATTTCGTTCAGTTTCTGGGCATGCTGGAGCTGGTCCAGTCTGGGCAGTAGCCTTAAAATGCTCTGCGAATTGTTGGTATTTCTTTTCAGCATTTCAATCAGCTGCTTGCGGCTGCGACTCTGCGTGTCTGTGGCAAATCTTTGATGCATCGAACCCACCCAGGTGGAGAGTAGAAGAAAGGGATCGTCCAATTCGCTCAGATGATCATCGGTTAACAGCCAATTTTGAGAGGAAATGTGGCTGAGCAGATCGGCCAGCTGTTGGTTTCTGGACACAAATCTAAGATCCACATGACAGTTCATTCTGTGATCCAGTGCATTCAAGAGGCGTTGGGTGAAGCGGTGGCCATAAACGTTTTCAATATCCAACACACAGTTACTCAGTCGCTGCACCTCATCATCGTTGGCCCAGTATGCCATGTGGGTCAGCGTGTGGGTCCAGTGGACGCGGCTTAAGACATACGGCCAGTGTGTGAGCTCCAGTTGATCCAAGCTAAACTCCTCATTTGGTATTTTACTCAGCAGACAGAAAATCTGTTCCACAATCGCTGGGGTGAGACCGTCCGGTGGCTCCACGGCCAGCTGTTGGCCCAACTGTCGGAGTATATCCTTGCCGCCAATCCGATGCAAATAGGCACGCAGCTGTGCCTTGTTATCCAGCTGCTGGCCAAAGAACTCCTCCAGCTCGAGCAAAATAATCTCGTCCAGCCAGTTCTGTTGGTCGCAAGCGGCCAAAATCCAGGCCAGAAACAGCTCGGTGCCATTGTGGTCATCTTGCGCTGAGTACTTAAGGGTATAGTTGATCAGGTAGTCCAAGTCAGGGCCGGTCACACGGATGGCATCGTGTGCGAAACGCCTATCCATATAGTACAGGATGCCCCTCTGGCCGGAGTAGAAACACTTGAGCTTGGCCAGGCGGGAATGGGAGGAGGAGGGGAAATTTTTGGCTAGGCTCAAAACTAACCTGTCCTCATCCACATTATCCAAGAACTCCTCCAATTCGCCAACATCCGCCTGCCGTTGCGGAGAAACTCCTTTGGCCAAATACTGACGGAGCTGTGCACTGTCCCGGCACCGCCGTATATCCAAGAGTATTTGCCGGTACCGTTGACTCCGGAGTCGACGTTCGGCCATTAGTTGGGCCAGCTCTGGCCTAACCATCAAATGCTCGAACTTATCTGTCAAGTATAGCACCTTGGTGGCCTGGGGATTCAGTTCGGCGAGCAGTTCAAAGTCCCGACTAGCCACTTCGTAATAGAGTTTAATGTTAATCCCATAGAGCTGGGCCAGCACTTTCAAATATACCTGCGACTTCCGGCCATACTCGAGTAGGAATTTCGTAAAGAGCTGGAATACACCTGAATCGCTCACCGCATACTCATCGATGGCCTCGGGAAAGGCCAGGAGGCCTTGTGCCAGACGCTTCAAATGGAACTGATATTGATGGTGGTATCGCCTCAGTGCCGGGTCAGCATTATCCGCCCCCCCGGTGTCAAGTACAAACTGTCTGAGGGCAGCTCGAAGGCACTTCCTATTCCCAGTTTGGCGGCAAAACTTGACCACATTCAAGCGTTGTTTTTCACCATCCTCGTGAAGATATTGCCTGAGTGTGCCCAGTTTACGATGCGAATGGGCTTCCGACATATCCTGCTGGGTCTTTAAAAGAAAACGCGCTGTGGTCTGCTGAGCTGCCGTGCCAGGACACTCGCCTGAGGGGAAATAGACGGGTAGTTGCCGATTTACTTCCCCCAAAAGGGCCAGCTGGCACTGCCCCAGAAGGTCTGCAGATCCTTCCGCTTTCTCCAATTTGTCAAGCAGTTTACTGAGACTATCCAATGGACTTGCCTGTACTGGGGCATTCACAAATGTCCTGCGCGGTTTCTTCTGCGAGCTGTTGCCTCCCACAAATCGTGAGTGCGTGGTTATTTTCACCTCAAAGCTTTGGCTCACCTCTGTTTGCTCGGTGAGGACCATGTCCTGGAGTGCGGCCTCCTGTAGATGATTGAGTTGCTGGCGCAGATTCGCCAGGGGATTCGTTGAGTTCTTCTGTTGAATTCTCGTCAACTCGACCTTGACCTGTTGACCGGAAATGGCCTTTTGTCGCATGGCCCTGGACTGCTCCTGCCGCTCGCTCTTCTTGCGGCTGCTACTCTGACGCTGCTCGTATGTGCTCACCTTGGCATTTTCCAGACGCGAACTATGGATGGTCGCATAGCGATCCTTATACCCGATGTACACATGCTCACTGGAATTTCTGCTGGAGTAGTCAATTTTCAGTGTACTGTTCTCATCCTTGCCAAACCATTTGGGCCAACTCCCATTAAACCAGCCAGCGTAATCCATCCAGGCCACATCCCAGCCATTTCTGCCGTATTTACCATACACTCCTCCCTTGCCATCCCTGCCATCCTCACCGGGCTGGTTGTGTCTTTGCAGGGGTTGTTCTGCAGCTGTTTCGTTCTGTATCTGTATATCGAAGTCGCCTGCATAACCGCCCTGACCCCCGAGACCGCACTGCCCTCCACTTCCGCCCCTAAGGCCGGGTGCTCCTTTGTAAAGCAACACAGATTGAGGATTGATCGTGAATTCATTCTCCTTGTGGGAAAAGGTGATGTGATTGCCCTCACGTGTGGCACCTTCTATGAAAATCTCTAAACCATCCGTTTCATACCACACGCTTTTGGTCGAAAGATCGCTCCTGAGGGCCGCCACATTTTGGCGTACCAATTTCCCCCGTTTCCGGCCGTAGTTATAATCTGTTGATGGATATCGCTCCTTAAATGCTTCAAATGTCAGTGCTGTACCATCAACTCCATCTCGTCCCGTTCCACCGTCTTGTCCGGGGCTGCCGTTGCCACCATTTGAGCGCAGAGTTAACCGGCCGGCATCTCGAGTTGCTTCGGCACAAATGGTTATATTACCTCCACTTTCGCCCGCAAAGCCATCGGCCCCATCCTTGCCATGTCCCGTCGACTCAGTTCCTGCATGATCTGTATATACATGATCGTTGGCACGCCCCGACACATCCCAAGTAATCAGTTTGCTCCCAACCCCAATGATCTTGGCCACACAAACCACATTTTTGCCCGGCCAAACCAAATCAGCATCGATGTGAAAAATGCGCTCGGCCACAAATTGCACCCCATCGATGTGCGGATTCTCGGCCAGTTTGGCCTCCAGCTCTGCTTTGTGTTCGCTCAGGGACAAATTCATACCGCTGAGGCGCAGCATTAGGCCATCCTCTTTGATTTGGTTGGGTCGTGTAAAGGGTTCCAGTACGTTTTGGATTAGTTCTTTGAAATACAACTCCTTTTGATGCAAGAACAACTGCCTGGCGGCATCGCATAAGGGGGGAAATGTGGGACTCTGTTGCGCCGTTTCCAAACTGAGCGTCAAAATGTTTGATATCAATCCGCTGCAGCCAAGTTGTCCCTTGCAAAAGGCACTCAGTTGGGTGTGCTCCAATGCATGGGCCAGGCCGTGGGTGTTACTCAAAAAGTCGGTCAAGCGCTCCAAAAAGTCAAGCTCCCCCCTTGCATTTTCCAGTTTGGAATGCACCTGCTGTAGGCAGGTGTTCTTGAGCAAAATGGTGAAACCACTTGCATCTTCCTTACTCATCAGATCAATGTGCTTCACCAGCAATCTGTAGTAGGCAAGGTTTCGAAAGGGTGCGGGCATTTCAGTCAGCGACGATACCCGATGCAGTGCGGACAGTATTTTAGCCATGCCATCCGATGTGTGTTGCAATCGATTTGTGGAGAAGTCTTTGATCTCCTCCATGACAAACTGCTTACAGTACTCCACATATTCGTCCTCGATGAACTGCTTGTCGACCACTGATGTTATTTTGATGCCAGATTCCATTTCGATGATGGTTTTGATGATTGCCAGAGGCGAGTACGATTCAACGAGCTCCAGCCGTATGATTTGTCTCAGTTTTGCTTTGTTAGCATCGTTCTCCATGATGGAAGCTAGAAAGAAATATTAGTTAGCTTAGCTTAGCTTAGCTTAGATTGGTGTATTATTTTAAAGAGGGCACTGCATGATGGCACTCGAAACCATTTTCGCAATTTAATGATTCACAAGTCACGGCATAAGTTACAAACTAAGCGTATGACTGAAAAATTGATGGTCCATGTGGGAAAGAAGAAAAGACCTAAGGTAAAGCAAGTTAGGGCGCTGCAGTCCAACTACAAGATACCCCGTTCAATTGGAATTTTCGAAATCTGTTACAAACTTGATCTGGCTTCGGTTTACACCTACCTTCATGCTAAAGTTTGTGGCTCTATCCCTAATAGTTTCTGAGATCGACGCGTTCTTACAGACAGACGGACGGGCATGGCAGATATCGACTCGGCTGCTCATGCTGATCAAGAATATATATACTTTATGGGGTCGGCATCGTTTCCTTCTCCCTGTTACATACATTCGCACAACTTCCTGATCCACCTCTTTCCCATTTAAAGGAATACTAACTTGCGGGAAAGATGCCAGGACAAGCAATTGAACCTTTTATTATGTGAGTCCTTAGTTGACAAATCGATACCCAATTCGAATATGTATATACTGACAGGAACAATAATGAATTCAATAACAGGAGGTGGCATACTCAATGCCCGGAGCGGCCTGCATAAACCAAACAGTTCTAATTTGCTTTGCCTGAGACATTGGAACAGTATGCCGATGAATTGTAGAACGATGGATACTCCGTTCGTGTCAGGAAACTTCACGAATATTCCTCTTCAAACAGTAAAAGAAACTGACAGAACATACCCAAATATCACAGCCAAGATAAGGAGGAGCCTGTGCCTCTTATAGCAATCGACGATTGACGTTGTTAGTTTCCTTAAATGATTCATCAGTAACGGCAGAACAGTTTGACACATAAGATAGAGCCAAACTAGCTTAATCTAATATCAGTTTGTATGCATTTCCACTAAGGTTGAGTCATGTTTTGTTTACTCGATTTAATGATTTGTCAGCCACGGCAGAATGGTTTGATGTGCCAAATTGATATCAGTTTCTTTGTAGTCTTATTAAGTCGTTTTTCGTTATTTAAAGTCATGGAAAATTAACTACACAAAAGTGGAGGATCACTTCATCCGATATAAAATTTCAAACTTCCATAGCAATAATAATTTAGCACTTCGTGTCCTTAACATCGAATGATCTAACTGCACTGACTGTTCCGTTTTCCCCTAACTCGTTTCGGTTCGTTTGGAGTATCCCTTATTTCACATTCATTGTGACTGAATCCAATAGCAATTCATTCAGCTAAAAAATAGAGCTGGAAGTGCTCATTGTGGCTCAAACTTTAAGAGTGCATCATGCAGACCTCCACCAAACTTACCTTTTTAATTATATCCAACACAAAAATCAACTGAATGTTACCCAAACGATCTTTTTAAACTCTTCCAAGCTGAACTTTCGAAATCAACGCTGCACAATCTGTAAATAAGAAATTGATACATTTAGAAAAATTACACTTAAACCACGCATTCAGCTTGTTCCTCACATATGTAGGTTCTATTTGGCTTAACACCAATCTGTTTGGAATACCTTCAAATGTTCCGACAAGCTGAGCTAATGTACAATATGGATAACTACTAAATCTTAGTTAACAAGGAATCCATGGGTCTAAAATGAATTCGTAGGCCGCACAAATGTTGGTTATATCCATTTCTCAATTTATGTTACATATAGAGTCAGACAAGAAACGAATCGAACGGAAACAGAAACAGATTGGTCAAAAGCACACGAAAATCATCTGGAATCATGCCCAACCCATCAATATACTGGTTTGTTTGATTTTGTGCGGTTACTTTCGGATGAATTAAAGTGTAAATGTAAAAGTGACTTAATTTTATTTATCCACTGGTACACACGCAGCAAGGAAATTCTTGAAAATCGATGGTGGTCAATTCTCGATAGTGCTACTTATTTTTTGATATTTTCCATTATAACCAAAGAAATTGCCGCTGAAATATTCACTTTGACCATTCAATAGCTCCTAGTTTTGATTGTTTTGGTCACTGTTATGGTCACTGTTTAAGTCACTGCTTGGTCACTGGACTGGTCACTGTTAGGGTAACAGTTTTGGTCACTGGACTGGTCACTGTTTGATCACAGTTTTGAACACTGTCTGGTCTCTTTTTGGTCACTGGACTGGTCACTGTTTTGGTCACTGTTTTGGTCACTGTTTGATCACGGTTTGATCACTGTAGGATTACTGATTTTGTCACTGATTACCGGTTTCTTCTCTGTTTGGTCACAGTTTGCTCATTGTTTCGGTCACTGTATCTTTCACTGTTAGATCGCTGTGAGATGACTGCTTAGTCACCTTTTGATCGCTGTTTTGGTAACTGTTTTGTTTCCCCCCATCTTACCCACCCACAAACAGAACAGAACCCACCTGTTGCTAAGCCAAATTGAATTGTTTTCCATATGAGCCATATGATATAGTCATCCGATTTGGCCAACAATTCGTAAAATTATGTGAAAGCATGTGAAACAAACAAATACAAAATTGCAGGATGCTACCATTAAAAACAGAAAAGTTTTTCAAACTAAGACTGTTTTTCAGATCTATCTTTTGTATGGCAGCTATAGCTTATAGTTGTCCGATTTTAATAAAACTTGGTAGAATTATAAAAAAAAAAACATAGAAAACTTACGATTACAAAGTTTGGAGACGTTTGCATTGAAAAGAAAAAAGTTTTTCTCACTAAAACTAGTTTTCCCACCGATTGCTCCTATGGGAGCTATGAGATATAGTCATCCGATACGGTAGGTTTCGACATATTAGTAGTGTGCAGCAAAATTTCAGCTCGAAAGCTTCAAAACTGAGGGACTAGTTCGCGTAGAAACAGACAGACAGACGGACAAAGCTCAATCGACTCAGCTCGTCACCCTGATTAAGAATATATATAGTTTATGGGGTCGTAAATGAATATTTCTATGCGTTGCAAACTTCTGCTGAGCTTTTTTTCCATTTTGATTCTTTGAGAACCGCCGATTCTTTTGGTTCACAAGTCAATAATGATTAGACAGTATAAGATAAGAACATAATCAGATTAACGACTATACGACAGTGTTTAGATTGAATCAATATTAGTATTTCTTATGCATAACACTCGCATGGCAATAACTTTAAATTGTATACGAACCTCAACACTCAAATGATTTGCACTCACTTTTGCAATCAATTTAACCCACTGCCGAAATCCAACTGCTTCCACTCGCCTCGAAACATCAACTGAGGGCTGCCTGGTAAACAGAATTCGTTGTTGCCGCGCACCGGAGAGCTTTTTGTCTTTGGTTAGTCACAAATGCCATTAAATTCTATTTGGAAAAGTGTTCTTTCCCCTAATAAACACGCGTCTACTCACGCTGGCAAATAATAAAAAAAAATAAAAAAAAACATGTGCCGGCGGCGGCCAAAGCTTTAGAGATACTGAAACTTTTGCCATTCCAAATTGATAATACTTCGTAGTGCTCGAGGTAGATAACATAGAACTCAATTCGGTAAGCTGAGCATGCTTTTAGGCGATGATCGTTTCTTAAGTGTAAGAAAGCCGGTCAAGCACAACCCCCATCTCTTACCATCTCCGAGCTCTGATTGTTTGTAGGGACGGACTTAATCGGCTGTTGATGCTGATCAAGAATATATATATGTAATTTATGGAATAAGAGATGCTTCCTTCTGGCTGTTACATAAGTTTGCCATGTACCTTTGGTAAAGAGTATACAATTGGGTAGTGTTTTGATTCTACAGAAGTTAAGTTATTACACTTCAGCGAAACGACACATACTTAAAAAGAAAGCCTAATGTATCAATGAACACTTGCCCCTACCAAACCTTGAGCAATTTCTAATAGATCTAAACAAATATGAATTTAAACATGAATTCTGGACTGCGTGGAGAACAAAAGTGTCTGCACTTTCAAATCAAAGACCTGCACAATTGTTGTAAAATGTCTTAAGGTAGCGCAAATATTTAGCCGCTTTGTTTGGGCAAAGTCGTTTGCCTGCTGGCGAGTTTGCCCACAAACAGTTTGAAGACTTACGCAAATTGTTGGCAGAGGGGAAATTCGAATTGGAATTCGAATTCGAATTCAAGGCAAACTTTAATTGCAAAGTGTGTATCCACTGGTTTCTTTTATTGCATCTACAATTGGCATTCGATTTGGGTTCTCACAGGCACCGTACCTGTGCGTAACGCAGACAGGCTCCAATATTATCCTCGGCACTGCCCTTGCCGCCGCCAGAGCCGTCACCAAAATGAACTCCAATATAGAAGGGCGTCACTGTGCTCTCGATCCGACAGGGCCACACACCCGAGGAGCAAAACTGTGCACCACAGTGCACTGGCTCACACCCGGGCAGCGGACCCAGGCCCGTGCCAATGAAATCCTCAATGATGCAGGGCATGGTAATGCGATCCGTACAGGTGCTAAAGAACTGGCGGGACTGACGACGACGACGACGTCGGCGTAGCCGCAAATCGAAAGCGCTGCGCAGAAAGCCGAGCAGATCGAAGCCCCCACTGGGACTGCCACCGACGGGACGTGGTCGTCGTGAGACGCCAGGCACTGAGGTGGTGGGCGGTTGGCGAAAGAAATTAAAGCTGCCATCAGCGTCTTCGCCACCGCCGGAGCCCTCCACATCGTCATTGGCCGGCGAGGATGAGAGGGTTGTGGTAGGAGATGTACTCTCCATTGGGGTAGCCACACTGCTGGAACGTACCGGCAGCGGGGTGGTGTTCACCGACATGGCTGCTGTGCTGCTGCTGGAGGCAGGACCATTGCTGGCCACGGCTGGAGAGGAGCTGGCATTGGTGGCCATCATCATCATCATTTGCAAGGCAGCCACTGTGCTGGTCATATTACTTGGCAACTGCATGCGATTGGTGGTTAAGCTGGATGAAGTGGGACTGGGAGTGGAGCTAGCTGGAGCTTGGGCGGCTGCTGCTGCTGCTGTTGTGGTTGAACCATCCGACTGGGCTAAGGCAGAGGTTGTGACAGCTGCCGGCCTAACCGTCGCCAGGCCTCCACCTCCGCCCCCTCCAATTCGAAATGATTGCTCATCGCAGGGCTGATACATGATCGAGCACATCTCCGTCTCCTGGCGCACACATATGCGATAGTGCTGATTGGCCAGGTGTCTGCCATTGTCAGCAAAGTTGAAGGTCTGCATTATGCCCTCCACTCCGGTATGGTACTGTAGGCAACCTGCTGGAGCCCGTTGACTGAATGGTATCTGAGCCACCCGTATTTCCCACAGGCGGATGGGCAGAAATCGATTGGAGAGATCAAGACTAATCTCTACGAGCTGATCGGCGGTTGAAATATTGGGATAGCTGGGCAGAGTCGGTCTTAGACTGCCATATAAGGTGGATTGACGGGGCAAGGCGCGTGTGGCCACATCGTAGTATACTGCAAATGGGAATTACATTGAATCAGAAATCAATCTCAACCCAGGACTCGCAGCGAACTCACAATGTTGCCCACTGTTCTGTCCACACAGCGAGAACTTTCCGCTGGGTCCACCGTTTATGCTGAACACATCACCATCACAGACACCCGTCCTTCTGTTCGGTTGTCCCAGCGAGAAATGATAAAAGTCGATCCTCAGCTGACTTATATCCTCACCCATCAGCTTCACTTTGAGTTGGCAGCCACTAAAGTTACTGGGCATAAAGCTGGGAAACTGAGGCGATACTATGTAGGTGATGTTATTGCTAATGGTGGTATTACAGCCGGCCAGGAACACACAACACACACCAAATCCCATGGCACACTCGCCCTTGGCCTGGCCGCCCTTCTGGCGGCATTCGTAGGCATTGAAACAGTTGCCCAGTCGGCGGCCATCATCGGAGAGACACTCACCGTCCACGGGTACGGGGAAGAGATGTATGACTAAAATGAATTAGAAATAAATTGATTAGTAAGTGGTATCCATACAGCCATCAGAATACAAAATTAGTTCCTACTAAACGGGAAGAGTATGGTGCGGTATGAGCCGGTTATACGAAAGTGACGTATGGATAATCATGGATCAGTTCATGGCAAGTACGCAAACGTATTATTAGTTCGTTTGAATTGTTGTAAGTTAAAGAGTTTGAATAAGTTGTCGGTCCTTCGAGCCGGATATGAACAAGTAGTTACGCATTTGCACTTTCATAGTATTATTGAATGGTATTTCAAATTGATGGATGTCCTTGTTGGAAGAGCTACTCTTTTAGAGTCTTACAAACGTTCCTCATCTATCTATGACCTAGTTAAGTGTTTCTCAGATCTGTGGATTATCCAATTGCTTACCCTTGCTCCGTCTGCTGTTGTTTGCCGCCTCTTGAATTTGATTGAGACTCTGCTCCAACTTGTAACTGTAGGAATCTGGCAAGACTTGAGTTTGCAAATTCTCCAACTCATTCTCCAGCTCCTCCACCTCCGCCTCCTCAATCTCCAACTCCTTGGCCGCTGCCTGTGGCCTGCCTGTATAATTGTCGCTCCAAATATCATAATGACGCATGGGTGGCCAGGCTGTTTCATTCGTCGTTGCCAGCGTCCAAGTCGATGATGGTGCCGCCCCGCTCGGCTGAGCCAAATCAAGCCACAACAATGTCAATATGCAAAGTGTAACAACAGCTTGCAGTTGGAGCAGGTTGCTGCTGCCATTACCAGCCCAAGAAGAACCAGCTCCGGCCATAACTTTCTTTTTTCTTTCACCGCGTAACAGCGCGCTTACATTGCCACTGCAATTGGACTTTGTATTGATGGTGTTTGAGTTTGGTGACAACGCTTTTATGGCCTCCATGTCCCGGTGCCAGGTCTCCTTTTTCGCGGCTTCTTCTGGTTTTGATTTTGGAATCGGTGCGCGTGCGTGCCGTTGCGATGTTGAATGAAAAGTGCGCTGGTGCCTGGCCAACAGCTTCGAGTCGGTCGCTTGCTCAGACTCTGACGGCTTTTCTCCGCTCGCGTTGCCGTGGCGGTTCGTTTTGTTGTCAGCAGATCTAAGTTGCCTCTAATCTCTGCCCATTTTGTTTGCTATTTTCGGCAATGGAATAACAACGTGTGCTCCACTTGCCATTTAGCATTTAACCGAAGCTGTTCGACCAACACACAGAAGTATGTCAAGCGTCATCATGTGGCGGAGGTGGGTGACTATTTGAAATGAGTGTGCCTCGTCTAGGTACTAACGATTCGGCTTCATTGTTAAGAAACCAACTCCTTTGCAGGAGAGCTGAACTCCCCTTTAACCGACAAACTTCTAGCAGCCTTTGGCAAGAATATAAATTTCTAAAAATAAACAGCCAGAAGGAATAATTTGTAATATAACCCAAACCTGAGTTTACTTGAGTAAAGTAATGAACACAATATGACCGTGTTCAGCAGAGGAAGAACTTGCTCCCTGATCAATTAAACATTATAACAATCACCTGCCTGCCTGCTGAACTGCATTGATAGCTGGGAGCATGTGGCAAAGAAGAGGTATGCTCTTTTCGAGTGATACCTCTAGATGTATAATTTATTTGCGATATCTGCTCAGCGCTCAATCATTCTGCTGAACGTGGCCATTAATCATTGTCAACCGATTGAGACGTTCGCTGGTATGAGGCCCAGTTTATTCCATGGAGAGTTTAGCTGTTTGATTAAAAGTGAGTGGTTATTTTTGAAATCAAGAAAAAAGCGTGATTTTTAACAGTTTGGGAAAAAAGAATAATATACAAATTTTCCATACAAATATTTCTAAAGGGGGAGGTAACAGAAAACAGTACTTAAAATCGGGATACATTTTTATTTCCAATTTTTAAAAAAAAAAAAAAAAACTACTTTCGATTTATATATTTTTTTCTATGTTTAATTTACAAAAATTAAAAAATTTTTTTTTTAGTTTTTAAAAAAAAAATGTAACTTAAATAACTTTTGTAACCAAAGACTGATTATCAATATATGTATATAAATATGTTCTATATGTCAGTATTGTATGCTTTCTCAAGCTCATGTGTGAGAAATAATCGTGGCATGCTTCCATGTCCGACTGGACAAGTGTATATGTACATACATACTGACCCATATTTTTCATTTTAAAAAACAGTTTTTATTAATTTTAATTAAAAATTTGTATTAAAATTGTTCAAAATATAAATTTCAGATAATTTTTTTTCTTTTAAAATAAAAAAAAAAATTTGAAGAAAGTTAACTTTGGGTCGGCCGAAGTATGTATACCCTTGCAGCATGTTTTTTTTAACTTATTTGAAGGACATATCCACTGAAAAACAAACAAGTTTTACTCAATAGGACAACTTTTCTGACTCTATTTTTGTATGACAGCTATACTATATAGATGTCCGATTTCGACAAAATTTGGCAAAATCATGGAGAAGCAATGAAAACTAGTAAATACGGAGTTTGGAAAAGTTTTTCTCACTAGAACTACTTTTAAGAGCTATATGTTATAGTCATCCGATCCGGCCGGTTCCGACAAATGTCCAGCGTATTTGTACCAGAAGACTTCGTGCAAAGTTTAATGGCGATAGCTTTTAAACTGACGGAGGAGATAGCATAGAGACAGACCGACAGACGGACATGGCTATATCGTCTAAGCTCGTCATGCTGATCAAGAATATGTATATTCCTTTTATGCGTTACAAACATCTGAACAATTTCAATATACCCTCTGCAAGGGTATAATTACTATTTTGTAATTGTTTTTTAAAAAAGTTATAACAGTTACAATCCCTGATTTTTGAAGTTGTCTGGTCTCTGCATATCACGAGCTTGAGATTCTATTCCAGGGATCAGTTAGAACAAAACTTGGGGACTAATACCTCTCAAAAAACCAGAACAGAATACTATCTAATGGGACCCAATTTGAAGACTTATTGGCAAAGGAAATAACCAAAATTCTTCAAAGCAGAGACGAAATGGTGACAAAAGTTACACTTCGACAGAAGAACGATGTACGAGAAAAGAACTTTCCAAATAGAAACGAAAACGAAAACACAACCTTCAATAAATATACAAAAAACTGAGAGTGAACCACTCCGCCGATACCTCGGTTCGGTTGGCTTCAATAACCATTTAATAAACCGAACATAAGGTTCAAAAACTGTGTGAACCACTGAACCGATTCAGTTTCTATTTCCAAACGATTGGTTTTAATTGGCAGCTATATATCTATATCTTTACATGTTAACTGAGATTTCGTCCCAACACAGCACAGTCTCAGGCATCAGTTTCAGGGCTATTATTATTTGGCTTTGTCACATTTTCAAGCCCTGATCAAATTTGATGTATCACACGCACTTTCATTCCCGGATTGGGCATATCTATTCCATCCGGCACAAAGAGTCCTCTATCACGCAGTCCACTTACTTCTTAACCATTGACATCGCTGGAACAGAGTCCACTCAGTATTTGTGCAGTATTTTCTTGATTTCAGTGATGATTTTTATTTGTGGAAACAGCTGCGCTTCACATATTGGGCACATCAAAAGATTTTCAAATTGCTGTACAATTAACTTCTTGAAGAGCATTGCAACTCCGATTCCAAATTATAGATGCTCAAATAGCGTTGTATTTCTGAAACAAGTTGGAAAAATCGTTAGCTTAGTGACTTTGCTTGTTAACCATTTACTAACTCTCAAACAAGATTCTAAGCTTTGTTTCAAATTTGTATTCTTAAACAATTGCCACTAAATTCTATTTGAAAAACACACTTCACCTACCTGCCTGCTCTACCTCACTTAACAATACATATTTATTTAATTACTTAACATAATTTTTGATATTTATTTGTTTATTTAAGCATCTATTCTTGGCTTGTTCAGCCAAGATTTCAAATTGAAAATAATTACTTCCCTATTGATTTCAACACAGAAAGTATGCAAGTGACTGATTTGAACTTCAGATTTTGTATTTCCAATTGAAAAATAGTCGAAAAGAATTTTAATTTAAATTACCAGACTGGTTGCGATTGATACAATTTGTCCTTCATTGTGAAACTTATTCCTCTAGACATTGTTGTTTCCTTTTGTTTAAGTTGTTCGCTTGTTGTTGTTGTATAAATTATACCTTTTTACATTGAAGCATATTACAATTAGAATGAACAACCAGCAGCTGAGTCCTCACTCACTCACTCACTCAATTGCTCTTCACTCGTCCAACTGTTCGCTGAGTTGTGCCAGTAGGGCTGCCCTTTTGGATTCCAGTTCATCATCGCTAAGTGTTAACTCTTCGTGCCTGTGGGAGCCCAGTGATTCCACAGACTGCGCGGGACTCAGGGGCGTTGTGTGACGCGGCGGCTGTCGCTTGCCATCTTTGTCTTTTTTCGTTTTTTTCTCTTTTTTCTTTTTCTTGGCTGGCGAATGGGAATTTGAATCATTTTGCAGGAGTGCTGTGCTGGGTGAACGATTACCGACGGCAGCCGCCTCCGATTCACAAGAGGACTGGAATTTGGAAATTTCTCGTTTAGCACAAAGTGTGAAATGTGGACAACAATTGGATACTTACGCCTCGCAATTTATTTTTACGCTTCTTTTTCTTTTTTAACAACTTTTCGCTCTCAATGCTGCCTATGGAGCTGAGGGAATGCTGCGAAATGACAGAACCGGAATTGGGTATACAGTGAGGGCGTGTTATGTTTTCATACCTACCGATCTCGATTTGGAACGCTTTCGTTTGGCCTTCTCCACCTCGACCAGCTCATTCTCTATGTCGGATCTGGAAGTGGAACGCACACGCTTTTTATGCTTTTTGTTCTTCTTCGATTTACGCGATCGTGAATGATGATGACTGCAGGCATCTTCGCTTTCCTTTATAAAGTCCTCCCAGATCTTTTCCACACCAATTTCCTTTTCGTACAGGGCAAATGCTTCCAAATGTTCGACCAGCTTCTTGGCACTGTCGTAGGGTTCGGCAACGGATACATTCGCCTCGAGCCATTCGTTTTTAATTTCATTCTCCAACTTGCGTAGTCGGCGTACTTCTTCCTTAAGACGCTCCTTTTCAATGGCCTCTGCCTGTTTTGGCGCAGAATGAGAAAATAGGTAAAGTGATGAAATCGGCGAAAGAAAATCGGTCAGAATGCCTTAAAACAAAGAATCAGTTCAGTCAGAATCATTCCAAGCCGTATTTTGGGTCCGGTACGTAGGGAAACGAATGTTTCGTCCTAAGCAGGAATCAGTCAACTATTTTGTTCACGAGATTTCACTATTTTTAAATGCTGAGCTCAGATCAATCTATGCCTACTCCCCCCCCCGCCCCACTTACCTTCTCTAGCAGCGAATTGTAGGTCAATTTAACATTGCCAGCATCCAGGCTGGCCGAGCGTTTATCCTCGCACACCACAGTGGCAAAATCCTCAAACGATGTCTTGGCCTGCACCACAAATGCCTTCTCTTTGAGTATCTCACGTATGATTTTCTTTTCATCATGAAATCGCGCCTTCAAATTCTCCACATAGAACTTAAACAGATCCAATGGAGTGGAGCCGCTTTGGCCCAGCATGGCCGAGAATCGCAGGTCAGCTGATATAATGGGATACAACTCCACCCACAGCGACATGGAGGTGAGTTTTCCTTCTTCATGCAGGGAATCCAGCAAAGCTAAAAACGAATCGCGATTTTTTCGCTGTTGTCGCTTCATTCGTTTCTTCTCCCGTTCGCGATCCTCATCCTCTTCTTTCTCCAGCGTTCGTATATGCTCCTCGAAGACAATCAGGGCATCTTCTTTGTCCATACCCAAGAGAGTGACATCATTTTTAAAGGCCAAATTATCCAAGAGCATCACCTGAGCCTCTGACCAAGTGGTGGCATGATTGATGGATGTCATTGATTCCAGCAATTCGCCCAATACTTTCATATTTCTCTTCTTCAGAACCCTGGCCTCCTCCTTCTCGCGCTTGGCCAGATTGAAGATGCAATCCTCGTATATATCACGACGGTCCTGTTCGGGTACGGTGCTCCAAGTTCGATTTCCGGCAAATACTTCTTCACATCGAAAATATTTCATTAGCGAATTCATCTTATCGCTGGACATGAGAAACTGCTCCAAATCCTCTTTGGCCTTTTTGGCTTTCAGGCGCGACTCTTCGCGCTCGTCCTTCAGTTTTTGGGTCTTGTACGCATTGAAGGTCTGCTTTCGTTCATTGAGGGTCTTGAAGGCGCTATAGCGAGGGTCCTTGGAGATGATTTTGACACACTGATCCCAATTCGCATTGGATGGGACATTACGATCGCGTAGCAATTCTTTGAAGGCTTCAACCGCCTCACGTTTGTCCTTAAACGTAAGAGGAGTGCTCTCTGTAGATTTCTCATCTTTTTTAGCTGTATGAGAAGAGAGCTGTAATTGAGCTTATTACCAGTGGACGCCACTTACCGTTCTGTGTTGGCACCTCTATGGCAGCCAAAGTGGCCGCCATTGCCTGATCCATTGCCGAGGAGGAGTTTTCATTGCTGCTGGGCGTTAGTGGTGAATGTATCTCGGGCGTGGGTATTCTGGGAGCAACAGGCAACGCTGCTGGCAATATGTTAGCCAATGCCGCATGTGGCACCATGCCCGCTAAGCTGGAGGATGTCATGGCAGCTACAGCTTTGGCTGCGGCAGCGGCTCTAAAAACAAAACAGATCACATTATCTTTTAGCAAATGTCATTTTCAATTCAACTCACTCCTCCGCCTTGGCCTTGGCCTTCATATCCGAAAACTCTGGCGGCGGCTCCCAGCATGTCTCCTTGGTGGCCACATTGTGATAATAGACCTTGCCGGCATCCGAGCGGTATTCTTTCCAGGGGCATTGGTTGTGCAACAACTCGGCTGGCGTCATCAACGCCTCGGGCTTCTCCCAGGAGCTCTGCTTGGTATTTTGATTGTAGTAATAGGGTCGTCCATCTGGCGCCTTGTGTTCGGTCCACTCCGTGCTGCCGGGCAGCACTCCAAAGGCGGCGGCCAGTTCCGGCGGCGGATGTGGAGCAGCAAACCCGGGCGGCGGGAACTGTGGCACCATGCCAGGCGGCGGCGTGTAGCCTGGCCCACCCACAGCCACATTGCCAGCGCTAGGAGGAACATTCATTTCACTATTTTGTTAAATTTGAATTCAACGTGATTGCTACGTCTACCGGGTCGTGGGCGTGGGGCGGTTTGCGTTGCAGCAGCAGCCAATTCGACGTGTTTTTATTATAATTGAGAAATTGAGATTTTCAATGCAAATGCCGCATCAATGGGGCCCAGAGTTGCCTCCGCGAGTTAGTCGATATAACGATAAAAAAAACAAACAGGCCGATTGCAAAATAGTGCAGCCAACTTTTTGAGCAAAAGAAAAGCTGAAGATGAGCTGATACTTACTTTCAACATATATAATTAGTTCAATTAGTGTTAATTATTTTCAACTATTCCAATCGAGTTTAGCAATAGAAAATCAAAACATTTATCAAAAACAGTCGGAACTGCCATTGCCAGAATTAACAACTAAAAGGCTGTTCTGGCAGCACTGTCCTGCCGAGGCGCATTTACCAACACTGTTATTCCAGCCTTGGCGAATGCAGCTCCACAGTATTTTGCAACTTTATTTATAGAATTTGTTTATCAATGCAGCGCCATGTTTCTGCGCCTGTCCATGCTGCTGGCGCGTTTCCTACACAACGGTAGACTGCGTCTCGTTTTCCTGGCCCTCGTCTTGGTGGGAATAGTTGGTATATACTTCAGGCATAACGATGTGCAGGCATGTTTCAGAAATGAACCACCAGGACACGGGCAAGAGGCAACAGGAGCAACCGATGAGTATGTCAGCCTGGAAGATGTTCTCACTGGTGAGCCGAAACCAACGCCGGGCAAGAGTATATTCTTTCATGAGACCAGCTGTCATTTAGAGGAGCAGCAGGAGCCAGCTAAGAAGCTGCTCCAATTGACAGCACGGCAAGCTTGTGCCATTGAATCGGCCGCCTTGCATAATCCGAATTTCCAGGTTTTTGTATTATTTGCCGGAGGGCCCAACCACAGAGTATCGCGGTGGCAGAACCAAACGCTGGTCCAATCGCCGCTAATTGAAGCCATACTGGGCTATAAAAATGTACACCTGAGGCGTTTGAATCTCTGGCGCTATGCGGAAGGGACTCCCATTGAGGAATGGTTCAAGGATGGCAAGCTGTTC
Organism: Lordiphosa andalusiaca; assembly: GCA_035044965.1. Classification (NCBI taxonomy): domain Eukaryota; kingdom Metazoa; phylum Arthropoda; class Insecta; order Diptera; family Drosophilidae; genus Lordiphosa; species Lordiphosa andalusiaca. The sequence continues at coordinate 2,396,969 of JAWNNM010000660.1, forward strand.
CAATCGGAGTGAGTAGGAGTATGGCAAAGATTTGATTGTCTAAAACAATGGATCCTTTCACAGCTACCTCTTCTCGCATATCTCGGACTTCCTACGCTATTTAACCTTATATCGCTATGGCGGCCTCTACTTGGACATGGATGTAGTAATGTTGCGTAGCATGGAGGATGTCCCACCAAATTTCACTGGCGCAGAATCGAACACTCACTTAGCCGCTGGTGTAATGAGTCTCGCCCACAAGGGATTCGGTCATGATATAGCCGAAGCTTGTCTGCTCGATTTACAGCACAATTTCGATGGCAGCGATTGGGGTAACAATGGACCTGGGGTTATTACCCGGGTGGCTCAAAAGATATGCGGCACCAAGGATATTTCGTTAATGCTTGAGGATCGCAAACGTTGCCTGGGCTTTAAGGTGTTTGGACGTGGAGCCTTCTACGCCATACCGTGGAAACAATGGCGTGATTTCTTCGATGCGGACAAACTGGAAATGACCTTGGCACGCACTAAAGACTCGTATGTGGTGCATGTATGGAATAAACACTCAATGCAATTGAAAATTCGCTTGGGTTCAACGGGAGCATACGCGAAATATGCCGAACTAAACTGTCCTCGTTCCTTTGCGGCAGCTGGGGAATACTTTTAGGTGACACCAGTATAAAACTGGCTTACAACTATTCACCCCACATACCAAAGAGCTAGAATCAAGTCTAACATGCTTTTTTTTTTAGTTATAGAATTTGTTACAGAGAAATAAGTATTATTTAGTGCAATCTTATATCAACTTTCCATGCTTTGCTTGCTTTTGTAACTTGCGTTCTCAAATTGTACAAAAATCAAAAATCATAGCCTAAGGGCCGATTTCTCATCTTCTATATAGCTGCTATGTGTCACTGTTATTTATGAGTTAATGTGACGGATAGCTCTATGTAGAAGATGAGAAATCGGCCCTTAATTGAAGAAATTTACAGACCCAAGTAGAATGGCTTACTGCTCCGAACACAAAGCACATTCCAAAATTGCAAAAAAGTATCTCATAATGCTAGATAAGGTATCTAACACCTTACTTTTTGAATCTGTTAAGTTAATCGAAGTACTCAAATCGCAGGCGGCTAATGTTGAACGAGATTTTGTTCAACTTGTTGGCAAATTTTGTTATTGAAATTTCAATTTTGTATTCAAAACATTCAATTTTAGTATGAATAGTTTGGATGGGGAAACAGGAGAATGGATGAAAGGTATTTATAAATCCAGTTATGCAATATAATTTGGTAATCTTCTTTACTTTAAGCTGAATTAGTCGAACAAAAGATTTTGTTAGAAATCTAAAACTCATTTAAATTGAATCTGAAAAGTTGTGAGTGTTTGTGTTGGGGAAATACACTCACCGACTTTCGTTATCATATTTCCCCTACATAAATGTATACAAAAGTTTTATACGAACAATTTGTACAAACAATGATCACGATAATAAGAAACCTCCCCCCTCTAATGAAGTATGAAAACAATGGTATGGAATCTTGTGTATGTAATATGATAATCTCCCAAATTGAATATTAATTAAAAGTGTAATATTTTTTCTATGTCTATAAATGTATGTAAATATGCGTTTTGGTTGGAGTGGAGTGGGAATCGAAATGGAAACTTTAACCTAACCAATTACTGATATACGATTCGGTTTGTTTCCCTGCTGTAGATACCAATAGCCTGTGGCCCGTGGCCTGTAGATAGATTCCAATTGATTGTATATAAATATTTAAAAGTCCGAAACCGATTCAACCTTAAAATATTTCGAAATTCTGTTAGATTTGCATATCAAAGCTCAACTTGGTTCAGTTTAATTGGTTTTTCTCACGAAGTGTTTACATAAATGCCATAAATATTAGTTTTTGAGTAATGAAAATTTGCATTAAGCTTAGTTTTCTGATTTCCGAGTCCCTAGCCGGCTACAGGATCCTTCTTGTTGCTCTTGTCCTTTTTACCCTTTTGCTTTTCAGCAGCCGCTGCCAGCTCTAGATCAATGGGAGCTGGCTTCACGAATGGTATCTCATCTTGAAACTTGGCCGGCATGTATTTCTTTAAAGGTTCTGGAACTTTGACACCCGTCTCCGTTTGATGCGTCTCCAGGATGGCGCATATCACTCGTGTGGCCGCACACATTGTGGCATTCAACATATGCACATAATCCACCGACGCATTCATCTTCTTGGTCTGGCCATAGCGCACCAGCAGACGCCGCGCCTGATAGTCCAAGCAATTGGAGCAGGAGACTAGCTCTCTGTAGGCGCCACTGCCTCCAAACCAAGCCTCCAAGTCCAGTTTCTTGGCGGCAGCATGATTGAGCGCACCAGAGACAATGTTAACCACACGATATGGAATGCCCAGGGACTGACAGAATTGCTCGGCATTGCCAATCATCTCGTCCATCATTTCCCAGGACTTGTTGTCGTGGGGTGAGGTCAAGACAAATTGCTCCACCTTCTCGAATTGATGCACACGGAAAATGCCGCGCGTGTCACGTCCGTGGGAGCCCACCTCCTGACGGAAGCAGGTGGACAGGCCGGCATACTTGATGGGCAGCGAAGCCTCCGGCAGCCATTCGTCACGATGATAGGCGGCAATGGGCTGCTCTGAAGTGGCAATCAAATATTTCTCATCGGTAGCTGCCTCCTCGGCTTTTTCACTACCCTTGCCCACCACCTTATAGAGCTCCTCATCGAATTGGGAGAGCTGGGCCACCTCTTGCATCACCTCCTTGCGCATAAAAAAGGGCGTGTACAAGGGCACATAGTCCTTGGCGTAGAGCAAATGGAGGGCATGCTGTATCAGGGCCTGCTCGAGGAAAACAGCAGCTCCTGTCAAGAAATAGCCCCGCCCGCCGGACACAACCGCACCCTTCTCACTGTTCATGCCATCGATCATCACAATCAAATCCACATGCGAATATTTTCCTTTCCTCTCGCAGTCCCCAAACGTACGCTCCACACGGTTCTCCTCCTCGTCATTGGAAACGGGCACGGAGTCATGCAAATGATTGCCCACTTCCCTCAGTGCGGTATTCCTGGTCTGCTCGGCCAGTTCCAGGGACTTTTGATTCTCCGTCAGGGCATTGTCGATGAGCAGTCTCAGCTGCTTGATCTGGCTGACTGTCAGCGGCTGCAGGTTTTCTGCCACCAGCTCTGTGAGATTCTCACGCACGGCAGCTGGCAGCTCCTCGCTCATGGCTCCCTGGGGTTCCTTTTTCTTCATCTTTTCGCCAATAACCTTGCTGCAGACATTCTTCACCTTGTTCAGATTATCGGCCCGGTGACGGCATTGTCGCCACTCCGTATCCTTTTGAATAACGGTTTCCACCAAGGCCACATCCTTGAAGCGCTGCGTTTGATTCCGACGCACAGCATCAGGATTGCCACCCTTGTCGCTGCGAAATAGATCCAGATCCAGCACCATTTTGTATATAGTTAAATTCTGGCCTTAGTTTGGGTCGGCGTTTTCACAACGTGGCTGAGATTTTGCGTCAGTCAAAGAGCAGGGCTGGCAAACCACTAAAGTGCAGCCCTGAAATGTCAGTGATGCACAAGCGGTGGTAAAAAAAAAGGGCTAGATTTAGCTTGTTGTTCTTAAGCAGTACAACTACTGTGTGTGTGAGGATTTATTTAATTTTAAAAACAGGAACATAAGAAAACGGCACATGATTATAAACATAATACATAACTCACGAATACGATCTGCCGAAGTTTTTGAGTATCCGTTAATTTAGCCTTTTCGGCCACTGTATTTTTGCTGTGCCAGCACTTTTGCGGGTGGGTGACAACTCTGACTGGCACAGCTGGCGGTTTCAAAAAAACATTCCCAATTGGCATAGAACTTTCTGATTTTCACGGATTCCACCTCCCGCCTGCTCATCCAGCATGGACTTCATTGAGCAAGAAGTTAACGAAGTTCGGACCAAGTGTGAGCAGCAGGTGGCCCACACCAAAATTATCTGCTGCAGTGCCTCTCTCATTCGTGTCGACATTTATGCAGATCGTCCGAATCGTGCCATGACAGTGTGTCTACGTTTTCCAGAGAACTATCCGTCAAGCACAACCATATTGGTGGAGCTCAAGAGTCGGGCCTACTCGGATAAACTGCTCACCGAACTCACACGGCTGATTGATGTATTTGCCCGGGATTATCTGGGCAAGCCGCAAGCTTTGCCGGTCCTCGCTTTTGTCCAGCAATATTTAACGGATAATCCTTTGTGTGTGTGCCTGGACGAGATCAAGCAGCTGCGTACGGACATTAGGAATCTGGATAATAGTCAACTTAAGCTGCGTCAAAAGAATTCCAGCGTTGAATTGATAGCCCGAGGAGGAGCCTATATATACCGGGTCTTGGCCACAGTACCGGACACCTATCCGCTGCAAGGTGTAGAGCTGAAATGCCAGGAATCCAATCTGCCCGCAGTGCTAATACGTTATCTGAATGGTCAGTCCCGCGAGATAGCCCGCCAGTGTGTGGAGCCGCCATTGCGCCTGACCAAAGATGAGCTGGCCAATTTTCGTCCCATGAGATCTCTGCATCGTTCCCTGAAATTCTGCCTGGAGGCCACACGAGATTTTCATGTAGAACTCTGCCCCATTTGTGATAATGCTGTATTGCCTAAGAGTCCGCAGGACATCGAATTGGATGATAATTTGGATGCCTACATAGAGCGTGTCTATTGTGGCCATTTGTTTCATCAGGGCTGTCTGAAGCTCTATCTGTCCGAGCCCCCATTTCCCAAGGGTGGCAAACTTTGTCCGGCCAAGCGTCGTCATCCTCGGTCCGATGCTCAATCCTATATGGGCAAAAAGCCAGCTGTTGCTGCTGCTAGCAGCAGCAGCACCACCACCACCACCAAATCTCTGAATGCTGCTGGTACTGTGTGTGGCATTAAGTTGGCCCACGATCGTTGGGTGGTCAGTATCAAGACAGCCGAGGCACGCTGGGCACAGAAACAGGCACGTCAACGCGAGCTGGAGGCAGTGGTGGACTTTTTGCAATAGCAAGGGAATCAAACGCAAATTTAGATCGATTTTTTTTAAATTATTATTATAATATTGGATAAGTGTGTGCATAAATAAATAAATAATTAAATGAATTAGACGATTGGGATGGGTTATTGTGGGGAAACATACCAATGCCAATGAGACAATTCATTTTACCAGAGACGGACACTGAAAAAGTTAGATTGTTGATAGTTAGTTCTCATCGGCTCATCCAGAGCTTCAACTGTTTCCGTGTTCTTCCCTTAAATCTGAACAAGAAACCAAAGTGGAAAATGACAAAAACCGGTTTGCAGACCTGGCAGAAACTATTCAATGTATGATTTTTATCTGATACCTGCTCAGCGATCAATTCTTTTGCTGAACACAGCCAAAATCAATGGAAATTATGCAGCAATCAGCTCGGAAAGTCATATTTTCGAACTTTTAACGTTACGTCATTTTCGAAATGATGTCAAAAACTTCTTTCTGTTCAAGAATCTCCCTTAATTCCATCAAATCTTAACTCTTTGAGACCAGAAATATACATAAAACTGTTCAAAAGTCAAGTTTTTCAGCACTTTTGAAGGTGCGGAAGGATGAAACACAATAGATCTAGTTGTCAGGGATGCAAACAGAACCCTTTCCTTTTATCAGTCGATATTCTCAATTATCTCAAATAATAATCATAGGAATCTCATTTCGAAAGTGTAATAAAAATCTCTTGAAAAATCATCATATTCGTAAAGCACAGAAGACAAACGGATTTACTAATACTAACAATCATAACTTAAAGTGTCCACACCATAAGAATTCACAACTTGAGCCAAGATCAGCAATATTTTGACCCATATTTGACTGGTCATAGGTAAACCGATTTGTTGCAAGTGCTCTAGCCTGAAGGACGAGTAATTTGGGGTGATCAAATTTTTGATATCTATGGTACAGTCTTGCAGTAATTGTTTCTCCTAATTAGACCAAAATCATATAAAAAAAAAACAACAACAAAAAAGCACACACATTTCTAATTATCTGTAGGCTCACTGTGGCCTATTTGGCTAAACTTCAGAAATCCGTGACTATTTCATCATCTTCATACCGTTTAATGGGATCCCCCTTAATCAGCGACGATATGAGACTGCAAAAAAGAAGCGAAAATTTGTAACATGTTACCTACATCAACTTAGCATACACTTACCAATACAAGCCCACAAAGAACATGACAAAATAGTAACCCAAATAGATCATACAATTCCTTAGGTGCACCTTGAGCAAACCACGGCTGTGTATATCCACCGGATCGTAGACGCCCAGGCTATCCCTACGTTGCCGTTGTAACTCATGGAATAGCCATATCACCATGGGTAGGTTAAGGAGGAACATGATCCAGTGACCGCCCAACAGAAGCAGAATACAGAGTAAGGCATGGGAACCGAATTTTGGTATTACCCAAAAATTTAATCTGCGACAACATTCCTGAGCATTCAAATAGTCGCACTCCAGGTCGGCTAAAGTCAGGACCTAAGATTGAAATGGGATTAACTGCCATTGCCAAAAATTGATGACAAAAGTGTGGCCATCGAGCCCAGTGTGCAGTGAACCAAGCGGGCGGCTGGGACCAAATTGAACCTACATAGTAAATTAACAGCAATAGAATGGCTCCATAAACCAGCAAAGTGATGCAAAAGATGGCTGTTTCCGGTAGAAACATGATTTTACTACAAAATTGCAATTTTTCACTTATCAATTAACTAATTAAGGTTTTTTAATGTTATTTACAACATTTTGCAACTGAGTGAGTGTGAGTGTGTGTGTGTGCGTTTGTTGTGTTTGGAATAGGGTGGTCGCATGCAAGCAAATAAGTCGATAAGTAGTCTATCGAAAGTCGATTACAGTCTCATCGGACGCATTGTCATGGAGAACGAGTTCCACTAGCACAAGGGTATTAGAATGAGTATTATTCGGATGAGGGGTTCCACATTGCCTTTTTCAAGGCATGCGTCTTCCGATTTATAAAAAAAAAAAAATCATCGAAAACCATGCAAGCCTAAATTACTTATACGGATACGTGATAGTTACATTAAACAGCACCGAACAGTGACCTGCTTAAATTACACGTGACTGTAGCTGTTCATGATTGAAATGTAAACACGCATCACTAATAGGCCGAGCCCCCCCCATCACAATAAAAATGGGCAACAAAAATATAATTGCAAGAGGGCAAATTCACTAACAAAAAAGGGTATCAACGTTAAAATAATATTTAAATGGGCGGCAAAAGTTACTATTGCGACTATTGTTGTTGCTTTATGAAAAATGATTTAAATGTGCGCAAACTGCACAATGCCGGCATGTCCCATACGGCAGCCAAGGTAACCTACATGCAACAATTTCAAGGTAAATTAAAACTTAACTTGACACATATATGTTTGTATAAATTGTAAAACTCTGCATATTTTCAGATCCGGCTAAGGTACTGGCCAAGGAGCGTTTAAAAAAGCCATGCAAGCGCTTCTTTAGCGGATTTTGTCAATTTCAGTTATACTGCAACTATGGCCATTACAGTGAGAAGGATTTCAAACAGCTGGAGAAGCTGGGTGGGTACTACTAGACTTTGCTTACATGACAACCTAATCATAAACTGTTTCCCCCCCCATTTAGTGTCCCTACGCAAAAGGACGTCTCGACGACGAAGAAAAAAAAAGCAGAAATGTAACAAGAATTCGATTTCCCTGCCACAGTCTTCCCATTTAGATATAGATTGGGGCTAAGCCGTGCTTGATAATTTCGTTGGTTTTTGTTTATGAATCCAAAATACATATTCAATAATGATCGTCTACCAAAAGGCAGTCAAAGCAACAATTCTAAATCATCAATATATAATGAAGAGGACACCGTGAGGCCATTGTTAGCCGTAACTTCTATATATTTATTTACAATCTGTGTTAACTGCTATTTAAAATGTTAATAACCTTGTCCATAATACGGGATATTTTCAAACTGATGCGCAAAATGCGTGTATATTCATATTGAAAAGATTTGGGCGAATGACCGCTTAGGTTCTCCTCATCGGGATCCGCCAAATGGGCCAGCAGAAAGTAGCACAAGTGTTCTAGGTACCAAAGTGATTAGATACATATACTTTTGTAACAAACGCCAAAAAAAAAAAAAACACCTACCTTTCTCTCCTTCAACGGCATAGAAAAGTGGGGGATTCCCCGCTCTCGTCTCGGTGGCATTTAATATCTCCCGTTTTAAGCGTCGATTCTTTAATTTATGCTTATTTAACTCCAGTCGATCGCAGGCTCGTTCATAATATTTGGCAAATCGTTTCTCCTCCGTCTCCGCCTTTCCACACGAGCCATCCGATTCTTCTGCCAAACGGTCATAGACGGGACCGGCACCATTTGATTGCCTGGCATCCATGCTATCTAAAATTATCTCGGCCATTTTGTATTGATCATTTCGAACGGCTATATGTAGGGCTGTATAACCGTCGTCATTAATTTCTAATAACATATCAAGATCTATCCGTAGCATTAGTTCCCGCAAGGATTCCGGCTGTATGCCGTTTATAACTGCTAAATGGAGTGCGGTGTTGGAGTTCTCATAGATGTAGTTGGGCAGGAGGCCAGCATTTAGAATGATTTTCACAATTTGGGGATCACAATCGTTGGTCAAGGCTAGTTGTAGGCAATCTTCTCCATCGGCGCTGACTATAAGATCGAAATCCTTTTGCTTCATTTTAGTCCACACATAAACTTGTCGTTGAACGCCCTGCAGGTCGCCAATTAAAATTGCATCATGTATGGGCCTGAGAAATGAAGGTGAGAGATGATGGTGGACTGTGTGATATGTGTCTACTCACAGTAGTCCCTCCTCCGAGTGGGTTTCCGCCTTTAAAAACTCTTTGGCCATGGTTCGCATAATGTTTTGAAGTGTATCGGTCTCAATGTAATCATCCAGTTCATCGGTTAATCTATTTAAATTTATGTTGTCCAGCGATATGTCCGATAAGGTGGAATTTCTTCGCTCGAAACTGATGGGAGTGGGGGTAATACACTTTTCAGGCTCCTACAGAGTAGGGGATATGGGCTCTATGAGTAAACTGGGAGTTGGACTGGTCAGACACTACTCACCGATGAATTTAACTTTTTCTTTTTGGTCACCACGGGAGTCAGTTGCTTATCCTCACGTTCCTGTAAAGCCATTTCGGCCGTTGATCTCTTAACTACTTGGGGCACACAAGTATTGCGTTTACGACCACGCTTCTTGGGCATTTTTGTATTTGCAGATGATGCAGTGGGAGGCGTGGGGGTGTCCGTTTCCCGTGAATTAATTTCCATTTTTGGTAAGGAATCAATATGATGATTAGTCTCAAAGGATTCGGTTTGGGTTGACGCATTCACTTTGACTGGGGAAGACCCACATTGACATTGTTTGTTTATCGCGCTCGCCGATGTGGTCTTATCTAGGCGTCCACCGTTGATTGCGTCGATCACCCGTTGCTGCAGGGCCTTATCTGGCAAGCGCATGAGTAATTTGAATATATCCTCATAAATGGACTGAAAGGATTTGCGCTGCATATACGTATTTGTGATCACCTTGGTGGGCATAGGCATCACTCGAATGGGAATGGGCACGGGCACGGGTGCAACTGTAGCGGCGTTGTCTCCAACTCCTCCTCGTATCGACACGGTCTGAGTTTTGGTTAACAACACTTTCTTCATTGTGGTCTAGTTTTACACTCGGACAGTATGGGAAGAGATTGAAATCGTTGTGATTTCTGGGGGATGTACAAATTTTCTTTGGACTAAAAATAATATAAGTTTGGTTTTTCCCCAACACACACAGCATGCTACTGCTTATCGGTGTTGTAACGATGACTGCACGCATTTTGCAACACTGAAGTCGTGCTTTTGGGGTTGCAGTGATATCGATTGACAAACAGTTGCAGTGAAAGCGAAGTGGAGTCACGCTCGCTTTGGAATGTTGGCGGTAAATGCTTTTTGGGTTCAAATCAAGAAGTCGTTTGGAGGATGATATATGAAATCGTCATCTGTTTTTCCGCAATATTATTGAACTGCATGTCCAAAAGATGAATTATCGCATTTGGAAGTGCACTAATTCTGATGGAGCAGATTAGATTTGTAGTTGTAGGAGTTGATTTGACTTTGAATCGGCCCCTTGTTGTGTTAGCCTTAATATGGGATATGACTTTGGTATATTTTTAGTTAGCATCCATATACTTAACTAGTTAAAGACAGGAAGCTGAGTTTTTCACTGTACTTTAACCAGTACCAGGACCCGATTTTGGAAAATTTTGCCGTGGAAAATTATAAATTCGCCGAAAACTGTTTCATAAAATCCTTTGTTATTGATACCATCAGATAAAAACCCATTTTCAGATATGAATATTGAAATCCGACATTGATTGCTCATCATTCAATCGGTAAATGTAGTTCCTGGGTATAACATGAGCGGGCAAGGCAATGGCAAACTCATTTTCAAAGCTGCACATGAAAATACGTAGCAGATGATATACAAATTTTTGGAACATCAACTCCCAAAGTGGGAAAATATATGTTCATTTGGGGTAGGAGATGATTCCTTCTGGCTGTTACTTTTACTTGGTGTACCTTCATATTTTTAAAAAGGTGGACAATGTAGGCCAAACATTCAATAAAAAAAAACGCTTCTTTGCATTGTAAAAGTTTACCTAAAAACAAGCAATACTACATAATTTTGTTTTTTTAAAATTTCAAGTTAAAACAGTTGCAGGATTCCCCCCAAAACAATTTAAAAGGGGATACCTTCAATTTTACATCAGTTATCTATAAATGTTGCTACTTCTCTCACCTAAAAATCACTTGCTAAATATCTTGAAAACTATCAAACTATCGACTAAAAAGTATCGCTCTAGTCGCCTTAGTGCTGCCACCAGTATCGATAGTTGCTCAAAGTTTTTGCTCACCACTGGCAAGTAGGCTGAGAGTTTTATTCTTTTCATTGTTTATTATTGTTTTTCCACCCTCAATAAACAATTGTTGTTGTTTTTAACCTAACCAGATCAGACAAAAAGTGTACTTCGTATTAAGTGTTGGACTTGGATAACGCGTAACATGGAACGCTACGGACGTAGTTTTTCAGGTGGCAGCGGCAATGGGGGAGGCAACAGCAACAGCAACAACAATAGCAATAGCCAATATAGACGCTACAGTCGCTCACGATCACGCTCCCGGTAAGTATATAACCATCTTTGCATACATCTGGTGTTAACTTTGATTAACTCGGCAGCGAACGTAGTCGGCGCCGGCAGACCCGTTCCCGCAGTCGAGAGCGCTTTCGACATGGCAACAGTTGTGAGCAGCCGGACTTATATGAACATTTACTAATCAATGATGATTACAAGGACGAACGCAATTATCATCCGCGCAACAACTTTGAGAACCGCCAGCAGCAACGTCGCGACGACAACTATGAACATCGCCAGCCGCGTCGAACAGAGGATCGTCGCGAGGAGCGCGACCAGCGCTGGAGGAGCAACCACGAACGTGAGGATAGAAATTATGATCGCATCGACAGGGACAGGGAGCGGGAACGGGATCGAGACCGCGATCGCCATCGACGTCAATCATCGGATGATAACAGCGATGAGAGCCAGCAATATCGCCGCCATCCCCACGATAGAAACAACAGCAGCCAGGAGCCTCAAAATATTATCATCCTCTGCGGCCTGCCCCGCAATTTTACCAGAGATTTTGTAAGTTTACGCGGAGAGAGAATCAATTAAATTTACATATAACTTCGTGCTCTCGGCAGATTTTGGACTCGCTGCGGCAGGTGAATTTGGAGCCAGCCTTTATACGCATTAAAAAGCGACAGTCCTCAGGTGGGTCATCGCATTTGTCTAGATTTGTTATGAAAAGTTACTTGCTAAGTAAATATTGTGTATGCACCAAAAGTTGGCCAAACAGGAACTTCACCATTTTGTATCTGCTTCTATCTAAAATTTAGGTTCATCCAACGATATAGCATTTGTCGAGTTTAACACGGTTGAAGAAGCCAAACATTGGATGGATATAAATCAGGTATCAACTTTATTGACACTCAATCAACAGAAAAGAAATAATTGATCAAAAAGCCATTACGAAATGTTTTCGACTTTGAGTTCAGTTCCCCAAAAGTCATGACTAGCCAGCAAATCAAACAGAAGGGGGCCTAGCACCAATTGTTCAATTTCTTCCGCCCTTATTCAAAATCCTTGGATGGTGCGCCAAGCATCAAGCCATTAAGTTTGGAATTGGAACCTACAGATTTTAAATTGCTGGGAACTGAACTCGAACGTAAAACATTTATGTAATACCAAATCAAACCTGGAGATCATCCTCTCAACATCATCAGCAACAGCAACAGCAGCAACATCATCACCAACAACCCCAACAACTGCGCGTATATGTAACACAGCAGCAAATCTGGTGACTGTGTAGTCTGTGATACTTAAGCTGAACCCAAGAACGGTTACTGATCTCCCCCATCACATTCTCTTCTCTTCCATAACCAGGGCACTCTGCAGCTGGGCGATCAGCGCGTATCGATGCAATATAGCCACAAACGTGTCAACGATTGGCAGTGTCTGAAGGTGAGAAGAAACCACACTCTTTTCCCCATTCAGATTCACCACTAAATTTGCCTATCCTCTGTCCAGTGTGGCGTCAGCAACTTCCAGTTTCGTTATAGCTGTTTCATGTGCAAGACACAGCGTGGAGAAAGCGGCAGTGGGACCGGCGGCGACGAGGGCCTTGACGAAGTCACCTACATTATATCGAAAAGTATAAAAAAAAAACCCCACAAAGTCGCTTTTATTCTGTGTGTTTGAGCAAACAAATTTCTGATTGTGACGCTTCTCCCCCACCCCCCCCATTCCAATCACCAGAGATTATGCTACGAAATCTGGATGCTTTGACCAACGAGGAGAGCGTGTTGACGGCGCTGCAGCAACTGTTGCCGGAATTGGCCAAAACTGTTAGCAAAGTTTTAATCAGTCGGGATACTTTGACACAGACATCGCGTGGCTATTGTTATCTACAATTTGAGACGCTCATCGATTCGATGAATGTGCACAACGGATTGATGGCCCTCGATCCGCCGCTGACCATTGATGAGCGAGCGGGTGAGTAAATCAAACACATTTCCAGCACATTTGCTGAGTAACCATTTCTCCCCAGTTGCCATTAGCTACTGCATTGATCATGAGGATCGTACGTCCGCGGCTAAGAAAACGACACCCGCCGTTACGGGCAGCAATGATACCCAGAGCGGTGGTACCCTGGCGTCAGTTTCAACTTTAGGAGCAGCCGGCTCTTATACCATGGCTGATGTACCACGCTTAGCCGAGTACAGTGCCTCTTTGTATGCCTCCAATCCTGCAGAGCAGGCACATTATGTGCAATACTATACAGATTACTATATAGCGGAGATCAACAAAGGCAATAGCGGCGATGCACAACTAACTGAGGAAAATTCTGGGGCGGCTGTAGCCTTGTCAGCCATTCAGCGCAAGCAAAAGAAGATGAACAACATTGAGACAACGGCGACGGCAGCGGCCACAGCTGCCGCACAGGCAGCTGCTGTGGTCAAAGCCACACAGAATGTGATCACGCCCAAGGGCAATGATGGAAAAACGTATCGTAAGTGATTGCATTGATCGAAACGAAGCAGCTACAACTAAGCTAAGCTCTTGATGCCAATTGTACCGCTTTATACCCACTGGAAAAGTTTACCAACAACCATTGACGATTTCCTTCATTCTGTATCATTCCTCAGCCACACCGGATGTGACGCGTTATCAGTATGATGAAACCTCTGGCTTTTACTATGATCCCAGCACTGGTTTGTATTACGATGCCCATTCCCAATATTATTACAACAACGAGACGGGTGCCTATTTGTATTGGGATCAGCGTCGAAGTACGTACATCTTGGCCACACCTGCCTCCACACAGGCTGCATTGGAGGAGACACAGACGGAGGCCAAAGATGATGATTCGGCCACCAAGAAAGATAAGATGAAAGACAAAGATCCCAATGGTAAGCCGGACAAGGTGAAGGTGGCCAAGAAAATTGTTAAGGATATGGAAAAATGGGCCAAACAATTGAACCAGAAGAAGGACTACACTGTGGTGGCCACACCGCAACCCATATTGGGCGACGATGCTCCCAGCACATCCCGGGCGGCAGCCCAGGGCGTTAGTGGCTATGCTGATGTGGGTTTCTCCATACTAGAGAAAAAGGAGCGAGCCAAGTTGAGTGAATATATGCCACCACCAGCAGCTGGCATCAATAAATTGGTCAATGCCTATGGCGGTGGCTCCGATTCGGAGGAGGATCAGAGTGCAGTTAGTCAGAGTGGTGTGTCCGGTGGGGGCGGCGGGGCTGTTGATGAAATGGACTATGTGGACTTTCAGAAACTGACTTGCCTGCTGTGTAAGCGGGCCTTCCAATCTCTAGAAATACTGCAAAAGCATTTGAAAATGTCCAACTTGCACAAAGAGAATCTGGCCAAGCTGAATCAAAGTGCCGGTGCGGGCTCTGCCGGTGAAGAGGTGGCGGGAGGGGGCTTGTCGTAAGTGGTGGTTTCTTTGTGTACACAGTTCCAGTTATAATCCATCTAAATTTCCTCTAAAGCTATCGTGATCGGGCCAAGGAACGTCGCCTCAAATATGGTGAAAGTGATCCACCACCACCAAATCGCAGTCGTGAGCGTTTTGAGTTGGAGATGAAGAAAATGCAGAATCGCCAGAAGGATAACCAATCAGGTGCCCCAGCCTTACCAATTAGTTCCAACAATGTGGGCAATCGTTTGCTACAGAAAATGGGCTGGTCGGAGGGACAAGGTCTGGGTCGTAAGAACCAGGGACGCACTCAGATCATTGAGGTACTTTTTATATACAAAGTCAACAAAGTTTGAATGTCAATTTATGTGATTCCTTTCGTTTTTCCCCCCAAAGGCCGAGGCACGCTCCAACAATGTGGGTCTGGGTAATAAGCCACCCATGGCACCCGGCAATGATTACAAAACGTACATCAAGAAGATGATGAAGCAACGCTATGAGAACACCTGAAGCTGGCTTAGTATTTACGCTGATTCAATTATTTTATTTGGATTTCGATTAATTTTAAATTGTGTTAACAATTAGTTGGAATGGTTACCTCAATTTTACATATACAAAAAAAAAAAAAAAAAATACACCCGATTGTCATTGTGCTCATTTCACATCGATTTGTTTATATTTGATTGTTTTTGAAATTTGTAAATATTTTTTGTAAGATTCGCTTTGTGGGTTGTGACAAAGGCTGATGGAATAAACAACATTTTGACCGCAGGGAGGAACTGTAGGGCCGTGAGGTTGAAAAACAAAGCAACGCTGCTTAGACTGTCACCCGAAGGAGCAGGAGAAAGAGAGGAAGAGGGAGACTGTAAACAATGGACATTCCTGTCATCCTCCAACACAGTCTTGAAATGCTGTTCAAGTTTCAGGCGATGTGAATGGATCATATATTATGCTTACAACGCATAATTTCGTTCGGTACAGATTGTGTTATAGTCGGTCTTGACCGACTTTCTTGTTTTTATACCCTTGCAGAGGGTGTATTGTAACACATAGAAGGAAGCATTTCCGACCACATGAAGTATATATAATATTCTTGATCAGCAAGACGAGCTGAGTTGATTTAGCCTTGTCTGTCTGTCTGTTTCTATGCTATCTCCTCCGTCAGTTTGAAAGTTATCTTCACCAAACGTTGCACAAAAGTCTGGTGGTACAAATACGCAGCACATTTGTCGAAACCGACCGGAGCGGATGTCTATAACATATAGCTGACATAGGAACGATCGGTCGAAAAACTAGTTCCAAACTCCGTATTTACGACTAGTTATTGCTTCTCCATGATACTGCCAAGTTTGGTCGAAGTCGGACATCTATATAGTATAGCTGCCATGGAAAAGTAAGGTTAGAAAAACTTTTTTGGTTTTAATGTAAACCTCTTTAAAATCGACATATATTTATTTTAAAAGCTTTCACACAATTCTTCAAAGTTTTGTCAAAATCGGATGACTATAGGTTATAGCTGCCATAGAAATGATCGACAGAGAAACTAGTTTTAGTGAAAAAACCTTTTTTGTTTTCAAAGGAAACGCCTCCAAACTTTGTATTTCTAAGTTTGCTATGCTTTCCCATGATTCTGCCACGTTTGGTCGTAATCGGACATCTATATGGTATTGCTTTCATAGAAAAGTAGAGTCTGAGAAGTAGTCTTTTGCACAGAGTCTTCTTTTTGCTGCACGCTACTAATATGTAGGAACCGACCGGATCGGATTTCCCGTAGGAACAATCGGTCGGGAAACTAGTTTTAGTATGAAAAACTTTTTTCTTTTCAATTGAAACGTCTCCAAACTTAGTACTCATGGATTTTCTATGCATTTTTTAGAATTTTGCTAAGATTAATAAAAATCGGACAGCTGTCAGAAAATTAATCTTAATAGTAGTACAGAGAAAAACTTTATTAATTTTCAGTGGAAATGTCTTGCCAAGGGTATACAAGCTTCGGTCGAGCTCGGCTCCTTAACTTTCTTCTATTTTTTTGTTTTCCCATTTATAAACTTTTTCCAACTTTCGGAGAGTATAACCACAGCCGATTATTAGGCATTTTCAACAGTCTAAATTTTCTCAAGCAAAGCGAAAAAGCTCACCTCACTCACCTATGGGAAAAGCTTTGTCCACTCAGTGTGACGCATATGGCAAATCGATAACGATCGCCTCGGAATCAATTCATTGGTCGTTTTTAAGTTTGTACTTCATTTTCGGGTTTTTGGTTTAGTTTTTTTTTTTGGTAATGCCACAAAGTGTATGCATGTGTGTGTGTGTGTGTAGAAATGTGGGGAGTATAACAGCTGTGAGCTGTGATCAGCCGCTCATTTTTCGTTCGTTGGGTTGACCTCTCTCGCTCTCTCGCGAGCGCGCGCTCTCTTTGGTTCACCGAGAATGCGTCAGAGATCGGCAAAGGCATTGACAGACAGGTCTTTTTTTTTTTTTTGTTTTGTTTTTTGTTCGGTGGGGGCTTTTCAGTGAGTCTGAAAGCGTCGTCGGTGTCGGTGTTGTGGTTGTCGTTGTCGTTGTCGTTGTTGTCGTCGTCGTCGTCGTCGGGTCGGTTGTCTAACGGCAAATTGGCAGCAAAAAACTCGCGCTAATAATAAAATCAGAAACTTAAAGTCCAAAAGTGAAAAACCAATCAACTTATCAATTGTAAGAAATATGATTTAATTGTGATCAAATTGTAAAAAGGCTTATTAATCACGGAACACGGATTGCGAGTGTGTGCGAGTGTGTGTGTGTGTGTGAGAGTGTTTTGGAGTGTGTGAGTGAGTGTGTGTTTGTTGAGGCTTAACGTGCTCGCCAAATGTGGTCAAAGCAAAATAACAAAAATATATACCCACCTACCTACCTACATACATACATACATACATACATATAATATAAATACATTTGTGATGTTGTAAAGTGCTTTTTATGGATTTAAACATAACAGAAATCCGTCTCTTTTACTGGAATAAAGGTTTTTTTGTTTTTTATTGGAAGAGCATTTTGTGGCATATTTTGTTCATTTTCCAAAAAACAAAAAAAAAAATACATCTCTAAATTAGGCGAACACCCCATCATCATAGCATATTTGCCCCATAATAATTCTGTTCCTTTCTCTTGTATTTTAATTTATATTTTTGTATTTTGCCTTTTGGCTTTTGAGTATTTTTCTCTGATTTTTCATGGTTTCATTTCTTTAAATAAGTTTTATTTTTAGCACTTTTAGTTATTTTTGTGTATATTTTGTTGTTGTTGTTGTTGTTGTTGCTGGTTTTCTCACCAAACTTTTTGCTGATTTCTGAATTTTTTTTTTCTTTGGAATACACACAGAGAGTGGATACATTTTTATGCGCGTGTGAAAAGATTGGTGTGGCAATTTTTCTTTAACCGCTTTTTGAAACTTTCTTAGAGAAAAGTAAATTTCCCCCTGAAAATATTGTTATGGAAATTTTTGTTACAAAATTTAAAGATATTTGATAAAAAGCTTCACACAAGGGCAGTTTGAGTTCTGGATGTGCCAAGAATAGTTAAGCGACAGACCTTATAACGCTGCAATTTCTATTAAAATATGAGTTTTCTTCAATGATGAACATAAATACTCTGACCGTCCCATATCATTCCATGGATTTTATCAAACAATTTCAAGCATTTTTTGTTGACTTCACTTGGAATTGTTGAAGATATACTCTTCTTTAAGAATACAACTTATTTATCTAAATTGAAGTTATTAAGATTGATTTAGAAGTTCAATGTTTGTAAGATTGTTTTTTTTTTTGATTTTTGGGCTGAATAAACTTCAGTTTCAATTCGTTTCATTAGTAAGTTAGTGAATATGTGAAATGAATTGAAACTAGGAGCGCGTTATACGATTGTCTGCCACCAGCGCATTAAAGTGAACGATTAAAAGTAAAAGTTGTTGTCAGGCTATCCTCTGATCGCATAGAATACGTATGAACCATGCTTCTTACTGGCTAGAATTGGATCAATGTGAAGAAACACTACAGTGTTTTAAGAATAGTTGCCCCGTAGAGAATGACAAACTAAAGAACTTGACGGGATCATTTATTAAACTCATATTTCTATACCCTTGCAGTGGGTATATTGAAATCGTCCATTTTTTTGTAACGCATAGAATGGAAGCTTTTCCGACCACAGAAAGTATATCGAGCCTGTTCCACTTTTCGATTTCGATCAAACTATGTGAAATCAGAATTGGAAACTCTTCCCTTTTCGAAAAGCCGATTGCTTCACTCGGCTTTTATCTCATAATTTCGAATCCTCTCCAAAGAACAGTTTTGATAGCTGACAGCTTTAAACGATTTCTCTAATCAATTTTTTGATATCAGATCTCTTAACCATTCCGATCGATCGAATTCGGAAACAAAAACAGACCTGTAAATATTCTTGATCAGCATGACGAGCTGAGTCGATATAGCCATGTCTGTCTGTCCGGCCGGATCGAATGACTATAACATATGGCAGCAATAGGAATGATCGGTCGAAAAACTATTTTGTATTTAATGCAAACGACTCCAAACTCCGAATTAACTAGTTTTTAATGCTTGCCCACGATTCTGCCAAGTTTGGTTGGAATCGGACATCTATATGGTATGGCTGTCACAGAATAGTAAGGTTAGAAAAATAATCTTAGTAGGAAAAACTTTTTTTGTTTTCAATGTAAACCCCTTTTAAATTGGCATATAATTGCTTTATAAGCTTTCACACAATTCTTTAAAGTTGTGTCAAAATCGGTTGACTATAGGTTATAGCTGCCATAGTAATGATCGGTTGAGCAACTAGTTTTAGTGAGAAAAACTTTTTTGTTTTCAATGGAAACGCCACCAAACTTTATATTTCTTAGTTTGCTATGCTTTTCCATGATTTCACCAAGTTTGGTCAAAATCGGACATCTATATAGTATAGCTGTCATACAAAAGTGGAGTCAGAGAAGAAGTGTTAGTGAGAAAATTTTGTGGAAATGTCCTTCAAATTAGTTAGAAAATCGTGCTGCAAGGATATACAAACTTCGGCAGAGCCGTCCGCCCCTAGCGGTCTATAAGTGGTTGAATTAATTATTTCTAAGTGATGCTATGCAAATTTCAAGTATACATGTCTAAAGGTGAATTCTTGACGTCTTCAAACTCGAAAGAGAACTGAACCGAACCGAATCGAACCCTTTTTCTATTTTGTTGTTTTCGGTTCGGTTCATAATTATCATAAGAAAGCATTAGTTCTTCGGTTTATTTCGGTTTGTTTCTGTTCGGTTCGCTTCATCTAATCAGCCTCATAAAGTTAACACTGCTATTTCTAACCAGAGCTGCGAATTAGTCTTTGAAAACTGTTGAGCTTGTGATTCACCATGTTTTAATTACATTTTTGAGCTTCAACATTCCAAAATACATAATTTTCTACATTATTTATCAGCCGGCCCACTTATCTAAAATGTAAACAGTTTTAAAAAACAAAACAAAAAAAAAAAAAAAATTAATGCTGACCTCTAAAATTTGAAATTCTCCAAAATAAAAAAAAAACTACATTCGATTGCGGCTAATTATAATCACTCTAACAACAATTTACCGTTGGCACTCTTTAGCTGCTAACTGTGGCTGCTTCCTCTTCTTCTCCTTTGTATTTTTAAATTATGACACACTCAAAGAGAAGAGAAGGCCTGTCCTCTCCACTCTACCTCTCCATCGTTCTCTTTGTGTCTTTCGGTTAAACAGCTGCTGACTGAGTGGGCGGACATGAAAGCGGCTTTGGCCACATTTGCCTCAATGCAAAAAGAGAATGAGGCACAAGAACGCCAGCGGGCAATTAGGCAAAAAATAAAAAAAAAAACCAAAAAAAAAAAAAACAAAATAATTATGAGAGAAGAAAATTAAACGCGAAACTCAAGGAAATATACAGTGGCGCTTTTGTTTTTGTAATTGATTAATTAAGCATGCGTTTTTGTCTTGAGGTTGTCGTGATGAGGCCTCCAGAACGCACGAAAAAAACAAGTTTATTTCGAACTTTACATGAATCGAAACACTTTTAAACAGGGCCGCAAACCAAATAAAATATTTGGATCTCCGTCTCACTGGTTCGAACCAAAATTAACCAATTAACCAACACTTTACACAATATTATTGGCATTCGACCTGAAAACTACACAAATCGTAAGGGAATTGCATGGTTTTTGGGTGGGAATCGGTTAGTAGAACACATCAAAATATTATATATATAATTTACAATTTCATTTCGCATTAATATTACCAAGGTAATTAGTTCTACTCTTGCTTTCGAGAATTACTTAAACATATTTAGAGTCGAGTAGCTTATGGGTGGGCATAAGCTATAAGTAAGTAAGTAAGTAAGTAGTCATTCGATCTCGCTTGACAGAAGGTAAAATTTCTGATCATTTCTATCATTTTTCTTGAACCGAACCGAAAATAAATCACTAAAAAAGAATTGAACAGTCTTATTCAATGTCTTGAGCTTTCGTAACGGTCTTACACAACATTCCTTCTCCAAAGCGCTAACATTCCTTCCATCCTTCCGTCCTATTTCCTTGCTTTCTTCATCTTTTTTGTCTTCTTCCCTCCTCTTATCTTCCTCTTAACTTCCTTTAACCTTCTTTTCTTCCTTCTATTGACCCCATTTCTTCCTTCTATCCTTCTTTTTACTTATTTTCAATCCAGCTGTCTAATTCCTTTTTTTCAACTTCCTTTCTTCTTCATTCTTTCACTTCCACTCGTCTTACTTTCTTTCTTCCGTCCTCCTTTCGTATTTTTCCATTTCTTTTAAATGCCGTATCCATTCCTTTACCATTTTTTTCCATTCCTTCCTCCTTCTCTCCTACTTCCTTCCTCCTTCCTTCCTGCTTCCTTCCTCCCTGCTTCCTCCCTGCTTCCTCCCTGCTTCCTCCCTGCTTCCTCCTTCCTTCCTCCTTCCTTCTTTCCTCCTTCCTTCATTCCTCCTTTTTTCCTTCTTCCTTTCTCCTTTTTTTCTTCTTCCTTCCTCCTTCCTTCATTCTTCCTTTGCCCTTGTTATGAGCCATAAAACTGCTGAAGACAGTACCGCAAAATTCAAACTTGTCTATGTGATATACGAGCCCGTAAGAGAAGACTTCTTCCTTCCTTTCTTATTCTTTCCATCTTCTTTCCCTAGGAGGAAGAAACAAGAGCTTTCGCCTATCTTCCTACCTCCTTCCTTCCTTCTTTTGGCACTCTTCCTTCTACTTTCTTCCGTTATTCTTCCTACTTTTTGCCCGTCTTCCTTACTTTTTCATTTCTTTCTGATCTCTTCCTTCCGTTCCTGCTCTTTCCTTCTTTATTTCTCCTATTTTCCTTGTCGTCTGCTGTCATTTTTTCCATCCATCTTCCTTCCTTCTTCTTTCTACCTTCTTGTGTCTGCCTTTTTCCTTCTTCTTCAAGCCTTCTTCCTTTCTTGCTCCTACCTTTATCCTTTCTGGTAAATCAAATACTGAGACATCGTCGAAAATAAGTAATAAAGATACTATGCAAATTATTTTAACACTTTAATTAGCTCAAATGGCATTGCCCAACAAAATGTTCTGAGCACGTGCATCATAAAAAATACTCAACTTTTCATTGCTGGTGTGTCAGATAGGTCGAATAATACAAAGTTGTTGGTGTTGCCACTAAAAAAAAGTATTTATTTGCTTATTAATCAACTTTTAACGGCACCTCTGGAAAACCTTTATGTGTATTTAAGCAAGAAGCCGCTTCAATGTTTACCTTGGCTAACAAATCCAAACATTTTTCAAAACTCTACACCCCCACTGGCCAAAATGTTGTCAAGGTCACTCTGAGCCATTCATACCGCCAACAACACTTATTCAACTTCAAATCTGCACAAAGCATTACCATTCACTCTCGCTCTTCACAGTTTTTGCCTCACAGTCAACAACAGATTTCGTTCAGTGTCAACTAAATTTTTCTTTGTTGTTTTGGTTTTAACTTTAAAGTTTATTCACCCACCACCTCAGTCGAAATTCAAGTAGTCAGAATAAACAATAATGTTTAGCAGAAAAAAAAGAATGCTCAAAATATGAAATCAATATTACAAATATTGTTTCGAAATGTGGGTGTGTCTAAGCCGCAAATCCGCTATAAAAATAAAAGCAATGACTAAGCGCTAAATAATGCTCACCTGTGTACAGTAAAGCCTCCCACACACACACACACACACACAAACAGATTTCTATTTTGGAGAAATCTTAAAACAAAAACACACGCACGCACAAATTGTGGACAAATGATTCACTTTGGCAAGGTTAATTAAAGATCTTTCTTTTACTCGAAGATGTCCGAAAATTGTGCAATGAGACAACGAAATTGTTTTGCTTTGAAATTTAATACTTACTGCAAAAAAAAAAAAAATATATATATATATGCAAAAATTTCATTTCCGTTTATTTTGGCATTGGTGTGGTAGGAAAACAACATTTGCATAGAATAACTATTAAGGCAGCATATGTGTGTTTGTATGTAGATTTTTGTCTGCTGGTCACACAAAACTTGTTTTTGTTGATGGAAAAGATTTTGTGTGTGTGTGTGAAAATTGTTTTATTTTAAATATTGATTAAACTAGAATTGAATTAAATGGTTATAATGAAAGCAAAGCATTTAATGGCATTTAAAAAAAAAAATTTGCTAAAAATTTATAAAAAATATATTAATGCAATTTAAGGTATTCAAATTAATAACACATATCGCTTCTGAAAAGAACTCTGACCGCCCCAAACGTAAGTCGTTAAAAACACCTAAAATAAGACTAGGCAACCAAGTTCAGTATAATGAATGATCCACTACATCTAGAGTTGTGAAATAAAGGGTTTGAAGCTGCATGTTTGGACTGCTTTTAGGCTTATTTTATGGCGAATACTTTCGTTTTATTTTGGCTAACTTTAACATAAACTATCCCAAATATTTTTACGATATCTGAGCTACAAATCTCACAAATTTTCATAAATATTGGATAATAAATGTCAATATTACAAAAACGTTGCATACTTATCTGCGCCGCAAGAGCTTATCAAATACTAATTGCCCCATCTAACAGATATTTCGAAGTCGGGCAGGTCCGACTTTAACTAACGCTCTAGTTTATCGGAACCGGCCGAATCGGATGACTATAGCATATAGCTGTCATGGGAATAATCGGTCGAAAAACTAGTTTTGGTGAGAAAAACTTTGTTAATTTCAATCAAAACGCCTTTAAACTTAGTTATTCTTAGTTTGCTTTGCTTTCCCATGATTCCACCAAATTTGGTCGAAATCGGACATCGGACAGTATAGCTGTCATAGAAAAGTATAGTCTGAAAAGCAGTCTTAGTAATAAAAACTTTTGTTTCTAATGGAAATGTACTTAAAACTGGCAATTATTTATTTGATATACTTTTACACAATTCTACAAAGTTTTGTTGATATTGGATAACTATAGCATATAGCTGCAGTACGATTGATCGGACGAAAAAGAAGTTCTATTGAGAAAGACTTTTTTGTATAAATTTTAATCGGCTTCAAATTTGTTACATGTTCTTTTTTTAAGCTTTTGCATGATTCCTTGAAGTTTGGTTGAAATCGGAGATCTATATGGTAGAGTTTCCATAGAAAAGTAAGTTCCGAAAAGTAGTCTTAGTTAAGTAAACGTGCTGCAAGGATATACCAAGGTATTTTTTGTATACCCTTGCAAAGGGTATTATAATTTTTGCCCAGAACTTATAGAAATATTCATTTCCGACCCCATAAACTAAATATATTCTTAATCAGGGTGACGAGCTGAGTCGATTGGGCTTTGTCCGTCCGTCTGTCTGTTTCTACGCGAACTAGTCTCTCAGTTGTAAAGCTATCGAGCTGACATTTCACACAGAGTCTTCTTTTTGCTGCACACTACTAATATGTCGGAACCGACCGGATCGGATGTCTATATCTCATAGCTCAAATAGAAACAATCGGTCGGAGAACTAGTTTTAGTAAGAAAAACTTTTTTCTTTTCAATGGAAATGTCTCCAAACTTTGTAATCGTAGGTTTTCTATGTTTCGTTATAATTCTACCAAGTTTTATCAAAATCGGACAACTATATGGTATAGCTGCCATACAAAAGATAGGTCTGAAAAACAGTGTTAGTTGGAAAAACTTTATTGTTTTTAATGGTAGCATCCTGCAATCTTGTATTTGTTTGTTCCACGTGCTTTCACAGAATTCTACAAACTATATCATGTAGCTCCCATAAGAACGATCGGTCGGAAAATGTGAAAAAAGAGTATTTTATGAAAATATTTAAGCGAGCACTTGCAAGAGTATAAAAACTTCAGCACAGACGAAGTTAGCTTAGCTTTCCCGTTTAAACAAAAACCTGTTTAGCATTTTGCCGTTTTCTTTAAGTGTTGATGTCGTTTTGCTTGACAGTTTTTTTTTGGCATTTTCTGTAGGTTGTCTGGTCACACCGAGATTAAAATAAGGTAAGCCCCTAATGTTTGGAATCCTCAAATTGTCAATCATTTTTTACATTCAACTCGATTCTCAATACAATTTCTATCCTTGGGTCTGTAAATGATTTCATCTTGGAACACTTTATTGTTGTTTTTTTTGCAAAATAAAGTTGTTGCTTTGACAATTTCAACAATTGCTGCAAAATGTCTGCCTTGAATTTCTAAATTCTCGAGGGGGTGACACCAACTGGCTGTCAATAAGGCGATCAGCAAATGATCGGCAGCAGCTATTCATTCCAGACATTAGTCAGCTGCAATATGCATATAATTGCTATTTTATCGGATCGTGCCAAAAAAAAAAAAAAAAAGCAAAACAAAATGTGTGCCAGTTTGTGCGAGAGACAAGGTCAACCATAAATATTGTAGACACACACACACACATTTCTGTCAACTAAAGAAAAATCAAATATTACGCAAGCGCATTAAAAATATATAAATTTCAATATTTATTTTCGCCAAATAATGAGTTTAAGGTGGTAAATAAAATCATGTTGTATGTATATATGTATATATAACCCACCCCCCTCCCCACCATTGACATTTACAGCATGTTTGAGAGACGACGAGGTGTGGGCGATTGAGTCTTCCGCATAAATAATTTATGGCCAGGCAGGAACCGACTCATTTATTGATTACAATATAGCATTTGTTTAACAATTTATGGCAATTTCATATGCATACATATTGTATTTGTATGTTTGCGTGTGCGTGTGTGTTTTTTTATTACCTTTAATGCCATTTTTGCATTTATGCAATTTCCATTTCTTTGTAGACACAATTATAAATTGTCGTAGGTTATGAGAGGCGGCCCCTGAAATTCACTCTAATTGAATTGAACTTGATTTATATCTCTGCCTCTGGCTGCGCCTCTTTGTCAACAAAATTTTGGTACAAAAATTTATCGCGAAATGAATATATATATATATATTTTGGATAATAAATTATGCTATAATTTTTAACTTTGATTTATGAAAAGGTTGGAGATTGTATTGGAAAAAATAAAAAATATATGAATGAAGAAGAATCAATTGAAAAGATCTAAGATCAAAAAATGATAAGCATATCGGGTTAAAGGAGGAGTGGAAATTAACAATATTTAATAATTTAATTGTAAACGAACCGAAGCGATGCATCGATGGTTTGTTTCACAGCATCAGCGAGTTGGTTCGATCAACGAATTTTTCTTAAGGCAAATATAATAATATTATATTATAATTATAATATAATATTATATTATAATATATAATATAATATATTATAATATATAATATAATATTATATTATAATATTAATATTATAATATAATATTAGTAAATATGTTTGACATCAGAGTTAAACCACCGATTCGGTAAAATATACATTTTTCAAAACTTGTGGATGATTTTCAGCTCTGTTCAAAAATGGAAATTAAACAATAAAGAAAGTCGGTCAAGCCCGACTATAGCATACTCTGTACCAACGAAATTATACAGAATGCTGCAGATGCAGCTGAAAGCAGCGCTGCTTTTGCAGTCTTTTGAACATAACTCAACAACCGTTCATCCAATCTTCACTCTTTCGTTGGCGGATCGATTAGTTAACCTGATTACTAAATATGTCTAAAAGAAACGAACCATCTATCTTTAAAACTGAGCGGGAGGGGGCGTGGCCAAAATTGAAAACAAACTTGATCTGTCTGCATACATAAGAAGCTTATGTTCCATATATGTCCAACTTCTATCTCTTACCATCTCTGAGATCTGACGGTTCATAAGGACTGTTGATGCTGATCAAGAATATATATACTTTATAGGATCGGAGATGCTTCCTTCTGGCTGTTAAATACTTTTGCACAAACTTATAATACTCTATTTACCTACGGTAAAAAAAGCTAAGCTAGCTTCGTCTGTGCTGAAGTTTTTATACACTTGCAAGTGCACGCTTAAATATTTTCAAAAATTATTTTTTTCCCACTACGACCCATTTTCCGACCGATCGTTCGTATGGTAGCTATATGATATAGTCATCCGATTTAGACAAAAATTTGTAGAATTGGGTGAAAGTATGTGAAACAATCAATTCAGTTGCAGGATGCTACCATTAAAAAAAAAAAGTTTTTCTAACTAAGACTGTTTTTGCAGACCTATCTTTTGTATGGCAACTATACCATATAGTTGTCCGATTTGCATCAAACTTGGCATAGTTATAAACAAGCAAATAAAACTTATGAATACAAAGTTTGGAGACGTTCCATTGAAAAGAAAAAAGTTTATCATACTAAAACTAGTTTTCCGACCGATTGTTCCTATGGGAGCTATGAGATATAGTCATCCGATTCGGTCGGTTCCGACATATTAGTAGCGTGCAGCAAAAAAGAAGACTCTGTGCAAAATTTCAACTCGATAGCTTTAAAACTAAGAGACGAGATCGCGTAGAAACAGACAGACAGACAGACGGACATAGCTCAATCGACTCAGCTCGTTACCCTGATCAAGAATATATATAGTTTATGGGGTTGGAATTGAACTTTTCTATGCGTTGCAAACTTCTGGTTAAAATTATAATATATTATCAAAATAAGAATACAAATAAAATTCCACAGATGCTTGCTCAGCATTTGAATCATAAAGCCGATATTTTCAACATAGGGTCCAATACTGGGCTCGATATTGTGACTAGAATACTTCAAATAAGACTTACATCAAATATACCTATTTGGCACTCTAATCAGGAAACATAAGTATATACACGTTTATTTGGGTGACGCTCAATTAGTTTAAGTGTATTGTGTGATGGGGAAAATGCTTGTGAAAAACTATCCATAGTTTTACATCGATAACGTTTCGATAGCACCCACGTTTTGAAATAATAAAGCTCCGTTTTCGACATTGTGATAGTTTTATGAGTACTGAAATAAATGACTTTAGTTATACTGCAAACCGAACCTTGTTCCAAGTCGAGGGGCTTAGATGGTTCTCCATAATTACTACTTTTCTTCCCCTCTTTTATAATGGTTTTAATTCTAATAAAATGCGGTCTTATTGCTGTGGTTTTCAATACGATATGATTATCATCTCTCTACCCCCACAGATTGATTAACTTTTCACATTGAAATGTCTTATTTTGTTTTGTTGATGATGTGGATCAACCGCAACTAAAACCAGGAACAGTTTTAAGTTACAGCAAAGATAGGCATATATTACGAGCCATTTCAATAATTGTCCGACTTTGTCAGTTTTCTTAATAGAAACATTCATAAATGTCATCGTCAATTCAAATTTCGGTCGCCTCTTCTGACACTTAATTGGATGGGTCTCTCTCTCTCTGTTTCTTTGAAAATGAAAATGTTAAGGTCAATGCAAATTGGCTACAGCACAAGTTTCAATTATCAAGCATTATGTGTGATCACTTGAATGTTTGTTGGTTAAATAAAAATATTTAATTTAAATATGTCCATCTATACAAATGTGTATATATAATATATATTGTTATGTATGTAGAGTGGATTTCCAATGTACAAATATTTCTCGCCTCGTCTAAATTTAGCCAAAAGGCGTGGGCAGCTCAACATTGAATATGACCAGGGTCTTGTCTGTCTGTGTTCTGTGACGTGTCTATCATAAATACATGTGGCCGAGTTTATGGAACTATTCTCTAACTTTTACTTATATATATTGTATTTAATTTGATTTAGAAAACGACAAAATGCATGTGCCATTATAGAGAACCGCAGACCATATCAACTTTTGGAGCAGTATCATAGCAGCTAAGAAACTGGTGGAAGCTAGACAAATGAAATAAACTACGATAAATCTGATGTGAGTATTGTGTTTGTTTTGGATTCAAGTATGTGAGATTTATACTAATTGTTTGTTTTCTTTGGCAGATCTTAAAAAAGAAAAAAAAAATACAGCACAGAAACAGCGATCTTGGAAACTACCTGCATCACCATTTTATACAGCACACACACACACTCACACAGCACCGAAGATGGGCAAAGATTATTATAAAACATTAGGTCTGCCAAAAACTGCCACCGATGAAGAGATCAAAAAGGCCTACAGAAAATTGGCCTTGCGTTATCATCCCGATAAAAATAAAGCCGCAAACGCTGAAGAGAAATTCAAAGAGGTGGCGGAGGCCTACGAGGTGTTATCGGATAAAAGTAAACGAGAGGTGTACGATAAATATGGCGAGGATGGACTGAAAAGTGGTGGTAAGTTCAATGAAACGGAATCTTAACCAAAGGATGCGGGGGGAAAAACAAATGTTTTAATTAAAAAAGTAAAAAGTTTGTCTGAAAGTTTGTCGAAAACATCATGCAAAGTCACTGTGATTAAGTAGTACCACGATTGAAGTAGAAAATATTTCTTGTTTAATCGTTCTATGAATCCTTTGCTTTACAAAAAGATGGTATAAGAACTTTAAAGCACGACTTGAACACGAAAATGACTTAACAATTCTACATAAAATCGTAAACAATCTTTTTTCATTCGGAAAAAATTTGTAGAAACAGTTTTAAAGCACGACCAGGCCTTATCTGAACCAGAACGTTATGAAATAATCAATTTTTGTTCTTCGTAAATGGAAGAACCATTTGAAATCACGACCAGTACACGAAAATGTAAAGAAAAACGAGAGAGCTAAGCTAACTTCGTCTATACTGTTGCAAGTGCACGCTTAAAAATTTTCAAAAATAGTTTTTTACCCATAACGACCCATTTTCTGACCGATCGTTCGTATGGTAGCTATATGATACAGTCATCCGATTTGGACAAAATTTTGGAGAATTATGTGAAAGCATGTGAAACAAACAAATACAAAAATGTAGGATGCTACCATTAACAACAAAAAAGTTTTTCTAACTAAGACCGTTTTTTAGACCTATCTTTTGTATGGCAGCTATACCATATAATTGTCCGATTTTCATCAAACTTGGCAAAATTATAAAAAAGCATAGAAAACTTATGAATATAAAGTTTGGAGACCTTTTCATCGAAAAGAAAAAACTTGTTCATACTAAAATTAGTTTTCCAACCGATTGTTCCTATGAGAGCTATAAGAGATAGTCATTCGATCCGGTCGGTTCCTACATATTAGTAGCGTGCAGCAAAAAGAAGACTCTGTGCAAAATTTCAGCTCGATAGCAGCAAAACTGAGAGACTAGTTTGTAATAGAAACAGACAGACAGAGGGACAGACGGACGGACATAGCTCAATCGACTCAGGTCGTCACCCTGATCAAGAATATATATAGTTTTTGGGGTTGGAAATGAATATTTGTATGCGTTGCAAACTTCTGGGCAAAATTATAATACACCCTTTGCAAGGGAATACAAAATTTCCAGAGCAAACTTTTACGTATCGTGACTTTTCGACCAAATCACGAAAATATGAAAAAAAAAATCCTAGAATAAGCACAATCTGAGCACGAAAATATTGCAAAACTTTCTAAATCAAAATTAAAAGAATCTTTCGTTTGCTGTAAGAATGATGGAAAAGTTTTAAAGCACGACGTAAGCACGAAAATTTAGAAAATAATCGTAGTAATCTTTCGTTTTCGAAAAATAATGGTCAAATAATTTAAAAGCACGACCTGAACACAAAAATTAAGAAAACATTACTAAAACAAACTTCAATAAAACTTTGCCTGACAGAAAAAATAATAGAACAGCTTAGAGCACGTTCCGATGCGGTTCGAAGACAAAAATGGCTAAGAATAATTTTAAATCAAATCTTTTTCGAAAATAAAACACAACCCAGCACGACCTAAGCCCGGAATTAAATTCGTTATATTCACACAGAGAAAAAAAAGAAAATTAAAAAATATGCATTGAATGATGTTCGGTATCGATTTGGAAGGGATATGTCGTAAATATGCTTTTTATCACCCACCGGAGCTAAGAATCATCCAAAGGGTATGAAAATTGATGTTAATTTTGATGATTTTGCAGCAGACATATCCCTTCCAAATGGATCTTGTTTAAATCTCTTTTCCTGTGCAAATTTTTGAAAAAATGTTGAAACAATTTTAAGACACGACCTGACACGACCCAAACACGAAATAGATCGAATTTCATTGAATCTTTCCATTTCGTAAATTATGGCAAAACAATTTCTAACAATTTGGAAATCCAGAATAAGTAAATCTTTCTATAGACACCAAAAAATAGATCAGACAACAAGAGTTCATTATCAAATTCTAACCCATTTTTCCTATTTCTCAGGCACTCGCAACGGTGGCAGCACGAACAATACATTTACATATCAGTTCCATGGCGATCCTCGTGCCACATTTGCTCAATTCTTTGGCAATAGCAATCCATTTGCTTCATTCTTTGACATGGGCGATAATCTGTTTGATAAGAATGTTTTCGATTTGGATACGGAACCAGATTTCTTTTCATCACCATTTGGCGGCATTGGCTCTAGGCATGGCCTGGGCAGTCCCTTCAGGTAGGTTTTGAGTAATTTATATATTTATAACAAACATTTTTTTTATGTCTTGCTAATCTTGCGTAGGCCTTCTTTTAGATCACACTCCTTTAATGTGCATACACCATTCAAAAAGGAACAGAAACAGGATCCACCCGTCGAACATGATCTCTATGTAACAATGGAGGAGATCTATCATGGCTGTGTTAAGAAAATGAAAATCTCACGACGTGTTGTCCAGCCAGATGGCAGCTCCAAAAAGGAGGATAAAGTTTTACAAATATCAATTAAGCCCGGTTGGAAATCGGGCACCAAGGTGACGTTCCAAAAGGAGGGTGACCAGGCACCGGGTAAAATACCAGCGGATATTGTGTTCATCATTAGGGATAAACCACATGCCATGTTCAAGCGTGAGGGTAGCGATTTACGCTATACGGCGAGACTGACACTTAAGCAGGTGAGTGGATGTTGTACGGACACATGAAGGGACAAATTGGGCGACTTGGCACAATCCCACAACGTTTTTACTCCAGCAATTGTTTACATATTAGATTTGGAAGCTAATCGTAGAATTTAATGTAACAAAAACTATTTTGAAGAGTCGTAGAGGTCAAAATCTACAAACTAGACAATAGACCAACTCCAACTCCAACTCCAACTTACACCGATTTCTTATCTTCTATATGTTACACAACTCTTTACACCCGCCTGGTCCGGTCCATCTCCCGCAGTGACCTAACAACACAGAAGACCACATTCCCCACTTAAATTGTTTACAATTTCCTCAACATTTTCGCATAATTTTGTTCCACTTTGAACCTGTTTGAGGTAAAACCAAAAAAAACCATCACGCGCATGACTTCACATCGATCGCGTCAAAGATATCATATTCTCACAGTATGGCGCCCAATTAAATGCCCCACCAGCGCCTAAATCAAATTGTAATCAAAAAACAAAAAATCAGCATTATGGTTATGGCAAATTTACCATATACGTGCTGGGGGTGACCAGACATACCAATTTGGTCAACATGGTCAAGTTTCAATTAACAACAGCCAGCAGCACAATCAGCGACAGTTGGTCAAAAACTCCGAGGTGTTAAATTTTTCACAGCCAGAGCCAAGCTCCGTCCGATATGGGCAGACGTTCTGAAAACGCAAAACTACAAGTAACATGCCAGCCAGTTGGGGTAGTACACAGTCATGTTCAAATTGTTAATTGCGTTAACTAGATTAAATAGTTGGATTTGACATTTTTAACATTTTATTGCTTGTTAGTGCGACAAATTTAGTAAATAGTTTTGGATATTCTCTTTCCAGTTTGTGCCAGTTATGGCATTTATACGCAATTGTTGTCAACTTTATCTCAATATATATATATATATATATAAATATTTTTGAGAAAATATGAATTCCATATTAGTTGAAAGTGTCATGTCAGTGGTATCTATATAGAAATATTTGACACGGTTTGGCGGTTGTTGTTGTTGTTGTTGTTGTGCGTGAGTTGTAATTAATGCTGTGGGGCAAGAGATTGGACTAGTAATTGATCGGTGGATGTGTATGAGTGTGTTAATATGGTGAAGAATCTTACTTCTTATCTAATATCAAGTGATGGAACTTTGATTTTGAAGTCAAGGGTGGAAAACCAAGCTTGGGTCCATCGGAACGCAAGCCTCTAGAGCCTGTATCTGAGCCGCAGAATATCTTTAGATAGATTTTTCCAGAACTTATGAAACTTTTTCAAGAACAAAAGAAAGCTAAAGAAAAGTTGTACAAAAAAGATGAAAAACTATACTTCACAAGATCAGTTCTGTAGTCAGTTTTCACTTACTTAGACACTATTATACAAAGAAGATGAGGATAGTCACCAAATCTTTGCACAAAATCGTTTAATACAAATACGCTGCACATTTGTCGCAACTGGTCGGATCGGTTGACTATAGCATATAGCTGTCATAGGAACGATCGGTCGAAAAACTAGGTATAGTGAGAAAAACTTTTTTCTTTTCAATGGAAACGCCTCCAAGCTTTGTATTTCTTACTTTGTTATGCTTTTCCATAATTCCACCAAGATTGATCAAAATCGTTCAGCTATATAGTATAGCTGTCATAGAAAAGTAGAGTCTGAAAAGTACTCTTAGTGAGAAAAACTTTTTTGGTTTCAATGGAATCGCCTCCAAATTGATTGCATGTTTGTTTTGTTAGGCTTTGGCATGATTCCACTTAATTTGGTTGAAATCGGGCAGCTATATGGTATAGCTCCCATAGAAAAGTAGGGTGCGGAGAGTGGTCTTAATTAGAAACAAGAAAGTAAGTCGGTCAAGCCCGACTAAAACATGCACTTCACCAAAGAAATTATGCGCTTGGCATAAATTTTGATGCTGCAATAGGAGCTGACAGCAGCGCTGCAGCAGCGAACAGTATTTTGATCATAACTCGAAAACCGTTCATCCGAACTTTACTAAGCCTTTGGCAGATCGATAAGTAATCCTGACTACTAAATATGTTTAGAAGGTATAAATCATCTATCTTTAAAACTGTGGGAGATATAAGGTTTTTTCAAAATTCCGGGGGCGCTAGAAGGTGTGGCCAAAATGCAAAATAAACTTGATAAGCCTGCAGATATAAGAAGTTTTTGTTCCATACAGGTCAAACCGCTATCGCCTACCATCTCTGTGTTTTGTGCGTACAGACAGACGAACATGGCTATATCGACTCGGCTGTTGATGCTGATCAAGAATATATATACTTTGTAGGGTCGGCTGTTACATACCATTTAAATCTGGTACAGAGTATACAAACGTGCTGCAAGGGTATACAAACATCGCCTGAGCCGAAGTTAACTTATCTCTATTTTTGAAATATTTGCACAAATTGTTTGCTTGAGATTTTAAACCATCCAAATAGTTTTTTTTTTTAAATATCCGGCATCCCATTATGTTTCATCACAAGTTGATATTCTTTATACAACTTAAACAGTGAAAACTTTACAGAGAAACTGGGTAATTTAACAGTTACCTATTCGCTCACCCATATTGTACATTCAATTGCTTTGAAATCTGTTAAAGATAGGCATACTAGTCAGTAGACTATATGTCACATCAACCTTCAAATAACAGAGCAAAATCGAAGTCCATCTGACACATAGCAGCCTATTTGGAAGACGAGAAATCGGCCCTAAGACCAATATCTATCATTTTTTCAGTCACAATTTTGTATACCTTCTACAAATCGTGAACCCATAAAGCAATTAATGTTCCATATACGTATATATTCATCACATAATTGGTCAGAAAAATTATCATATATTTTGTTTTGGCTTTATTGTTATTGTAACCTATTAAATTTTGTTTGTCATGTGCAGCATTAAATTTAATGCGAGTCATAAATTACATCATCAACAGCAATGCAATTGCTTTAACAAGTCAAAAAAAAAAATCGGTAAATAATGGAAATCGAATCAATTTTAGTTCAAGTGTCTGCGTCAAAATCGTCAACTGCAGCAAACTAAAAATTGATGAACAATCCAAGGATGGATATGGACTGAAACTGAAACCGAACCTGGGGGCTGGTGCTGGAGCTGACGGCCAGACGCCGCAATTGTTGTCAAATGTCTGCCCATTTGGTATTGTCAACATTTTGTTGTTGTGGTTTCATTTTGGTAGTTTTTCGGACTTGCATAGAAATGGTATGGCTTCATTCAAAAGCATTTTCCCTACCCTACCCCAACATTGCCTCCATCCCACGAAAAACTTCGTTTGCATTTTGATGACAGTCGTCGTCGTCGGCAAAAGAACAAAAATAAAATAATGCTTTTTGACATGCGATTGAATGCTGTTGATTTGTATTTTTGTTCATTTTTGGTTTATTCTGTGGGAAATTTATGTTTAAAATGTATTTCAGTTTA
The DNA here is from genome assembly GCA_035044965.1 of Lordiphosa andalusiaca. Lineage (NCBI taxonomy): Eukaryota > Metazoa > Arthropoda > Insecta > Diptera > Drosophilidae > Lordiphosa > Lordiphosa andalusiaca. The sequence continues at coordinate 2,432,440 of JAWNNM010000660.1, forward strand.
ATTGACTCTGTGAAACTGGTTTTGCCTCGTCTTCGGCCAAGTAATTTAAGCGTTACATTTCCTTTAATAAATATAAAAATGCTGCTTCGGTCCATTGTCGCAGGGACAGGTTATGGATGAAGTTGTTTGTGTCGTCATCAGTTTGTGTTGTCATCGTTTTTAAAAATTCGCCATATGCTTACTCGATCATGCATATAGTATGTGGGTACCAGATGTGTGTGTGTGTGTCTACATGCTTAAATATTCATAAGTTGTGCACTTTGGTTTTGTCGCAATTTATTTAATGATTTTCAAGTATTTACATGTGTGTTTCTTGAGTTGTGTGAAATATGTTTAGAATTTTGTAAGCCCTTGCAAAGGGTATATACATATACGTTAAAGTTGTTACGATTTTTCATTCCGATCATACAAAGTATACATATTCTTGTTCGATAGTTACAATTGTTTTTATGAAGGTTTTTCTCTTCATCGAAGAACTGAATAGAACTTTAGATATGAAAGAAGTTAGAGGATCAGAAAAAACGAGGTGTGAAGTTATCCGAGTATGAAACAACGATATAATGAGTTGCCAGAACATGAGAAACAAAAAATTAAACGAAAATAAAAGCTAAAAATAGCTTGAAACAAAAAAAATTTGCTAAAAATGGCCACAGAAATTAAGAAAATGGAGGAAAGTTAACTTTGGCTCGGCAGAAGTTCGTATACCCTTGCAGCACAATTTTTTAACTAATTTAAATGACATTTCCACTGAAAACAAACAAGTTTTCTTACCAAGACTACTTTTCTGACTCAACTTTTGTATGACAGCTATACTATATAGATGTCCGATATCGACAAAACTTGGTGGAATCATGGAAAAGCATAGTTAACTAAGAAATACAATGTTTGAAGGGGTTTTCTTTGACAACAAAAGAGTATTTCTAACTAAAACTAGTTTCTTAACCGATCATTCCTATGGCAGCTGTATGTTTTAGTCATCCGATTTTGACAAAACTTTTATGAATTGTGTGAGTGCTTATAAAATAAATATATACCAATTTTAAAGAGGTTTACAATGAAAACAAAAAAGTTTTTCTCACTAGGACTACTTTTCTGACTCTACTTTTCTATGACAGCTATAGTATATAGATGTCCGATATGGACCAAAATTGATGAAATCATGTAAAAACCATAGAACACTAAGAAATACAAAGTTTGGTGGCGTTTTCATTGAAAACAAAAAAGTTTTTCTCACTAAGGTTATTATTCTAACCTTTCATTTCTATGGCAGCCATACAACATAGTTGTCCGATATCGACCAAAATTTTTGAAATAATGGGAAACCATAGAAAACTGAGAAATACAAAGTTTGGTGGCGTTTTCTTTGAAAAAAAAGAAGTTTTCTCACTAAAACTAGTTTTTCGACTCTACTTTTCTATGACAGCTTTACTATAAAGATGACCGATTTTGACCAAACTTAGTAAACTCCTGGGAAAGCATTGAAAGCTAAGAAATACAAAGTTTGGAGACGTTTTTATTGAAAATAGAAAAGATTTTCTCACTAAAACGAGTTTTTCGACCAATCGTTCCTATGGCAGCTATATGTTACAGTCATCCGATACGGCCGATTCCGACAAATGTGCAGCGTATTTGTACCAGAATACTTCGTGCACAGTTTGATGAAGATAGCTTTAAAGATGACGGAGGAGTTAGCATAGAAACAGAAGGACAGACAGACGGTCAAGGCTTAATCAACTCAGCTTGTCATGCTGCTCAAGATTATATATACTTTATATGTTCGGAAATGCTTCCTTCTATGCGTTGCAAACATCTACCCTCTAGCATGCTCCTTATTCCAGCATTGCTTTGACTGTTTGGGAATTGCAAGGCAGCATAAGTGTAAAAATATACACAAAAAATGGAACGCCAAGCTAAGCCTTTGCATAACGCACATATTTCATCCTTCTTTTTATGATATCCTTTTTATAAACGTTCTTTGCTGTCAAATATCAGTTATAATTCTTTTCATTATATTAACTATGATAATATACAAAAGATTGAAAATTACTCCATGTTGAGTTGTGTCTTTATAGTTAATCATGTGCGATATGTGTGTGTATATCCGTTAAGCCTTACTGTATTATTAAGAGAGTTTTTGATTTAATCTCACGATTCTTGTACCTACTTATTGCACTCCAACTTGAGCTATCTATTCATAGTCCAAGACATCAATGAGCAATACTAATGAATGATTAGATAATTTGATAAGACCAAACTACTTAATTGATTAGATAAGTTTATAACTAGCCAAACAAAGTTAGCAGTTCAAAACTTGTCTTTCTTTAACTTGACCGCAGATTTCTATTCCCATGCTCTTTCATTGAATATCTTCTACTTTAGTTTTCCACCCTCTGGCTTAGGTCCTTGATTGATGTCTATCTTTTAGTGGGCCAATTAAACAAAATCGTATGTCAATCGAAGTAGTGGGCAAACAAAGAGAAAGCCCAAAATGAAGGCATCGAGAAACATGTCAACAACATGCTTAAGCACGAATAAAAAAGGATTTATAAATGTTGTGGCCAATACGAAAGCAAACAGACGGACTACGAACGTAAACAGGATTAGCAGAGGACAGCGGAGTGCAAGATTGATAGATTTTGGACATGAGAGCACATGTGTGTGCTTTATTGAATGGCTAAATCAGAACCCAAAACTTAACCCCTCTCCATTGTTTGTTTTATTTCCAGGCTCTCTGCGGTGTCGTCTTCCAAGTTCCTACAATGTCCGGCGATAAGCTACGCATCAGCACCATGCAGGAGATTATCAAACCGAATACGGTGAAACGCATTCAGGGCTACGGCTTGCCCTTCCCCAAGGATACAACACGCAAGGGTGATCTGCTGGTGGCCTTCGATATACAATTTCCGGAGAAATTGACTGCCCCACAAAAGGAAGTGCTCAGGGATATGTTATGAAGGAATACAGTGACGACCCCCACTCACCCCAAAACATCATCCATCATCAGCATACTCTGTACTAAACCAAACCAAACCAATTTTGTGTTTTTTTTTTATCAACGATTTTTGTGTTCAAAATTTGTGTGTGCATTATGTGACCTTGACATCCCCCCAATTGCAATAATACCATCTGTTGACCATAGTTATTATATCATTAATTCTTAATTTATTTGTCTAAATTAAAGCTACATTTAATAAACACAAAATGCGCCTGGGAGGGCAGAATTTTGATATGAAAACTAAAGCATACTTTTAGGCATTGTCACTTATTCACAAATCGCCCCAGCATTTGCCTAATTAGCCGCCTCAAACGGAAATGGCTGCTCGTTAAGTCATTAAAATTGCATGAAGTCAAAACTTTATGGTCTGCAAAGTTTGCGTCAAAGCAGAACTAAACCAAAAGACGCCACCGAAACCAAAAGAGCGACTACATCAAAGCTGGCAGATGGTAATTCGTTTAAACGAAAAGAAACCAGAAAAAAGTCCAAGCCCCAGCAGGAGCAGCAAGGGCATAGACGCATTTCATTCATGCAGACAATAAACAAGGGCCAAAGTATATAAATTAAATTTTGAACAAACTCTTTTTGCATACAAAATACTCAATATGGCCGAAAATTCCAAAAAGCTACCTCAAATTTCAAACACATGCCACAACACAGGAGCCAACAGGCAACAACGGAGATGGAGATGGAGTGGCAGCTGCAATGAATGCGCGCTCCTGCCCAGAGAGTTTGGATATGCACGTGCCTGGAACAAACGCCACCAACAGCAACCCACCTCAGACATTGTGTTACAATTCGTTGCGATTTTCCACTTATTTAAAAAGGGGGAGAAAAAATAGAGAAAAATAAACCAAGATGAAAACCTCGAGCCACGAAATGGTAGGCAGGATGAGCCAGCAACTATCCAAGGGTATCCATGCCAGGGCCAAGTCAAAATCACAGAAAATCATCGACAACTGGCAAATGTGTGAATTGAATTTTCAAACAATTTTGCCGTCAGTGCAGGCTGCACTTGGAAAAATTAACGATTGATTCGAGAGAGAAAAGTGAAATGAGAACTGGTCGAACTGGTGAAGGTTTCGTAGTAGTTCTAGAATCTAGATGATTTTCGAGTGCTGTTTTTGGAAGTAGTCCATCAAGTCTTGATTTTTGATAAACTGAACTTGAAGCGGCTGCTTAAAAGGCAAATTTTGGCATTTTTTTGACTCATTTTAGGTGAAACATTTAACTCTGTATTGACTTACTTTGATATATTATCATTAATTACAATTTCTTAGCTTTACAACAAACTGCTCCAAATATTTTTGTGATTTTTTTAAGCAAAGATATTTCATTTTAAGAAATTTTATATTTTTTTGGCGCCCAAAGATAGGCAATGGATGTGGTTGAAAGTATTCAGAAGGATTCAATACTTCTAGACAACTAACCAAATTAACTTGTTAACTTGTTTTCAAAATGCTATAGCTTCGCTTAAAAAAACCGCACAATTGTTTGGAATATAATGTCTTAGATCCAAGACATAATACTTACAATAATATCAAAGAGATGTAGAACACAAGTACAGTTTCACTTTGAATCGCGCCTAAAAAGGGTCAAATTTTGGGGGGGTGTCTCAGAAATCTCTAGAGATTTTCGCATAAACGCTTTTATTTCAAACGAATACTTCTTGCCTTTATTTGTATATACCCAGACATTACATAATGGATGACACCTTCATTACTTTACCTTCAGTAGGACGAGAAAAATCATATACAGTGTGGTTTACTTTGCCATATGCATGGCCGCTTTGTAAGCGGGGTGCGCACAACCTGCATTACTGGTAATGCAAGATGTATGCTAGAGTCGAACTGCCATTTGATTCCCATTAGAGTTGTGCATTACTTTTTTTAAAATTGTAATGCGGATTGTGCGCAGTCTGTTTAGTTTCCCTTTATGGAAAAGCAGCAGTCTTAGTTCATTACTTTTCCGTCAGGCGTAATGCATACTCTCGACAGGTCTGTGCGCCGGTGGGATGTTGCACCAAATGTTGGGCTACTAGATTTGAAACTGACTTTTCAAGGCCAAGTAGATTTGATGCTTAAGGGTTTACTTCTCCATAATCCAGTAGCCTGCAAACGTTCCTTTCACATTACATCAAAAGTTCTCCTAGTTTTGTGCAAAATTTAATCGATAATACGTAAATCTTTAGAGATTTCTGGAACACGCCGATTAGTCATTGAAAGCAAATTCAAAGCAACCTTTTAATATACTGGAAATTGTCTTATTTTGTTGCCTTCTTCATCTTTGGATTTGAGGAAATGCTTGAAAAATGTTAAGAACTACTTGAAACTCGTTTTGAAAGATATATAAGTGAAAAAATGACACGATCTCTGAAAATCAGCCCTCATCTAAAATTTTGTGTGGAAATCCGTGTCCTAAACTGGTTACAACTTATATTTTACTGTGAAGCAACCTTGAACCTTCTTAGAAATCAGATCTAAACCTTTGGTTTGGTTCGGTTCAGCAAAAAATTGTAGACATCCAAGTAATGCTTAGCGATTTTTTCATTTATTTAAACGGTTTGGTCTTAAGTCGGCGGAATTTAGATACAAAAATCTTTGAATAATGTTCAGAATTTCTTATAAAATCTGTACCCAACAGATGGGTTAGCTTTACATAGCTAGGTACAATAAATTGTTCCTACACTAAGGTCAAGATAGGCCCATTGCCTTACCATAAATACCCATATTTAAGCCAGCAAAAGTTTCGCACAATTGAATTAGTAGTTCCGGAATTTCCAGTTTAGATACTTCCGAAAGATTGAGTAGAAAGGGATGACCAATTGTTTTCAGACGCCTCCAACTACCCAGCAAAACATTTTTTAAAATTTTTGATTTTATTCAGGTCTTTCTCGAGCCCTCAGTTTGACTAAAATAGTCATAAATTCGATGATTTTCAGATAATAAATTATACTTTTGTTGGGAGAAATTGATAGCCTAGCCGCGAATCTTCTTGAAGAGTAGTTTATAGCCCGTTCTTCTAATCTGTTTCGACTCGTTTTGAAGTCATTTCCGATTCTTTTTCGAGTCGAATTTGAATGAAACACACTTAAAGCATATAAATATCAAAATATATAAAAATCAAGGCTGCAAACCTTTAAAATTATCCATGAGGTTCGGTCCGGGGGTTCGTACCCATTGTAAAATCTAAGGTTCGGTTCGCGGACCGGTTCTTGGAACCCCTGAACCCAAGGTTCTGGTTCGAACCTTGGTTCGCTTGCACATAGGAGAATAGTTTGACTTTTGAATCATTATTACTTTGAAAATGAAACATATATACCCTCTATCCATATGCTTAATCATAATGATCGTTACTTAATTTATTTCAATTATCAGCTTTTAGAATCGATTTAGTTTAGGTTAATTGGCACTAGATCTTCCAGGAGCTGTTCATCTATACTAGCTCTTAACTGCTCGTTAAACTGATACCTGAGTTGCTGGTACAGCTAGTATGGTAAAATGAATATTTTATAAGCCTTTGTTATTATGACCTTACCAAAATGTTGAAACATTTGTCGATGGATGTAATCTTGGACCATTTTTTAAAGGAATCTTTAACATCATTCACAGATTTTATTTTTGATATTTGTTTATTGCTTTCATAAGCTTCTCGACTTCGCAATCAGACGTAGAGTCATTGGTTTGTCGAATTTTGAAAACTCTCATTAAGCATATTAAATTGGTGAACCGAACCTCATTTTTCGAAAAAGTGGTCCGGTTCGGGTTCAGGTTCGAGGAGTCAAAAATGTAAGACACCTGGTTCATGGTCCGGTTCGCGAACCCCAAAAAAGTCAAACCGAACCGGTTCTCAGGGGTTCGGGTTCGGACAGGGTTGCAGCCTTGACTCAAATATTAAGTTAAACTATTTAAAATCCATTTAATGATATTATTTTAAAGAATTTTATTTTATGCTTTGTGTTTTTTGTTCTTCAATTAAATTTGAAGGTTTTCTGGTGTCTCAGTGTATTTCTGTTACTGGCGTATTTCAATTCCCTTCAGCCTTCATTCTCTCCCCCTCTCTCTTTGTCTCTTTTGCCAACTTCCCTTGTGTCCTGCCTTTGGTTTTTGCAAGGAACGTGCATGATTTGAGATTTGATTTGGGCCTGTTGTGTACTGTGGCCAGTGCGCGCGCTTTTGGGCTACATTATAGCCACCAACCCAATGCGCGTCCACCTCCGGCTGCAGCTACTGTGACTTGCTGTTGTGGTTCTGTTTGCTTTGAAGCGGTTTCCGTTTTTTAAACATTTCACTCACGTTCCGGATGTTTATGCCATTAGCGTTTAAGTTGCCATACAAAATGCGTTTCGTAAAGGACGCAAAACAATTGTTGTCTGGGCTTTAAAGAATTAAGCAGATTGGCATTGGTAATCGATGCTTTGCCTTAATTTTGAATTGACAATAGGCAATATGTATATATATTATATATTTACAAACTATTCACACATACAATTTCAATTCAAACTGATTCACACTCAAAACAGCAAGTGGAACAGCAATAGAGATTACAAGTGTAGGACTTGCCACTTCCATTGCTGATCGCTCTGGCCTCTTGTTGTAATTTTCGATGCGCTGCCTCATGCAATCTTCGTATTTGACTGCGATATGTTTTGGCTTTTCGCTGGCTGGTTGTATTCGACATTTCATAGGTGCAATTGGTCTCTAGGCATACAAATGGGGTCTCAAGGGGCAATGATGTAATGAGGGTACGTGGGGGAGGCGTTGGAGGAGTTGGAATTGAAGCAGCTGTTTTTAATTGCATCTTCCTTTGCTTCAATCGTCTCATTTTACGTTTCTTGGGCGGACTTGAGGAAATCTTGGTGAATGTGGGCGTTGTGATGGCCGCCTGTATCTCCGACTCGTACGATTGCTGACGCTTTGAGGCCGTTTTCTTGAGCGTGGAGACCAATTGATAGCGATGATTGATATCGCCTATGTTTCGAATGGTCTGCTCAAAGGCAATTTCCAATTGCTCGACGGCATGCAGCGTGTTCCAAATTAAATTCGATTTCATTATTTATACACAGAAAATTTTAGTATGTGAAAAATATTTTTTGTCATTTAAGAGAAATGAAAATGTTCTCAAAATGACTGAAGTTTGATTTGCAGCAAAGAGAAATCAAGAAGCTCATGTGAATGCTGCAGGTAAAAAGTACAGCTGATCAGAGAGCTGCCAAATCTTCAGAGCAGGCGTGCCATCGACGGCAGCATTTCATCCCAGAGTGCTTGTGCGACTTCACGACAATCGCAAGCGCATTAAACAAGTGGAGCGTTAGGCCAGGTTGAGCTGGCGAGCAATCGACGGCAGCAATTTGAGTGCAACAAACTCAACTAAATAATGAATTTTATATATATATTTTGATGTTGATCAGTGTACATGTACTCGTCGCAATGTTGTCAAAATCCTTATCTAATTGTTCAAGACAATAACCCCAAAAACACAACCCTTCCTACGCCTCTGGAAAAAAAAAAAAAACAACAAATATAATGTGTGGGGTGTGCCAGAAAGCTCTATAGATTTTCGGATAAGCGTTCGCACTTTGAACTTAGTTAGAAAATCTAGGTAAAGTGGGAAGAATAATGATGGCTACTAGATTTTAGATATGGAAGACTGAACAGTTGAACAGTTCGTTTCAAATCTCTCAAATATTGTAAGCTATTTAATAATAAGCTATTTACACTTGGAGTGCGTTATGTATTAATAGCTAACAATCAGCTTTTTTCTCAAACATTATACTAATAAATCAGCTTAAGCATTTGGAACAATTCATACAACTTTTAATACGAAATCTCTGAAGATTTCTGGGATATACTCTTATCACGATATATTTCTCTATTGAAATCTAAATTTGTTTAAATTTGTGTGCGATTTTTCGATTTGGAAGACGAACTTACCAAATTTTCGATAACTTTCACTACATTTTCAAAAATGTTAATTTTTTTTGTTGGATTTTTTCGCACAAGAGATCACAATCAGCGGAGAAAATTAACATCGCAGAATTCCGATATTTAGCACTTAAAGAAACGATTTACTATAGAAATGTTATCGAAAAGCCAAGCACTTAAAGAAACGATTTACTATTGAAATGTTATCGAAAAGCCAACCACTTAAAGAAACGATTTACTATCGAAATGTTATCGAAAATCCAAGTGTCAGCAATAGGAACAGTTGACAATTGACTCGACTCGTCGTACAAATATATTGTAGTAAATAGCAGAAAGATAACTTTGGTGTGTCGAGCCTGTCATATTGCCTAAACAGCTGATAAAACGTACAAAAATACATTTGTAAAGGATTTTGTCCACTTTCAAATAGTCCTCGCAGTCAGTAATACCATCGTTTCACTGGAAAATATTCAACATGATGCAAGAAATTAGCGGAAATACACACAAAGATTGAACTAAAGAATGTGAAGGGGTATAAAAAGTGGGAAAATAATAAGAAAACAAATATTTATATATAAGTAAATTCCTGTATTTTGTAGAATTTTTAATGCAGTTAAAATGCTTTTCACTTTCTCAAAATTAAATTGTTCAAAACTAATTGTTTATGTTAATGTTTATGCATAAGTTATAATCTAACGAGGTTGAATACACGGTCCATGGTTGTGATGAGGTGGGCAAGTTGAGGGTGGACCGTGATGATGGTGCGGCGGTGGTCCGTGATGATGGTGCGGCGGTGGTCCGTGATGATGGTGCGGCGGTGGTCCGTGATGATGATGCGGCGGTGGGCCGTGATTATGCGGAGGTGGTCCATGGTGCGGCGGACAATGCTGCGGGGTTCCATGGTAGGGTGGTGGACAAACTGTGGGACGCGGTGGCCCATTCGGATAGTGATGATGCGACGACATGTTGACTGTAGAAACTGTTATACTGTACTGAAATTTCTACACTGTCGCTGACTATTTATATAGAAATTTTAATCTAACCACAAAACCTTTATCAGCTTATATATAAGATAGCATTTGTGGCAATCTATTTGCTCTGAGCGTATACCTCGAAGTTCACAAAGGCACCATAAACTAACCCTTGTAACAAATATATATATATATATATATATATACATTTTCTAAAATGATTCATTGAATAAAGAATTGACAGCTGACTAATTCAAGTCAATACTCTTTATATTTATATTTCATATAATAGATTCTTTAAAGCTCCTCAGAAAAATATTGTATAATGTGTAGACTTAAGTTTAATGTCATGAGTGTAAGCCGGCTCGAGGTCAGGTTTGTAGGAAAACAATTGATTTCGTTTTTTCCGATATATTTCGGTTGCTCATCGGCAACCGTCTTCAGGGCAAACTACAAAAAATTTTACACCAATATTAACATTGAATTATTTAACAAAGTTTTTTCACAAAACAGTTTACGTACAATTTTTTACACGTCTGCTCTCTGTGGCGTGGAGTCTTAAACTAATTGTCAATTCGCGAGGAGGTGTCTGTATAGGTGGGCGCAGTTCTCTGTGTCTGTTTTGTAGTTGAGTCTCCTGTCTGTTGGTGTATTGGTAATGTGCAGCATTTCTAATGTGTAGCGTTTGCTGTAATTCTGTTCTTGTTGTAATATTGTCGCAGCATCAAAATCTGGTGAGTGACCGCTCTCTACGCAATGTGTCGCAAGCGCAGTTTTTTGTATGTGTGTTTGATGTCGTAGCTTGAAGTCCGATTTATGTTGGGCTATGCGAGTCTTTAATTTGGATTTCGTCGTTCCTACGTAGATTTTGTTGCAAGTCTCGTCTTTATATCCCTCGCATGGTATCTTATATATGACATTGTTGACATCCGCTTTGTCTATTTTTGATTTTGTCCTGTTGTAGAAACTTCTCATCGTATTTGTAGGTTTGTGCGCTATTTGTATGTTTAGTTTGTCGTTGATATGTTAAATATTTCTATAATTGAAATGAAATTTGTCAGATAATGTTTTACAACCCAACAGACTGCTTATCTTATCGATCAAATACGCATTTACCATTGAACGCTTACTAAAATTGCTCATTGTTATTATAATAGAATACTTGAGGGGTTTTCTGGGGCGCATTGAAGGGGATGTACATGCAACATAAAGTAAGACTAGATTAAAGAACGCATGTGGAAATGGAAAACGAGAAAGCTAAGCTAACTTCGTATGTGCCCAAGTTTTTATACCCTTGCAAGTGCTCGCTTAAATGATTTCAAAAAATACTCTTTTTCCCATTTTCCGACCGATCGTTCTTATGGGAGATATATGATAAAGTCATCCGTTTTGGCCAAAAATTTGTAAAATTATGTGAAATCATGTGAAACTAACAAAAACAAAATTGCAGGATGCTACCTTTAAAAACAAAAAATGTTTTCTAACTAAGACTGTTTTTCAGACATATCCCATGTATGACAGCTATACCATATAGATGTCCGATTTTAATAAAACTTGGTAGAATTATAAAAAAACATAGAAAACCTACGATTACAAAGTTTGGAGACGATTCCATTGAAGAGAAAAAAGTTTTTCATACTGAAACTAGTTTATATAGTTGATATAGTCATCCGATCCGGTCGGTTCCGACATATTAGTAGTGTGCAGCAAAAAGACGACTCTGTGCAAAATTTCAGCTCGATTGCTTCAAAACTGAGAGACTAGTTCGCGTAGAAACAGACAGACATACAGACGGACAGACAAAGCTCAATCGACCCAGCTCGTCACCCTGATCAAGAATATATATACTTTATGTGGTCGGAAATGCTTTCTTCTATGCGTTACAATACATTTCAATACTTACTGCGGTCGGAGATACTTCCTTCTGGGTGTTACACACTTATGATCAAACTTATAATACTCTATGTACCTACGGTACAGAATATAACCATTATACCCTTGCAAAGGGTATTATAATTTTGGCCAGAAGTTTGCAACGCATAGAAATAGTCATTTCCGACCGCATAAACCATATATATTCTTGATCAGGGTGACGAACTGAGTCGATATGGCCATGTCCGTCCGTCCTGTTTCTACGCGAACTAGTCTCTCAGTTTAAAAGCTATCGAGCTGAAATTTTGCACAGAGTCTTCTTTTTAATGCACACTACTAATATGTAGGAACCGACCGGAATGAATGACCATATCTCATAGCTCCCTTAGGAACAATCGGTCGGAAAACTAGTTTTAGTATGAAAAACTTTTTTCTTTTCAATGGAAACGTTTCCAAACTTCGTAATCGTAGGTTTTCTACGTTTTTTTATAATTCTACCAAGTTTCATTAAAATCGGACAACTATATCGTATAGCTGCCATATAAAAGATAGGTCTGAAAAACAGTCTTAGTTAGAAAAACTTTTTTGTTTTTAATGGTAGCGCCCTGCAATTGTTGTATTTAATTGTTTCACATGCTTTCACATAATTTTACAAATTTTTGGCCAAAACGGATGACTTTATCATATAGCTCCCATACGAACGATCGGTCGGAAAATGGGAAAAAGAGGAATTTTTTAAAAATATTTAAGCGATCACTTGCAAGGGTATAAAAACTTCGGCACAGACGAAGCTAGCTTAGCTTTTGTCGTTTTTTGTTAAGTTTCGTAAGTGGCCATGATCGAATATTGATGATATTGCTTGTGGGCGCGGCTTGGTTACCTTTGACTGATGCTAAAGATGTAACTCCTTTCGCTGTAACCATTAGTAGCATTTGCTGAGTAGTAATTGCGGAAATCGTGACTGATTAGAAAAAATCGCCAATTAGTTTGGTACTGAAACTAAGTCTGAAACAAGCTAAGATCATGACGTAATAAGCCCTGTCTGTGTACTTGGCTGAAATGCATTAAGAGGTCGCCATATTTTCATTTTCAGACCCACCAAATCAGGACTAATTCAGTACCAAGCGTAATGGAAGGTTTACCAGAAGAAACTGTCAGCGTGTCACTAAAATACCATTCTGATAATTTTTTTTCTTGAAAAAACTTCAAGTACATTAATTTTTTATTTTAACGCGCCCCTTTTGCTCTCTTTTGTCCAACACAAATCTGTTTCGATTCAGGTTCCGCTGAGCAAGGACTTCGATTGCATTCACCTGCGCGCATAAGTAGGCAACAGTTTGTGTTCATCCGCCCCGTTGTTCGACGTTGCGACGTGTTGTTGGTTCGATAAGCTCGTCGCTTGTTGCCAACCATCTAACGAATCCCAGCTGTTTGGTTTAGTTCCACGGCAAATGCCCAACAGTAAGCAATTCCAAATCCTGTGGCATCCAAAAAAAAAACACAAAAGCGTTGCGAAAAGCTTAAGGAATGGAAAAACTGAAAACCAACAACAATGCCATGTCTGTGGCAACGGAGAATCCCTTCAAGCGGCCGATGAATGCATTGCAAAAGCAATGGTATCGTGTACTATTGGCCCGCCGTGTCGGATTCGGGCAGCGGCCGACCAAGGATGAGCGGGAAATAACCTAGTAAGCGCGACGCCGACGCCATTTCAAATCAAATTGTGTGCAAATTGCAATTTCCTGTTGATTTAATACATTTCAGTGCTGACATTTGCCAGAAGCGTTACATGGCCGCGTTCCGACAGTATAACGAACGTTTCCGCCATGAAATGGCCAGGCACGAGGAGATGCAGCGCTGTGCCATCGATGCGATGCGTGTGCACAGGTGAGCACGGCTGTCTGGGCAATTAGGGATTCGCTTATTTTTTGATATTCCCCCCACATAGAACCTTTTCCATTACGACGCTCTGGTTGCCGCTGCACTCGAAACGGGAAATCAACTCAACGCTGGAGACACTCGAACAGGTTTTAACTACCATCCGAAAGAATATGTGTATGAAATTTTGTTAAATTTTTGTTTCGCTTGCCACTTGTTGTTTACTGTGTCAGGTTTTAACTGTCAAGGAGAGACGACGCCTTCAGGAGATACTCAAGCAGGGCGAGTCCTTGCGCACTCGTCGCTAAGTGAATTCCACTTTGCTGGGATTTTTGTGAAAGTATTTCGTCCCTTCGTGAATGTAAATATTTAATACCAGTAAAAGTGCAAAATTCACTTAAAAATAAAACAGAAACTGTGTTGGGACCCAATCAATGTCTGAGGGAAATCACAAATGAGTTTGCGTTCTCTTTTTTTTTTTAAGTTTCTTTTTTTTTGGTTGCCAAAATAAAATTGATAACAAATGTAACACGCATACATCATTCTGATATGCTGCGCCACCGACACGTACATCCGTAGACGCAGTTGTTTGCCTAAGGGTGCACTGCCTGGGTCAGAGAAGGATCTCCGGGACAGACACATTAATTTTGTGCTCGCTTTCCTAACCGCATGCAATTTTTCTTTACTCTCCTCCGGCCACGGCTATCGCCTTTCAATGGCTGCACAGGAAGAGGAACGAGGACACACATCCTTCAGTCAGTTAGTCAAGACCAGGCCAGATAAGTGCGGTCTATGTGCAGCACGTAGACCAACTCAATACAGTCGATAAATTGTGGCAAGAAACCGGGGAAACTAGCAACCCGTTAACTGACCGCAGCAGCTTAAGCGTGGGGAATGCACTTTAAAGCCAGCCCAGTTAACTGCACCCACTTGGAATTCCAAATCAAAAATACATGGCCCGCTGTTCATTAAACAAATTCCTAAGCTAAAAAGCTCATTAAGTATGAAATGCTGCCGTGGCAACAACATTCCAGGAAAATGGGAAACTCGTAGCGGAAAATATGTTATTAATTCAAATTAATATAATCCAATTTTCCCCCCCCCCATGCTTGCTTCCTCCTCGGCAAGGAAATGGAAACTACTTTCTCAACGCTGGGTAGCTCATGGCGGAAAGATGTTTTCCCTTTCCGCCGTGCATTAAAGGGGCGGTTGAGGGGGGCAGGGAGGGGTTATGATGTATAGACATTGTCGTATCTGGGTTGGTTTCTCTTGTTGTTTGAGTTTCAGTCAGGGATGAGCTTGGGTGCGGTTTTTGCAGTTTGTTTCGTGACTGTTTTGTGGTGGTGGTGGCGGAAGTGGGAAGTGGGGGCCAGGGGGTCTGTTAATAATGTGAAGATATGCCCAAAACTGACAGCCTTAAATTTTTATACACACATTTGTCAGTGGCATATCCCCATTACGTTTTTACATATGCCATGTATACTAATGCTTGCACCAGGTCAACATTATTTCGGCTTAAAGGATAAAAGCAAAGAATGAGAAACAGACATCAAAGAAAGCCGTATATTTGATTATGAAAGTCCTTGCAGGAGAGCTTCAGAATTCAGAATTTCATGTTTGGTTGATCGTAGCACTGTTTTGAGCAAATACCAGTGTGTTTCTACTAAAATCAGCATATTTATGTTAATTTTAATCTCTGCCTTAAACCTGCAAGTAGAATAAAGCAGTACATTCCCTTCATTGACTATAAAGCTGCCTTTAACACAGGATGCCGAAGCAGTCTGTTTGATAAACAGAACAATTTGGAAATGTCTAAGAAGGTTCTTAGTTTTAAATAGCTTTTGTATACAAATAACTTTGCTTCGGTGTGGTATGGGATTAATATGTTACAACAGAACCTCAGCTGTTTTCCCTCTTTGATACGCGAAATCTAACTGGAGACGACATATGGGCCACAAATAAATTTAACAAGCGAGCTAAGCTAACTTCGTATGTGCCCAAGTATTTATACCCTTGCAAGTTCTAGCTTAAATGATTTCAAAAAATACTCTTTTTCCCCATTTTCCGACCGATCGTTCGTATGGAAGCTGTATGATATAGTCAACCGATTTGGACAAAAATTTGTAGAATCAAGTTAAAGCTTGTAACCCAAACAAATAAAAAATTTCAGAATGCTACCTTTAAAAACAAAAAAGTTTTTCATACGAAGACTGATTTTCAGACCTCTCTTTTATATGGCAGCTATACCATATAGTAGTCCGATTTTAATAAAACTTGGTAGAGTTATAAAAAAGCATAGAAAACCTATGAATACAAAATTTGAACACGTTTCCATTGAAAAGAAAAAAGTTTTTCATACTAAAACTAGTTTTCCGACCGACTGTTCCTATGGGAGCTATAAGATAAAGTCATCCGATCCGGTTGGTTCCAACATATTAGTAGTGTGCAGCAAAAAGAAGACCATGTGCAAAATTTCAGCTCGATTGCTTAAAACTGAGACAAGTTCGCGTAGAAATAGGCAGACTGACGAACGTACAAAGCTCTATCAATGCAGCTCATCACCCTGATCAAGAATATATATAGTTTATGGGGTTGGAAATGAATATTTCTGTGCGTTGCCAACTTCTGGGCAAAACGAGATAGAAAGTAGGTCAATCCCGACTATAACAAACTCTGTACAAGTCTTTTGATCATAATTCGAAAACCGTTCATCCGATCTTCACCACTCCCTTGGCGGATCCATAAGTTATCTTGATTACGAAATATGTCTAGAAGGAACAAGCCATCTATCTTCAAAACTGTGGTAGATATGAAGTTTTTTCCAAATTCCGGGGGCGGCAGTGGGCGTGGCCAAAATTGAAAATAAACTTGATCTGCCTGCAGACATAAGAAGCATATGTCCCATACATGTCAAACCTCTATCTCTTACCATCTCTGAGATCTGTGCGTTCATACGGACAGACAGACGGACAGACGGACAGACGGACAGACAGACAGACGGACGGATAGACGGACAGACGAACATGGCTATATCGACTCGGTTGTTGATGCTGATCAAGAATATATATACTTTATAGGGTCGTAGTTGATTCCTTCTGGCTGTTACATACTTTTGTACAAACTTATTATATTCTATGTACCTTTGGTACAGAGTATAAAAAGACGTTATTTCTGTAGGTTTTCTTTATAAAAGTTTTTTGGATTTCAAATGCTGAATGCTAAGTTTACAAAATATACAGGGAAAGTGTTGTTGATCAATTCGCTCATCGTCGCTTTCCTTTATTACTATAGTTTTTTTGCGGCAATGCCGCACGAGTGCTTGATAGTCATATGGGCTGAAATGCCGGCATTTGTGTTTAAATTGCTGAGACAAGGTGAGCTATGAGCTCAAACTCCAAGAGACAAGGTGTAGGCTAGTGTCCCTTTTGCTTCAAAAATGTTGAAATTCAAATTAATACTTAATTTTGGCCATTTAGGAACTCAGTGGAGTTTTTGACCAACGTTTTATCAACAGGCTATTCTGGCAGTAAGCTTGTGTTGTCTCAAGCTAAATTTGCACCTTAAACTCCCAGTCTTACTGAGCTTGAACAAATGGAGTATCAACAAGTTCAGGTTCAGAGGTTGGCAACACTCTTATGATTCCACTCATTTCCCCCTCCGTCAGCTGGTTCTGATTTGTTTGTATTTTTAAACAACAAAAACAAATCGGCTTATCATAAAAATCAAACATTAAAACCAACAGCCTAGGACAAAGT
The DNA here is from genome assembly GCA_035044965.1 of Lordiphosa andalusiaca. Classification (NCBI taxonomy): domain Eukaryota; kingdom Metazoa; phylum Arthropoda; class Insecta; order Diptera; family Drosophilidae; genus Lordiphosa; species Lordiphosa andalusiaca. Next base: position 2,449,835 of record JAWNNM010000660.1, read on the forward strand.
GTCCTCTCATATCTCACAGCAACAACCAACAAACCTAAAACTATTAAGCACACTTGTTGTTGTTTTTTTTTTTTTTTTTTTTGTTGGTAGGCCAGGGTGGTGGGTTAAGACAAAGTCAACTTAAAGCCTTAACCCTTGCACACAACTCAATGACATTTGTTGCCAGCCACACACACACACACACACACACAAAAATAGGCCAAACAGCAAAAAGGGCTGAACCAATATGCTTTTTCTGCCAACAAACAAGACAAACAGAGGCTCGAGATGACGCAGCTGGCAGTTGGCATTCTGCCGAGTAGACAACAACAAAACTATTGAACAAAAGTGGCGCCGGGGTGCGACACTCCCAAAAGGCAATCATAGAGATGTGCTCTAATTTAAAGTAGAAGACAAGGAATAAAAACAAAGAGCATCTGCCAAGAGTTGAAATTGTTGCCAAAATGATTTTTATATTTTTATGTGTGTTTGAGTTTGAGTTGTTGCTCTGCGCGCGCGTGTGTGTGTGTGTGAGTGGGGTCGAACCAATATCGACATTAGTTCACGGTAATGCCATGAACTTCTTCTTGGCCTCAGCTGCCTTGGTATTGGCTTTGTCAGCGTTTATTGATGGCATCTAAATGCTTTTCAATTTATTTTATTTTCCTGCAGAGAAAACAATTTATTGGGGAGCTGTGGTTTCCTTGTTTGTTTTGGCCAGCCGCCTGCGCGTATGAGTAATATGATTGATGTGGCCACAATTTTGTAGCATAATTTTAGGCCGCCACTTGACTTCGACAAGTGTTAGAGGGAGATGGCTAGCTGTCACGTAGTTGCCGTTAAATTTGAACCCGAGCAATTTAAGATAATTTAATAGACTTCAGCCAGCTCCAGACATTTAAATGATTAATTTAACTGCGAAATGCAGATTGGTAAGAAAAATATATAGCCCCCGTTCTTAGTTCCACTTACGCAAAAATTTTGTGATTTCAAATTGGTTTTTTGGGACTAAAACACGACATGACAAAGTGTTGGCAGTGAAATGGAGGGGGACAGAATCAAAAATCGTGGATTATAAGAGGAGCAAAAGAGTTTTAATCCTATTCAAATAGATCACGAAATAAAAGTTTTATAGAATTGGTAGATTCTTAAGCTACTTTCGGATTTGTGTAAACAAAAAATACATAAAATTCAGAAAAATGTAAGAAATCTTTATTTGAGTCGATAGAACGATCTATAAAATTTAATATTCAAAGCGTCTCAAGGCATAGTTAAGGCCCTATTCTCCTTCAGCTTGCTGTTTTTGGACCTTTTTTGAAAAAATTCTCATTTGAAAACGCAAAAAGATATTTGAATTTTGACAAATCGAATTTGGACCCATTTTTTGTAGTTTAGTGTAAAAAAAAAAATAGTAAAAAAAATCGCAAAATTATTATACATATACATACATATTATACATAAATATTATATAAAAATTATTTTACTACGGGCCAGAATGGTGACAATTCTACGTCGATTTAACTTTGTTTCATCCAAATCGGTTCAGTAGAACTGGCGGAATCGTGGCCGCCAGCTCGGAAAACGTGGTTTCGAGATAAACGCGTTCAAAGTTTGAAGTTTATTTTTCGAAAAAAAAAAAAAAGGAAAAATGTTGGAAAGCAGTTAAAAAAACTCACTCTTTTATGAAAGAAAAAAACTGTTTTTGGAATACTTACCCAAATTATTCAGCGATGCCAACTAAGCAACATAAAAACTACTCATTTTAGCGAAGACATGACCCCACAAAAATGGCCATATCTTCTAAAGTATTTCGAATTTCAAAAAACCCTTTTAGGGTTATATTCTTAAATGTCCAAGCTATAAAAAAATGCAAAAAAAAAATTTTTTGCTGAAAGAGAGTAGGGCCTTAACAAGGTAGCCGCACTTTCTCACTCACAGATGCTTGTGTGCACAAAAGAGAGCGAGAGCAAGAGATTAACGAATATTTGTACTCGATTGAAGCAGAATTCAACAAATTCGACCGCGAAGGGGTTGGTTGTTCACAGACTGATGTTTAAGCATTCAGCACAGAGGGCGAGAGAGGCAGAGCGGCTACCTTGTTAAGTTTACTTTGCGCTGGCTTCAATTTTGCCATACTCTCTCCAGCATATCGGTTGGTATGTTACGAATAAATTCTTTAATATTGGCTTTCAGTGCGTCAACTGTTGCGGGCTTGTCGCTTAACACATAAGCCTTAACATAGCCCCACAAAACATAGTCTAAAGGCCTAATATCGCACGATCTAAGCGGCCAATTGAACCGCGCCAAACGTATAATAAAATGTTCAACGAACTCGCTTCTCAATTGGGGCATTCTTTCGCGTGCTGTGTGGCATCGTCTTCTTGAAACCACATATGTCAGCCAAGTCCAGCTTTTCCATTTTGGGACAGACAAAAAGTTTGTAATCATCGCATGGTAGCGCTCTCCATTCACAGTAATGTTCTTGACTCAATTGATTCCAATGATTAGACCACTTTTCTGGCTCTACTTTTCTATGACAGCTATACCATATAGATGTCCGATTTTGACCAAACTTGACAGAATCATGGAGAAGTATAAAAAACTAATAAATATGGAGTTTGGAGACGTATGCATTGAAAACAAAAAAGTTTTTCGCACTAAAACTAGTTTTCCGACCGATCGTTCCTATGGCAGCTATAACCTATAGTCATCCGATTTTGACAAAACTTTGAAGAATTGTGTGAAAGCTTATAAAATAAATATATGCAAATTTTTAAGAGGTTTACATTGAAAACAAAAAAGTTTTTGTAACAAAGACTATTTTTCTAACCTTACTTTTCTATAACAGTTTATGCCCTATTTCGATCAACCTAGGTGATATCATGGGAAAGCATAGCAAACTAAGAAATGCAAAGTTTGGTGGCGTTTTCTTTGAAAACAAAAAAGTTTTTCTCACTAAAACTAGTTTTCCGACCGGTCGTTCCTATGGCAGCTACATGATATAGTCATCTGATTTTGACAAAACTTTGAAGAATTGTGTGAAAGCTCATAAAATAAATATATGCAAATTTTTAAGAGGTTTACATTGAAAACAAACAAGTTTTTCCTACTAAGACTATTTTTCAAACCTTACTTTTCTATGGCAGCTATACTTTATAGATGTCCGATTCTGACCAAACTTGGCAGAATCATGGAGATGCATTGAAAACTGGCAAATACGGAGTTTGGAGACGTTTTCATTGAAAACAAAAAAGTTTTCTTACTAAAACTAGTTTTTCGACTGATCTTTCCTATGGCAGCCATATGTTATAGTTATCTGATCCAGCCGGTTCTGATAAATGTGCAGCGTATTTGTACCAGAAGACTTCGTGCAAAATTTGGTGGCGATATCTCTAAAACTGACGGAGGAGTTGGCATAGAAACAGACGGACGGACATGGCTAAATCAACTTAGCTCATCGTGCTGATGAAGAATATATATGCTTTATGTTCAAGAGTATAATAATCTGTAAGCGTTGCTCGTTGAAAGTCGATTCATGGTTTAATTATAGACTTAAGACGCACGTAAGGTTTATGAGAAAATTACATTGATTTAAATATGATAATTAATATAATATTAATTTTTCTGAGAAATTTCAATCTTTTCCCAAGGTTAAAAAAATTCTTAAAACTGATCTGCCAATTGAAAAAAAAAACCACCCTTTAAATGGTTTTTGAGCAATATTCAATGAATTCTGTGGGTACTTTTTAGGGAAAAACCTGCAAAAGTATTATAAAACTGGGCAAAATGGTGATCAATAAGGGTGATGAATTAAAGTAAGATAGGCTTATGCTAGTTCCATTTAATAGTCTCCCCATGAATATATATGATCAAAAATAGTGTTTCAAGGTACTTTTAATTTTGTGATTGATCTCGGCTTACCTTTTTGTAGAAATGTTCATATTCGGGGATAGGCAACAATATCCATGAAATGACAAGAAAAAATATAATATATTAATTACTTAAAAATCAAATAAAAAGTATTTATATTATATTATGCAACTGTTGATCGAAGCAGCTGGTAAATCGTTCGGTTTTTGTAATAGGCCAAGCCTTACCCTTATGAAATATTTATGATTTATTTGTCACTAATTACAAATCAACCATAAACCATTTAAAGCATTGATCTTTTTGCCGACAAACTGCCAAATTGGCAAATGTCAAAAGTCAGACAAGTTGCTGGTGGTGTTGGTAAGGGGATACCCCTATAAGTATACTTATATGCACATACACTGACACAATGAGTTGATAATCCCAAAGGCAAACCCACACAAATGCACACATACACACTGCACACATATCGCTGACAGAGAGATAGTCAGTCTGTCAATGAAGCTATGCACATCTACATACATACATACATACGTATATTCGTATGTATGCAAAGCCATAAAGCAACAATAATAAACGCACATCATCATCATCATCATCAGCGGCAGCGGCGGCTTCTGGATGCTGCCGCTGTCAGCAAAAAAGTATGAAATATCATCTAAAATAGGAAATGCGTAAATGCGAAATCCTACAGAACGGAAACTCAACTGAAAGCGTTGTGCAAACGAACGATGATGATTTGCTGCCCTCCTTCCACCCATGTGATGCTTGCCTCAGTATGAAAGTCAATTTTTCATTTAGATAACTTTGACATACGCAAACGTCATAGAAAGGGGCGGGGGGGGTGGTAGGCAGGCACAGTGGCACACAATGCATACATTTTAGGGAGTTGAAATAAACAAATACAGCCATGCTCCCATTTTCGCTTTCGCAAAAACTTTGCGATTTGATCACCAAATCGTAAAAGTTGGTGCTCCGACATTAGGAAATCGCAAAGTTTTGCCGTTTTTAAACCGGCGACATCTGAGTCCGTGAAATGAAAAGTAAATGCAAAATATAGGTTGATGCACAAACAGACAGCCCACGGAACTATTTTTATTCAGTTCTCTAAGCTTTTTAGATTTGTCTTACGGACTCTCCCTCCCACTCAATTCGCACTAAGGCAATATTTTAATCAATTATTTAATGGAGACACCCAAATTGAGCGAGATGGAAAACTGCTCACAAAAACAACAAGTTGCGATTTGGCCATGGTATATATCGATTTATTACTATCGATAACATGAGTAGTGGCGCTCATCAGCTGTTTTTGTTATGTGAAATGACACAAAACAAGTTGGGAATGGAACATTATCGATGAAAACAAGAAAGAAAGTCGGTCAAGCCCGACTATAACATACTCTGTACCAAGAAAATTTCTTTTGATCATAACTCGAAAACTGTTCATCCGATCTTCTTCATTCCTTTGGCGGATCCTAATAATCCTAATTATCCTAATAACTAAATATGTCCAGAAGGAACAAGCCATCTATCTTCAAAACTGTGGGAGATATGACGTTTTTTCTAAATTGCGGGGGCGGGAGGGGGCGTGGCCAAAATTGAAAATAAACTTGATCTGCCTGCAGACATTAGAAGCATATGTCCCATACATGTCAAACCTCTATCTCTTACCATCTCTGAGATCTGTGCGTTCATACGGACAGACAGACGGACAGACGGACATGACGGACATGACTCGGCTGTTGATGCTGATCAAGAATATATATACTTTATGGGGTCGGAGATGCTTCCTTCTGGATGTTACATACTTTTGCACAAACTTATAATACTCTATGTACCTACGGTACAGAGTATAAAAACTGGCGAATTTCGGAGCGCTTTAAATTGAAATCGTACGAATTTGCTGAAATCGTAATTCGCAAAAAATACGTGAAAGCCGGAGCATGGCTGATAATCCAAAAATGGATTCAGTTCTTATTTCATAAGCTTTACAATCAAAGTTTGTTGTTTCAAACATTAAAATTAAAATCCACAGCTATTCTTACAAAGAATCTTTGAATCACTGTGCTGTGGGAAGTTAGGAGCAAAGGGCATTCCCTCTCGTGTGTGTGTCTGTTCATAACGATTTAGATTTTCGGTTTAACTTCTGTTTCTGCTGGCGCCAGTCAGTTTATCCTATGGGAGTTTCATCGCGGAAATGCGGGCAACATTTTGATAAATGAATTTTCACTGCTTTTCCACACAAACACACACACTCAAACACTGTGTGTGTGTGTCCCGCTTCGCTTAAATGAAATGTTAACAATTAAACGCACAAACACGAAAAGACTATCAAAATGAGCGCCCACTAAAGTCGCCGAGTTGTGCCTAATAACATAAATAATGCCTCCAGTTTGCTTTAGGGTTGTTATTATTTTGGTTTTTGTAAACTTCACAAAGCGCTGCTCACACTGAAGTGGCAAAAGGGATGCAAACAAGTTTCATTAGTCTGAGGGTTGGCCCCTGTCCTCAGCCGTTCGTCTTCCACCGTTTGGAATGGAAACAAGTTGGTTGGGTATTTACATTGAGCAGACACTTGTACACATTGTTATAATCATAAAAAGTATTACCAAAAAAAAAAAAAAATAAGAAGGAAACCCTGACGAGACCCTGAGACAGGTGTGGTGGGCCATTTTGAACTTGATTGCCCATTTTTGGGAAGCTACACTTGTTTACCTACTTGAGAGATGCTGCCTGCTGCTGGAGCGGGGGGTGGATGACAGGGGGGTTTGGGTAGGAAGGTTGGCATATTGTCTGAATCTGGTCGCGGCTTAGGTACAAAATTTGCGCTTACGTTAGCGTGAAATGATGTTCGGGTAATACAGCGAAGCGTGCGGTTGGTTTGAAGTGGCGCCCAGGTGCTCTGTAGATAAATTGAGGGTTCAAGCTGGCAAAAGGAGAGGAATTTATAAGGGGGTGATCAAATATTATATTTTTGTGGTGTAAAAATAGGTTTTTTTTTTGGTAATATCAGCAGCAGCAAACCGACGTCTACGTGCTGGCCTTGATGCGCGGAATTTAACATGGGTAAATATATCTTGCAGAAAAATGGCTAGTTGTGATTTTGGAAATGCGTTCTAGACTTGACTATTGCCAAATGCCAAAATGAAATATAAAACCAAATCAGTCAAGAAATCACCATGAAAAAAGAAGGAGTAATGTATAAAGAAAGCAGGAGGAGAGTAAATAGCAGAATGAGAAAAATGTGATTAAAGTAAAAACCTGGCTATCAAACCGAATCATCTCTCGGTTCAGGTTCAGCTTCTGATTTCTATCAAAACTTTTGTTTCGGTATTGCGGTTCAAGCCGGCTCTTTTTGCCACACAGTTCCGGTTTAACTCCCAATGAAAAGTCAGGAATATTAAGTAACAGCGTTACATTAATCCGAAGAATGATAGTAACAGTAAAATAATTATACTAAGTCGAAATCAAGTAACCGGCTTTAAGCATAATACGAAATAGTAAAGGGAAACGACAATTGAAAATGAACAAAGAAAAGAAAGCAACAATTAATGATGGAAAATATAACAAAGAAGAGAAGATAAAAAATAGAGAAAAATAGCACAGAAATGGAAGAAAAGATCAAGAAAGACAATGCGAAAAGCAACAATTAGAGATGCAGAAAGTTGAATAGTATGTTAAGTCGATAAAGATATGAGGATAAATGAAGAACAACTGAAAAAGTATGGAGGAAAGCAAAACAAAAACACAGTTTTTATCTTCGGAAATCATTATGACCTAGTGGCTTCCAATCAATATATTGGCTTAGCCCTAGAATACGATTTTGAGTCAATTAATGTTCCTGCTCGTTCCTGCTTAAGGTGGTTAGAATACCCTAGAATTTAGAAAAACCTTTGTTATACCCAAGCAGAGTGTATTATAACATTGTCCGGGTGTTTATAACGTTTAGAAGGAAACATCTCTGACCACAAAAAAGTGTACATATTCTTGATCAGCACAACGAGCTGAGTCGATATAGCCATGTCCGTCTGTTCCTATGCTATCTCCTCCGTCAGTTTGAAAGTTATCATCATCAAACTTTGTACTAACTCTTTTAGTACAAATACGCTGCTCATTTGTCGGAACCGGCCGGATCGAATGACTACAGCATATAGCTGTCATAGAAACGATCGGTCGAAAAACTAGTTTTAGTGCGAAAAACTTTTATGTTTTCAAAGAAAACGCCTCCAAATTTTGTAAATTTTTAATTTGCCGTGGTTTCCCATGATTTTAAGAAGTTCAGTCAAAATCGGACATCTATATAGTATAACTGTCATAGAAAAGTAGAGTCAGAAAAGCAATTTTAGTGAGAAAAACTTTTTTGTTTTCCATGGAAATGTACTTTAAATTGTCATTTATTTATTTGATATGCTTTCGCACTATTCTACAAAGTTTTGTCAAAATCGGATGACTATAGCATATAGCTGCAGTAGGAATGATTGGTCGAAAAAGAAGTTCTATTGAGAAAAACTTTTTTGTTTTAAAGGGAATCGACTCCAAATTTCATACATGTTCGTTTGCTAGGCTTTTGAATGATTCCACTAACTTTGGTCAAAATCGGGCATCTATATAGTATAGCTCCAATAGAAAAGTAAGGCCCGAAAAATAGTGTTATTTAGAAAAACGTGCTGCAAAGGTATTAACATTTTAAGTAACCATTTTATTTTATTTTGGTTTTGTTAAAGTATTGATAAATATTATATATAATACAAAATTAAGGAAAAAAACCTTAAATGTAACTTTTGTAGACTAGAATAACCCCCTAAACTTGTTGATGCTGAAGTCAGTATTGAAGTGCTATTATTGTATATCATGCATATGAAACTAGATGTACACCAAAACTATCTCCTTAAGTCGAATGCCCCATCTAAATACCCAACAGCTTCACCTGTACCGCATCACAATCATATTTCACGCTTTGCTTCATCCAAACAGACAGGCCAAAACGGAAAGCCGGCAAAGCCCAACATATAAAATTTTATATGCGTTCCATAAAGCGAGCAGCGCTCGGGAATTACATAAAACAGCGGCAGCAAAACACAAACATTGTAAATTTTAATGAAATATCCTTAAAGTGCCATATGAAAGTTGTGTAAGTGGTGTGTGTGTGTGTGTGTGTGTGTGTGTTGTATGATTTAAGCCAAAGGGCTGGCTGTTCGCGCCAGCTGTGAAAGTTCGCATAATATTTTTGTTAAAGCTCAGGAACTTAACCTTCAATATGGCCAACAGCAGCCACCCACAACATTTGCCCTTTCCATTTCAATGGGAGCGGGCTGGACGCAGGTGTTGGGTACGTGGTCTCTCTAACAAAGACGCGCAGACCGACTTTGGAAGCCACAAAAGCCAAGCCCGACCAGACCGGGCCAGACCAGACCAGACCATTGAGGTTGTATACCTTGAAAATACTTAGACTTCTGCACACACACACTCATAGTTTATTTTCATTCTATTCTCGCTGCTGCATACCTTTTTGGCACTTTGCTGAATTTATCGCATAAGCTTTTCGCATACTTCCGGGTAATTGGCAACACCATGTTCCACACCTAGCCAAGTGTTGCGCATTTAAAGGCGTTAAGGTGCAAATTTATTTCTATCGGAACCTTTTTCCAACCATCCGTCGTCCCTCGTAATGAGCACTCTCTGTGTGCGTAATATTTCTCTCCGCCCCCCCCCTGACATATGAATGTATGAGTCCGGACCGGTACGGAGCCCGGGGATTCGCTGCTCGTTAAAGGCGTCTGGAGTGTTCGTTTTTATTTTGGTTAGGGTTGGGTACATTTCTGCACTTGTGGCTTGGACATTATTGTTCAAAAATTGTTAAGCACATTTAAGCTTGATTTAGTTGCATATTTATTGTATTTTCTGGGCGGAGAGTTTTGTGGCTTGTGCTTTTCCATTTTAATGAGTTATGTAAACTGTTTTACGGGTTTTTTGGGGGGGGGGTGAACTTGGTCTTAATGGGTAGACTGTTGAGTTGTGGGTAATTCCTGGCTTCATTATAAGACTTTTTTTTTTTTAACAAGAATTTGGCTTACGTGAGCCGTCCGATACAAGCCAAATCAGTGTGGTTTCTATTATATTTATGAGCCGTCTCCTACAACTTGTCTAACCCCCTCATACCTAGGCAATTTATTTGCCATAAAAAACCAACACAAACTACCTCCATAAACTACAACCACAGACAGACCCAAACAAAAAGGGGGGGGGGGGGAGAAAAGCAACCAGCGTTCTTATCATAATCATTTCCAGGCAGCTGAGTTGACTTCCGTTTACCGCATCAGTCTTTCTACTCTCCACCCACCAATCCCGACGACCTTTTTTTTTCCCCCCACCCGATGATGATGGAAAACCCGCCGTGCCATTTGACTGCTCCGCATTGCTTTATGTCCATAAATATTTCATTATGAATTTTCTTCTCCGACATGGACGCACTTCGACATGCTATCTATAAGTAATTTTGCCTACGAAAAGTTTTGCCCGAAATAAATAATAAAAAAATGCAATCCGTTGTTGCCGCTTCAATAAACCTTTTTGCCGGGGACCGAAAAAGGAGACAGCAATATTTTGTTTTTACGCGTCAAAATGCGTGGCACGATGGGGTTAAGATTGAGCGATGGGCGGGGGTTGGGGGTTGGGGGTTTTGTGTTCGTGACATCTGCAAGTCGCATTAATAATTAAATCAAGCAATAAAAATTCAGCACGAGTGGCCGAGCCGGGCAGGACAAGTTCGTTTCTATTAGGACAATATATACCAAAAAGGGATTGCCTTTTGAAAATACCCTGGAATATTTCAAATTTAAGTTAAGTTTAAATTCTGTCAGCTAATAAACAAACAAGAAAGCTAAGCTAACATCGCATGTGCGCGTTTTTATACCCTTGCAAGTGCTCGCTTAAATATTTTCAAAAATCATTGTTTTTCCCACAACGACCGTTCGTATAAGAGGTATATGATATAGTCATCCGATTTGGACAAAAAATTTTAGAATTTGGTGAAAGCATGTAAAACAAGCAAATACAAAATTTCCCTAAAAATTTCAGTTTTCCTAACTAAGACTGTTTTTAGACCTATCTTTTGTATGGCAGCTATACCATATAGTTGTCCGATTTTAATAAAACTTGGTAGAACTATAAAAAAGCATAGAAAACTTGTGAATACAAAGTTTGGAGACGTTTCCATTGAAAATAAAAAAGTTTTTCTTACTAAAACTAGTTTTCCGACCAATTGTTCCTATGAGAGCTATGAGATATAGTCATCTGATCCGGTCGGTTCCGACATATTAGTAGAGTGCAGCAAAAAAGAAGACTCTGTGCAAAATTTCAACTCGATAGCTTAAAACTGAGAGACTAGTTCGCTTAGAAACAGACAGACAGACGGACGGACATAGCTCAATCGACTCAGCTCGTCAACCTGATCAAGTATATATATAGATAATGGGGTTGGAAATAAATATTTCTATGCGTTGCAAACTTTTGGGAAAAATTATAATACCCTTTGCAATGGTATGCAAATGTGTTTAGTATTCATTTACCGCAGTCAACTAGGATTAAAATGCAAAATCAGCTGTGTATTTATAAGTCTTATGGCCCGACTGATAGATGACAGACTCACTGACTGACAGACTGATTATCAACTCACAGCCCAGACCGCTCAATTTAGAAATCTACGATATGGCATAGACCTTTGTTCAGTTAATGTAGAAGGGAACTACAAAACATATTTAGCTTTATGGGGCGGGCGACGACTCATTCTGGTTCTAAGAAATGAACCTTTAAATAAATTTTGTTTGTTTTTTAAAAAAAAGAATCTGCCGAGGCTTATACAGCACGATTTTCTAACTAAGACTATTTTTCGCACCTTACTTTTCTGTGAGAGCGATACTATATAGATGTCCGATTTCGACCAAACTGCGTGGAATCATGCAAAAGCCTTATAAACGAACATGAACTACTTATTCGAACGATCAATCGTACTGCAGCTATATGTTTTAGTCAGCCGATTTTGACAAAACTTTGCAGAATCATGAGAGAGCATATCAAAAAAATACATGCGAATTTTTAGAGCATTTCCAAAGAATATAAAAAGTTTTTCTCACTAAGACTACTTTTCAGACTCTTCTTTTCTATGACAGCTGTACTCTATGGATGTCCGATTTCGACCAAACTTGGTGGAATCATGGGAAAGCATAGCAAACTAAGATATACAAAGTTTCGAGGAGTTTTCTTTGGAAACAAAAAAGTTTTTCTCACTAGAACTAGTTTTTTGACCGATCAGTCCTATGACAGCTATATGTTATAGTCAACAGATTTTGACAAAACTTTGAAGAATTATGTGAAAGCTTTAATACCAAATACATGCCAATTTTTAACAGGTTTACATTGAAAACAAAAAAGTTTTTCCCACTAAGACTATTTTTCTAACCTTACTTTTCTATGACAGCTATACTACATAGATGCCGAATTTCGACCAAACTTAGTGGAATCATGGGAAAGCATATTAAAAAAAGATATACAAAGTTTGTAGGCGCTTCAATTAAAAACAAAAAAGGTTTTTCCCACTAGAACTAGTTTTTCGACCGATCGTTCCTATGACAGCTATATGTTATAGTCATCCGATACGGCTGGTTTCTAGAAATGTGCAGCGTATTTGGACCAGCAGACTTTGTGCAAAGTTTGGTAAAGATAGCTTTCAAACTGACGGAGGAGATGGCATTGAAACAGATGGACGGACGGACATGGCTAAATTAACTCATCTCGTCGTGTTGATCAAGAATATATATACTTTATGTGGTCGGAGATGCTTCCTTCTGTGAGTTTCCCCAGTCAGTGTGTCTAAGAGCTAATTTAGAAATGACCCAAGAAAAAGGCAGGGAAATAATTTAGATTGCATCATGTTAATAAATAGATAAAAATTTTTTGCTTTTCCTCAACACCTTTTTGCTACCCTTTTTTTTTTTGTTTGCTAATCCAATAATAAAATATTAATTTTCCCCAGCCCCAAAAAACTGTTCTATGCAAAAGTTCAATCGACATTTTTCTTTGTTTTATTTCATACAGTTTTTTTTTTTGTTTTCGTTTTGCACACGAATCGCTAAATTCATATTAAATGAATATTTGTGCACTCTGTCCGAGGGTTGGCAAATTGAAAATGCCGCCTTCAACATTCTTACGCACGAACAATTTCGTAATGAAAAGCGACTCGGCAACAATGTTGTTAATATTTTCCACGACTCTCGTGAGCGTAAATGCGATTAAAATTGTTAGAGCAAATTACGACCAGAGATTTTCCTTTACAATACAAATTTTCTTTTTTGCTGTGATATTTTTGCTGTTGTTGTTTTTTTTTAATCTAATAAAAATAGTTTCCGCTTTGGCGTTGTTGCTCATAAATTTGCAGATAGAAATTCCAGCAGCGTGAAAGAAATTACAACAAAATTAAGAAAGTTCGCAGAAGGAGAAAGCGACGGGCGGCCCCTGTGGCTGCCAACTTCAAGTTTAATCAATAAAAGCCGCAGGAGGGGAGAGTTGGTGAATTTGAGATGCCACAAAGAGGATAACCTTTCCGTCTTCTTCTAAATGTGGTTGTATGTGAGACATGCAATGCAGTTCTGAGTTATTGTTGTTACCAACCAAAACCCCCGCTGCGTTTTGTGTTATAAACGCTTTGGTTTTTTTGTGTACCTCTAATCCTGTACTCTGTACTCATGTGAGTTGTGAAAGTTTTGTGCCCTTAGACACACGGCTTAGGGGTCTTGTTTCGGGAAACAAGCTTATATTAATTAAAGTTCCACTTCTACTTTTGCTTCACAGAAAAAAGACGATTCGAAAAAGATCCATTTGGGAAAGATATGAATATCGATAATAATTTTCCATATTTTCAACAAAACAACAGATTTTCTTTAGATCAATTGGATCATTTAGGTAATTTAGATGTCATTTGATAAGTTTTCAAAACTACATTCTAGCTAAGTTCAAAATCGAGGGATTTCCAAAAAATTACAAAATATCTAAGCCGCAAACTTCAGACACTCTTGAGAAGGTTCAGTCCGGGGTCTACGGTTTAGTATTCTCAGAACTTTTCCTTGACTTATCAAACTTAAGGTTTTGGTTGAAAGGTTGCTTCACAGAATCTTAGATCGTTGGGACTTTTTTGGTAAACCCAATTCATAAAAAAGATATAAGCTCTTTTTATACTGAAGAAAACTTCGTTAAGTTTAATATTTGAATGAAATTGTTTTTGATTAGTCGTCATATTTATATGTAGTTCACAAAATCTATGTCAAAATGATACTCAAATATGGATATAGATCAGCGATGACCATGCTTTATACGCTTCATGCGCTAATGTTGTTGTAATGCGCGAACGCCTTAGCCATGCGCATAGGAAACTATGTATGTGTCTCTCTTCTCTTTCTCTACTATTCTCTTGCTGAATTAAAGGCAACAACAATACGTGCAAACCACAAGCACACACACACACAACCGGCAGTAATCGGGATAATCTTTCGATTTCTTGTGGTACACTCAAAAAAAAAAAAAATTGAAAACGGGGTGATCCCGGAAAAAGATTGATTTTACTTCCACTTTTTTTTTCAATCCCGAAAAACAGGATATTTTCAAGCCTGCTCCGGGATTACCCTGTTTTCAATCCCGATTTCTTTTTATCTGTAGTTGTTCTGATTTTGGTTTGAGTGAGTAAAAACGCACTCTTAAGAAGCTGTTGGGCACCTCTGATATAGATGTTTTTGATATATCCTTCAACCCTAGAGTGGCATAAAAGAGCCCTCTCACTTTTCAAGCGATTCACATACAGGGCAATCCAGGACTAAAGAACTCGAAATGATAACAAGCGACGAATAAAAATTTAAAACAACCGACCCTTGCTGAGCAAATGTTTGTGTAAACAATGTGTTTATATAGGTTAATAGGAATGTTTGTGTAAATTATTTGACCACTTACTTTTTCGCACTACCTCGTAGATCAAAAGCCTTTCCATTCAAGCCAGGTACATAGCTCTTCAATTCGTCCCGTTCATACACGCAGCTCCCACTTAAGATCCTTGCACATTTATCACCTACTTAATGCCTTTCTCAAGCTACTTAGCCAGCACATCTTAGGGCTTAAGTCACGCCCTTAACCCATCCCTTCCGGCATTTACATGGCCGGGGGGGCTGGAGGCCACAGAAACCAGAAATTGACTTTAGCATTGAGTTTCAATGGCAAACCAAAAACTTTTTCAAAGCAATTAGATAAAGGCTTCTGCCTGATTTTAAAGTTTCAAGCTTTTGGTTCTCGTTTGGCTGGTCAAAAATAAAGCGTAAACCGAGCAGAAGTCTCCCCTCTCCGCTCCTCTCCTCCTCCCTCTATGTGTGTGTGTGTTATCAGCATGAAGAAGCACACTTTTCGGACAACATTTAATCAGGCACAACTTTTGCTTGGTAAGCATCAAAAAAAAAAACAAGAAGTTGTAAAGTCAGGCAGATGCACCTGGCCAAATCTCATTAAACCGAATGCCAAAACACAAAACACAAAGTTCTATTTAGCTTAAATAATATTTAGGGAAGCGTAAAACGGAAATGGCCACTAACTTGAGTGTTTTCCTGGCCGAAGAACAAAGAAAAATATTTAAGCACTTAAGTGGCAGAAAGGCTTCCCAACCATCCATAGTCCAGAGTGCGTGCGTCCAGTCAGAAATTAGTTGTAAGATGAATGGCCAAAGTCGCAAAGTTTCGTGCAGCTTTTTCTAGGGATTTACTGGCCTGGCCGGGCCTGGCCGGCTGTAACTGACTTTGCCTTCTTCGTTCTTTTATTTAAAGCAAAAACTTTTTTAATGAATGCTCTTAGTTGTGCACATATTTTTAATGCATAGTTCATTAAAAAGCAACTTTAGTTGTGCCAAATCTTTACAGTTCTCGGTTTTAACTGCAGATTTATGATGGGCCACGGAGGCAAAAGCGGCTCAAGTGTTAAGCTAAGACCATTAGTTAATTTAAGAACTTGAGAATTAGTCACAGATTTCTGATTTGTTTGATTTATTTTTGGTTTGTACAATCTGATGTTAAATCTAGATCTTCTGGAGGGTAAAGTGAAATAAGCTTTGGATGTCAACTTAAAATATAAATAAAGCATTAATGCTTATAGTCCAACTCCTCATTGATCCATTCTCTAAACACTCTGAAAGATCTGAGAGATACATCAACAACCTCAGGATCAGCAGAACTTAAGATTCCAATTTCGTTCTGATGTTGATTAAAAAAATTGAGGAAAGTTAGCTTCGGCTTGCAGCACGTTTTTGTAACTAATTTGAAGTACATTGCCATTGAAAATGAACAAGTTTTTCTCTCTAAATCTACTTTTCAGACTCCACTTTTCTATGATAGCTATACTATATAGATGTTCGATTTCGACCAAACTTAGTGGAATCATCGGAAAGCATAGCAAACTAAGAAATGCAAAGTTTGGAGGAGTTTTTATTTGAAAACAAAATCTTTCTTCTCACTTGAACTAGTTTTTCGACTGATCGTTCCTCTGGCAGCTATAACCTATAGTCATCCGACTTTAACAAAACTTTGAAGAATTGTGTGAAAGCTTATAAAATAAATATATGCCAATTTTAAAGAGGTTTACATTGAAAATAAAAAAGTTTTTCTCTCTAAGACTGTTTTTCTAACCTTACTTTTCTATGGCAGCTATACTTTATAGATGTCCGATTCTGACCAAACTTGGCGGAATCATGGAGAAGCATAGGAAACTAGTAAATAAGGAAAAGAAAAAAGTTTTTCTTACTAAGACTAATTTTCCGATCGATTGTTCCAATGGGAGGTATGAGATATATTCATCCGATCCGGTCGGTTCCGACAAAAAAGTAGACTTTTCAAAACTGAGAGACTAGTTCGCATAGAAACAGACAGACAGACGGAATAATAAAACTCAATCGACTCAGCTCGTCACCCAGATCAAAAGTATACATATGGTGTAAGGGGTCGGAAATGAATATTTCTATGGGTTATAAACTTCTGGGCAAAATTATAATACCCTTTGCAAGGGTATAAAAAGTTTATACCAATGAAAAAATTAACATATTACACTTAATATGCATTTTTTTATACTTTGTTCCCAATGAAAATGGGTAAAGGGGGATCATGAAGTTGTGCGAGTGTATGTTACAGGGAGAAGGAAACATTTCCGACCCCATAAATTATATATATATTCTTGTTCAGCATCAACAGCCGAGTTGATATAGCCATGTCAGTCTCTCTGTCCGTATGAACGCACAGATCTCAGAGATGGTAAGAGATAGAGGTTTGACATGTATGGGACAAATGCTTCTTATGTCTGCAGACAGATCAAGTTTATTTTCTATTTTGACCACGCCCCCTCCTGCCCCCACAATTTAGAAAAAACCTCATATCTCCCACAGTTCAAAAGATAGATGGTTCGTTTCTTCTGGACATATTTAGTAATCAGGATAACTTATCGATCCGCCAAAGAAATGGTGAAGATCGGATCGACGGTTGTCGAGTAATGATCAAAAGCCATCAAAAATTTATGCTGAGCGTATAATTTCGTTGGTATATAGTATGTTATAGTCAGGCATGACCGACTTTCTTTCTTGTTATACCCTGTTCCCATTGAAAATGGGAAAAGGGGGATCATGAAGTTGTGCGAATGTATGTAACAAGGAGAAGGAAAATTTTCCGACCCCATAAAGTATTTATATATACTTGATCTGCATGAACAGCCGAGTCGATATAGCCATGTCCGTCTGTCCGTCTGTCTGTATGAACGCGTCGATCTCAGAGACTATAAGAGATAGAGCCACAAATTTTTGCACGAAGGTAGATTTATGCTGTACGCAGATCAAGTTTGTTTCAGAATTGAAAAATTCCACCCCGTCCCCCTTTTATTCCCAAAAAACCTAGACCTCCTCTAGAAATCCAAGACCCAAATAGCCGTCAGATCCATTAGAGCCTCGTGGTTTAGTATACATCAAGCTAGGCCCAATAGCTATCTATTCTGAAAAGTACAATCAGATCGGACAAAAAACACCGGAGTTATAAGCGAAACAGTTGAGCTGATAAGTGCATTCCCCCCAGTGGTTGGTCAGGACTAGAAAAAAGTGTTGCCTACATTTAGGTTGAATTTTTTTTTACAAAAACAAAAAAAAGAAAACAAATGAACAGGGTATTTTGTGGTCGGGAAACTCGACTGCAGCGCCCTTACTTGTTTTTATCTTGCGAAGATAACGATGTCATTTGCGTAGCCCTGGCATGCTATGCCCTGGGATGCGAGTCTTTTAAGGGCAACAGTGGGGCGAGTACTCCGCATTGAGGATATCCTCCAGTTGTGGTTACATTGAAGGGTTTTCCATCATCTTTTACTGCAGAGGCTTTTCTGCCCAGTGCGGGTTATTCCTCTTCTGATTAGAGCATTCTGGACAGCACTATGCCATGTGTTGTCAAATGCTCCCTCAAAGTCTAGGAAGGCGCATAAGACCACTTTCTTTATATCTTCCCGAGCTGATACAGTTTCGTGTCAGTTGAACTGCCCTAATGCTCTGATGGGTCTTTAAGTTTTGGAGTTAGTTATATCCACCTTCGCTGGCTTGGGAATGAAGGCTATAGCTTTCATAGCAAGGAAATACCCTGGCAATACTTAGGTAAGAAAAGCAATTTAAGGCATGGCCTATTCAATAAGTTTTCTGCAGATACATTTTGAGACTGCTTCGAAAACAATCTGACATATTTTGTAAATTATTTCTAATTTATTTATGGCTGCCACCTTCGTTTCCTTTACCAGTGATCCTTCAATTTGGACATCTTTTGGAAAATAGTTTTGGCTGTTTGTTTAGGTGTGCCTCTTAGCTGGCAAATGACTAAACAGTAATGTGAAGATGTCCAGTCAAGTGCTTGGTAATTTATGGGACTGCACATCAAATGGCAGACAGGCTATGAACACACACACACACACAAACAGCTCCCGATCCGTAGCGAAATGTGTGGCTTGGGTTTAAATTATATGAAACTGCCAGGCCAGCGTCGTGTCAGCCTGCCATGTCTCCCATTTCGAAATGAACACTGCGGAGTAGATTCTCGTTAAGCTTTGCGGCTGTCAGTCCCAAAATAGTTTTCATAACGTTACGCAAAATGCACATTTATCATTGAACCCAATCCCAAAACCACTGTCAATTTAGTGCACTGCAAATGTCAAAAGTTGGAGCTCAAAAGTTGCCCGGAACATTAGCCCCTGAACGAACGGTAAGAATCTGAGGAGAGGTTTTGTTTTGTCTGTGGGCATTTTTTTTTTGCCTGGCCAACAATTACGACTGTCCCCTCTGCGCGTTTTTTTTTTTTATGCTCTTTGCAAAACTTTTTAACGCTCAAGGGAGCCGGGGAGGGGGGGTGGGAGTGTAAGGGTAAGTGCACGGGGGAGGCGGAGGTAAATGTTACCGTTTACTGCCTCATCGTATATGCTGTCGTACATTTCAGTTTGGCTACGTCGAGTGAAATTAAAATGCTTGTTTTCACTTTATGCTAATTCTTTTTTCTGCTAAAAAAAAATGAGAAGAAAAATGTATAAAATGCCCGAGGGTTTTGACTTGGGTAATGCCCTGTAAAGGGCAAATTTTTAGATAAGGCGAAATTTCAATGTGGACATTCGATTTAACATTGATGTGCTGTGTGTGCGAAGTCTGCTGAACAAGTTCTGCACACACACGGCACACTTATGTGAAATCGCAGGTCCACATCGCAAATTCATCCTCCAATTTCTTATCCTTGTAAGTTCTTAAGTGTTTGGTAAGACTATAAAATATCATCCGGCTTTCATTTCAATAAAATTCGATGATTTCGAATGTGGTACATGGGATGTATGTGTACATTTTACACTGCAGAAGTTACGCATGGGTATCCTTGCCTTAATTCAACATACCCCTCAACTCTCACAGCTACCAGGTATACAAAACTCAACCAGGATTCGTTGAGTGCCCGTACAAATATATAAAAAAAAAACAAAAAAAATGGTGCGTATTTACGTTTGGGAATATGTAAATAAGCGTTCGTTGTATTTATTTTCCTTGGCTTTTTTTTTTTCTTCTTTTTTCTGTGTCCTTTTGGCTGGTCGAGGCGAAGGGGAAGTTTTCGCGGGGTACTCGTGGGGCTTACAAGCTATTAAAATGTCGCTGCAAGTACTTAACTGCTTGATGTTGTCAATTTAAATTAAAACCTCGGCCGCAAAAGTTGCCGGGCAAATGAAGGAGACAGCCTTCAGACAGGCAAATGGATGGTACCGAAACAGCATGCGTGGATTAACAACAGAACGAAAAAAAAAAACAAACGTTTGTTTATGGCAGCATTTCGAGTGTAGAAATGCTAACCATGAAGGAGTTTCGAATGGGCAAACTGGGAAATTAAAAATAGGCAGCTTAAATATGTTAATTTTGAGTCATTCAAGGGAGAGCGCTGCTAAAACACCTCTTAAAACTTTTTTTTATGTTATTATTTTCAAGTCCAAGTCAAATTGGAAAAGTTTTGAAATGAAAAATATGCTAATAATGTTAAAAGCCTGCATCTAAATCCACACGACTATCAACCCTTCGCGTTGAAGTCATAGAAATGAATGTAACAAATGTAAAGTTAGCAGCTTAGCACTGAATTAACAACAATTGCTGTAGACTTCTTTTGCTTTAATAAGAAATTTGAACACATTTTAGCTAGAGCTCTCACCTGTCTGCTCACCTAAATGACAGGTACAACATATACAATCTCGCTCACTAACTGAACAGAACACTTATTACACCCTTGCAAAGGGTGTTATAATTTTGCGCAGAAGTTTGCAACGCATAGAAATTTTCATTTCCGACCACATAAACTATATATGTTATCATTTGTTTTTGGCGACCTTTATATATGTTATCTTGATCAGGATGAGTCGATTGTTTTGAGCTGAAATTTTGCACAGAGTCTTCTTTTTGCTGCACACCACTAATATGTCAGAACCGACCGGATCGAATGACTATATCTCATAGCTGCCATAGGAAAAATCGGTCGGAAAACTAGTTTTAGTATGGAAAACTTTTTTTTTTTCCATGGAAACGTCACCAAACTTTGTAATCGTAATTTTTTATATGTTTTTTATTATTTTACCAAGTTTAATTAAAATCGGACAACTATATGGTATAGCTGCCATACAAAAGATGGGTCTGAAAAACAGTCTTAGTTAGAAAAACTTTTTAATTTTTTATGATAGCATCCTGCAATTTTGTATTTGTTTGTTTCACATGCTTTT
The DNA here is from genome assembly GCA_035044965.1 of Lordiphosa andalusiaca. NCBI lineage: Eukaryota > Metazoa > Arthropoda > Insecta > Diptera > Drosophilidae > Lordiphosa > Lordiphosa andalusiaca. Next base: position 2,471,006 of record JAWNNM010000660.1, read on the forward strand.
ACATAATTTTAAAAATTTTTGTCCAAATCGGATGACTATATCATATAGCTACCATACGAACAATCGGTCGGGAAACGTATATTTTTGAAAATATTTAAGCAAGCGCTTGCAAGGGTATCAGCTCAGCTTAGCTTAGCTTTCTCGTTTAGGCTGCCTTAGGAAACTGAGTTTTTCTGACTGCCTATGAAAAGGGGACACAGTTTTGCAAGCTCTGCTCGTAACTTTTTTTTTTGCAGTTTTCTTAAGTTGATTTCTCTAATTTACTAAGGGCCGATTTTTCATCTTTTAGATAGCTTCTATGTGTCAGATAAACTTGGATTTGACTTCGTGGTTTGCGATTTTATGTGACAGATGGCTTTCGGTAGTAGAAATCGACCCCAAGTTTCATAACTTAAAAATTGAAGTTTTTAACATCATTCAATAAACGAAATCAATTTTAATCATAAAAAAAAAACTTTGTCCAGTTGCCTAAATAGTTGTAAAATATATGCCAAAAAAGCCTACTTTTTTGGATAGTCACATCTGAGGCAAAAGATTGCGAGCTTTTCAGTCTACGCAAAGCTTTTGCTTTCACTCTATTCAGCAGCTTTTTGTTGAGAGAGCAAATCAGAGCATGAGCCATGATACAACTGCAAATTAAGTTAGCTTATAATTATAATTATAGGTTAAAAAATAAAAACAAAACATTTATAAATACACAGAAGAAAAAAACCGAGAACATTCGACTCAATGTATGCACATTCGTTGTTAAAAAGTTACTTTGAAAGGCTTTTCTCTCTTCACGAACTCACTTCAGTAATTGTTTTGTTGAGAATGCAAAATATTTCGTTTTTGAAAACATTTTATCTTTAAATATGGCAATCAGCGGTATTTACGGACTAAGCTTTTGCATTTGCATCAAGAATCCTTAACAAACGTTTAACGGATTGAGCTGAGAGCTCACTGTGAGCTTTAACATACCTCTATCGTTGTATGAGCTGAGCGCAGCAGAGCTTTAATGCCGTTTTGTGCTGCACTTTAAGAAATATTCTCTCAATTCTCTCTTCCTTCTTGGTCAGGTGAAACTCACATTTACTTCCTAGTTTTATCTGAAGCCATAAAAATTCTAAGCTAGCAGCCAATAAAACTGTATTTTTATGTCAAAAAGTAAAAACTTCCGTTTAAAGTTTTTTTTTTTTTCCGGGCCGATTTGAAATGAGCTTTCCCATTCTGAATGTCTGTCCTTGTGAAAGGCTCAAAGTATTTTAGTGCAAACACAAACACACACGTAAACGCATAAAAGCACAGCCAGGACGTGCTTTGATTTTGTAAATAATTGCAGTGACGATGCCATTGCCATTGCCATCTACATCCACATCCACATCCACATCCTCATCGGTGTCGACAAAAACAAGCTCCGGGCGCCAAGTCAAGCCAAGCACATGATAATATTAATAATAGTGGTAATAATCATACGCACTGTGTGACGAACACAAATAAATGTAAAAGCTGGGGGAGGGAGACAAGGGAAAGACGAAATCCCGTCCGTTGTCTGCGCCGCTGTTTAATATGATTAATGCGCTTTGGCAAAAATATTTACACGTATTCGCGCAGTAGCAAGGATTCTGCTTGCTCCTTGAGAGGAGGGAGGGGCATGCCTTCAGCATGCGGCTTAGTGAGCTTAGTACCCCTGTGTATGTGTGTGTGTGTGTGTGGTAATGTTGGCTGTAGTTCTGGTTTGACATGTCCTTAGCATTTGGGGGGAAGTATTTTTTCTACACCAAAAGGGTGACCTTAAAGTGAAGACAAATACTAATTTTCTACAACTTTTTTTAAATGGAGATTTTATCGTATTAAGCTTGGATATATATTTAAATTTTGTAGCCTGCAACATTCCAAGAATGTTATGTATAAATTAACAATAATTTAACACTGTTTAAGTTAGAGCCTGTCAAATATGCTTCATTTCCTTAGAAATGGCAAACCTTATGAAAACTTAAAATTGCAGAATTTGTGGAATTTGATGAGAATCTGTTTGAAAATATGCCAAATCCGCTGTCTATTTATAAACATTTCGGACATATTATTGGGATTATTAGTGATACGATGGAAAAGGGGAAGAATTTGGAAGAAAAATGATATTTCAACGGGGTTCGAGGGTTAAGGAACTTTCGAGTTGTGATAATTGAAACAATGGATATATGGATACATGTTCATTCAGGAACATGGAAAACCAATTTTGAAACGAACCGGAACCTTGAACCGATTCATTTTGAAACAAGAAAGAAAGTCGGTCAAGACCGACTATAACATACTCTGTACCAAGATAATTCTTTTGATCATAACTCGAAAACCGTTCATCCGATCTTCTTCATTCCTTTGGCGGATCGATAAGTTATCCTAATAACTAAATATGTCCAGAAGGAACAAGCCATCTATCTTTAAAACTGTAGGAGATATGACGTTATTTCTAAATTGCGGGGGCGGCAGGGGGCGTGGCCAAAATTGAAAATAAACTTGATCTGCCTGCAGACATAAGAAGCATATGTCCCAAACATGTCAAATCTCTATCTCTTACCATCTCTGAGATCTGTGCGTTCATACGGACAGACAGACGGACAGACGGACAGACAGACAGACAGACCGACATGGGGCTATATAGACTCGGCTGTTGATGCTGATCAAGAATATATATACTTTATGGGGTCGGAGATGCTTCCTTCTGGATGTTACATACTTTTGCACAAACTTATGTACCTACGGTACAGAGTATAATGATAGCTCAACACGAACCTGTTCGGAACCTAATACTTCGGTTCGGTTCAACAACATGAAAAAAAGTCGGTCAAGTCCATCTATAACATACTCTGTACCAACGAAATTATACGCTCAGCATAAATTTTGATGCTGCAGTAGCAGCTGAAAGCAGCGCTGCTACTGCGTTGCAGCAGCGAACAGTCTTTTGATCATAACTCGACAACCGCTCATCCGATCTTCACCATTCCTTTGGCTGATTGATAAGTTATTCCTATAACTAAATATCCTGAAGGAACAAACCATCTATCTTTAAAACTGTGGGAGATATTAAGTTTTTTCTAATTTGCGGGGGCGGGAGGGGGCGTGGCGAAAATTGAAAATAAACTTGATCTTCGTGCAGTCATAAGAAGCAAATGTGCCATACATGTCAAACCTGTATCTCTTACCATCTCTGAGATCGGTGCGTTCATACGGACAGACAGATGGATATGATTCGGCTGTTGTAGCTGATCAAGAATACATATACTTTATGGGGTCGTAGATGTTTCCTACTGGATGTTACATACTTTTGCACAAACTTATAATACTCTATGTGCCTACAGAGTATACAAAATATCAAATTCTCATAACTTTTGGATGATTTTCAGATCCTTTGGATGAAAATTTCAGAACCAGATATTTTGATATCCAAATGGATACCGAGCTCATCCAATGGATATTTTTTAATATCCCTTTTTTTTCTCTCTGTGTATGTGGTTCAAGTAAACACCAAGGGCCGTTTTCTAATCTTCTATCTGTCACATTAACCTACAAATAATAGAGCAAAATCTGAGTATTTTGAAATTGTTTTAGCCAGGAATGCAAGCCACTCGAAAATAAGTGATGGTTCGGTTCAGTGGTTCACACAGTTTCTGCACCGCCGGTTCGGTTCATTACACGTTTTTTTTTGGAGCTAACTGGACTGGGGTTAACGGTTTAAAAACATTATGTGAACTTAGACGGGCTTTACACGGTGAAGCAAAAATCTTAGAAAGATCTTCTGAAAGCTTTTGCTTATAGGATAGAGCTTTAGAAGGGCAAGCGACACCACTACACCACTTTTATACAAACGAAAGCTTTATAAAAAGCTTCATGAAGTTTGCTTCATCGTGTAAATTCCGTTTCATTAAGCTTGTACTTCATTCGTATCTACAGCATTTCTGAGTGATTTGCAGCCCCAGTCTAAACTGTTTCATCTTTCATGCTGAGGTCCTTATTTAACCATCCATCTTGTTTAAATTATAATAATTCTTAAGTACTCGCATTTACAATTTGCCTGATTAAGTTGGTTGGCTTTCGTCCTCCTCCTCCTCCTCCTCCTCAAAATCAACGTCAAATGCGTGCAGCTTTTACAAGCGCCGCGGGTGCCCTTCACTCGTTCACCAAATCCAGCAAACTTGGTAACTCTCAACCCTGTACATATATGGCTGCTGAGGGCGCCAAGTGCATTGGAATGTGTGGCAGCTGCAATTGTGCGGCAATAAATTATTGTGCAACACGCAGACATGATAGAGGCACCAGAGCTATGGGGGGTCGAAGCCGGAGTGGAGACTGACTGACTGACTGACGGACTGACTGAGTGAGTGAGGGAGTGAGTGGCAGTCAGCAGAGTCGTCGGCATGGTAATGAATGCTACGAAAATCCTGCTCCTTTTTTTTTTTACACAATTTTTTAACTTAAAAATTACGACAGCGCTGACAATTTGCCATAAAAAGCGACAGAGTGAAATGGCGGAGGAGACTGTGGGTTTTGCCCTCGGCTGACTTTTTGTGCTGACTTGACTAAAGGAGGGAGGCGGTGGTTTTTGGGCTGACTAGTGATGGGGGGGGGGGGGGGTATATGAGTAGAAGACACTTGTTTACCCATCACAAAAACACATTTAAGTTCAACAAAATATCTCCTAAAATTGTATTTTAATTTGAAGAAAAGTTGTACCACCTTGGCCGTGTCACGTTGCCATCCCTAGCCTTGATCTCTCACACTGCTGACTGTTGGATTTTTTTGTGCTTTTGTTACACCCCTTTGATGTACCTTGAATTTTGCATGCGAGTGCAATATTTTACTCCTCCAATTGGATGCGGGAGGCTCATTTGTCAAATGTCACGACTTGATGATGCAATTGTTGTTGTCATTTAGTTTGCAAGCAGATTTACGACACAGTTTTCCCCAACATATAGCAAGTACGGTATTATGCTTAAAACTCTGTCAACTGTCAGTCAAAAAGCTTTTTACCTGTACACAGAGTATCATATTACCTCCCCCACGACAAAACAAGGGTTAGTTACCCAAAAGAATAACACTTAGACTTAGACACACACACACACACACCAGCCCCCGCACATCAAAGATGTTTTGGTCTTTAAACCACCCTTCCCAGTGCGGTGCCACCCTCCACCCTCAAGCCTATGACAATTTATGCGATTTTAAAGACTTTCGCCTCGTTCTGCGTGTTTATCTTTTTCCCTTTATTTTTTTTTTCTAGTCTGTTAACGCTCGCCTGCATTTTGCTGCTCTGGCCCTAAGAAAATATTATTCTTTAATTTCTGGTTTACTGCATTCAACTACCTTTTCATGTTCATCGTTTTTGTTTTTTTTTTCGTCAACGTCGGCAGCCAAAAGGCATAAATACACAATGCATATATGAAAGAGGAGTTACCTCTCTGGTAGAAACTTTCCAATTGGTTTTGGCTCTGCGCTTGTTCTTTTATTGCAACGCTTACAGAAATCGCTGCATAAGTTTGAGGCGCCACACAGCCAAGTTTGGCTCATAAAACTTTTCGTTTTTATACTTTACATTTTGAAAAGATTGAAAATTTTGGTTTGCTGTTTTTTTTTTGACGTCTCAAGCTGTTTAATTGTCAGGCGAAATTTCTTGCTTCATTGAAGGCAAAGTAAAACTTTTTATGCATAAAAAGGAAGATGGCAAGATACGAGTGGTAAAATGGTTTCAAAAACATTTTCTTGGCAATTTCCACGAAAAGTTATGGGAGTGTTTATTTTCTCTCCTTTTTTTATCATAGTTTACTGACCTCTTAATGTAACCCAAATAACTCATTTCTTTCCTAATCTCTGAAATTTGTTAAAATTGTACAATACAAAATATAGAAAATTGAAATCAAAGTTGGATACACTTGAAAAGTGTATTACAATTTCGGCCAGAAGTTTGCAACGCTTAGAAGGAGTCAAAAAACGAGAAAGCTAAGCTAACTTCGTTAAGCGAGAAAGTGCTCGCTTAAATATTTCCAAAAAATACTCTTTTTCCCATTTTCTGACCGATCGTTCGTATGAGAGCTATATGATATAGTCATCCGATTTGGACAAAAATTTATAAAATTATGAGAAATCATGTGAAACAATTAAATACAAAATTGCAGGATGCTACCATTGAAAACAAAAAAGTTTTTCTAGCCAAGACTGTTTTTCAGACCTATCTTTTGTATGGCAGCTATACCATATAGTTGTCCGATTTTAATAAAACTTGGTAGAATTATACAAAAAGATAAAAAACCTACGATTACGAAGTTTGGAGACGTTACCAGTGAAAAGAAAAAAGTTTTTCATACTACAACTAGTTTTCCGACCGATTGTTCCCATGGGAGCTATATGATATAGTCATCCGATGTGGCCAAAAATTTGTAATATTATGTGAAAGCATTTGAAACAATTAAATACAAAATTGCAGGATGCTACCATTGAAAACAAAGAAGTTTTTCTAGTTAAGACTCTTTTTCAGACCTATCTTTTGTATGGCAGCTATACCATAGCTGTTGTCCGATTTTAATAAAACTTGGTAGAATTATAAAATAACAGAAAATTTTTGAATACAAAGTTAGGAGACCTTTCCATTGAAAAGAAAAAAGCCCCTGTTTTCCGCCGAGTCCCGGGGCGTAGCACCGAGACCGGGTCAGGCCTTGCGGTGCTCCCGCACCCGACGTTCGCCCCGTGGCGCTTCCTTCGTCCGACTGGGCAGCGTGATCAGTGGGACGTCCATGGAGTCACTCGCGCCGAGTTCCCTGGGAGCGGCATCCGAGCCATTTGTAAAATTATGTGAAAGCATTTGAAACAATTAAATACAAAATTGCAGGATGCTACCATTAAAACAAAAAAGTTTTTTTAACTAAGACTGTTTTTCAGACCTATCTTTTGTATGGCAGCTAAACCATATAGTTGTCCGATTTTAATAAAACTTGGTGGAATTATTAAAAAACATAAAAAACCTCCGATTACAAAGTTTGGAGACGTTTCCATTGAAAAGAAAAAAGTTTTTCATACTAAAACTTGTTTTCCGACCGATTGTTCCCATGGGAGCTATACGATATAGTCATCCGATTTGGCCAAAAATTTGTAAAATTATGAGAAATCTTGTGAAACAATTAAATACAAAATTGCAGGATGCTACCATTGAAAACAAACAAGTTTTTCTAGTTCAGACTCTTTTTCAGACCTATGTATCTTTTGTATGGCAGCTTTACCATATAGTTGTCCGATTTTAATAAAACTTGGTAGAATTATAAAAAAACAGAAAATTTTTGAATACAAAGTTAGGAGACGTTTCCATTGAAAAGAAAAAGGTTTTTCATACTACAACTAGTTTTCCGACCGATTCTTTTTATGAAAGCTATGAGATATAGTCATCTAAACCGGTAGGTTCCGACATATTAGTAGCGAGCAGCAAAAAGAAGACTCTGTACCAAATTTCAGCTCGATAGCTTTAAAACTGAGAGACTAGTTCGCGTAGAAACAGACGGACAAAGCTCAATCGACTCAGCTCGTCAACCTGATCAAAAATAGATATGGTTTATGGGGTCGGAAATTAATATTTCTATGCGTTGCAAACTTCTGGGCAAAATTATAATACCCTTTGCAAGGGTATACAAATATTGGCTTCTAGGTGGTTGTACATGGAATCCTTTTCTTGTTCAGGTATTTGTAATAATTTGATTCATTGGATTAGAAAACAAAAGTTCATAAGCTCCTGCTGAGTGTGAAATATTTTGTGATATTGAAGTTTTTCTAAATATTTCGTGTTTCAGCTCGTTGGTTTACGTATTTATGCATATCTTTTTTTGCAGCTTGCATAATTTGTGCTAATGTGTGCTTGTTTCCTATTTTTCTTTCTTGTTTTCCCTTTAAAATCAAGCTCCAATTGCAGCATGCATAAAGGGGATGTCAGGAGCAACAATTGGTCTAATCCAAATAATGGAATTTTGAAGCTGATGCCATTGGCAGGTTCAGTTGCAGGCCTGTCTATCAGTGTCTATGGGAAAAAACAGGCAGGCAGGGGATATATGGGTGGGTGGTTCTTGTTGGGTGCTTGGCCTGTCATCCTCAATTTGGGCAAGCCACTTGTGGCCATTGTTTGAATTTTGACATAAGCAAAAATCCAATCCCCTTGGAGTGCATGCGTGTGTGTGCCTGTGTGAGTGTGCCAGGATTACATCTTTGTTGTACGCTTTGACATCGACATCATTCGCAGTCACTTACCCTTACGTTTTTGAGCCCATCATGCTCTAATTAAAATTGATTACCATAATTAGTATTGATTGGGCTCGAACACGCACAATGACCACGCACTCGCTGCCACTGTTGGTGGACACATCAAGTTTTTCATAATTTCTAACATGTTAACAGTTTTGACCCCGGCGATGTCTGTGTCCAACACCTTTTTGTTGGGTCTATTTGAGTCATTAATTAACTGCACGCAATTGGCCAACGCTTATTGATTACCACCAGCCAGTTGGACGTTGGCCTGCCTTAGTTTTTCGTGTGACTTATTTATGCCGTTGATTGTTTTTGACATCTGCTGTAATTGACACTTTTCGCAAGCTTCCCTCCCTAATGGAGGTGGACGTGCAAAAGAAACCACAGAAGCCACAGTCAAGCTGCCACCCCCAACCGCCCATCAAATGCCATCCTAATGGTTTGTGGCATTTGCTGCGACATGTAGACGATATTTGCAAAATATCCAATTACATTTGCATTTGATGGGGAAGGAAAGGAACGTTGTTTGCCTAAATGACATATCAATTCGTCACATTCAACTAATCAAACAACTAACCAAGCGGAAAGTGCAGCAGGGACTGAAAGTTGTGCATACTTTTGAATAAAAGTGTATGGAAGATTTTATCAATTGTTATCCGAAGAAGAGATTGAGAAAAGCTTGGCTTGGACCTTTCATTTATGAATGCAAGTGTTGGTTTCAATGTACATATATCACAATAGAACTTTTCTATTACAAACTTTTGCACAAACAACTCTAAATTATGAATTTTTCGTTTCGTTCTTGAATTTTCATAAATTTCGCATTCAAAATCGAGCTATATTCGTTGTCAGCTTTTTGTTTTTAAGTAAGGTAAGCTAATACAAGAAACTGAGAGAGGAGAGCAATCACTTTTGAGAGAATGTCTCACATTCTACCTCACATTTTTGCCATTTTTTATGGGAGAGAGGTTAGTCTCCACCATTTGTTTTTTGCACTCATATTGCTTTGAAATTCCCAAGCAGTTATGGTTGGTTGTCTGACAGTTGACAGGCAAAGGCTGTTGGCTATAAATTGCTCCAAAGATGGCCAATTAGTTTTCAATGAAACAAACTTAAACAAAAAGGATAAAAATAAAAGATTTCAAATTGTTATTTGATTTAAGTATGGACTACCTTAGTTTTGAGTCTGTGGAGGTATCGATTGAAGAGTTAATGATCTTCGTTTTTTGAGACCATGATGCAAGAGTTAAGGATCTTTGTCTTTAATTTGATGATGTCTTGATACAAGAACAAGCATTGTTGTTGGTTTTAGACAGAGAACTATGCTCTTGATTCCAGAATAAGCAGTACTGGATTAAGGTACGTTTAGCACTTGATTCAACAATTTTGCTGCTTTATATAAGAATGTTTCGTACTTGGTATTGAAACTCTTGGATTAGAGAATTAATAGAGATTAAAAATTTATACTAGGTTCAAGAATTCATTCTTGGAAGAAGAATTTTAAATTTTATCGATCAGTATGAAAATCTCTAATTTTGTTCTGAGTGTTCAACAAGCGATGTTACATATTCTTATGAGCAATCCTTGATTTAAGTAGGTTCAGCACTTGATTTAAGAATTCTTCTACTTGATTCGAGAATGTTTCGTGTTTGAAACTCTTGGATTACAGAAAGAAGGGATCAAAAGCCAAGCATGGTTTGAAAATTCGCTGTTGAATTAAGAATTTTCAATGTTATCAAACTTCTGAGAGTAAACATTCTGCATCCAAGTCAGGAATTCTCTTCTTTTTTTTCTCTGAGTGCACAACAGCGATGTATACAATTCTAATGAGCAATGCAAGTACTTTTAGAGCTTGATTCAAGAATTTTTCTACTTGAAATGAGAATGTTTTGTACTTGATTCAAGCACCAAAACTCTTTGAATAAAGAAAAACGCATAAAGAATTTTTCAAATTGGTTTGAGAATGTTTTGTACTTGATTTAAGTACTAAAACTCTTGGATTAGAGATAAATGGGATGAAAAATTCATACTTGGATCGAGAATTTTTAAACTTATCGAACTTCCGACATTACAAATTCTTCATTCAAGTACGAAATTCTAAATTTTTTTTCATTCTTGATTTAATTACGTTTAGAGCTGGATTCAAGAATTTTTCTACTTGACATGAGAATGTTTTGTACTTGGTTCAAGTAATGACACTCTCGGATTAGAGAAAACAGGATTAAATATTCTTAACTGGTTCAAGTATATTCTTCTTGGATCAAGAATTTTCAATCTTATCGAACTTCTGACATTGAACATTCTTCATTCAAATATAAAGTTATCCTGCTTTTTCCTTTGAGTCTAAATTATATTGTAAATTATCCATTTATAACATGAACCAAGAAATGATCTTAAAGACAGAACATTTTAAATCAGAACAAGTATTTGCGTTCTAAGTGAAAGTTCATAAAGCGAGATTATGGTACTTCTAGTGACAATAACCTGTTCATGGCTTGTTTATGACAAAGGTTGGGCCCATTTTAAGTTCAATGTACTCGATTTCTTCCCCCGTTTCACCTACTCAACCTCATATCTAGTACTTGAGTCCTTGCAATTGTCAACTACAAAGTAATTTCAAAAGTACACAACATCTCAGTGTACAACAACCCCCCCCCTCTTCAACAACACAACACACACAGAGGAACACAGCTGTTTGCCAACTACCCACTATTAACCGTAAATGACTAGCCTAATTTATGCACCTTAGTACACACCCACATCCAGACACAGCTGAAGTCTAAATTCGTACATGCCGCAATGCCGTAACTTCTATGCCAAAAATTGACGGAGAGTGGAACCACTACGACTACTTACTAACGAACGACTCACTGCCGGCGAAATTGCTTTACACAATCCGAAACGCACGAAATGACAATATAAATCGAGGGGCGGAACTAATTTGGCAAAAGACTCGGAATAGGCTGGTCCTCGACCACAAAACGAGAATGATGCGAATGATGTGAGGGGATGGGATGCAATTTCAGCCACTGAATTGGACCAAAATTAACGCAAATGCGGGGTAGAAAAGTTTTGGCTTGTGTACGGGGAAATTGCGTAACTACGCATTAATGAAGAAAAATTGCAATAGGAGGGGAGAGAGAATGGGGAAAACTACCGCAAAAACTTCTGAAAATTGAACGACACTTTAGCCATAAAACGGCTGTGATTTATGCCAATTGAAGTTTGGTAAACACAGGTAAACTGCGGCATAATGAACCTGAACACAGAAACCTGATGCCAGAAGGAGGTTTTATGGTTGGGTTAACAGCTTGCTTTGATTACACTCAACTCTTATACACTTTTTTTTTGTTTTTTGCACAATTTTTATTGCCCATCATTAAGACAATGGAGACATCGCCCATTTATGGCTCTAAGCTGCCAACAACTAATCATCGTTTATCATCTGTTTCACAGACGGCCAACGGCTAATTAATTGTAAAGTTTTGCTGCTTTCCCATTGGAATCTTTTGCCATTAATATTGTCACAGATGTCGGCATTGCTAGGGCAACAAACGGCGCTAAATGATTAATACATCAAAGTTTTACGATTGTAATTGCAAAAGAGAATTACCAGTTATTTAGCAGATTTTTCTAGAAACGAATTGGAATATTCACTTGGAAATATTGTTAATATGAATAAATGATTCAATGTTAATTAAAAAGTTTGGCATATTTTAGCCAAAAATTACTCTAGAATATTATGAAAAATATTTGAGAAGTTTTACAATTTAAAATCCTTATTTTAGTTCAAATTTTGTAGTTTTTTTTCAAGAAAATAAATAAAAATAACATTTTTATTAAACTAAAAATTAAAAATTCTACTCTGTTTTAGTAGACATTGCAATCCAAATGAAGTGAACACCGAAACAGCTTGGAATCCACAACTTCTAGCCTAATAAACCTTTCTATACCACAGTTTGAGATTGACTCAGTCCCAAACTAACAGTTTGAGCTGCAGTTTGACACGCACTTGGTATTGTTAAAGTAACCAAAAGATATTTTTCAGTCAGCTTAGGGGTTTAAGAACCATTTCTTATACATAAAAAAAACCCAAAAACAGGTTTGAATTCGCTGCAAAAATCAAGTCCAAGCTTTTTCAACTCCACAGTTTGACATTCACTAATTATTAAACTTACAGTTTGACACTTGAATATATGTAACAAACTTACAGTTTGACATTAACTTGTTACTTTTTACTGAGCATTGAAATTCATGCAGCAATCATCATTCCCTTTCGCATTGTTAGTGTAACTAAAAAGATATCCTTCAGCCAGCTTGGAGGCTTAAGAAAAATCCTCATCAATGCCCCAGCCTCAGCGCCCCCCCCCCTCTCCCCGTGCACATCAATTCATAAAATTAGTTTTAATAATAAGTATTAATATCGTCACTTGAAACAACGCTGCTTCCTCCCTTCTCCCTTCCATAAGCCGGCTTTCGCCTTGGACTTTTGACTTTAGTTCAAGTCCTGCACAAAGGCGTCAAGGCAACCAACCATACCCATCTCTTAGCTTATGCTCATTGTTTGCTCTGTGTTGCCAGTGCCAACCATCAACATAATCCATAAACGGCTCCCAGGCTAAAAGATCTGCCCACAAGTTTTCAACAAATTTCTCTCTTTTGTTTAAATTTTGCGCGCCGGAAATTTGCTTATCGCCGCGTTTCAGTTGCGGCTGTTTTTAGGGGGAAATGGAGTGGGTGGAGGAGACTGTGGGGCCTGTGGGCAGACCAACGTCAATAGAGAGATTAGTGTGCCAAGCATTGAGCTGGCACAGAGCTGTGCTAATTGAGCGACGGGTCATGGCAGCAGCTTAAATCAATAGAAAGCGAAGCGGCTTAATTCGATATGGCCAGGGCAAATAATAAGCAGAAAAAAACTTCCTTTTTTTATGTATAATATTTCAAATTGCAATTCAAAACTCAATTTAAAATATTTTATATGGAAATTTAACCAAAATTATACTTTAACAAGTAAAAAAGTCGATCAAGCCTGACTATTATGTACTCTGTACCGGGCTTTTGCTTGCTAAGTGTTCAACATATGACTGCCTTCTTTATTGTACTTTGTCGCCCTACCAACCGAGTGCTAGTTGGTCCTATGCGCTAAGATGTCGCCCTTTGAGTTAGGCACTTAGTTCGATTCACAGACAAGGTAAAGTTAATAATGCGAAATAGTATTATTCATACGTGATAATGCACTCAAATTGTACTTGAAACAAGTTGCCAAAAATTAACAACGAAATGGAACAAACTCAACAAGTGTTCATGTACTTTTGTGTTATAGGAACTGGTTTTCATACCCTTGCAGAGGGTATGCTAAAATTGTGAAAATATTTGTAACATACATAAGAAAGCATCTCCGACCACATAGAGTATATATTTTCCTGATCTACACGACGAGCTGAGTTTATTTAACCATATCCGTCTGTTTCTATGCTAAATTCCCAGTTGGTAGGAGAGCTATCTGCACCAAACATTACACGAAATGTTTTAGTACAAATACGCCACACATTTGACGGAACCAGCCGGATCGGATGACTATAGCAAAAAGCTGTCATAGAATCGATTAGTCGATAAACTAGTTATAGACTATAACTATAGTGATAACTATAGTTATAACTATAACTTATAGTATAAAAAACTTTTTTGTCTTCAGTGGGAACGTCTCCAAAGTCCTCATTTATAAGTTGGCGTTGCTTTTCCATGATTCCATAAAGTTTGTTCAAAATTGGACAACTATAAACAACTTAAAAAAGTTGTGGTTAAAAAAACTTTCTTGTTTTCAATGGTAGCGTCTTCAATTTAGAGATTAATTTATTTTATGTTGTTTCACACTACTTTACAAAGTTTCGCCCACATCGAATGACCATGGCGTATAGCTGACATAGGAATGATCGGTCGAAAAATTAGTTTTAGTGAGAAAAACTTTTTTGTTTTCAAAGGAAACTCCTCCAAACTTTGTATTTCTTAGTTTGCTATGATTTTTCATGATTTCACAAAGTTTGGTCGAAATCGGACATCTATATAGTATAGCTGTCTTAGAAAAGTAGAGTCAGAAAAGTGGTCTTAGTGAGAAAAACTTGTTTGATTTCAATGAAAATTATCTTAAAATTGGCATTCATATGTTTGATATACTTTCAACCAATTCTACAACGTTTTATATAGCTGTCATAGGAATGATCGGTCGAAAAATAAAATTTCGTGGGAAAATCTTTTTTGTTTTCAAAGGAAACGTCTCCAAGCTTTGCATTTCTTAGTTTGCTATGATTTTTCATGATTTCACCAAGTTTGGTCGAAATCGGACATCTATATAGTATAGCTGTCATAGAAAAGTAGAGTCAGAAAAGAAGTCTTAGTGAGAAAAACTTTTTTGTTTTCAATGTAAAGCTGCTTAAAGTTTTTATATATTTGTTTTAAAAGCTTTCACACAATTCTACAAAGTTTTGTCAAAATCGGATGACTATAGCAAATAGCTGCAGTACGAATGATGCGTCGAAAAATAAGTTCTATTGAATAAAACTATTTTGTTTTGAACGGAATCGATACCAAATTGCTTACTCGGTAGTTTGTTATTCTTTTGCATGATTCTTATAAGTTGAGTCGAAATCGTACATCTATATGGTATAGCTGCCATAGAAAAGTAGGGTGTGAAAAGTAGTCTTAGGGCCGATTTTACATATTCAGAGATTTTGCTGTGTTGTTTGTAGGGTTATGTAACAGATAGCTCTATGTAGAAGATTAGAAATCGGCCTTGAGTTTAAAAAAAGTGCTGCAAGGGTATACATACTTCGACCTATTCTAAGTTAACTTGCCACTTTTTTACACACAAATTTTGGTGTTCGATTCGTTTATTGAATCTGGTAAGATATGCTTCCTTCTAAGCTTTACAAGCAAACGAAAAGGGCGGTCTTTATTTCTGATGGGAATTGTAACTAATTACAGAAATATTCCACATTTTTTTAGAGTTTTATGCCTTGAATTATTATCTAAAAAACATTTGCTTGTTGAATAACTTTATTTATGCCCAGTTTACAATTGAATTGATGATTCAATGAACTCATCCACTCAGTTGAAATTAATATACCCGGGCATAGTTTGTTAGCGAACGTGATTAGCATGATCAATCTTTCCCAAACATGGGTCTTATCCAGCTAAAACACAGCTCACAGCAGCAGCAAGCAATTCGGTTTATCAGTACCGAGTTTTGTTGTGTTTTGCTGTGTTTTATCGCCGTCAAGTTGAGCCAAGCCACCAACCGACCTTGTCATTCAAGTCGAGCTGGGAATGAGCAAATGCTCAGTTGCCGGTTGACAATCGAGTGAAGCGAAATGATCGGCTTAACGAAGCGGAACAATTGGTGTTTTGTGGTGCTTGGGATGCTGCTGATGGCGACCTTGAGGCAGTCCCAGGCGGAGCAACATCGTCGTATCAAGCGTATAGTCGGTGGCAAACATGCCAAGGCACCGCCTGTGGATGATCCAGTGGTATTTGGACGCCTCTTTGAGCGTGATGCACGCGTCGAAGGTTTTCGTAATCCCCAGACGGGTGTCTACAGTTTTCTGGGCATGCACTATGCCGAGGCGCCGGTGGGTGAGCTGCGCTATGCCCGTCCCGTCTATCGTCGACTGGCGGGTGATTTCAATGCCACGCAACATGGATCACCCTGCATACAACCACATCCGGCACAGCCACAACGGATTATAGGTAGTGAGGATTGCCTGCTGCTCAATGTGTACACACCACAGATGCCGGATGAGAGCACCGGGCTGCCGGTCTTTGTCTGGATACATCCGGGTGGCTATCGTTATGGTTCGGCAGCGCAATACGATGCCACGCCCATGGCACAACGAGGCGCCATAGTGGTGGCGCCTCAATATCGCTTGGGTTCCTTGGGTATAATGGGAGATGGCACCAAGGAGTTTGATGGCAATTTGGCCATGTTTGATTTGGCTGCAGCCTTGCGTTGGGTGTCGGATTATATCTCATTTTTTGGTGGTAATCCCAAGCAGGTGCAGGCCATAGGACATGGCTCGGGGGCAGCCAGTGCCATGTATTTAAGCATGTCCAGATCGGCCAGAAGTGCGGGTGAGGTGCATGGTGTGGTGGCCATGTCGGGTACGGCGCTGTCGCAGTATGCCACAGATAAGGAACCGGTGCAGAGTGTACAGGAGGTGGCCAAGATCAATGGTTGTCCCACAGGCAATGAGCTGGAGATAGTCAACTGCATGAGAGAGGTAAGTGAAAGGAGGAGAAGTTGTGTTTGGACCGCTGTTTACTTGTATCCTTGCAGAAATCCGCCGAGGACATCATCAAGAACGATGATCAAGTACAAACCGAACGCCTGGCGGGTCGTGCTCTGGTCAAGGGTCTCACCGGTAGTGTGGGCTTCCAACCCCACATCGAGGGTGAAGACGATGGACGTGCTTTGCCCAGTTTGCTGGTGGGTGAACCGGAGCAACAGCTACGCAGTGGCAACTATACAGGCATACCCCTGCTCACGGGTGTTACCAAACATGAGACGGCCAATTCGGTGTCGGTGGACACTTTGAACAAAGTATTCGGTTCGGCTGAAAAGTTTTTGGGCTCTCTAAATGATGCACTGCATCAGCTGACGGGTTTCTTGCGCATCGATAAGCTGACTGGTGAGATTACCAAGCCGGTTCTACCGGGTCTCACCAGCGTTTTGACGCCCACCCTGCAGGATGTGTGGAAGGTGCCACAGACCTTGAATGTGGATCAAGTGCTCTCCAAAGTGGTGGAATCCACCACGGATGTGCTGTTCAATCTGCCAGCCGTGCTGACCACACAAGTGTGGTCGAAGCTGGCTCCCGCCTTTATGTACAGCTTTGAGTACAATGGCACCAAGTCGAAGGGCATCAACTTCCTGCGTGGCCTGCCCATTGTGTCGGAGAGTGCTCAGCAAAAGCCGGAAACGGTGGCTCATGGCGATGAATTGGGTTATATGTTCGATGCCAATGATATTTTTGGCAATCCTTTGGAGAATACGCGTCTCACCAGCGCTGAGGATTTGAAAGTGCGACACAATCTGATCGATATGCTGTTGCAGTTTGCCCAACAGGGTCAGCCAAAGGATGGCAAAGGCGTTGCCTCCAAGCTCTTCCAAAGCATCTCGGGTAAAGCCACGCCTTTTATCAAAATCGACACCAAACTGGAGACCTCGAATGATTTCCGTTTCTGTGAGCTGTCCACCTTGGGTGCCACGCTATCGCCGTTAAGTTCCACCAGCTGTGCTGCCTTTGGCAATCTGTTGGGTCAACTGGGCGGTGGTCTGGGACAAGTGGGTCAGACACTGGGCGGAGTGGGTCAGACACTGGGCTTGGGAGGCAACAAGAAGCGTCCAGGTGGCACACTGGGTTTGGGCATTTTATAAATTGCAATTACAAAAATAAAACAAGTTTTGAACTGGCTGATCAACTCATCACTTCAACTTTTCAATTGCCTGCAATTTAATACATTATTTTATTTCTGACAATGGAAACTGGTCAGCGCATTGGGGGGGGGTTTTCCCACTGCATTGTTAGGCGGCAATCGCCTGAGCGAAATAATAATGAGAGATGTTAAAGTCAAGGCAGTCCAGTCCATTGTGACACATTTTACAGTCGCATTATCTTTTTGTTTTTTTGCCCCCAAATGAATTATATGCTTCAACATATTTACAGCCAAGGGACGGGGGAGGATGCAGAGGGGGATTTTAAGTTTCTTGACCCTCTCCACTTGTGTGTACACACATAGAGATGAAAGAGCATGGGGATTAGGCCGAGAACAAGAGGCTAAGCCAGACGGCACGCGTTGGCTAACTGCATGACTCTGCCGCATGAATCTCAATGTTGTTGTTTGGCTAGCGGCCACGTACGGCGAGCTGATTTGTCTCCAGTCCGTACACTGCGAGAAAAACTTAAGCAGTTGAATAGTGCAGTGAGAAAACAAACAGACAAATCAGCTAATCTGCTGTTTCCAAACAAAAGTTGGTATCAATATTACATTGTCTCAAACCAGTATCGTTTCTTTGGTATCAATATGATCCTAAAGAGTATCAAATTGATCTTTTGGTGGTTAATTTGATATTCAGTATATTTATTCGATACGCAAAAGTGTTAAGAAGACATTTCCACTAAAAGCAATCAAATTTTTCTCACTAAGACTACTTTTCTGGCTCTATTTGATATAACAGCTATACTACATAGATGTCCGATTTCGACCAAACTAATTGGAATTATGGGAAAGCATGGCAAACTAAGGTATACAACGTTTGGAGGCGTTTCCATTGAATAGAAAAAAGTTTTTCAAACTAAAACTAGTTTCTTGACCAATCATTCCTATGGCAGCTATAAGCTATAGTCTTCCGATTTTGACAAAACTTTAAAGAATTGTGAGAAAGTTTATATAATAACTATATAACATTTTTAAAGAGGTTCACAATAAAAACAAAAAAGTTTTTCTTAATAAAACTAGTTTTCTAACCTTACTTTTCCATGGCAGCTATACCATGTAGTTGTCCGATTTTCATCAAACTTGGTAGAATTATAAAAAAAAAACATGAAAGACCCATGAATACAAAGTTTGGAGAAGTTTCCATTGAATAGAAAAAAGCTTTTCTCTCTAAAACTACTTTTTCGACCGATTGTTTCTATGGGAGCTATAACCTGTAGTCATCCGATTTTGAAAAACTTTAAAGAATTGCGTTACAGCATATCATATGAATAAATGCCAGTATTAAGGGCATTTCCAATGAAAAGAAAAAAGTTTTTCTCATTAAAACTACTTTTCAGTCTCCACTTTTCTATGACAGCTATACTTTATAGATATCCGATTTCGACCAAACTTTGTGGAATCATGGAAAAGCATAGCAATCTAAGAAATACAAAGATTGAAAACGTTTCCATTGAAAACAAAAACGTTTCTTGTATTAAAACTGGTTGCTCGACCGATCATTCCGTTGACAGCTATAACTTTTGATCAACCTATTTTGACAAAACTTTAAAGAATTGTGTTAAAGCTTAAAAAGTAAGTATATGCCAATTTTGAAGAGGTTTACATTGAAAAGAAACAAGTTTTTCTTACTAAGACTATTTTTCTAACCTTACTTTTGTATGGCAGCTATACTATATAGAAGTCCGATTTCGACAAAACTTAGCAGAATCATGGAGAAGCATAAAAAACTAGTAAACACGAAGTTTCGAAACGTTTGCATTGAAAACAAAAAAGTTTTTCTCACTGGAACTAGTTTTTCGACTGATAGTTCCTATGGCAGCTATATGTTATGGTCAACCGATCCGGTCGGTTTCCACAAATGTGCAGCGTATTTGTACCAGAAGACTTCGTGCAAAGTTTGGTAAGGATAGCTTTAAAACTGATGGAAGAGATAGCATAGAAACAGACGGACAAGGCTACATCAACTCAGCTCCTCATGCTGATCAAGAATATGTATACTTTATGTGGTCGGAAATGCTTGCTTCTATGCGCTACAAACATCAAACATCAGGGTATAAAAAAGAAGATGGGTTATTGCAGATGATGTGCTGGATCGCATGATTTCAGATGGTTGATAAATCATTTTTGAAGACTACAAAATATCGGCTTCGCTAAGGACCAGTTCGAAACTTAATTTAACCAAAAGTCGGAATAATCAAAGCTTAGGAAATCGAAAAAATATCGAAAATATATTGTAGGTATCATGGTTTAAAGGTAGCCGCTTCACGACTTACGGCTCGGCATTAAAGTAAACCAAACTGAATCGGTTCGGTTCGGTTTAGCAACTTCGGTTTGCGATCAACTATCGATAAAAAGGTGTGAATTTCGTTTATAATGCAGGATAACAAACAAATGAAAGAGTAAACTAGAAATTTGTAGTCCAAGATAATTCCTGAAGCGATAGCAACACGCTGTACAAATTTCAATAGGATCGGTGTAAAGCCCATCAATTCTTACGTGAAGTTAAGAACCAATTAACAGTTCTCTTTCTCTCTCTTCTCATTAAAGAAGACCTGTTTTTTTTTTTTCGCTGAGTGTACAGCGAGACCTTTCTCTCATGTGTCGCAGACAATGACAAAATGACATTTAAAGTTACGACAATATAATTAAGTATACTTCTGGGAGTTGTCGCCGCCGAGAAGGCAAGGAATAATTATAGATGTAAGTACAAGTACGTATGTACGTATGTACGTACATATATATACTTCCCCATGTGGTGGCACGAACCAAGAGCAGGAGGCGTGCAACACTTTTGCAGCACGCAAAGTTTACACACAGATGGATGGAGGAGGAGAGAGGGGGGCGGCCAGAAGATCCTGCTTGCCACTTGGTCAGGCACGCCTCAGCATTTAACGAGATTAATCTCTTTGGCCCAGTCTCTGGCCCAGTCTCTGGCCCAGTCTCTG
The DNA here is from genome assembly GCA_035044965.1 of Lordiphosa andalusiaca. Classification (NCBI taxonomy): domain Eukaryota; kingdom Metazoa; phylum Arthropoda; class Insecta; order Diptera; family Drosophilidae; genus Lordiphosa; species Lordiphosa andalusiaca. The sequence continues at coordinate 2,491,699 of JAWNNM010000660.1, forward strand.
GTTTTGTCTGACAGCCCAGGCCAAGTCTTTAAAAAGTTATTAATCTTTGATGCTATCGAGTAAATATTTTGCTTATAATTGAGTTAAAATTTGCATAAAAGTTGACAGAGAGAGAACAGACGAAAAATGGTTGTGCAGTGCTGACAGGATATCAACTAAGGATTAGGTGGCTGCTAGCTGACTATATGAACATGTGCATTAAAATTGTACAAGAAGGAAGGAAGAAGAGAAGCAGCTACCGAAAGTAATAATTACATGCTAGATTGAGTTTTAATTTGATTTTGAGTGCCAGAAAGGAAGGCAAAACAGAGACAGGAATAAGGAAGGTTGTTATTGTGGTACATTTTTGATGCAGACGAGTTTCAGTTAGAAAACCAAAATTTGCTATGCAAAATGCTGCTCGGGGCATTTTATTTTATTATTTTTATTCTTTAATATTATAAACTTAGAAAAATATAGCGTTTAAAGCACCCAGCACCACTCTCTTAGGTACCTAATAAATAAAAACTCTTACTTAAACTGGCATAAAATATAAATGCAGTTTGTACATCCTGCCCAAAGACATATATAACATTCTAAAATCATGACCAAATGCTTTTCAACATATGGAATAATTAAAAAATATAAATATTAATGCTTCGACGGGGATAATAACACATGACATATCCGGCAAAGCAACAGTCTTGTTCTTTACACCATCCAGTTTTGTGTGCTTAGGTGAATAATGTACTGCAATTTCCCTCCTGGCTCAATTCTTTGCGATGTTTTGTCATACTGTCACGCGTGATGTCCATAGTCGTCTGCGTTGAGATGTCGACTATGTAAGCGCAGTACTCAGGGTCAGTAAGAAAAGTATGGAGTTATTTGTATACCCTATTTTATACCCTATTCTGAGAAGTACAATCAGATCGAACAAAAAACTCCGGAGTTATATGCGAAACAATTGAGCTTGTCAGTTAAGGTCAGTCAGTTAGGGCTAAAACCGCTTAAATATCAAAATAATGGATTTTAAGTCAAACAGCGGCTTGAAATGGGTTGAGAACTACCTTTTCTCCGATTCGTTACTTTCCTCTGTCCATTCTACCGCTACGTTAAAGGAATCTATCACATTATAGATGCTGTCTCTGCTCTCTTTTTTTCATATGATCATCATTTGCTATTTTATCCCCCATTTCAAAAAGTACGTCTTTTTCTTTGCTACCTTTCTCTTCAACTAATACTTTTAAGAGCTAAAGCCAGAAGGCAGACAGAAGGTGCTTCTGAAACCTGCTTAAAAGAAATATATTGTTGATGGTAGATTTAATGCAATATATGTCAATTCCTGATGAAGCAGTTGGTTGAGACGTCATTTCCGAGTTCCAATCCCAAAAATAAGTCTAAAGTTTAATACAAAAATATATAGAAAATCTTGAATTTCCACAACTTTCTTAAGTTAAGGAAGAATTCATATCGTATCTCCAGGAAGAATCGAATTCTTACCCTAAGCTGAGTCTTTTTTTGTATGACGACGATGCATATTCCTTTAAAAATGAGCATATAAAACCTTAGTATACTTTTAAGGGCAACTATACTCAAAAACAAATCAATCTGAAACGGGATTAAAAACTGGGTAATCCCGGATGTTCTTGAGCTGATCCCGGAATAAGATTGATTTTACATACAATTTTTTTTTTTTGATCCCGAAAAACAGGATCACTTCAAGCATGCCCCGGGATCACCCCGTTTTTAATCCCGAATTCGGAAATTTTTCTTTCTGTGTATAATGATTTTTTTAAAATTTCTTTAGGATGAATCGACTTGTTATACCACAGATGATCCTTTTTGTTTGCCCAGAAGTTTGTAACGCATAGAAATATTCATTTCCGATACCAAAAGCTATATATATTTTTGATTAGGGTGACCGTCCGTCTGTCTCTCAGTTTTAAAGCTATCGAGCTGAAATTTTGCACAGAGTCTTCTTTTTGCTGCACACTACCAATTTGACGGAACCGACCGGATCGGATGACTATATCTTATGGCTCCCATAGGAACAATCGGTCGGAAAACTAGAAAAACTTTTTTCTTTTTGATGGAAACGTCTTTAAACTTCGTAATCGTAAGTTTTCTATGTTTTTGTATAATTCTACCAAGTTTTATTAAAATCGGACAACTATATGGTACAGCTGCCAAACAAAAGATGGGTGTGAAAAACAGTCTTAGCTTGAAAAACTTTTTTGTTTTTAATGCTAGCATCCTGCAATTTTGTATATGCTTGTTTCACAAGCTTTCACCCGATTCTACAAATTTTTGTTCAAATCGGATGACTATATTATATAGCTCCCATACGAACGATCGGTCGGAAAATGGGTCGTTGTGGAAAAAAATTATTTTAGAAAATATTTAAGCGAGCAAGGGTATAAAAACTTGGGCACAGACGTAGTTAGCTCAGTTTTCCCGTTTTCTATTCCGACGAAACGTATTCCTTAGTAATAAGCATATAAAACCTTAGCATACTTTGAAGGGCAAATATCATGATTTTTTATGTTTTTAAATTTTCTAAAAATGAAATTTAATTTAGGAGAGTACAGAGACTCTTGGTCTTTTGTGTTTTAATTACCAAACAACTTAACAACATGAAAAATCGGGTATGGCGTATTCAATTTGCCTGCCAATTCATTAAGTTTTCATTCCTACTCAAGATTTTCCATCATCATTAAATGCTCAGTTCGTTTTTATTAATTATCACAACAGACTTCACATTTTTCAACTAACACATTTCTTGTTGCCTAATTTATCTTTATTTTCTTTGTTTTTTTTTTTTGTGCCACACGCAACATGTTTGGATTCCTCCAGCTGCTGCTGCTGCTGCTGATAGCTACTCCTCCTCTTCCTTATGGCGTGAGCCGAGCCCATGAGTTTGTGGAGGCGTTGGCGTGGAAATTAGCGCCAGCTTCCCAGCTGCTGTTGCTGGCTCTTGATGCGATTTTGATGTGCAAAATATTAATTATAAAATAATAATTGAATTGTGTGTTGTTCTTGGCATTTTGTGTGAAGCACACGCCAAAAGTTCATTAGTATCGAAAAATTGTTGGCCAGCTTAGTGTTTAATGTGGGATAAAGAAACAGGTGGCCTATGTCATAGAATTCTTTACTTATATTTTCAAATTATTTTTGAAAACATTTTCCTACCCTCAACTTTTGTTTTGCCTTTCAGTCAACTATATAGAAACGCACAAGAGCGTAAATAATATTAAAAAAATTGCTCATAAATAAATATGAAAAATATTGCATAAAACTGGCGGCAAGTCGTAGCTGTTTCCCCTCTCTTGTAAAGGAAAAATGGAAAAACAACAGCAACAACAATACACAACGAAACAAAACAAAGTTAAACCCAATACATTAATGGTATTTGCATTTGTACTGATTTTATTTCGTTTTTATTGAATTGATAAAATCACAACGAACAGCAGAAACGAGAGGGCTGTGTCCTGGTCCTCGTCGTGCTGTTTTCTGCTCCAAACTGCCAATTTGATATTCCGATTGCAATTTATGTGCGCCCACTCTCTACACATTTATCCATACCTACATACGTTTGGTACATGCGTGGGGGCTGGGGTGCGGTGGGGGGGGCGTGGCAGGGAAGTCGTTGTGATTCTTTAACTCCCCCCCAAAAACCCTCTCTACAGGCTTTGTGTGTTTAAACATCTGCAATATGCTGCGTGTTCCGGGTGGGAGGTGAGTGTGTGAAAGGGAATTGGGCGAAATGAGAGAAATGTTTTGGGATCACACTGCAGTCAGTAGTTGGGTTTGGTTGGAGTGGGTTCGAATAGAGCTGATACCATGACACGGAAATGTTAACAAAATGGTTCCTCAGGACTAGAATGTTAAAGATTTTGATTGTATTTTTATGCATTTTCTAAGGGTGGAAGTTTGTAATAGTTTTGAGAGGTCCAAAGGCGCTTAAGGGTGGTTTCTACTACCACAGGGCACATTTTTGCTTAACAATACTACTGTTAGGAACATTCTGCAAAAATTTCACTCAGATCCGACAAGAAATACATTATTGGGAAATTTTTTTGTAAAGGAAAGTCGAAATTTATGAATAAAAATTGTAATTATTTGAAAAATTAAAAAAGTGTTATCGACCCTCGCAATTCAAAACATTCCGCAATATTTATTTTAGGTAAAAAAATAGAGCAAAGTAAACTTCGGCTCGGCCGAAGTTTGTATACCCTTGCAGCACGATTTTCTAACTAATTTGAAGGACATATCCACTAAAAACAAACAAGTTTTTCTCACTAAAACTATATTTCTGACACTTCTTTTGTATGACAGCTATACTATATATATTTCCGATTTGGACCAAACTTAGTGGAATCATGGAAAAGCATATTAAACTAAGATATACAAAGTTTGGAGGCTTTTTCTTTGAAAACAAAAAAGTTTTTCTCACTAAGACTCGTTTTTCGACCGATCGTTCCTATGGCAGCTATAATCCATGGTCATTCGATTTTGACAAAACTTTTAAGAATTGTGTGAAAGCTTATAAAACATATATATGCCAATTTTTAAGAGGTTCACATTGAAAGCAAAAAAGTTTTTCTTATTAAGATTTATTTTTAAACCTACTTTTCTATGGCAGCTTTACTATATAGTTGTCCGCTTAAGACCAAACTTGGTGGAATCATGGTAAAGCATAGCAAACTAAGAAATACAAAGCTTGGAGGCGTTTTTTTTTGAAAACAACAACATTTTTCTCACTAAACTCGTTTTTCGACCGATCGTTCCTATGGCAGCTATATGTTATAGTCATCCGATCCAGCCGGTGGCGACAAATGTGCAGCGTATTTGGACCAGATAACTTCGAGCAAAGTTTGTTGGCGATAGCTTTAAAACTGACGAAGGACTCAGCTCGTCATGCTGTTCAAGAATATATATATAGTATACTTTATGTGGTCGGTAAAGCTTCCTTTTATGCATCTGGACAACTTCAATATACCATTTGCAGGGGCATAAAAAACCCAGCTTTTTTAAAACTAACAAATAATTTTCCAAAAAAAAGTATATTTTCGGCTTGCACTTTCTAAGTTAAGAAAAAACTGTATAAAAACATGAAATTTTCTTTAAATTAAAAAAAAAAACCCAAAACATTTTAAAATTAATTTCTAAAAATTAGAAAATATTTAGTTTTTGAGTGTATATTTTGTTGCGAAGCGAAGCAAAGCCGATTGAGACATATGCAATGTTTTTTGAGGAGGAGTCTTGGGCGAGTTAAAAAGGGCTTGCTGAGATCAAAAACGGCGAAACATGCCGTGAACTAGCCGAGAAAACTGGACTGCAGTGTGAGGAGGATCTCCCACCACCTACAATCAATTGGTTGTATTCAAAAACTCGGAGCTTGAAGAAAAAAAGCAAAGAAAACTCCGAGCAACTCGTGAATAACAGCAGCTCTTTCTATGGAATCATTATGTGAGATGAGATATGGCACAGAAAGGCTTTGGCAACTTTTTGATCTTAATGAAGAGCGAAGAATGATTCATTTGTGAGCCAGAGAAATTATGAAAAACAAAAACAGTTTTGAGGAGCAGAAAGAGCTCTTTCAAGTGAATGTTTACTTTTGTAGAATACAAGAAAATATGAAAGTTCTACATACTTTCTTTACATCCCAAAAATTCATTCTGTTTGTAGAAAGAAAAAGAAGACCAAAAAAAGGGTGTAGCCCATCAGCATTGGCAGTAGGTGAGGTGTCTCAATTCGTCCTAAATCATATAATATGGTGCACATATCTGAACAATCCCACTTTCAACTGTCACCTTCTCTTAAACTTCAAAACAGTAAATGCAGCTGAGTTGCTGCTGCCTCCTATAAATAAATGTTTTGCACAAAAATTGACAAAAAAATAAATCACGCACACATCGCTAGCAACTGCTGTCCATGTGTGTGTGTGTGTGTGTGTGTGTGTGTACGTGTTTATTTGGCACCACAAATGCGTTTCCTCTTTTGTGGGTGTGTGTGCGGGGGTGGTTGGTTGGTTTGGTGGGGTTTTTGGTTTGTGGCAGCGACGTCAGCAGCGCTGCGGTTGTCGTTTAATGGAATTCCGTTCTTGCATTAAATGTGACACACAGAGAAAGCTGCCAATTGGAATGCCACACGCACACACCCATACACAACACTGACAGTTCCCGTTACACTTTGCCGGGACGAGAGTTGTCCTGCGGTTTAGCTTGTTTAAGTGTTAAATTAACGTTTTAACAGTTTCGATTATTCCGCCAGTTAATTTTTAATGTTGCAAGGGGAAACAATTGATGCCAACAAACATTTCCTGTTTCTTGCCTTTTGGCCTGTACATTTTCATTAGTTTAATTAAAATTTTATTTGTCTACGTCTGCGTCTGGCTGTGTGTGCGTGTGTGCGCATGTGTGTGTGTGTGCTTCCTTTTCAAATTGAACCGCAAAAGTTTTTCGGACTGCAGCCAAGGATTATATTATGTGTGGCCCATTGTTGCTTCCTATTTTGCTTTGTTTTTTTTTGTTTTTTTGTTCTTTCTGTAAACTTTCGCCACACGCATTCGTTTCAATTTTGCTTTGCAGCTCAGAACTTTTGGCCTATCCTCTGGCATTGACAGGCCCTCAAAACCGCAAGGCCTTCCACTTCGTCTTTTGTGGCTAGTTTTGTGAGCAAAACTAAAATAAATGTTGCCACAAAAATTATTGCGGTTTTCCATTGCGGTGGTCCATCGAACAAAGGGAATGGCACAAGATCCGTTTCTTAAGGACATTAAACATTAATGGGAAGTTAGTCCGTTGTATGGTAAAGCAGGATATGGGTAGGGCATTAGGACTTGTGGTTGATGCTGTTAAGCGGCTTGACACTTTCCATAAGTCAAACGGACACGTGACACTTTGGACACGTCAGTTTCATACCTTCTTCAATGAATCTTCGGACCGGGTTTTGAGCCCATTATCAAGTGTAAGGTTCACGTTTGGTTGACATGTGTTTTATTTCATACTCGAAAATGTAATATGACAAATGTGAATTAGATTCCTAATAAGCGGTCTTTTCCGAAGTTTATATACACTTGCAGCACGTTTTTCTTACTAATTTGAAGTACATTTCCATTGAAAACAAACAAGTTTTTCTCACTGAGACTACTTTTCTATGACAGCTATACTATATAGAAGTCCGATTTCGACCAAACTTAGTGGAAACCTGGGAATGCATAGCAAACTTAGGAATTTAAAGTTTGGAGGCGTTTTCTTTGAAAACAAAAAAGTTTTTCTCACTAAAACTAGTTTCTCGACCGATCATTCCTCTGGCAGCTATAACCTATAGTCATCCGATTTTGACAAAACTTTAAGGAATTGTGAGAAAGCTTAAAAAATAAATATATACAAATTTTAAAGAGGTTCACATTGAGAACAAAATTGTTTTTCTTACTAAATCTAGTTTTCTAACCTTACTTTTCTATGGCAGCTATACCATGTAGTTGTCCGATTTTTATCAAACCTGGTAGAATTATAAGAAAAACATAGAACACCTATGAATACAAAGTTTGGAGGCTTTTCCTTTAAAGAGAAAAAGTTTTTCTCATTAAAAGTAGTTATCCAACCGATTGTTTCTATGGGAGCTATGAGATATAGTCATCCGATCCGGTCGGTTCCGACATATTGGTAGTGTGCAGCAAAAATAAGACTCTGTGCAAAATTTCAGCTCGACAGTTTGAACACTGGGAGACTAGTTCGCATAGAAACAGGCGGACGGACAAAGCTCAAACGACTCAGCTCGTCAATCTGATTAAGAATATATATATATCGATTATTGGGTCGGATATGGGCAAATTTATGAAACCCTTTGCAACAGTATAATGCCGTCGGTCTGTCCGTATGAAAGCACAGATCTCAAAGATGCTAAGAGATAGAGGTTTGACGTGTATGGCACAAAAACTTCTTATACTTGCAGGCAGTTCAAGTTTATTTCCAATTTTGTAACATTGACAGCACTGACATGACGGATTGATTTGTAAAAGTTGTAGTCAGTATATCCTCCTCGAAAGGAAAAGAATACTTCCTGTGCTCTTTACAAATGCCAAATATCGTAAAAGTCGAAAAATCTTCTGAGTTAAGTTGCAAAAGGTTGAAGAAGTGCGACAGAATGTTGAGGAAATGTGAAGAATGTGTGTTCACGAATAACAATTAACCGATTTAAAGAAAAGAATGCAGTCTGATGACATGTTTATTAAGAAGTCGGCAGACACTGGGAGTACTAGATCATGTGCTCTTCGGATCGACTTAACATTTTCGAAAGATCGACTCAGATTTCTTTGCTAAATTTATAAGAAAATTCTTTAATGAAGGTTTTGAACATTATTTCAAATTATGTAAAAGCAAAACAAGAAAGAAAGTCGGTCAAGCCCGACTATAACATACTCTGTACCAAGAAAATTTTTCCGTTCATCCGATCTTCTTCATTCCTTTGGCGGATCGATAAGTTATCCTAATAACTAAATATGTCCAGAAGGAACAAGCCATCTATCTTCAAAACTGTGGGAGATATGACGTTTTTTCTAAATTGCGGGGGCGGCAGGGGGCGTGGCCAAAATTGAAAATAAACTTGATCTGCCTGCAGACATAAGAAGCATATGTCCCATACATGTCAAACCTCTATCTCTTACTATCTCTGAGATCTGTGCGTTCATACGGACAGACAGACGGACGGACGGACAGACGGACATGGCTATATCGACTCGGCTGTTGATGCTGATCAAGAATATATATACTTTATGGGGTCGGAGATGCTTTCTTCTGGATGTTACATACTTTTGCACAAACTTATTATACTCTATTTACCTTCGGTACAGAGTATAAAAACAGCATTCGACCTCAAAACTCCCCAAATTGTATGGGAACCGAGTGGTTTTTGGGTCGGAATTGGTTAGTAGAAAACATAGAAATATTTAATAAATAATTTACAGTTTAAAGAAAAAAACAATTCCGGATTTATATAGAAAAATATTACCAAAATAATGTTAGACTCTTGCTTTTTAGAATTATTCATGAAGTTTTAGGAGCTTTCAAACAGAGACTGTTATGGGCAGAGATTTTATAAGGAAATCTAATCGTTTTGCCAGATTTATTTTTCACTCTCCTGCCCATTTTAGGAGTCAAATAATAGATGAAGTTGGCAGACTAGAAGGTTAAATTTTTGTGTCTGTTTTGTTGAACCAAACCGAAATTTTGGATTCGGAACAAGGTTCGGGTTCAGCTTTATTTTCTAAAGAGGTTCGCTTCATATTAAATTAAATGTCGCAATTCCGGGTTCGAAGTGGTTCGGTTCAAAACCGGTTTGCATTGTTTACATTTTTCTGATTTTTAGTTATCAGCTACTGCCATATATGTGTGAACACCTGCTAGTGGTGGTGTCAGTTGATTGGTGACATATATGGACAGAGAAATTGATCAATATTAGCATGTATTAGATTCAGTCTGAACAGACTGACAGATAACTGACATACCAAAATCTTAAAACAGATGCCAGATACCATGCCTTATATGGTCCGAGAAATTTGACAACATTCTTAAGTATTTCTTTCAGTCTGAACAGACTGTCCGATAACTGAGCATACAAAAATTTTACTAAAAATAAAAAGCAGACGCCAAAGTTAATGCCCTCATCAGTCCTCATCTCATCTTATAGCATGCCTAATTCAATCAGTTGTGGCAAATTAAAGTTCCATTTTTCCAAGCGTCAAAGCGTTTCCCCATGATAAAAGGCAACGAAAAATGTCTCATCCGCTCAACCCTGGCTATGGCCCAGGGTCAAAGTTCGAACACTGGCCCATGCTTAGCATATGCGCATAAATCACATGGCCAAAACCAGAAAGGGGTGGTCCCGGACAATAAAATTGCTAAACGCTACAATGACAATTCAAACATGTGAAATGAAAGCAGACGAACACACAAGAAGAAAAATAAAGCAAGAGACGCAAAAGACGCAAGAGAGAGGTGAGGTGGAGCAAGGCGCTCCTTGGACGAGGCCCGCGCGCAAATGAAATTAAAGGCGAGCAAACAAGTTACGGTCAGACAATCAGGCAATGGGACAAAAAGGGACTGCAGCACATTGTGCGTGTTGTTGTCTGCCGGCTTTTGGCTTTAATCAATTTCAGTGGGGGGGTTCCCTTTTTTTTCCGGGTTTTTCCCCGTCTTTTGGGGATTTTTTTGCACCAAGTGCTGAGATTGATTTGTGCTGCTGCTGCTGCTGCTGCTGGTTGATGTTTGTTCTTGTTGGGGCCCTTTGATTAAATTAAATTTCATGGGACATATGTACACATTCCGGAACTTCTTTGTGTCCTTTTTTTTTTTTTGGGTGGGGGCGGGATTTGAAAGGAAAAGTGTAGAAAAATTGAGCGTAATTTGCTGTAAATCCTTAGTGTAATTTGTTTGTCAACAAATTGCGTTGGTTCCTGGCCATTGAGTGTGTAAATGTTGGACATTTAACATTCAGTTGTCCTCTCGTGGGGGTTGACATTGTCTAATGAGTTAATTAGGCAGGTTATACGGGTAAATGGAGATGTGTTTAGGGGAAGATGTCATTTATTTGATAATTTGCCATTGAACGTTGGTTTGGTTCATTTTTTTACTTAAAATGACAAATGCAGCAGCTGGCCACATCGAAATCTTAAAGCAGGCACCACTTCAAGTACCTGCCCTACCTCCTCCATTAAGGCAGTTTATCTATCCTATCCACATGTGCCAATTTCTAAGGTTCCACACATTAACAGCTAGCTAGCTGGGGGTGAAAACGGAGACAACGTCGCTAGCAACGTCGCCTCAGACATTGGATAATAAATGGCGTCGCGACAGTTTCCTTTTAACAACAACACAAAACTTTGTATATCCGGCGGTTAAGAAACCCTCCACAGCGAGTGGGAAACACCTGCGTCCACTCTCAGACTTGCCTCTTCTTGGAAAACTGCACGCCACATAAATTCCAATGCCCTGGCCCTGGCTTACAAGTTGGCAAATTTGTGAAAATTACTTTTTGTTTATTGTGTTGAAAGCCGTCGTTGGCTAAGCTTCATGTTAAGGCGGCCAAGGTGGCGCACAGAATCCAGCCAAAAACCACGCCCAGTCCAGCCATTAACATTGAGTTGTTCCCATTGTGTATGCTTGCCTTGCCTTCCTCCTTTTTTTTTTGGGTTGTTGTTTTAATAATTTGCTCCTACATGGCTCGTAAATATCCTGGATAGCCGCCCCGGCAGGATGGGACCGTGTCGTTGTACTTGTCTGGACAACAATTGTTGTTTTCACACCATAATCATAAAAGGTACAAGCATAATTATTATTTTTATGTCCCTGGCACTTATTGTAAAGCAGCGAATTGCCTGTGGCTGAGTGGGTGGGGGGGACGTGGGAATGTGTGGGAGAGCGAAAACCAAAAAAAAAATGCCAAAGAACTGGTCACGCAAATTGTAATTTCGGTCTTGTCCTGCCAGTAACTAATGTCTCTCTGGTAGTTGTTAAGCTGGGGCTAGTGAATATTTATGCTTGTTGCGGGGTGGAAAAAGATGTGCTGAATGAAACTCTTTAGTGAAAGCTTTGAGTTTATGAACAGAATTTTAAGGAAATTTATAATTTAAAAGGAAGTATTTCAAAATGTTAAAAATGCCTGCTGTTTAGAGTATCTTGTCGATGACTACACTGAAAACAAACAAGTTTTTCTCACTAAGACTACTTTTCAGACTCCACTTTTCTATGACAGCTATCCTATATAGATGTTCGATTTCGACCAAACTTAGTGGAATCAGGGGAAAACATATTAAACTAAGAAATGCAAAGTTTGGAGGCGTTTTAATTGAAAACAAAAAAGTTTTTCTCATTAAATTTAGTTTTTCGACCGATCGTTCCTATGGCAGCTATAACCTATGGTAATACGATTTTGACAAAACTTTGTAGAATTGTGTGAAAGCTTATAAAATAACCATATGCCAATTTTAAAAAGGTTAACATTGAAAACCAAAAAGTGTTTCTCACTAAGACTACTTTTCAGCCCCTACTTTTCTATGACAGCTATACTATATTGATATCCGATCTCGACCAAACTTAAAGCAATCATGGAAAAGCATTAAAAACTACTAAATACGGAATTTAAAGATGTTTGAACTCAAAACAAAAAAGTTTTTCTCACTAAAACTAGTTTTTCGACCGATCGTTCCTATGACAGCTATAACCTATGGTCATCCGATTTTGACAAAACTTTGTAAAATTGTGTGAAAGCTTATAAAATAAATATATGCCAAATTAAAAGAGGTTTATATTGAATACAAAAAAGTTTTTCTTACTAAAACTAGATTTACAACCTTACTTTTCTATGGCAGCTATACTATATTGATGTCCGATTTCGATCAAACTTTGCAGAATCATGGAGAAGCATTCAAAACTGGTAAATACGGAGTTTGGAGATGTTTGCATTCAAAACAAAAAATGTTTTCTCACTAGAAATAGTTTTTCGACCGATCGTTCCTATGGCAGCTATATGTTATGATCAGCCGATCCGGCTGGTTTCGACAAATGTGCAAAGTATTTGTATTAAAAGAATTTGTGCAAAGTTTGGTGAAGATAACTTTCAAATTGACGGAGGAGATAGCATAGAAACAGAAGGGCATGGCTAAATCAACTCTGCTCGTCGTACTGATCAAGAATATATATACTTTATGTGGCCGAAAATGCATCCATCTATGCGCTACAAACATCTGGTTAATTTCAATATAACCTCTGCAAGGGTATAAAAACAAGAACATCGACTTGCAGTCAATTTAAAGTGGCTTTCGCACAATGCAAAGGACCCGGGCAAAGCCAGGTATTCAGCTAGTTTGTAATACAAACAAGTAAGGGCGCTGCAGTCGAGTTTCCCGACCACAAAATACCCTGTTCATTTGTTTTCATTTAATTGTTTTTGAATTTAACAAAATTATCCCCAAATGTAGGCAACACTTTTTTCTAGTCCTGACCAACAAGTGGGGGGGTGCTCTTATCAGCTCAACTGTTTCGCTTATAACTCCGGTGTTTTTTGTCCGATCTGATTGTTCTTTTCAGAATAGATAGATATTGGGCCTAGCTTGATGTATACTAAACCACGAGGCTCTAACTTGAAAATTGTGGATCTGACGGCTATTTAGGTCTAGGATTTCTAGAGGAGGTCTAGGTTTTTTGGGGATAAAAGGGGGAGGGGGTGGAATTTTTCAAATCTGAAACAAACTTGATCTGCGTACAGCATAAATCTACCTTCGTGCAAAAATTTGTGGCTCTATCTCTTATAGTCTCTGAGATCGACGCGTTCATACAGACAGACATACGGACAGACGGACGGACGGACAGACGGACAGACGGACAGACGGACAGACGGACAGACGGACAGACGGACATGGCTATATCGACTCGGCTGTTCATGCTGATCAAGAATATATATACTTTATGGGGTCGGAAAATTTTCCTTCTCCCTGTTACATACATTCGCACAACTTCATGATCCCCCTTTTCCCATTTTCAATGGGAACAGGGTATAAAAAGATCGATATTAATGCTGACCAATGAATGACAGTTTAAAGAAGAAAACTAGTTATTAGCGATTACGCTACGCCACTGCCATCCAGAAACATCTGGACGCAAAGTACGAGCAGTCTTCGCTCGAGCAGAATGATGAGCACCCCTAACTCGTCACTATAGGAATCGAACCCCACACATAAAGAACACAAGGTGAAGGCAAATGAAATAATAAGAAAGTAACCAAATATTAATGTGCGACCTGCCAGGGCAAGCGCCACTTAACAACTGAACGTACCAAGCGAAATATTTAGCGCCAAAGCGAATTTCCACTTATAAAAAGGCTACTAGATCTAATTGAAGTAAGTTCATAAATGTAATACGATATACACCGGCCACAACATTGAAACAAGACTAAATCAAAAGCATTGCGTTGCCAGTGCGCCAGCAATTCCCACAGACGAATTCTGCTTAAGCTGACGTTCCCTGAGAGGAATCGTTCATGTCATCCAAACAAGAATCCGACCTCTTTCCGAGAGTTTGAAGAAGTCATCAACTGGCTTATGTGATGGTTTGGTGGGGCAACATAGGCAACTATGGTGGGCTCACCAAGCTCCACAACTGGAGCTTTACTGTTATGCCTGATTGCTACAGATTTGTGTTTGAGCAATCTTTCGACTCAGTTAACTTTTCACTACTAAATTTATTTACTGAAAGGTTGAGGGTTTACTGAAAGATTTTCTATAGATTTGCGTATAATTTTAAATCCGTTTTTAATACCAATTTCCCTTAAGAGTGTAACCTGAACATTTGCTTTCACTTAAACCAAAAAACCTTTTAGGAAATGCAAATTTTTAACAATAAAACATGCTCAACCCTTGCGATAACTGTTGATGGCAACACTTTTTGTACACAAAAAAAAGAAAAACTCTTTTCGAACAAAAAAAAAAAAAAAAAAATAAAAAAATTACGGCGCATTTATCCAGGAAACGTTTTTCGGGGGCTTGGGAAATCATTCAATTGTGCAGGTAAATGGACTGCAAGCGACAGTTCAAGACCAGTGAAAAAGAAAAACAGCCAAGGGTTCAACCCATTCAATATATAAAAAGGTTGCCGTGGTCAGACTTAATCACTTTTGCCTGACAGCCTTTCCGATGATCCGTAATCCTTTTAAATGCCCCTTGAGTAAATTTATTAGCTGCACGTGATAGTTGCCAAAAAAAAACAAAAATGGAGTTGAAAAGGGAACCCAAAGAGGTGCAGCAGCCTGAGAGGCAAATAAAAAATCATCAAAATCCACGCCCCAAGCATTTTTAATGCTAATTTATGGGCGAGCTCACATGTAAGCAAAGGGGATTTTTCGAAGCGACTTATTTATGAGCTGCAGGAGGTTGTATGTATTCCTTCTTTTTTTTTTTTTTTTGCAAATCTGTGTGGGAATTATAAACTTTGCCAGGACCCCACAGCAAACGTCAGCGGAAAAACCATTTTAATTAGTAAAAATTCCCACAGCTCGTATACGTAATATACGTTATTTATATTTTTTTTATGTTTTATTTTTTTCTGCCTTGTGAAATGAAGGCGGAGCAAATACTTGGCATGTAGTGAGAAATTGTTAACGAGGAGAGTATATGGACTATGTGAGGAAGCCTGTTAAGAATGTTTAAAACTACTTATAGGTCTTCCCGGTTAAGATGAAACTTATTCTATATTTAACTGATTTTGTTTTACATATTTTTTTAAAGTTTTTTTTGAAAACAAATAGATAATCAGGTCTGTTCCGAATTCCGAACTTTTTCGAAAAGTAAAAACGTAAGTTTTACTATTTGATGTTCCCAATTACGACCGAAATGTACTCGTTTTTACTTTTCGAACTCGGTTTCGAAGTCGTTTCGAGAGCAGCATGTCATCGATAGTATCAGCTGTTTTAGTCAATGAAGAAGAAGAAACCAAGTGCAAAAAATAAATTGCTAAGTTAAGTTATTGGCTGCTTGCAAACCAATCTTCTCTTGCTTCAAACAGCGATGTTTTCCCCTATAATTTAATAATTATTACTAAAAACTTTGATCAATTCATAAAATTGTACTTAAATTTTTTTGTCACCAGCTGATTACCTGTCATTTGCATGTGTTTGTTTACATGGACAAGAACCAGAGTTGTCACCAATTCAAAAATACAAATATTCAAGCTTCAATTTTCATCTTAAATCCGATTAGATTAATTTGACATTTTTTTTGAATATACCTTTTTAAATATTTCATGCCAAATATAGCTGATAGAAGCTAAATTAGACTTAAACTGCGTTGTTCGAATTTTATTATTCAATTGAAGCAACTCTAGCAGCTATCGATAGCGAGAGTTGGTATCGATAGCAAAAGTTAAAGTGGAATTCAGAACAGTTTGATTTAGTCATTGCCGCTCGGTTTTGTTTTTGCATGCAATTTTTATAGATGTTTATAAAAAAAATTCTTTTAAAATATACTTAAACTTTAAACAGTTGAAGTCGTGATGTTAAACGATCTTAAAAATGTTCAACATTATTTTAATTTTCAGTTTGTAATTTTGGGGATTTATTTGAATGCTTTAAATAGCATTTACTTTTAAATCCGCTGACTCAACAGCACAACTTTTGAAAACGACAATTCTTGTCGATTTGCGGAATTCGGAACAGCAATCAACTCGATTCCACTCGTTTTCGGAATTCGAAACAGACCCGAATTTGTTCTTGTCTCATTGGGAAACAATTTTGTAGAGATTCATTTTTATCTTCTTTGCTTCAGAACTTCTTTTTACTCTGATGAGGAATTTACCAGACTTTTATTCATTGATCACCAAATTCGTTTTCAATTCTTTGCCTCAAAAAAAGTTGACCGAATCAGGAGCGAATTTGGAATACTTTCTTATATTTTTTAGCATAAAGAACTTGAAACTTTGACAGTACAATTTTACAAAGTGACACGGACATATCTTGTGTAAGAATCAGGGTACGGAATTGCTCTCTGCCTCTTTTTGGTTCTCGCTCAGAGCCGAGAGCTGTTGTTCGAGAAGCGGGAGCACTAAACTTCTCACAGCTCGTGAGCCACAGCTTCTGGCTCAGAGCCGAGCGCCGTAATTCGGGAGCCGTGAGCCATCAACCGGCTCTCGTGAGCCATAGCTCTCGGCTCGTGAGCCATAGCTCTCGGCTCGTCAGCCATAGCTCTCGGCTCGTGAGCCATTGCTCTCGGCTCGTGAGCCATTGCTCTTGGATCGTGAGCCTTCGCTCTCCACTCGTAAGCCACAAAATCAACCTTAGCACAATGTATTTTGATTTTTTTTAAATTTTAAAGCGTACGACACCACGGACATGCCCATAAACAAAGTATATGTCCCAAATATGTCGATCTTTCCTCTTTTAATGGCTATGTCTCACGAGCCGAGAGTTGTGACTCACGAGCCGAGAGCTGGTTGATGGCTCACGGCTCCCCCCGAGCAATTAGCCCAATACTAAGCAGCTGTTTTTAGAATCAAAGTGTATTCAAATATTCGTCCCTCAACATTTTTGATCATGTTCCTTCTTTTCATTATAACAAAACTCAGCTAAAAATATACAAATAAAAAACTGCAAAAAAAAATCTACGAAAAATTATGGCAAAACTTTTCAACAGTTTTAACAATAAAAAGCAAATGGCGCTGGGATACAACTTGCACACACACACACACACACCCGCATAGGGAACCGCACATTAGTAGTTAGTGCAAGCAGGCGGTGTCTAACTTTTGAATAAATACAATATGGATGCTGGCGGAGGAGGTGGAATCCCCGGGCGCCACTTTAGACAATGAAGCGTGTAATGCTAAATATCACGCTGGCAACCGCATCCAGCCGTTGCTCCAACTATGCGAGTACTTCCTCACCACTTCACCACTCCTGCTCTCGGCATAATTTTGTGTACCGCGCGGTTTGGCAACAATTGCTTTCATTATAGAATTTTTCCGTGGCGTGGGTTTTGTGTTTTGGGCGACTTGGGAAAAACCCCTTGATGTTGTAGCAGCTACTCCTGGCTGTTCATGTTGTTGTTGTTATTGTATCCTGCGGCCGCAGATACATTATCCGAAATTTGCATAAAATAAATAAATTAAATATGCCAGACATGCGGTGCGCCGCTGGTCGCCGTCACCGAGAGGCGGCCTCTGTTGGCCAGAGGAGAGTGCACTGACAAAAATTTAGCAAGAAACCGAAAGAAATCAACTGGTGACCCCGATGTGTTTTGGTAAAATTATGCTTGAGTTAAAGGTTCTACATTAACATACTTCCTTTCACCTTTTGGTGTTCTCACTACAATAACTTCTTACTCTTCACATTCAACTGCTTGCCAAACATAGCTTATTTTTCATAGTGACCCCGACGTATTGGTAAAACTATGCGTAGGTTTATGAGGCTACATTTACATGCTTCCTTACACATTTTGGTGTTCTTACTTCAATACCTTCTTCCACTTTACTCAGAACTGCCCGCCTTCCTTTGATGTAATCGAATCTTAGCTCTTTTTTCATGGTGACCCCGACAGGTTAGAACAGGTTTTCTTTAGTTTAAGAAGCTACATTAATATACAGCCTTTCATGTTTCAGTGTTCGACAATTTCTTCTTTCACTTCATTTCCAACTGCCTGCCTTTCTGATCTGGAAATAGAAGATATATACATAATCGAATCTCAGCATTTTAACATGGTGACCCCGACGTGTTGGTCAAACTATTCTCCATTTAAAGAGGATATATATACAAACTTCGTTTCACCTTTCAGTGCTCTTGCTACAATACCTTCTTACACTTTACTACTGCCAGTCTTCTTTATTAGGAAATCTTGAGTACAAATCTCAGCATTTTTACTTGGTGACCCCGACGTGCTAGTTTTTGTTTCAGTTTCATATTTCAGTGTTCGACAATTTCATCTCTTATTTCACTTCCAACTGCCTGCTTTTCTGATTAGCAAATAGCAGATATATACATAATCGCATATCGGCATTTTTACATGGTGACCCCGACGTGTTGGTCAAACTATTCGTCATGTTATGAGGCTACAATTACATCCGTCCTTTTATCTATCAGTGTTTCTTTTACAATACCTTATCTCACTTTACTTTCAACTGCCTTGCTTCCTTATTAGGAATTCGCAAAATCGAATCTCACCATTTTAACATGGTGACCCCGACGTGTTGGTCATTTTGTTCGTCAGGCTAAGAGGCTACATTAATAAACTTCCTTTGATCTTTCAGTATTTGTTCTGCGATACCTTATTAAACTTCTCCTTCTTTATAAGGAAATCTTGAGTACAAAACTCAGCTTTTTTACATGGTGACCCCAACGTGTTAGTACAGTTTTTGCTCAGCTTAAGAGGCTACATTTGTATACTTTCCTTAACCTTTTAGTTTCACTTAATTTCCTGATTTGATTTCTTTCAGTGTAACTTTCCAAGCTAGATTCCTTTTCCTGCTTTGGCCGTTCAAAGTTTTCATTTTATTATCACACCGAACCACGGCTAGGGGTGAGCAGGGGGGTGTAGCGGATTCCCCCCACCCAAGCCAGTTGACTAGAGAGGTCCACCAATAGAACAGCTGCAGCATTTTTGAAGTTGCCCAGAAACTGGAGCTGGAGTTGGAGCTGGATGCGCTACGTTGCGTTTGCTTGTCATGCTCCGTTGCGTGATTTTTGTCCGCTACCGCCCCCCTTATGGCTCTCCAGCTTCATGCACGAGTTGTTGTCGCTTTTTGGCATCCGCCTCATGAAGCACATGGCTGGCCCTGGCATTAACTTCATGCCGCTTCATTTTGTTGGCCATTTTTTTTTTTTTTTTGCTATTTTCAGTTACAAAATTGGTTCGTTTGCTTGCCCAGGCACTTAAATTCTCTCCAGCTTCATTTCGCTGTTGTTGTTGTTGTTGTTGTGGCGGTACTTGGGCGGTGTCCACCTCTGGGCTCTGTTGTAGTTCAATTTGTGCGATGTGGTTTAATGAAATTTAGTTGTTGGTTGTTGCACGTTTAGCTATGCATAGATGTTCGCCGGATAGATAGATAGATGGATGGATGTATGGACGGACCAAGAGCCAGTATATGGGGGCGTATACGTGATGTTAGATGGGTCTGTTTAGGCATAATGTATGTTAAAGGGTAATTGTTGGGGCGACGGAATGTTTGAATTTTTGAAATTACTGCGGCACACCATGTTGAGTAGGGTTTTTGATGTATTACCTTACACCGGGCGTATACGTGATGTGAGAAATTTATTTAATTTTGCAAAAAAAACAAATATTATTTGTATACCCTGTTCCCATTGAAAATGGGAAAAGGGGGATCATCAAGTTGTGCGAATGTATGTAACAGGGAGAAGGAAAATTTTCCGACCCCATAAAGTATATATATTCTTGATCAGCATGAACAGCCGAGTCGATATAGCCATGTCCATCTGTTCGTCTGTCTGTCTGTATGAACGCGTCGATCTCAGAGACTATAAGAGATAGAGCCACAAATTTTTGCACGAAGGTAGATTTATGCTGTACGTAGATCAAGTTTGTTTCAGATTTGAAAAATTCCACCCCGTCCCCCTTTTATCCCCAAAAAACCTAGACCTCCTCTAGAAATCCTAGACCTAAATAGCCGTCAGATCCACAATTATTCTGAAAAGAACAATCAGATCGGACAAAAAACACCGGAGTTATAAGCGAAAAAGTTGAGCTGATAAGAGCACCGCCCCCAGTTGTTGGTCAGGACTAAAAAAAAGTGTTGCCTACATTTAGGTTGAGTATTTTGTTACAAAAACAAATAAATGAAAACAAATGAACAGGGTATTTTGTGGTCGGGAAACTAGACTGCAGCGCCCTTACTTGTTTTTGTTGACTTTGCCAATTTTAGGCTAATGTTAGCCCGGTTCGATAACTGAGTTAAGAGGATTGACATATTTCCAATATTCCCAATATTCCCGGGTTCATCTTGGTGGTTCGTTACCGAACTGAATTGAGAAAATATCTGCCATGAAACATCAGTCTCTGGCACACAAATTGTACACTTTGTGGGTCTCAAAAATGTTAATCCCACCAGGAATTCGCTTATAAGTAACATATTTTCCACTCAAGTGTCTCTCACACGTTTAATAATTCATCCCCCAGACATTGTTAATTCTCCAATCATATATCATTGCGCACACCTTTTCGCACCTTTTTGGCTCTTATGAAAAATTCCATTATATCAGTCATAATTCATAGTCAACAGCGTAGACTGAAGAGGCCAACTTCAGTCTTTGTTTCAATTGCTGCTGCTGCTCCTCCCGCTCCCGCTCCCACTCCCCCCTGCTGCTGCTCCCACTTTGAAGTATGTAGACAGCACAGCGAAACATCTGCCTTTTCTAAAATATTAAATAAAGCAATCAAATAAATCTTCCAACATGCCTCATTTATTGCAGATTACCAAGAGCCAGGAGGAGTTGCTGTAGCTGAAGCTGATGCTGCACAGTTGCACCCCCACCATCCCCCACCATCCCCCACAGCTGTGTTTGTTATACGCACGTCCGGGCTGGCTCACTATCATTACTGCGCCCTCTCCCTGGCTGTGGTAATCAAGTTGGGGCTGGGTGGGGAGGGGGGGACTTGTCTGTAAGTGAACCTTCAATTACGTAAAATAACGACTACAAGCTTAGATTATCTCATTAAAGGCGGCTTTTTTAAAATTCCGCTCACACATTGCCGGCGAGCGGGGGGTGGGGAGAACCATTTTCGGGCGGCCCCTGTCCTTGACAGGAAAAGTTGTGAATGAAAAGTAAAAGTAAAACGCGCGACTCGTTGCGCGACAAACACTTTCTCTCATCCTTCCTTTTCGTTGCGCACTTTCACTGTCGCCTTGTGTTTCTGGTCTATAAATTTATATGGCCAAGGAATGCGTGTTTAATGGCCAACAATGTGCGTGTGTGTGTGTGTGTGTGTGTGTGGGTGGGGCCAAAGCTTTAAGCATGTGCGCCGTGTGAGGGAAAGTTCTGTCAGGCATAGCTCCATTTATTATGCTTCAAAAATATCTTCGTTTTTTTTTTTTCGCCGGGAATTTTATGCCATTTTAGAAGATGTTTTATGTGTGTGTTGACATTTTTATTGCGGCAACATGTGTCGAAATTCAGTCTGTTAGCAGTGTGTGTGTCGTAGTTGTTGTTTGGTTTGGATTGTGGAATTGTCCCAAATGGTTTACAAATGTAGTTAGCAAGCTCGTTCAGCAAAAGGCAAAAGAAGTCGCATTTGGCGCAGTTTTACCACAGGATTAATGTAATGACTTTTCTTTTTTTTGAGAAAGTCAGCAGACATCTTTTATCAATAAACATTTCACTGGGCATCCCTTAGAATATCTTCCATTCTTGGTTAATTCAGGCCTATTGAACAATTATGAGGTGCCAGTACATCAAATCAAACAATTCAACTTGACCAAATGAAGTGTGCATATTTTATCACTCCCAAAATCTTAAAGTGGTATTGACACATGCCTGGCCTGCCATAGCCCCTGGGGTCTGAAGTCAGTATTCTCAAAAGGGAAACTCGGAGTGATGAATTAAGGGCTGCAAATCAAAATCAATTTTGGGGACCTCCTGTTTTGCAGGTTCGAACCAAAATGTAGCAATGGTTAAGGTTCAAATATGTTATGTCTGAGGGAAACCTTTTGATTGGTTAACCATACAAAATATTCATCCAAATTTCTTCACATATGGAGAAGAATATTTAACTCAAACTTAAGTGATGATAATTAAGAAGGTGCGAAGGCTTTAAGTGTTAAGTAAGCGTCTAAAATCAGGATAAAACTTTGTAAATCATTATCTTCTGAAAGAGATATTGAAGGCTTATTTAAACCTAGTATTGAGAAGGTTCGAATTTTCCTTAAGCTCCCAAATTCCATATAAAAAATAGAGGAAAGTTAATTAAAATTATACACCTGCAGCACGTTTTTCAAACTAATTTTAAGTACATTTCCACTGAAAACTAACAAGTTATTCTCACTTAGACTTCCTTTCAGACTCTACTTTTCTATGACAGCTATATATATAGATGTCCGATTTCGACCGAACTTAGTGGAATCATGGGAAAGCATAGCAAACTAAGAAATACAAAGTTTGAAGGCGTTTTTTTTTAAATAATAAAAGTTTTTCTTACTGAAAGTAGTTTCTCAACCGATCATTACAATGGTAGCTATAACCTATAGTCCTCCGATTTGACAAAAATTTTAAGAATTTTGTGAAAGTAAATATATGCCAATTTTTATGAGGATTACATTGAAAACAAAAAAGTTTTTCTCATTAAGACTAATTTTTGACTCCACTTTTCTATGACAGCTATACTATATAGTTGTCCGATTTCGACCAAACTTTGTAATAACATGGAAAAGCATATCAAACTAAGAAATACGCAGTTTGGACGCTTTTCCATTATAATCAAAAAAGTTTTTCTCATTAAAACTAGTTTTCAACCGATCGCTCCTATGACAGCTATAACCTATAGTCATCTGATTTTGACAAAACTTTGAAGAATTGTCTGAAAGCTTATAAAATAAATATATGCCAATTTTAAAGAGGCTTACATTAAAAACAACAAAGTTTTTCTTACTAAGACTAGTTTTCTAAGCTTACTTTTCTATGGCAGCTATACTATATAGATGTCTGATTTCGACCATACTTACTTAAATCGTGAAGAAGCACAGCAAACTTAGAAATACAAAGTTTGGAGGCGTTTCGATTGAAAACAAAAATTTTTTCTCACTAGAACTCGTTTTTCAACCGATCGTTCCTATGGCAGCTATATGTTATAGTCATTCGATCCGGCTGGTTCCGACAAATGTGCAGCGTATTTGTACTGCATCATACGATTTGGGATCATGGAATGGGGCACGCTCGAAAATTGGGCATAATTTCGGCCGCGGAAATCGTTCGGATGTTGCGCCCAGAAAGATCGAATTCGTCGAAATCCACTGCGCAAGCCGAAAATTTTGTCTCTTGAGATGAATAACAACAAGGTTAGCATGTCGCTCATCATAAAGTGTATCTTGGGGTTCAGTGCATACAAGAGACACACCAGCCACAGCATTGAAACAGGACAAAATCAAAAGCATTGCGTTGCCAGTGCGCTAACAACGTCCACAGACGAATTCTGTTTACTGACGAGAAAGCTCTCAACTTAGAGTAATCATAGTTCAAAAAACAGAAGGGGCGTTTCATAAACTTCTATGAGATATAAAATTGGGAATATCCAGCTTTATGTTAATGAAATTTCGTCAACTGTTTTTGAATAATGACCTTTTCGGAGATACCCAGCATTAATTACCAGATTTATAATTTCGTTTCAAAATTAATGCTTAGCCATCAATTTTGATTTATACACAAAAGAACAAATCCCGGCTAAAAATTGCTTAGCATATATTTACTTTTGTGTAGTTGCAAGGACCAGGCCCCCAAAGGGCAATCACAATTAAATGTGCCGCTCAACGCGGAGGAGGACATCGTTTGTCACACTCTCGATCCTGGTTGAGCCTCCTTCTAGCCATTATGGACGCTTCATTACAAGCGATTAATTTTGATTGTTTCGACCAGAGTGAGAGAAAGAACAAAAACAGAACAGGCAGACAACAAAAACAAGTCGAGATATTTGGCAGAGAGAGAGAGAGCAAGAGAGAGAGAGAGAGAGAGCCATAATTCACGCCACAGGCAGCGCCAGGATGAGAATTGAACTGGAGACTGTGGCTGAAATTAAGGAAACAAAGCACAACTACACGAAAACGTAATAAAATCATAATCGTCGGATCAACACAGTCATCAGCGGTGTCACAACAGGCTCCTCCTAGCAAAGGAGCCGGCGACGAAGCCAGTGCGCGCCCAGCGAAACTCAACGGTAATTACAGTAATAATTCAAAAGAGATTTCCCAACCAAAAAGAAGAGCACAAAATAAGAAAAAGCAAAGCAGTGAGAGACAATGAAGACGAGGATGCAATACAGAGGCTAAGAGTGGCAATTGCCAGGTTTGGGGGGGACAAACGACAATCACGCACAGTGGGCACAGTGGAAGAAGAGCAATTGAAAACGTTGGCAATTTGTTAAAAACTATGTTGAATAGTACAATAATTCTTGAATCAAGAATTTTTCATACAAAAAATGTTTAGATTGTTAAAGTTCGAGTTATCATTTGCCATAAATTCTTTTATAGCCGACTCAAGCCAGAATCCTCTACACTTATAAAAAAAATTCGCCCTGAAAAATAAAAATTCTTTTATGAAATCCGTCCTAAGGCGATTCGCCCTAAAATTAAGAAAACTTTTCTGAAACTTTGAAAATTTTCCATAAATGAGAAAATATTTTTCTTAATTGTAGGGTGAATCGCCTTAGGACGGATTTCTTAGGAGAATTTCTAGTTTTCAGGGCGAATGTTTTATGAGTGTACCGATATAAGTAAATAGAAACTATTGGGACATAAAACGTCCTAAACCCGCATCCAATAAGTAACTCTTTGCAAACGTTCGCGATTTCCAGTGTCGATACATTTAACTACATCTTACTTTTAACTACTTGAAGAAGGCGTAGCGCCATCTTACATTTAACAACATAAGCAAGTACACTCATAAATATTTTCGCCCTAGAAATTAGAAATTCTCCTATAAAATCCCTCATGGCGATTTACCCTAAAATTAAGAAAACTTTTTCTCAGTTATGAAAAAAATTTTCTGAAAATTTTCAAATTTTCCATTAATGAGAAAATATTTTTCTTAATTGTAGGGTGAATCGCCTTAGGACGGATTTCATAGGAGAATTTCTAGTTTTCGGGGCGAATGCTTTCTAAGTGTGTGAAAGTCGGTCAAGCCCAACTATAACATACTCTGTACCAACGAAATTATAAGCTCAGCATAAATTTTAATGCTTCAGTAGCAGCTGCGAACAGTCTTTTCATCATAACTCGACAACCGATTATCCGATCTTCATTATTCCTTTGGCGGATCGATAAGTTATGCTGATTACTAAATATGTCTAGAAGAAACGAACCCTCTATCGTTAAAACTTTGAGAGATATGACGTTTTTTCCAAATTGCGGAGGCGGGAGGGGGCGTGGCCAAAATTGAAAATAACTTTGATCTGCCTGCAGACATAAGAAGAAAATGTACCATACATGCCAAACCTCTATCTCTTATCATCTCTGAGATCTGTGGGTCATATGTGCATGACTCGGCTGTTGATGCTGATCAAGAATCTATATATACTTTATAAGGTCGGAGATGATTCCTTCTGGCTGTTGCATGCTTTTGCACAAACTTATAATACTCTGTGTACCTACGGTACAGAGTAAAAAATGGCGTAGCGCCATCTGCAATTCAATAATATAAAGAAGGCGTAGCGCCATCTGTCATTACACAACATATCTGTCATTGAACATCATTCAAAATGTTACTCTGTAATACAAACGTCGATTCAATTACCTGGAAATTGTTTGAACTTATTTCATAATTCTAAACGAAGGAAGCAACAAACAGGTTAGACAGTACAGCAGAAAGAACAGACAAACAAATGACACAAAAAGTAACATTCACTTAGGCAGGCGTGCCATATTGTTCATATTTAACCTTATTGACTGACAAATTCCAAAAAATTTCTGAAAATTATTAGCCATCACGAACTTCAATTAAATTCGCAGGCGTTTCAGTTCCCATTAGATTTGCATTCGCAATGACAATCAATAAGTCTTGAGCTATAAAAAACTTTGATTAATAATAACAATTCAACCAAAAAAAACACATTCCTGTGCCCACTGTTTCCCCTTCCCTAACGAAAGAAGACTAGAAAGCCAGTCGTTCCATATCCCCCACACATACACCCACCCACATGGCAAAAGGCTGATGTGCAGCTTCCGGTCCTAAGCGACGCACAGGTGCAGGCAAAGAGCAGGAAGAGAGACGCCGCCAGCCAAGCACAGTGAGCCATAAAAACTTTCTTCTTCTCAGGGAGCAGCCGTGTGATGATGAAAAATGCGACAATGAAAATAATGCTCGGCACACGCATACCTCCCCCCCACATCAACCAATCCCATCTCCCCCGCTCAAAGACCAGACGTCCAGGGCACTTAAAGTCGAGAAGGGCGACAGCATTTTGGTGTCTGGGTGTGAAAAAGTTTAAGTGGCAACAACGAAAAATCCATGGATTTACTTTTATGCAACCTCCATCCAAAACTCATTGAGTGCAATCTGAGAAGAGCACAGGGAAAAACTTTTGCCACTCCCTTTATGACTTTTTGGCGGCGGCGTTGAAAGTCGTTGAAAGTGTCAATATTGCGTTATAACATCACGTTGGATAGCCTTTCGTTGGAGGCCACCTGAAGCGTAGCCGGGCTCCGGGCTCCCAGCTCCCAGCTGTGTGATGATGTTGATGATGGTGGGCCCAGAGTCTGGGATTAGCTAGATGCGTACGGGGGGGGAGTCCCACTTTGGCTACTTATATACTGTGCACTCTCCAAAAACGCAACATGAAACTTTTTCACTGTTTTTTTTTTGGGTATTGCACTTGATTTCGGGGGTTGACGCAAATGATACCAATAAACAAATCCCATTATACACGGTGTATCAGCTTTAGACGGGATGCTTGCCGCCCGCTACGTGATATGACTTTCAAAAGAGAATAATAGAAAATGGGCATTTTTTTTAGGTTTCAATTTGAAGACTCAAAACATTCAAACAAAAAGCTTAGGTCTATGAAATACAGCCAAAAATCGACAAACTTTCTGATGCAAATGGTAAGGAAAGTATTTATATCCTTGCTGAGGTATTAATCAAATTGTTCAGATGTTTGTAACGCATAGAAAGAAGCATCTCCGACTAACAAATTCTTGATCAGCACGAGTTGATTTAGCCATGTGCGTCCTTCCGTCTGTTTCGATGCTATCTCCTCCGTCGGTTTAAAAACTTTTAACACCAATTTCTGCACGAAGTTTTTATACCCGTTACGCGTAGAGTAAAAAGGGTATACTAAAGTCGTGCAAATGTATGTAACAGGCAGAAGGAAGCATCTCCGATATCATAAAGTATATATATTCTTCATCAGGATCAATAGCCGAGTCGATATAGCCATGTCCGTCTGTCCGTCCGTCCGTCCGTCTGTATGAACACCTAGATCTCGGAGACTAGAAGAGCTAGAGCAACCAAATTTTAGATGTAAGCTAGTATTGTCTGTAGGCAGATCAAGTTTGTTTCAAATTTTAGCCACGCCCCCGCAATTGAATATCTCCTACAATTTGAAAGCTATCGAGCTCAGATTTTGCAGTGTAGTGCATGTGGCCAATATGTACAATCTCACAAATTTTCATAATGATCGGATAATAAATGGCAGAGTTAAAAAAACGTTGCATACTTATCTGAGCCGCAACACTAATTGCCTTGAGTAACGGGTATTTCGAAGTCGGGCAGGGCCGACTTTAACTTACGCTCTCGTTTAGTACAAAAACGCTGCAGATTTGTGGAAACCAGCCGGATTGGATGACTATATGATATAGCTGTCATTGGAACGATCGGTCGAAAATCTAGATTTACGCCTCCAAACTTTGTATATCTTTGTTTGCTAAGCATTCCCAAGATTCCACCTAGTATGGTCGAAAGCCTTAACGTCTAAGCCAAATGATTGCACTTTTCTGTTCAACGTCATGAATTGAGAATTGAAAATGTAAATATTTTTGCACATTGTGTGGAAAAGCTGTTTAAGTTTTGAGTGTGATTGATTGCAAATGCCAAGGTAATTGAATGCCCTTAGGAAAAGCAAAAGTTTCTTGTTTTTTTGTTTTTTTTGTGAACTGTATTCAGACAGCGAGCAGACGGAGCACTGTCATTGTGGGTATCTGTGATAAAGAACTCATAAATAAATACAACAAGGGGAGAAAATGCAAATGCGGAATCAATCTTCTGGTATTCGCTGAGCATTAGACATGCAGCGACGTGGCTAACATAAAAGAGAGCTCCAGTTCCAGCTTCCACTTCGATTGTGGAAATCATAAAAATCTAAATTGCCAGACATAAAACACACACACACACACACACATCTGAGGGTTGTTGCAACAAATCGTCAACTAAGTGGAAAATATTGCAGGCCACAAAATTGGCTGTGTTTTGGCGGCATCTTATCTTGGCGACTGCAAGACAAGTCTCTCAGATTTCGTAGAAAGCAATTCCGATGACCTCTTTAAATATTAATACGCGTATTGTGATTGCTCTGGGAATTGTGATTGACTTTTAGACCTGGCGACGACCCTTAAACATGCACTCGCCCTTATCCTGACATTTGAGCCAGCCGCCCCGCCCCGCCCCGCTAAATGCAGCCCCTTTTGCCAATTACACACCCCATATCCAAGTGAGAGTCAGCGAGAGACAGAGACAGAGACGACGACCACTCAAGCGATGCCGGGTCCCCAAGGAAAAACTTTGCACTTGAGAATGTCTTTGGCAAAAGGTGGGACAAAAGTTTTTTTTTCTTTTATTTTTCTTTAAAAGCAAATGAATTTCATTTCATTCCCCCGGTTTCCTCCATATATTTTTTTTTTGCCCCCCAATTAAAAACTTCCCCACACGTGACTCATTGGACATGCAAAACCTGTTGGCCACGTTCCACTCATTTTGTTTTGTCAATTAAGCCAATAAATTGTGTGTGCCACAAAAAACACGAGTCAAGCAATTAAATGTGAATTCATCGAAATTCGTACAGAAATTAGTTGCCAATAAACTTTTGTCATTAACATATGCAACTGCGGGTTTTGCGGGTAATTGAGATTGAAATTGCATAACCAAATTATTTGGGGGAGAACATTGAAAGTCTGTTTAATTTCTAATACTGAAAAAAATGGGTAAATGAAATGGCTGAGCTAAAAGAATCAATGAAACCAAGTTAGAATAAGGTTTATACACGTTTTAGCTGCATCGACTCAGCTTGTCATGCTGATCAAGAATATATATACTTTATGTGGTCGAAAATGGTTGCTTCCAGTGATGCAAGCCGGTTCTGAGCCGAACCGAACCGCTTATTCCAGCTGGTGAACCGAACCTCAAACCGAACCGGCTTCCTTTCAGAATTGCTGAACCGAACCGAAAACCACAAATAAAAATGGTTCGGTTCGGTTCAGTTCTCTTACGAGTTTTAACAGTAAATGATTATTATTAATATGGAAATTTGAATCATTTCCCGAAGATATTTTTTGAACATTTCGTTCCACCCACTACCTATTTCGTTTCGTTGCCGAATCAATATAACTTTCAAGGATGAATTGACGAAAATTTTACAACATGTAAAACTGTAAATGTACCTGTATCAATCAATCTGTATTTTTCCTCTAGTAGACAAGTTTTTCAATTATCTGTGGTACTTCTTTACCTTAATTCAATCTTAGACAGGAATCATTTTTCTCATATTACCCCTGCAGTTCATGAATTCAGGACCAGCCCTTCCATTTTGGGGCTGATTCAGCTATGATTCAGTTCTGAGCCTAACTTAAGGGATATAATAAATAGAGTAATTAAGATGCATGTATCTACGCATTCGTTTCCAGCCGACATGCTCACTTTTCGAAGGGCATCCCGCTAGGAACTTATAATCCTGGAAATCCAACATAATAAACATTGCACATTCCTCTGAGTATTTTACAGATTTTTGAATGAATCATAAGAATTACACTTCAAAAGTGTTCGAAAAGTCACATTACTACATATATCATAATATTTCATAATGTGCCCTTGTGAACCACTGAACCGAACCGAAACCGCGGTTCAGTTGGCTCCAAAAACCATTTAATGAAACGAACCGTCGGTTCAGAATCTGTGTGAACCACTGAACCGAACCAGGACTTATTTTCGAGCTGTATGCATCCCTGGTTCCTTCTATAATGCCAAATCTGGCATAGAGCATCTAAGTGCAATAACAACTCCAAGATATAATCGAGAATAAGCCGGAATTGATTTAGGCATAAAACAGAACTGATCTGAGAGCATTAAACAAAAAATTGGACTCAATTGGATTCAAATTTTATTATATACTAGCTGAAAACCCGGCCTTGCCCGGGTCGGCGAACCTCTTCCTCCTCAGCGGTTTCATTTGCTCTGACAGTGAGAGCTCGAGTTCTGAGTCGTCGGAGACGTTCTTCTCGCTCCTCAGCTGCTTCACTTGCTCTGGCAGTGGACGCTCGAGTTCGAACTCAGCTAAGTCGGACATCTTGCTCCTCAGCTGTTTCATTTGCTCTCACAGTGGAAACAGCTCGCTCCTCAGCTGTTTCACTTGCTCTGACAGTGAACGCTCGAGTTCGAAGCCCACTCAGGCGATTTTCACGTTCTTCAGTCGTTTCATTTGCTAATTTGAGTTTGCCGTTTCAAAGCTCTTGGAGCACGTTGCCCAATATATGATTTCTTTGGAGGCATTTTTTTTTACAAATTTATTGACAAATTTATTGACAAATTTATTTGACAGAAATGGCAAAGTCACTTTTTAAAACCAACACAATCGGCTGAACGGTTGAATTTTGCAATTTTAGCGGTTTTTGACCAAGTCACAGACATGAGACATAGCCCATGACAATAGGCCTGATCGACATGAATATACTGTGAAAAATTTGTGAAGATCGGTTCAGCGGTTTAGACTCCCATAATGAACAAATATACAAACATACAAACATACTTTCAATTTTATATATATGTATAGATTTGGTTATTAAAGTTCTTCCACTTCACCCAAAAAAATAAATTGCCTCAAACCCCCGAAAATAACCTTAAATTCATGGTAATTTAGCCTAAAAATGGAGCCAAAGACATCTTAGCCTTTCTTTAAGGTTGCTTATGACCTTTACTTTTTAGACAATTTTAGCCTTGGTATAAGACAAAAAATTGCCTAAAAGTTAGGAATTTTGTTGCTAAATTTAAGGTCAAAAATTCATCAAAATTGTAAAAATTTGTATACCTCCCCCATCAAAGGATTTGGAGTAGTATAAGGGCCACCATACCTTGGACCTTGTGTGGTGGTAGTTATATTTTGTTAAAAATTCTTCCCTCTGAAAAACTCGTAATATAGTTTTTTTTTTTAATATTTACCTTACCCTTAACTGGGTCTCGAGCCCGGGTCCTCCGACTATCAAACACTAATGACATGACGTCTTAACGTTGTCCGCCATTGTCTAAACGCGCGACGTAGGGTCAAGTTACTCTAAAAAGCCCAGTCATTTTAGCTTACAAAATTTTCAATCAGTTTATTGTTGAGGAAATAGTAACCTTAATACAAGGTAAATTTTTCCTAATCTTTTGTAGTGTAGTAATGTCAGCTTAATCATTAATATGTCAATAATCTGTGTGGCTCTGGTGTCAGAGTGCTGATCTTGGACTTTAAAGTTGATGATTCGAGTCCCAGTGCAGGCGTAAATTTTTTTTTATTAATTTTAAAATATTCTTTTGTTATAAATTTTTTTAACAAGGAATTTTTTTAATACCACATACTATAGAGGTGCTTTGTACAGTCGGGGATCCCAAGTGCATGGTTAAGAAATAAAGTTATTGTAAAGAAAATCAAAAATATACATGTCTGATGTGGGAATCGAACTCGCAACGCCCACATACAATGTTCTAACATCTCAGCCACGCAGCTTATTTCCAGATGAACGCTGAAGCTAATACTGATTCTAATGTTTTATCAAACGTTTAGGAAACGTAGCCTTAAACTTAGGCGACCATTTCCTCAAAAAAAACTGGCAGAAAGTTTGCCTTTTAGGTCAAAATCTGACCGTTTAGGTAAAAAAAATGCCTTAAAAGATGAATTAAAGGCAATTTTTCTCTTTAGGAACTGCTTAACCTTAATTCTAGGCTGCTCTTTTTTTGAGTGCATAGTGTATGCGTTGATTCTGGATGCCAAAAACGTCTAAGTCCATTTCTTCCCCAATCTAAATCTCAATCAATAAATGCTCTTTAAAGTATGCTATGTTTAATTATATAACTAGTTTAGGAAATCAATTCTCTTATAGTTGGCACACTATAATAACTCATTTTGAATACCGTCAATAAGTCCTTCCATCTTAGTGAATTTAAAGTGTGGATTATGTATGACGCAAACATAAATGACTCTCAGTTACTTATATATAAAATAAAAAATAATTTAAGGAAATGAGAATGGCATACTTTTAGGGGCAATTTACATGAAATTCTTTATGTGGGTATATGATTTGCATCACTTGGCTAATTTTCCATAATATTTTAACAGATCGTTATCAAATTTGAAACTATTGGCCAAGGGCCAATTGCAAATCTTCTACATAAACCTACAAATAACTGAGTAAAATCTACAGCTATGTGATAGAAGTGAAATCGGCCCTAAATTGTAAAATTGTGGCAGATTATGTGCCATTTCCGCAAAAGTTTGCAGATTTAGAGACCAAATCTAGAGCTCAAGCTCGACAAAATGTGTGTGGAAATGGAATTGGAAGGAAATTATAAATTTTTTTTAATTACTTCGAGCAACTTGTTTATTATTTGTGACTTTTGGGGTTTATTAAAATGAAACTTTTAAAAATGGGCAAACTCAAATGAATGAAAATTATGCCAAAACAAATGAATTAACACCCGTCTCAGCCAAACCCCGCTCCCGCCAAGCACCAAGCAAAGTTAGCTTTTGGCTTATAATTCCTGTAAAAGTTTTATGTTCCGAAAAGGGGACAAGGCGGCACACACACACACACACACCGGAACTTCCGTGCAACGCTCAAGTTCTGGGACGTTGCGCCGACTGTGAAAAGAAAAAGTCTGAGTGCAGCAGCAGCAGCAGCCGCCGCCACTGTGGGTGCTGGGGAGGGGGCGTGGCAAAATAAATTTGTATTGTTTTTTGTTTGTGCTGTTCTGGCGCGCCAAAGAGCAAACAACAATGTGAGAGCTCAAAAACCGCAGCCACTAAATGCATTAAGAGCTGGGGAGGGGTGGATGTTGGGGGATGTGGTAATACTGTAACGGCTTTTGTCTGTGTCTCGCTGTGCAAGTTTTTGAGTTTTGGCATTGTTTTTCCTGCACGGATATCCTTAATGAGTGAAACTGGGCTACC
The DNA here is from genome assembly GCA_035044965.1 of Lordiphosa andalusiaca. Lineage (NCBI taxonomy): Eukaryota > Metazoa > Arthropoda > Insecta > Diptera > Drosophilidae > Lordiphosa > Lordiphosa andalusiaca. Next base: position 2,525,288 of record JAWNNM010000660.1, read on the forward strand.
GCTTGAGAGACCCGTGATACGAGGGTGAGCCAGTCAGTGGCAGCAGGCACACGAAGCATCATAATTACCCCATCCTGGGACCGGCTCGCCCTCAGCTGACAAAAACACACTCGAAACACTCAAGAAGCTACGCTGCTTCTTATCTCTGACCACATGGGCACATAAATCTTCGGGGAGTCGGTGTCAGTCCACCACCCCCGCATTGGACACTTCTAGCAGCAGTTTGGTACAGTGGTTGAAAAATGAATTTCACTAACTTCCAATATTTCAATTTTTATAAGTTTGTGCAAAAGTATGTAAAGCATCTCCGACCCTATAAAGTATATATATTCTTGATCAGCATCAACTGCCGAGTCATGTCCGTCTGTCTGTCCGTATGAACGCACAGATCTATGAGAGGGTAAGTGATAGATGTTTGACATGTATGGTATGGTATGGTGTCTGCAGGCAGATCAAGTTTATTTTCAATTTTGGCCACGCCCCCTGCCGCCCCCGCAATTTAGAAAAAACGTCATATCACCCACAGTTTTAAAGATAGATGGGTCCTTCCTTCGGGACATATTTAGTTATGAGAATAACTTATCGATCCGCCAAAGGAATGGTGAAAATCGGATGAACAGTTTTCGAGTTATGATCAAAAGACTGCTCGCTGATGCAGCGCTGTAGCAGCGATGCTTTCAGCTGCTTCTGCAGCATCAAAATGTATGCTGAGCGTATAATTTCGATGGTACAGAGTATGTTATAGTCGGGCTTGATCGACTTTCTTTCTTGTTTTATTTAAGTTTGAAAAAAAAATTTTGGTAAAAGAGTGGAAAATTTAAAAAAAATTTAAGGCGCCTAAAAGTATGCAAAGTATCTAAAAGTTATTTTCCAATGTCACATAATTTGCCTGGATTAATTTCTAGGATTAATTTTTGACAAAATTCATTCGAATTAAGCAAAATCTTAGTGAAAACAAGAAAGAAAGTCGGTGAAGCCCGACTATAGCATACTCTGTACCAAGGAAATTATACGCTCAGCATAAATTTTGATGCTGCAGTAGTAGCTGAAAACAGCGCTGCTTCTGCGCTGCTGCAGCGAACAACCTTTTGATCATAACTCGAAAACCGTTCATCCAATCTTCACCATTCCTTTGGCTGATCGATAAGTTATCCTTATTACTAAATATATCTAGAAAGAACAACCCACCTATCTTTAAAACTGTAGGAGATATGACGTTTTTTCTAAATTGCGGGGGCGACAGGGGGCGTGGCCAAAATTGAAAATAATCTTTATCTGCCTGCAGACATAAGAAGCATATGTCCCATACATGTCAAACCTCTATCTCTTACCATCTCTGAGATCTGTGCGTTCATACGGACAGACGGACGGACGGACAGACGGACATGGCTATATCGACTCGGCTGTTGATGCTGATCAAGAATATATATACTTTATGGGGTCGGAGATGCTTTCTTCTGGATGTTACATACTTTTGCACAAACTAATTATACTCTATGTACCTTTGGTACAGAGTATAAAAATACCACTAAGTCTAAGTCTCTCTCTCTAAGTAAAACTTCAGTTTTACACACTTTTGCCACCATCTTAACCCACTGTACTTTGTGTGTCCCTCCTGCCACGCTGTCGTCTGCTTGTGTAATTATCATCATGATCACTTTTCAACAGAAAACTTTTATATTAAAAGTAAACTTATGACAAACGAGTGTAGAAAAAATCCTGGTCCTGTCCAGCTGGGCACATGACACACTCCCCACACACACACTCCTCTCACACACTCGCACGTTGCCTACGTTTGCCTCGACCCATTGTCAGGAGTAATTTATCATTCAGTCAACGTCCTTCGATTGCAGTTTATCTTGTGAACTTACTTTACTGGGTCGGGTCGTCAGTGTAATTTTTCTCATTCTCTTTCAACTTTCTGCCTCAGCCCCCCCTCCCTTTCAACCGTATTAGGGCGGCAGCAACAACAACAACAACAGCAATAAAATGAATGGAAAATCAGTTGCTGTGACCTCAGGTTGTTATTTTTGCTTTTCTTGCCAGGATTTTCTTTTTTTAAAGCCAAATGGGAGCAAAATAGCAATTAACATGGATTTTGAAGCTTCTTCTGTTGGCCATAATCGGAAATAATTGAAGAAATACTAAGCAGTGCATAAATAAGAGAGAGGGAAACGGGGGAAACTCCACCTCCGCTCAAGGATGTTTTTGTACGTGCAATTTGTAACGTTTTAATTGTTGTTTATGTAGCTGCAAGAGCTAAAGGGCGTGGCGGGGGACAGATGGAAGGGTGGGTGGGTGAGTAAATAATTTAAGACCACAAGCCACTGAGCCAATTTTGATTGTGGTTAAGTCGAAACGGCAGAAGGTGAATGGCGTTAGTTTCTAATTAACTGGGTCAATAATATTTGTGGTTACATTTTCGTGTAGCAAAATTTCCCCTAATGATAATGGATTTTTAAAATTGCAATAAACTGCAGCAACAAAACAGACTCCCAAATGCAGCAGTTGTAGCCAATTAGGCCTAAGATTTGCCCCAAAGGTGAAGTAATAAGAACCTCAGATTAAGATAGAAATAACAAAAGAAAAACCGTTTTCTACTGTCAAAGAAAATAGGGCCAATTGGATGGAAATTAAAGTTTTTCAAAACCATTTTAGGTAAATTCTTCAATCAATGAGGAAGTTTGTTCTATCATAAACTTGGACCATTCCGTCCCAAATGAATATACTAAATTAAAAGCATAACACAATTCAACAAAACTATACATTTATTAAGATGGCATGGCAATCCGTAATACCATATCTAAAATCTATTACACAGCGAAGGCAACAGGGACTACGGGAAGGGGACGTATGATTGATACACAGAGGGAAAAACCTGTTAAGATTACAAGTTGCCTTCAATTCAAAATAATATTAAGATGATCTTTCAAATTCTTGAGAACAAATAATACAAATTTCACTGAAATAATCACAAATTAGCTCAACTTAGCCACCGCACAAAGAAGTCTAGGTAACCAATAAGACTTGCTGCTACAAAAGCGTGCGATGGTGCATTCAACTAACATGCCGCCTTTGTTGCGTGCAAAAAAAGGACGCGCTAAGGCAGCTGGGGTGGGAGATTCGTCGCTTAAGTTGTTGTCTCTGTCTCTGATTCTAAGGAATCACAGCATAATTTTCATTAAATAACACAAAAAAAAAGGAAAGAAATCTAAGATTCGCTGAATTCAACTGGGAAAGCCTTCATGGACGAGCCTAATATCTTATTGAGCAGCTATTTTAAGCAACAGTAATACGTATACAGTAGTATGCAGCACAAGTTTCTGGACTCAAGCGAATATCAGTGCCATTTCATAAAAAGAATCCTCAAGATAGCGGAAACTACACCGAATTAAGTACGGTATTAGTTTGCTGTTTAAAAATGCTCTTTAAATAAGATGCAGGCCGATTTCCACAGCTACTAACCAAACTTATGTTATAGAAGCAGACTTTTTGAATGAAAGATTTAAGAAAAATAGAGGAAAAATAGGTTCGGCTTGTCCGAAGTTTTTATACCCTTGCAACAAATTTTTCTAACTAATTTGAAGGACATTTCCATTGCAAACAAACAAGTTTTTCTCACTAAAACTACTTTTCTGACCCTACTATTCTATGATAGCTATACTATATAGCTGTCCGATTTCGACCAAACTTAGAGGAATCATGGTAAATCATAGCAAACTAAGAAGTACAAAGTTTGGAGGCATTTTCTTTCAAAATAAAAAAAGTTTCCCATACTAAAACTAGTTGCTCGACCGATCATTCCTATGACAGCTATTACCTATAGTCACCCGATTTTAACTAAACTTTGAAGAATTGCGGAAAAGCTTATAAAATAAAAATATGCCAATCTTAAAGAGGTTTATATTGAAATTAAAAAAGTTTTTCTTACTAAGACTATTTTTCTAACCTTACTTTTCTATGGCAGCTATACTATATAGATGTCCGATTTCGATTAAATTTGGCAGAATCATGGAGAAGCAATGAAAACTAGTAAATACAGAGTTGGGAAACTATTGCATTAGAAACAAAAAAGTTTTATTCACTTGAACTAGTTTTTCGACCGATCGTTCCTATGGCAGCCATATGATAAAGTCATCCGATCCGGTCGGTTCCATTAAATGTATAGCGTATTTGTACCAGAAGACTTCGTGCAAACTTTGGTCGCGATAGCTTTCAAACCGACGTATTAGATAGCATAGAATCAGACGGACATGGCTATATCGACTCAGCTTGAAATGCTGATCAAGAATATATATACTTTATGTGGTCAAAAATGCTTGTTTCTATGCATTACAAGCATCAGGACAATTTCAATATGCTCTCTGCAATTGTATACAAAACCGGGATGAGACCCTATAATTTTGATACAAAGGACTTTTGTCAACATCACCTCATACCCAGTTTTTCAACTGTACCCTCCTAGGTTCAAGTCCTATGGTTACTTGGGATCTAGCAACACACACATTAAAATTTACAAAACTAAGCCAATATGGTTTGTATTATAGGCAACGTTATATCAAAAATTCGCTTTGATTGGACAATTGGTTAAGGTAATTTCAAAAGATTTCAAACCTACAGTATTATATAACTTTAAAACCGATTTTTAGATTTTTAATAATGGCATAATGCACCCGCAGAGATGTTCTTCTGCAGTCAAAACACAGGTACATGGTTTACCATTTTAAGATTCACCCATGAACCACTCCATAAATGACATAAACTCAACTAAACTTGCACAGTTCCGAAATTTGCACTGCATGGGTATTTAACGTTTAACGGTTTTTCTGCATATTTGAAATTCCACTCGTTACTTTGGACATTCTTTTACTCTCTCCAACTCTCTATTCCTCTCCCAGCTAACTCAGCAAACTGTAAGCTATATAAAGAGCAGAGGAATTCGATTGACTCCGAAAGCTCCGAAATGCAGTGCGCAGACTCACCATTTTAGCCGGCAGGATTGAGCAACAAATGTTTATACAAATTTGGATAATAAACAAAACGTGGCCTTAAAAAAAACGAAATACTTAAATATATCAAAATTTTAGTTTTTACTTTTAAAAATATGTAGATATTTTTCAAATATTTTACAAATTTTTTAGAGTAGTTTGTGAGATTTTAAAAAACCTACTTCCATCAATTCATATCACATCATTTACATTTACTCTCCCGGACTGAGAACAGCTGATTTGTTCGCCGGAATTTCGCCAGAGCTTCGACTCCGAAACATCCCGACAGATAATACTGAGACATCCCAGACACGAAGGCTAAAACTCACCACCTACCGGAACATAACTGTGGACAGTCGGCTCAACGCGCTTTGGTCGTTTCAGTTGAGTTTTGGTTACTGCCGCCAACGGTTAAGAATCGGTCTGAAGAACGCGCGCGTTGCCTCAAATGGAAATGCTTGAGCCACTTGCGTGTTTAGTGGAAAAACATAAACAAACATTGCCGACGAGTGCAAAATTGATCTATTAAAATGTGGAGAAACTCTAGCGAAAACCGAAGTTTCGTAAACGGAAGCATTTAGGTCCCAATTGCTGTTTTACAGCAGAAGAATGTGAGATTCACATACAAAAAAAAAAAATAAAAATAGAAAATATTGTATTATACTCCACATCACCCACTCCCACTCAACTACAACAACAATCGCTGTGTCCGTCGCGTGCTTGTGTGTGTGTGAGAGTGTGTGTGTGTGTGTGTGTGGTTGTGCGTGTGTGTGCGGTGCTGTGTGTGCGTGGCAGGGCAAATAAATGCTTTTGCAACGCTTTTTTAGCCATTTTATCTTAAGGCGAAATACTGTAAAAAATTGTAAAATGGATTTACGTTTCGTATTCATCGTTTTCCTGCTAAAGTGGACGTATGCACAAGGTAAGTAAAGAGTGGAATACAAAAAAGTAAAACCCCGCTTTCGCTTGGCATTCTATTTGTGCAGCTGCACAGACTTCAAGTGCATTTGCTCTCCCCCATTTTTGCCACAGCAAATGCTTGCTCCACATATATATGAATAAAATCAGATGAATGTGTGGTCGGGTCTACAGTAATGAGTTGCATTTAGCTGGGAAGTTAGAAGTGTGTGCTGCGATTGCGACTGCGACTGCGAAGGTGTTGAATGATGTCTAAAGTTTTACCAGTGCAATTCAGTGAGAGGCAGCGATAAATGTAAATGAGTTGCTGTGATGGGTTTTGTATTTGAATGAACGGATCTGCTGAATGGTGGCGGGATATTGATACAGTGAAATGATGTGAAGCACACACCAACTACTTCAGTTGACTGTCTGGCGAAAGGTGGTCATGGGTGCAGAAAAAGTACGCATTTAAGTACTATCAAGTAACAGATACAGTATAAAACCGTTTGCCCTAAAGAATGCTCCACTATATTATGATCTTCAATTGAAGAGCCTTGCTACCTTTTTTAGAATTCATAAAATTGTTGGCAACATCAAATTAAAAGAAGTGCTGGTCAGATAAATCATTGATTCAATGATCGAAAGAGGAGCAATATCCACTGCTTTGCTTACTGTGGTGATGGTTCAAAAGATCTTGTCTTAAGTGATTTTTGAAGCCGAGTTGTTCCGGTTCAGACATGAAAGTTTACAATCTTTGTTTAATGCTGCAGTTCTGAGGGGTTTGTTCTTCTTTTCTATCTATTTTACACATCAAGAAGGACCACTTCGTGCTCCTCTCAATCTTTTGGCTTGTTTTTTTTTTATCATTTTTGAAAAAGAGTAAAGAACAAAGTTTGGCAAAGAGTCAAAGTTTAGGAAGCTTTGTCATGGTTAGTTGTTACCACCTCACAGCTGGCGCCAATAGCTAGTGTACGTGACCGGTTATGTAAGTTTTTTAAGGAAAAAATTTGTGTTTAGATGTCCCAAAGCGGAAGCGAGCCCACGACCTCTTATGCACAGCAGGCACACACACTACCTTCTGCACCACACCCGGCCAGGTCCAAGCCTTAATGCAACGAGAAAGCTAAGCTAACTTTGTTTGTGTCGAAGTTTACGAAGTATACACTTGCAAGTGCTCGCTTAAATATTTAAAAAAAAACAACTTTATTTTCCCATTTTCCGACCGATTGTTCCTATGGCAGCTATATGATATAGTCATCCGATTTGGCCAAAAATTTGTCACATTATGTGAAAGCATGTGAAACTAACAAATACAAAATTACAGAACGCTACCATTAAACACAAAAAAGTTTTTTTAACTAAGACTGTTTTTCAGACCTATTTTTTGTATGGCAGCTATACCATATAGTTGTCCGATTTTAATAAAAATTGGCAGAAGTATAAAAAAGCATAAAAAACCTATGAATACAAAGTTTGGAGACGTTTCCATTGAAAAGAAAAAAGTTTTTCTCACTAAAACTAGTTTTCCGACCGATTAATCCTATGGGAGCTATGAGATATAGTCATCCAATCCGGTCGGTTCCGACATATTAGTAGTGTGCAGCAAAAAGAAGACTCTGTGCAAAATTTCAGCTCAATAGCTTTACAACTTAGAGACTATTTAGCGTACAAACAGACAGGCGAACGGACAAAGCTCAATCGACTCAGCTCGTCACCCTGATCAAGAATATATATATAGTTTATGGGTTCTGAAATGAATATTTCTATGCGTTGCAAACTTCTGGGCAAAATTATAATACCCCTTGCAAGGGTGTAAATCTAAATTAATACAAGTTTTTCGGAAAGAAGAAATTTAGTAAACTCAAAAGCCAACCAACAGAAAATAATGCTATGAAGTGATGGGATAAATTAAGAAAACTTTACATGTTGAAAAACAAATATTTATATTTTCTAACAATATTCTTCCACCTTTTATTTGCCTTTAAAATAATTTGATTGATCAAGGTCCTTAGATAAAATTTAGATTTTCATTTGACTGATAGAACTTTCCGCTGGAACAAAATTGAAAAGGCTCAGCGATGTGACAAAGGAAGTTAATTTATGATTTTGTCTGACAATCGGAATCGGTAATCGTATTTAAGGCAAAATCCCATCGTCATAGTTTTGTCTTGTTTGGACTTGATTCCCCAGTTCACACTGACATAAGTTCTAAGAAACTATTTCTGAAAAGTTGTTTATCTTTCTCAGCGTCAGTTTCATCCGATATCGAGGAATTCCATCAGAGCGAACGTATGAGCTATGCTTGTTTTAAATGCTGAGGGCTGTTGCTGGTTTCTTATTGTTCGAAAAAGTTGAAAAAATAAGTATTTGTGATGATGAATCACAGTAAAAGTTTAAAAAATAACCAAGAGGAAAAAAACTTTTCCATGGCTGAGAAACATTTGTTGTGCTTGTGGACCTTGTTGAGCCAAACAAACACATCAACTTTGGAGAACCAAAAGAGTAATGCTGAAACTTGGAAGCAGCAGCGAGGCTTGGCAGAGATTTGTCGATCACTTTGCCGCTTTAACCAGAATTTATTGCCCATGGAAAAAGTGAGGAAAGCTTGCCGAAGCAACGCTGACAACACAAAAGTCACCCGCAGTGATAAGGATGCTGTCTATGGTATAAGAACGCAGCGCCAATCAAAAGTTTGACAACATGATTGCTGTTAATAATGCGAGTCATGAGAAATTGAACTAATTCTCTATGACTAAATCTCAACTAGCCAAGCCGAGCTCTTGTCAATCTCTTGGCTTCCCTGCTTCTATAAGTCGCACAAGTAAAAAGAAACCTACTGTTTAACGTTGAAACTGAACAGCAAAGTTGGAAAAACTTTTTGAAAGCTGGTATTTTCAAAGCTGGCACCAATAGCTGGTGAAGATGACTTTGCTTGTAAAGCTTTCAAGAAAATACATATTCATTAGATGTCCCTTAGTGAGTTCGAACCACCGATCTCTTGCGCAGCAGGGACACACACTACCCGTTGCACCACACCCAACAAAGAATTATTCATTTGTAGATTTTTTCAACCTGAATCGTTGCAATATTGTGATCGAGCGTTATTTAATCGTTGCTCTGTCTATTCTAACTCCATTTCCATTCTAACTTCTAACTTTGTCTGTGCTGAAATAATAAATTCCCACAACGACCCATTTTTCGACCGATCGTTTGTATGGGAGCTATATGATATAGCCATTCGATTTGCATAAAAATTTGTAGAATTGGGTAAAATCATGTTAAACAAACAAATACAAAACTGCAGGATGCTACCATTGAAAACAAAAAATATGTTCTAACTAAGACTATTTTGTAGACCTATCTTTTGTAAGGCAGCTATACCATATAGTTGTACGATTTTCATCAAACTTGGCAGAATTATAAAAAAGCTCAGAAAACTTATGAATACAAAGTTTGGAGACGTTTCCATGGAAAAGAAAAAGTATTTTCTTGCTAAAACTAGTTTTCCGACCAATTGTTCCTATGGGAGCTATGAGATAAGGCCATCCGATCCGGTCGGTTCAGACATATTAGTAGCGTGCAGCAATAAGAAGACTCTATGCAAGACTCTCGCCACCCTGGACAAGAATATAAATGGTTTATTGGGTCGGAAATGTATAATTCTATGCGTTGCAAACTTCTGGGCAAAATTGTAATACCCTTTGCAAGGGTATAATGAGTTGATATGATATCCGATCTATGTATTGTATAGTCTTCGGTCATACTAATGACTAATTAAGCACCCAAATGTGGTAGAACTTTTCTGCAAAGTAAAAACTCTTTTGTTAAGACCGCCTCCACCTCCTCCTTAACGCAGTCAACAGTTCCTATTGCTGACTTGATTTGGCTTTTCGATAACATTTCGATAGAAAATCTTTAATTTCAGTGCTAAATAAATGAATGTTTGAGATTTTGAGACAATGTGAGAAAAATTTAAATATAATCAGTTTAATCATTTAGAAAATTCAGTGAAAGTTATCGAAAATGGGGTGAGTTCGACTTCGAAATCCAAAAATCGCACACAAATTTAAATGGCATCGATAAAAATATCGATTGTTTTAGTGGGTCTAATCTAGAGATACAAATTTTAAGCTGAGCATGAGACAGCTGTAAGGTATATTGCTAGGTTCTGCCCAAGCTCCGCATGAGATACTCAAATTCGGCAAATTGCAGGAAAGATTGACTAATCGGACATTGAGAGTCCGGACGTTAGTTAAGTTCGGAGTTGAAATTATGTAAAAACAAAAAGCCTTCTAACTTTATTGACTTACCCTGTTTTCTAACAGTAATCGATTACACTTTTTAGCTGTTTCGGAGAAGGTAATCCAACTGATGTACCATAACTTTAATACTAAAAACAATAAAGAAAGTCGGTCAAGCCCGACTATAACATACTCTGTACCAAGAAAATTTGTCTTTTGATCATAACTCGAAAACCGTTCATCCGATCTTCTTCATTCATTTGGCGGATCGATAAGTTATCCTAATAACTAAATATGTCCAGAAGGAACAAGCCATCTATCTTCAAAACTGTGGGAGATATGACGTTTTTTCTAAATTGCGGGGGCCGGAGTGGGCGTGGCCAAAATTGAAAATAAACTTGATCTGCCTGCAGACATAAGAAGCATATGTCCCATACATGTCAAACCTGTATCTCTTACCATCTCTGAGATCTGTGCCCGTATGAACGCACAGACAGACGGACATGGCTATATCGACTCGGCTGTTGATGCTGATCAAGAATATATATACTTTATGGGGTCGGAGATGCTTCCTTCTGCCTGTTACATACTTCTGCACAAACTTACAATACTCTGTGTACCTACGGTACAGAGTATAATAAGCTCTAATTTCAACATTTCAATCGTGCATTTTCCCCACTGTGCCATAAAATCTTTCCTAAACTTGTAACCCACTCGTCTGTAAGTTAATTTATAGAAAATATTTTCATAGCTTGTAAATTTTGCAAAAGTGAACTCAACTTCATCTCCATTCTAGGCAAGCAGTCAATTTACAAAATATGTGTTGTTTCCGTACAGGAGGCATAATAGACTTGAAATTAAAACCAAATTCCTACGTAAATTTATTTAACCTTTTATACAAAATAAATAGCTAACGTTCTTTGTTTCAATTAACTACAAGACAAAAGAGATGAGAATACATAACAAAGCTACTTACTTATTACCCTCCCTCACCGGGTAGATTCTAACAACAAAAGAGCAGCCAAAAGTCTTAAAGGCAAGAAACCCTTTTCATATACAATAATTTTACCCTTTTTTTTTTTTCTTTTTAAAGGCAATTTAATGCCTGAGAGGACATGGGGAAAATGTGTATCTGTGGCTGCCATTGATACCACAGGGCACACTAGCAACAGCAATAGCAACAGCAACAGCAAACAACAAGCAGAATACTTCATGCCACTTATCAAAGGCAACAATTTAGGTTAAATACTCATTAATATTCCGGTCTACAAAAGTTTTTGCCAAATAAATTTATGCCCCTTGCCGGGGGCCTCCGCCATGGCATGAGACAGCCAGAGAGCGTTCCCCAAACAGCAACAAATAGGCGCACACACGCACAAGCCCAATACACAGATAGAAATTAATTTTGTATAGCCTACTTTTTTGGGTGGCCTAAAAAGACAACACGAAAATGATAATTGCCCCAATGGAGTTGAGCAAATGAATAATTTATAAATTAAGTGCAAGAAAGTGGCAAAAAGTTGCCCAAAAATAACCCAAAAAAAAAAGTGTACAAAAAAGTGTACAAAATTTAAATTGTTTCCAACGAAATGCCAATAAATTGTGCACCAAAAAAAATTTATTGCACACACGACGCGCGCGCTGTGGGGATTTATTTATACTCCACACATCCTGCCGTGGCGGATTTTTGTTGCGCTGATAAAAATTTTGACATGCCAAACGAGTGGAGCACGCGCACGAGCCGGAGCAGGAGGTAACAACAAAATGACAGGATATTATTCAATTGAATTCGTTTACATGCTCGAACTACATAATAAAAATGCCCTTTAACCAACATAAAGGCAAAAGGAAAAATACGCAAATTGAGCAGCAGCAGCAGCCAAGCCGGAGCATGAAATATCTTTTGTATCAATTCCCCGGACCCGGCAAAACGCTTTTGTTTATGTCTGGCCAGCATTTACATATTCATTTTGCGTGGGGCTTATTAAATGCGCATATTTTATGGACATGCCACGGAGTAGTACTCATATTTATACCCATATTCATACTCATTTCACTGCTTAGTTCTTGCCTCTTGCCCAAAGGGCTCTTTACTTGTTTTACTCAACTAATTTGTTTGGTTCCAGCCCCGGAGATAGGGCGATAGAGGAGATAGAGGGTGGGAAGTACGGAAATTGTTTTGCGGCTGGCAAAAGTTTTCATATGAAATCCAAGCTCATAAGTTTATTTGATGGCAAAAGCGGAAAGGAAAAGTAAATGAGAGATAAGTAAGAGTTATGAGTTATTTCTGGGTAAAAGTTTTAGGGGAAGTAATCAATGCATTTTAATTTATGTATGAATAGTTTTATTTTTGGAAAGATTTCCAAAACACAACAACAACTAATTGACTAGACTTATAGCTGGCGCCTGGAACCACTTGACTCTGAGCAGTCAAGCACTGATTTCAAAGCTTGAGAAGGAAGTTGATCATAAACAAAATACTTTTCTTGACTCAAATCAATTAAGCTTTCATTTGGTTAAGTTGACAGCAGAAATATAATATTTGATGAATATTCTTTTAGTTTTTACTATGCGTTTTTTCCCCAGTGTATAAACGTTGCTTGGGCTTAGGGGTCGGCAATGAGAGCAGAGATCATGTCAACATTTTTAAGAATTTATTAAGAATATTTGTTGTAAATAAATAAATACCTTTCAGCTTATAAATGAAAGCAAAATGTCCAAGTTAATTTAAAAGGTTTTTCTTGGCCCATATTTTTATACTCTGTACCGTAGGTACATAGAGTATTATAAGTTTGTGCAAAAGTATGTAACATCCAGAAGGAAGCATCTCCGACCCCATAAAGTATATATATTCTTGATCAGCATCAACAGCCGAGTCATGTCCATCATGTCCGTCTGTCCGTCTGTCTGTCCGTATGAACGCACAGATCTCAGAGATGGTAAGAGATAGAGGTTTGACATGTATGGGACATATGCTTCTAATGTCTGCAGGCAGATCAAGTTTATTTTCAATTTTGGCCACGCCCCCTCCCGCCCCCGCAATTTAGAAAAAACGTCATATCTCCCACAGTTTTGAAGATAGATGGTTTGTTCCTTCTGGACAAATTTAGTTATTAGGATAACTTATCGATCCGCCAAAGGAATGAAGAAGATCGGATGAACGGTTTTCGAGTTATGATCAAAGAATTTTCTTGGTACAGAGTATGTTATAGTCGGGCTTGACCGACTTTCTTTCTTGTTATACTCTGTACCGTAGGTACACAGTATTATAAGTTTGTGCAAAAGTATGTAACATCAAGAAGGAAGCATCTCCGACCCTATAAAGTATATATATTCTTGATCAGCATCAACAGCCGAGTCATGTCCGTCTGTCTGTCCGTATGAACGCACAGATCTCAGAGATGGTAAGAGATAGAGGTTTGACATGTATGGGACATATGCTTCTTATGTCTGCAGGCAGATCAAGTTTATTTTCAATTTTGGCCACGCCCCCTGCCGCCCCCGCAATTTAGAAAAAACGTCATATCTCCTACAGTTTTAAAGATAGGTGCGTAGTTCCTTTTTAATATATTTAGTAATAAGAATAACTTATCGATCAGCCAAAGGAATGGTAAAGATCGGATGAACGGTTTTCGAGTTATGATCAAAAGACTGTTCGCTGCTGCAGCGCAGAAGCAGCGCTGCTTTCAGCTACTACTGCAGCATCTAAATTTATGCTGAGCGTATAATTTCGTTGGTACAGAGTATGCTATAGTCGGGCTTGACCGACTTTCTGTCTTGTTTTTCATAGTTTATATTCTACGGAATATATATAAATGGATCTATGGATTTACTATCTACCAAAAATTACGTACTCACCAGTATACTTCTTGCATATCGTATAACACCAAGTTGAAATTCCGTACACTGCAAATATAAAAGAGACAATTACAATTAGCTGTTCAAATATGTGTTTAGTCAAATCAAAGTGCATATTATTTAGTTTGAAAAATGGAAAAAAAATATATACGAGATAGTATAACTGTGCGTTTTATTCAAGTGCTTAAACGTTTCTTAGGTCTATGGGTAGGCAATGAGAGCAGAGATCTTGGCAGATTTTAAGTCGTTACAATACCAGTTGATGGTCAGCTGAGACATAATGTAAGTGTGTAGAGCACATTGAAAGAACTAGCTCTAAAGCAGGGTTCGGAGCGTCGAAAGCTACTGTAGATAATGTGTAGCAGCAGCGACGTCGATACACCGACAGTATTAGCTAGTTGTTCCGTTAGCTGCTTTTAAATTTTAGTCTCTCGCCGCAAACACTTACTTATATCTCTCTGCGCCCTTTTAATATAATTAACCAGTAAAAATCATCTCTCAGGTCCGAGGCGGTGACTATTTTACTTCGTCAAAACAATTTACCATATTTGAAATATATAAAAACCCCTTAAAATCCCCTTCCAATAATTCCACCATATTTATTTTTTCGCACTGCAATTTTCTAGTCTGCTTACGCCAACATTTTCCATTTGATGCACTCAAAATTATAACCTACATTTAACATTTGCGTGGCAGTAATTTTTTTTCATGAATTGACAACTTTGACATAATTGAGTGCAAGCGAAAAGTGGAAGAAAGCTCATAAACACCGTGCAAGTCCTTGAGCCAGCTTGCAAGCTTATGGAAAGTATTATTATTATTATTTTTTTGTAAACCGCAACTGGCTAAGGCGACGATGCTTGACTATTTTTTATAACAATTTTATTATATTTTTTTAACTCGCTCCTCATCTTCATTAGCACATTAAAATGTCAATGACACTTTGCTAAGGAGCGGAAGGACAACCGCTAAGGGTCGAAAAGGGTAAACATTTGAAAAATGCGCGAGAAATGCGAGCGAGTGACGACGACGGCGGCTAGCCCAGACATTGGTATGCGCTCCTTTTTTTTTTCCTCTGCTTTCCAGTCGGTCACTCAATGCTTTATGATTGCAGGAAGGCGCCAAGCGCCACAACAACAACAACAAAATAACGAGACAAAAAAGTGTCATAAAAAATATGCTCAACACTTGTTTATGTCAAGGGAGTCGCAAGACAGTTTCAAATACCCTACTCAAGTGCATAGAATTGGTGGTCGAAGAACAACAAAGCGTGTGACAATGTTTGCATTTCAGGAAAGTGATTACAGCTCGAATTTACATTACATTTTTTTGGTAATTACAATTGTAATTACCAGTGGAATTACAATTAATTATTTACTGAGAATATAATTACCTTTACAACTTACTTCTTATAACGAAAACTGCATCAGATTTTACTTCAATTACTTTTAATTACCCATAACTACGTGCTTAAGTACAATTTTTGTAAAGTTTTTAGCCGCAATGGAAATTAATTACCAGTACAATTCCTTTTTTGGTTCCCAAGAATTTGATTACTCTTAAATTTTATTTCTTATAATAAAAATTGCATCAGATTTCAATTCAATTCAATTTTTAAGTACATTTATTGTTAAAATTGTGATGGTAATGCAATTTAATTACCAGTACAATTATTTATTTGTTGATTAGGCATTTAATTACCTTTACAACTATTTTTTTATAGTGAATAATTGTATCAGATTTTACTTGAATTACTTTTAACTACCAATAATTCGGTTTATAAGTACAATCATAGTTGAAATTGTAATGGTAATGGAGTTTAATTACCAGTAAAATTACTTTTATTTGATGACTGAGAATATTCTTACCTTTATAACTCATTTTTTATAATGAAAAATTGCAACAGATTTGACTTCAATTACTTTTAATTACCAATAATTTACATTTTAACTACAATTATTGTGAAAATAGTCAAGGTAAAGCAACTTATAATTACCCAAATTATTTTTATTTCGATTTTTAGGGTACAAATACTTCTCCTAGATGGATCCTTCTTTATTAAACTTGAAGTTGTTGTTTTTGTCTGCTTTCAATTTTTTTTCCCTCCTATTTTTCCTCAAGCAGTTAAAACTTTTGATGACTGCCTTGCGCCTGGGCAGCTGCTTCAACAAATTTACTAGTGCAATTCATTAAGAGCAATTGCCTTTGCCTCTGCCACTGCCTCTTCTATTGTGGCTGTTGTCCTGCGGCCTGTTCCCGCTGTTTTGGCCTAGTTTCGCGCATAATGAAATGAGTTATGTTTTCATATGGCAAAACACTTGCACACAAAGAACTCAGCGGGTAGTTGAGTGCGTACTCGTACTTGTACCGGATTAGCGAGGTATTGCTGTTGATGGGCATTGTTCAAACTGGTTTTTGTTGTGCTCAACGAGAAATCACTTAATTAAGTTAATCAAAATATTGCCATTATGGCAAAATGCCTTTGTGTGTGTGCGTCTGCTTTTGTTTGTCTGCTTACTGCGTTTTCCCTTTGCTTGACATAATAATAAATAAATAACTGAATGTGTTTTTGTTTGTTGGATCTCTAGATATGTTATTTGTATTATGACAGAAATTAATTAGAATCTACTCTCTCTCTCTCTCTCTCTCTCTCGCTTTTGTATGTTTCTTTGCCCTGCAGCTTAGATAAATTACATTTTCCCTTTTCTGTTTCAGTTTTACTTGTTTATTGAGTGTGGGGAAAACTGTCTAACGCTTTTCATACAATTTAGTGTGAATTAAACTGAACCTACAAAATACCATGGAAAAATTGATAGAAAATTATTTAGGCAAAATATATATTTTGTAACAAGTGTAAGTCTCACTTTTTGGCTAAGTAAAATAAATTCATTTAATACAGCACTTATACTAAGTGTTGGTTTAAGTTTTAAGAGTTGACGAATTGCATAAAAAAATGTATGGGAAATGTGTGCTGTTTAGTAAAGATTGAAAGATTCGGTGCTATATGATACATTTTAGAATCATATTTACATGCATACGAAGGGCCATACCTCAAGAATAATAAATACTCATCAATCAAGTCAAAGTCTGAAATCTGGGTCTTTTTTTGTGATGGAGCAATTGCTCCCATGACCCTAAGGTTATCCTTCAAAAAGCTGTTCATTTTTTTTTTTTTGTGAATTTCTTTGATCCACTCTACATTTAAAAATGAAAAATATTGAATAAAAATGTTGTTGAGAATAGTGACCTTTGGTTTTAAAACCTAAGGTTTTTAGCAGAGAACAATGTCTTTTGTGTGTTAAAGAAAATCAGCGCAGGATTTTCATTTCGTATACACTTCAAACTACTTCGAGATGCGTCTTTAGGAAAAAATATGACAAAGTCCGCTTTGTCAGCTGTGAAGTTGAGAATATACATATATAAACAAGAAAGAAAGTCGGTCAAGCCCGACTATAACATACTCTGTACCAAGAAAATTTGTCTTTTGATCATAACTCGAAAACCGTTCATCCGATCTTCTTCATTCCTTTGGCGGATCGATAAGTTATCCTAATAACTAAATATGTCCAGAAGGAACAAGCCATCTATCTTCAAAACTGTGGGAGATATGACGTTTTTTCTAAATTGCGGGGGCGGGAGGGGGCGTGGCCAAAATTGAAAATAAACTTGATCTGCCTGCAGACATAAGAAGCATATGTCTCATACATGTCAAACCTCTATCTCTTACCATCTCTGAGATCTGTGCGTTCATACGGACAGACGGACGGACATGGCTATATCGACTCGGCTGTTGATGCTGATCAAGAATATATATACTTAATGGGGTCGGAGATGCTTCCTTCTGGATGTTACATACTTTTGCACAAACTTATAATACTCTATGTACCTACGGTACAGAGTATACAAATTTAGCTGTAATAATGGTTTATTTGATTTAAGCTTCTCTTTGTACCATTTGGGTTGGTCCCTCCATATAAAATATCACTTAAAAAGGTATTACTAGGTACTACACCTGTAATGTTTTCATTACTTCCCGGTTTTAATTCAAATTCGTTACATTAATCACAATAATTTTAGTTATAACTTGGGACTACGATTGTTTAATGAATATTTTAGGATGAATTACTTTTACAATTACTTAAATAATTGTGCATGTAAAGTGGAAATTTTAAGTAATCGAGCTGGATAAATGTGAGTGAAAACTATGATAGCAAAATTCAATAGACAGCACAGGAAACATAGTCCCCAAACATGAAGATTCTATGATTTCGACCAAACCGGTAGGGTAAAAGAGGTCTTTTATGCGCTCTTACTTCATGTATCAATTACTTTCAAGTTTTTTGAAATAATGTCTTAAATTATATTAAATCAATTTGTAGTTTTCAAACTTGCGTGGTAATAAAAATCAGAAATTTCACCTACAGTTATATAAATAATTAAGTTTTAAAGCCCAATCACTCAATAATTCCCCTTCAAAGCTTTAATTATTTAAGTAATTGTTTAAGAAATTACATTTGGTAATAATCACTGAATATTTTTTAATACTAACAATTACCATAACTAAAAAATCGTGAATTTTGTAAAAAATTATTAAGGGGATAATAGTTCACAGCACTGATTAGGTGCTATTATATCTCCAGACAACAGATGTGTCCTTTTTGGGTTACGACTATTTAAGAACTGCAAAATACTGGATTTAGATAGCTGGAGTCAATAAAAAGAAAGCTTTATCCCAAACTAGACGGAATACAAAAGTTTTCTTCTTAAGAAACTTACACTCCCGGTCACCTTTCCTAGCTTTTGGCGAACATTTTTTAAGTAAGCAACCGTGAAAAAGCTTCTCAAACATTGATGTTTATTTCAGCATCAAACTGTAGGTATCTTTCTCCTGTGCGAAAATAAGAAGCAGACAAGCAAAGAAATTGGGAGGAGCTTTTAAATCGGTTTAGATATAGTTAGATATAGACCATTAGCTATAAATAGATAATACTTAACCGAGTTACAATTTTAACCCAAAATATCATTCCACTTCAAAGTTAAGTGTTAATTTACTAAATGGTTAAATTTCGACCTCTGGACGAGCCTAGTTCTTAATAATTTTCTCGGCCTATACATATTTCTCACCCTGTCAATGACTTGAAGATGACTTAACGGTTAAGTCTCTAACCAGCTCAACCCACACGCTTATCCTTTTCAGGCTTATGCTCCACTCAGCTGCACATCGGGGGCACTTAAATTTTAAATGCCCAGGCAGCGGCAAACCATTTGTGAAACCCTTTCTTCTCCTGCACATTTCTTTTATGACTTTGGCACCAAACAGTCATAATTTTTGCCAACTCATTGCCTGGAAAATCTCAGCAAGTTGCGCCTAAAAGCGGACAGCACTTTTTTGGTTGCCTTTTTGGCCATTTGTTGCTTTTCACGAGGGGTGAGTGAGAGAGAGAGAGAGCGAGGGAGAGAGGGAGACCCTGCATAATTTATCAATGTCAGGCTAGTTGCTGATGATGAACGTCCCCAAGCAAGAAATGCCTGTCCAGCAGATTGTAAACGGCAGCTCCTGCTGCTCCTGCTGCTGCTGGCAAATCGATATACTTTTTGGACTTGTTGGACCTTGGCAAAGGCCATAAAATTTGAGCTTTATAACAAGCAAATCGAATGAAAAGAATACGACGACAAGGATATGGTTGATATGAAAGAAAATGACCCAAAAGTCCGGGCTGCTTATCAATGGCCTAAGCATTTCTATTGTTGACTTACCTTCTTCTTTTTCTTTTTCGTCGTTGGCCAGGACATTTTATATTTATTAAAAAGAAAGCTTGTCCCAGCCTTGTTTCTTTCTTTCGGGGGTTTATTTTTTTTTTTTTTTTGGTAATAGGCATCCGCTCATAAAAACATGAATTGTGGCTCTTAGCAGCAAATCCAATTGGGCATAAATCGGCTTTGTTGCCAGAGACAACATGGAGAGTGGTATATGTGAAAGAAGGTCGACCAGGTTCTCGTTTTATGGCCTTTTGGCTCTTTGGCATCTCCTCATTGTGGGCTTTATTTTATGTGCATTTAAGCACAATGCGCTTATTGACTTAATGACAAATGTTGCTGGGCATCAACTGAAACCCAGATATCAGCACAAAAGGGGGAAGAGTTTAGTTTAAAGGCAGGTTT
Organism: Lordiphosa andalusiaca; assembly: GCA_035044965.1. Classification (NCBI taxonomy): domain Eukaryota; kingdom Metazoa; phylum Arthropoda; class Insecta; order Diptera; family Drosophilidae; genus Lordiphosa; species Lordiphosa andalusiaca. The sequence goes on from JAWNNM010000660.1 coordinate 2,545,437, forward strand.
GTGTGGAAATTGAACACAAAGAGAAGTATTCTAAAGCTTATAAACTATGATCTCAGAATGAAGACAGGATGGCATAGAATTGCAGTAGATTTTTGGGCATATAATATGGTGAGATTCTTTGCAAATGTCCTCAAACTTATAATAAAAACCACTGACACAGTTCTAGACCAATCGGACTAGAATTTAGACCGTCTATGATTCAATTTCAAAATAGACTTATAATCAGGGCTGCAAAGCGGTTTTAGACCGAACTGGTTCAAATTCAGACTTATTTAACTGTGAACCGAACCTATTTAAGTATAAAAATCTCTTTCGACCATCAATCGACACCATTCCCTTACAGTTTGTGTCGTTGTGGGGTCTGTTCCTAGATAATCCTGTATAAAGCATGAGCTGAACCAAGGTTCGAACCAAAACCTTCACCCTAAAACCTTGAAACTCAAATTTGTAAACCTTATCCAATGCAAAATTATGGTTCAAACCCTCAAAACGAAACTCTAGTCTCTCTTTTGGGCTTGCAGCCCAGTGTTCAATGGCAAGCTCCAAAAAGTGTGCTATGGAAAATTAAATTTTAGTCAATCTGAATCTGATATTGAAATTCCCAAAGTGTTCTACCATTTTGGTTATAGAGTGTTGGTAGATTTCTGACCTAAAGTTATACCATATTGATACTTAGATATTTCCAGCCTTCTGTGACAAAATATTTCTGTAAGAACGGAAGATCGGATTGGAAATTTCTTTAATATTTTATGGGCATAAACCAAGAACATTTTGTTTTGGCTAGTATGCTCTCATTTCGATTCAAGAAAGTATTACCTTTGACTTCTTAGGCATAAATCAAGAAATTGTGTACTTTTTTTAAGAGATAATCGGACTTGACTTGAAGTACAAAATTAAAAAGTACATTTCAGCCTGAAAGCATGATCAACAAATTTAAAAATCATTCGAAATTTACAAACTTTTCTCATTATCAGTCCTAAAATTAGATTTTTTTTAAAAATTTTATTTACTTCAAATAAGAATTTTTTACTTTATTTAAGTATGTTCGCCCTTATCTAATCATTGACACCGTTTGTACTTAATTCAAGTACAAAAAACTTGATTTTTATTCTGACTGTATCCTTAAAAAATCCATTTAATCCTTTGCCGACCGCATGACCACCTTTAATGTTATCATAAGTCCAGCAATATTAAGAATCTGGTTAACAGCACCGGATCGGAGTTGATTTGCGATTTAAACATCTATATATATCATAGTGAACCCAGCTCTCCGGAGAACTGTGAACTTTTTAGCCTTGCTTGTGGTATTGATTTCCAATTGAAACCCCCTCACTCTTCTCATTGTCTTTTCTAATAGAAGTCTTCGCCTACAAATTGCATTATATTGCACATCCTGGCACTTGTCACCGAACATCTAGCAGTTGCAGCCTTTAGCCCGGTTTTTTTTTCTTTTCAAGGATGTTTACAAATTTACTAACGCGAAAGTGAATTTTCTTTTTTGCCAAAGTTGTCTGCGGCAGGTCTTCGTTTTCTTGTAATTCGCTTGCCTGCCAGGCAGGCAGTCAGGATGCGCGCCTAAGTAGTTTTTGTATAATTGCACTCGTCATTGTCGTCGTCGTAGTCGTCGTCGTCGTCGTCGACATCCTTGTCGTCTGCTCCTGCTTCTGCCCGCGGCATTGGCAACAACAGCAATTAAGGAATGTTAACAAGCGCACTTTTCAACTTTGCTCACGGCTGTTGCACTTCAAAGGTGTGTCTGTATGGGAGTATGTGTGTGTGTGTGCCTGGCACGCCTACTGCCCCTTTTTATTTTGCACAGTTGCTCTGTGGCTTTACCAAGTCAACTTATTTACTTTGTGGTGTGTGAGTTGTTTGTGGCTGATTTGAATGGGATTCGGCATTGCTGTTAGATACCTTAAAAATGATGCTGCTGCGGATAATGATGGAATAGGGAGAACTTTGGTGAAAGCGAAAAGAAGCTGAGTAATATAAGCTCATCCGCCTTTATTAAGTAAAAAAGCTTTCAAACTGAGCATAGAGAAGGCCTAAAACTAAAACTAAAACTTGTAGGGACATACGTATCTCATTTTTTGTTAACCCTGAAATTTTTTTCTATAAAATGTGGTTCAAGACTGAAAGCCATCCGACAAACGCTAGAGAGAATAAACCCATTTTCGTCATTTTGTTGAAAACTTGGCAAAAGTCCCTTTGCAGAGTATTGGATATCTGATATAAATGGAATAAGGGGTAAGATTTTGCTTTTTTAAAACTTCTACCGTTCAAAAGAGGAATCGAATTGTAACTTATTTGAATCGATGTTTTTTCCCTAAGCATATTTAGTAATCAGCATTATTTATCGATTCGTTAAAAATCGAATGAACGATAGTCTAGTTATGAGCAAAAGAAAGTTCGCTGCTGCAGCTCTACGTTCTGCTGGTACTGCGACGAAAAACACATACTGTGCATACACTTTCATAGCTACAGGCAGGGCTGCAAGCCAGCTCTTAGCTGAACCGGATCGAGCTCGAAGTTCCGACTCTAATAAAATAGTGAACCAAAGCACCTCAAAAATAAAAGCTGAGTCTTCGTTTTGATTTGATTAAGCAAAAATGAAGTAAATAACTAAATTTGCCCTATTGCCTAGCGCCTTTTTCCATTATTTAGTGGAATTTGGACTTAAAGCTATGCTAACTTCGGCTGTGCCGAAGTTTTTATACCCTTGCAAATACTTGCTTAAATATTTTTTAAAAAAAAAAAGTACCCTTTTTTTTATTTTCCGACCGATCATTTGTATGGGAGCTATACGATATAGTCATCCGATTTGGCAAAAAATTTGTCAAATTATGTGAAAGCATGTGAAACAAACAAATACAAAATTGCAGGATGCTACCATTAAAAACAGAAAAGTTTTTAAACTAAAACTGTTTTTCAGACCTATCTTTTGTATGGCAGCTATACCATATTGTTGTCCGATTTTAAGAAAACTTGGTAGAATTATAAAAAATCATAGAAAACCTACGATTACAAAGTTTGGACACGTTTCCATTAAAAATAAAAAAGTTTTTCTCACTAAAACTAGTTTTCCGACCGATTGTTCCTCTGGGAGCTTTGAGATATAGTCATCCGATCCGGTCGGATCCGACATATTAGAAGTGTGCAGCAAAAAGAAGACTCTGTGCAAAATTTTAGCTCGATAGCTTTAAAACTGAGAGACTAGTTCGCGTAGAAACAGACAGACAGACGGACAAACGGACGGACAATGCTCAATCGACTCAGCTCGTCACCCCGATCAAGAATATATATGGTTTATAGGGTCGGAAATTAATATTTCTATGCGTTGCAAACTTCTGGGAAAAATTATAATACCCTTTGCAAGGGTACAAAATTGCTCACAACCACTTATAAAGTCAACACCCATAACATCATCTATTTGAAGCTATCTGACTTGCTATAAACTAACAAATACAAGAGAACAGGTTTATCTCACACCTAGCATCTATTAAGAAGTTGGGAAATAGGCTCCTAAAAGTGCAATTTAACTTAACAGAAGATAGATTATGGAATTTTAAACAGATTATAAAATAATTTATGAATCATTTTTATTAATATGTTACAGATTGTGAAATATCTCAAAACTTTCGAACAAAAACCTCTAATATCCGAACCTTAACTTTTGGTTTTTATCGTTTCAAGGCTTCTAACCGGAAAAAAATGGTTAATTTGCAGCCCTGGTTATAAAGTAGTAAAGTACACTCTTGCTTGACTGCTTTCTCTCTTGTTTTTCTTCCCTAAATCTAAGCCAGCGATGATCACGCCTGGTCCGCACGCATGGCTAGGCGAGAGCTTTTCTGTAGTTGTAGTCGATGAAGTAGTTTAAGAAGTAACGAACTTTTGCAGGCCTTAAAATAAATGCCCAAGACTAAACTGTTTCCCATAAATTAATAACAAAATGTTTATTCATGCTTTTGCAAATTCCCACGGTTCCCCCTTCCACCCCTCCACCCACGAGTCTAGCATTCCTTTGCTCACCCATTGTTTGCCTCCAATTAAGCACCCATTTCAAGTGTCCCAGTTGCATTCTTAATTAAAAGTTGATTGAAACATCGCTCAAGAGTTGCGGCACTTAAAAGTCAATTTGTAGCCAGTATGTCAAGACATTTACCCATTGAGTTGTCGGTTCTCATATGCAGAGCTTAATTAAACAAATCTGAAAATAATTGAAAGTTTTCCATCATAAATCCCAGACATAAACAAAGGGCCAACCCAGCCCCAGCCCCAGCCCCAGTCCAACCCACACCCAGCTGGTTAAAACTATTCTAAAAAATTCCCTTGTTGACAATTAAGTTCACAATAACAACAACAAATAGCCCCGGCCAGACAGTGTAACAACAACAACAACAGCAACGACAACAAAAATGCGTCAAAGGCACGCAACCCCCCCAGGACAAAAGAGAAGTAAAAGGACGTTGACAAGCCAGTCAGAAACTGGTTTTGGTTTTGGTGCTGGTTCTGGTGGTGATCAACCCTAATTTACTTTTAATAACTTCATAGGCAAAAGGCAAAAAAAAAAACAAAAAAGCTTGGCCGGGGAAGCATTAAAAGTGTCCTTTTTCACATGGACAAGGGACTAAATACATAAAGCGTTAATTTCGATTTTGCCTAACGAGGGTTAAATGTGTGTAGGCAAAAGACAGTTTAACAGCAGCCTCAACTAAGCGTATGAGCGATATCGATAACGATAATTACACTGGCTGGCAGACGGGTGGGTGGCGGTAGTGGGGGAAGGTTGGAGGGGAAGAGCTCATTCAGGTGAGAAATTCAATTTCGCATAGGCGCGCCAGAAGCATGTCTAAGTGCGTGCTTGGGTAAGAGGGAAATTGAGAAACAGAAAAAGGGGTTAGTATTGTGGAGAGGGGGCGGGAGGGAAGTGCTGCTACTGCATGACAATCTGACAGACTTTTCTGTCAGGACATAGATTTGTGCTAACCAAAAACAACAAGTCGACAAATGACAAGCTCAAGTGTGTCTGCCTTAGAGATGTGTATGAAAAGTGGGAAACTTTTATTGAAAAATAAGCTCATTTTAGAGGTTCTTTTTGAATAGAAAAAAAATATACAAAATATGCACAAATATTTTAAAACAAACTTTTATATAAGAATCGTAAATATATGTAAGAAAAAGCACCCACTAACACTTTGTACCTCTCTATCCTTGACTAAATATTTTGATTTCCGAAAAATGAAAAAAAAAACTACCCCAAAATGTATGCTACATTTTAGCTCATCTCTAAATACTTTTCCATGAGACATTCCATGTCATGCCACATGCCACATGCCACAGGCACTGGCAAGAAATCGAAAAGATACCAAAAGGAGACGGACTCTGAATGCCAGATTTTGTGATGCCATGTGAATGGTGACGCTGACACTCCGTTTCCTGCTCTGTCTCTGTCTCTGCCACTGCCACTGCCACTGCCACTGCCACTGCCACTGTCTCTGCCACATTGCCTGCTTTTGACAGTCGTTTTGCAAACATGTCGAAGCCATTAAGACAATCATGCGTTCTCCTCGCATCCACTCTTCATTTTTTTACATCAAGTGCTTTCTTCTCGCACTTTTACATTTCTGCTTTGTTTTTTTGGGTATTGTTTGATGCATGTTTTGTTTTTGAAAAATGGCTGTCGCGTCACTTGTATTGTGTTTTTTGAGTGTTTGTCCTTCTCTCTGTCTCTCTCCGTCTCTGTCTGTTTGGCACAAAGATTTATGTGCTGCAATTTACACATGAAAAAAATACCAAAAAACAAAACCAAAAAAATGGAATAAACGTTTGTTTGACGCTTAGATTGAGTGGAAGTCGCTTTTGTGGGCAATGTGTGTGTGTGTGTGTAGGTGTTGAAATTGGTTCCATAGTGATGGTGGGAAGGTGTTCTGAAGTACTCTGGACGCGTCTAGTGGTTTGATATGGCAGTCCAATGTTTGGCTTAAGAGCACGCTTTGGTATTCATCTGGGTGTTAGACCATGAAAAGTGAGAGTTGTGAATTGGAAAGTGGCGGATGTTGATTTATGCAATAAATTATGCAATTTTTAAAAAGAATGGTAAATGCAGCATTACACAACACTGAGTGTGCTATATTAAGTTTTATCAACGCAATTTTTTGGAATGGCAATATGAAAGGTGATTGCTTCAAAAGTGAACAAGGCAGCTGCTGTTTGTTCTTGAGAGGGATATTAAATTTTTAATTATTAAAACAAGAAAGAAAGTCGGTCAAGCCCGACTATAACATACTCTGTACCAAGAAAATCTGTCTTTTGATCATAACTCGAAAACCGTTCATCCGATCTTCTTCATTCCTTTGGCGGATCGATAAGTTATCCTAATAACTAAATATGTTCAGAAGAAACAAGCCATCTATCATCAAAACTGTGGGAGATATGACGTTTTTTCTAAATTGCGGGGGCGGGAGGGGGCGTGGCCAAAATTGAAAATAAACTTGATCTGCCTGCAGACATAAGAAGCATATGTCCCATACATGTCAAACCTCTATCTCTTACCATCTCTGAGATCTGTGCGTTCATACGGACAGACAGACGGACGGACGGACAGACGGACAGACGGACATGACGGACATGACTCGGCTGTTGATGCTGATCAAGAATATATATACTTTATGGGGTCGGAGATGCTTCCTTCTGGATGTTACATACTTTTGCACAAACTTATAATACTCTATGTACCTACGGTACAGAGTATAATTATGAATTTTGAAAACTATTTTCTGCTTTTGATGTATTCAAGTCGGCTTACAGCTACTGCTATTAGAACGAGAAAGCTAAGCTAACTTCGTATGTGCCGAAGTTTTTATACCCTCGCTTAAATATTTTCAAAAAATACTATTTTTTTCCATTTTCCGACTGATTGTTCGTATGGGAGCTATACGATATAGTCATCAGATTTGGCCAAAAATTTGTAAAATTATGCGAAAGCATGTGAAACAAACAAATACAAAATTGCAGAATGCTACCATTAAAAACAAAAAAGTTTTTCTAGCTAAGACTGTTTTTCAGACCTATCTTTTGTATGGCAGCTATACCATATAGTTGTCTTATTTGAATAAGACTTGGTAGAATTATAAAAAAACATAGAAAACCTACGACTACAAAGTTTGGAGACGTTTCCATTGAAAAGAAAAAAGTTTTTTTCACTAAAACTAGTTTTCCGACCTATTGTTCCTATGGGAGCTATGAGATATAGTCTTCCGATTTGGCCAAAAATTTGTAAAATTACGTGAAAGCATGTGAAACAAAGAAATACAAAATTGCAGAATGCTACCATTAAAAATATAGTTGTCTGATTTTAATAAAACTTAGTAGAATTATAAAAAAACATAGAAAACCTACGATTACGAAGTTTGGAGACGTTTCCATTGAAAAGAATAAAGTTTTCCTGACTAAAACTAGTTTTCCGACCAATTGTTCCTATGGGAGCTATGAGATATAGTCTTCCGATTTGGCCAAAAATTTGTAAAATTATGTAAAATAATGTGAAACAACCAATTACAAAATTGCAGAATGCTACCATTAAAAACAAAAAAGTTTTTATACTCTGTACCGTAGGTACATAGAGTATTATAAGTTTGTGCAAAAGTATGTAACATCCAGAAGGAAGCATCTCCGACCCCATAAAGTATATATATTCTTGATCAGCATCAACAGCCGAGTCGATATAGCCATGTCCGTCTGTCCGTCTGTCTGTCTGTCTGTCCGTCTGTCTGTCCGTATGAACGCACAGATCTCAGAGATGGTAAGAGATAGAGGTTTGACATGTATGGGACATATGCTTCTAATGTCTGCAGGCAGATCAAGTTTATTTTCAATTTTGGCCACGCCCCCTCCCGCCCCCGCAATTTAGAAAAAACGTCATATCTCCCACAGTTTTGATAGATGGCTTGTTCCTTCTGGACATATTTAGTTATTAGGATAACTTATCGATCCGCCAAAGGAATGAAGAAGATCGGATGAACGGTTGTCGAGTTATGATCAAAAGAAATTATGAAAAGAATTTTCTTGGTACAGAGTATGTTATAGTCGGGCTTGACCGACTTTCTTTCTTGTTCTAACTAAGACTGTTTGTCAGACCTATCTTTTGTATGGCAGCTATTCCATATAGTTGTCTGATTTTAATAAAACTTAGTAGAATTATAAAAAAACATAGAAAACCTACGATTACGAAGTTTGGAGACGTTTCCATTGAAAATAAAAAAGTTTTTCTCACTAAAACTAGTTTTCCGACCTATTGTTCCTATGGGAGCTATGAGATGTAGTCATCCGATCCGGTCGGTTCCGATATATTAGTAGTTTGCAGCAAAAAGCAGACTCTGTGCAAAATTTCAGCTCGATAGCTTTAAAACTGACAGACTTGTTCGCGTAGAAACAGACAGACAGACTGACGGACAAACTCAATCGACTCAGCTCGTCACCCTGATCAAGAATATATATAGTTTATGGGGTCGGAAATGAATATTTCTATGCGTTGCAAACTTCTGGGCAAAATTATAATACCCTTTGCAAGGGTTTAATAATTCAGATATAAATCAAAACTGTTCAGATAAACGGGCTAAAATGGGCTCTTCAAGAAGACAAAAGTATAATTTCTGCTCAAAAAATGAGCGCATTAATGACTATTTTAAGCAGTTCGAGGACTCGAACACTCGAACTCCATACTCTCTTGGTATGGGCTTAACTTTACAGTTCGTCAAAACTTAGTTTTGTTGTTAAAACATTTAATTTTTTGTACTTCAATTTTAAATAAAAACTTTCGCCAAAATTTTTAATCAAAATTTAATTTGTTAAAATGGCCAATTCAAAATTATGTACCATAAAAAAAGCACAGAATTAAGTTATTAGTTAAAAAATAAAATAAAGTTAACTAATATTTTACCAACCAAACTTTCAGAGAGCGAACATAAAAGTCAACACACAATAACAACAAAAGCCAGAGAACTATAAAGCTCCTGTGTGTGTGTGTGTGTGTGTGAGTGCGGGTCCTTTGAATGAAACGAATAGACGTTGCAAAAGGATCACCATGAACGAGGACAGATTGAACCCTTCGCTTTTAATGCAATTAAGTTTAATTGAAAATTTTCACTCCAAATTATGAGTCGAACGTGTTGTTATGGGCTTCAACCCCCGCAATCAGGAAAGATAGAAATTAACATGAACGAACACACACACCACACCGAGTCCTGGATCCTGGGTGCTTTGCACGTACGTTCTTCACTGCTGGCCGAAAGCAATCAAGCGTCCAAATCACTAGCCTCTCCCACCCTCAAAACTGAAGGCAGCTCGTGAAAAGTTTGCTTTGATGCGAGCCGCAGAGATGTGAAGAGGTGGAAGGTGGAAGGTGGTAGCGGGGCGGGCAGGACTTTATTACAAAACAAACAAGCAGGACCTGGTCTGCTCGCTCGCCCGCTCGCTCGCCTTCTCGCCACTTTGGTTGGCATTTAACTTATCTTTTATCTTGATTGCTGTTGACGATGACAGGGATAATGATGATGGCGATTGCTGGCCTCAGCATTTAGTTTACCTGTTTAAACAGGCGAATGCCGCTTGATTTTAATTAGCATTTGACACAGCAGCTTGACATCCGTTTGGTATTGCTGCTGCTGCTGGTGCTGCTTAATGAGCCATGGCCCAACTGGAATTTCAAATGTGCTGTCCACATGTGCAAATAAAAATATCCCTCTCTCTCTTACATTTTCCGCTTGATAAAGTTTTGTGGGTCAGCAAAACAAACAAAAAAAATTGCGAATTTTCATATGTGTAAAGGTATATTTTTAGATACTCTAACAAGCAGTTTTACACAAACAATTAAGCTGCAGGGCACTTTATTCGTAAGCTTGCTGCAAAATCACAAAACTCTCGGCAAAACTAACAGAAAATTGTAAGTAGGATAACTGCCTCGCAACCTTCCAGCACACACTATGCCTTCGAAGGATTTGTTGCTCGATGCGCTGCGCCGGAAAATTCAATGTGAAAACTTTGCACTTGCCATGTGTGTGTGTGGCAGGTGGAGGAGTGAAATGGCTGGCTGGAGACTAAGCTACCGTTAAGGCTGAAGTTTTCTGTCCAAAAACCAAGTGCAATTGCATATGTATGCACATATATTGGACACATGTTTTAACCCACCCACACACACCCTCCCCTTTTCTCCTTTTGCAGGTGGCACTGCCTACCAAAAATGTAGAGCAGCACTGAAAATATATATTTCTCGAGACAAACTAACCCACATGCGGCTGAAAAGCAATAGATGGAAAGAACTTGTATTTGCACATTTTGGGTGGGCGGTTTTTGCATTTGGCTGGCATTGTAATGCATTTACGAGGTTCGAGGCGAACAACTTTTTGCCCGAGGCAACTCTGAAGTGTGTCAATGCAAATGTGTGCTGTCTCTGGTGTGTGCTTTGAATTATTTATATATTATTTGCACTTTGCATGCAGTGCCAAAGTTGAAAGAAGCGGCAAAAATAAAAAGCATCTAACAGTTCGACCACCGGAATCTTGACTGGCGGGTTGCTTGGGTGTTTTTTTTTGTTTTTTTTTTTGTTTGCAATTAGTAAGAGTGTCAAAAAAACACACCCACCATAAAAACCGGTGAGTCATGCCATTCCCCCCCCCCTGCTGGGAGCACAAAAAAAGAAAGGCACAATTTATAGACACATTGTTGTCCTCGGTTGTTATAACACGGACTCTGTGCGTCGGTCGTTATGATTCATAACTAAATAACAACAACGGCAGAAAGTTCACAACACAACAACACAACACACACACAACATCCCCGGAAACAATTTGCTGCACACGAAACACGAAGCGTTTACAAAAGTTTAATTTGACTCATTTTGGGTTTTGTGCGAGAGCACGACGAGTACAAGTAGTTGGGGGTTTGGTTTTTTTTTTTCTAAAGAAAATTGTACAATTCTAGGATTATGTTTGAGGAGGGTGTTAAATGTTCAACCAGAGCGTGAATGAGTATGTGTGTCACTTAACTCACCGCGAAAAAAAAAATTAAGGGAGAATATATTTAAAGCCTATTCACACCAGAGATTCGGATCGTGGACAGATCTTGCTAAATCACTAAATCAACTTCGTCTGTGCATTTGCCAACCGATTGTTCGTATGGCAGCCATATGATATAGTAATCCGATTTGGACAAAATTTTTTAGAATTATGTAAAAGCATGTAAAACAAGGAAATACAAAATTGCAGTATGCTACCATTAAAAACAAAAAAGTTTTTCTCACTGAGACTGTTTTTTAGGACTATCTTTTGTAGGGCAGCTACACCATATAGTTGTCCGATTTTAAGAAAACTTGCTAGAATTATAAAAAACATAAAAAACCAACGATTACAAAGTTAGAAGACGTTTTCATTGAAAAGAAAAAAGTTTTTCATACTAAAACTTGTTTTCCGACCGATTGTTCCCATGGGAGCTATGAGATATAGTCATCCGATCCAGTCGGTTCCGATATATAAGTAGCGTACATAACAAAAAAAAGACTCTGTGCCAAGTTTTAGCTCAATAGCTTCAAAACAGAGAGACTAGTTCGCGTGGAAACAGATAAGCACACCGACAGACGGACGGACAAAGCTCAATTGACTCAGCTCGTCACCCTGATCAAGAATATATATAGTTTATGGGGTCGGAAATGAATATTTCTATGCGTTGCAAACTTTTGGGCAATATTCAGATTATTTTTAGATTTTTGCTCTCAATTTTAGGTGTAAGGTATCTTGCCTTAACTTTCGAAAAATTGTCTATCGGCCAAGTTCCTAATTTCGAGTGCATAATCTTGTAATATTTGCTGTTCTAAGCAAAGCTCTTAAAATATGGTCAAGTAATATTTTCTATGCTGTCTGCTCACCAAAGTGACAGGTACAAAATTTAAAAGACCTGCTCTGCATAGCAAAGCTGCTTCGTTTCTCCAGTGTTTTCTGTTTTCTGGTTCTTGATAAGAGAAACAAGTACAAACGGTGACCAGTAAGTTCTAAAATTGTTGGTTCAAGTAAAATTTTTTCAATATCGAAATACTCTTAGTCTGTTATGGAATATATTAAGTACATTTTCAATTATTTTAAAATCTTTTTGATAATGCTTTTAGGTTGAAATGTTCTTAAGTCAAAATAGATTAACTCTCAAATCAAGTACTAATAATCTTTCTTAAAGTCCAGTTATTTCTAATGTCAACCCAAAAACATTCAAGTTTCTCTCAGTTTTGAAGCTATTGAGCTAAAACTTGGCGTATAAGCTTTTTTTGACTTTGTTCTTTTCAATGGAAACGTCTCCAAACTTTATATTCATAAGTTTTCTATGTTTTTTTATAATTCTCCCAAGTTTGATGAAAATCGGACAACTATATGGTATGGTTGCCATACAAAAGATGGATCTGAAAAACAGTCTCAGTTAGAAAAACTTTTTTGTTTTTAATGGTAGCATCCTGCAATTTTGTATTTGTTTGTTTCACATGCTCTCAAGTTTTTGACCAAATCGGATGACTATATCATATAGCTCCCATACGAACAATCGGTTGGAAAATGGGAAAACGAGTATTTTTGAAAATATTTATTATTTATTTATTACGTATAAAAACTTCGGCACAGACGAAATTAGCTTAGGTTTCTCGATTTCTGTCTACTTATGGACTTCTCAGCTGACGTCGATAGTTGCAAAATTTTGCAATTGGTATTAGAAATTATTGCTCATATTTGTTTAACTTTCTAGCCCCGAATAGATTCCTTTCTTCTTTTGCTCACTATCCACTCTTTCGTTTTCAAGTTTAGCCAGGACTTCCATTCCAATTGGCTTACCACAAACACATTTGCCTTACAAATTGTTTGGCTGCTCAACTAACTAAATTAAAAATACTTTTCCAGCTTAAAGTGAATTCCTTGAAATTTTCATGCACAGAATTTCCCATAGCCCACTGACATCCATTTTGCAACGGTCTCAAGAAAAATTTCTTTCGAAGCAGGCAGCAGCAGGAGCAGCTGTTGCTGAGTTGCTTTTACGTAAATTATGGCAAAAATTTAATTATCGCTTGGGACACGTGCTACTACTTCAACGTCCAACAAGGCTGCTCGTGTAAATGTGGACGAATTTCCAACTAACATAGTTTCAGTGAAAAGTGTATGCCCGAAAAGTATGCTACTAAAACAATTAGCAGGGCGGAGAGAGGGGGCCATAATTAAAACAACAACAACAACAACCAGTCCGCTTTCGGCTGCCTTTGATTGATGATGCAAACGGAACACTGAAGTAGCTGCACAAGCGCCTGAAAGTATGCAAAAGGCGTTGAGAGGCAAACGGCAGGCAGGCAGGCAACTCCGGCCACACACATGCAAATGCCCTCAAAGAACAAAAAGAAAATGTTTAAGGAAATTGCTGCAAATATTTTGCTTGTTAAGTGAAACCCAGTTGCCGAAACGTTTGCAGCCAGCAATTTCTTCAGGCATTTGGCCAGCTCGCTGCAACGTCTTGGGGTTCAGAGAGAGAGAGAGTTTCAGTGCCGCCTTTTATGCATTTTGCATAAGCGCTTTGGAAAATGCCTTTGCCCGGCTTTTATGCAAATTTCGTGCATTTTCCATGTTGTTACATTCTTGCCTTTATGCTGATATATATATATACACAGAGAAAACTTGCATGCAAACTTGGCATGCAATTAAAACTAAATTAGTAGGCCTGTGGGCCAGTTGAGCATGTTGTGAAATTTTCGCTCTCTCTCTCTCTTTGAGTTTGCTAATTGAATTATTTATGTAGTTGCAAGTGGTTGATTAAAAACAAACCCCTTTTTGTTCTTCGAGCGTAATCAAAAAACCCCCAACAATTCGACCCCCCCACCACAGAAAAAACAAACCTTTTTTTTAGGTGTTGAACATTACCGCAGGGCACAAACCACACACCAACTTGGCCACCCCTCCTTCCCCTCTAGCCTGGTCAGCAAAGATATGCACAAATAAAAAACACCAAAAAAAAAAAACAAACTGTCCACGGTCCAGCAACTTTTGGTTGTCCAATACTGTCCTACCCCGTCTCCGGTGCTGTACTCGGTGCCCTCCCACATGCGACATTTAACTTTAACCCTCGAACTGGGCACAGCGGGCACATTGAATGTTTTTTTTACCCTGACAGAAGAGGGATATACCACATTTTTCAGCCAGTTGGTAACGAAGTTTTAGGTGACTTTGTGATGTGTGTTTCGGGTTTGAAATTCGAATCTTTAAGAGAACCAATTGCCATTATTTTCTGTTGAAGACAGTTTTGATTTCACAGCTGTTAAGAATATAACAAAGAGGGAATATGCAGTGGCATGTTTTAGAGTTCATTTTAATTGAAAACCATATATCTTAAGTATAGTTTTTCCCTACTTTTTAACCCACTTTGGGTTTAAATTTTCCCAATATTCTCTCATATTGATCGCCTGTTTAGTTGAAGGTCTCTGACTTTATCTTTCAGTAGTCGCACAATGTAAACTGGCTTCTTTTCTTCATAATTCCCGAATTATTCATGCTATAAAGCTGAAATCTGTTATTTGAGTGAGAATATTGAGTGGATAACACCAGGCAAAAAGTTCGAGTATCTGTTTTCGGAAATGGTTTATCAGGTCTAGATTTATGCTTATTTGAGCTTATACCTCCCTAATAGGCATATGTGGACCTTTTAAAGGCTCGTTTTTATTAGTTTTGACACGCTTTTATATTATCGTGAAGCATATCTTAGCTATTATATATATTATTATATATTAGCTCTAAAATGTATTATCCCAAATATTTCTGAGATTTTTTCAAGCGAAGATATACCATTTCTTTTTTTGTTAATAGTAATTGCACACTATAATTCTAGTTGATCAAGCTGATTTCCTTTCTTTGGTATCCTTTTGTATTCTGATTACACCCTTCAAATGTAACCATGACCTCTTTCTGGTATCCTAACAAGTATCGCAGTGATGAATATTTATAACTTTGTATAAATCGCACATAAAAGTGGCACATATCCAAACATTACCTTCAATAAAGTCAAAATATTGATGTAAACCAACAAAAGAGAAGTAATTGAAATGTAGAAAACAAAACAAATCAGAAAAAACATTTGCTAAGCTGTCCAATGGAACTACCGCCTACTGCGCCACGTGTTGAAGTGTAATTGCATTGATATAAATGACGAAATGCGTGTATATGTATGCGAAATATGCGCTTAAAGCTCTACCTGTTTCGTTATTTTCTACTTTTCTTTGTTCCTAAACCTTCGCATTTTCTAAAAAAAATTCCCCTAAATTTTTGAGTTTTGAGTTTTAGGCTGCTTTTTCAAGGCGAAACAAATTAACTTAACTTATTCTGAAAAATTTTAATTTATCCAGTGCAAATATATCTTCAATATAAAGAGCTATAATATAATTTACTTAACTTTCCTTTATTTTCAGCTCAGTTGGATGATAATCTAAGATCCGATTAACATTAATTGATATCTTAATATCCAAAAAAGGATATTTAAAACTATCCCTTCTAAATGGATATCGAAATCATCTAATAAATATTTTTTAATATCCATTTTTTTCTCTGTGCATACTTTGGTATTATAAAGTCTTGAAAAAGATGGCACCTTGTTTGTAACACCACACCAAGCTCTAGCTATGACCTTCTAAAGCAATGAGCTTCTATGGGCTAAAGACTTCAGACTAGCTTTAATACTAATTTTCAAATACTTTCAAATTTGTAAGTCTCGACTAAGATGGGACCGTGTTTGTATTAGAGATCAGATGGTACAGAACACAATGTACTAGTTTTGAAAGCTAATGATTTAAGGGGATCTATCTGCTTGGATTTTGTCATATCACTTGCTTTGAAAAAGAAGCAGGTTTAGCGTGAAAATATACTTCATTTGTTCTATGATAGAGATACAGAAAGCAGCCCATTTTAAGACCTCGGCCTGCACAAAAACCCTGTGGATTAGATGTTATTGTTATTGACTCAGAAAAAGTAAAAAAAAAAAAAAAAAAAAAAACGGTGGTGCAGATGGTAAGGTCGTTGCCTTAGAACAACGAAGTAGTGGTTTTGAGTCTCCTTCCTCACTTCAATTGGGAGCCATAGAAGTTGTCCATTCAAAAGTTTTGTTCAGAAGCTGTTGGCTGGTGAGTTTGACTGCAAAAGATATCAATTGAAAATGGTTAGATCCAATAACCTAGCGACTGTTATGCCACTTTAAGTGGTTAATTGAAGTTGACATTTAATCGATAGCTACTCAGCTCTTGATCTTCCTATGTAAATCAAGCAAAGTCCTCTTAAAATTTTACTTTTTCCAACCAATGCATTGACTGAAAGAGTATGTCATATTCCACTTGTCCACAGTGTTGCACATAGTTGCTTGTCCTTACATTTCATTTCCTTTCATATTTTTTTTTTTATTTTATTTTTTTCGCTTTCTGGTGTTTCTATGTTCTGTTTGTTATTTTGCTTGCATGTTGATTTTTGGGCTGGCATAACTCCTCCTCCCCACCAAACACTTCAATGTTTTATTTTCATTTCCATTGTTGAAATAACATTTGACATGCGTCTTTTGCCTGTGAACTCAACCATCGCCCCGACCCCACCTAAAACGACCCAAGCAACCCGACGACTTCAACAACTACAACTTGAAATTCGATTTTCAGCTTTCGACTTCGTGTAGCGTCTGTTGCATGACATGCAACTTTTGCCTCGAGCTGTTGCAATCAACAACCAACTGCAAATGTTTGGGGCGGGTTTTTGGAGGGGATTGTATTTTATTGAATAACGTTTCAATATTCCAACATTTTCTGACATATCAATTTACACGCGGCAAAGTCTAGGCAGTGAGAGAGAGATATAGATTCATGCTGCGATATGAATAAAGTTTTTAGAGTCTGGTTAGCGCGTGTGTATGACAGCAAATTGTTTAGATATGGCATGAAAATTGAAATTTATGTCTTTGCCATTGACAGATTGCTTGTAGGAAATAGTGTAAAAGTTGTTTGTTATTGTTGCTGTTGTGGCTGGCAAATGGAATAGTAAGATTTGGGGGATAAGGGAATGTAAACTATGCGACAAAATGGTATAATAAATAGTTGGAATGAGATAAGAAATGAGTATATTAAGTTAAAACTATTTCAATATGCTTGAGAGCCGCTAAAACAATATATAAAAAGTAATAGAAAATTTTTGGAGGCTTTTAAAGGCATTAAATATCCAAAAAGAACCTAAAACAATGCAGAAACCTTTTTTTTAAGACTGTATGAATTAATTAAAATATTCTTATATGCCCCACGTTGGGCGCCGATTTACGAAACCAGCTGCTTTGTTCTCCCTTCTCCCTCTCTTGTGAATTTTTAAGTGCCAACGCGCATTTGTAGGACTTTACCAAGAAATTTGTCACATTCTTAAAGATTTAAAAGATTCAGAATAACAAAATGTGGCTGCAAATTAAGCTAGAAACTCCTTAAGAAAGTTTTAATATATGCAAAGAATAAGTCAGCTTACGCTTACAACTTCCAGCTTCTACTCAATTTCAATCAATTCTGTCAGAGACTTAACCCCGCTGCAGTCCCCTACGTTGGGCGCCACTTCTGATGTATATATGTATTTCTTAAGAAAAATGATTACTCATTTGGTTCACCTCCTTTAACTTGCCTTTATTAAGTCTCTGTAGAAAACTGTGCTAATCCTGGTCTTATCTAACCTATCAACCATGTCAGTTGAACGAAGCCAAAAGGTTTATCTTCCATCCTTCGTCCCCTCCATTTCTCCTTTAGCCTACGGGTTAATTTCCCACATTTCACATTATGCAAAAACAAAAAACTACTTAACTGCTAAGCTCCCACCGTCGTACTTTGCCATCATATGCAAATCCAAACAAATTAATTCCAAAGTGAACCTTTGTGCTGCTGGCTTCCAGGCTTCTGCTGGGTCTGCAGTTGAAATGCAACTGCAACTTCATTTGCGCATTAAGAACCAAACCGCTGACGGTGACGCAGCGGAAACGGCAGAAAGCTCTGCTCCCCCCCGAATCCTTTGCAATTTTTATACCATTTATAAAAATAAAAAAATAAAAAAAAAAATCCGCCTTTTCTGCAACTCTCCACTCTCACAGTCTCTTATCCAACCATTGCAGGTTCACATCCGCCACGAATAGTGGAGCATCCCATAGATACGACAGTGCCACGACACGAGCCAGCAACGCTTAATTGCAAGGCAGAGGGCAGCCCCACGCCCACCATTCAATGGTATAAGGATGGGGTGCCACTGAAGATACTGCCTGGCTCACATCGCATTACCCTGCCGGCAGGTGGATTGTTTTTCCTCAAGGTAAGCGAAAAAAAAGAAAATATTTGTACAAAATATAACAATAAAAGATACTGAAACGGGAAATACTCTAGCAAATAGTTATGAAACTGCTAGGATTGCAAGAGTTTTAAGGGAACATTTTAAAATATTCAAAAAACAAAAAATTATGCAAAAAATGGATAAAATTAAAGCCCAGAAATTAGGCTAAGCAGGTGCTTCAACGAAAGGATTAACTTTCCAGGAAACTTTTTACCTGGACTATCAGATTTCGCCCTAAAAGATAAAATTTCTGTCAATTTGAATTGAGGTGAAGTATAAGGTCAGTTTTCCTAAGCGTTTATAAATTCAGCGTAAGCTTTCAGCAGGAAAACAGCTGTCTACAAGCAGAGAGCAGTGGGACTCGCACTTACAGTCTCCACCTTTAATGGCGACACATTACGAACGTTAAGGAAAAGTGACCTTATTTTTTTCATCAAATTTCCTAAAAAATAAACGGACTGAAATTTCCGCCAGTTGACTAGGCTGTATGGAGACGTTTCCATTGAAAAGAAATAAGTTTTTCTTACTAAGACTAGTTTTCCGACCGATTGTTCCTATGGGAGCTATGAGGTATAGTCATCTGATCCGGTCGGTTCTGACATATTGTCAGCGTGCAGCAAAAAGAAGACTCTGTGCAAAATTTCAGCTCGAAAGCTCAAAACGGAGAGAGTATATATAGTTTTTTGGGTCGGAAATGAATATTTCTATGCATTGTAAACTTCTGGGCAAAAAAAAAAGAAAGTAGGTCAAGCTCGACTATAGCAATCTTTTTATCAACCAAAGTGTATGCTCAATATACATTATGATGCAGCAGTAGCAGCAAAAAGCAGCGCTGTGGCACAGAACTCTCTTTTGCTCATAGCTCGGCAACCGTTAATCTAACTTTTACCTATCTTTTGGCGAATCGTTACATATTTTTAGTTACTAAATATGTCTATTCACGAGTATAATGCCTTGTGTATTGATATGGCTATTAGTCTGTGCATTATCGCCTCCGTAGAGACGTTGTTCAATGGACTAGAGATATGGAAGATGCTCCCAGGACATCGTCTTGCTGGTACAGTGCATTCTCGATGGGGACTACTAGGTAGTGTACCGCTGTTTCCACTGATTTTTATTTCAAGTATTCATATTGGCCATTGTTCAAGGTTAGCTTCATCCTTCTCTTAAGTGGAGGTCTTATAAGAGATTCTAGATGGCATTTGTTTAGGAACGAG
The DNA here is from genome assembly GCA_035044965.1 of Lordiphosa andalusiaca. Lineage (NCBI taxonomy): Eukaryota > Metazoa > Arthropoda > Insecta > Diptera > Drosophilidae > Lordiphosa > Lordiphosa andalusiaca. Next base: position 2,565,037 of record JAWNNM010000660.1, read on the forward strand.
CATTTTTAAAGTTCTCTAAGTTTTGCTTTTAAGATCGGTTGCGAAAGGTAAGGCACGCTTTGGGATTGTTTTTATGAACTTGAAAAGCTGAATATTAGCCTAGCTTTTACTTAAATAAGACGTTTAATTGTTCAGTTTAAGAAGGATTATATCTTGTTCATAACTAACCAGAAACTGATTCATTTATAACATTTATTTGTATGCAAAAATGCATTCAACCAATTTGGTCACCGTTTAAGCAAAAGGAGAGTAAATCTTTCTTACTAATATGGTAAGGGAACACTTGCATTGGGTAATTGGGGACACACGCACAAAAGGGCTTCTTACTGCCTTGGCGTTTGAAATTCCCAAGTAGTTAAGGCATCGCTGGCATGTAGAAATGGCGGCTGGAATGAAAATGGAAGGGGAAAAAGACTGATATAAGTTCTTAGCTGGGTCCTGACACAGCTGTACAGTTGACCAGCCTACTTCCTACTTCCTACTTAAAGAAATGCGAAATAATTACATAACCTCGAGTCGGCTAAAATAGTTAGTTTACTTATGACTTAAGATGTTTACCCTATCTTCTGAGCCCCCGAGATATCAAAAACTGACCTAATTAGTACACTCATAAAAAAATTCGCCCTGGAAATTAGAAATTCTTCTATAAAATTCGTCCTTTTTTTTGAAACTTTTTCTGAAACTTTGAAAATTTTCCATTAATGAGAAAATATTTTTCTTAATTTTAGAGTGAATCGCCTTGGGACGGATTTCATAGGAGAATTGCTAGTTTTCGGGGCGAATGTTTTCTGAGCGTAAGCTCTAAGTAAGCAGAGAGCGGGTGCTCGACCAAAACATAGGAAGAGTATCAGAGAATCAGAGAGATTTTCCTACCATATCCTCAAATGTTTTGACCATAAATTCTGAAACCTTGACTCCAAATGTATTTGAAACTTACAAAAAAAAAATGAATCCCTTGTGCAAACGCCATGACCTAACCATTGTACACTCAACTCGTGTACGTAAATGAGCGCCTGTGGCATATTTACATTCTTTTCACCGGCTGGCATTTTCTTTCATTCCGCCTTTTTATCAGCATGCATAATTATTATTTTGCCCTATGCTTTCATTTTTGCCATTCACAATGAAGCGAAGTGGAGTGGAGTGTGGGGGCCAAGCAGCGATGTTTAAAAATATTTCATCTGCTGAGTGATGAACAAACTAATTGCTTTTATTTTTACTTCTTCTGCTGCTGCTGCTGCTGCTACTGCTTATTTCTTTATTGCTCTCTGTGTATCTTGTGCAAAAATATTTTTGCAAGCATTTTCACTTGGCAGTGGCAGCGGCAGCGGCCAACAACTTCATTAACGCAAGGTAAACAAACATTAAGAGGGACGTGGTGGAGGAGCTGGCTGGCTCCTGCACTGACAGACAAATAAAGACGAAACGGAAGCAACGCCAGCAAAAGTCAGACAGTGTGATGAGCAGGAGTACGGACTACTCCGTCGGCTGGCAGCAGGAGCAGCACTCAGCAAATTTACGACGCAAAAAGCCAACGGCGCGCGTTGATTATGCTGATGATGCAGCCAGTCCGCGGAGCTTGCCACTTTTCACACTCGATCTGCAGCTGCCATTTGGTGTGTGGGTGTGTTTGTGTGTAGGGTGAATGCCAGTGTATTTGTTTATCACTTAAGTGGAAAAAAGGATTTCAGAATACTGCAGACTACAGTTTCCGTTTTGCTTCCCTTTTTGCACACGTCTAACGACTTTTAAATGAATTAATTTCTTCAGCTGTGTGGCCACAAAATAACTTTTGCTTGGCAAAACAAAACAAACATTTTGGTTAAAGTTTCTTTACATTTTTCTCAACTTTGGGCCACATAATTTACATTTTAATATCAGTTAGCAGCATTTCATTTTGCATCTCTTCTGCTACAAAAACAATTCATCTTACTTATAAATGCTTCCAGACCACTTCAACCAGGTCATTATACTGGCCCCAAAAAGTAGGCAACACTATAACAAATTTTGCTTCTTGAAAAGAAAAGACAACTTTAATGTGGTGGGAGAGGGGTGAAGCACAAAAAAAAAAAAAAAAAAACACAGAGTACAAGCGAGTAGGGAATATGCAATAAAATACAAAAGCATATACAAAGTCTGGCTGTGTGTGTGCGGGTCTGTGTGTGTGTGGGAGAAACCGACAAAAAAAAGTACCAGCTGAAGTGTAGTGAAAACTGACATGGAGGAGCGAGCTTTGGGAAGACAGACAATAATTTACGTAAATGCAAGGGAGTACAAAAAATTGAAGGAACCAAAAGCAGACAAGTTAGTCTCGCACACACACACACACACACATCCAAGCATGATTTGTAGCAACTGTGCGATAGCACTTTGGTTGGCCTTCCGCACATCATCAGCAGACTTCAAGTGCCATCTAGAGATGACCAAGTGACTCACGACAAACTCCAACAGCTTACATAAATACATATTCAAAACTCGCATCCCTATCTGCTTGTCAGCTTGCTGGCTTCGTCCTTGACTAAAACTTACTCAAGCTCCTATATATTTGCTCTGTCTGACTCTGAAGTGTTTGCCTGTAATGCGTTCGTTCCCCTAATGCTTATTTAAATGGCTGTCACATTTGGCAACTTTAAAAAGCCAAAATGGCAAATAAATCAGAGAGAGAGAGCTCTCTCTCTCTCTCTCTCTCTCTCTCTCTGGCCGATTGCATTTTGGTTGCTTTTAATGGTCTCTCGCTGGCTTAATTAAAAAAGCAGCCCGAGCGCACTTAAACTGAATCTCAATTGCAGCCTCTCCCGCTGCGTCTCGAAAGTTAATGCCAGTTACTTGTTGTGCCTCCGCCCGCCCCCGGCCATAACTTTTTACACTGCATGTACCACAAGCACATTTTAATGAGTTTACAAACGCTTGACACATTCGCGGCTTCATAAAATAAAAAAAACAGAGTATACATAAATAAATAAATAAATAAACAGAGCTTAAGTAGAGACTGCGTCTACACGGGGCGTATGAGTTATGTGTGTGTGTGTTGTTTTTTTTTTTTGCTTATTAACCTGAGGTGTTTGCCTGGAATGCCTTTGAGTTTGGTTTAATGAAGAAATGTGCAGGTGAAGCTGCCAAAGGGAGAAGTCTGGCTGATTGGATTAGCAGGTGTGGAGAGGGGAGAGGAGCAAAGCGAATTCAATTTATCAGCTAAGCGATTTGAAGTGATTTTAATAAGAAATGTATATAATTTTGAGTAGTAGTGGAGTTTTTATTACACTGCTTCTTTGGGTACACATTGTTTGAACCAACCGGAAGGACAGATCCCAGAGATGGTAAGATATAAAGACGACATGTATGGGACATATGCTTCTTATATGATAAGGCATATCAAGTTCATTGAAACATTTTTTCCCACTCCCCTCCCACCCCACCACATCTTCACAGTTTTCAAGATAGAAGTTTCGTACTTTCTGGACATATTTACACTCATAGAAAAAAAAAGAGAGAATTTCATACTTGGATCAAGAATTTTCGATATTAATAGGTCGATATGAGTGAAAGTTCTAAATCCAATAGCGAAATTCTTGATCCAAGTATGCATATTTGATCACATTTTTCTTGATCCCAGAGCTTTAATACTTGATCTAAGTACGAATCATTCTCAAATCAAGCAGAATCGTTCCTGAATCAAGTGCTTAACATTCCAAAATTCAAAGAATGCTTATTCTTGAATCAAGAGCATTCAAGCACTGTCAAAAACCGCGAACGTTATTTTTAGTATCAAGAGCTCATCAGATTCTAGAATAAGATCGTTTACTCTTAAATCAAGAGCTTTACAGATTCTAATTTAAAATCAGTTGTTTTTTTCGTTCTTAATTGTTCTTGCTCTCCTCTCTCAGTTTCTGTACCTCACTCCCCTCGCCATAAATCACCAAGCTGAGAACGAATTTAGCTCGATTTCAAGAGCGGAATTCTTGAAAGTTCAAGAACGAATACATTTTTTTCAAGAGCGTTTGTTCTTAAGTTATTCATTCTACTTTTTTCTGGGTGTAGTTATCAAGATAACTTATCGATCCGCAACAAGATTGAAATACATTCTATGAAGGAAAGTCAAGCTATGAGCAAAATCTATGAGAATCTTTGCTCTCAGCTGCTGACCGACTTTTTTACTTGTTATCTAAAACGAGAAAGCTAAACAAACTTCGTCTATACCCTTGCAAGTGGTCGCTTAAGTATTCGCCAACAATTCTTTTCCACAATGACCTATTTGCCGACCGATTGTACCTATGAGAAATAGTCATTCGATTTGAACAAAAAATTGTAGAGTTGGTTGAAAGCATGTGAAACAAACAAATACAAAATAGCAGGATGCTACCATTAAAAACAAAAAAGTGTTTTTTACTTAGACTGTTTTTCAGACCCATCTTTTGTATGACAGCTTTACCATATAGTTGACCGATTTTTATAAAACTTGGTGGAATTATAAAAAAGCATAGAAAACTTATAAATACAAAAGTTTGGAAACGTTTCCATTGAAAAGAAAAAAGTTTTTCATACTAAAACTAGTTTTCCGACCGATTGTTCCTATGGGAGCTATGAGATATAGTCATCCGATCCGGTCAATTCCGACGTATTAGTAGCGTGCACCAAAAAGAAGACTCTGTGCTGTGTTGAATTGTCATAGTTTCGAAATGTGATATGAAAATCATGATATTTGCCAAAATATCAAATTAAATTGATATTGACATTATTTTTCTCTGTTTATTTGTGATTTAGTTGACTTTAAGCTCGGCGTATAATTGGTTCGAAAAATCATCAAAAAATGGTCACTTTATTTGAGTGAAAAAACAGATTTTCTATTGCTCCCCGCTTCTCTTTAACTCTGTTGATTTCCACGACTCCCACACCCCTTCATTAGAAACCCAGCTCAAGTTTAAGTTTCTTCAAGCAAATGGAATATTTTAGCAACAAACATTTTTAATAAAAAGTTCTCGTCCGTTTGCAATCAGCTCTTTGTTCATGCACCTGGCTGGCATCACTTATGCACTAGCTAAGTCTCTCCTTCATTTTGTTTACCTTCTACACTGACCCACTGCACTGCACTGCATCTATCAAAGGACTAGGAAATGGCATATTATGTATACGCACGGTGCGCCCACTTTAGAGAAAAAGGGGTAGTAGAGGTAAAAGCTAAGCTCATTAGTTAGGCACAAAGCAGCTGCTATTAAAAATTAAAATGAAAAAGCATCCCGGGCTATCCTTTTCTGTTCATAACAGAGGAAGCGTTGCAATGGCAACCATTGAGAAATAAATAATACGTTTTAGTCCAACACAGCCAGACAATGTTTTGTAGTGGAGAAGGAAGGGGCGATCCGCTTTTATATTCTCTGTGTGCGTTTTTTTTTTTTTTTTTTTGGTGGAGAAATTTAATTTTGTTTGTGAAGAGAAGTCACATAAATTTATTTATACCTTTAATGACTTGAGCCACGCGAATTGTTGCGAATTTGCTGGCGCTTGGGTGGACTTTGTTGTTGGTGCGTGCGAAACATTGAAACTGATTTGACATTCGCCCCGTGTGCTACGTGCATCTTTGGGTCTCCCCTTGGCTATAAAATATATTGACTCGGTGCTGCTGCCGCTGTGTGTCTGTGTGTGTGTGTGTGTGTAGCTGTGTGTGTAGTCGCGCGTTGAAAACACGCTTCCGTTTTAATTTAAAATACCCATAAATTTTCAAACATTTCATTTGGGAGCCATTTCGTTTTCATGTTGTTACATTTTGTAATTGTCTGAGCGTGCGTTAGAAAGAGATGTCCTAAACTGTCGGTGTGTGTGTGAGTGTGAGAGAGTGTGTGTATCTTCTTCCTTCTCCCACCACTTGAGTGTTTTATAATTTGGTTGGAAATTTAAAGTCTGTAAAATGTGACGTGTAAATGCTTTTAATTGAGCTTGAAAATGTGGCAAATGAAATGGAATTAGGTAAATCTAAGCGGGAATTGGCTTCTTTACTTTTTGAATGGAATTGGCTTGGGTAAAACTGTGGCAACAGGCTGTTGGTGTTAACTGTTTGTAAGGGTTTCATAGTTTTTATACTCTGTACCAAAGGTACATAGAGTATAATAATTTTGTGCAAAAGTATGTAACATCCAGAAGAAAGCATCTCCGACCCCATAAAGTATATATATTCTTGATTAGCATCAACAGCCGAGTCGATATAGCCATGTCCGTCTGTCCGTCTGTCTGTCTGTCCGTCTGTCCGTCTGTCCGTCTGTCTGTCCGTATGAACGCACAGATCTCAGAGATGGTAAGAGATAGAGGTTTGACATGTATGGGACATATGCTTTTAATGTCTGCAGGCAGATCAAGTTGATTTTCAATTTTGGCCACGCCCCCTCCCGCCGCCGCAATTTAGAAAAAACGTCATATCTCCCACAGTTTTGAAGATAGATGGCTTGTTCCTTCTGGACATATTTAATTATTAGGATAACTTATCGATCCGCCAAAGAAATGAAGAAGATCGGATGAACGGTTTTCGAGTTATGATCAAAAGAAAAATTTTCTTGGTACAGAGTATGTTATAGTCGGGCTTGACCGACTTTCTTTCTTGTTATACTCTGTACCAAAAATACATAGAGTATAATTATTTTGTGCAAAAGTATGTAACATCCAGAAGAAAGCATCTCCGACCCCATAAAGTATATATATTCTTGATTAGCATCAACAGCCGAGTCGATATAGCCATGTCCGTCCGTCCGTCTGTCTGTCCTTATGAACGCACAGATCTCAGAGATGGTAAGAGATAGAGGTTTGACATGTATGGGACATATGCTTCTTATGTCTGCAGGCAGATCAAGTTTATTTTCAATTTTGGCCACGCCCCCTGCCGCCCCCGCAATTTAGAAAAAACGTCATATCTTCTACAGTTTTAAAGATAGGTGGGTTGTTCCTTCTAGATGTATTTAGTAATAAGGATAACTTATCGATCAGCCAAAGGAATGGTGAAGATTGGATTAACGGTTTTCGAGTTATGATCAAAAGACTGTTCGCTGCTGCAGCGCAGTAGCAGCGCTGCTTACAGCTGCTACTGCAGCATCAAAATATATGCTGAGCATATAATTTCGTTGGTACAGAGTATGTTCTGGTCGGGCTTGACCGACTTTCTTTCTTGTTTTATAGAGATTTTTCTATATTTTTGCAAAAATTTAATAGGTCGCCTCTTTTAAAGTTTAAAAACTACAAAGCTGGTGCAATAATCAGCTAGACAAAGGGGAGCTACACACACATACAAAACTCATACCCTCATACATACAAAAGACAACTTTCTGGTATTAAGAAAGCTCTTTGAGCTGCTGCTGCTGCTGTTGTTGTTGTTGTAGGAGTATGACAATCGAGTGCGCCTCAAGCGCACCAACTTATTTGTTTTATAAAGCACACTCGCGGCACAACACACACACACACTCGCACACACTCTAATACTGAGGAAGGAAGATTAAATGAAAGAATAATACAGCTGAAGAACCCTTTTGTCATCTTCACTTAGCGCAACACTTAATTTCACTTGGATGAGAGAGGCACAGAAGTTGTGTAAATTGTGCAAACTTTGTTGCTGCCTCTGCAGATAAATATGGCATACACACCCCTACACCCGCCACATCCCCCATCCTCACACACACACACACACACACTTAGTTTGACATTTAATTTTAAGCGCATGTTGGGGAATTCTTTTGTGCTCCAAAAAACAAATAAACAAACAGGGCAAGACACAGGAAAGGACAGACTCAAGTAACTATAAAGTTGCTCGAGAGACATTTTATGATTTGAGCACTTGAAGGCAGCAGACGCGCAACAGACAACAGATTGCTGACTGTTTTATGGCCCTGCCGTTCTCTCCACCCCTCCCCACTCCCCCCCTCCACTCAGTGCAACAAAATATGGTGGTGAGTTAAAGGGAAAGGAAGTGAGGGGAAAGCAGGAGCAGTGCGGATGAGCAAGCAGACTACAAATCGACGTCTTAGAGCATTGTCTTGGTGTACTTTTGTAGCCATTTGTGAAATGACTATAAACTGAATGATTTCTATTTGATGTAACTACGAATGAAAGTTGCCCTTTAAGTCGCTGCTTGAAGTATTTATTGGGAATCAGTTTTAACAGCACTCCAAAACAACAATGTTTACTTGGTCCATAGATTTATAAAAGTATCTTTTTGGTGGTGAAAACCTGTATATTTCTGTATACTATATTAAAGTAAAGCGATTTAAAGCTGAACCTCATCTTAAACAAGTTAGAAAATCCGACTATAATATACTTTTCACCAGCAAAAGTGTATGCACAGTATGATTTTTGATGCTGCAGAAATCAGCGCTGCTACTGTGCAGCAGCAGCAAGCATTTTTTAGCGTATAACTTGTCTATAGTTCATTCGATTGATACATAATCTTGGAAAATGAAGAAAAAAAAGATCCAAAACAGATCCAATTGGACTGTATATTTTTCTAACAGGGATGCAAACCGGTTCTGAACCGAACCGCTTACTCCAGCTGGTGAGTCGAACCGCAAACCGAACCGGCTTCCTTTCAGAATTGCTGAACCGAACCGAAAAGCACACATAAAAACGGTTCGGTTCGGATCAGTTCTCTGACGAGATTTAAGACAATAATATTTATTAATTTGGGAATTTGAAAGGTTTCTTTGAGATAATGTTTATACATTTACTTCGACTCTCTACATCCTTAGCGATGCCGGATCGATATAACTTTAAGGGATGACGACGAAAATTTTAAGAACGTGTAATCCTGCAAGTCTTCTACAATTCAATCTACAATCTTTCCGTTAGTGGACAATATAATCAATTTTCTGTGGTACTTCTTTACCTTAATTCCATGTTAGACAGGAGAGTTTTTTATTCTTTTCCATTCTAGCCGAACATTTCGAATTTCATTCCATTACGAACTTAAAATTCGACATAATAAATTTTAAACATTGTTCCTAAAATCCTTAACGATATTCAAATTGATTATAGGAATTCAATTTGCAAAGTGTGCGAAAAGTCACTTTACAATAGATATCATAATATCGCATAATATGCCGCATTTGTGAACCACTGAACTCGGTTCGGTTCAGTCCGCGGTTCAGTCAGGCTTAAAAAAACCATGTAATGAACCGAAACGGTGGTTCAGAAACTGCGTGAACCACTGAACCGAACCAGTACATATATTCAAGTGGTTTGCATCCCTGATTTCTAATATGCCTTAAATCATCCATCGGACCTAAAAATCATTGGAAATAATTGGAACGCTTGGTGGGACTAACTGGTGCCAGCTCGCACAAGACAGGGGCGAGTGACGGTCATTTATTGCAGCGGCCGAGACTTTTAAGCAGTTGTACTAGAAATATAAAGCCAATGAAAAAGAAGAAGTGATCTTACAGTACCAGCACTCAAATTGAGAACGAATGCTCGCTTTGCACTTTAATCAGAAAGATTAATTCAAACTGTGTAAGCAGAATTTAAATACATAAAGTAGTTCTTCCATCAAATTTCTTAAAACAACACAAAGCTTGCCCATGAAGTCGTGCATTAATGACAATCTGACTTCATAAAAAAGATACTTCTTAACCAAGATCCTCCTGGATTTCCAAGACAAACATACCCGAATAATCATCCAGCCGCATTAAAGACCTTAAGTTCTATATGTGACCCCATCTGGAACTACCTAACCTAACCAATAGCGTTTCCTCTGTTTCTACCGAGAATTGAATTCTTCTATGATGTTTGTTATAATTTTTTCCGTATCATTCGACTAGTATTTTTAAAATCTTAAGGAAAATGCTAAACACTGCCGAATTATAAGAAACCTCTTAACATTTATAAACGAAGAATAAAGGAGACTTAAATATCGTTAGCGATATGGGTCAGACAGCACCCAAAACAACACTTAATAAAGGTTTATTTGATGGAAACCATATGATATGAAGAGCATACTATTGATATATGAAATATTCTTCACAATAACAGCAATAGCTAAGTTAAATATATTCTATTTATTTTTGGGTCCTTCGAGCCGGATGTTCGATTTAATATTTGGTATATCGAAAAACGTGCGCTACCAATAGGGAAAGAAGTTTCAGTATACGTCGCAAGCAAACCAAGTTTGATCATGAATGAATGAACGGCCCTTTACATTACACATAAGCCTATAAATTCATTTTCAATTAACAAAAACTTGGCACTGCAAGTTCAGTTTAATACCAATGATATTTCTATTTCAGCTTTGAACAATACTTATTCTATTTTTCTTTCATCCCAACGAACTTGAAAAGAAAATCCGGTTACCCAACTTTTCACTGTTTCATCTTTGTTTTTCATTTCAATTAAAATTGTTCACATTTGACCTCCAGCCTCAACTCTATAGCTCAACTTTTGTTTGCTCATCTCTTTGCAGGTTGTCAATTCGCGTCGCGAAACAGATGCCGGCGTTTACTGGTGTGAGGCAAAGAATGAATTGGGCGTGGCACGCAGTCGTAATGCCACGCTGCAAGTTGCGGGTAAGTCGAATGCTCATCCTTATTCAATCTTTGTCCTTGTGTCCTTGTGTCTGCTTGTGTGTGTGGGGTTTTTAATATTCTAAATTGATGTTGATTTTACTGGATGGGGAAGGAATGTGGGGGCACCACCACAGGCAGACAACGGGACAGCTCTTGGGGCGCTGCCTTTTCCAGTTGCCCCGCCCACTTAACTAACTAGCTGCCGGAGCTGCGTTTACAAGTTTGCCGCTTGAACGCACCCACTTGTCTTGTCAGAAGTTCTGCCTTCTGCTCTATGGGGCTGGCTGCCTCTATTAACCCGTTTCCATTTTTTGCTTCTGCTATTTTTTGACTTTTGAAGCCTTTTTTTTTTTTAACCTGGTTAGTTGTTCGCTTGGTTGAGTTGATGGGTTCAGTTGAGCCCCTTTTTTTCTTTTTTTGGGTGTGCGTGTGTGATTTATTGGGGCAGGATTTATGTTTGGGAGTTGGGTAAGGTCCGATTTGGAATTTAGTGTGGGACATGTGTGGCTTTTTAAAGAGTTTAAGCTCAAATGTGTTGAGAATTTTGCATTTGGATTGGGTGTTGACGTTTCTAGATTTAATCACTGTGACTGACAAATCATTAAATGACGAAAATGGGAGATGAATACATCTTACGTCGCATAGAAATTTAAGATGAGAAATCTTCTTGGTTTTAATTGGCAAAATTTTTAAGAAACTTTCTTTTAAAACCACAAATCTTCAAGGGGTGTTATAGACCAGTTCATACACAATATTTCCGTGACTAATGCATCAGCAAATCGTGAAAAACCAACAAGTTGTAGTCAACCTTGTAAAAATGGAAAGAAAACTGAGAGACTAATTTGTGTAGAAACAGACAGACAGACGAACAAAGCTCAAAGTGTCTTTTGGTTGTGGTTTTGTTTAGTTCTTGCTGTTGCACTAAAAGCACACAAGCACTCATACACACTTGTAGTTTACTGAGGCACACGCGCTACACACTTCAGATATGCTTCATCATATTCAGCCTTGCTCCGGTTTTCAATTGAATTTTCAAGTTGTGATTTGAGCGAACTCGAATGAACAGTTTTTGATATCGATTTTGTTGCATTCCCATCTTTTTTTGTTCAATTAAACATAAAAAAAACCAGCTAACGAACGCCTGTACAGGTTAGTTCAGTTTCCCTGCAGTTCTACGTTTGAGTACTGCAATTTTTAGGGCTGATACAGGACTGAGTAGCTGGAATAACTGAATTCAGGCATGTTTTAATACTACCCATGAAGTTCAACCTTGAGGTCATGACATAGTTGGTCTTGCTTTTGTTAAAAACATGCCTGAAAGTAGTCTAAAGGTCTTTCAGTACCAGCCCTCCCCTTTCTGAGCTGTTTTAGCCATACTATCGGTTATCGATAATTATGTATCGATGTTTAGCATGAACTTTGAGATTTCCGAGCTTCAGAGCGCACACTTTAACAATTTGGCAATCAAATCGCAAAGTTTTTTATATCATATAATATTTGTTTATACAAAAATCCCAGAACATACTTTTCTTAAATGAAAACTTGCGTTCTTGAATCAAGAATATTTTGAATATTTGCAGTAATGCTAAATATCTGAACTATAGTAGCTCTTACTAGTTGTTTGATTCTGGCTTTTGGAAATATCCATCTTTATTTGGCTCAAAATAAAGACCTCGTTTTAGAACATATGAGGCATATATTTCATATTTTATGGGATCAAACCAAGTACATTTTGCACTGGTTTGAAGTACTCTTATTTTGAATCTACAATGATTATGGGGGACATTAGAAATGAATGAAATTTAAGAAAATAAATGTTTTGTACTTATTTTGAGAGTTAATCCGTCTTGATTTAAGACTATTATAGCATGAAAGGGTGATCAAAATGATTATAAACGAGAAATCTCAGCTAACTTCGTCCGTGCCGAAGTTTTTATACCCTTGCAAGTGCTCGCTTAAACATTTTACAAAAAAAACTGTTTTTCCCATTTTCCGACCAATCGTTCGTATGGGAGCTATATGATATAGTCATCCGATTTGGCCAAAAATTTGTAAAGTTATGTGAAAGCACGTGAAACAAACAAATAGAAAATTGCAGGATGCTACCATTGAAAACAAAAAAGTTTTTCTAACTAAAACTGTTTTTCAGACCTATCTTTTGTATGGCAGCTATACCATATAGTTGTCCGATTTTAATAAAACTTGGTAGAATTATAAAAAAACCTTTAAAACCTACGACTGCAAAGTTTGGAGACGTTTTCATTGAAAAGAAAAAAGTTTTTCTCACTAAAACTAGTTTTCCGACCGATTGTTCCTATGGGAGCTATGATATATAGTCATCCGATCAGGTCGGTTCCCACATATTTGTAGTGTGCAGCAAAAAGAAGACTCTGTGCAAAATTTCAGCTCGATAGCTTTAAAACTGAGAGACTAGTTCGCGTAGGAACAGACAGACAGACAGACGGACAGACAAAGCTCAATCGATTCAGCTCGTCACCCTGATTAAGAATATATATATAGGTTATGGGGTTGGAAATGAATATTTCTATGCGTTGCAAAATTTTGGGCAAAATTATAATACCCTTTGCAAGGGTATAAGAAATATTGATTCATTGTTTTTTCTTAATTTCTTTCAAATTTATTTGAGTTCAAACTTTTACATAATTACCAATATGGATGGATGCAGGTTATCGATAAAATTGATATGGTATGGCAGAAAATATATCTTAGATCGACTTTCATTCGTTCTTTCCCCCTAAATCATCGACTGAAAAAGAAGGGGTTGACTCACCCTTCTACATTTTTAATGCCAGTTCATACATTGCGTATGCGTAATGTTGACTCTGCTCAAAGTAAAATTACGCTGACAACTTCAAATATATATGCAACTTATGTTTATTATTGACAAAGCTTCTCCCCCCACCACCACACCAAAGTGAACAAGCGAACCCGCCTACATATTATTTTGCCTCGTGCTGCTAGCATTTCTGTATTTTTTTTTTTTCTTTTTTTTTTTATTGCCTAACCCAATCAATGTGAACGCCTTTTGCCTTTGCCAAGTTGCTGATCCTGTGCTTGCCTCTGCTGCCGCTTCTGCTTGTCCTCCAGCCACAATAACGACGTTTTAACCAAGCAAACAAATTTGACGTGCTTTTCGTGATTTACATGCAAATATTGAAAAATATTCCCCAAGGATACCGCAAAAAGCAAACCAAACTGTGGGAACATGAAAAAAATAAACTCCAAAGTGCTGAGGCCACAGAGCAAAATCGATTTTCATGTGGGCAGGAGCAAAAAAAGAAGAAGAAAAAAAAGCCTGGGTAAATAGAAGAAATATTAGCCTGCAAAAGAGACAAAGTGGCGCGGTCTATGGAGAATGAAGAAGGTTAAAGGCCATGAAAGATGTTGGAAGTGATATTGTATTGGGCATCTGTTGGGCAGATTTCCCACAATTCCCAGCCAAACAGCCCCCTCAATTAGCTCCACACGTCCACAAACACATTCGAGTAGTTATCATCTTTTCATAAATCTTCTTCCCATTACCCCCTGGAAATGTTATAAATATAGATTAACGTTCATTTATTAGCTCATTATCAGCGGACTCTTTGGCATTTTGCACCTTTTTTGCCGCCTGACTGAGTCCTGACCTCCATCCACCCACCAAACTGGCCTGGCGGCGACGGCCTATAACACAACTTTCGCCCAGTGGCACTGAACCTGACACTGATTATGACTTTGATTAATTTATTGATGGTTGGCGTGTTTCCTGCTGAGTTGTGTGGCCCAGCCAGCCAGGAGAAAGTTTCGTGTTCACTTTCTTTGCGCTGAAGCGTTGAAATTTCCTTTGATTTATGTTGATTTATTATGTTTCAACTTAAAATTTAATAAAAGTGCGGGGCTTTGGCATTTTTTTGCATAACCCACTAAAAGCAAAAACTAACTAACAAAAAAGAAAAACGGAAAAATGGAAACGAGGAGGCGAAAAAGCTTATTCACTTTGTAGATTAAAAAAGCGAAATTTAATTTTGGTAAAAGCTGCTTTCGCTGTGGCCTTATGTATATATATGTATATATTCTATACTATATATATATATAGAGAGAGAGAGAGAAAGAGCAGATTCGTTTGTAAGTGCACACAAAGGTGGCTTTTCAATGTGAAAAAATGTACTTTACCTCTGCTTTTCAAGTGCTTGAAAGTTACTTGATTTATTATCCCAGTCTCTGCCGCCTCTCCTCATCGCCCCCACTGGCCCTGGCTGATATGCACCAGAGGACAAATATTCAGCTGGCAAATTTATAACCGAACAAATCGAGCTATGTCAGGTGCAGCTAGCTTCAGCCCAAGGAGCAGCCGGTGTGCAAATTACAGGTTTCCCATTTTGACCACAGAATAAAATGAAGAGGAGAAGCAATGAAAGCAAATGCGGAGCAAAATAAATGCAGACAGCTACGAAAAATGTTGATAATAGAGTGATTTATGGGAGAGAGAGGACTTAAAGTCACTCTTGAGGCTGATTAATTGAAGTTTTATGCCCAGCATCAATATCTTAATTCAATATCAAATTGAATTAAATTAACTAAAAAGCCTCTGATGGACGTTTTTTTACAAATGAGAAGCTGTCGTCCATCACGGTGTGCGTGTGCGTGTGCGTGTGTGTGTGTGTGTGTGTGTGTGTGTGTGTGTGTGTGTGTGTGTGCGAGTGCCACCGTATAAAAATCACATTTATGCCATTTACCAACAATTTATCTTTGCTGTCAGGCCGCAAACACCCGCTCACACACCCGCAGGTTAAGGCAGGACAGGGACAGCGGGCATTTATCATGCAAAAACCAAGATAATTTATAACCTACGCCGCCCCACCAACCCCCACCCCCCAATGGCCAGCAAACCAACGCACCAAATGGACAGGGGCCAAGAGTGCAAATATGTACACGCACAGCCAGGCAGGGGCGTAGGCAAAAAAAGGGATGCAGCATAGGGCCTCTTTTCATCTTACTTTTTATCTACACTTAATCAGATTCTCGTAAGGGTGTTTCAAAATGAAAGCAGATTTAGGGGAGAAACATATCAAAAACTAGAAAAAGGGAACATGTATGAGTAAAAACAGTATTAAGCAGAAAAGCTCGCAAAGTTCTTTTCATGCGACATTGTACCAAAAACAAGCTGGAAAAATATGGAAGAGATAAGTTGAGTATAAACTAACTTTTGCTAGAAAAGTACCCTTCGTAATGCATCAATATCAGCTGCAAAAAGTAGCCAAAATAAAAAATTAGAATAACGAACATTACCCAAGTCTTTGGCTTTCGACACAAAATATATATAAAAGTACCAGCTGAAAGCTTACGAAAAGTGTTAGTTTGTGAATAGAATGTAAAAAAAACCTCTATGATAAAACGTTTCCAGGAGCTGAGACTTAGACAGGTAACCTAAAATCAATCAATTTCTTGGAACCAAAACATACAATTGGTTTTTTAATGGGACACTTTAAGTTCGTAGATATTGAAAGAAGAATATAAACAAGAAAGAAAGTCGGTCAAGCCCATACTCTGTACCAAGAAAATTTCTTTTGATTATAACTCGAAAACCGTTCATCCGATCTTCTTCATTCCTTTGGCTGATCGATAAGTTATCCTAATAACTAAATATGTCCAGAAGGAACAAGCCATCTATCTTCAAAACTGTGGGAGATATGCCGTTTTTTCTAAATTGCGGAGGCGGCAGGGGGCGTGGCCAAAATTGAAAATAAACTTGATCTGCCTGCAGACATTAGAAGCATATGTCCCATACATGTCAAACCTCTATCTCTTACCATCTCTGAGATCTGTGCGTTCATACGGACAGACAGACGGACATGGCTATATCGACTCGGCTGTTGATGCTGATCAAGAATATATACTTTATGGGGTCGGAGATGCTTCCTTCTGGATGTTACATACTTTTGCACAAACTTATAATACTCTATGTACCTACGGTACAGAGTATAAAAAGGTAATGTAAGAACACAAAAACCTAAAAAAAAAATATTTTTTTCCGGAATATTATATTAAAAATATAAAATTTTAGAAACTTGAAATAAGTTTTAAAAGGGATTTTTGCACAAATTAACATGCAAAACGTAAGCTCCCAAACAAACAATAATATAAGACATGGAAAAACTAATTAAAAAATAAAATAATTAAAATTATATTACGTATCCGTCATGTATGGTCCCAATGGTCCCAATGGGTGTTAAGGTAGGCGGGATCGAATCGGTTTAGAACTTTTTCAAAATGATATTCTGTCTGTAATTTAACTGTTAGTCAACTTTATGCAAAAAAAATTTGGCCTTCCAGCCCAGTGTGATAGGGTTTATTGCACTGTCTCGCGTATGGTCGACAATCGTCGGTGGTTGCTTTATTGTTGGGAACAAAGCACAGACACAGATCAATTCTATGGCAGCTATAACCTATAGTCATCCGATTTTGACAAAAATTTGAAGAATTGTGTGAAAAGTTTTTAAAAAAAAATATATATATATTTCCCAATTTTAAAGAGGTTTACATTGTAATCAAATAATTTTTTATTACCAAGTCTATTTTTCTTACCTTACTTTTCTATGACAGCTTTACTATATAGATGTTCGATTTCGACCAGAATTAGTGGAATCATGAAATAGCATAGCAAACTAATAACTACAAAGTTTGAAGCCATTTCCATTGAAAACAAAAAAGTTTTTCTCATTAAATATAGTTTTTCGGCTGATCTTTTATATGGCAGCTATATGTTATAGTCAACCGATATGGAAAAAAAATTTTAGAATTAAGTGAAAGCATGTAAAACACACAAATACAAAATTGCAGGATGCTACCATTAAAAACAAAAAAGTTGTTCTAACTAAGACTGTTTTCAGACCCATTTTTTGTATGGCAGCTATACCATATAGTTGTCCGATTTTCATCAAACTTCAGGTATGGAAGTGTTTCCATTGAAAAGAAAAAAGTTTTACATACTAAAACTTGTATTCCGAGGGATTATTTGTGTGGGAGCTATGAGATATAGTCATCCGATCCGGTCGGTTCCGACATATTAGTAATGTGCAGCAAAAAGAAGACTCAGTGCAAAATTTCAGCTCGAAAGCTTTGAAACCGAGAAACTAGTTCGCGTAGAAACAGACAGACGGACGGACAAAGCTCACAAAGCTCGACTCAGCTCGTCACCCTGATCAGGAATACATATATTGATTATGTTGTCGAAAATTAATATTTATATATAATATAAAATAATATTATAATACTCTTTGTAAGGATACAAAAAGGGGTTAAGGGTGTGTGTGTCCGTAGGGCAAAGTCTTTGTTACTTTAAATATAGGAAAAACTGCATTTTTTCAAGTATTACGGGTTTACAATAGCTTTTTTGCTTTCTGTGTTGTATTTTATAGTTAGCTCTTAGCTAAACAGGCGTTATATAACTTGGTTCCTCTCAGGTTTAGTGTCGTTTGGAGCTCTCAAACGTAAAGTTTTCTAAGGTTCACAGCAAAGTCTGCTAGTGATAGGACCGAAAGAACCGCTGTTTCTCGTTCCTCATTGTTCAGCGCAATTTGTTCTTAAGCCTCCCCCCTTAAGAACTATTTTCCACTCAGCCCCTGTCACACACGTCCCCAAAAAACACTTTGCCTCATCTTTTTGTTCTCTCTCTCTCACTCTCTTTTGTTGTTGTTTTTTTAGTCCTACGCGATGAGTTTCGCCTGGAGCCGAAAAACACACGCATCGCCCAAGGTGAAACAGCGTTGCTGGAGTGCGCCGCCCCACGTGGCATACCTGAGCCGGCGGTGACATGGAAAAAGGGTGGACAGAAATTGGATTTGGAGGGCTCCAAGCGTATACGCATCGTTGATGGCGGCAATTTGGCCATACAGGATGCACGTCAGACTGACGAGGGTCAATACCAGTGCATTGCCAAGAATCCAGTGGGTGTGCGCGAATCCTCGCTGGCCACTCTGAAAGTACATGGTAAGTCAGTCAGTCTCTTTCACTCTCTCTCTCTATCAGCCATTCTCTGGCCACGAATCAATGTGTCATGTTCAATTTGCTGGAATGTGACTTGGGTTAGGCATCCGCTAAACATTCCCATTATTGTTCCCCCCCCTCTTGCAATTTGCAGTTAAGCCCTACATCATACGTGGACCACATGATCAAACGGTCTTAGAGGGGGCCTCGGTAACATTTCCCTGTCGTGTGGGTGGCGATCCCATGCCAGATGTTTTATGGTTACGCACAGCTTCCGGTGGAAATATGCCTCTGGGTGAGTGGGGGATATGCTTGGGTGGATGGAGTGGGAGTTTCGTTAACGGAGGATTATGTGTGTTTAGATCGTGTAAGTGTGCTGGAGGATCGCAGTTTACGCTTGGAGCGTGTTACCATTGCGGATGAGGGTGAATACAGCTGCGAGGCGGATAATGTGGTGGGTGCCATCACTGCCATGGGCACGCTGACGGTTTATGGTGAGTTTTTAGTATTTAATTGTCTATAAATCCTAGCCTGAACCATAAATCTAGCGCTAGTTCTTCACCTATAAACAAACTTAGCTAACTAGTTTACCCCCTTGATGCTCCTTTACTCCCCCTGCACTCGCCAACACACACCCAAACTGTAGCTCCCCCGAAATTCATACAACGCCCGGCCAGCAAATCTGTGGAACTGGGTGCTGACACCTCCTTCGAGTGTCGTGCCATCGGAAATCCCAAGCCCACCCTGTTCTGGACCATCAAAAACAATAGCACCTTAATCTTTCCCGGAGCACCGCCTTTGGATCGCTTCCACAGTCTCAACACCGAGGAAGGACATTCCATTTTGACATTAACACGATTTCAACGCACCGACAAGGATCTGGTCATACTGTGCAATGCCATGAATGAGGTGGCCAGCATTACCTCTAGAGTGCAGTTGTCTTTAGATTCACAAGAGGATCGTCCACCGCCAATTATCATTGCGGGGCCTGTGAATCAAACTCTACCCATCAAATCCCTGGCCACGCTACAGTGTAAGGCCATAGGTCTGCCCAATCCTACCATATCCTGGTACCGAGATGGTATTCCCGTGCAACCGAGTAGCAAACTGAACATCACCACCGCCGGAGATTTAATAATTTCCGATCTGGATCGCCAGCAGGATCAGGGCTTGTACACCTGCGTGGCCAGCTCACGGGCCGGCAAGTCCACCTGGAGTGGCTTCTTGCGAATAGAGCTGCCCACCAATCCGAATATCAAGTTCTATCGCGCACCGGAGCAAAGTAAATGTCCCACTGCGCCGGGACAACCGAAAATTCTGAATGCCACCGCCTCGGCTCTGACCATAGTCTGGCCCACCAGCGACAAGGCTGGCGCCTCTTCCTTTCTGGGCTATAGTGTGGAAATGTATTGTACAAATCAAAGTAAAACCTGGATACCCATTGCCTCGCGTCTGAGTGAGCCCATCTTTACCGTTGAGAGTCTCACCCAGGGTGCTGCCTACATGTTCATAGTGAGAGCAGAGAATTCTCTGGGATTTTCACCGCCTTCACCCATCTCAGAGCCCATTACGGCCGGCAAACTGGTGGGTGTGCGGGATGGTAGTGATAGCTCCAATTCAAACTCACAGCTGCTGTTGAGTGATGTGGAAACACTGTTGCAGGCCAACGATATTGTGGAGCTGCTGGAGGCGAATGCAAGTGATGCGACCACTGTGCGTCTGGCCTGGGACATCGACAGTGGGCAATACATTGAGGGTTTCTATTTGTATGCCCGGGAACTGCACTCAACGGAGTACAAAATGTTGACGCTGATGAACAAGGGACAGGGGCTGAGCTCTTGCACGGTACCGGGCCTGGCCAAAGCTTCTACGTATGAGTTTTTTCTTGTGCCATTTTACAAGAGCATCGTAGGCAAACCCTCCAATTCGCGACATGTGCGCACCCTGGAAGATGGTAAGATGTTGGCTAGTGACACACCAGCGGCTTGAAGTTGAAGCGTAGATGTTTCTGGGATTTTTGTATGATTTTTGTGTAATAATTTAACAACTTGCTTTCAATTTGCAGTGCCCGAAGCTCCACCTTATGGCATGGAGGCCATTCAATTTAATCGCACTTCGGTCTTTTTGAAGTGGTTGCCACCGCAACCAAATCGGACGCGCAATGGTGCGTATTTAAATAATAAAAAAATATTTTTGGAAGGGGGAGATACTCTAGGAATTATAGAGGAGTATACAGACGTTGTTTTCCAGTCCGAGTCTTTCAAGCTAATAAACAACAATTAATTGACTTTTCAACTACCATTAAATTCTGTGGAAATTAGATAACATTTTAGCTAAACAATTTTTTTCAGGTCAATTGAATTTAAATTGAACAATTACATTAAAATTTAGAATTAGTTGAAAATTTAAGCTTAAAGTCAATTATTAATGGAACTTGAACCCAGTCAATTTCCAGCTGATATTTATTTATTTATTTCCCTTCCATTAAATTTTTAATTCAGATTTTCAACCAATGTATAATTGAGTAAATGTCCCTTTAAATACATTTTCAATTGGGATTTTTAACCAGTAGTCAATATTTAATTGGACTATTTCACTTCAATTAAATTTTCAATTGAGATTTTCCTCACAAGCCAATTTGTATTTTGAAATATTTTCCAACCATTAAATTTTCAATATGAATTTTTCACGAATATTCAATTGGGGTTATTTACTTAAATTAAATTTTCAATTGGGTTTTTTATCAGCAGAGAATATTTTTTTCTGTCAAATTCTGTCTGTCAATACGCTGACGTCTTGTATTATTTAGGGTATCCATAGCAAACAGCTGACTTTATGGTCGAATATCAATAAGCAATACCAATATATATTTGACGGGTAACTTGAAAGGAGTTTTTATTAAATGAAACAACAAAAATGGACTTCAACACTGACGACTGCGTTCAAAATAAAGATATAATGTTTCTAATAAAAATCTTGGGCGCTTTTTGTACCTCTATAGAAGAAATAAATCCAGGATTTCCACAATTTCGTCACCATCGAAAACGTCTTTCAAGTTCTTCAATACGAACTATAAATCAAATTACGTTGCTATCGAAACAGGAAAACAAATACAAGACTGAAAATAATTTGTACACAGTTGCTTTTGTTTCCAATAAAAATTGCTCAATCTACTGTTGATCAATTAAATATTTAATTGAAGTGAAATATCCCAATTAAATATTCAATTGTTGCAAAAAGTCCCAATTTAAAATTTTAATAGAACGGAAATATTTCAAGCTTAATTTAAATGGCAGAAAAATAAGTACATAAATATAAGCTGGCGTTGACTTATGGCTTGAATTTCTAATTACTTGTTAATTTTAATGAAAAAGGAATATTAAATTCAATTCAATTGGAAAACGAGAAAGCTAAGCTAACTTCGTCTGTGCCGAAGTTTTTATACCCTTGCAAGTGCTCTCTTAAATATTTTCAAAAATAGTTCTTTCCCACAACGACCTATTTCTCAATCGATCGTTTGTATTTGAGCTATATGATATAATCATCTGATTTTTAGAGTTATGTGAAAACATGTGAAAAAGTCAAATACAAAATTGCAGAATGCTACCGTTCAAAACAAAAAAGTTTTTTTTAACTAAGACTGTTTTCAGACCTATCTTTTGTATGGCAGCTATACCAAATAGTTGCCCCATTTTAATAAAACTTGGTAGAACTATACAAAATCATAGAAAGCCTACGATTACAAAGTTTGGAGACGTTTTCATTGAAAAGCAAACAGTTTTTCATACTAAAACTAGTTTTCCGACCGATTAATCCTATGGGAGCTATGAGATATAGTCATCCGATCCGGTCGGTTCCGACATATTAGTAGTGTGCAGCAAAAAGAAGACTCTGTGAAAAATTTCAGCTCGAAAGCTTCAAAACTGAGAGACTAGTTCGCGTAGAAACAGACAGACGGACGGACAAAGCTCA
Organism: Lordiphosa andalusiaca; assembly: GCA_035044965.1. Classification (NCBI taxonomy): domain Eukaryota; kingdom Metazoa; phylum Arthropoda; class Insecta; order Diptera; family Drosophilidae; genus Lordiphosa; species Lordiphosa andalusiaca. The sequence goes on from JAWNNM010000660.1 coordinate 2,587,521, forward strand.
ATCGACTCAGCTCGTCCCTGATCCAGAATATATATAGTTTATGGGGTCGGAAAAAAATGGTCAAAATTATAATACACTTTGCAAGGATAGAATTAGTTGAGGGAAATGTAAACAAAATTCCTATTTTCACCTTCGCGACAACTTCCAGATTTGGAAACTTAATCTCCACAATAAAAAGTAGTGAGAGCATGGCAGAGAATGTTTTATTGGATGTGCAAGAATTCTGCTTGGCCTAATTCTGTAGAGAAATAAAATAAGACACTTAATTCAATAAGCTAAGAGGCCGGTTGTGTAGCAGAGGGAGGAGGTTGCAGATTCCATCTCCCCTTGGACCAAAAATTAATTAAATAGTTCTCACAACCGGTCACCTTTACCAGCAAATGTCTTCAGCTGTTAAGTAACTAGCCTGGTAAAGGGTTCTCTCTGCAAAAATAAGTGAAAAGTGATCAAAAAACAAAGAGTATCCCCACTTCGTTGTGCAGTTACACCAACTCCTACATTTCCTCTTTTGTTTACATTTAATTTCATTTGTCTCCCATATGGCAATTCCCTCTGCTCTGCCTGCTCTTCCAACAGGCATCCTGACCAACTACAATGTGCTCGTCAAAGGCCTGGATGTGCACAATACGACGCGAATATTCAAAAATATGACCATAGATGCGGCAACGCCAACTCTGCTATTGGCCAACCTCACCACAGGAGTCACCTACTATATAGCAGTGGCTGCGGCCACGCGGGTGGGCGTCGGTCCCTTCAGCAAACCGGCCGTGTTGCGCATCGATGCACGCACCCAATCACTGGACACAGGCTACACGCGGTGAGTGAGTGCGGTGGATGGTGGAATGGCGGAATGGTGGGTGGGGGGGGGAGTGGCGACTCTCCATTGTCGTTTTGGAACGAGCTCATTTGACTGCCTTCACATCAATCCATTAATGGCAAACGACAATGGCAGAGGCGACACTGGACGACGACTTTGTGACCATTAAACTAAGCCCCGGCTAGTCACGTACTTCCTGTGCTCATTCCGTTGCCTTCTTTGCCCATTGTCTACCCTGCAGATATCCCATCAGTCGTGATATAGCCGATGACTTTTTAACACAGACCTGGTTTATCGTCCTGCTGGGCTCCATCATTGCCATAATTGTGTTTCTATTGGGCGCATTGATTCTATTCAAGCGGTATCAATTTATCAAGCAGACCTCGCTGGGCAGTTTACATGGTGAGTTGGCGCTCTATTGTGTAATTTAAATATATATTTATTTTATTTTTCTGATTTTCTTTTTTGTGCCGTTGTTGTGGATTAAGTTTTGGTGGCAGACAGTTGGGGGTGGATTTTAAAGTATGGAGGTAATTGCTTGTGGGGTAATTTATGTGATGGTTGGTTTTCAATTGAATTTCTCTATTTTTGAGGTGGCATATAACAAAGTATCTTTCAGTAACCGCATACTTCTTTCTTTCCAATAAGACACATACAAGTACCTCCTTTAACTATGCTTCGGAGCTCGTATAATCTATGATTTATGACCCACAACAACAAGAACGTTTATGGCCCTGGTCTCAATTAGGCTGCCATTTTGTTAAGCCACAAAACTGCAGACACAGACTGACACACACACGCACACTCATAACATTTAGCCCCCAAGGTTAAACCAACTATAAAAAGATAAACAAGGCAAAAACCAAAAACCAAGTTTATAGACAGCAACAAAAATGAAAATCACATCAATTGTCTGAAGGGAGGGGGGGGACCAACTCTGCCAATTGAATATAAAAAGTAATTTCCGTCTTTTATTATTGTTTACCCAAGGAGCAACTCCTCGTGTGCAGTTTTAACTAACGAGCCGTAATCATAGCTGGAAAGCCATTACTCCATTCATTCAGCCTTTCCTTTTGTTTTTATTTCAGGCAATCACGCAATTGGCACCGTGCGAAAGTTTCCCACATTGCCGCTAAATGGTGGAGCCGGAGGTGGCTCTGGCTCAAATGCCAATTCCTCAACGGGTTCCAATGGCTTGTGGATCGATCCAAGTGGCGTTTGGCGACATCCAGGTGGTATTGGTGGTGGTGCCACTACAAAGGAGCAACTTCCGGGCTACGCACAGGCTACCGCCCAGCAACAACACCAACAACAACACCAACAACAGCAGCAGCAAGCACCCACCCTGTTGCCGGACTATGAGAGGTGAGTGTTTGATTGAAGGAAAGGGTGGTCTATCTGGGCTTTGCTGATGGTTTAATTACCAGCCAAGAACCGCGCACTATTTACCAGCTGGCTCATAAAAAGATATAAACAAACCGCCCCAAAGGGGGTGGCCATCCCCCTTGCCATTAAATTGTTACACTTGAACGGGTTTTACTTTGGGCTCTGGGGTTACTTCTCGTTCTTTTCATTTTTATTTGAGCGCACTTCGGGCAGTTGCCATACCGTTATTTAATTTCCATTTACGCACATGAATTTCATATTTCATTTACAATTTCGTGTCTGTTTTTCGTTTCTTTTAAATGTGTTTTTTTTTTTTTTTTTATATTTTTTGGTGTGCTGTTTTTTTAATGAATTTCCATTCGGGGGGAAAATTGAAGGCGGCAAATTAAAGTTATTGCAAAGCATTTAACAAATAATATTAAAGTTCTATAAGCTTTTTTGTGGTTTAAATTGAAGATAGATTTACTACACAGAGCCAATTGAAATGGATGCCTTTGCATATCCTTTTTTTTTTTTGATATTAATATATCAATTTTTAATTTCCTTTGGATAATTTGCAGCTCAGTAGGATGAAAATTTAAGATAAATTTAACATTAAATTGATATTTCAATATCAAAGAGAGGATAGAGGAAATAGAGGATAGTTAACATCGGCTCGGTCGACGTTTGATAATCCTTGCAGCACAATTTTCTAACTGAAACTACTTTTGTCACCTTACTTTTCTATGGGAGCTATTCTATATAGATGTCCGATTTCGACCAAACTTGGTGGAATCATGCAAAAACCCCAAGAAACTAACATTTAAGATATTTGAAGTCGATTCTAATTAAAACGAAAAAGTTTTTCTCACTAGAACTAGTTTTTCGACCGATCATTCCTATGACAGCTATATGCTATAGTCATCCGATGTTGACAAAACTTTTTGGAATTGTGTGAAAGCATATAAATGCCAAAAAAAAGCCCATTTTAAGGACTTTCACATGGAAAACAAAAATGTTTTTCTAACTAAGACTACTTTTCAGACTCCACTTTACTATGACAGCTATACTATATAGATGTCCGATTTCTACCAAACTTACTAAAATTATGGAAAACCATAGAAAACTGAGAAATACAAAGTTTGGAGGCGTTTTCATTGAAAGCAATAAAGTTTTTCTCACTAAAACTAGTTTTTCAACCAATCATTCCTATGGCAGCTATTTACTATAGTCAGTCGATACGGCCGGTTCCGACAAATGTGCGGCGTATTTGTACTAAAAGCCTACGTGCAAAGTATGGTGAAGATAGCTTTCTAACTGAAGGAGGAGTTGACATAGATACAGGCGGACGGACGGTCAGAAGGACATGGCTAAATCAGCTCAGGTCGTCGTGCTGATCAAGAATATTGTCCACTAGAGAATATAATGATGTTTTATAAAACTCATCAGAGAACTGAACCGAGCCGAACCAAACCGTTCCTTTCGGTTCACCATTTCTGAAATGAAGGAGGAGGTTCGGCTTGCAATTCGGTTCACCAGCTGTAATAAGCGGTTTGGTTCGGTTCAGAACCATGAACCGAACCGGAGTTTTAGAAACGCTGTGAGCCACTGAAACGAGGCAGTACTTATATTTCAGTGGTTTACATCCCTGGATTGTATCTCGATCTTCGGATTGAAATTTCAAGCAAACGTCGTACTAGATCCGAGATATCCGAGATCAAATCAATCCTATTCATACTTCAAATGTGAAAATCCGGGATTAACCGACTTCTGACAACGCATGGAATTAATTTTATTCCAGATATCTCATCTTTTTATACTCTGTACCGTAGGTACATAGAGTATTATAAGTTTGTGCAAAAGTATGTAACATCCAGAAGGAAACATCTCCGACCCCATAAAGTATATATATTCTTGATCAGCATCAACAGCCGAGTCGATATAGCCATGTCCGTCTGTCCGTCTGTCTGTCCGTATGAACGCACAGATCTCAGAGATGGTAAGAGATAGAGGCTTGACATGTATGGGACATATGCTTCTTATGTCTGCAGGCAGATCAAGTTTATTTTCAATTTTGGCCACGCCCCCTGCCGCCCCCGCAATTTAGAAAAAACGTCATATCTCCTACAGTTTTAAAGATAGGTGGGTTGTTCCTTCTAGATATATTTAGTAATAAGGATAACTTATCGATCAGCCAAAGGAATGGTGAAGATTGGATGAACGGTTTTCGAGTTATGATCAAAAGACTGTTCGCTGCAGCAGCGCAGAAGCAGAGCTGCTTTCAGCTACTACTGCAGCATCAAAATTTATGCGGAGCGTAGAATTTCGTTGGTACAGAGTATGCTATAGTCGGGCTTGACCGACTTTCTTTCTTGTTTTCTGTGTAGCTATGAATTAAGTGTTCCCAAATTATTGTGCTACTTTTTGTAAGCAAAGACATGAATGCCATTTGTTCATAATGAGAAAACTTCTCATTTAATTTTTAGTGCATTCTCAAACGCTGGCAGTTTGCCAGGCAAACCCTTGAGCCACATCTTCTTCAACAAAGTTTTTAAATGCAACTGAGAGAATTTTAAATTTCTAAAAGACTTTTTAAAATTACACTTAACAACTAATTAAACAATTTTTGTCCAAATTTAACCCATACCATCCCTCACACATTTGCCTAAAGACGCCTGTAAATATGCAACGGAATTTGAAATTTTCCAGCAATTAAGCTTGGAGCGACACAGGGGAATATTGCGTCCTGCCAGGCATTTGCATATGCCAATGCCAACAGTATTTCCATTTTTTTCTCTCTCTCTCTCCTTCATTTTGAAGTCCTCCGGAGGCGAGTACTCCCTTCGGGCTATCAATTTTTAATTGTTAATTTAGCGGTGAAAATTGCGTTTAGACTAAACAAACCAAGTGCGTGGGGGATGATTTGTGAAATCAGACAACCCGAAGAAGAAATTAAATATTTTAATTGGAAATTTTTAATGATGCGCCAGCAGCAGGCAAGCAAACGCGGTTGAAGTGTTTATGTAAACAAAACAAAAAAAAAAAAACAAAAAAAACAGGAAAGAATGTTATTCTTTTTACGACTTTACAACATTGTTAAAGTGCACAACAACAAAGGAGCAGCCGAGTTGCAAAATTGAAACGGAAATAATGAAAATCGCGTAAAGGAAGTGGCAACACAGCATTAGGGGGGGATATTGTAAAAAAGTCAAAACAAATAAATGCGTAAAATGCCGCAAATAAATACGTGCAAGTTTCCACGCGGAGCAGCAATATGTCGCCAGCAGTTGCGTCTTTTTATTACGCCTTGTTTCGACTGTTTTTTTGTCCTTTTTTTTTGGTTTTTTTTTGTATTTTCTGTTTTCTGTTTTTGTTGCCGCAACGGTACATTAAGCTTTAAGGAAACTTTTTTGCTTGGCATCAGCAATAAAACCCCAAAGACGGAGGAGGACATTTTTCCAAGTAAAAAAGTAAAAAAAAAAACAAGAGCAGGCACAGCCTAAGGAGCAGATGAAGCAGGATTAAAGATTTGAAGGGAATGGTTAAAGGTAGAGGAAATTCTTCAAGTTAAGTTTGGGTCAAAGTGGTCTTAAAACTAATTTATTAGATTTCGAAAATTAATAAAAGTATACAAAATTTCGTTACAAAAGATTTAAAACTCAGCGTCACCCGTCACGCTGATTTGGTATTTTAAGTGGTGGCTATAAGTATCGAAGGTTGAGTACTGAGTATTGTGAATAGATCTTCGATTGCTGAGAATCCAGTTCTGAATGTCAAGTGCTTTGTATCTTTCGGTACGAAAGATTTTTTGCTTGTGGTGAAATTTTACTACTGCGTCACGCGTCACGCTTTAATGGTATTAAGTATCAAGTACTGAGCATAAAATACTGGGTGTTAAGTATTGTCTCGAATAGTGAGAGTCAAGTTATGTCAATATGACTGACATGTCATATTAAGTAGTTGTATAAGTTGATCGAGTACTGAGCATTGAAAACTGAGTACCATCTATTGAGAGCTGAGTACTGAGTATCGAGAAGTGAAACTTTATTGCTGAGTATCGAGTTCTGAGTGTCAAGTTCTTAGTATCTTTCATACGAAGGATTTGAATGTGGATAAAGATTGTAATTCTGCGTCACGCGTCACGCTGGTATGTCATATTATTTAATGGTACTAAGTATCGAGTACTGAGTTTTGAGTATTGAGAATCGTGTACTGGGTGGGAAGTACTGATCCAAAAGATATAGATTGGGGCAAAAGTTAAGTAGTACTAAGTAGTAATAAGTAGTACTAGGTATAGACTACTCAATATAGAATACTCAAGCACTTGTCTTTCGACATGAAAGATTTTGATTAATTAAAGTCACTCTGTACTGAGAATCGATTACTCAGTTTCGAATAGAAATAATCATATACTGACTATCGATTACTGAGTATCGAGAACTGATTACCGAGTATCGAGTAGTGAGCTACATATCAAGTACTGATACTGGAGTACTGAGTATTAAGTACTGACCATCGATACTGATATTCGAGTAATCAGTATTGAATACTGAGCATCAATATTACGAAAGATTTTGTTGGGGACTAAATTGGAATTTAGACTAAAGCATCACGCTGTCTTTTGCGTGTTGAGAATCGACTACTGGGGACTGAGTATCGTATAATGAAAATAAAGTAATGTTTATCGAGTACTCAGTATCGAGAACTGAGAACTGAGTATCGAACGGTGAGCATTGAGTGCTGAGGATCAAATACCCAATCATTACTCGAGTATCAAATTATAAACGACTAATGAATATCGAATACTGAGCATCGAATGGGCGAAAGATTTCGTTAGGGATAAAATTTTCATTCTGACTAACGCGTCATGCTGTTAAGTATTGAGTATCAAGTACTGGGTACTGCTTAGAGAAAATTAAGTACTGTATTTCGAGTACTGAGTATCTAGAGCTGAGTACTCAGTAACGAGTATCGAATAGTGAGCATCAAGCAATGATGATTGAGTACTGATACTCGAGTACTCAGTATGAAATATAAATAAATGAGTACTCAGTATCGAATACTGATCATCAAAAGGTACGAAAGATTTGGTTGGGGACAAATTTGAAATCAGCGTAACGCGTCACGCTGACCATCGAGTACAGAGTATCGAGTATTGGGTACTGAGTATCGAGTACTAAGTACTGAGTATAGAATACTTGGTACATACTAGTCAAGTAGTGTAAATTGAGTACTGTATATCTAGTTTTAACCATACATTACTGAGTATCATGTACTAAAAATCAAAAACTGAGTACCGCGTGCGGAATATCGACTCCTAGTATCGAGTATCAAGTATCGCGAATTGAGTTTCACATTAAACTCACCCATTTTCTCTCATTTATAACCTTTTTCCGAACTGCAAAACTATTTAGACTGCTCACACATTCGCAACTTCCCCCGTCTAATTGTACGGAGAAGTCATCGAGAGAGCGAAAAAACTGCAATGGATAAGCATTATCTCATTAGCTAATTAGTGCACAGAAATTTCAGCAATAAAAAAGTTTTTCTGGCAACGCAAATTTCGCAACACCCAAGGAACAAAAAAAAAAATAGAAATAAAAGTTTGACACCCTCCCGCTACACCCCACTAATTAGAAAGTTTGAATGCTAATGGTTAGGGGAGGTTTTAACACCACCACCCCTCCCCTTCTCGCAGGGAAGTAACAATCGAAATTTTTAATGAGAAGGTAGCCAAAGCACAGAGCAATTTCCGGCGAGTGCTACATTAATGCATGGCCAAACAAAAGCAATTTCCTACAACTGATTTATGAACACACACACACACACACAGATATAAGTACATTTCTCTCCCCCCTCTGCCTTCCAGACTCTCCCCCCTGAATATGCCCGATTATGCGGAAGTTGCATGTTCAACATTCAAAAGTGGACTGGGCCTGCAACAAACTTCCGGACTAACTGGAGCTGGTGCATCATCATCATTATATGATAGCTGCGGCGCCTATGCCACCACCAATGTGGTCGCCAATGTGAAGCTCTATCAGAGTCGCTATGCCGCCACCGGCAGCAGCAACAACAACAACAAAGGCAATCTCTCCTCGACCGACTATCAGGCCACGGGCATGTACTCGGCCCCACCGAGTGCCCATTACGGTTGCTTGGAGCCCAATCCCACCATGACCGCCTCGACAGCCTCCACGGCCATATTGAGCGCGTCGCCGGCCAAGCTGAAAAAGATCAATATCACCGAGAACAAAATGGAACAATTGGACACAAAATCGGAACGCACCAATCCATTCAATCAGCAGCAGCAGCTGCTGCTGGCCAGCAATGCCCTGAAACAGGGTCTGGGTGCCTATGCCAATACAACACTGGCCGCCCAGATGGCCAACGGCGGGGGTGTGGGCACCTTGCGACGCCAGCGTCAGCCCAAGACGCTATTCAAGAGTGAAAACAATATACTGGGCAAGGCGGCACTGCGTCATAATACCAACACCACCACAAACAATGGCAATCTGGATTTCCTAACCGGTGGTCCACCCGCCACTGACAATCTAGAGGCGGACTTCCCATCCGCCCTCTCCAATTCCACCAATCAACTGCTCAACGATTGGGCATCGAGTGCCTCGATTGCTGCGCCCGGGGATTACCATTTTGGCAGCAAACAGCCGAGCAAACAGCATCTCTATGTGAAGGCCAAGGATGGCACCTGGTCGGCGGTCAGTTCGGATGCATATCAATCGTTTAAGCAGCAACAGCAGCAACAACTGCAGCAGTTCCATGCAGGCTCAGGTGATCATACCAAATCCCTAGCAGTAAATGCCAATCCCTCCTCGCTTAGTGTGAATAGTTTGGCTGGTGATAGCAAATTTTTGAGTAGTTTTGGCAACAGCGCAAATGTTTAGGGCAGGAAAGCCAGAAAGTAAGGAGATTGCTCACTAGAACTAAGTTAAGGACGAAAAGTTGTGAACGGCTGACAAGTAAACTTGGCTTGCAAAGTGGAAGTTTAGTAGAAAACTGGATGGAGTTGAGAGGGAAAAGTGGTTTAAAAGTAAGTAAAATTAATGCAAGAAGAAAGCTGAAAGCTTCTAGATTTACCAACGTTTTCTCCAAAGCAGCAAAGGTTTTTTTTTATTGAGCAATATAGCCCAAGTTAGTAGCCCTTCTATTGGTTTTGGCCGAAATCTTCATACAAAAAAGTCTTATAAGGTAAGTTAAAATAAAATAGGGCTTTGTTATGATGACTAAAATGTAAGCTAGAATAACTGTTCCTCAATAATATCTCAATATATAATACTTCAGTTTCAGGACCCAACTTTCTAAGCCCTTTTCATACTTCAATTGAGCTCCCAAATAGGTGATCAAGTGCTTTTAATCCCTTATCGGGCGGTTAAATAAGTTAATATTCTAACTGAGCTGTGCAAAAGGATATGGTCTTATATAATTACTCACTATTCAGTCACTACTGTACAGTGACTTTTCCTAAGTGACTCTTGAGCAGCGACTCTTATTCAGTGACTCCTGTTCAGTTACTGTTGTTAAGTTACCCTTGTTATGTGATTTTTGCTCAGTAACTGTTGTTCACTGACTCTTATTGCCAGACGCTTAATATCTTTTTGTTCATGAACTCATGTTCATTGACTTTTGCTGAGCGACCCCTGTTCCATAACTCTTGTTCAGTCACTCTTATTCAATCACTCCTGTTAAGCCACTTTTGATTAATGACCATTATTCAGTGAGTTTTATTCAGTGACTTTTGTTTAGAGAATTTGTTTCAGCAACTTCTGTTCAGTAGCTAATGGCATCACTTGTTAAGAGATTCGTGATCAGTTCCCCTTATTCAGTGACTCCTGTTTGCTGGCTTTTTTTGAGTAAGCTCAGTCATTCATGTTAGGTATTTTCGCTAAGAGACTCTTGTTCAGCAGCTCCTATTCAGTGATTTTTGTTTAGCTACTCTTTTTAAGTCGCTTTCGACTACTGACATTGTCTGAGTGACTCTTGTTCAGTGACTTTTATTTCGTTTCAATTGCTAAGTGACTCTTGTTCAGTAAGTCAATAAGCTGCTTATTCGCTGACCATTGATGAGTTACTTATGTAAAGTTGCTCATTCCAGTCAGTATTGTTGTGTAACTTTTGTTTATGGACTTCTGTGATTTTTGATTAGTGACTTTGGTTACTCTTTCTCAGTCATTTTTTTTAGATGCTCTTGTATAGAGGTTCTTGTTCAGTTACTCTTAAACCCTTTCAATTAGTGATTTTGATCCAGTGACTCTTATATAGTTACACTTGCTCAGTGACTCTTGTTCAATAAGTCTTGATCAGTGCTTCTTTTTCACTGACTCTCGATTGATCACTTTTGATAAGTTTCTCTTTTTAGGTAAGACTATTTAAGTGATTCTTGTTCAGTGAATGTTGTATAGTGACTTTTGTTCGGTCACTCATAACCCAGTGACTCCTGTATAATCACTGTTTTTTAGTGAAACTTATTAAGTGACTTTAGTGCATTGATAAGTCATATTTGAGCAGTGACTCTTGTTCAGTAGCTCTTGCTAAATGATTCATGATCAGTTACTCTTGTTAAGTCACTCTTTTGAAGCGATTTTTTCATACCTAAAGACTTTTGTACTTTAACTTTTGTTTAGAGACTTAATTAGTGACTCTAAACCATTGATTCTTGTTATGTGACTTTAGTTTAGTGGCTCCAGTTTAGTCCCATTTGAACGGTGACTCAGAAGTGCATCTAAAATCACTCTTCTTTAATGTTTTTTGAGGACTTTTGTACTTAAAATCTTCTTTGGAGGCTATCTTTAGTCGATCTTAATAAGTAGCTCTAAGCCAGTAATTCTTGTTCAGTGACTTTATGCAGAGTGAAAAGTATAAAAGAACTACCTCCTTAAACAAGCTATGGATCTTTAACAAAGTTCTGCTTCTAGAAGTTTCTAAGGGATAAATTAGCATCTTTTACATAGACTGTCGCATAGACTAGCAAATAACTGAGTAAAATCCAGCAGCTATGTAGAAGATGGAAAATCGCCACTTAAACTGATAACTTAGAGCCAACTTGTAACTCTAGCTCTAGCTTGAAGGCCATTAAAAACCTGTTCTTACAAGCAAGCGCTAAATTACCATAGATTTTGACTCTTGTCATAACTTTACGTGTGAGGTAGAGTTGAGATAAAAGCCTTAACTTATTTCCATAGACCCTGCTCTAGCTTATAGAAAATAGTTTCTCAAGTCCCTAGAACATTCCTGCTCAAAATCTAGCCTAGACTTCCACTTAATCCTGCAAGTTCTACCCACAAGAAATATTCCCATAAATAATAAAAAAACTTATATATATATATACCTCCACAACGAAGATATAAATGTAAAGATAATACACACACACACACAGAATATTGGCTTGTAAATAATACCTCCCAAAAACATTAACCCTTTAAAGCATACCAAATTATTGCGTTCATAGCAAACAAAATTCCACTTAAACTAGCACACACGTAGTTAAACTAAGAAATACACAAAAATTTACAGTAGTTTTCAAAGAGTTGAGCCAAAAGAAGAATAGACAAACAAGAAATCTCCCTAAGAAAACCCTAACGAGAAAAAAAAATAAACCCAAAACTAGACTTTAAAATCCGCTCAGCATTTAAGCAATAATAAATCCAAAAGAAATAAAAAACAAAAACCAAACATAATCTCCCGCAGAATGCTAATGATAAGGCTGTTAAATGTAAAATATCATAAATAAAACAAAAAGCAAACTACATTTAAATTGTGTAAAGCATTAAAATGTAATTAACTGACAACTAGTTTTAGTTTGAATAGCTAAAAACAAAAAAAACAGTAAAACTACAAAAGTAAAACTACAAAAGAATACGGCAAATATTTAAATATAGCTAAAAAAAAAAAAAAAAAAAACAAAAGTGTAAGTAATCAATTAATTGATAAATTATGCCCGAAATTAAAGCCTACCAAAATAAAAGTCTACTAACTAATGATAAATATTTGAGTGTGTGAGTTGCCTGGGAAAGCTTTGGCTCTAATTGGCGAATTTTATGTGTATTTCAGCTGCCACCGTTTGGCGACGCCATAGTTGTGCCTACATGGTGCTGGACAATTCAATGGATTTTGTGATTTGAAGGTAAACCAAACTATTTCGCGGCTCCAGCAACCCTTCGCCTCCCCCACCACCGATGTTGTTGCAAATTAATTATGCACTTTGACCAGGCAAAAATCCCCCCCCCCCCCCCCAAACCCAATTTGTCCAACAAAACCATTAATTTTTGTTGCTCCAAATGAGACATTGTTTGCAATAGTAAGCCCCCTCATCCCTTCTCCCTCTCTTATTTTCAGGCAATTGTAAACATTGCAATTGGAAATTCATGATTTCCCTTCGTTAACTGCGACTTTGTTTTTGTTTTTACGCAAAACAATTTTCCAAATTGTTATTGACAATTTATGTTCGCGTTTCCCTGCCACGTACGCCATTCGAATATGAATTACAGAAACAACAATAATAAAAATAAAAAAAAAGTGCACACAAATAAAAATCAATTTCATCAAATGAAGCGTATTAATATTTTCTGTTTAATCAGTTCTTTTTGGCATTTTAATCACGTGGAATGCTTTTTTAAAACAACCAACCGGGAAGCTGTTAAATAATGACATCATTGTGAGCATTGAAACATGAACACATAATACATAAATAATGGTTGGTGATTTGAAAGCGAGGTGTTAAGTTGGCTAACTAATTGAATGCACAAAAGAGTGGGTTGGTTTGGTTTTTGAAAGGGGTGGAAATGTTTGCACTTATTGGTCTGTTGATGGATACAAAGGAAGGGAGATCGTAGAAGTCAAAAATGAAGTGAGCGAGGGATCGTTCTTAGACCTGGCTGTAGAGGGCTTTCACACTTGAATAAAAATATACAAAATAAATGTAAGCTTATGTTAAGAGTGAAAGTGAAATATTTAACCACAATATTCAGATTTCAGCTTATAAATCTTAGGAAAAGAAGTCAGTATGTGAAGCAACGTTCTCTGCTTACTCCATTTAGCATTTTGATAGCCTGTTTCAGACTAAACTTTACTTGCTGCCAGTACAAACTACTTATTTCTTGCATCATGGAAAATATGGGAATAATTTGAAGCGCAACGTGCCGAGCCTTAAAATTACCTAAATTGCAGTAGGCATTTAAGCTTTTGCTACGTATGCAAGCGATTTTGCAGTTCCAGCAATTCGCATCTGACTCTAAAAACTATGGATAATATATAAATCTCGGATTGATTTCTTTACTCAACCAATTTTTTACACCGAGGGAGAGGCCGTTTGCTGCAATTTTTCGCTGGGCAATCCCACTCTAGCAAATTAAGTTGATGGGTTACACTACAAATCAACAAAAATATTCGGATCTCCGGTTCACTTGATTCAAACCAAAATTAATCAATGATTAATTTAAGTTTCGAGGTTTTTGGAAGAAGGTTTTGGTTCGAACCTTGGTTCAGTCCGTACTTTGTACACTAATTCTAAATTCCCACTTTCTAAAAATCGCATTCGACCTGAAAACTACACAAATTGCAAGGGAATTGCTTGGTTTTTGGGTCGGAATCGGCTGGTAAAAGAAATTGCTGTAGAGTCTTGGAGCATAAAATTCAGAGGGTATTATGAGTCGGTGGGATTTTATAAGTATGTAGTTCTAAACGCTTTTCTACATGTTTTATACCACTATTCTGACCATTTTAGGTGTCAATCGCACTAAACCCTACCATATAACAGAAGAATTCGCTAAGCAGATAGTCAAATTTCTGCTGTTTATCATTTTGTTGGACTGAACCGAAATTTTAGATTCGGAACAGGTTCGGGGTCAGCTTTTATTTGTAATGAGGTTCGGTTCAACGTTCGGTTTAAGGTTCGGTTCAACGTTCGGTTTAAGGTTCGGTTCAAGGTTCGCTTCAACGTTCGGTTCACTGTAAAATAAAAGTCGTAATACAGGATTCGAACCGGTTCGGATCATTTTAATGCTGTACCTAATTGGTTCTTGATTAAATCAAAAAAAAAGCTGGAAATATCCAAATGCCACGAGTTAAACAAAGCCCAAAATGGTATTACTGTAGGTCTGATATTTACCATCACTCCATAAAAATAGTGCTGAAACCAGCTCGGAATTTTAAGAGCTGGTGTTTTGTACTTCGTTCACGATTATTTGTGCTTAAAATAAGAAGGCGCTGTCCCTAAACTTCCAGCTCTGTGGCTGCTGAGAGTTTGAATGAGAAGTTTTAAGAGATCGGTTTCAATAAAAAGCTCGGTTGTTTCACTACATCGAACCTCGGATAGCCTCAATACGGTGCCAAGTGGAGCTTGATTAAGCAAGAGGTTGCTTCAAACAGTCTGACAGGACTATCCGTATCTCTTATATCGTATTTCAAGTGATGAGAGATTCAATTGCTTCTGCTGATGGTTATCAAACAGAAACTACAAAAAACGCCCGTCCCCCCATCTTCCTCGAAGGACAGCCTAAAAACAGAGGGAAGCCATTGTGTGTGTACTCTTATGATCTTAGCAAATTTGTCCGAGAGATTCCAAGCTATCTTTCCAGATTTGCTTGCTTGCTGTATTGAAATTCCCAAACAGTTTTAGCATCGCAGGCTAGGAAAGGCTGCTTTTGAACGATTCTAAAGGTAGGAAAATGAATTGAAATTATGCGAAAGCATTACATGACCTTTATTACATTGATGCAGCTTTGAACTGCAGTTTTCAAACAGTAAAAACAGTCACTTATGTGAAATATTTTATTAAGTTTGTTACGGAAAAACATAACCACAAGCAAACTATAGAGAAAAACACATGGCGTTATTTATGACCTTTTGATGGCGCCAACTCACAACTTAATGTTTCTAAATGATTCAAAGTATTGCAAATAGTTGAACAATTTTATCAAATTTCTACAACTTGATTAAAAAAATGGTCTTTTTAAAATGACTAAAACTATTTCAAAGCAAATTTATAAATTGAAAACAAAGTCACATAGTTTTTCCAATTGTATTGTTTTGTTTTTTTTATTTTTATGTACGTTCCCAACATTCGTGGGATTTCCCAGCTGCCTTGACTAAACTTTAAGCGTTTTGCTTCAGCAAACAGCAGCTGTAGCCATTAGGTTTAGCACCCTCGTGCCCCAAGCAGCTTCTGGCCCCCCCCCCAGACTATTGCAGAGCGCCCAAAGTCTAACTACAAACAGCGCTGGTGTCCGAAACACTCTACGGATCTATGTGTGTGCGTGTGCTCGAACCAATTGCCACTGGGCCAGGGCCGATAAATAAACCCAAATTTATCATGGACATGAGCACAGCACACTAACACACACACACACACGCACACACACATGGTGCTGGCCTGGACTCTATCCATATATCGTGGCTATAATGGCAATGCCAAAGTCGACGCCAACAGCGCTCATAATTTTTGGCACAAAATTTGTCGATAGGCGTTGAAGCGTTCAATTGAATGTCGTCCGGGTCCAAGACCACTGCTGCCGCTCCCTCGCCCATCCGCCACCCCTTCTTCCTCCTCGACAACTATTGTATAATCAAAACTAATGGTCTATAAAGAATCAATTCTCAATTTGTTTAGCCAGCTGCTGCCGCCCAGGACAATGACCAGGATAATGCTGGGGAAAACAGTTTCCAGCCATTTTGCTGGAACACATGTGACAAATAAAATTTGAATGCATTTTGTAAATAATAATTTAATAAAAAATAAAAAATACAAAAATAAAAGCAACAGCAAAAATTGGCTCAGTGGACTCTTATTAGGGGTATTCACATAAATTAGTCGTAACCATTTGCTGCCCTGGGAGCGAGGACTGGAATTTTAGATTTTATTATATTTGGGCAGGGCGGAGCGGGGGGAAAGCACTGATTCAGCAAGTTTGCCATAAAGTTTAATCAGCAGCTTTTTTCTTTGGCCAAACTCGTAAATATGGCCCAGTAGGAGGAGAGACACAGTTTTATGCGCATTTGAGTGACCATAAAAATTGTCCACGAGCATGTGAAGTCGCCTGCTGCGTGTGTGTGTGTGTGTGGATGGACGGGGGGACACATGACAGGAAGGAAGCTTTGCGGACAGCGACCAGCCGATGCCTGTTGATAAGAAAAATGTGCAAAGCAATTTGATGAGATTAGCCTCCCAGCAAATCGTTTGTTGGCCAAAATATCATTATAATTTGATGGGTCAGTCTACTCCAACTGCATGACAAATTGATTGAAGCCGGGGAAAATATGGCCAAGAAATGGGCCAGAAGTTATAATTAAAGCGAGTTACAAAGGAGAGGAAAGTAAGATCAAAGCGAGAAAATGTTTGAAGAAATATATGCGATAATATAATGAATTATATATACATAAACTAATAGCACATTTTACTTCTTGCTGTTGTTGGCAGTTGAAAGTCATTTTTTCGATTAGTTCGACATCAATTTAAGTTAATTCTCGTGGTTCAAAATTTTACTTGAATTTAATGATTATAAAAACGAGGAAGCGAAACTAACTTCGTCTGTGCTGAAGTTTTTATAACCTTGCAAGTGCTCTCTTAAATATTTTCAAAAAATTCTTTTTTCCCATTTTTCGACCGATCGTTCGTATGGGAGATATATGATATAGTCATCCGATTTGGCCAAAAATTTGCAAAATTATGTAAAAGTATGTGAAATAATCAAATACAAAGTTGCAGGATGCTACCATTAAAAACAAAAAAGTTTTTTTAACTAAAACTGTTTTTCAGACCTATCTTTTGTATGGCAGCTATACCATATAGTTGTCCGATTTAAATAAAACTTGGTAGAATTATAAAAAAACATAGAAAACCTACGATTACAAAGTTTGGAGACGCTTCCATTGAGGAGAAAAAAGTTTTTCATACTAAAACTTGTTTTCCGACCGATTGTTCCCATGGGAGCCATACGATACAGTCATCCGATTTGGCCAAAAATTTGCAGAATTATGTGAAAGTATGTGAAACAATCAAATACAAAGTTGCAGGATGCTACCATTAAAAACAAAAAAGTTTTTCTAACTAAAACTGTTTTTCAGACCTATCTTTTGTACGGCAGCTACACCATATAGTTGTCCGATTTTAATAAAACTTGGTAGAATTATAAAAAAACAAAGAAAACTTACGATTACAAAGTTTGGAGACGTTACCATTGAAAAGAAAAAAGTTTTTCTCACTAATACTAGTTTTCCGACCGATTGTTCCTATGGGAGCTATAAGATATTGTCATGCGATACGGTCGGTTCCAACATATTAGTAGTGTGCAGCAAAAAAAAGACTCTGTGCAAAATTTCAGCTCGATAGCTTTCAAACTGAGAGACTAGTTCGCGTAGAAACAGACAGACGGACGGACAAAGCTCAATCGACTCAGCTCGTCACTCTGATCAAGAATATATATAGATCATGGGGTCGGAAATGAATATTTCTGCGCGTTGCAAACTTCTGGGCAAAATTATTTTACCCTTTGCAAGGGTATAAAAATACTACAACAATTATTTTCCTTGTCTTGATTATTTAACTCGCCTACTACTCCATCTTAGATTTGCGGTGCTTTTTTGAAGTTGTTGGATGCCTTTTGGTTGCGTATAGAGAAAATAAAACTTAAAAAGCCATCGGAAAACTAATATCCCATCCAAATGAACATACGGTAAGAAACTAACTTATGTATAGAAAAAATAACATTGTGCACATATATCAGTTTTACTTGGGTATGTATACGCATTGCACTTGCGGATAAGTGGTATGATGTAGCAACTACTAAGGCCAAGTGAGAGTGTTTTTTTCACGCCTTAAAAACTTGTTTTTAAATTATTTTTCTTAACCGTCTCCAAGTCATTAAATTAGTTCAGAGTATTGATAGCGTTTATCAGTATTTAGTATTTATATAAAGTTGGTTTCGGTGTTGACTTTTCGAAATTCTCCAGACTTTTAAGATTTTATAGTAATTCGGTCCCTCAATTTAGGTATAATTTTAGAGAAAAGATTATGCACGAAATTGCCCATAATTTTTGTCACGCTCTTGAGAGATCAAAAATATGTAACAAAATCTCCAAAAATACCAAAAATGGATGCAAAAAGGTACGGTCACACTGATTTTAAAGCTCCTCATCATTTGTTTACCCCCTCCTTTTTTTTCAAAGTTGCATTTGGTTTTCAAATGTTCGATAAAACCACCTTTAAAGTTAATAGGTACAAAATAAATACGAGTTTTGGCCATAAATTTAGACTTTTCATTGCAAAAAAAAAATCCCAAAAATAAATGAATTTATTACAGGATGTTCTTAACAGACTAGTGGTTTTTTAAGCAAAAATAAATCATACAAAAAAATTTGACATGCGTAGAAACAACCTTTAATTCCTAAGAAGTTTTTTAATAAACTCAGATATCTTCCTTTTATTATTTATTGCCCATATTTTTGTGATTGAATGACATATGCAGCTAGGCGTTTTGCTTTCAACAAGCATAGTGCCCCTCAAGGACTACGAACTAAACATTTATTAGTATTTAGGTCGAGCTTTCGAAATTTGTATTATTTTCTAAGAACACATATCGTCTTGAAAATAGGGATATTTTGATTTTAGCAACCATGTTAATAACCATTTTCGATTTATTCTAAGATGTCAGAATAAGTTTGAAGTGCATTTTTAAATGTGAATATTGTAGACACAAAAGTTGCCAAATACATTGGATAGAAAGAAGGATTCTACGGACGGTGGAACACTCATTTGAGCTGCCCAGTAAGTAATTACCTTCAATATTGCCTTAATTCCGTTTCAGCAGACCATTGAAGTACCATTGTGAAGATTAGCTTCATTTTTCGTAATTTTAATTTAATTTTTTCCATTTTGTTTGTGTTAAATGTCCGGCTGTGGTATCCAGGTAGTGTGTTTTCTACTGTGCCAGAGGTCGTGTGTTTTTTTGCCGCCTTAAAAAATCTAATGAACAAATGTTTTTAAAAAAAAAAAACTTACACACCCGGTCATCTTCACCAGCTGAGCCTTAAAAAAGCTTCTCAAACTTTACCAAACTGTAAGTCCCTTTCTCTAATGCAAAAAAAAACCAGAAAAAAGCAAAAAGTCACTGACTTATTAAGAAGACCCTCTCACCTTATCTTGGGATTCCCCCTTCTTTGGTCTTTGAGTCCACTAAAATTCTAAGTAAAAGTGTTAGCTCTACCCCATTTTTAAATTGCCTTTTGGTCTCTTTCCAACTCTCTGAAAAGCAATTTAATTTTAACTCCCCAATGGTCAGACAACAAAAAATGTAAATGCTTCTCCAACAAAGTTGAAAAATGCTAAGGGAATGTCCAGAAGAAAAAAAAAAAGTGCTCGGTGAGACAAAAAAAAAAACAATGGAAAATCTAGTGGGGAATTTTTTCTTTGTAGGCCAGGCCAAAGCAAACATTTTAATTTGGGCATTATGTTATTTTTGATTTTTCGACTTTTTCTGGCATTTTTCCTCTGGCCCATTCAAGGCTTAATTGAAAATGGTCAGCCAGCCATGAGTCTCAAGGGTTGATTACACATGCTCCCCCAGCTGAAAGAGGTCGGTCTTCCCATTTCCACACACACACACACACACACACACATAGAACAGAAACACTAATTAAATGGCCGAAACAATTTTGGCTAGTAAATGAAATGCTAGACCTGGCTGGCTGGCTGGCTTCGGCTTTAAATGGCTAAACTTACATGTTGAAGTTAGTCAGAAAGTTTAATTTGCCTGTTGGGAAGGGCGACTGGTTCTCCTCTTACACCGACTTCAGCTGGTTTTGGGTGAGTAATTAGTAAAATGCATTAAAATAAATGAGCTGAAGGGAGTCTGGCTGAAAGTTTGGATGGGTGAGTAAACTGTTAAATGTTGAATGAATTAAGGTATAATAAATAGTTACTTATAAACAATAATAAAAGTAAAATGTTCACTAATTAAGTTAGTTTTAACATTAAGTAAGCAATTGTAGTGAGTGTCAAACTGTAAGGTACCGAGTGATGCTCAAACTGTAAGTGTAGCCCAGAAACATTTACTACCCATCAAACTGTAACTTTTCATTTAAATCCACTTCAATTTTCCTCCTTAACTGTCTCCTCATAGCCCCATAGACACTCAGATCTGTGTGGGTGTGGGGCGGGTAGGCCAAAACAAAAAACCCCGAGACATTTAAACAGGCCATAAAATACATTTTTGGACACCATCGTCGTCGCGCCTTGTCTTTGCCTTTTCGTTAGCCATTTTGCCTGCTGGCGTTTGCCGTTGTAATTTCTTGAATGTGTCAGCCTCCCTCCACTCTTCTCCTGTCTCCTGCTGGCATTCTAATTGCAAAGTATGGCGACAATTTCAAAGAAGTTAAGGACTTTGACGCCGTGGATAATACAATTTCCAAATGACATTTACGGCTCGCAGATGTAATAAATACTTGGTCCACGGAGTGGGGAAGTCGCTCGAACCCCGTTATATAATGGATACTTAGTGACCGTTAAGGAGAGACACCAAAATGCAAACCAAACTATTAAACGAACATAGCGAAAGCTGGTGAGTCCGGCCAAATGTGTGAGTGTGGCTCGCTTTATGAAACGTTTTATTATACTAATTTGTAGGACGGCAATGGTCGGAATGGTCACCAGTTTCGGTTACATCGAATGGCCAACTAAAAATGGCAATTTGCCATTGCATGAAATGAGCATGGTGTGGGGCCACCGGACGGACACTTCAGTCAAGTCTCTATTAGCACACAATGCTCTTGAGAGGGGAGACCAGTGACTGGGCAGTGTCTGCATTTTGGTTTGATGCTGGCCAGCCAAAACTGTCTCTAAATACATATGGAAAAGGTAGTTATGGACTTTAGTTAAAAGATTTAGAGTGGGTAGATTTGGGATTGGATTTTCAAAAATTTATTATGATTATGATAATTCTCTAAAAAGGGAAGCAAATGAATAAGAAGAAAATGTTATATCGAAGGATATATCGTTGCTCTACCATACACATACCGTGCAAGTCATTTGTTTTCCAATCCAACACAAAGAGCTGTGGGAAACCATGCAGTGTTGTTGGATATCAAGCATAAATAGTGCAAAACTTTCAAAAATTGCAGATTGCTCGAATCACATTTAATATACAGCAAGACTTTCCAAATAATCTCAACTGCTTATTGATTTTCATTGGTGACATAAACTTATTCGGACCGAACCTGAACCGTATACCATCTGATTCTGAAAGGTTTTTGATTAAAATCAATTTTACTTGAACTTAAATAATAATTTCCCTGCATTATAAAGTAACGAGAAAGCTAAGCTAACTTCGTCTGTGGGCAAGTTTTTATACACTTACAAGTGCTCGCTTAAATATTTTCCAAAAAATTATTTTTTGACATATTCCGACCGATCGGTCGTATGGGAGCTATATGATTTAGTCATCCGATTTGGCCAAAAATTTGTAGAGTTAGGTGAAAACATGTAAAACAAACAAATACAAAATTGCAGGATGCTACCATCAAAAACAAAAAAGTTTTTCTAACTAAGACTGTTCTTCAGACCTATCTTTTGTAGGGCAGCTATACCATATGGTTGTCCGATTTTTATAAAACTTGATGGAATTATAAAAAACCATGGAAAAATTACGATTACAAAGTTTGCAGCAGTTTCCGTTGAAAACAAAAAAGGTTTTCTAACTAAAACTGTTTTTCAGACCTATCTTTTGTATGGCAGCTATACCATATAGTTGTCAGATTTTTATAAAACTTGGTAGAATTATAAAAAAAACATAGAAAACCCACGATTACAAAGTTTGGAGACGTTTTCATTGAAAAGAAAAAAGTTTTTCATACTAGAACTAGTTTTTCGACCGATTGTTCCCATGGGAGCTATGAGATATAATCATTCAATCCGGTCGGCTCCGACATATTGGTAGTGTGCAGCAAAAAGAAGACTCTCTGTAAAGTTTCAGCTCGATAGCTTTAAAACTTAGAGACTAGTTCGCGTAGAAACAGAAAAAAACTCTCCTGGCTAAGATTGAATAAGGGTAAAGAACTACTACAGAATGTTTAGAATATTGTCCACTACCTAGAGGATGTTAAATAAATTATCAACTTGCAAAAAAAGAAGGTATATTAAGAGATCGGAAGCGAATTTACAGAAGACTTACAGGATTACATGTTGTGCAACTTGTGTCAAGTCATACTTAAAGGTTATATCTATCCGGCAGCTCTAAGAATATAGAGTGTCGAACGAAATTTCTTACTTGATCTTAGGGAGACAATTCAAATTCTCGAATTAATAAGTATCATTGGCTAGAGGAAAGCGATTCACGTCTGGAAACTCGTGAAAGAACAGAACAGAAGCGAACCGTTTTTCTATTCCTTTCAGCATTTCCGAAAGGTATCCGTATCGGTTTGCGGTAAGGTTCACCATCTGAAATAAGCGGTTCGGTTCGGTTGACTACATTATTGCCATTTCCACGATGACAAAGAGCGTCATCCATTTCTGCGCCTATTTTAAAAAATTGTCGCTTAAAGTCTCTGTTCCAAACTATCATCATACGCTGTATCATCTATTTCTGATGCTTGATAATCGCTAACATCAATCCTTCTGCTCAACCCGGCCATTGAGCCCAAAATCTTTCATTATTTTTATAGGTATTGAAGCTACATCTAAGAATCAATTCGATCTACAGCAAATCGTAATTTGTTCAAAATTCCACTAAAACATTTTTAGAGAATCGAACGAAACGAAATTCCCAAATTTTACCACTTTCATTGTATGAAGTCAAGTGTCTTAGGTCTTAAGATTGAATTGAACTTAATTGAAACGAATCGTTTGGATTAGTGGTTTTGGGTTAGGGTCAGCATTTTAAAAAAAAAACTCCTCCGGTTCGTTGTGTGGTTCGGTACAGAAGAATACTAAGAATACATACAATTTTGCATCATAGAATAAATTCAGACCTAGTCGTAAGTTCTGCGTTAAAGAAAATATTTTGAGTCTTTTGAAGCCGCTTCTATTCTGATGTGTGCATTTTGGAACATGCTGATTTCTTGTGGCTTGCCAATCATCTGACAGTCCGAGGTAAGATTTAGTCGACTTTTCCATCAAAAATCTTACTCAAACGTGTTAAATGTGCGCTCGAAAATGTTTAAAATATATATATGTATGTGTGTGGTTGTGTGTGTGTGTTTGTCTGAAGGGATTTGCGCCTGGGTTTTATTAAAATGGCATAGCCCGGTACCGTCCCAGGTCCGAAACGCCAAGTGGCCGAAGTGCTCTACGCATATTTCTAACCCATCCCACCCACTTGCCACTCAGCCGGGGACAAATGCTCGTTTGGTGGATCGTTAGGGTGCCCTGTGCAATGCCTTGCATTGCCGACTGCTTTAGAGTTGTAGTTGTGTGTGTGTGTGTGTTGCCAAGTTTTAACGACTTTGTTTCCGTTACGTCTAATTTAATGAAATTCGTTTTGCTTTTCGCTCTCACTCTCTCTCTCTCTCTCTGGCCTTTCTTTGCCAAGTTTTGTGCATAAAATTTTTGCAAAAAGGAATTCTAATGACTTGGGCGTCGCTGTGGTAATAGTTGGGTCTGAGGTCCAGTCTGTTGTCTGGTCAATGGCATTGTGTGGTGGTACGTTTCTCGGTTTGTTTCATTATATTTTGTTTGGATTTTTTAATGAAGACATTGCCTATAATTGTTGGCAGTGTTGGGTGTTGGGCGTGTCTGTGGGAAATTGAATGTTATGTTAATGCAGTGAGGGGGCGTTCCTCGGATAGTTTTAGTAGATACGTGAACGTTAAAAGGGTCATCTATTAAGCTCTCCCCCTTTTAAATAGGCAACCTATATATTTATGACTCCCCTAAGTTGACTGCAAAATCAATTTTATCGCATGTTGCACTTTGGCCATAAAGTTACCCACAGAAAACGATAAGTTATAAACTATTTGCAGTAAGTTTGAAATAAGCAAACTGATTTGCATTTATGGAAATGGCATTTTAGCACACACACACCCACAGCTCATTGCTGCTCTTCCTTGCCGGCAGCAGACTACAGCACGTAATGGTGTAAAAATGCAAAAGGAAAATATAAATGTCCTGCACAACTTGGAAATCCCCCCCACTAAATAGAAATGTCCAGTGTGTGTGTGTGTGTGTGTGTTTGTGGCAAAGTAAATATTTATGTTTTATGTTAATGAGAATATGTCTGACTTTTTGCTATTTGAATATTGGCAAACGGCTGCAGGACTTGTTTGTATGTCCTGGCCAAAGAATGACAAATGCGTCGGGTGTTTGGTTAAAACTGCGGTTGCAGCTTGCATATTTTTCTGGCAAATAAATGGCATGGAACGAGAAACCGCCAAACGAATGCGACTTGGTTGCGGTTTCAGCCCGCACATAAGTGTGATTCCGATGGTGCGGGGAAAGAGGGTGGATGGATTATTTTATGGGTCTGACTTTCGCTTGCTAACGCAGTGGCTGTGCTTGTTTGTTTGTTTGCCAATAATTGACAATTTAATTTGCCAAAGTGGTGGAAAGATGTGAGAGCAGTTCCATTTAAGAAGGAAAAGTTTGTATGCTCTGAAATGGGGAAAGGGACTTAAGAGGAAAATTTGGGTTGTTTGTTTGTCTATTTGCATGTTTGTCTGTTTGCATGTTTGTCTGTTTATTTGTTTGTATATTTGTATATTTGTATATTTGTATATTTGTATATTTGTATATTTGTATATTTGTATATTTGTATATTTGTATATTTGTATATTTGTATATTTGTATATTTGTATATTTGTATATTTGTAGATTTGTATATTTGTATATTTGTTTATTTGTATATTTGTATATTTGTATATTTGTATATTTGTATATTTGTATATTTGTATATTTGTATATTTGTAGATTTGTATATTTGTATATTTGTATATTTGTATATTTGTATATTTGTATATTTGTATATTTGTATATTTGTATATTTGTATATTTGTATATTTGTATATTTGTATATTTGTATATTTGTAGATTTGTAGATTTTTATGTCTGTATGTTTGTTTGCTTAAATGTTTGTGTTTGTGCTTAAATATTTGTGTGTTTGTACGTTTGCATGTTTGCAAGTTTGCATGTTCGTACGTTTGCATGTTTGTACTTCCGAAATTTTGATTCAAACCCTTTATTTTCAGAGTATTTACTTGTCGCCTGTGACTAAGTATATTAAATATTTTTTGTAAATATTTTTTCTCTCTTTTTGCATATTTAATTAGTTGGTTGTTTATTGCCCTCACTGAAGCAATCCTTTTGGTTGTTTTTGTTGTTTCTGTGGCTGGTTTTTGCAGTTTATTTAACCCTTCTTTTTTCTTTTTTTTGTTGTTAATTTATTAATGCTGCACTGATATGTCGTTTAAGCTGGCGTTTAATTAATTTTATTAATTTTATAATTATACAAAAAAAAAGGAGGAAAAAATGAAGAAAAATAAAGTGAACCATTTCATGTGGCTTTCTGTGTTAATGAAAATTGCATTCAAAATTAATGAGAAATAGTGATACAACCAAAAATGTTTAAAACTAAATTATGGCAAAGTAGTTTCTCTATTTAACGTTAGTTCAATAAACTTTTATGCTAAAACCTTGTGTCATTCATTTATGGCCCTAGACATAAGTACGAAACAACAAAAGCAGGCATAAGTATGCCCCGGCATGTTTCTATGTACAATATATACAATTCGTTGTTATGAGGGGGAGGGGGAGGGGGAGGATTGTGTGGACACACATTGAAACCGAGATTGTCAACGGCGAAACAAGCGAAAGTGATACGGGGATTTTCCACAAGCGAATTGACGTAGACAGCGAGAAGCTTTCTCAGCTGATGCTGATGATGATGATGACACAGGTCCTGCCCCTGAGCCGATGCTGAAATATGCATTATAGTTATGGTAATGGCATGCTCAAAACTACCCAGGCAGCTGCCTTAAGATCTGTAAAGAGCAAGTACGCTGGAGTGGGGGGAGTGATGTCAAAATGATGACAGGCATATTTACGCTCGTTTCGGTTTTATATACACAAACCTTAAAAGGGTATGCCAGCTTTGTGCAGAATTTTGGAAATTTTTGGCAAAAAATAAACTAATATTTTAGATAAGATTGTTAAGCAAAGAAGTATAACACAGAAATGTTAGTCCAAATTGTCATTTCTTCTTCCGTTTCATTTACTCTGAACAGAGTTTTATAATCTTTACCATTATAGAAAAAATTGTTAGGTTCACAACAGGTTCAGCTATGGTCGTTTTCTCGCTTTTGGTTTGGTTCATGATTTTACATGAATCAATGTTGCGGGCTCGGACCGGTTCGGTTTTAACCAAGTTTTGTGGATCTGCATTGTACTCCCCTACATATATTTGTAAGCACTTAAGGAGTAAAACTATTAAGTCTATTAAAAACATTTAAGTTTCAAAACTAACCTTCAAACGAAACTTGTTTAAAGAAGGTTTGTAAACTCCAAGGAACTAGAATCTAAACGTAAGCTAGAACCTTAAATATAAGTAAAAGCGATCAAAGATCTATTAAATGGCTATACAGACAATCTTTTTCGAGTGTTGTAGCTTTAAAGTCGAAGACGGTTGAAGTCATTTGAGTTAAGTAGATTTTGTTGAACTGAACCTGTTTAAGCGCAGAATTCCGACATATAAATCACTGTGAACCGATCCTTAAGCCAACCCAAGTGTGAACCAATTGTTGAACACAAACCTGTACCGAATTCACGATTATGGTTTGGTTAAAAAAAATCAAACATACATTCCAAAATTTGACATATAGCTTTGTAATTCGCGAGATTGCGAAAGAGTCTACTAATCAACAGTCTAAGCAAATGCGGTTTGAATGGCTTTAAGGCTATAATTTTAGATCCTTAATGCTAAACCAAGAAACCATCTTTTTTGCTAACAAAACCCCCCTACTGGCAAATGTTTTCTAAGAATTTAACTTCAAATACAATTGAGAAAAGTTGAAAAAAGTCATGACTATATATTAACTGTGAACCACTGTTCAGCCAGCTAGAATAATACAGGTTAAGAGCCGAACCGTTTATATTGTTATATCTGTAAAGCTGTATTTTCACTTATTAAGATCTCATCTAAGATTGGTTTCCTAGTTAATACCTGTAAGTTGATATTCAAAAAACTCATCAGAGAACTCAGATGGAAGATCATTTAAATCAGCCAAATGAGTCTCTTTCAAGCCTTTAAATGATTCAAAAATAATTACTATCTTGTGCTTTTAAAAGAAGACTCCAAAGTGGATCATGCAAATGCTCAAAATGTGATTTATTGAAATACGAATTAAAAATACTCGCAATTGACTCGAATATGAGTCGAAACTGATCACAAAAACGGGTTAAAAACAACTCAACACGAAGTGTCCCTGCTAGGATGCCATTTTCTCCCAGACAGAAGTATCATTTACGATCAGAAAACGAGCGCTTGGCAGATCGAGGAATCGAAAAGTGCTCGAATGTGATCCGAATTATGAAAAAATGTTTGCTGGGCTACTTCCAACCCAACATTTGGAAGATCATTTTCACAAAAATCACCTTCATGAGTTGTTTTCGACCACTTTTGATGATTAAAAAGAAATTCCTATCATGTGTGATTAAAAGAGACTTGAAAATGATTCATGAAATCGCTCAAAATTTTAATTAGTGAAGTACGACTAAAATAAGACTCTCAAATGACTCGAAAATGATTTGAAACTGTTTAAAAGAAGGAGTTAAAAACGACTCTTTAAGAAGAGTCGTTGCCAGGGTACCATTTTCTCCCGACAAACGTATCATTTATGATCAGAAAATGAGCGCATTTATGACTACTTTAATCAGATCGAGGATTCGAAAAAGACTCTAATGTGATCAAAAATTTCTTAAAATGTATGCTGGGTTCTCATACAGTTTCTCATATATTTATTTGTGCTTCTCAGTTGGACTATTAAACTTGTGTAATATCTCATTTGAAAAGCTTTTATGAGATATCAGAAAAGTGAAAATCCATTTAATAATTGCTTATAAAAAGTTAAGATTTAAGATTGAGTTAAGATCTTTTGGATGTATAGCTTAAGATTTTGTAAGTTTAGAGAATACAAACTTGAGTAGTCGTTACTCGCCTTAACTAAATTCTTGATTTTTAGAATAAGTTTTTCCTCAACAATTTTAAAATTTCTGATCCGCTAGAAAAATTTGACTAATTTTGAAATATTAAAACTTAATTTTTGTAACATATTTGGAGTGTATTTCGAATTCGTTTAAATCATGATTATCTCTACTTAACTTGTCTTTTGCCTTTTTCTTTGGCTTTGCGCGTCGTCTTTGGTTTTATGGCTTTTCTTTTCATTTTCCATGCCGCTTTGCGCAAATTTACAGAGGGTGGAAGGAACGAACGGACGGACGATGACGACGAGGACGACGACGAGGACGAGGCAGCGGTGTTACTGACAGGCCGTGCAAGGTTAAAGTGACAAGTGCGATGATGTGGCGCCTTGCATAATGTTAAGGTAACACAAATGGAGGACAGGAGGACAGGAGGGTAAGTTTGAAGTTCCAAGTCTCGTTCAGGGGTAACATATTTGCGTCGCGACAAAACAAAATTACGTGCCACCATTATGGTGGGGGCGTGAGGCGGGGTGTAAGTGTAGAGCGGCATAAAAACTTTTTTGCAGTCTGGGCAAACGAGAATTGCTGTAGTTGTAGTTGTGTTTGACTGCGGCTTTTGCCTTTTGTTTTTATGCCATACTGAAAACATTGAAATGCGATACTATTGTTGCACAAATGTTGCTGTTGCTGTTGTTATTGTTGTTGATGTGCATTACCAACACCTCCATGTTGTAGCTGCTGCCGCTGCTGTTGTTGTTGTTGTTGCTTGTCTCGCACAATGTGTGGCCATGTTTGCCGGGCTGCCAGCATGAAATCTATGGGATTTAGCAAGCACTTAAACTTTGTCATATGCTGGCCATAGACGAGGGAATGACGACGATGTCAACATACGCTTTGGCATCGCTTTACACCTCATACCAAACCAAGACCAAAAGTTTTATGTGTATGAACATTTTGCACTTGAAAACAGGAATAGGAAAATGGTAATGGCATTGGCTACAAACGGTTCGTTTACCTTTGACATTTGCTGGCTATTTAAAAGTGGATTTAGTTTGAACCAAATTTCGTATTCAACTCAAAACTCAACCAAATCAATTTTATTCGACAGAAGAAAAAAAATGTTAGATATTCCTTCAAGACTTTCATCATCAAAGTGAGAACGGAAATCGTGCATATTGCCAGCTGTTGACCATATCATGGCTAAAACTACACAAAAAAAAACCAAAAACCATTGGCCAATTTCCACTGGCATTTGGCCAAAAACGAAGAGAGTGTTGTTGTCTATCGTAATCCGCGTGGATTATGTCAAAATTGGTATATCATAAAAACGTCGCGCACGTGAGTTGACTGATAAATCGTAGACGAAATCCAAAACTCCCCTTTCAATAGCTCTGGAGCCCAACTCCCATTAACTTTGTGCAAACCCCCTCCCCAACCAATGATTAATTTGTATGCGCCAAGCGATGACTTTTGCGGTCTTGGGACAAAGGCCAAAAGTGTTTGGCATGTAACGGAAATGCGCGACCAACCAGCCACCGAAAGGACATTCAACACATTGCAAGACAGAGCTAGAGAGAGAGAGAGAGAGAGATAGCTATAGCTCAGAATATGCAGCGGGCAAATAAAGTTTTTCGAAAATCTTTGGCTAAAGGCCAACAACTTGTAAAAAACAAAAAAAACAAAACCACAACTTAAACTTGTTAAGAGCAAAAATAAAATTCATTGCCTGACAATTTGCTGGGAAGTTACTCATACTCTTTGGCTTTGTTCGTGTCAAGATTTCATTAAAGTTTTTCCCTGCTCAAACAACCAAAAAGCTCAACCAATTCTTGTTGCATTGAAAATACAGAAAGAAAGAAACAAAAACTTGGCTCATTAATTGAGTCGCTCTATTAGGCAGGGGTCCAAGTGGAGAAACCGAAAGAAATACAAAAACAAAGCGAAACAGTTTTCCCATAAATACAAATGATGGTTCGTAAAAAAGGGAAACAGAGAAGAAAGGCGAAGCTTGGATACCCTGAAAAAAACACAAATTATTTTTAAACACATTTAAGTATGTACAAAATCTGCGTTTTTATTCACTTGTCTTGTTATTTTTGCTGTATAATGATGAAATCAGGAGTCCACACTCCAAAAACTTTATTTCTAGTTTATAAAAATTCGCACTAAAATGACTTGTTTTTTCTTAATTTAAAGAAAATTTGTGGTTTTATGTCAGCGTGAAAAGAACCACTTGAAAAAATCCCTTTTTTTTTAAGAAAATAATTTCTTAACTTCAAAAACATTGCCAAATTTTTCATAAATTAATATTTAAGTTTTTCTAGATATTTTTCTATAATATTGCTTAAAATGTGGGCAGATTTACTGTTGAATTAAAGGACGAAAAATCGTTTCTTAAATTTAAAAACAAAATTTAAGAATTCTTCAAAAAATTTAAAAAAATTAATGGGATTTGTCTCACTGTGTGAAGTTGATAGTCACCTGCGTTGAGATGTCCACTTAGATTTCCAACAGAAGTCAAAAATCTGTCAGAGAATTCTACTATATAAAAGCCCACAGAGAACAAAATAAATCCATAAAGTGAGCACGTAATGTTCGTAGAATTTTATGTAAATTGAACTTAATTCAAGGGCAAAAAGGTTTAGGAGTGTTTTTTTTTTATAAAATCCAGGACCCCCTTGAGATAACGTTTCGCTGGTACAGAGTATGTTATAGCAAAGATTTATAGATCTATATCTATTAATCTTTAGTTATAGTCGGGCTTGACCGACTTTCTTTCTTGCCTTTGTACACAATTATGGGTTACTTTACTTTGCGTTTTAAATAATGCTGAAAATCAAAGATATTTCAGAAATGATTCGAATTTAGTTACTCTTGTTGAATGTTATATTTGGCTCCAGTTTTTTTTCAGATTTGAACAATGGTTAGTTGGCAGTTATAGAGTAGGCTTTGCATTATTTCCTTTTCTTTCTCACTTTATTGGATTTTTTTGGATTTACTTTTTTTCCTGATCTAGTAGCCTTTGCCAATTGGGAACTTGCTTTGGCCTCAAAATATTTCGCTTGTTGATGTCAGTTGCCTAATGGCGCTTGCCCTGGCAGGTCGCACATTAATATTTGATGTTTTTTTTTCTTATTATTTGATTTGCCTTCACCATCATTAAGCCATATGCTCGCAGTCACAGCCCAAGCCTGGGGTTTCTTTACGCTTCTTAATCGAATCAGGCTTACTTTACCCCCTGTAATATCTTCTTTTCTTTATTTTTATCTCACGCGGTTGCTCCGATATTCTTCGCCAGCTTGAGCTGTTTATCCTCTTGCTTACTTCTAATAAGGCTGTCGTTTTCGATAGCGGCGGGTCGCAAGAGCAACGAATGCTGTCCTGTAAGTCAAAAAGTTTTTTGATGGATATTGTTGCTTGATTTGTAACAACTCGAGGATGGGTTGTATGAGTATCATGGAGGTTTCGCTCCATTTTAGCTAAGAGTGCCGTCTGCGACTTTAGATATTAAAAGATTTTGAAAGTAGGAATTCATTTCGGATATGACGCATCATTAGGCATTGTGATTTCTATTTTAAAAATCAAACTTTAATGACTATTTTTGCATTTCATTTTATTATTCAATATAAGTTTTAAGTTTTTTTTTTTTAAACTCTAGAATTTATCATAAATATTTCTCAAACGCCAATTACAAGTGAATATAAAATTGTGGAAAAATTGTGCATATCCCTAGGTTCAAATCGATTCAATAAACCCATTATCAAGTTTAAGTTGGGTTTAAAAATATGAAATGATTAATTTGTGAATTTTTTTTTTAATAATCGATTATTATTCATTGAGCAAAAAAATTAAAAATAAAATAAAAATCATTGTGGCAATGCATAGATTATCGAAAAAGAATCAAATTTTTTCGTCCAGGTACTGCGAGTAGTAAGATTTTTTGAGTATGAAAAATCTATACCTATTTGTAAGACACCGAAATGGTGACTTTCCAATCAAATTTAAGTTACGGTCACGGCGACATACTCAAGGAAGGGCTTAAAGAGTTGAGATAGGGTGAAATTACTTGCGATTTAAGAACTAAATTGAGTTTAAAAACTTTTTGCGCACAGCTTTCCCTTAAAAAGTTGGACGAAATTCACTTCCGAGCAGATTTTTAGAGCAAATCTAAATTTATACAGTAAAGCAAACTTTAAGTTCTCTTAGTAGGCAGAATATTCAAGGAATATAAAGGAAAGGTTTAAAATCTCACCTGATTATCTCGCCTACCAAGAGAACTCTAGTAAATTTGCTTCACCGTGAAAATCCAGTCCAAATCGGGACTTTATCGGAAGTTGGGAAGTCTCTAGAGATAGCCCTATTATTGGGAGATCTTTTTCATTATGTATCGTTTCCTTGAACTGTAAGCAACAGGGTTTTTGTGTGCTCATCCCATAAAAACACAATTTGCGGATCAACTGGGAACTAATTAAGGTGGCAAGGATATGTATGTAATTTATGGGTTCATAAGCTGCCACAACCGTGTGGAACTATTACAGAACAACTCTACCAAACTCAATTGTTGAATTTGTACCCAGCATTAAAACGGTCAGAATACAAGCAAAGGTACTGCAAGGTTATTTTTGGAACAACTTTCGGCGGCATATTGCACGTCCGTTCAAATAAATACATATAGTATACATATATAAAATTGAAAGTATGTTTGTATATTTGTTGCTTATGAGCGTCTAAACCGCTGAACCGATCTTCACAAATGTTCATGTCGATCAGGAAATTGTCATAGGCTATGTCTCATGTCTGTGACTTGGTCCAAAAACCGCGAAAATTGAAAAATGAAACCGTTCATCCGATTGCGAAGAAACTTTGGAGAATGGTTAAGTGCTTGCCCGGGAAGGCCTCTTAGTTGAAGAAGTGGGCGAAAAATGGTAAAAAAAAACCGCGAAATTTGCTAAATTCAACCGGCCATCCGATTGCGATGAAATTTTACGGAATGGTTGGACGCTTGCAAGCGAAAATTTTTAAGGTCCAAAAGTCCGTGAAATTTCTAAAATAATCAAATGTATATCTATGAAAGCGCTTAAAGCTTAGATTAAAATCCGAACGTGGTTAAATGGACGATGCAGATTGAACGGCTGAATTTTGATATTTTTCATTTGAGCTTATATTAATATGAAGATTTCGAAGACGGCAATTGTAGACTGGTTAATAGGAGGTGTATACCACACTGTCAAAAAAGCCGCGAAATTAGCAAAGTTACAGTTAAAATTTTAATTTTCTCACAATGCAAAGGACCCGGGCGACGCCGGGCATTCAGCTAGTATAGTAATGAACAAGAATAAAAAATAAATTTGATTTTAAAATATAACTTATAAAGATTACGTTCCCCGGTTTGAAATCGCGGTAAATCAAAAATAATTCCCTTCTATATAAAGATCGTTAAACAACAACTAAAGACGCAGACTGAATTCTCAGGTGAAATGGAGCGATTACCGCTAACTTTGGAAAAGAAATAAAAAAAAACAGCGTTATAGTGATAAACAATAAAAAAAAAAATCTTGTGGACGTTCAGGACGAGCATTTGTTGCACTTGGCAGCCACCGCTATCGAAAACGACAGCCTTATTGGAAGTAAGCAAGGGGGTAAAAACAGCTGAAGCTAAAGAAGGATATCCGAGTGAGATAAAAATAAAGAAAAGAAGATATGGGGGTAAAGTAAGCCAGATTCGATTAAGAAGCGTAAAGAAACCCCAGGCTTGGGCTGTAACTGCGAGCATATGGCTTAATGATGGTGAAGGCAAATCAAATAATAAGAAAAAAACAAAAATATTAATGTGCGACCTGCCAGGGCAAGCGCCATTAGGCAACTGACATCAACAAGCGAAATATTTTGAGGCCAAAGCAAGTTCCCAATTGGCAAAGGCTACTAGATCAGGATAAAAAGTAAGTCCAAAAAGTGAGAAAGAGACGTCCGTCTCGATATATCGTATTTTTTTCACAAAAATATAGATAGTTGGATGATATAAAGGTGGCCAAACACAAAACAGTAAAAATAGATAAATATTTTGATATTACTGCCAGCATCCCTAGATAGAAACAAGAAAGAAAGTCGGTCAAGCCCGACTATAACATACTCTGTACCAAGAAAATTTGATCATAACTCGAAAACCGTTCATCCCGTCTTCTTCATTCCTTTGGCGGATCGATAAGTTATCCTAATAACTAAATATGTCCAGAAGGAACAAGCCATCTATTATCAAAACTGTGGGAGATACGACGAAAATTGAAAATAGACTTGATCTGCCTGCAGACATAGAAAGCATATGTCCCATACATGTCAAACCTCTATCTCTTACCATCTCTGAGATCTGTGCGTTCATACGGACAGACAGACGGACGGACGGACAGACGGACATGGCTATATCGACTCGGCTGTTGATGCTGATCAAGAATATATATACTTTATGGGGTCGGAGATGCGTCCTTCTGGATGCTACATACTTTTGCAAAAACTTATAATACTCTATGTACCTTCGGTACATAGTAAAACTTATAATACTCTATGCACCTTCGGTACAGAGTATACAAACAAAATGAATAAATAAATTGTGATAAATATATAAGTAACAAAAGTACTAAAACCAGTTGGGAATTTTAGAAACAGACTACTTAAAAAATAGTTAATCAAATGTTTCTCAAAGTTTTCACGCGAAAGTCACTTTAGGATACAAATTCTATAAGAATCATTTTCATTTCTCAGTTAATAGTCATACCATCCCACTCAGTAAGTGTATTCACTTCAACCCCCCCGCTCCCAGGCCATGCCAAGAGTGAGTTTCCCTTAAGCCAAAAAAAAAAGGCGCTTCCTATTTCAATTTCGTATATCAGCAATTTGAAAATGAACTTTACACTTGCCTGCCTTTTGCGAGTCTTGTCTGGATCTGTATCTGTATCCTTTTCTTTTTATTGTATTACCGCGAGTGTTATGCTAATTTCCGGAACCCGGCATGCCGCCCATACCCACCCACCCATCCACCGCCACCGCCTCAGTGGTTTCTACAACGTCCCCCTGGCATCTCCAGCAAAAAGCAAGCAAGTCTTGGGCTAAGGAAATGAAATTTAACTGAATTTGCATTGGAATTCGATTAAATCGTTTATGCAAACATTTCGTTTCATTTCATTTGCGGGTTTTTGCGCTCTCCCCGCCTGTCCCCCGCCTGCCCCGGCTGGCTGGCTCATGTGAATGCGAGAATCCTTTGGCCTGGCAAATTGTGAAAATGTCTCACATCCTCTCGCTTGCTCGCTTTTGCCGCATTTTGCCGCCATTTGATTTTCTTTTCAGCAGGTTCACGCGCTGTGAGCAGAAGAAAATTACGAAAAAGCCTCAAGTTGATTTTAGCGTTTATATAAATTTGCATAATTCTCATATGTTTGTTGTTTGTTTGTTTGTTTGTTATTATAATGCCTTGTTATATATATATATACATATATATGAATTAACATTATTCGCCGTGTAAATGCATCAAGGTAATCGAGTGTGTTGAGTTTTTGAAATTGTTTTGCCAAAAATTTGCGTACAAAATGGGAAATTATGCTGGTTGGCTGTGAAAATGTTGGAAGATTGAGGTTGGGAAAGCTTACTTAGCTAACAGTTATAGCTGGCGAAGGTGCACGGTTCTCTCTCTCTCTCTCGCTCTACTCTTTCTCCTGCGCCCAACATACATATGCTCCATTATCAAATTCCCACCAACGAACCATTAAAATGCAACCCCATTTTCTAGCTATAAGTACTCCATATTGCCTTCCGGGTGTTGAGAGTGGGCGTATTTGACAAAACACCCGCGTCGAAAATTATAAATAGCGGTTATTATGAAGCCATAATTTATGCAAATGAATGAGGACGAGGTAAGTTGGCGTCGTTGAGGCAAACTCAACCAGGTCTAATTGTTTGATTAATGGTTTGGTTTAGAAACTGCGAAAGCCGAGGCACGTGCTGCCAAAGCAGACGGGAGACTGGCATACATACATACACACATTCATTCCCCTTCTCAAGAAATGTGCAAATATTGTTTCAATGCAAAAACTTAACTCCCACCGTGTGTGTACCTAGCGGCAAGCCATGTATCCAAGAGATACTCGCACGTATCTTTGCCGTTGCACTTGGCAAATGCAAATATTTCAACCTGAGCTATGTACATCCACTATATCATGTCGCTCCCTTCCTCTATCCAAGGCTTCCTTGGTTGCTCTTGTTCTTTTTTTATTATGTTTATGCAAAAAACAACTTTTTCCCGTCGCGCCGTGAGGCATATTTCGGGTTCCAGGGGGAAATTGCATTGTTTGCCTTTTGGCTTGGCATTTCTTACTTACTGTGTGTGCATTCTGGTTGCTTCTTCTTTTTGCACATGCAATTTTTATGGTTCCATTGGCCATATTAAAAGGATTTTACATAGCTAAGCTCTTAATGGTTTTCTGCTTAAATTCTGCTGACCTTCTTCCTTCCAACCAACCACCCGCTCCTCTGCTTAAGCAGGAAATCGTCAATTTCAGTGCAGACGATAAAGTTTTCATTCATATTTTTATGCTCTATTCGGTTTTTGTGTTTTTTTTTTTTTGTGGCAGGGTCACAAAAGATAAGATAAAGTTCGCCAAAGATGAAGAAAAGTGTGCAGCAAATTGAAAACCCAATTGAAAGTTATTGAAATTGCACAATAATTTCTTGAATTGCATGCCCTATTGAATTTCTCTTGAAAGTTTTTCATTCATTGTGTGCTCGCTCTCGTTCGCTCTTCCTTTCCAGTTATATTTGAATGACATAACTGAAGGAGGGAGAGGGGTTTTGGTACGAAGAGGGGCGTGTCAGCCGCAGGATGGTCCATTGTATTGTGTAATTATGGGCAATGAGTTTCTGAGTTACACATTTCTTCCATTCAAGAGATGACAAATAAACAAGAATAGATGAAATTTAGCTTGGAAAAAGACGCTAAAAACTTGAATTGAAGATTTACATAATGAAAATAAAAGCAATTCCACAGTTTCCAACCAATTTTTAACCCCCAATTTGGAATTAGTATTGATTGAAACTAAAATTTGCATACCAATCACCCTTGCCAATACAGCAGCATTATTCTCCTGCACACGTGATGATGGATTAATGTCCAATAAAGTGATACTGGTGCGAAATATAGCTTGGATAAGCCGCCTGTTTTGTGGGTTCGATTATGATGACCATAAAATGGACATTACTTGCAAACCACATTTTCCACAGAGCACCAAATTTGCTTATGAAACTCAATGGTTGGCAAGCCCAGTTCGTTTATTAGTCTATTCATGGTGAAATGGCAATCCTTA
Organism: Lordiphosa andalusiaca; assembly: GCA_035044965.1. Lineage (NCBI taxonomy): Eukaryota > Metazoa > Arthropoda > Insecta > Diptera > Drosophilidae > Lordiphosa > Lordiphosa andalusiaca. The sequence continues at coordinate 2,625,184 of JAWNNM010000660.1, forward strand.
CTGAGCATTTTTCGTGTTGAATCACGCTATAGCTGTCTGCAAACATAAAAAGAAAAACTAAGTAGACTAAGAATCATCCTTTTCCTTTTTAAGAATCATCCTCCACTTCACTGCCACTGACGAAATTAATTTCACCCTAGATGCATAGTTCAACAAACAGAACGAACGAAAAACAAACATCCGAACGCATTCAGAGAGATCACCGTCAGTCTTTGCGTTTTGGTGGGGAGTCACAAAGCTCCATTTTTGTGAAAAGGAGTCAAAACATCGGCGAGGTGTATCACTCCATCGTATTGGAAAAATTCGTGAAGCCTCTCCATGCGACATTATTTGCAAACAAACCGTGGACCTTGCAACAAGACTCCGCTCCAGCTCACAGGGCAAAAACGACTCAAACATGGCTTAAAAACCACGTACCGAACTTTATTTCTAGAGAAGATTCGCCTGCTGGTAGCTCTGATCTGAATCCAGTGGACTTAAAAGAAGGGAAGTTAACTTCCGCTCTTGCAGCACGTTTTCTAACTAATTTGATGGACATATTCACTGAAAACAAAGACGATTTTTTCAATAAGACTACTTTTCTGCCTCTACTTTTGTGTGACAGCTAAACTATATAGATGTCCGATTTCGACCAAATTTGGCAGAATTGTGGAGAAGCATTAAAAACTAGTAAATACGGACTTTGGAGAGGATTGCATAAAAAACAAAAAAGTTTTTCTCACTAGAACTAGTTTTTCGACCGATCGTTCCTATGGCAGCTGTCTGTTATAGTCATCCGATCCGGCCGGTTCCGACAAATGTGCAGCGTATTTGGACCAGAAGACTTCGTGCAAAGTTTGGTAGCGATAGCTTTAAAACTGACGGAGGAGATAGCATAGAAAAAGACGGACATGGCAATATCAACTCAGCTCGTCAAGCTGATCAAGAATATATATATTTTATGTGTTCGGAAATACTTTCTTCGATGCGTTACAAACATCTGGCCAATTTCAATATACCCTCTGCAGGGGCATAAAAACTGTAGTCCGTTCTCGAGGCAATGGCTAGCTCTACTCGACTCTTTGAACAGCTTGCTCGTTTAAGTGGAGGATAATTTCTAATTTGTTTTATAATTATAGTTTTATTGCCATATTTTTTTATGGCAGCTATACCATAAAGCTGTCCTACTTCTACCAAACTTAGAGATATCATGATCATAGCATAGCATGGCAAAGATTGGTGAAGATAGCTTTTAAGCTGACGAAGGAGAAGGAGCAAGGAAGGTGCATAGGAACAACAGACGGAACGACAACTTGCGGTGCTAATCAAGAACATATATACTTCAAGTGGTCGGACATGCTTCCTTCTGTGCATTACAAACATATGAACAATTTCAATATACCCTCTGCAATTGTATTAAAAGCAAGCTTAAGTTAAAGAAAGTCTCTAAAGTACTCCAAACTGTCACATTTCCCTAAATAAGCTAAATGGTGTCCCAAATTGTTCCTCCAATCTATGGTTAACTAGGAAATATATACAATTTTCGTTCGAAATACGAAGGGTTACTCAAAAATGGACTCGGAGTTGGGAACAGGGCTCCTGTGTTTAAGGATTAGGCATGCGGGATCAGTTGTTTTGCTGGGCAGTGCTTTGAGGGCCATCAAAATGATGCACCTGCAAGTGCAAAACACTTAAAAGATCACACAAAAGCTGTAATATGTATCAGATTCTGTCGCCAACTTGTTACGCAATGCCCATCCTAGTCCCCGAACAACCCGCCAGGCAGGGCACAGCCAGCTGCCGCACCTCATCCAGAAAGAAGTAGGCGGGATTGTCTACCGATCTCCATATGTACATATTTATAATGCGTCACTGACCTTGTAAGTCCGCCGCAGTCTCACATTTTGGGGTGCTCCTACAACAACAACAGAAATAAATATGTAAATTGGTTTGCTTGTATGTGTGTGTGTGTGCGTGCGCGCCTGCAGGCAACTAACCAGCTTATGTAACAGCTTCCCCGCCGCTACCTACTGCCTTGCATATTGCATAACCCACATATAAACACTCACAATCACTTTATAACAATTGCACACTAAAAAAAATGAACAAAAACAACTTAATTTTAACTTTTCACTGAACGAATTTACAATTTTACATTTTTCACCCACGCCACGAACTGAGCGAACTGCGCTGCGGCAGCGCAACATCTATAGCGGCGATATTTTTGGCCAGCAGATCAACGATTAAATCACGACTTGAACAATTAGCAAAAACAAAAACCGCAAATCACTCACTACGAATTGTGCATTAAACAAACAAACAAACGAAAGTTTAGCTCCCGAATTTTTTTTCTTTTTTGCTCTCCTCTCACTGTTCAACTCGTGCGTGAGCGGTGAGTGGGCGGGCGGGCACACTGACGGAGAGGGCAAGCTCGATACAAAGTCTGCAGAGGGCGGTGATAAGCTATCGATTGATTGGCTGCAACTTGATCGTGGGCGCCAGAACCGATAAGTTTGAATCGATATCAGTTTCACTTGGATCTTGCAGTTCGTAGAGGTTATTTAAATAAAGGTTTTAAATGAGGACGATTCGATAAGTTAATTTTCGCTATAAAGAATGTTAGTTGAGTGATTTCCCAAGCGCCTTTACTATGATAAAATTTCTGGCCAGTTTATTGTATTATCGATTTAGAAGAATTTTGTACAAGAATCCCAAAAATACCCTTGATATTCGTAACGCATAGAAAGAAGCATATCCAACCACATAAAATCTATATATATGCTTGATCAACCTGACGAGCTGAGTTGATGTGGCCATGGCCATCATATCGTTCGACTAATTCCATACGATTTCCTCCAACAGTTTCAACGTTATCTTCACGAAACTTTGCACAAAGTCTTGTAGTACACATACGCTGCACATATGCATATCGAAGTCGGGCGTATCGGATGACTATATCATATAGCTGGCATAGAAATGATCGATAGAAAAACTACTTTTACTAAGAAAAGCAATTTTGATTTCCACGGAAACGACTTCAAACTTTGTATTTCTTCGTTTTCTATGCTTTCTCCATGATTCCAATAAGTTTGTTTGAAATCGGACATCTATATGGTATAGCTGTCATGCAAAAGTAGTGTTAGTGAGAAACACTTTTTTTAAATCAATGGCAGACGGAAAATGACAGCACAGTTCCACCCCGTATATTCTAGAGCCTTGAAAACATAGATTTGTTTTCACTTTCTTTGATCTCAAAATATTCAATCATCCCTTAGTAATCTAATAGAGACTTAACCAAGAAAGATTCCCTATATTTTTTCATACTTTCTGTAGACAGTTTCAGTGGACTCAGTTTCTGGAATCTCCGCTTGCGCAATTACAATATCATTTTAAAGTTTAACCAAAGAAAACCCGCATAAATCTTATATATTTATGGACTTATCCAACGTTTATTTTTCAAACAAAAGAAAAGAAATTAGGAACAATTACACATTTTTTCATGATAAAATAACTTTTCGAGAAACTAGTCTGCGAGTGATTCATTCAATCCGCTTCTCTGCCCTTTTCTTCTTTCTTTCTTTAATCTTAGTACCAGAGAAACTGGCCAAAGGGCTTAACATGAGAAGTGTTTCAACGTCTGCTTACTTTACGGCAAATGCCAATTACTGCAAATACTCTTCAATGCCATTTTCCTAAAGTCATAAAATATTTCCATTTTCTCAACAAAAATGACTTCCACTATTTGGTTGCAGCAGGCCAACAAATCTTTCAACTCTTCAGAACAATTCTCGAGCTCCGGCAGATACAACTTAATGGGCAGCTGTCGGTGGTTGCTGATTCGTTCCTGCCTGATGATTTTCTTAACCACATTTTCACTTAAATTTAGGTTCACATCAACCAATTTAGTGCATTTGGCGATAAGTTTGAGTACAGTGTCATCGGTGACATCTTCGGCGTTCATGTCGATGCTTTCGAGATTGGTTAGCTTGCAAAATGCTAACACTGTACGGTCATCCACATTATTGGTATATCTTATGATTAGAGTGCGTAACGCAGTCAGATCGCCAATTCCCAGAAGCATCTCATTGGATAAGGCACTAACAACATCCAAATGTTCCAGCTGCTGAGATTTGTGCGCGGCCAACTCGGTAAAAAGCTCCGATCTTAAGTCTTTTCCGGAGATCATTAACTTTCTTAGCTTTGGAAAATGATCACATATCTCCGACCCCCAATTTTTGGGTTTGATGCCAATCAAAAGCGCCTCCAAAGAGGCGCAAGATGACATTTGAAACATTTCTTTCATCAAGTTCTCCGGCCAATTTGTGATGTAAAGCTCCTTGATCTGCTTTTGGATCTTTAATATATGTGGCAGAGGCGAACAAATGGCAATAGGGCATTTATGGAAGCTCAACGACTCAATGGTTGTGGACAGACAACCACTTTCCAGAGTGCAGTAGGAAAGGTTGAGCTTCTTAAGGCTGCCAAAAAGTTTCAAATCCAATCTTTAATCAATTTCGTACTGCTGGTGGCCCAGCTTTAGTTCCCCATTAAAAACTTTTTCAGTCCGCAGTTTATCCAGTTGCCCTCGATTTCCAAAGACTTTAAATTTGGAAAATACGTTCCCAGGGGGAACCAGTTGCTTTGTGGATGCTCTTCGCCAAATGCTCAATACTACTCCCGGATAGCCGACAAAAGTCACACATATCCCACAAAGTTAGCGAAAAGTCTTTACGGGCATCAAAGGTCCTGTACAATCTGGCGGAAAGCTTTTGATAAATATGACGAAATGTTGTGCAAGTCCTGGCCAAATGGATCTGATCGGCAAGCGGCAGATACTCCAATATGTACCATTTCCAGGCAATCATCGTTGAGCTGCAGTATGGCTGCTGCTGGCTGGGATTCCAGCTCAAGGGGCAATTCAATGGAGTCCGGCTGTTGCCAACTGAAATGAGCATTGACCAGGAATCTACGGATGCGGGGAAAATGTTTCCAATCGATCAAAACTCTGCGAATATATAAAAATTAGAATATATATATAGGACATATGCATATACAGATACTTACTTGGCTGCATCACGGACATTGGCAAACAGAGCATGGCCACATTTCGTTAAAGCAGTGTCATCAGAGGCCAACTTCCACCAGCACAGTGGGGCCAAAGTGTTTTGTTAGGTAACCCTGTATGTCAATTTGATTCAACTGCAAAGATAAAATGTAACAGTGTGTGAGTGCGTCTCAAAAGCTGAGTAAGTCGTGTGTGTGTGTGTGTATGTGTGCCGCCTCATACAAACATACATCAACTGGTATGTCGAAGAGATGTAGCTTCCGTATGGGAATATGGTCTTCCGTATATGCAATTCCATCCTCAATATAATAATTGATATGGTCGTGGTTTTCCCGATATTTGTGTATGGCTGCAAAGAGAACAAAGGTGAAGTCAGTCTGTGTGTGTGTGTGTGTGTGTGTGTCTCGGGAACTTTCCCCTTTCGAAGACTTTTCTGTGCATTTCTTTTACTTACTTGCCCGATTTAAGGGAGCCACAGGTGAGCATTGGACAATTAAACGATTCATTTTCTTTTGCTTGCAAATAAATGGCAACTTTTACTCAACTTTACTTAATTTATATTTTGCTTCAGCGTCAATTCTATGAGCGCTTGCTTTTAAGAATGCCTAACGCGTCGTTAAAAATACCAAATGATGCGAAACATATCGATAGGTGATCGATAGCATGTTGAATGCAAGCGGCCGGCAACTCAGTATGACCCTGCCAAGCAAAAATGTAAGATAGAATATATTGAGAAAATAGTTTTTCGCAATAGAACTTCTTTTTCGACCGATCATTTGTACCTCAGCCATATGCTATAGTCATCCGATTTTGACAAAACTTTGTAGAATTTTGTGAGATCATATCAAATAAATAAATGACAGTTTTGATTACATTTTAATTGAAAACAAAACGTTTTTTCACTAAGACTTCTTTTCTGACTCTTCTTTTCTATGAGAACCGTACTAAATAGATGTCCGGTTCAAACTAAAATTTAATAACATATATCTAAATAACAAAACCACAGTTTGGTAAATCAGGCAAATATTTTAAATCAAATGTTTGCTTCCAAGTTTCATTCCCCGACTGTAGTTTGGGGACTCACCTAAAGATCGTGAGAATCTCGCCGACCCTGCAACACTTCACAATTAAAAGTTCCATCACTAAGCGGCAGTATATATATTAATCGAACTCTGTTAGCACAATCATAGCAGTCTGCCAGTTGCTTGACACTCACAGCCACAAGTACAGTTGTGCTCTAAAATTTTTTGGTATTGATTTGGAAGCTGCACGCACACACAATAGACCAACGCCATGTTTCTGGACGCCCATGGAGCACCCATTGAGGTTACAGCTGATAATTTGGATGCATATCCCTTTAATCTGGTAAGCCTTTAATGTCAGCGAAACACAAATCCTAACCAAGAAGCTCATCCAAACAGCATGAAACCATGCTGTTAACCTCGGCTGAACATGAGGTTTATGTGCCACCCAAATGGCATGGTACCATCTACAGTACCGAGGAATTGCTGCACAACTATCGACAACGCTTCAAGGTGAGCTTTATTTACGGGTTCCTTTCGAAAGTGGTGTTTACCATAATAATACTTGTCCTGCCAGCCGGATCCCGCTTTGCTGACTTTTCATGCCCTACAGCTCTATGAGCCGGAGTTCATTTGCTGCGAACGTTGTGTGGTGGAGATAACTGTACTGCCCGCTGGCCAGTCGCTGTATAGTGACTCGGATATTGTGGTATTCCTGGTCAAACGGACGGCAAATAATACGAACACCTTGATTACCAAACAGTTGGGCAGCGAACTAAGTTTCTTTCCACACAATCATCACTATCATGCTCGCATCCTGGAGGAGGGCATCGATATTGTCTATATGGATGATGGCATCTATAAGAGTCCGCCCTCGATCAATTATCAGCATCAGCGTGTGTACAACATGTTGAGCAAACTGAAGCCGTATACGGTGAAGAGTCTATCCGGAAACCCACTGCCCGAGGTATTGGACAACTTGTGTCGCAAACCGTTGGCCAACAAGAAGCACAATTGATTTACTGAGCTCGTCATAGCAATCCCCCCCTCCCCCCATTGTCAACAAATAAATACACACCTTTTCCCTGGTCTCATGAAAATGAAAATAATTCACAAAATACCTGACCAGTGGCAGACCTCGGTTGCGCCGACATAAGCCGCTTAAAATCATAAAAAATGCGTGAAATGAGTGGGGAATTTCAAAAATCGCACTCGAAACTCATTACAACAAAAGGTCCTTCATCATGGATGGGGGGGAGGTGAGTGCGAGTGCACAGGCCTCACTTAAGTCTCTGCATCCGGACGGTGGTGAGGGTGAGGGCCACTCCGCGAGCCGTAATCAACTCGTTGCCCGGCTGCCGTTTGTCGAACACCTTCAACGGGGACTCGGGGGCACCTTTCTCATTTGCACCAACCCGGAGGGGGGGGGTGGGAGGAGAAAAAAAAAAAAGGGAAAAGAACAATGGGTCGATGTCGACACTGAGGCTCTGGGGTCCATTGCAGTCATCCCCACTCTTCATCAGTGCATTCTGCTCCTGTCAGCCTCACAATGCCAGGGCACTTAAGCCATTGCTTTTTGATGCCACAGCTCGGCGCTGCCTGGTTGTCTGTGCTGTGCCCCACCCATCCCTTGCCGCCATGCCCAGTTGTGTCCCAGTTTCCGGTGTTGTCCATATGAGGATTTTTCTCATTTTGCGTTGAGAGTTCAGCGTGTCAGGGCGAAACCCATTTGCCTGTCTTCTAAAACTCCCGGTGTCTTGGTCATGTAGACAGCCAGCAATAATTCTGATAAGGCACTGAGAGAATAAATGGATGATGTTCGCTCGTCCAAGGACCTAATCATCGGCAGACTTTGTATAAAAGTATATGGGAAAATAATAACTAAGAATTGAAAGCAAATCGGCAGAAAATGATAGTTTTTGTGTGAATTTTTGCGATTGTTCCAAGTGATTTCCCACCTGGCTCAACGAAGATTCAAGGATCGAAGGATTTTGACCCTGTAGTTAAGGCTGTTCTGTCCGGGAGCTAGTTCTTTATTTAAATCGACTTAAATCTTATCTTATTATTTCGACATATGTCTTTATTGAATATATTTCCGTGTTGTTAGATCGAATACCACTTCGACCACATAAAGTATATATATTCTTGATCAGCCTGACGAACAGAGTTGATGTAGTCATTCCCGCCTGTCCCTCCGTCAGTTTCTATGCTATTTCCTCCATCAGTTTGACGATTATCTTCACCAAAATTTTGCACAAAGTCTTGTAGTGCACATTTGTAGAACCCGGCCGGATCGGATGACTGTAGCATATAGCTGCCATAGGAATGATCGGTAGAAAAACTAGTTTTAGTGAGAAACACTATTTTGTTTTCAATGGAAACACCTCCAAACTTTGTATTTCTTAGTTTGCTATGCTTTCACGTGATTTTACTAAGTTTGGTCGAAATCGTACGTATATTTGGTAAGCTATCATAGGTAAGTAGAGTTTGAAAAGTAGTCTTAGTGAGAAAACCTTTGTGCTTTCAATGGAAACGCCTCCAAACTTTGTATTTCTAAGTTTGCTATGCTTTTTTATGATTTTACCAAGTTTGGTCGCAATCGTACTTCTATATAGTATAGCTCCCATAGAAGAGTAAGGTCTGTAAAGTAGTCTTAGTGAGAAAAACCTTTCTGTTTGCAATGGAAACGCCTCCAAACTTTGTATTTTTAAGTTTACTTGCTTTTTCATAATTTTATCAAAATTGGTCGCAATCGTACTTCTATATGGTATAGCTCCCATAGATAAATAGAGTGCGAAAAGTAGTCTTAGTAAGAAAAACGTTGTTGTTTTCAAAGAAAACGCCTCTAAACTTTGTATTTCTTAGTATGCTATGATTTTCCATGATTTTACCAAGTTTGGTCGCAATCGTACTTCTATATAGTATAGCTCCCATAGAAGAGTAAGGTCTGAAAAGTAGTCTTAGGGACTAAAACCTTGTTGTTTTCAATGGAGACGCCTCCAAACTTTTCATTTCTTAGTATGCTATGCTTTTCCATGATTCTAAGAAGTTTGGCCGAAATCGCAATTCTATATATTATTACTCCCATTGAAAAGTAAAGTCTAAAATGTAGTCTTAGTAAGAAAAACCCTGTAGTTTTCAAAGAAAATGCCTCATAACTTTGTATTTCTTAGTTTTGTAAGCTTTTCCATTTTAACACTAAGTGTGGTCGAAATCGGACATATATATAGTATAGCTGTCATAGAAAAATGTGGTCTGACAAGTAGTCTTAGTTAGAAAAACGTGCTACAAGGGTATACAAACTAGGTTCAAATAGACAATATTGAGACATTTGTAATGAATTACATTTGTAATTTGTAATGAATTATTTGTAATGAATTATATTATTTGTAATGAATTATATGAAAGATTTATGGATGTTATAGATGACGCATGTGGAACATATCGAATATTGGTAGCCAATGTCATCTATATTATCTATAAATCATTGGCAAAACCCTTCCACAGTTATATCAAAGATATATAGATGAAGCATGAGGATCAAATCAGAAATATGAAGCCCATGTTAGCTACCAGGAATAATCCTGTTTGCTTTCATATGCGTCATCTATAATATCTATAAATACTTGCTTATATCAAGTATATGAGTTCGAAGAGCCAATTCAAATGCTTCAAATGGATACTCAATTGGACAAATCTATGCGGAACTAATGCATCAATTTCTTAGCTTATAAACGACTACAGCTTAGGTACTGATCTAAACTTTTGGTACTTTCGTGAAATATTGTTTTCAGATTACCTAACAATATCAGCATTCTTCAACAAATTTATACATTTTTGGTTGACGTGCAAAAAAACAAAGCATTATTCCCATTTTGTAAGAATTTATTGTAAAAGTTATTGAGAAAATTGGATGTAAACACTTAGCAGAACAATGATGCAACTATACAGCTTTGGAGTAAAGTGATAGCTTTCAGAGGCGACGATTTTTGGAATTAGTCTCATTTGCGATTCAGATGCAAAAGTTAAGTGTGTTTTTAGACAGTTTAATATTGTAAAATCAAGACTCAGAGTTCGATTATAATACTCAAAATACTGTCGATATTAATGATACCTCTCTGTACAATTTTGGTGCCCACCGCTGCTTTAGAATGATATCTTTTGCCATCCGTCAGACTTTTCCTACCATTCATTCCTTCGAGTGTATGGCCAGCTTCTGTTACTTTCACCCACCGGTGTACCTTCTTCAGTTGTCATCAGGTAGCTGCCGCTGCTGCTGGTTGCACTCAACATTGTCTCTGAGCCTGATGACTGTGTGCGTCCTATACTACCTAGTCCTCGCTGACAATGATGGCGTTGGCGTTGACGTCATTGGCATTGGCGTTGTTTGGACGCTCCTGCCGTTTGGCATTCATTTACCAGGGCAGACAGTCTGTGGTGGAAGGGGTTGGGGTGGACAGTCAGCCTGTTCAAATGCAGCCCCATTATTTATGCTTTTTAGGTACGTTGAGGGGGGAAATTGTTTGCAGGCGGCTTTTGCCCAGTATTCCGTTTATAGGTGTCACTTGTCGCTCGACTGGGACTAGGCCCAGGACCAGGACCTGGTACCTACTTCAGATTATGTGTATGCTGGGCACACAACGCCATATTGGCAAACATCTTCAATTTGCAGTTGTCGTACAATTTAATTGTTATTGTTATGCATCCCTGGCAGCAATACAGGAGAGACTATCGTAATTGTTCTTCAGTTGGGTTTTAATTTGAATGGGCCTTTTGTGGGGCAATTACTTAGCTTAGGAATCGAAGTGAGTTGACTATGTGGACCATGATTTGGCCAAGGGAAGTGCAAGTGTTGTGAAGCGTTACGAGAATTGGATGGAATCAGGGTCTGAAACTGAAATAAGTGAGGAAAAAGAAGAAAATCCTTTCGGTACGTTTGAAGATCAGATCCAGACGACATTGAGACATGGTTTTTTATTCAGTCATATAATAAACTTAGAAAAAATTACATTTCTGACCCTACTTTTCTATGACAGCTATACCATATAGATGTACGATTTCGACCAAACTTAGTAAACTGATGGGAAAGCTTAGCCAAATAAGATATACAAAGTTTGGAGGCGTTTCCATTGAAAACAAAAAAGTTTTTCTCACTGAGACCACTTTTTAAACTCTTCTTTTCTATGCTAGCTATACTATATAGATGTACGATTTCAACCAAACTTGTTAAATTCATGGGAAAGCATAGCAAACTTAGAAATGTACAGTTTGAAGGCGTTTCCATTGAAAACAAAGTAGATTTTCTTACTAAAAATAGTTTTTCGACCGATCGTTCCTACGGCAGCTTTATGCCATAGTCATCCGATCCGTTCGGTTGCAGCGTATTTGTACTAAAAGTTTTCGTGCAAAGTTTGGTGAAGATTGCCACGCGGGACATTAATATTCGTCTGCGTTGAGAAGTCGACTTCGCTGTATTCACTTCGAATCTAAGAGAGGGAAAAATTAAGTATAAAAAAAAATTAATGGAAAAAGTAACTACTACATTTTTTGTGGAGTAAAAATTTGTTTAAAGAATTTTAGGGTTTTTTTTTAGCTTAATTTCGGAGCATAAAGGTCTTTAGACTGTAGGAATTGTATGCCCTAAAACTGAGGGCATCATGGAAGTGGCACCTTTTTTAGCTGCTTTTTAATTATTAGGCCATTTTGTGGCTTTCTTAAATTTTGTGCAGTATTTTGCTTGAATTAAGAAATAAGAAAACATGCCACCGGGTCTTAAAATACCATAGGATTTAGTAAATTTTTTTTAATGGAATGAGAGAAACCTAAAGAATAAAAAAGAAGAGTTTCTAAAATTTTGAAACTATTTCTAAAAACTGACTAAAGCCAGGAAATTTCTATAAATTAGGAAAAAAAAATTGAGGAAAGTTGACTTCGGCTTGGCCAAAGTTTGTATACCCTTGCAGCACATTTTTAACTAATTTCAAGGACATATCCACTGAACACAAACAAGTTTTTCTCAATAAAACTACTTTTGTGACTCTACTTTTGTATGAGAGCTATACTATATAGATGCCCGATTTCGACCACACTTAGTGTTAAAATGGAAAAGCATACAAAACTAAGAAATACAAAGTTATGAGGCGTTTTCTTTGAAAACTACGCTGTTTTTCTTACTTAGACTACATTTTAGACTTTACTTTTCAATGGGAGTAATACTATATAGAAGTGCGATTTCGACCAAACTTCTTAGAATTATGGAAAAGCATAGCATACTAAGAAATGCAAAGTTTGGAGGCGTCTCCATTGAAAACAACAAGGTTTTAGTCCCTAAGACTACTTTTCAGACCTTACTCTTCTATGGGAGCTATACTATATGATAAAATCATGGAAAAGCATAGCAAACTAAGAAATACAAAGTTTGGAGAAGTTTTCTTTGAAAACAACACGGGTTTTCTTACTAAGACTACTTTTCGCACTCTATTTATCTATGGGAGCTATACTATATAGAAGTACGATTGCGATCAACTTTGGTAAAATCATGAAAAAGCATAGCCAACTAAGAAATACAAAGTTTGGAGGCGTTTCCATTGCAAACAAAAAGGTTTTTCTCACTAAGACTACTTTTCAAGCCTTTCTTTTCTAAGGGAGCTATACTATATAGAAGTACGATTGCGACCAAACTTGGTAAAATCATGAAAAAGCATAGCAAACTTCGAAATACAAAGTTTGGAGGCGTTTCCATTGCAAACAAAAACGTTTTTCTCACTAAAACTAGTTTCTCGACCGATCATTCATATGGCAGCTATAAGCTAAAGTTATCCGATTTTGACAAAGCTTGGAACAGTTGTGTGAAAGCTTATAAAGTGAATATATGCCAATTTTAAGGAGGTTCACATTGAAAACAAAAATGTTTTTCTTACTAAGACTTATTTTCTAACCTTACTTTTCTATGGCAGCTATACCATATAGATGTCCGATTTCGACCAAATTTGGCAGAATTATGAAGAAGCATTGAAAACTAGTAAATACGGAGTTTGTAGAGGTTTGCATTAAAAACCAAAAAGTTTTTCTCACTAAAACTAGTTTTCCGACCGATCGTTCCTATGGCAGCTATCCGATCCGGCCGGTTCCGATAAATGTGCAGCGTATTTGTACCAGAACATTTTGTGCAAAGTTTGGTTGAGATAGCCTTAAAAATGACGGAGGAGATAGCATAGAAACAGACGAACAGACGAAATTGCCTTTATCGACTCAGCTCATCAAGCTGATCAAGAATATATATAAACTTTATGAGTTCGAAAATGCTTCCGTCTATGCGTTACAAGCATCTGGACAATTTCAATATACCCTCTGCAAGGGTATCAAAAACTTCTTTTAGGGCGTTTTTTTTCAAAACTAGAAAGAGGTGCGGTTCGAAAGGTTCTGTACGTTGTCTAAATTCTTTGGTTCTGTACCAGTTTTCAGCCTTGCTGGGGGGTTTTTTTTTCTAGTTTTAAATAATAGCCAATTATTCTTAGTTTCCATCCGTCCAGCACTTCAATTTAGTCAGTCATGTCCTTTTCAAATTACCTCCTGAACCATCAGCATTTCCATATCCCTTGCTCTACCGTTGTTCCGGCCCTTTGCTGTACAATTTGGCCTCCCACCCCCCCCCCCCCCCCATAAGTAGTGGGTACGCTTATTGCATTTGAGCTTTTCAGTTGTCTAACTCATCAATAAGAACCGGCAGCAGCTGGCCCACTCCTGCTCCACAAAATTGATGATGCATACGGCAACTAACAGCTAGGAACAACAAAAACTCAGAGACAATGACAATTGCATTGACATTTCGACAGCATCCCCCCCACCCACCCATCGCAGTGCCAACACACCGAAACATGACCATTCACTGGGTGGGTTGGGGGTTGAGCATACATATCGATTGCTATTGCTTGATTTTGTCATTGGGATTTGTTGTCAGTTTGATTTTTGTTCCGAATCGGGATAGTCCAATGTCAGTTGAGTAAATTTGTATTGGGTTTTAGCCCATCCCCCACCCCCACCCAGTTTATTTAGTTGTCGTTGCAAAAATGTTTGCTTATTGTTAGTGAGTTACTCACATATTTATTGCACATTCCCATTCCGCCAGCGGCGAATCAATTTCATCGTTAAATTTTACAAATTTTTGGAAACATTTTGCATTTCATTTCCAAAAATAAACAAAAAAAAAAAAAAGAACCCGCTTCTCTCATTGTAATTGGCATTTGGCCATAATTTGCATTTTCCCTTTTATTGAATTGAATTCGTTTAGCAGTTCATTTGATTTTTGGTTCATCTCCATTTGACGCTCCGTTTAAAGCTGAAATTAATTTTAATTGCGTGTATTTATGTTTATTTGGTTTTTAAATGCCAATTGGATTTGCTTTCATTTGAGGGGAAACAGCATTGCAATTTTGAGCCTTGAAACGTAATTTCCATGGATAGAAAACTAATTGGGAAATTTTATGAACTGAAGTTTTAATTGTAAAAACAAAGCAAGCAAATTGCTCAAATTTTGTTGAATCTTTGTGAAATAATACAGAACCATAGATTCTTGTTACTTACATGGGTGGTAAGGTACCGAAAGTGTTTTGCTATCATCAGCATACTTTGCTAATTGCCTCAAATATCACAAACAGCGGCATTTAGAAATATTTGTTCAAATTTACAGCGCCTTATTACACTTTCTTTTTTGATCTTAGCAAAGAGTTGACAATCCTGGCAATTTCTATTTTGCGTATAACAAGAGTCAATATCCTTAAACTAATTAGTTTATATCAGGGATGCAAACCATTCAAAAATAAGGACTGGTTCGGTTCAGTGGTTCATACAGTTTCTGAACCGCCGGTTCGGTTCATTACATGGTTTTTGGAGCTGGCTGAACCGCGGTTTCGGTTCGGTTCAGTGGTTCACAAAGGCACATTAAGAAATATTATGATTGTTGTAGTAATGTGACTTGTCAAACACTTTTAAAATTTAATTCTTTTAATCCATTTAAATATTTTTAAAATCCTTAAAAGAATGTCCAATGCTTATTATGTCGGATTTCCAGGAGTCGTCCATAAGTTCCTAGATGAATACTCTCGAAAATTGAGAATGTTTGCTAGAAAAGAATACGTACTTTGCATCTTAATTATTATATTTATCATATCCCTTAAGTTAGGCTCAGAACTGAATCATAGCTAAATCAGCTCAGAAATGGAAGGGCTGGTCTTGAATTCATGACATCATTTTTATGAATTTTAGTCATGGATTTTACTCTGACATGTCCTACTACGTCATGACCTTAGTTGATTTTAGGCATGATTTCAGTCAGAGAACTGAACCGAACCGAACCGTTTATATTTGTGGTTTTCGGTTCGGTTCAGCAATTCTGAAAGGAAGCCGGTTCGGTTTACGGTTCGGTTCACCGGCTGGAATAAGCGGTTCGGTTCGGTTCAAAACCGGTTCGGTTCAGAACCGGTTTGCATCCCTGGTTTATATACAGAATTCTAAATAGAAATGTAACAGATCTTCTCTATTTCGAACTTCTGTAAGACGAACTTTTCGTTATAGTGAATCGATTTCCAAAACATTTCAGATTCGTTCAATATAAAAACATATCTATATTACGAATTTTCTATATAATATATATATATATATATATATATATATATATATACTAGCTGACCCCGTCAGACGTTGTCCTGCGTTAATATAATTTTGTGTATTATTCTAGTGCAAGATTTAGGAGACATATTTGCAATTTGATCTCCCACTTTGGATGATACTCCCTTCCAAGGCTAAGAAATGGTTTATTGTTTGGCAGTTTTTGACCAATTCGGAGAAGTAGAGTATTATTCATGCTACCAAGAATTCATAACGCCCATTTTCATCAAGTTATGTCCATAGTTTTCCTTGATGTGTGCAGATTTAGGCGACATATTTGCTATTTGATCTCATACAAAATTACCAAAAAAAAAACAAATATATGTTCGAGAGGTACCCTAGTTAGTTGACCGATTCGGACCATATTTGTTATCAGCCTTCCTCTATTCATGACGAATGTCTTTATAAAGTTTCATCCAAATCGGTTAAGTTTAGGTCAAGTTATGGTGCAATAAAGCCGTGGATGGCAAATTACGCGATCCCTGTGTGACCTACCAGAATCAGCTATAGATATAAACCACCTACGCTGTTACTACTACACTCACACGAAATTTCATCGAAATCGGCCGTTTGGGAGGAGTGAGGTAACAAAGCCATGTACAGAAGAATTTTATATATTAAGAAGATATATAATATATATTTTTTTTATCCCCTTGAGAATCTCTATATAGAAGTTCCACTGTGTTCCAACAGTTCCAAGTTTGCTGATCTGTTTTTAACACCTTTCAAGGCGAGGCAAGAAGTAACCCTAATTTTAGGAATTTTTTTTACAATCAAAATCTAGAAAAAGATTCTTAATTTAAGGGGAATTTTTATGTAAAGCCATGAAAAAACAAGAAAGAAAGTCGGTCAAGCCCGACTATAACATACTCTGTACCAAGAAAATTTCTTTTGATCATAACTCGAAAACCGTTCATCCGATCTTCTTCATTCCTTTGGCGGATCGATAAGTTAATAACTAAATATGTCCAGAAGGAACAAGCCATCTATCTTCAAAACTGTGGGAGATATGACGTTTTTTCTAAATTGCAGGGGCGGGAGGGGGCGTGGCCAAAATTGAAAATAAACTTGATCTGCCTGCAGACATTAGAAGCATATGTCCCATACATGTCAAACCTCTATCTCTTACCATCTCTGAGATCTGTGCGTTCATACGGACAGACAGACGGACAGACGGACATGACGGACATGACTCGGCTGTTGATGCTGATCAAGAATATATATACTTTATGGGGTCGGAGATGCTTCCTTCTGGATGTTACATACTTTTGCACAAACTTATAATACTCTATGTACCTACCGGTACAGAGTATAAAAAATCTTAAGTGTTGCTGTGCAGCTTTCTGAAAATCTTATAAGAATTTGTTGTATTAAGTTTATATCATTAACAACTTGGACCCTACGCCTGACGGTGCGTCAAATCAGTGTAAAGAACCCAGTCCTTTCTTAAGCTGTCATCTGGCAAAAAGACCCGTGGAGTAGAAGGTAAGAACGTTGCCTTAGAACAGGGAAGCCAGAGGAGTTTAAGTCTTTCCCCAGTAAAGATTGGTAATGGTGATTTTGACAATGAGTTTATTTGTGAACAATAAACTTTAGTTTGGTTCGACCGAGTCGAAGTTTTTATACCCTTGCAGCAGGTTTTTCGAAATAAGACCACTTTTCGGACCTGATTTTTCTATGGAAGCTATACTATATAGATTTCCGATTTCGACCAAACTTGATAATATCATGCAAAAGCCTAACAAACAAACATGTATGAAGTTTGGAGTTGATTCCATTTAAAACAAATAAGTTTTTCTCATTAGAACTTTCTTTTCCAACGATCATTCGTACTGCAGCTATATGCTATAGTCATCCGATTTTGACAAAACTTTGTAGAATTGAGTGAGAGCATATCAAATCAATTTATGCCAATTTAAATGACATTTCAATTCAAAACAAAAAAGTTTTTCTCACCAAGACTACTTTTCGGACGCTACTTTTCTATGACAGCTATATTATATAGATGTCCGATTTCGACCAAACTTAGTGGAATCGTGGAAAAGCATAGCAAATTAAGAATTTTAAAGTTAGGAGGCGTTTCCATTGAAAACAAAAAAGTTTTTATTGGTAGAGCTTCTTTCTTGATCGATCATTCGTACTGCAGCTATATGCTATAGTCATCCGATTTTGACAAAACTTTGTAGAACTGTATAAAAGCATATTCAATCAATTTATGCCAATTTAAAGGACATTTCAATTCAAAAGAAAAAAGTTTTTCTCTCTAAGACTACTTTTCGGACGCTACTTTTATATGACAGCTATACTATATAGATGTCTGATTTCGACCAAACTTAGTGGAATCATGGAAAAGCATAGAAAACTTAGTAATGCAAAATTTGGAGGCGTTTTCTTTGAAAACAAAAAAGTTTTTCTCTCTAAAACTAGTTTCTCGACTGATCATTCCTATGGCAGCTATAACCTATAGTCATGCGATTTCAACAAAACGTTGTAGAATTGTGTAAAAGCATATCAAATCAATTTATGCCAATTAAAGGGACTTTTCTATTCAAAACAAAAAAGGTTTTCTCACCAAGAATACTTTTCGGACGCTACTTTTGTATGACTGCCATACTATATACATGTCCGATTTCGACCAAACTTAGTGGAATCATGAAAAAGCATAGCAAACTAAGTAATGCAAACTTTCGAAGGCGTTTTCTATGAAAATAAAAAAGTTTTTCTCACTAAAACTACGTTTCAGACACTACTTTTGTATGAAAAGAAGTCCGATTGCGACCAAACTCGTTAAAATCTTGGTAAAGCATAGCACACTAAGTAATGTAAAATTTGGATGCGTTTCCATGGCAACCAAAATAGTTTTTCTTTCTAAAACTAGTTGTTTGATCGTTCATTGCTTTAACAGCTATATATTATATGTCATCTGAACCGTTCGGTACCGCCAAATGTGCAGCGGATTTGTAATAACACTCTTTGCGCAAAATTTCGTGAAGATAACTTTGAAACTGACGAAGGAAATCGCACAGAAACAGACGGACGAAAAGACAAATGGTAGCCTAACTTGGCGGCATACTGAAGTCGACCTGCTTGCTGTGATGCGCTGAATTGTACTTATGCATTTGCCTTAATAAATTGATATGCTTCCACAAAATCCATAGCCACTCGAAAGCAAATTGAAGGCGACCAGCGCGGAATATCATTTGAGCACTACCATTAATATGCATAAGTACACTGCAAAAAAAAGTGCATAGTATAATTAACTATAAACATGTTCAATTCAATATATTTCACCTAAAATTAGTAGCCTTTGTATTCCAGTATGTTAACTTGTTGATCTGCTTGCTTTGATGCGCGGAAAGCCACTCAGACAAGTGTTTTAATAAGCCTTAATAATCTGATTTGATACCTTTTCTAATTTGCCTAAACAATGCCCTTGTTTTCCCACCAAAAAATAGTAGATATTGTATTTTTAGTGGCCTAGCTTGGTGATCTGTTTGCTTTGATGCGCGAAAAGCCACTGAGACAAGTGTTTTCATGTGCCTTAATGATGTTTTTGTTTCGCCATCAAAAGGAAGTATCAATTAGGCATCAAACTGACGACGACCAGCTTGCCTTGATGCGCGAAATATCACTGAGACAGGCATACTACTGTGCCTTAAAAATGCTATTGTTTCGTCACCCAAATAGAAAAACCTTTATGGTTTTTTTATGTACAGATTAAATGGCAAAAGGAAGCTTAGTTTTCCGAATTTTATATAATAAAATGTAAAATTTATTTCAATCCAAATTTTAATATTAATTTAATACACCTCACTCACCTCTCTTCTAGCTGACAATTTACAATTTTTGTTTTAACTTCCCTCTTGACTGGCAATTTAAAATCAACTTGAGCACGTTTCACTGTTGGACACGTTTTTGGCGTTCACCCACCCTTTTGGAGCCGAACGTTAACTTGATTCCCCTTCGTATAGAATGGGCTTATCATTAGACCAAACAGCTGGCTTTTGCATCTTTAATTGGAATTAAATGGGATTTCTGTATTCGCCTTATTATTAATTGAAGTGGACAAGGCCAAGTAACTTAATCGATGAGCAACATCCGGCCACCGCCGCCCGCCGCCAACCTATCAATTTCAATTATATAATAATAATCATTTCCGTCTGGTGGCACCCCACCAGGTTCTCCAGGTTCCCCATGGTCGCTCTCCTCATATTTTCTAGCCCGGGCGAGACTGAGACTGTCAATCATTTGACAGCAAATGAAAGAAAAAAAAGGACCCATCCAATCAAGTCGAAGCAAGCTGTTGGCATTTCGCCTGCAAGTTCAAGCCAATTAAGGCTAATCAAATTATTTATAAATGCTTAACCCAATTTCTGGCCTGCAGTTCGCCTCGCCACGCCTCGCCTCCTCCGTCATAACTCAATAAAAATTGCGCCCCAACACTTTCGCTACTTGATGCCGTCGTTGGTTGCCTTTCTGCGAACTTTCGCAATAACCACTTAAAATTCACTCAGCTGTGAATTATGCTCACGACGAAAGTGTTGTTCTTGTTTCAAGGAGGAGCAGGAGCAGGAGCAGCAGCAGCAGCAGGAGGAGGCCTTGAACGGACGCATGTGGCGTTGATGGGTTGTGGGTGTCGATTTTAATTTGTGCAATCTGCATGACTTTAAACCGATTTAACTTTACAAATCCAAGCCTTCCGCTCACCCTCCTCTCTCTCCACTTGGGCAACTAACTTCATTTGTCAACTCAACTGTAATTTATCTTGAAAGAAACTCATTCATTACTCTAATTTATTTGCAGTTGAAAAATGCCAAATATTTATTTAATTTTCCAAGTATTCTTCAATTTATTTGTTTGCACAAAGCGAATTCAAACAAAAATCTCCGTCTGAGAGTTGTTGCCCCAGTTGGAGTGACATTTGGCAAAGGCATATCGATGGCGATTAGTAGGAAAATTTTCAATTTTCTTTCGCACTGATGTCACAGCAAGTGCCTCAAGCTGTATACGAATATAGAAGAAGCAAAAAAAAATCATCACAAGCAAACAAACTTTTGGTTTGGGAGCCGTTGGCAATGTTGACACCCGATGGCAGCAGCAGCAGCCACAGCCGCAGTCTCCTGACTCCCCATTTGCTCCGCACACTTAAATTTGCCTTCTTGGTGTAACCGCTGTGAAAATATGGCGTGGAATTATCGACACCAAAAACTGTGGTTCAATGCCACATCAAAATTTTGAGTGAAGCCACGAAAATGGATTGAATTTAAGACTGTAGTTTAACTTGCCACTTAGGTATATGCCATAACAAAATGTTTTATAACCACAAAACAGTGGCAATTCGGAAGCAAACTGAAGTCGACCAGCTGGTATTGATGCGCGGAATATCACTTGAGCAATTGCATTAAAATGCCTAAATATTGCTTTTGTATTTCCACCTAAAAAGTGTAGCCATAGCTTAACTTGGTGGCAAATGCACTTCGACCTGCTTGCTTTGATGCGCGGAAATCCACTAAGACAAGTGTACTTATATGCCTCAATAACGATTTGTTATTTTGAGTGTTGATTTGATTTGCCACCACAAAACAGTGTCAATTCGCAAGCAAACTGAGGTCGAGCAGCTTGTCTTAATGCGCGGAATATCACTTGAGCAATTGGATTAACATACCTAAATATTGCTTTTGTATTTCCACCTAAAAAGTGTAGCCATAGTTTTATTAAGTAGCTTAACTTGGTGGCAAACGCACTTAGAACTGCTTGCTTTGATGAGCGGAAAGCCACTGAGAGAAGAGTATTAATATGCCATAATTATATTTGGATGTTTTGAGTGTTGATTTGATTTTTTACGACAAAACAATAGCAATTCGGAAGCAAACTGAAGTCGACCAGCTGTTGTTGATGCGCGGAATATCACTTGAGCAATTGCATTAATGTGTCTTAACATTATTTGTGTCTTCTCACCTAAACGTAATAGAAATTGTTTTTAACTAGCTAAAATTGGTCAAAAATGCACGTCGACCGGCTTGCTTTGATACGCGGAAAGCCACTGAGGCATGTGTATTAATATGCCTCAATAAAGTTGTATTATTTTGAGTGGTAGCTTAACTTGGCGGCTTACTGACGTCGAACTGCTTGCCTTGATGCGCGGAAAATCACTTGAGCAATTGCATAAACATGCCTTCATATAGTTTTTGCTTTCCCACCTAATAGTAGTCATTGTTTTTATGTAGTAGCTTAACTTGGTGCCAAAAAAAACGTCGACCTGTTAGCTTTGACGCGCGGAAAGCCACTGGTGCAAGTGTATTAAAGAGTCTTTATAATGTTATTGTTTCGCCAACAAAATGTAGTAGCAACTAGGCAACAAAACGGACGTCGAACAGCTTGCCTGAACGCGCGGAATGTCATTGAGGGAAGTGTAATACTTGAACTTAACAATGTTTTTGTTTCGTTACCCAAATATACAAACTCCAATGGATTTTTAACTTCATATAGAGTGGCAAGCGGACATCGACCTGCTAGCCTTGATGCTCATAATGTCCCTAAGGTAAGGGTATTATACTATATTTATAATGACTTTTGCTTTAACAAAAAAGATGAGTCAATGTTTGGTTACCTGTTTAACTCAACATGCTTGCCTTGATGCGCGTAATGTCTAAGTGACATAATTGAATAGCTTTCTAAAGAAATTTAACCTGTAACAAGTCTTTTACTAATCAAATGCCACCAAGAGAGCTTCTTTGAATTTTTCCTAATTTTTCGAAATTTTTGCATATTTTTATAAACGAAATGTATTGTTACCCCCTCAACCACTGTGCCTGGTTTACAATAGCAACGCCATTTCATAGTCTGAAGTCGATTTGTCCCCACTATAGTCCTTGGGCTTGCCCCCTGTTTTAGCTCTGTTCCGCCCTGGGGCGGCATTCTTCACATCCTGGTCGCGCTTTTCTATTTGAAAACCATTTTGTTTGCCTTATGGATTTGGTGGGGCTTAAAGTGGCTTCGTTTGCTTCATTTTGCTATTGTTGAAATTTGGAAGTTCTGTCAAAACCCCCCCAACCCCCGACCCCACCATACCAAAAAACCCCCGCTCAAGTGTTTTTGTTTTATTTTCCCATGTTGACTATTGGCTTAGAGTTATGGTCTAAGGGCAAACTGTTTACAAGCCGAGGCGATGGATGGCTGGATGGTTGGATGGGTTGGATGGCTGGATGGCTGGATTGTTTAGAGCGTTAAGACTTTAATTGGGGGCGCCAAAAGTAAAAGGCGCTAATTTTGAAGTAGATTTATGGAGTGGGGATTAGCCAAAGGCAAGTGTCTAGGGGTTTTGGGTTAGCAAGGCTGTTAATCGATGACCTAGTTTTTGGTCACAATGGCAACAGGTTGTGGGCTGAGACATTTCAGAGCAAGTTAATAAAGTCATAGAACAAGACTGAAACAGTGAGAAACATCTTTGACTTAAACAATCACGAAAGAAAGTCGGTCAAGCCCGACTATAACATACTCTGTTCCAAGAAAATTTGTCTTTTGATCATAACTCGAAAACCGTTCATCCGATCTTCTTCATTCCTTTGGCGGATCGATAAGTTATCCTAATAACTAAATATGTCCAGAAGGAACAAGCCATCTATCTTCAAAACTGTGGGAGATATGACGTTTTTTCCAAATTGCGGGGGCGGGAGGGGGCGTGGCCAAAATTGAAAATAAACTTGATCTGCCTGCAGACATAAGAAGCATATGTCCCATACATGTCAAACCTCTATTTCTTACCATCTCTGAGATCTGTGCGTTCATAGGGACAGACAGACGGACGGACGGACAGACGGACATGGCTATATCGACCCGGCTGTTGTTGCTGATCAAGAATATATATACTTTATGGGGTCGGAGATGCTTCCTTCTGGATGTTACATACTTTTGTACAAACTTATAATACTCTATGTACCTTCGGTACAGAGTATAAAAACTTTTGCCCAAAAAAGTAGGCAACATATTTTCGAATGACGCCATTTTTTATGCAAATTGGTTGAAAAAGCTGTTCTCTTCACTTTAACCTGGAACTTTGCTGAATATATAACATCCCTCCTTAAATCCCCATCAATCCCCATTAAACATCTTCAGTTAATTTGCCGTAAACTAAACAGTTGACTCCTTAAATCCATTACCCGCAATGCACTTCTGTAAGTGTGTGTGTGTGTGTGTGTGTGCTTGTGTGTGTGTGCGTAATTGTGTGCTAAATGTAAAATATTGGCATTGTACTACATGCTCATTAATTATGCCTGCATATCGCAGTTTATCAACACAATCGTCTACTTTGAAGAGCCTCCTTTCAACTCCGGACTCCTGCGCCCGCCTGCCCGCCAGCCTGCCCCTCCACTTGGCATTTAATTTATAACCCGAAAACCCAAAGTTATACATTTTAACAGGATATGAATAAAGTTGAAGACAATAAAAGCAAATAAAACAGACAGACACAACAACTCAACAGTGATAGAGAAAGATTCATTATCTAGCACAACATTTATAAGTGTGTGCGTGTGTGTGTGTGTGTGTGCGGTAAAGGAAGAGGCGATTCTGTATGTATGGGAGTGTGTGTGTGTGTAAGCACAGGGAAGGTGGTGGATAACTGACTAATAGGGGTTAAATTATTGCGTTTATTCATATACAACTCATTAAAAGTAAATGATAATCTAAAAAAGAAGCTCGGATTGAACCTTTGGCTAAGTAAAACCAGATTTAAAAGCAGTTTGCCTTGAGGAGCGTAATGCTAATAATGCTTGATAATAATTTGTTTTGCCACCTAAAAAATAGTAGCAACTCGAAGTAAACTGAAGTCGAGCAGCATGTCTTGATGCGCGGAATATCATTGGAGGGGGCAATTGCATTAATATGCCTAAATATTGTGTTAGTTTTCCCATTTTAAATAGTACCCATTGATTTTCAGTAGCTTAACTTGGTGGTAAAACCACGTCGACCTGCTTGCTTTGATGCGCGGAAAGCCACTGAGGCAAAAGTGTTCATATGCCTTTATAATGGTTTTTGTTTTGCCACCAAAACTCGGCGACAAACTGACCTCTACCAGCTTGCCTTGACGCGCGGAAAGTCACTAAGGATATTATAAAGGATACTATGGATACTAAGGATACTATTAAGTTAGTCCTGTTATACTATTTCACCAGTACATCTACAGTTTTCACACAGAAAACAAAGAGATCCAGAAAAAGATTCATTTCGAAAGAATATGTCTTAGATATCCTTTTCATCAACCAGCGGAGGCTGCAAAATCATACAAATTATCATTATTTTTCATTTCCTTTGGATGATATTTAACTTCGTTGGATGATTAAAAGAACGTTTAAGATAAGAGGATGCCGGAAATCATCCAATGAATATTCTTTAATATCCTTCTATTTCTCTGTACAACCTTTCATTTTGTTCATTCCCTTAATTTCACACGAAATCCCAAGGCACTTCAAGAACCCCCACCAGTTTTCATTGAACTGAAAGACAAGCACATCTCCAGTGATAGGAAACGAACTAAACCACAACGTGGGATCAAACCTCTAGTTACGACCATGGGCAATCTTCCCAGGAATGAACCACAAATCCTTTTACTTGGCACCTTCACCGACAACACAGCCACTTCGGACAGACATCCTTGTGTCTATTTAGAAGAAAAAAAACGACTGCAGAACTCTAACTTTAAGTCCTTAAATTAAGTACGAAACATTCTAAAATTGATGTACTATTGAAAGGAGAAAGAAAAGTTTTTGAATTAAGAACCACAATGAAATATTATTGAAGTGCAAAAAATAAACGATTTTGAATTAAGAACCATTCGTACTTAAAGTAATTCGATACAATAAAATAATATAAAGTTCTTCATTCAAGTACAAAATAGCGGTTTATGGAACACCTAGGAATCTTGCAAGAAAAATTAACTGTTGTAAAGTAAAATCCCATTTTGTAGCTTTTGTGGAAAAATATAAAACAAATTTAATGTTAAGCTCTGGCTTTTTTGAATCATTGAAAAGGTTTTGGAGTAGAGGGTCTTCAAAAACAGAGCCTAATATGGGTGGGTATTATAGAAGCGTTATTGTTGGATTTTAATTACGCTTTTATGCCTTAGACTTGGTCGCATACCAGATAACAGATGAAATTGCTAAGCAAAAGGTTGAATTTTCTGATCATTTTTGCTGAGCCGGGCGCAAGTTTGAGGATCGGGCTTAGCTTTAATTTCGGTTTCAGTTCACAGTAAAATAATAGTCGAAATTCCGGGTGCGAAACGGTTTGTTTTAAAACCGGTTGGCAGCCCTGCGTAATGTATGCCCCTACAATCTTATATCAATAAATTGTTTTGGCACTATTTCCAAGTCTTTCTAAGGAAAATTACTTAATTTAAATGGCTTTTAAGCAGACGAATCAAAACAATATGCAGACTACCTTAAGAAATCCAAAGTATACCCAAAATTCTAGACTTCTAAGAATTCTCCCTAGTACACACTTTCTGTCTTCCCTAACCAATGAACCTTACTTAAGCGATTCTTATTATACCCTGTTCCCATTGAAAAGGGGAAAGGGGGATCATGAAGTTGTGCGAATGTATGTAACAGGGAGAAGGAAACATTTCCAACCCCAGAAAGTATATATAATATATTCTTGATCAGCATGAACAGCCGCGTCGATATAGCCATGTCCGTCTGTCTGTTTGTATGAACGCGTCGATCTCAGAGACCATAAGAGATAGAGCCACAAATTTTTGCATGAAGGTAGACTTATGCTGTACGCAGAACAAGTTTGTTTCAGATTTGGAAAATTCCAACCCGTCCCCCTTTTATCACCCCAAAAAACCAAGACCTCCTCTAGCCATCCTAGACCTAAACAAGAAAGAAAGTCGGTCAAGCCCGACTATAACATACTCTGTACCAAGAAAATTTGTCTTTTCATCATAACTCGAAAACCGTTCATCCGATCTTCTTCATTCCTTTGGCGGATCGATAAGTTATCCTAATAACTAAATATGTCTAGAAGAAACAAGCCATCTATCTTCAAAACTGTGGGAGATATGACGTTTTTTCCATATTGCGAGTGCGGGAGGGGGCGTGGCCAAAATTGAAAATAAACTTGATCTGCCTGCAGACATAAGAAGCATATGTCCCATACATGTCAAGCCTCTATCTCTTACCATCTCTGAGATCTGTGCGTTCATACGGACAGACAGACGGACATGGCTATATCGACTCGGCTGTTGATGCTGATCAAGAATATATATACTTTATGGGGTCGGAGATGCTTCCTTCTGGATGTTACATACTTTTGCACAAACTTATAATACTCTATGTACCTACGGTACAGAGTATAAAAACCGTCAGATCCACAATTTTTAAGTTAGAGCCTCATGGTTTAGTATACAAGTATCAGGCTAGGCCCAATATCCATATATTCTGAAAAATACAATCAGATTGGACAAAAAACAGCGGAGTTATAAGCGAAACTGATAAGAGCACCCCACCTCAGTTGTTGGTCAGGACTAGAAAAAAGTGTTGCCTACATTTACGATGACAATTTTGTTACAAAAACAAATAAATGAAAACAAATGAAGAGGGTATTTTGTGGTAGGGAAACTCGACTGCAGCGCCCTTACTTGTTTTTAAGTACATTCTTATAGACCCCTTTCCTTCACCAATTCCGACTACTTCCCTGCATTCCTACTTACAAACAGTACATACTTCTCTTGGTATATGCCTTCACGTCAGCTTGTCTGTATGCGTATTTAATGAGCAGACGTGCGTGCAAATTTCAGTCTAAGCCCCAGATGGGATCCCTGCTTATGTCCTTATGCAACATTTTCTCCCTGCGTGTGTGTGTGTGTGTGTGTGAGTGTCTACGCGTGTGTGAGTGGGTGTCAAATACGTGAAATGCCAAAATTAAACCAAAACTTTTCATGCTCGATCGCCGTGCGAACAAAACAACAACAACAACAACAACAACAACAGTAACAGCCAACAGCCACCAGCCAGCAAACAGAAACGTGCATTTTGGCCACTTAGACTCAAGAAACTACGTGGCAAAAGTTTTCCATTTCCGCTTTGGCAAACATTAAAGCTAACCAAACGAATTTTAAGTACCAACAAAAATACATCCACACGCACGAAGGGAAACAGCAAAACGAGATGATTATCAAGGACCAAATAGGAAATGAGCAGCGCGCTTATAAATCAAATGCGAATGCCAAAAATAAAGACAAACTAATATATATAAAAATATAGAGAAAAGTGAATTAATGGAGGAGAAAATCATCATCATCAAATTGTTTCACAGTTTCGAGTCGAAAATGTTTCTTGAGGTCAGCCTCAAACCTTAACCTTAAGTGTACAAATATTCCTTTGGAGTAATTTACATTGTTGCTCTTCAATCTAGTCCGGCTCCGGCTCCGGCACCTGCCCGGCCACACAAAAACTCAACTGACCAAACTGTCCCGCATTGTGTCATTTTTCAACTGGAGTGCAAAAAACTTTTTTGGTGACTTCTTATCGCTTTTTGCGGTGGTTTTGTTCGTCTACATCTTGGTCTTTGGTCTTTGGCCATTGTTTTATTTACCTGGCCTCTAACTTCTACCTCTTCTTATTTATATCGCATGATTGAATCTTGGCCAACACAGGCAACTTTTTCTATTAACTTTAATGCCGGGCAAGCAAAACTATCCAAGTGTGTGTCTGTGTGTGTGTTTTTTTTTGTCTCCAGTCTGCCCCTTCACCTGTCTCCACCTGTTTGTTGTCTCTACGCGAACGCCAAGTGGTGGTCGCCGTCGCCGCCGCCGTCGCCTCTTTGGGTTTTGTAAATGAACTTGATTTTATCGTTTTCTTCTATTGGTATTGATTTCCAGTGTCTTCCACTTGGACGCAGTTGACTGGTTCAATTGGTTGCATTGTTTATACCCTTACCTGATGGATCGCAAGTGTGTATTAAGCTGGAAGAGGAAAATGAAATGAAGGAATGGGGAAGGAAACATAGTTTCCAAGTGTCACAAGACAAGGCTAAAATGGGCGAATTTCTAAAATAATTGTCAAAAATAATGCAAAATTAACAAATCCAAGCATTAATAAATTTAAATTTAAATTTAAATTGCCGAAAACAAGGACAAGTGACAAGGATATGAGTGAGTCTGCAAGAAATTATGCTTCTGTATTGCCTTATGTAGAGAAATGGCAGTTTGGGAATTGGTCTGAATTGTTATTCCAAGTTTTTTTTAGTTTTTAGTTCTCCGATTGTGGTTTTCTTTCTTATTAAATTTTATTGTACACTCAAAAAAAAATTTTTTTTCTTCGAAAAACAGGATTTAATCCCGATTTCGGATTTTTATACCCTGTTCCCATTGAAAATGGGAAAAGGGGGATCATGAAGTTGTGCGAATGTATGTAACAGGGAGAAGGAACATTTTCCGACCCCATAAAGTATATATATTCTTGATCAGCATGAACAGCCGAGTCGCTATAGCCATGTCCGTCTGTCCGTCCGTCTGTCCGTCTGTATGAACGCGTCGATCTCAGAGACTATAAAGGATAAAGCCACAAATTTTTGCACGAAGGTAGATTTATGCTGTACGTAGATCAAGTTTGTTTCAGATTTGAAATTCCACCCCTTCCCCCTTTTATCCCCAAAAAACCTAGACCTCCTCTAGAAATCCTAGACCTAAATAGCCGTCAGATCCACAGTATACATCAAGCTAGGCCCAATAGCTATCTATTCTGAAAAGTACAATCAGATCGGACAAAAAACACCGGTGCTATAAGCGAAACAGTTGAGCTGATAAGAGCACCCCACCTCAGTTGTTGGTCAGGACTAGAAAAAAGTGTTGCCTACATTTGGGATAATTTTGTTACATTAATCGTCAAAAATTCAAAAACAAATAAATGAAAACAAATGAACAGGGTATTTAAACTCGACTGCAGCGCCCTTACTTGTTTTCTATCTGTGTAGTACCTTATAATATTGCTTCACTCAATCCTTCTTGCTCCTTTGTAGTTTATCTCTTCTGACCTTTGCGGTGTCACCTGTTTTATCGACTTTTTGTTTTCCCAAGCTTTCGCATAGCCAATTACAAACCAACCCGCCAAAATATGTATCCAGTTTGGTCCAAACTTTTTCAAGTTTTAAGAACATTTACTTTACACTTGGTTAAAATCCTGCTGCATAATTTGTCTGCTAATACCAAATGAAGCAGATTATCTTCCTTGTCGAAACTTTTCGACTGATTTGTACGGCAATCCTCGATCTTGTGCCATTTTGTGATACAATATGGTTTTTGTGCAAAGTCAAATAGTTATTTTCTGATAAAAATTTGTACTTCGTTAAAGCCTAAAATTATTTAACTTACTCCAATTGATTCGCCTCTTAATATAGCGATTTCTCCTGAACATTTTTGTAAGAGTATCAGCCCGTTTCAGCAGTCGTTCGAAAAAAAAATTACCTCAATTGTTTTTCAGCCCCCAATTGAGTTTGATTTTTGCGCTAATGAAAAAGTTCAAAAGTCAATGCTTTTTGTACTATTTTTGGGTTGGTGGGTTTTTACTTCTTTCAAAGTTTTTCGACTGCAAATTATTGATGACTTGTCAATAGAAACTCGGCAAGAGTTAATTACAAGGAATTTTTGCTTCTTAAAGGGATTTTCCCCGGAACCCCCCCCCCCACCCCCTATCCCCTCGGTTTGTTGAAGCATGAGCCCGCATATTGAAATCCTATTTAATTCAATTACCGAGCACCACCACAACTTAAAGCAAAATTTCAGGTCAGTTGGGACCCCAACTCCCGGCGATTGCTGCTTCCCCCGGCTGTTTCACTTACGATTATTGCCTACTTTTCAGGGCGAAGCCAACTGATGGCGCTTGTACGACACGGCTAAGCTTTACATGCAACATGTCCCCCCCCCCTCCATAACTCTGGCTCTCTACAGAGGCTCCCCCTCTTATGTATAAATAACTTGGGTATATACTTTACATGCTCGAATTGTCATTGAAGCGTTTAGCCATTTTATTGGATTGTTCTGTCGTGTCTTGAAGACCAGGGCAAAGAAATCGCCCCAGTTTGCCTTGTTGTTCTTTGGCCCTGCTCCACCCCCGGCCCACATTTTGGACTGTACCGAGATTTATGCGCATATGCTAAGCACAGGGGGGTTGGTTTGAACGGTCCAAGGGGTTGTGCTTCTGGTTTGACTCCTGGCTGTCTGCCCCGGGCTAAGGGTTTCGCTTGTCTTGGCATTTTCTACGGATTTTTGCTTTATTTTTTTTTTTTGCTTGTTTTCTAAATTAAAATTGATTTGATTTTTGCTCTTTTGTTCGTCCTTAATATGCTTAAAGTGCACATGTGTGCTGGCAGAGAGCATGCTTGGTTCTTGGTCCTTGTTGGCATCCTTGGCATTTTGGTTAATAAGCAGGACATGGCATTTTAATTTGATAATGAAACGTGCCTCAAAACTGGAAAGCAAAACCGAAAAAGCAGTCAAATGGAAAATCTCTAGAATGGAGGAAACGGCAGATAAAGGAGCGAGGGTTTGCTTTAAAATTTAGGGATTAGCCTGAAGAGCACAAAAAATTACAAATTTCTCTACATTTACCTTGAAAAATGTATTCTAAACGCATAAAGTGGAATGGAGAGCCTTGAAATGATCTGAATCTTGATTAGCCTGAAGAGCGAGGAACAGAAGATTAAATGCATTCGAATAGCGCAAAAGCTGCACAAAAAAACACAAATTTCTCTACATTTACCTTGAAAAAATGATTCTAAATGCATAATATGGAATGGAGAGCCTTGAAATGATCTTGAATTGCTGCTATATTCAGGGATTAACCTGAAGAGCAAGGAACAGCAATTAAAATGTATTCGAGTAGCGCAAAAGCTTTACAAAAAACCACCAATTTCTTTACATTTACCTTGAAAAATTCGTTCTTGATGCATTGTATAGAATGAAGAGCCTTGAAATGATCTTGAATGGCTTTTATATTCAGGGATTAGCCTGAAGAGCAAGGAACAGTAAGCAAAATGTATTCGAGTAGCGCAAAAGCTGCACAAAAAACCACAAATTTCTCTACATTTACCTTGAAAAAATGATGCTAAATGCATAATATGGAATGAAGAGCCTTGAAATGATCTTTAATTGCTGCTATATTTAGGGATTAGCCTGAAGAGCAAGAAACAGTACGTAATATGTATTCGAGTAGCGCAAAATCTGCACAAAAAACCACAAATTTCTTTACATTTACATTGAAAAATTCGTTCCTAATGCATTGTATGGAATGAAGAGCCTTGAAATGATTTTGAATGGCTTTTATATTCAGGGATTAGCCTGAAGAGCAAGGAACAATCAACAAATCGATGTCGAGTAGCGCAAAAGCTGCACAAAAAACCACCATTTTCTCTACATTTACCTTGAAAAAATCGATCTTAATGCATTGTATGGAATGGAGAGCCTTGAAATGATTTTGAATTGCTGCTTTATTTAGGGGTTAGCCTGAAGAGCAAGGAAGAGTAAATAAAATGAATTCGAGTAGCGCAAAAACTGCACAAAAAACCACAAATTTCTCTACATTTACCTTGAAAAAATCATTCTACATGCATGATATGGATTGAAGAGCCTTGAAATGATCTTATATTGCAGCCATAATCAGGGATTAGCCTGAAGAGCAAAGAATAGTAAACAAAATGTATTCGAGTAGAGCAAAAGCTGCACAAAAAACCACAAATTTCTCAACATTTACCTTGAAAAAATCATTCAACATGCATAAAATGGAAACTTGAAATAAGCTGAACTTAGAAAAAAACCACCGCTAAACATTCAAATCATCAAATTAAAGGGATATCCTTAGCAGTTAATCATTTGTCTCTGTTAAGTAAATGTTCTTTCTTTATTAAGGTAAATATATTTTAA
This sequence comes from Lordiphosa andalusiaca, assembly GCA_035044965.1. Taxonomy (NCBI): domain Eukaryota; kingdom Metazoa; phylum Arthropoda; class Insecta; order Diptera; family Drosophilidae; genus Lordiphosa; species Lordiphosa andalusiaca. Next base: position 2,657,834 of record JAWNNM010000660.1, read on the forward strand.
GAAACTTCTCTAAGTAAAGACATCTCAGGTAAAACCAAGCCGTAACAATCAATAGTCCACCAACAAGTTCAACCCTCTCTCATTAGAATCATTAACAACCTCATCACATTCGGAAAAACTGCTCCAGTATTTTAGGAATTTGTGTAAACTTTTCTCCACGTCTACAAAAGTATCTCCACACATATTCTTCCCCCCCCTCATTCAAAATAAAATTCGAAATATTCTTTTAATGAAGTAGCTGCAGATAAAAGGCAAAATCTCACTGGGATTTGACAAGAGCACAAAATTAATCTGAAATCGAAAAATCATTTACCGTGCGCTTATCGGCGACAAACGCGATGCCAGACAGACGATTGGGTGGGCCCCCAGAAAGTAGCTTATTTAAATTATCAACACGTTCATCAACGTGCTGAGCGTTCCATTTGCCATATGTTTGGTCCATTAAGATAAGCGTCAATCGAACCGAGGATTCGTTTTCTCTGTTGTTTGGGGAGGCAAACAAAACTGTAAATCCGGTAAATGTGTAAAAATTTGTAGGCACGTTTTAAAATTACCATCAATAATGCAGGCACACATACATATTTACGTATGCCACGTCAGTTTGTATGGCGTAAGGGTGGCAGTTGTGGGAAGTTGAACTTGATGTCACTGACACTTGGCCCCCTCCGTGCCTGTTGACTTTTGACTAAGCCTTGGAGAATCGACTTGTTTGCCAGTTTGATGGCTTGATAGAAATCTCGACTGGTGGGTTTTTTTCTTTTGGCCACCCTGATTTTCTTGACATTTTATTGTCTTCAACTCGTTTCGTATTTATTGAAAACGTATTTGGGCTGGAGAGTATTTTCACTTGGTGATGGATTTTGTAACAAAAAAAAAAAATAGAGGAAAGCTAAATAGTTTAAAGGACGTTTCCACTTAAAACAAACAATTTTTTCTCACTAGACTACTTTTCTAACCTTACTTTTCTATGACAGCTATACCATATAGATGTCCGATTTCGACCAAACTTAGTGAAATCATGGAATAGCATAGCAAACTAAGAAATACAAATTTTGGAGGCGTTTTCTTTGAAAACGAAAAAGTTTTTCTCACTAAAACTAGTTTCTCGACCGATCATTCCTATGACAGCTATAACCTATAGTCATCTGATTTTGACAAAACTTTGTAGAATTGTGTGAAAGCATATCTTATTAATAAATGCCTATTTTGGAGGCATTTCCATTGAAAACAAAACAAATTTTCCACTAAAAATACTTTTCAGACTCAACTTTTCTATGACAGCTATACTATATAGATGTCCGATTTGAACCAAACTTAGTGGAACCATGGAAAAGCATAGCAAACTAAGATATACAAAGTTTGAAGGCGTTTTCTTTGAAAACGAAAAAGTTTTTCTCACTAAAACTAGTTTCTCGACCGATCATTCAAATGGCAGCTATAACCTATAGTCATCTGATTTTGACAAAACTTTGTAGAATTGTGTGAAAACTTATAAAATAAGTGTATGCCAAATTTAAAGAGGTTTTCATTGAAAACAAACATGTTTTTCTTACTAAAACTATTTTTCTAACCTTACTTTTCTATGGTAGCTATACTATATATATGTTCGATTTTGACCAAACTTGGCAGAATCATGGAGAAGCATTATAAACTAGCAAATACGTAGTTTGGAGACGTTTACATTAAAAACAGAAAAGTTTTTTTCACTAAAACTAGTTTTTCAACCCAACGTTACTATGGCAGCTGTATGTTAAAGTCATCCGATCCGGCCGGTTCCGACATATGTGCAGGGTATTTGTACCAGCAGACTTCGTGCAAAGTTTGGTCGCAATAGCTTTAAAACTGACGGAGGAAATCTTATAGAAATAGACAGATGAACACGGCTAAATCAACTCAACTCAGAATATATATACTTTATGTGGTCGGAAAAACCCATATTTGATGTTTTATCCTACAGAGTTTATAATAAATATAGATATAAGTTCAATAAAGCCAAATGTAAGCTTTAACGGTCAAGTAGAGGTTGCAAAATGTATTCTTTCTTTGGCAAAAATGTCAAAAAATTAGTTCAGATATGTCATTCATATTGAATAATGTAATCTGAAGGGTTAGCGGGGTTGTAAAGCAAGGGAGAAGAGTCACAACTAAGCCAGTTTATCGGGATTTGTCAATGCAATTAGCCATGGTTATTGTAGTGCTATTTACTTATGCGCCTTTGCTTGAGCTCACCCCAAGTTTAGTCAATAATTCAAGCTTCTCTCTCTCTCTCGATATCCCCTCTGCAAGTCTGTTTAGGAAGAAACAGATTCATCAGGTTCCATTTCTTAGCAATGGAAATGGAAATCGAAGAGGCAGGCAACGTATAAGCAATGAAAGAGAGTACAGGGTGACGCTTAGTTATTTTACTGAACTGGATGATGCCAAAATTTCATTAACAAATTTGTCCCGAGGTTGGCCAACCAAAAGATTTTAGAAATTGGGTTTTAGTATACCTTCTAAATCTATGAAATCACGAACCTTAACGCAAAACGATGCCTTTCCTCTTTCGAAAACGGTTCGGTTCAGAAAAAATACATTGAATACAGGTTGATGTCATAATGAAAGATGATAAGTTGTGGTTAACCAGGATGCTCTGCTAACAATGGACAATTAATCTAATAATCTGGCCACACTAAAATGTTTTTACATAAAAAATATGGCCACACTTGAAGTCAGACGCTTAAAAAATATGTAAATCTGTTAAATCAAGTTGAACTAACTAATATTTTCTAGTGATTTCATAGATCTTATATTTAGTCAACTCGGTATGAGTTTCATAAATGTCCAGCCTAAGTTTGCAGGGCATCAGCTAGTCGAATTTTCAACCACTTCAATTTAACTTTTAACATTCTACCTGTCCCCCTACCCCGCCTCGCCGAATGAAGCACTCTCTGCTGGCCAAAGCGGCTTTTCGCAGTATTTTCCGCTTTAATCCGCGCAACTGTAGTCAAAGCGTAGTACCGGTTTCCTCTCAATATTCAAGCCGCAGGTAAATGGACTGACCAAGCAGCAGGAGCTGGAGCAGCAGCAGGAGCAGCGGCGCATTCCAAAGCTTGCAATTCAATAAAAATGCAGCCGAATTGCGGCGTTTTCTATTCGCGCTTGGCAAATTTGTTTGGTCGCCCCATCGACATGGTCGCCGCCGACTTTTGCATTAATCACTTTTGCAAGCTTTCCGCTGGCAACACAAAAAAATAAAAACCGACAATCACAAAAAATGGTAGAAGAAAATCCCTACGCAAAGGTACGAGTTTAACAAATCGAGAGAGGGAGAGAGAGACAGAGAGAGAGAGTGCAAAACCCCGACGAGACCCCTTTAATCCGCTGTGCAAATGAGCCCGGGCAGAGTTCGAAATTTATGGGCTCCAAATTCCGTGTGTTTTTTTTTTGTTCCTTTTTTATTTTTTTTACTAGAGTCTAGCCATGCATTTTCTGTTTGTTGTGGGGGCAACACTATTTGATTTTTACTTGGGGAATTGGTATGATTTTCGAATTGTGGGTAAAATATGGATGGGAAATTCGATATGGTATATGGCTAATGGAAGCTCTGGTGGGCATTTGGAAGTTCAAGCAATAAAAGTAAACATTCTGTGGATTCGAACTGTGGTGGAGATGTGATGAATATTTAGAAGTTGGAGTGGAATCGGAATGAATGAAATCATTAATGTGTGTGCGTGTGTGTGGTTTATGGCAAATTGTTGTAGGTTAAAAAGCTGAGTAGAAGTATTTTGACTTTGAGATTTTCATCAAACGCCGCAAAAGTGATTAAACTTGTTTTTTGACCGATTGATCACTTGGAAGGTATTTTATATAGCTTTACAATGTTGATCAAACTTTCTTTGAATTATGAAAAAGCATCGAAAACTGATTAATTTACAATCTAAATTAAGAAATTCGCCCATAATTAACATTCCTTTCCTACTACTATTGAGAAAAACTTTTTTGTTTTCAATGAAAAACTTTTTAAAATTGGTATATATTTATTTTATACGCTTTCACACAATTCATCAAAGTTTTGTCCAAATCGGATGACTATAGGTTATAGCTGCCATAGGAATGATCGGTCGAGAAACTAGTTTAAGTGGGAAAAACTTTTTTGTTTTCAAAGAAAACGCCTCCCAACTTTGTATATCTTAGTTTGCTATGCTTTCCCATGATTTCACTAAGTTAGGTCGAAATCGGACATCTATATAGTATAACTGTCATACAAAAGAAGAGTCTGAAAAGTAGTTTTAGTGAGAAAAACTTTTTTGTTTTCAATGTTAACCTCTTTAAAATTGTCATATATTTATTTTATAAGCTTTTACACAATACTACAAAGTTTTGTTGAAATCAGATGACTATGGGTTATAGCTGTCATAGGAACAATTGGTCGAAAAATTAGTTCTAGTGAGAAAAAATTGTTTGTTTTCAAAGAAAACGCCTCCAAACTTTGTATTTCCCAGTTTGCTGTGCTTCTTCATGATTGAGCCAAGTTTGGTCGAAATCGGAAGACTATATAGTATGGCTGTCATACAAAAGTAGAGTCAGAAAAGTAGTTTTAGTGAGAAAAACTTTTATGTTTTCAATGAAAACCTCTTTGAAATTGGCATATATTTATTTTATAAGTTTTCACACAATTCTTACAAGTTTTGTCAAAATCGGATGACTATAGGTTATAGCTGCCATAGGAACAATCGGTCGAAAAACTAGTTCTAGTGAGAAAAACTTTTTTGTTTTTAAAGAAAACGCCTCCAAACTTTGTATTTCCCAGTTTGCTATGCTTCTTCATGATTGAGCCAAGTTTGATCGAAATCGGAAGACTATATATTATAGCTGTCATACAGAAGTGGAGTCAGAAAAGTAGTTTTGGTGAGAAAAACTTTTTTGTTTTCAATGTAAACCTCTTTAAAATTGTCATATATTTATTTTAAAAGCTTTCACACAATACTACAAAGTTTTGTTAAAATCAGATGACTATGGGTTATAGCTGCCATAGGAACAATCGGTCGAAAAACTAGTTCTAGTGAGAAAAACTTTTTTGATTTCAAAGAAAACGCCTCCAAACTTTGTATTTCTTAGTTTGCTAGGCTTTTCCATGATTCCCCTAAGTTTGGTCGTAATCGGTTAACTATATAGCATAGCTCCCATAGAAAAGTAAGGTCCGAAAAGTAGTCTTATCTGCACAGAAAACAGAGATTACAATATTTAGTGTCAAATTGGACTTCAGCTGAAGAAATATCAAATTGATATGATCGAGTCCATATATTTAGGGCTAAATAGTATCATTTTGATATGAAAATAGTTATATTAGAGGATGAAAGTTGATATTTTTATTGATCTTTTTGCAAAAGAAAGCCAATTTGTGTGGGAAAATGTAATGCCAGGGAATACAAAACTTCGGTCAAGCCGAAGTTAACTTTCCTCTATCTCTTTTCAAGTTTTTCCAATCTTCTCGAAAAGAGATTTCAAATCTAGTTTGTGGTTTTTTTTTTGTTTACTTTTTCAAAGAAATTGTTGTGTAAACTCACAACAAAATATTACCTTAAGCAAACACATTGCCATATTTTCCCCTTCACTCACTTTTCAATTTCGTATTCATATCTGTTATTGACATTTTATGCATGACATTCTTCCACTTGCGGTTTTCATATATTTTTTTCTTTTTTTTTTTGGATTTGTTGTTGTTTTGTCTTGGCCCCCATTTCACCCTTAACCCATGTCACAGGCATAACGACAAGGAACAAAAAAAGAGCAGTTGACGCAGCAGCAGTATACAACAACAAAAAAAATATAATATATTTGGCTTTGGCCTGAAAATGACGCGAGTTGTCAATGTGAATTAAAATAATTGATTTATTTTAAACGCAAGTTGAGCGTATAAACACAACTTGATGCTGTCAGCGACAGGATGTCAGAATAAGTAAGCAATTAAAATTTAAGCTAATTAAGGGCAAAAAAAAGGGGTGCTTTCCTGCTTTGACTGCCATTTGCCGAATGTTGTGTAAATTGTCAAAATTATTAATTGCTCTCGTTATTCTGTCGATTCGGGTTCTGTTTGAGCCAACCCAAAAAACCAACCCACTTTAATTGGCCCCATAAATGCCGCTGGGGAAATGGGAATTAATGCCGCTTGTTAACCGTAAGCGATTTGTTATCGTTAAAAATTTTCTTTTACTCTCGCGCTCTTTGCTTTAGTATTGGGTTAATCGGTTCTTTGCCTGCTGCTGCACATAATTTTGTTCAGGCTTTTTATACTCTGTACCGTAGGTACATAGAGTATTATAAGTTTGTGCAAAAGTATGTAACATCCAGAAGGAAGCATCTCCGACCCCATAAAGTATATATATTCTTGATCAGCATCAACAGCCGAGTCGATATAGCCATGTCCGTCTGTCCGTCTGTCTGTCCGTATGAACGCACAGATCTCAGAGATGGTAAGAGATAGAGGCTTGACATGTATGGGACATATGCTTCTTATGTCTGCAGGCAGATCAAGTTTATTTTCAATTTTGGCCACGCCCCCGGCCGCCCCCGCAATTTAGAAAAAACGTCATATCTCCTACAGTTTTAAAGATAGGTGGGTTGTTCCTTCTAGATATATTTAGTAATATGGATAACTTATCGACTAGCCAAAGGAATGGTGAAGATTGGATGAACGGTTTTCGAGTTATGATCAAAAGACTGTTCGCTGCAGCAGCGCAGAAGCAGCGCTGCTTTCAGCTACTACTGCAGCATCAAATCATTTATGCTTCGCGTATAATTTCGTTGGTACAGAGTATGCTATAGTCGGGCTTGACCGACTTTCTTTCTTGTTTTTATTAGTTAACATTAACATTAATATTTTTATGGTATCAGAGGGGGGTGGCAAAAGTTTGTGGCGGTTGTGGCGGTCTGTTAATTGAGTTATAAAATGCAGTGCTGCCCAGGGGGCAGGGCAGTTTTACTGGAGTGACAGACTTAAAGAGCTCTGAATTGCACTAAATTCGATTAACATTCATTTTGAAACACTTTCAATTCATTTAACTTGGCGAAAAAAACTCTAACAAAAATGTTTAATTTAAAACCATAAAAACTTCAACTTCAAATTGAATATTCATTATTAATTTTGTACAGTTTTTGTCAACTTGCCCCGGGGTCATGCCATTCAGTTGCCAAGTAAATTGCACAAATTAATGTTAAATTTCTTGTAAAATTTTCTTCCAAAAACTTTCGCTGATAATGGCCAAGTTTGAGTCTGATGAGAAATGTTTCTTATTTATTAGTGTGCAAATGGAAAACTTTTACTATTTTTTTTTTTTTTTGATGCAGCCTTAAGATAAATATATGTATATATGTACATTCGCGAATTTCGCTCAACTTTTTTATGGCCCGAAAATGCAATTTGATGTGAAATATGTTTCACAAATTGGTTTACATACCTAAACATACCCAGTAGGGCGAATGCACTCACTCGCATATGAATGTATGTACTTATGCTTATTTATGAACTGCTTCATAAACCGCAATAAAACAGACATTTCACTTGGCTCTGCTGCTCCATTTTTGGCTCATTGTGGCAAGGATAGAAATGGGTTGGCCTGGGTTGGCTGGCTGGGCGGGACAATGTATGGCCGCATTGGGTTACTACTACATAGTATCCTCGTTTCCTTATGTGACTCTTGTGGTTTGCATTTGAATGCCATTTGCGGACTTGAATGGAAAAACTGTGGCAGTAGGCAAAAGTTTAAAGAAACCCCAAAGTAGATTGCTGTGAAATTAATGTCTGTGTCAGAGTTGGAGTAAAGATACCAAAATTATGGGAAAATCTTTAAGTTATACACTTGGAAATTGGAAAGAGAGAGAGTTTTGGGAAACTTAAGTCATAGTCAGTTTATCATTTTAATGGAAATTGGATCGCAATCGTAGTTACTATAGATATGTGTGGAATAGCTAAGCCTTTAAGCAGAAAAGGCGAGCAATCGACGACAATAAATAGCTGAATATGTTGCATCCCAGAGATCTACTTAAAGACATAAACTTATAGACTTACTTGAAATACTTGGGGTGCATTAATTAGAAGGTATTAAGGCATTTATTATATTTATGTTTAGAATTTAAGATTCTGATTGTCAGGAAGACGGAAAAATAATGGTGTAATAATGGAAAAAATGAATGGTGTAGATCAAATGCTCCAAAAAGGGGGCGAAATTTCTAAAATGTTCATTAATGTTTTGATTTTGATGAAGATATAATATTATATATAACATGGACGGGTATATGGCAGCAGTTGATCGTATGGTTCAAAAAATCTCATAGTGTGCTCAATTTGCCTATGAGTTGAGCTCATCTTGAAGACACCTGGGGGGTAAAGTTCGATTTTTATAATGGTAATGGGTTACTATGAATATGAAGATAAGCCAACAGCCAGAGTACCCAAAACATTGACCACAGCAGTGACCAAACAGGGACCGAAATGGAGCCGAAAACAGTGACTTAACAGTTCATTTAACAGTGACCAAACTAACACTAAAACATTCAACAAAGCTGTGACCAATAAAGCGACCAAACACTGACCCAAACAGTGATCACTACAGTACCCATATCAGTGACCTCAGCAGTGACCACAGCAGTGACTAAACAGTGACCAAACAGTGACCAAACACTGACCCAAACAGTGACCAAACACTGACCCAAACAGTGATCACTGCAGTACCCAAATCATTGATCGCAGCAGTGACCAAACAGGGATCAAAACTGTGACCAAAATGGAGCCGAAAACAGTGACTTAACAGTCCATAAAACAGTGACTAAACTAACACTTAAACATTCATAAAACTGTGACCAGACACTGACCCAAACGGTGATCACTACAGTACACAAACCAGTGACCTCAGCAGTGACCAAACAGAGACTAAACAGTGACCAAAACGGTCACCAAAACATTAACCAAGCAGTGATTAAAAAAAGTGATCAACACAGTGTTCAACACAGTGACCAAAGCAGCTAATAGACAGAGCCCGAGTTTTCGAAGGGACGAATTTCGGTCAAAAAGTATCGGTCAGAACTCAATGACATAGGTGTGTCCACAAAAGATCGTAGGATCAGTATAAGCCCCGAAAAACTTCCAGCACCAACAAATGCTTTGGCAGAAACTTACTTAATAATGTAACATCTGCGCCAAAAAAAAAAATCGTATAACTATTTGGGAACATTTATTTTAAAGCTAAGAAATAGTTTGATATCAAAAATTATACAGCGCTGTCTGTGTTTTTCTTTCTGCTCTTACGATGCTCTCTCTGTCTACTTCAAACACGTTAAACGCATAACTTCAGATAATTCTATATGTTAGCTTTGGAGTTTCCATCGATTCAATTGAATTTCGGATAAATTACGACGGAACCTTTAAATCGGATTATACACCGAATTGATCTTTATTGATTTCGAGTTGCTGAAGCTTCTAAGGATGATTTCTCACCGTTTTTAGAACTTGTGACCCCTCAGAGCTCTTCCAATTGTTTATAGACCTCTTAAGGTACGTCAGACTCTGCTTAATAGGATGAGATTGTCAATTGTCTATGACTTTTTGCAATTGTAAAAATTCTTATATAGGATTTTAGAGCTTTTGAAATGATTTTAAGAAACTTAATTTCGAAATTGTGCGAAAAGTCACATGTTCGCTTAATACATTATGATATACGAAATGGAAATATGCGCCTTTAAATATATAATACAGCATAAACTTCTTCTGTGCCGAAGATTTTATATCCTTGCAAGTGCCCGCTTAAATATTCTCAAACATAAACTTTTTCGTTCGATCGTTCGTATTACAGCTATATGATATAGTCATCCGATTTGAACAAAAATTTGTAGAATTGGGTGAATGCATGTAAGACACACAAATACAAAATTGTAGGATGCTACCATCAAAAACAGAAAAGTTTTTCTAACTAAGACTGTTTTTCAGATCTATGTTTTGTATGGCAGCTATACCATATGGTAGTCCGATTTTTATCAAACTTGGTAGAATTATAAATTAGCATAGAAAACTTATAAATACACGGTATGGAGACGTTTCCATTGAAAAGAACAAAGTTTTTCATACTAAAACTAGTTTTCCGACCGATTGGGAACCATGAGATATAGTTATTCGATCCGGTAGGAACCGACATATTAGTAGAGTGCAGCAAAAAGATGACTTTAGGCAAAAATTCATCTCGATAGCTTTAAAACTGAGAGACTAGTTCGCGTAGAAACAGACAGACGGACGGACAAAGCTCAATCGACTCAGCTCGTCACTCGGATCAAGAATATATATGGATTATGGGGTCGGAAATGAATATTTCTATGCGTTGCAAACTTCTGGGCAAAATTATAATACCCTTTGCAAGGGTATAATGAACCAAAACGGGGGTTCAAAACTTGCATCCCTGATTTAAAGTCTTTTCTGTGTTGAATTTGAAAAGTTTGGAAAGATCCACGAATTGATCATAGACTAATATATTGTAACAGTGAGTCATAGATATCCTGTCACAGCATAAGCAAAATGTTAAGAACAGCAGATTTCATTTAGTACTATAATTATTTATAAGCATTTAAGCATCAAATTGACACATTGTTTAGGAGGTACTCCACTTAATCAAGTTCATATGGAAAGGAAATTGAAGAGTGGAAACCAATTGCAGCTTGAGAATCAATTGGCAAGCTTAATGTTACTTCTGCGTTTTGCATACGCAGTGTGAAAATTAAATACAATTTGGTGCGAAGCATTTGCTACAAAGTTTTCCGCAAGTCTGGTTGAAAATTACAGCCTGCCACGCCCACAGGCAGTCCTAACTCTCGCCCACACACGCAGACATGCACAGGAAATGCCATTTGGCAATTTCGCTGTTGTATCCTTTGGCAAACACACTCACACACACACACACACACTTGATATATCCATTTCGCTTTTGGAGGATTCTTCGCGTGCCTTGTTAAGAGCTGCAAAAACGGCAACAACAGCAACAACAATGAGAGTAACAAAAGCCCCGTTATTGTGTATTACATGCGTGTGAACCAAAAACTCAGCCAAAGAGCATTTTCATTCAGCAGCCAGCATACCACACACACACACACACCCGCACACACAATCGCAAAATGGAATTGTTCATTTGCTACAAAACTTTTTGGCATTGAGTTTTTGTGTGTGTGTTTGTTTATTTATTTAAGTGTTATTTCGTTTTATTTTTGCAAAAATTGAGTTATAAACAAGTTTTTGAAAATTGTTTAAATGGAAAAAACAGATTGAATTTCCCTACGCAGCCACTTGAGCTGATGTCAAGTGGAAAATCGTTTTGTTATTGTTATGCGGGAGGGACTAATATAAATATGTTTTCTGATCAAGTTTATGCAAATCGTGGCGAAATGGTTAAAAAAAAGAGGTCTCTGATTAAGGAGTTGTCAAACTTTTTTCTATAATGTGACCAAACAAATTTGCTTTTATTGACTTCCCCATTTCGATTCAAGAGATAAGATAACCATTTAACTCAGTTTTATTTGGAAATTTCATAGATAAAAGAGAAAACGTTCCATATTTTCTGCCTCATTATAAATACTCGCTGCCATTTAATATTAAAAACTTCTTTTTAGCATAATTTCCCCTACCCCTTTTTAAGGGGGGGGCGAAAACTCTTGCACTGATAAGCTGCAGCTCAGCTTGGAAATTAGCCGAGTTGATATCTCTACCCCAACCCCCTTACCTAGCCCCATTGTTTTTGCCTTTCAGTTCGAGGCACTTGGTTGCCGCAATTTATGCATTTTCCATGGCATTAACGTTGAAAGGCGTCGCAAATGAAATGCCATTCAAAATGCTCCTCGGAGCTGCTTGTTTTGTCTGGTTAGTTGGGTTACCTGGTTAGCTGCCGGCTCGCTCTCATCCAAAAAGGTCACGCAAATTAGTCCAGCAACAACGATAAAGTTTCATGAATAGAAAACTGCAGACTGGATGCAGGCTGCCTGGCTGCCTGACTGCTGTGCTCGTAATCCTTGGCAAAAACTTGTAAAACTTACCAGATAACCACCAAGCAGCCAGCAGTAGGAAACCCAACTAAAAGTGATGTCCCGCAAGGCGGGCTAAGAGAAATGAAATGTAATGAAGGGGCGAGGGGGGGGGGGAGTTGGTGAAAACAGTTTATTGACCCTGGTTGATGGCTCTGATATTGGCACTGGAAACTTCTAAAATTTGTGATCTTTACCAATTTGGTTTTTATGGCATGGTTGATTGAAATTCTGTGTTTTTTTTCAAAAATATTGAAATATTTTTAAGCATCGAAAGAAAACCAAACGAAGTTGGTCTTGGTTTTCTTACCAAATAAAAGAACATTTCCACTGAAAACAAACAAGTTTTTCTCACTAAAACTACTTTTCAGACTATACTTTTCTATGACAGCTTTACTATATAGATGTCCGATTTCGACCAAACTAAGTGAAATCATGGTAAAGCATAGCCAACTAAGATATACAAAGTTTGGAGGCGATTTCTTTGAAAACAAAAAAGTTTTTCTCACTAAAACTAGTTTCTCGACCGATCATTCCTATGGCAGCTATAACTTATGGTCATCCAATTTTGACAAAACTTTGAAGAGTTGTGTGAAAGCTTGTAAAATAATTAAACGACAATTTTGAAGAGTTTTACATTGAAAACAAAAAAGTTTTTCTTACAAAGACTATTTTTCTTACTCTACTTTTCTATGGCAGCTTTACAATATAGATGTGCGATTTCGACCAAACTTTTCACAACCATGGTGAAGCATGGCCAACTAAGATATACAAAGTTTGGAGGCGATTTCTTTGAAAACAAAAAAGTTTTTCTCACTAAAACTAGTTGCTCGACCGATCATTCCTATGGCAGCTATAACTTATGGTCATCCAATTTTGACAAAACTTTGAAGAGTTGTGTAAAAGCTTATAAAATACCTGCATGCCAATTTTAAAGAGGTTTACATTGAAAACAAAAAAGTTTTTCTTACAAAGACTATTTTTCTAACTCTACTTTTCTATGGCAGCTTTACCATATAGATGTCCGATTTCGACCAAACTTTACAGAACCATGGTGAAGCATAGAAAACTAGTATATACGGAGTTTAGAGACGTTTGCATTGAAAACAAAAAAGTTTTTCTCACTAGAACTAGTTTTTCGAACGATCGTTCTTATGACAGCTATATGTTAAAGTCATCCGATCCGGCCGGTTCCGGCAAATGTGCAGCGTATTTGTACTAGAAGATTTCGTGCAAAGTTTGGTGGCGACAGCTTTACGACTGACGGAGGAGATAGCATAGTAACAGACGTACATGGCTATATCAACTCAGCTCGTCAAGCTGATCAAGAATATATATACTTGATGTGGTCGGAAATGCTTCCTTCTATGCGTTACAAACATCTGGACAGTTTCAACATACCCTATGCAAGGGTATAAAAAGTATCAATGGATACCGAAGACTATCCAAAGTACATTATTTAAGATCGCTTTTTTTCTCTGTGTAGAAAAACATTTTTCAAACTATTTGGAATATTTAACTTTCAAACCAAGTAATAAGTTAATCAAATGCAAATTGTGTTTTTCTATTAATTGTTTAACATTCTTCATTTCATTTCAAATTCAATTGGAAGCCTCATCATTAGGCTTTCTCATAAAGTATGTGTCGTTTCGCTGAAGTGTAATGTGAGAGATGGAGGCTCAACATGCTTCTCATACTATCAGGCATATAAAACTTATTTTCAAATGTTATAACGCCCCCTCAAGTTGGAAAAAAAAAACTTTATAACTTCCAAAGTTTTATAGTTAGATGATTCGTACCTTCAAAATAATATTTAGTAAACAGGATTATTTATCCATCCGGCCAAAGAATTGGTAAGGATTGTATAAACAATAGTTGTATTGATGAGCAGAAAAAAGTTGATAGTAGCAGAGCTACTTCTCAATGCTACAAACTAAGCAACAGAGCTGTTATGTTATGTTCACTTGTAATACATCACGTATTCAATTACTTTTCTCGATTATTCAGACAATATAAAACCATTACTAATTCCGATTTTTCTGGTAATTGGAATTGTAGCTGATTGTTTCAAGTTGTAATTACTCTTACAATTACTTGAATAATTGTAACTGTAAAGGGAGTTAATTGAGTAATTGTGCTACAAGAATTGAATTATTAAAACTATGATTTTTCACCTAACACGTTTGGAAAACCTTAAATTTAGTTTTTGGGTAATTAAACTTAAAGTAATAAGCACAATTCTGCATTTTTTAGCATTTGTCACAAGATGGAATTCCATATATGTTTCGGTCTGTCGTCCTTTGTTACACAAACCAAACCTGACCAATTGAGAATATATATAACACAAAATTCTGCATCCCAAGAGCAACCACACCAAAATTTCTACAAAAAGAGGACTATTTATTTAAAGCATGTCTCATTCGGGCATTGACTAGGCTGTCAGTAGAGTTGAGAAGAATCTCTGATACCATACAGCTCTGCTGTGCATACACTTTTGCTGGCACAGAGTATAATGTAGTGCTAGTTTCTTACAAAATCTCATTTCCATGTTTTTTTTTTTTCAAAATTTATAAAACCCATTTCAAAGTCCATTGCCTCACTTTAAACTAATTGCGCTCAGCTAAACTCCATAAACTTCGTGTCTAATATTGCCCCTCTCCACTTAAACCACTAAAAATTAATATCAATTTCACATTTAAATTACTTCGGCCATTCAACAAATTATTTTGCAAATATTTACTCTGAAAAGAAAACCAATTATAGAAAATTGTCTGCCGCTCCATTACCTGAATAATTTAATTTTGCTACCGTGGGGAGTATAAATAGATGGACTTGACCAATTCAGTGAATAGTAAAGAGGAGAGCTATGAAATTTGCATGTGCTTTCATTTTGTGTTTACTGGTGATGGCGATACGCAGTCAGCAGCGGGAGGAGCGGGAGGAGGAGGAGGAGTTGAATGTGGAACGCTTAATGAAGGATATGAGTGTGATACCTGATGTTTTGAAGGAACCACCCAAGGAGTTGCTAAAGGTTAATATGACTCAAATATATAATAAGAATTTCTCTAAAACTTTTGCTACTAAAGCTAACATATGGCAATGCGCTGGACATCAAAGGAGGCAAATCCTATACACCCACTGATTTGAAGTTGGAACCCAAACTGCAATGGAATGCTGTGGCAGAAACCTACTATACGGTGGTCATGCTAAGTCCCGATGCACCCAATCGTGAGAATCACATGTATCGTTCCTGGTTACATTGGCTGGTGGTAAATGTGCCGGGCAAGGATGTCATGAATGGACAAACTATGGCCGAATATTTTGCACCTTTGGCACCCAAAGATACAGGTCTATTACGTTATGTGGTTTTGGTCTATCAACAGAAGGATGAATTGGACTTTGAGGAGGAGAAAATTGAACTCAATAATGCGGAGGGACATAGCAATTTTGATGTGGAGAAATTTACACAGAAATATGAAATGGTTGGTCCCGTGGCTGGTAATGTTTTTCTAGCCAAATGGGATGAATATGTGCCGGAATTAATGAAGAGGCTGTATGATATGAGTCTGGTATGAATTTGTATATATATATATTTGAAATAAAAGTAGTTAGCTGATGGCATTCCAATTGATATGAGTTGTTATTTGGCTGGCAAGTCGAAATGGTCTTCCAGGTAAGCCAAAAAAACTATCCAATTAAACTTACAAATTTCTTTTTGCCAATTAATTGGCCAAAAGCTGGCAACAACTTCTTTGCACATGTCACTCGCATTCAGGGAAGCCAAAATAATTAATAAGCAAATTAATACACAATCAGGCCAAATAATGAGCCAATATGGAGAAAATAGCAAATATTCTTGCACGAAATTACAATGTCAGTGGCAGGACCAAGGAGTGTTGGCAAATTTGGAGCTGTTGGCATCCCCGCACACACTCACACATGTTGCTCATTCAAATGCCATCATCATTATGATGCTCATCATGGTTTACATGGGCCATGCCGCTTCATTATCCTTATTACTCCTTTCTGCTGTTGCTCGCTCGCTCGCTCGCTGGGTTATTGTTTCCATTTTGATTTATGCCCGGCATCCCTGGGCAGAGTTCTGGCAACATCATTCTAGTGTGCTCGCTCGGTTGCTTGTCTACAATTTTAACGTT
This sequence comes from Lordiphosa andalusiaca, assembly GCA_035044965.1. Classification (NCBI taxonomy): domain Eukaryota; kingdom Metazoa; phylum Arthropoda; class Insecta; order Diptera; family Drosophilidae; genus Lordiphosa; species Lordiphosa andalusiaca. The sequence goes on from JAWNNM010000660.1 coordinate 2,674,027, forward strand.
GTTAACCAAATTGCATAAATTAAGTGCGTTCGTTTGCTTGAGTGGCGTTTTGCCTGGCTTGAAGGCAGCATCTCCTCGACTGGCTCCTACACCCACACTGCATTTGTGTTGCTAATGTGCGCACATTAGACGCACATGTTGCCTGCTCAGCTCTGGTCGAAACTCTTCTTCTGTTTTGGCTACAAGTGAATTTTTAGTGCTTAAATGGTGAAAAATTCAAAAAAAAAAAAATGGTTGAGCCAAGCACTTGGAATATATATTTTATAATTGCCATGTAAATGCATTCCACAGCCCGGCAGAGGGATTTGCTGTAATCCTCATGTGCAAGTGGAATTAATTTATGATTTTATTTCTTTCAACTTTTGAACTGGCAGAAAGTCAAGTGGGTGTGGGTGTGTGTGTGAGTGTTTGTGGCAAGGCCAAAGTCCTTAGATTATGTATTTATTTTATGAAATTGTGTATATTATTTTAATGTTAGTTATAGTCCCACTTAACCCTTAGGCGCCAGAGACGTGGAGCAGGTTTAATTGTATTTAATTTATATTTTGTTAATTTCAGCTTTATTAACCAGAAAGAGAGTTGGACAAGCCCGACTATAACCAACGAAATTATACGCTCAGCATAAGCTTTGATGCTTCTGTACCAGCGGAAAGCAGCGCTGCATTAACGAAAAGTCTTTTGATCATAACTCGACAAACATTTATTCAATCTTCACCATTCCTTTGGCGGATCGATAAATAATGTTTATTAATAACCAGAAAGCTAAGCTAACTTCTGGTTTTTATACCCTTGCAAATGCTCGCTTAAATATTTTTAAAAAATACCCTTTTTTCCAACCGATTATTCGTATGGGAGCTATACGATATAGTCATTCGATTTGGCCAAAAATTTGTAAAATTATGTGAAAGCACGTGAAACAAACCAATACAAAATTGCAGGATGCTGCCTTAAAAAACAAAAAAGTTTTTCTAACTAAAACCTATCCCAGACCTTTCTTTTGTATGGCAGCCATACCATATAGTTGTTCGATTTTAATAAAACTTGGTAGAATTATAAAAAAACATAGAAAACCTACGATTACATAGTTTGGAGACGTTTCCATTGAAAAGAAAAAGGTTTTTCTCACTAAAACTAGTTTTCCGACTGACTATTCCTATGGGAGCTATGGGATATAGTCATCCGATCCGGTCAGCTCCGACATATTAGTAGTGTACAGCAAAAAAAAGACTCTGCGCAAAATTTCAGATCGAAAGCTTCAAAACTGAGAGAAGGTACGAACCATCTATCTTTAAAACTGTGGGATATATGACGTTTTTATACCTTGTTCCCATTGAAAATGGGAAAAGGGGGATCATGAAGTTGTGCGAATGTATGTAACAGGGAGAAGGAAAATTTTCCGACCCCATAAAGTATATATATTCTTGATCAGCATGAACAGCCGAGTCGATATAGCCATGTCCGTCTGTCCGTCTGTCCGACTGTCCGACTGTCCGACTGTCCGACTGTCCGACTGTCCGACTGTCCGTCTGTCCGTCTGTCCGTCTCTCCGTCTGTCCGTCTGTCTGTCTGTATGAACGCGTCGATCTCAGAGACTATAAGAGATAGAGCCACAAATTTTTGCACGAAGGTAGATTTATGCTGTACGCAGATCAAGTTTGTTTCAGATTTGAAAAATTCCACCCCGTCCCCCTTTTATCCCCAAAAAACCTAGACCTCCTCTAGAAATCCTAGACCTAAATAGCCGTCAGATCCACAATTTTCAAGTTAGAGCCTCGTGGTTTAGTATACATCAAGCTAGGCCCAATATCTATCTATTATGAAAAGTACAATCAGATCGGACAAAAAACACCGGAGTTATAAGCGAAACAGTTGAGCTGACAAGAGCACCTCCCCCAGTTGTTGGTCAGGACTAGAAAAAAGTGTTGCCTACATTTGGGAAGATAATTTTGTCACATTCATCTTCAAAAATTCAAAAACAAATAAATGAAAACCAATGAACAGGGTATTTTGTGGTCGGGAAACTCGACTGCAGCGCCCTTACTTGTTTTTTTTGTATAAGTGCACAGCATTTTGCCGAACTATAAATATGGCATTTATAAAGCTAGCTCCGTTTACCAATTAGGCTTAAGAGATTTATAAGGAAGAGCCTTTAAAAGGTCTTTAGCTTACTTTAGAAAGTGTCTTAAAAGTGAGTTTACCCACTCCTACTTCGGATCATCTGAAACAGATTTATTTTAGAAACAATAACTAACCATATCCCGATCTACCCTCCCCTAGGCAAATCTCTAACAATTGCGGTCACTTATGTGTTTATATGTATGTGCTTTTAATGGACTCACAACTGAAGCCCATTTCCGCTCTTCTTTATCGCACAGACAATTGTCTTGGTCTCCCTCCTCCCAAAAACAAAAAAAAAATGCCAAAAAAAAAAAAGATGCCACTAAATATGTCAAAATAAAGGCAAATTTATACACAAACTGATAAAACAACACCAACAAAAAAAAAAAAAACAAAAAATACAGGAAGAAAGGAAGAAAGCTGCAACAATTGCTATCTTGACATTCTCATCTCTACGAGCTGAGCTGGGAAATTGGCTCGACAGTTGCCGCCAGCTCCGGTTCCATTTCCCCAGCTGTTTGTTGTTGCCTTGGCACGCCTATCAGTGGAATTGAATCAAATTACCTTGTAATCTTAACCTTAAGGTTATTTGCCATTGCCCACAAAGCGCTTTGTGCTCGTTGCGTTTAGTTACTATTTGATTCCCCGCAGCAACCCCAGCCAAGCCAAGCCAACAACTTGGCAACTTGCACCTTTAACACTTGTGTGGGTGGCGGGGGTGACGAGGGGGTGAGGAAATATATATATGTATGGAAATGGAAATCTAACATTACGTCCTATCATGATTGCAAAGTTTAAGTGACTTTTGTGTGCAAGTGCAAAGGAATATCTGCTATCAACGCAGTTGCTGGAATGAGATTTGGTGAATGTAACAAGTCAATCAAAATGTGGCAGCTGTTAAGCAAGTTGTGGGAAAGTTTTTGAGAGAGAGATTTCAATTATATTAATGAGTTTTAAGTAAGAAAATTAAGCATTTATTTGCTACCAGCTGCTCCTTTAAAGTTTACTTACAAATTCTTTTTCTCTTTTCAAAATTTCTCACGCATCTTTGTCGCCTGCTTAGCTCTAATTTCATGCTTGCCTGGCCACACTATTAAACGAATCCTTTCGCTTGTCGCTGTTCTTGGCAGTTGCCTCTTCGCACAGGGCGTATGAGTAATCTGGCTCCACTCATCCCCCACCTCCACACAGCTCCACCATCACAAATCCCACTGCACTCCCCGTTCGCTCACTTTCTACCTATTTCCTGCCATCCTCTGGCCCTCTGGCAATTTTTGCGCACAAAGTTTTTGGCCAAAAGTTTCCTTCTTATTATTTATCCCATGTGACAAATTTGCTGCAGCAGATTTTTTTTTTTTGGTTGCCTCGCATCATAAATTATGTGAAAATGAAAAGATCTTTTGGCAAGTTTTTTGTGGCACGTTTTCATTTAATAATCGGTTGTGGCAAATTTTACATTTCACTTAATCTACGCGGCCCAGGGAAGCAGAAGGGGGAAGAGGCTGTTTAATTGCAATTGCACATCCGTTGAATAAATCATGCAATAAATAAACAAGTTAGGACACTTGTTGCCAATGCATTATTTATGCTGGGAAATCAATAACTGTGACACTTTTGCTTGCATTTCGAATTGAATAGCAAATTTCAAATGCATGACTGCCAAAACCAGCAGCAGAACAGCAGGACCAACAACAACTGACTCCTGTCACACAGTTAAAATGTGATAAATTCCATTAAGTGGCAAAGAGATAGAGATAGAGAGAGAGACGCACACAAAACGCAAACCAAACTTGAGATTGGGGATGCGATCGTGAGTGATGGCTATCCAGCAGTATTCACGTTTTTTTCCATTCTTTTCTTTTCAATCCTCTGAAAGAAACACAGAACTCAAATTGAATGCATACTTCAGCGTCATCTTCACATTTGTCACCTCAGCTGAAACGTTATACTGAGACTTTATTGAACAATAAACCATTTCTATTGAGGGCTGCAAACCGGTTCTGAGCTGAACCGGTTTTGAACAGAACCGAACCGCTTATTCCCGCTGGTAAACCGAACAGCAAACCGAACCGGCTTCCTTTCAGAATTTCTGAACCGAACCGAAAGCCACAAATAAAAACGGTTCGGTTCGGTTCAGTTCTCTGACAAGTTTTAACGGGAATTGCTTTGCTCTAGCCAATGATTTTGATTAATTAGGAAATTTGAATCGTTTCCCGAAGATAATTTTCAAACATTTCCTTCGACCCTATACAAATTTATCGTTATCGTATCGATATAACTTTTAAGGATGATCTAAAGAGAATTTTACAAGTCTTCTGCAATTTCCCGCCGATCTCTTAATTTACCTGTCATCAATCTGAATTTGTTTTTTCATTAGACAATATTTACAATTTTCTGTGGTACTTCTTAACCTTAATTCAATCTTAATCTGCCAATAAATAAGGGCATTCCTCCAGGAACTGATAGACGAGTCCTGGGAATCCGACATAATAATCTTTGCAGATTGCTTTAAGGATTTTAAAGATATTCGAATGGATTAAAGGAATCAAATTTCAAAAATGGTCGAATAGCCACTTCACCGAAATCATATTTTATAATGTGCCTTTGTGAACCACTGAACCGAACCGAAACCGCGGTTCATTTAACTCCAAAAACCATGTTATGAACCGAACCGGCGGTTCAGAAACTGTGCGAACCACTGAACTGAACCAGTACCGAACCTGTTTCTATAACAACTTGAACTTAAACACTTAACACTACCACTTTAGTGGAACTTAAGCTGAAATATGTTCAATCTACAACCAAAAAATGGGGCAAAGCTTACTTCGGCTCAGCTTAAGTTTAGGAAACTAAGAAATACAAAGAATGAAGGCGTTTCCATTGAAAACAAAATAGTTTTACTCACTAAAAATTGTTTTTCGACCCATCATTCGTGCTGCAGCTATATGCTATGGTCATCCGATTTTAACAAAACTTTGTAGAATTGTGTGAAAGCATTTGAAAAAAACAATTGTCAGTTTTAAGGACATTTCCCTTAAAAATAAAACAGTTTTTCTCACTAAGACTACTTTTCAGACTCTACTTTTCTATGACAGCAATACTATATAGCTGTCCGATTTCGACCAAACTTGGCAGAATCATGGAAGAGCATAGCAAACTAGGAAATACAAAGTTTCAAGGCGTTTTCTTTGAAAACAAAAATGTTTTTCTCACTAAAACTAGTTACTCGACCGATCATTCCCATGGCAGCTATAACCTATAGTCATTCGATTTTGACAAAACTTTAAGGAATTGTGAGAAAGCTTATAAAATAAATGTAAGCCAATTTTGAAAAGGTTTCCATTGAAAACAAAAAAGTTTTCCTACTAGGACTACTTTTCCAACCCTTCTTTTCAACGGCAGCTATACTATATAGATATCCGATTTCGACCACATTTGACAGAATCATGGAGAAGCTTTAAAAACTAGTAAATACGGAGTTTGGAGGCGATTGCATTGAAAACCAAAAAGTTTTTCTCACTAGAACTAGTTTTTCGACCGATCGTTCCTATGGCAGCTATATGTTATAGTCTTCCGATCCGACCGGTTCCGACAAATGTGCAGCGTATTTGCACCAGAAGTCTTCGTGCAAAGTTTTGTGGCAATAGCTTTCAATCTGACGTAGGAGTTCGCATAGAACCCGACGGTCCCTCCAAACTTTGTATTTCTTAGTTTGCTATGCTTTCGCATGATTTTACTAAGTTTGGTCGAAATCGGACATCTATATAGAATAGCTGTCATCCAAAAGTAAAGTCTGAAAAGTCTTTAAAACTCGCAATTGTGTTTATGATATGCTTTCACACAGTTCTACAAAGTTTTGTTAAAATCGGATGACTATAGCATATAGCTGCAGTATGAATAATGGGTCGAAAACCCATTTTTAGTGAGAAAAACTGTTTTGCTTTCAATGGAAACGCCTTCAAACATTGTATTTCTTAGTTTGCTATGCTTTTTCATGATTTTACTTAGTTAGGTCGAAATCGGACATCTATATAGAATAGCTGTCATACAAAAGTAAAGTCTGAAAAGTGGTTTTAGTGAGAAAAAACTTTTTGTTTTCAGTGGAAATGTCCTTAAAACTCGCAATTGTATTTTTGATATGCTTTCACACAGTTCTACAAAGTTTTATTAAAATCGGATGACTATAGCAAATAGCTGCAGTACGAATGATCGACCGAAAACTATTTTTAATAAGAAAAATTATTTTGTTTTCAATGGAAACGCCTTCAAACTTTGTATTTGTTAGTTTGCTGTGCTTTCCCATGATTTTACCGAGTTTAGTCGAAATCGGACACCTATATAGTATAGCTTTCATAGTAAAATAATTTCCGAAAAGTAATCTTAATTAGCAAAACGTATTGCAAGGGCTTACAAGCTTCCACCGAGCGGAAGTTTAGTCTCTTCTAATTTTGTTCGTTATTTTTGTGACAAAATTACATTTTAAAATATCAATTTGATCTTTAAATATTAATTTTAAATGCTCGCAAATATCAAATTGATACTCAATTTTTTTTATATTATACTATTGAGACTTGGATCATGTCATTATTTTTTTTTTAAGGGTGAAAGATAAGAAGAAAGCATGCGGAAATACTGCAGAACTCCATTCTGATCAGCTCTTCTAGTCTGTCTTCCAACGTGACTCGCCTCCGTCTAAACAAAAATCACTTATCCATCTCTAGATTTAGAGTGCTATCGCATAGAAATGTTTTGAACGGACAGGCAAGAAATAGAAATCCATTTCGTGTGTGGCACAAAATCAAAACGTACACACACACACACCCGCTTTTGCACCCGCACCCGCACTCGCCCACGAACACGAAACATCAACTTGAAAATGTACCATGTTCTACTCGTACATTGAAAGCCAAAACTGACACCAGCAGACATTTAGTACGCATCGCATATTGAAATTGTAATTTGATTTCTGCCTTTTGCCACCAACTGTCCAGCTGTCCAACTGTCTCCCTGGCCATCTCACTGTATATTTGTCTGTCTGTCTAACTGTCTATGCTCTGCGGGCTTTCGTGTGTGCATTGTTTGGCTGCAATACCCCAAGCCCCCTGACCCCGCAGGGGGGCTGGTAGTTTGGTTTTTTTTTCTATGCCCCGGGTGGGGGGTGGGGGCGTGCATTTTCAGTTGAACGGCCAAACAAATAGCCGCGAGTTTTGCAGCAAATCATAAACTGGGTCAACAAGGAAATGGAATCAATTGTGTTGATCTTACTGCTGAAAAATTTAAATGAAAATCCTTCAGTTATTTAATTTAAATTTAAAATGCATTTCTCGGCATCCGTTTCCACCACCGCCCCCCTCTCCTTCTGCTTTTGCCTGAAACAAAGCGTCCTGGCAAATAAATAAAAATAAAATGGCAAACTCATTACAAGGCAAGTGGCGAATGGACGATGATGATGACAAGTGCCAACGTCACGGCAACAAGTCGGAGTTGGCATCGTCATTGCTACCAACAATGGCACACACACACACACACACACACACACCACGTACACCTACATAAGTATATACTATAGAAAAAAAGGCCAACAATGGAGCCGCTCAAAAAGGCACAATGGGGGCCTACAGCGCACGGTTGTTGAGCTCCCACTCGGCTGGCTGCATTGTTGCACCAACGTTCGGTAGTGTTGGTCGTGGACCCAGGCCCGGCGGCCCCCTGGGGCATTGAAGCCAGGTGACAGACGAGAAAAATGGCGAGTGTGCATAACAACGCTTGCAGCCTGTCTCAAGCTAATTGTGGGGTTATTTGCGGCTTAATTAAAATTTAAGAATATTTTAAACCAAACCGAAAATTCTATTTTGAATATTTTTCTTCTATAGATTTTACTACAAATTTACTTAAATTACCCTTAACGAGAAAGGTAAGCTTACTTCGTCTGTGCAGAAAATGTTATACCCTTGCAAGAGCTCATTTTTCCAAAAATACTATTTTTCCCATTTTCCGATCGATCGTTCGTATGGGAGCTATATGATAAAGTCATCCGATTTAGCCAAAAATTTGTAAAATTATGTGAAAGCATGTGAAACAATTAAATACAAAATTGCAGGATGCTACCATTAAAAACAAAAAAGTTTTTCTAACTAAGACTGTTTTTCAGACCTATCTTTTGTATGGCAGCTATACCATATAGTTGTCCGATTTTCATCAAACTTAGCAAAGTTATTAAAAACCATAGAAAACCTACGATTACAAAGATTGGAGACGATATCATTGCAAAGAAAAAGTTTTTCCCACTAAAACTAGTTTTCCGACCGATTATTCCTATGGGAGCTATGAGATATAGTCATCCGATCCGGTAGGATCCGACATATTAGTAGTGTGCAGCAAAAAGAAGACTATGTGCGAAATTTCAGCTCGATAGCTTTAAAACTGAAGGACTAGTTCGCGTAGACGAAGCTCAATCGACTTAGCTTGTCACCCTGATCAAGAATATATATGGTTTATGGGGTCGAAAATGAATATTTCTATGCGTTGCAAACTTCTGGGCAAAATTATAATGCCCTTTGCTAGGGTATAAATATAAGTGCCATCTACAAATGAGTGCCATGGCACAGTGAGCTAACACGTCGCCGCCATTGAGTGCAAAAGGTCTTGGGATTGAATAACGAACAGTTCGATTTTAGATTTCTTTCTAAAAAGAGAGAAGGCAGTTGTGGTGATTGGGTTGTCACTGAACTTGTTGTATGCACAAGCGATATATCAGATTCTAACAAATATGGATTGATTTTAGAATGTTTCTCAAAAACGAAATACTTTAAGGGCCGTTTTCTAATCTTCTACATAGAGCTATCTGTCACATAAACCTACAAATACAAGAGCAAAATCAAAGTATATCTGAAACATAGCAGCTATATAGAAGTTGAGAAATCGGCCCTTAATCGAACAAAGTTTTTGGGATCTCATAAATTGGTTCTTCAATTAAGAACATTGCAGTACAAGTGAGAAATCTCGCTCCGGACGATTTCACATCTCCTTCACGGCATCCAATAGAGTAAGTTGTCAGTTTAACTGACACATCTGGAATCGTTCCTTAGACTGTACTTGCACATCGAAGATGGATGTTTATCATAAAGCTCTTTCCTACAAACGAGAATTTTTCCAATATAACTTATGATAATTTTACACCACTTTTTAAGTCCCATCTTGGGGTGTTTGAGAAGCTTTTGAATGGCTGCTTTACTTTACAGCTGGCGCCAATTGCTAGTGAAGCAGATCGGTTATGTGAAAGATTTCATAGATTGAAGTTTTTAAATGCAAAAAGGCATTCAACTAAAAAAAAAAAAAAAAAGCTGGGAAGGGAAAGGAACATGCTACAAAAATATTGACAAAGTTGAGAATATGACCTCAAAATTTGTGTATTAGGAAGGTTCCAACAACGGAACAATCATAACTTAGTGGCTCATAAGAAAGTGTTATATTAAATAGAAGTACACTCATAACAAAATTCGCCCTGGAAATTAGAAATTCTCCCATAAAATCCATCCTAAGTCGATTCACCCCAAAATTATGAAAACTTTTTCTCATTTATGATAAAATTTTCTAAAACTTTAAAAAGTTTTCCATTAATGAGAAAATATTATTCTTTTAATTTTTCATTAATGAGAAAATATTATTTTAATTTTAGGGTGAATCGCCTTCGGACGGATTTCGTAGGAGAATTTCGAGTTTTCGGGGTGAATGTTTTCTGATTGTAAGTCTGGATTGGTATCAAAATCTCTCTGGCTTAAGTCAGTTTCATTAGAATCTTTCTCTGAGTTTTATTGTCTCCATTTGGTCGAGATTTCATTTTGATTTAAAGAAATTAAGATATCAGACAAATCCTATACAGAATTTATACATTTTTAAATGGAAACAGTTTAAGGGCCGATTTCTAATCCTCTACATAGAGCTATCTGTCACATAAACCCACAAATAACAGAGCAAAATCTACACTTATGTGACACATAGCGGCTATGTAGAAGATGTAAAAGATCGGCCCTAAGATGTGTGTGAAGGCTGCAATTGCAAATGTGATTACAAAGGAGGCTGAACGAATGTACGCAACCTTCCGGCAATATGCTCAGCAGTCACAGCACACTTTATTGATACTTGACAAATTTTCTTATAAATAGTCCTCCAATTGATAGATGATCTCTCTGGCTTTGTGTTAAGTTGTGAAAAATGAAATGAAGCCTTTCATTTAGATTTGTATTGTTTTGAAATCCTCACAACGAACATTGCGTGACTTGTGGCCAACAATGGTAGAGCGATTGGTTGCTGTTGTTGTTGATATTTCCCTTTTGCCCCCCCCCCCCTGGAAGACACTTCAGTTCAGTGTATCGTAAACTTTTGTCATGCAAATTGCTCAACAAGCAAGGCGGACCAAAGACGTTTCCTGATATAAAATTAAAAACAAACAAGAGCCAGAGCGAAACTTAACTTTGCTTACCTTCCAACCCATTTCCCTATTACCCCCATTAACAATTTTCCATGTTTTCACATGCAACTTGTATACGGAAAAACAAAAGAGCTGCCAACAGCAGAAAAAAGAACACACACACACACACACACACACGCACACTCGCACACACAGAAGTGCAGGGCACAAGCAGTTGATGTTAAAGGGAAGCACAAGTCAAGTCAGAAAACTTTTGTTGTTGCTACAATTGCTATAACAATTGCCGTGTGGAGTCGGAGTTCTGGGCACAGTCGTCGATTTTAATTACGTATGCAATTTATTTATTACCTTGCCCCGGAAATATTGTGCAATTGTGTTGCCTCTACGCCTGCTTTACGGCAGGATGTGGCCGGCTAAAGAAGTAAGGGAGAGAGAGAGGAGAAGAAAAGGGATTTAACATGCGGTTATGAAGTTATTTTTCATTTTTACAATTGAGTCCTGTCATATTGTCCCAGGAATGAGGTTCTTGAGGGATATAGGTGGATGAGGGTGCAACGATTTAAAGCTTTACCTGCTCCCACTTAACAAATTGTCAAATTGTGATAATAAAAGAGAGAGAGAGAACCTTCCCTGCATACAAAATGTTGGCTCGTCATTTCCTAGGCACTTGAAATATGTCAATCCTTCAGCGTTTGTCGTTTTGTGCTGGTTCTGCATTTGACAAGTCAGGCAAAAGTAAATTTTGTGCCAGCATAACAATTTCCCCACCCGCCCACAGACCGCCCCCACTTCCTCCACTCACAAATTCAAGCAGTTTTTTTTTATTTTTTTTTTTATTATTGACAACTTTGGAAATTGTTTTTACCGCAACAGCACAAAAGAGCTGTGCCTCGGCTCGCCTCGCCTCGCCTCGCCCACCTATTGTGGTAATATTTGAGTGGCCGCCATTGCGTTGCCAACAATTTCCGTAGCCTAAAAAGTCGATAAAGTCAAATTTTTTGACATCAACTTCGTGATATTCATGCAAAAAGTGTGCTGTTGCTTATCGATTTTCACAACTGAGTAAGAAAAGGAAACATCAAATTAGCCTAAATGTAGCATACTTTTTGGAGTCCGCGGAACAGATATAACCGAGGGGTGTAACCATTTTCAAACCCTTGCCATAAGTTGTGTGGGGTTGTGAGAGCGGGGGGGAGGTTGGGAAGGGGAAGTCAAATATGCTGCTGCCAAAAGTTATTGATGCCGCACGCAGCAAAACAAATTTGCTTAAATCTGTTTAATGTTTCCCCATTTATTTTCCACCATTTGTGGGTTGCCTTTTTGAGTTTCACTTTTTTTTGGGAGGGAGGAATGGGGGGGGGGGGGAAATTCGCAATGTTTGTGTGTTTGCTGTCTGCAACTTTTTTTTCCAATTTTTTTTTGCTATTGATTGGTCACATAGATCATTTTGACAAGGGTGTGTACAGGCTGTTTTATGTGCGATAAGTAAGCCAGTTATGAAAAGTTATAGAAAGAATGCAAATTTTGGTATTTCTTTAAAAATCAATAGGAACAAAATAAAAGCAAAGTTAATTTCCAAGTTTGCATTCCCTTGCAGCACGTTTCTCTAGCTAAGACCACTTTTCAGACCTTACTTTTCTACAGGTGCTATTCTATATAGGTGTCCGATTTCGACCAAACTTGGTGAAATTATGTAAAAGCCTAACAAACTCACAATTAAGAAATTTCAAGTCGATTCCATGCAAAACAAAAAAGTTTTTCTCACTAGAACTTCTTTTTCGACCGATCATTTGCACTGCAGCTATATGCTATAGTCATCCGATTTTGACAAAACTATGTAGAAATGTGCGAAAGCTTGTAAAATAAACTTATGGAAAACAAATTAGTTTTTCTTACTAAAACTACTTTTCTGACTTTAATTTTGTATGAGAGCTATACTATATAGATGTTAGATTTCGACCAAAACTAAGTGGAATCATGGTAAAGCATAGCAGACCAACAAATACAAAGTTTAAAGGTGTTTAAATGGAAAACAAAAAAGTTTTTCTCACTAAAACTAGTTTTTCGACCAATCATTCATATGGCAGCTATAAGCTATTTTCATCCGATTTGGACAAATTTATATAGAATTGTGTAAAAGCTTATAAAATAAATATATGCCAGTTTTGAAGAGGTTTACATTGAAAACGAAAAAGTTTTTCTCACAAAGACTATTTTTCTAACCCTATTTTTCTATGGCAGCTTTACTATATAGATGTCTGATTCCGACCAAACCTAGGAGAATTATAAAGAAGCATAGAAAACTAGTAAATACAGAGTTTGGACACGTTTGCACTGAAAACAAAAAAGTTTTTCTCACTAGAACAAGTTTTTCAATCGATCGTTCCCATGGTAGCTATAAGTTATAGTCATACGATCCAGCCGGTTTCGACAAATGTGCAGCGTATTTGTACCAGAAGACTGCGTACAAAGTTTGGTGATAATGGCTGTAAAACTGGCGGAGGAGATAGCATAGAAACATACGGATAGACGGACGAACATGGTTAAATCGACTCAGCTCGTCATGCTGATCAAGAATATAGAAACTTTATGTGGTCGGATATGCTAACTTTCGTATTCATTACAAACATCTGGACAATTTGAATATACCTTCTGCAAGGGTATACAAACTTTGGCGGAGCTGAAGTTAACTTTTGTCTATTTTTCTCAATTCAATTTTACTCTCTCTTACAATGGAAGCGCTTAGTAATTGTGATGATCCCGAAAGGGGGTAAGGAGTCTGACCCTACACTTAATGCCTATCGCCCGATAAGCCTGCGGCCTTCATTTTCCATCAAATATTCTTGGGCAGGGTACAACCACATCCTGGAGACTATGGACACCAACATCTCTGCTGTCTTCCTGGGCGTTCCACAAGCATTCGATTGAGTATGGTATGACGAACTGCTTTATAAGTTAAAGATACTGCTTCCAACTGAACAGTTTGTTATGCTGTTTTCTCTGAGGAAGTGTACTTAGCCCAACACAATTCTAGTTACTTCTGTTGAGGATACAGCCTTTCTTTTTCCCCAAAAAATTCAGTATTCCATACTGTTTTTAAGTTTTACTTATTACTTGATGAAAACCCGGTTTGCGTAGATTTCAAATCAACATTAAAGAACCATAAACTATAAGTTTTAAGTCTCGGCTATCCTCATTCTCATTCTTATTCTCATTCTCATTCTCATTCTCATTCTCATTCTCATTCTCATTCTCATCCTCATTCTCATTCTCATTCTCATGCTCATTCTCATCCTCATTCTCATTCTCATTCTCATCCTCATTCTCATTCTTATTCTCATTCTCATTCTCATTCTCATTCTCATTCTCATTCTCATTCTCATTCTCATTCTCATTCTCATTCTCATTCTCATTCTCATTCTCATGCTCATCCTCATCCTCATCCTCATCCTCATCCTAGCGACAAATAGAAAACGGAGACCGCTTATAAGGAGACATCCGTTCGACCTCTGGATACACGATAGGGGACCAAACCAAACCCTTAGCTAATGGTTTTGAACCTCCAAGCCGAACAATCTTTAGAATTTTAAAGTTTTTTTCTTTATATTCACAATTTGGCAAATTTAAAAATGTTGGTCAGATACACGTGACGTATGAGTAATTTTAGTAAATTATGTTCCACAACGCAAAATTAGATTTTTTTTGCAATACTTTAACCTTTTGGGCTAATGGTTTTAGGTTTTAAATTTACACATAAAAACATATCAAATTTTTCTTTGACTTACTTATTATGCATACTCAAACTCCTAAACAACAATTTATTTTCGAATTTATCTCAATATTTCCTGGTCTAAAGATAAACTGGCAAATGTTTTCAAATCTCCTAGGCATGTTTTTATTATGTCTGTTGTCTCCACTTGGCCATTTACCACATGATTTATATATATACACACAACATACAAAAAGAGAAACCATTTTGTTAATGCCATTTAGGTGAAAATCGTGCGTGTTGCCTACTTTTTGGCGTTTATTCTTTTGATGGGCACCAACAGCAACAGCAACAACAACAGCAAAATGAAACCAACAAAAATTTAAATGTTTAATGTGATTCCAACGTAATTTGGCAGTTCGTTAGGCGCTTAGACAGGCCCGTCGTCTCATAAATATGAATAACAACAACAAGGAACAGCTAAAAAATAAGAGATGGGCAAAAAGTGCCACATTTGCGGTCGATGTGTGTGTGTGTGTGTGTGTGTGTGCGAGTGTGCGAATGCAGGGAGAAGGCCTCGTTATGACTCGCATGACACATCGTTATGCTTTGTTAATGGACCCACTGTCTCTTGACTTAAAACAAAGCATACTACGTTGATAATGAGCAGGATAATGATGAGCAGACAATGCCTCAACTCAAAAGCACATCAAATTATATTTAATTATTCAAATCATGTTAATTTGCAGACATTCAAAAGAAGCCAACAGTCGTACATTACACCAGGCAACACGGCATAAGTTGGTGCAAAGGTTTGATGATGGTTAAAAGTATAGAAAAATCATTTAAATTTGTTAATTTGTATTCAATGTTTTAATATATCCAAAGCTTTAAAGTAACAAAAACCTTCAAAAATATATTAAATTGTGTTTTTTTTGTATAATTTCCAACAAAAGGAATTCCAAAATTAACAAGAAATGGTTGAATATGGGGACGAAAGCAAGTTAACACTGCAATTTCAAATGAAACCGCTGTTCTTTATAATTTTAAATACTTCGATAAAAAAAAAAGTAGAGGTAACTTAAATTCGGCTCGACAGAAGTTTGTTTACCCTTGCAGCAGGTTTTTCTTACTAAGACTACATTTCGGTCCTTACTTTTCTATGGGAGCTATACTATATAGATGTTCGATTTCGACCAAACTAGGTGGAATCATGCAAAAGCCTAACAAACGCACAAGTGAGAAATTTCAAGTCGATTTCATTCAAATCAAAAAAGTTCTTCTCACTAGAACTTCTTTTTCGACCGAACCTTTTTACCGCAGCTATATGCTATAGTCAGCCGATTTGAACAAAACTTTGTGTGAGATTTGTGTGAAAGCATATTAAATAAATAAATGCCAATCATAAAAACATTTCCATTAAATACAACAACAAAATTCTCACTAAGACTTCTTTTCGGATTCTACTTTTGTATGACAGCTATACTATATAGTTGTACGATTTCGACCAAACTTGGTGGAATCATGGAAAACTATAGCGAACTAAGAACTACAAAGTTTGAAAGCGTTTACCTTGAAAACAAAAAAGTTTTTCTCACTACAACTAGTTTCTCGACCGATCATTCATATGGCAGCTATATGTTATAGTCATGCGATTTTGACAAAACTTTGTAGAATTGTGTGAAAACTTATAAAATAAATATTTGCCAATTTTAAAGAGGTTTACATTGAAAATAAAAATGTTTTTCTTACTAAGATCATTATTTTAACCTTAGTTTTCTATGGCAACTATACTATATAGATGTCCGATTTCGAACAAACTTGGCAGAATCATGAAGAAGCACAGAAAACTTGTAAATACGAAGCTTTGGAGTAAAAACAAGTTTTTCTTCTTAGAACTTGTTTTTCGACCGATCGGCAGTTGTTTTGTAAACCTGCAGTTTTAGCCGGCTTTTCTTTTCACATTAGCTTTTGATAATGTACCAAAGACTCTGCTTTGGTGTAATATGTACCAAACAGGAGTCTCTTCGACATAAGTAAACTTCCTGGAAAGAGTCAAAGGTCAAACGGAAGCGGATGTTTGGACGGATGACCTGCTGTTTTATGCTCTTTCTTGAAGAGTAGGGTTGTTGTAAAACAAAACCAACTATACAGCTAAAAAGTCCATTCTTTTTTTTTGGCCAAACTTTTGACTTTGAATTTTTCCACTGTGCGATGTTCCTTTTAAGTTTACACACTCAAAAAAATCCGCCTTGAAAATTTGAAATTCTCCTATGAAGTCCGTTCCAAGGCGAATCACCCTGAAACTTAGAAAAATATTTTCTAGTTTTCTTAGTTTCAAAAAACTATTTCTGTTTATAAGAAAATTTTTCAAAATTGATTTCTGTGTGCCCAGATTAAGATTTCCACAACGATAAAACAAAAATCGAAGGCTAATCCACGAGTGTTTGTGGTCTGAACTCTCAAAAATGTATATTTTTCTCATGGTTAATCGTAAGTGGCATGTTCGCGTGTTGGCAAACCAAGCGCAAAACGAAAAATCATAATGGTGCTTCACTGAAAAGAAACTTCTCAAGTGTAAACACGTTAATTGTAATAAAATTTAGCTAAAACTACTGTTAGACGTTGCCATCTAGTACTATTTATTCCCAAAAACACAGCACATACAGACATACCTTGAAGGACATTCATCAACATTTGTTTAGAATTATTTTAGCTTGAAAATTTGTTTTCCAGTGCCATTGGCCAAACAAGCTAACGTAAGCACAATTAAATCTTCCATCTATTTATCTTAAAGCTTCAATTTACGACCGAGTCCCACTCGCACAAGCCCACTCACCTAAGCAAATAGTACATTTTGGAGCAGGCCCCCACCCCCTCCGCCCACCAATCCCATTCCTGCCACCCAACCAAATGTGGAAAATGTAACTTTAAACTGCCAGCAGCAAAGGCAACACCAACAACAACAACAACATCAAACACTTTGCTTCCAGCGTCAACTCGAAAACTGCATGCGTGTGTTTACACTGCGTTAATGAAGTTGTGCGATGTCTGGGAACGGGGGTAAGGGGGAAGTGAAGGTGGATATATATGTACGCCTACGCATGCAGACAGCTTAGCGTCGGAAAGGTAACAGTAACTGTAATGTTGCACATGAAGCGCAAATGAAATGAAATTGGAAGCAGATAACTCCCTCTATGGCGGTCTCTGTCTGTCTCGCTGGGGCGTTAGACATCAATGTCAGAGTCGTGTCTTCTATGCAATTAGTACTTTTGTTGATTATGTTGCAAATGCGTGTTTGTTGGGGATTTTGTCTGCCTTTTATTTCGCTGTAAGGTTCTTTTTTGTTGTTGTTGTTTTTGGGCAAAGGCTTTGTAGCTTTTTTGAGTCGGCTTAATTATTCAAAAAGTTTTATGGATAAAAGGGAATGGGGGAAGTGCCCAGAACTGTTCTCTGGCAGGTACAAACAAGGGAACAAAGTAATGCATCTTTTTCAGTAAAAACTGCTTACTACAAAGACTGAAAAATGAAGCAAAAACCTTTTTTTATACTCTCTTTTGATTAGACTTAGATTTGGAAATTTTGGTCTACTTTACACAGGTTTTTTGTAGACAATCTCGAAGTATGAGGCAATATTTGTTTTAGCTAAACCTAAAAACTTCGTCTGTGCCGAAGTTTTTATACCCTTGCAAGTGCTCGCTTAAATAATTTCAAAAAATACTCTTTTTCGCATATTCCGACCGATCGTTCGTATGGGAGCTATAAGATATAGTCATCCGATTTGGCCAAAAATTTATAAAATCATGTGAAAGCATGTGAAACAAGCAAATACAAAATTGCAGGATGCTACCATGAAAAACAAAAAAGTTTTTCTAACTAAGACTGTTTTTCAGACCTATCTTTTGTATGGCAGCTATACCATATAGTTGTCCGATTTTAATAAAACTTGGCAGAATTATAAAAAAGCCTAGAAAACCTATAAATATAAAGTTTGGAGACGTTTCCATTGAAAAGAATAAAGTTTTTCTCACTAAAACTAGTTTTCCGACCGATTATTCCTATGGGAGCTATGAGATATAGTCATTCGATCCGGTCGGTTTCCACATATTAGTAGTGTGCAGCAAAAAGCAGACTCTGTGCAAAATTTCAGTAAGATTGCTTTAAAACTGAGAGACTAGTTTGCGTAGAATCAGGCAGACAGACAGACAGAAGGACGGACAAAGCTCAATCGACTCAGCTCGTCACCCTGATCAAGAATATATATGGTTTATGGGGTCGGAAATGAATATTTCTATGCGTTGCAAACTTCTGGGCATAATTATAAGGCCCTATTGCAAGGGTATTATAAAGCCCATCAGAGCTAGGAAAAGTTCTACACCAGCTAGCTAGAATTTCAAGTAAGTTACATTTTGTGTCTATCGAAATGAGGTATATAATATTTCTTAATTAAAGAATTACTCTTCTTACTGATCTCTGAATCCATTCAAGTCCCTTCTCATTTCATTAGACGCTTTAAGATAAGGGTTAGCCAGGCTTAAATGTTTGCCTTGCTCTGATTGTTGTAACCGTCGTCATGCGAGCCATTAAAAAATCAAAACAAGTTAACAGCCATCAACTAGCTTGGCCTGGCCGGAAACAGGAAGCTAGAACAGCACTGCTTGCCGCAAGTTTGCGGTAGCGGCATGCGGCATGTGCAGGATGTTAACACACACACACACACACTCTCACACACACACACAGGAGACGAAGCCAAAGCACGAAGACGACAGGAGTCACCATTGTTGCTCTTGTTGCTGTTGTTGTTATGTCCTGTGGCTTTAAGCGCTATAAAAATGAAAATAATGAAAAGACCAACAACTACTAGTTGAACATCGCGCCAGCTAACGAGAGTCAACAAAACAAGTTCATCGACAACAACGAAAATGGTTCGCAGCTTTAAATTTTGTACCCAACAACAAGACAAGCTCCATTTCATGTCCTCGAACTGACAGCCATTTGCCCTTGGCTAATGTTGCATTGGGATTTCTCCACGCTCGGATCAGAGGACTGGCACAGGCAGCGTTTTTGGCATTATAATGCCATTAACTTTGTCATAATTTAGCACTGCAAATTTTCGTAGCGACAATTTATGTATAATGAGCATAGACCAGACACACATACACACGCACACACACACTCAGCCACTTGCAACTGCAACTGGAAGAGGTTCTTCTTCGGGTAACCCAACAAACATATTTCTAAAAGGCGGAAAATTTAAGGAACTGCTTTTTTTCGTTATTTTGTATCAGTTAAACTACAAATTCAAGATAATCTTATCTAAGGCAATTCCAATATGTCAATACAAACTTTTCAATCCTGATGATGAGATCTTTTAAGATTGATATTAAGGAATGTTTGTTACCCTTGCAGCACAATTTTCTAACTAATTTAAAGGACATTTCACTGAAAACAAACAAGTTTTTCTCACTAAGTCTACTTTTTTGACTCTACTTTTGTATGACAGCTATACTATATAGATGCCCGATTTCAACCATACTTGGTCAAATCATGGGAAAGCATGGCAAACTAAGAAATGCAAACTTTGGTGGCATTTTCTTTGAAAACAAAAAAGTTTTTCTCACTAAAACTAGTTTCTCGACCGATCTTTCATATGGCAGCTATAACCTATAGTTATCCGATTTTGACAAAACTTTGAAGAATTGTGTGAAAGTTTATAAAATATATTTATGCTATTTTTACAGCGGTTTACATTGAAAACAAAACGTTTTTCTTACTTAGACAATTTTTCTAACTTTACTTTTCTATGGCAGCTATACCATATAGATGTCCGATTGCGACCAAATTTGACAGAATCATGGAGAAGCATTAAAAACTAGTAAATACGGAGTTTGGAGACGTTTGCATCGATAACAAAAAAGTTTCTCTCACTAGAACTAGTTTTTCGACCGATCGTTCCTATTGTAGCTATATGTTATAGTCATGCGATCCGGCTGATTCCTACAAATGTGCAGCATATATGTACCAGAAGACTTCATGCAAAGTTTGGTGAAGATACCTTTAAAACTGACGAAGGAGATAGCCTAGAAACAGACGTACATGGCTATATCGACTCAGCTCGTCATGCTAATCAAAAATATATATACTTTATGTGTTCGGAAGTGCTCCTTCTATGTGTACAAGATAAGGATAATTTCATTATACCCTCAGCTAGGGTATAACACAGAATCAAAGCTTATCTTACAATTACCATTAATAAAATCTTCAATATAATCTCAAATCTTAATAAAGTTTGATCTTACCGTATCCGTATCATTTTGCGATTCTTTCGACTATGTGATCTACATCTTATATTTAAATGTCTAAAGCTGTCATCTACTAAATCTTTATCCTAGTTAGATCCTACTTGTCAGGCAACCTATTAGATTGTGTTTGGTCTCAGCACCACAAAAAAACATGAGAATAAAGCATATTTTTGCGATTTTCCGTTTATTTTCGGTGTTTATGGTAATCAAAATTTCGCTATTTGTGAGGGTTTATTTCTTTTAGATCGGCATTTATCAAATCTTTATAAAATTAAAGCTTAACAGCAGCGAGTCTCTGAGCTCTACCTGGGCTAAGCATATTCTTGGCATCGATTGCTAGCCTGCAACTGCGTTTCTGCATATGTTAAATTGTTGCTTCGTGCTTGCAATTGTTCTGGAGTCTCAAAAGTAGCAAAGTACTGCCGTCGATTGCTCTCCTGTACTACGATACGTTCGACGGCGTACCTGTGGCACTCTTCTTGATTCACTTCTTTGACTGAACCTAAATGATGGGCTACCAAAATGTTGCCTGGGTTAACTGTGCTTGTATGTATCTTCAGCTTGTCCAAAATGAGCTTGTTTGCCAGGGTGCACACCTACTCCCTAACTCCCACCCACCCCATGGATAACTAACCCACGCTGCCACTGACGACAGCAAGTGGCAGTATTTGGCAGTCATCTAGCCCAGGCAACTTGCAACTTGACGTCAACTAAGCCAGCCCCGGTCATATTACTGCGAAATATAGTTGCATACAAATGTGCACGGAGGTATGTGGCAAGTGTGCTGCAGTGCCAGAAGGCAGCAGGTGAAATTTCTTGGAAACTTCATACAACAACTAAGGGAGATGGAGTTTGGGTTTTTGGTTAGTTGATGACTTGCAATGCAGTTGGGCTGGTGCGTGTGTTTGCTCACAGCTTGACTTTGCTCCACGACTTGTAAACGTCAGCGAAAATTTTTGTTATTTGCTTGCCATGGTTTTTGGGTTTTTGGGTTTTCCCTCTCGCAAAATTTATGACACCAACGCACATACAGGGAGAAATTTCACATTTTGCATATTTGCACTGGGCAAATTAATTTCGCCTGCTCTATTTGCATTTGACTGTGGGTCTGAGTCTGAGTCTGGTACTGGGACTGGGTCTGGTTCGGTTCCGTTCTGCATATGAATTTGCGTATTTGGTTAATTAAAAATTGCTGAAAGTTATTTGACTTTTATCATGATGCTGCTGATGCTGCTGCTGCTGCTGGTGCCTGTTGCTAGTCGGGTACCAAAATGCTTTAGTTTAATGTGTCAAATGATTAAATAGCGCTGGGCAATGGGGATGAAGATAGAGCATGAAATATATTTTCGGAATTTAATTCTCCTCGCTGTGAGGTAAAGTTTTTAATCTTCTGCACACAGAAAACTTTAATCGAAAAGCTGACAGCAAAACTAAGTCAAACTTTTCAAATTGATATGTAAAGAAAAAACTGTTCGATTCTCTATCTCTCTCTCTCTCTCTCGGTAGCATTGGGCAAAAACATTTTGACTTCGTCACATGCCAATGGGCTGTGTGTGTTTCTCAAGTGCATGCAGGAATTTAAGCTGAAAACTTTTTTCTGCATGTGACAAATGCAAATGTCAGAAAGAAAAAAAGAACTTTTCCAGCCTTCCAAAAACTTTCTACCCAAACCAAAAAAAGTAGGCAATGGGCAGGTCTAACAATTGCATGTGCAAAAATTTTGAAAACTTGCTACTTGAGTTCCACTTTTTACCACTTCAAGGAATAACATTGGCATTTGTTTGTTTTTTTTTTCTTCTTGTGCTTTATTCGATTAGAAACAATTGACATCTTGGAAATAAGTTATGTTTAAGGGCTTTTTTTTCTTTAAAAGAAAAAATTGATCTACTTTTACCTATTATAAATCTACTTTCTACTGACTTTGACATAATAGAAATGTAAAAGTGGGGAAAAAGAACCCTTCTATACCGGAATTTTAACCGGCTTATTCACTCAGCTAATTTCTACTCCGAAAATCAAGAATCTTTATATTTATATATACCTTCTCGTGTGTTCTAATATCAGTTCCAGCTCTAAATATTCGTATCTCCGGTACACTGGTTCGAAACCAAATTAACGAATGGTTAAGGTTCGAGGTTTTTGAGAGAAGGTTTTGGTTCGAACCTTGGTTCAGTCCATGCTTTATACAACATAACAAATTTTGTCTTCTATGTGTTTTAAAAACAGCATTCGACTTAAAAACTACCCAAATTGTATGACAATCGAGTGGTTTTTGTGTCGTAATTGGTTAGTCGAAAACATGGAAATATTCAAAATATAGAATTTACAGTTTAGTGAAATTCCATTTCGTGGTTTACATAGAAAAATATTACCAGAATAATGTTAGACTCTTGCTTTTGAGAATTATTCAAGAAGCTTTAGTGTCGAGGAGCTTTAAAAACAGAGACTGTTATGAGTAGAGATTTCAGAGATTTTTTTCCACCATTTGACTCCAAAAATGGATGATAATAGATAATAGATGAAGTCGGTAGACTAGAAGGTCAAATTTGTGTGTCGGTTTTGCTCAACCGAACCGAATTTTTAGGTTCGGAACAGGTTTGGGGTCAGCTTTAATTTCTAAAGAGGTGCGGTTCAGGGTTCGGTTCATAGTAAAAAATAAAAGTCAGAATTCCAGGTTCGGACCGGTTCGGTTCTAAACAGGTTTGCAGTCCTGATTCGTCTCTCACACAGAAAAATAGTTAATATTTTTTAATATTCATTTTTAGATTATGAAACCACAGCCCAAACTGCATAACCTAGAACTTCGATAAGGTATGTAAAATTTTGAAAGAAATTCTTTTCCAACAAGGCTGACAGGAAAAGTTTTGAATGGGCCTTTACCAGTTGGCAACATTATATATATATTTATACATTCGCCTGCTTCTATACCGCAAGCATTCATGATTACAATTTCACCAAATTTACCACAGGGGTTCAAACCAACAAAATTGCACTAGGCGAACCAAAGAATACACTTACCCAAACAAAACGTAGTTAAAGCGACAGAGCAGCATTTAGTTTTATTTAATTTTATATTTTTTAAACTGTAAAATTAGTTATAGAACAGCACAATCACAAAAAAAGGGTATGCGCGGGCGCGACGTGAGGCTTAATTCGATCGAGACAGCCCAAGCACCGTTAGCGGGAGGCGGGGGCGTACAACAACGCACAACACACGGCAAACACATACAAAAAAAAATCAGAAAAGAGAGCGAGTGCAGCAGAGAGTATGCACAACTCAATACATGCAATATTTATACATATATGTTTTTCAATTTGATTAACTTTAGTTAGTTACGCAACAGCAAAAACAACAAAAAAAATAGTGTTAGACGCGGCCGCCAGAGACCGAAAGAGAGAGAGAGACAACATAACGGAAGCACATACATACACACAATTGGCAATTCAACAATTGCTTAAAATTATAAACAAAATGCCGCCTAAAAGTTGAATTACAGCACAGGAGAACGCTAAGATCCAACCGAATTAATTAAATTAGTTCAAAGTGCTAAATGAAACCAAAAAATTAATAAAATTTGTGAGCTGGCACAGAGCACCGCCTCCGCCGCAACGATACAACAAGTGGAACTAGCCAACTATCGATATTATAATCGATATTATGTTAATCCGCTTGGTCAATTTGAATTTTGAATTTGAATGAAATTAAAATGAAATCTGGCTTAGAATTCGATCAACATTTAATTAACCAAATTAATTGAAAAGTTTACAAAGAAAATATTTTTATTGCAGTTTTTCATCCTAGTAATCCAAAGCAAATGTCTTTACAACAATAAAAATAAATCATTTATTGTCACTCCAGAACTTTGTTGAATAATCAATAAAATAAAATTAATATATAAATTAAGTGATTTCAGATTTTCGCTGAAACACAACAATTATTCGTTTAAAAGCAATCTAAAATACTTAAATATGTTAAAAATTACTCAAATTGTATGAAGAATTGGCAGTTTTATTTGTTAAAAAATAGAAGAAAAAAAGAAAAGTTAAAGCTATATGATATAGTCATCCGATTTGGCCAAAAATTTGCAAAATTATGTAAAATCAAGTGAAACTAACAATTACAAAATTGCAGGACGCTACCATTAAAACAAAAAAGTTTTTCTAACAAAGACTGTATTTCAGACCTATCTTTTGTATGGCAGCTATACCATATAGTTGTCCGATGTTAATAAAACTTGGTAGAACTATAGAAAATCATAGAAAACCAATGGTTACAACGTTTGGAGACGTTTCCATTGAAAAGAAAGAAGTTTTTTTCACTAAAACTAGTTTTCCGGCCGATTGTTCGTATGGGAGCTATGAGATATAGTCATCCGATCTATGGAATTGCGCGAAGTGAAGGTTTCTTAGAAGGAAAGGACCTGACATAGAACCTTTCCCCAAATGGTTACGATCCAAGCTAACAAAAAATTGTATTGTCGGAACTTCAACAAATTTTCAAAAGGTTTTCTTTTAATTATAAGAGATAGTAAAATGTATATATATATATATATATATATATATAAAACAGAGCCAAACATTCCCTTAGCTCTTACTTCATAAACCTCCTCTTCCCCTTACATTATGTACTTGCCATCTTCAAAGTATTTCATGCCATTCTTTTCAAATCACAAACAAAAAGTGTCAACTAATGCGCTTTTATTTTATGTCCTTTGTTCCAGCTTTTTTGTTGTTGTATATACATATATATATATATGTATATATATATTCTCAGTCCTTGTGTTGTATGTAGGTAGTCCTTCAATGATTTGTGCGAATTTGCCAAGTCAACTGTTATGTGGCTTCGGGAATTTCTATGGAGCAAACAAACAAAAAAAACTGTGTTAGCAGTGACAAAGTGGAACAGACTTTAATCTGACGCAAATGGCAGATGTATGTATGTGCATAAATGAATCAGCTAAATTTATATGAATATGAACCCTGCACGACGAGCATTATGTGGCCCCGACCCTTAACAATAGCGTGTGGCCACTAAATTAGCGTTTCATTAAAAAACAAGCAAAATTTGTTCGCAATGTTGTTGTTCGCCTGTTAGATCCTCTCACTCCTCCGGACCAAATTGGTTGCATTACTTGATTAGGGCAAGCACAATGGCCCGTTATTAAAATTCAATTTCCTTCCGGCGAGTCGAGAGTTAAGTTGCGTTACAGTGTGCCCGCCACACGTTGCATGTCTAATCGAATTTAACAACCTTTTGCATTTTGCATTTGTGATAAACTAACAAAACAAACAACAACAACAAAAACAAAGGTAAAACTGAAAGGAATTAATGAATTTCATATTAAGTGCAAATTCCGGCACTGGGCGGCTCTCCGCCCAGTTTGTCATGCAATTCTGATTTGATGGCGTGCCCAGCGTTTTGGGTGAGTTTTCCGTTCCGTTCCGTTCTGTTCACGTAATTGCTGTCCGGTAATAAAGTATAAATCTTGTTTCAAGGTTGGGCTGAGGTTTCCAAAGGCTTTCCCAGTGAAAAAGCAATGTTAGTGGTATGAGGAGGATGTATTAAGAATTAATCGAAATAGTTTTTTGCCATCGAACAGCGGAAGAACTGAGATCTCATACTTGTGGTAAAGTCTAGTAGATTTTATACCCTTGCAGTGAGTATGTTAAAATTGTTCAGATGTTTGTAACGCACAGAAGGAAGCATTTCCAACCACATAAAGTATATATATATTCTTGATCAGAATGACGCAAACTAGTAGAATTAGTTTTAAAACTATCGAGCTGAAATTTTGCACAGAGTCTTCTTTTTGCTGCACTCTACTAATATGTTGGAACCGACCAGATCAGATGACTATATCTCATGGCTCCCATAGGAACAATCAATCGGAAAACTAGTTTTAATATGAAAAACATTTTTTTTTTTCAATGAAAACGTTTCCAAACTTTATATTCATAGGTTTTCTATGTTTTTTTAAATAATTCTACCAAGTTTTATTAAAATCGGACAACCATATGGTATTGTTGCCATACAAAAGATAGGTCTGGTAAACAGTCTTAGCTTGAAAAACTTTTTTGTTTTTCTTGTTAGCATCCTGCAATTTTGTATTTGTTTGTTTCACATGCTTTTACATAAATTTACAAATTTTTGGACAAATCGGATGACTATATCATATAGCTCCCATACGAACAATCGGTCGAAAATATAAATTTATTTAAGCGAGCAATTGCAAGAGTATAAAAACTTCGGCACAGACGAAGTTAGCTTAGCTTTCTCGTTTTTATACTCTGTACCGTAGGTACATAGAGTATTATAAGTTTGTGCAAAAGTATGTAACATCCAGAAGAAAGCATCTCCGACCCCATAAAGTATATATATTCTTGATCAGCATCAACAGCCGAGTCGATATAGCCATGTCCGTCTGTCCGATGGATGATGGATCAGAGATGGTAAGAGATAGAGGTTTGACATGTATGGGACATATGCTTCTTATGTCTGCAGGCAGATCAAGTTTATTTTCAATTTTGGCCACGCCCCCGGCCGCCCCCGCAATTTAGAAAAAACGTCATATCTCCTACAGTTTTAAAGATAGGTGGGTTGTTCCTTCTAGATATATTTAGAAATAAGGATAACTTATCGATCAGCCAAAGGAATGGTGAAGATTGGATGAACGGATGAATCGAGTTATGATCAAAAGACTGTTCGCTGCAGCAGCGCAGAAGCAGAGCTGCTTTCAGCTACTACTGCAGCATCAAAATTTATGCTGAGCGTAGAATTTCGTTGGTACAGAGTATGCTATAGTCGGGCTTGACCGACTTTCTTTCTTGTTTTACTTATTTTGTTGTTCCTAAAATTTTTATTTATTTCTATTTAATTAATTTTATTTTTCCTACTATTTTGGTTATTCCTGAAACTTATTTCTTGGCTATTCGCACTTGTTAATTTATTTATTTATTCGAACTTCAAAAAAAAAATAGTCACGTGCCAGCCCAAAAAAAAGTGGGGCTGCATATCAGATATCGATATTTTGTCAGCTTTTGGTATTTTCAATGACGCGTTAGGCATTCTATTGAAAAGCCATTCCGCAAATTGAGGTTTTCGTTAATAAAGCGTCGCACCATTTGTTGCTCTCAATATAAAATGATCCGTTTTCGAAACAAACGCCCGCTGCCTCCACTGCATCGGGGAAGTAAGTCAAAGAAATCAACAAAAAAGGGCAGCTTCTGGAACAATTGGGGCCAAGTCCTCGAGACGCGCCGTACACACACACACGCACACACACACCGACTGTCTCCATCTTTGTTCTCTCTCTTTGCAGCCATATCCATGCATCGTGAAAATGACGACCACATCAATTATTATATTGAGAATGGAATTGCATATACGGAGGATCACGTTCCCGTACGGAAGCTACATCTCTTCGATATACCCAATATGGTATGGTATGGCCAACACAATTTACTTTGATTCACAACTTCTTGGTCTTTGCAGTTGAAGGAAAGCAATATACTGGATTACTTATCGGAAAACTATGGCCAAATTGAGCGTTTGGAGTTCTACAGTCCGCGCAAGAAGGACAAGCTTGTCAACAGGATGGCGACACGACACGCGCAAAAGAAAGTTGGCTCTGCCCTGTTTGCCAATGCGCATGATGCAGCCAAGTAAGTGGCCCACATCCATGTTGCAGTATCCATTTCATTTCATTCCTTCGCAGAGTTTTGCTCGATGCGGAACACATTTTCAGCATCCATAAACTACTCGTCCAAGCTAGTTTCAGTTGGCTTCAGCCAGACGCCACAAACAAATCGCCCCTTGAGTTGGACTCCCAGCCGCCAGCAGGTTGCATACTGCAGCTCAACGATGATTGCCTGGAACAGGTGTTCGAGTGTCTTTCGGCTACCAATCAGATCCACTTGGCCAGAACTTGCAAACGTTTTTGTGGTATTTATCAACGAGTCTCTGCCAGATTGTATAAGACTATTGACGTGTCCTACATGAGGATGACTTTGTGGGATATGCGCGACTTTTGTCGGCTAGCCGGAAGTTATGTTGAACATTTAAAATGTTCCATCAATCAGAAGTATTCGCAAGTCATCTGCTCCGCCATTGGCAAAAATTTTCCAAATTTGAAATCATTGTGTCTGGTAAACTATGGCTGCCGCACAGGCCCCGAGATACAAAAAACATTTGTGGGACTGAACATGTTGGAGGAGCTAACGCTTGATATGTGTCGCTCAACCAAAAATCAATGGCTCACCCTGGATCATCTTAAAAGACTAAAGAAACTCACGTTTGTCTCCTGCTCTGTAAATAGAATAGATCTGCCAATAACGATTGAGACATTTCGCTTCTGCAGCTGCTCTTATCTGAGTGGTTATCTGCCGCAGATATTAAAGAAGCAGCAACAAGTTAAGGAAATTGAAATCTTCGATTTCAAAGCAAACCCGCTGAAACAAATGGTCGAATTGCCATCATGCGCCTCTTTGGAGGTGCTTCAGATAAAGTATGGCTACCACTTTGAGTGCGAGACAATTGCTCAGCTGCCAAGTCTAAAGAAGTTAGTGCTCCACGCAAGCAAAATAAGAACAATGCTATTCAGCCAGTTGGCCAAGCACAAGTCTCAGCAGCTGGAATACCTGGAGGTTTTGAACTCAAATGTTTTGTCCCCTTTGATGGTTGTGGATATTGCCAAGCTGACTGGATTGCGCACTCTCGTGTTACTTAATAAGAATACCATAAATGATCGTATACTATTGGAATTGTGCAGCCTCAGCAATCTGGAATGCATCTACATACGCGCCCAAGAAGTCAGCGATGAGGCAGTGCTTCAATTTATTTCTAAATGCACCAAATTGTTTGATCTGCACAGCTCTTTTAAAATATCCGATCGCCTGATTGCGAAAATCATCAGGCAGGTGCGCCAGGATATTAACCAAGGATATAACCAACGACAGTTGCCTATTAAGATGTATTCGGAGAAACAATCATTTTTAAATGCAAAGCTCTCCCTTGAAGTGTTGTCATGCTACGAAATTGTGGATGTAATATTGGGAATAGGGGAGCAGCGCCGCAAACTCAAAGGCTGGAGCTGCTGTCAATCTCATTATCCCATACTATGAAAATACAAATACAAAAAAAAGCACACAATTATTTTGGTCTGCTCAGGCCAAACGGCAACAGCTTGTAGGTAATTTACGTTACATTGAATAAAATGAAATGATTCGTTTTTGGTTTTTTTTAATATATTTGTTTGCGGAAACTTAAAATTCCTATCAAACTTGAAATAAAACAAACTGCCAGGAATTTTTCGTTTACCGTTTCGTTTGGTAAGATGACAAACAGCAACATGAATGATATCGATAGTGTCTAGATAGCGGCGTTTGTGGATCGAGAAACAGCAGATACACAGGCCAGGAATATATTGTTTACAATTATTTCGGAAGTGATTAGTCATTAAGTGGAGGCAAAACTGTCAGAGGAAGATTGTTTTAAAACAAGCAGTTGAGGCAAGACCATGTCTTTGGCAAATCACAGAGAAAAGCATTTTGACAACATTTGTGTGACAATTGCTTGAGAAAGTGTTGCAGCACACATAAATGAAGAAGGTAGGATACATGTTATTTTGTTCAAAGCTCTTAAATTCATTAATGTTGTATTTGCTTGCTAGCGAATGACTGTAAGAACGCTTGTTGAGATGGAGACAGAGAGAGAGAGAGACAGAGAACGCTCTGAACGACAAGTTTGTTTTAGTTGGGTTCCACACACTCAAAATAAAATGCAAATTCCTGGCAGGAATTTTCCGCAGTGCTGGATACAGGCCTTAAACTGCAAATTTTGTTGTATGTGAGTATAATTTGATACTTTAAGCTTTTAAATAGGAAAGTCTTCAACCCATGAACCGGCACAACATCTGGAAAGAGAGATATTCATTCAAATGTCGGGTGAGATATTTTTAATCTGATATTTATAGTACCTGCAATACTCTAAGTCCACTCAACCCTTATTTTAAACAATAGGTTATTCTTTTCTTAGCATTTTGCGATTTAATTTGTCTTTAAAAGTTAAGTGGTTCCTGAGAAAATTACAAAATAAAAAAACTACTTTTGTTTCTTACTTCACCGTTCCAATTCGACGCTAAATCGTCGATGGTATCTTCAAACAACGGCAAGTATTGTGTCTTGCAGATTGAACAGAACTTGCTCCCCGATCAGCAATACATATTGGCTAATCTTTCTGCTGAGCTCCAGTGATATGGTATCATTGTAGAAAATCATGTATGGAGGAAATTGTAAGCTCCTTTCAAGTGATGCTGCCAGCCCTAGCTGCAATTGTATATCGATAGGCTAGTTTCGATAACAAATGCGTATCTTCATTTCATATCTTCATAATTTGAATATGGTAACTAAGATTTAAAAGTTTGACCAAAAATATAATATTATAAATATAAAGATATAACATTAATTAATTAAATATCTTAAACTTGCCCGCATCAAATATGCTAGTCTCCACCCATCTCTAATCGTGCCGTTACTTTGTTCGGCCTCAAACCAGTGTTACCATTATTTTCACCGTCCCGGCCCATCTCTAGCGACGCAAGTTGTGCCTTGTCAATGTCAAATTAAATTTTACCGAGTCATTTGGTTCAACTGGAAGCAACGAAAAATTGTCCAAAACATAAAAAAAAAAATAAAAAAAACAACAACTACAGCGTAGGTAAGAACTAACACTCAAATTCAATTAGTCTAGGATAGGTTTCTAGCCAAAAAAAAAAATACAACTTTCGTGACGGCAAAATTTAACTCTATACACCAGATAGGCGTGTGCTGGCTGGCCCCTCTCCCCCCCCACCCCGTACCCTTTTCATAGAGAAAAGTAAAAGCTTAGACGAGAAAAAGGTGAGCAGCAAATAAATGTGCAAAAAAATATATATGAAAATCGTGTTAATATTTTAGGAATATATATTTGAAACAGCAACACAATGTCCGATCGCAAGGCAGTCATTAAGAATGCGGACATGAGCGAGGAGATGCAGCAGGATGCTGTCGATTGTGCCACCCAGGCCCTGGAGAAGTTCAACATTGAGAAGGACATTGCGGCCTACATCAAAAAGGAGTTTGATAAGAAATACAATCCCACCTGGCATTGTATTGTCGGTCGCAATTTCGGCTCATATGTGACCCATGAAACGCGCCACTTCATTTACTTCTACCTGGGCCAGGTGGCCATATTGCTCTTTAAGAGCGGTTAGTGCTTAATATAAGCAGAACCGAAACATGCATACCCAAGACACTACTCTGATTTGAAATGGCACCCGCATCCTACCCATACTATTCCACACCACAGATGATGACGACGACGACGGCAGACATGAAGATGGAGAGCAAAAGAAGTAAACACCAATCAATGATATATCGCCATATCTACATACAAACTACCATAACTGTAATGCAAGCACAAACACACACACACACACACACACATCTACCGGTAAACCCTCAAAACTTCTTTTGTCAAATTTCAAAAACAACACAATTCCACACATTTAAGATAAACATTTCCTGATCATTGATATAATACACTTACCCCATTTTGATTCAAATTAAACCAAATGCCACCAGTTCAAATGGATTATTTGCTTGCCACTTGCTGCTGCTTATAACTCGACTGTCAGTGATACGAGGGTTTGTTTAGAAGACAAATTGAATGTTGAAAAGATTCAGCTTTTCATTTGAGATTCTATCACAATTTGAAATGATTGAAACTTCCTGAAGTTTTGCTTCATTGTGTAAGACTAGATTTACACGGTGAAGCAATCTTCCTGAAGTTCTTTTAGTAATATTCAAAGCAAATTGAATACGTTTTATACAGAAAAGGTTAAGAATCTCACCTGATTCTGTCGCTTACTAATTCTTACTGCTTACTTACTTACTGATTCTTAATCCAAGTCTAAGGCCCGTTTTCTGATCTACTTCATAGAGCTATCTGTCACATAAGCCTATAAATAACAGCAAAATCTTAGTTTGATGAACTGAGAAGATGAGATATCGGTCCTAAGTCGTGACTAGAACGACCTAATAAGGAAAAGACATGGATGCAAAAGCCCCAGGGGGAATCTTGCTTAACAGCATGGCCTATCAAAGGAAATTTGACTCCAAAGAAGTCATCTGCACTGCTTAGAGCGTTACCATTTGCATAAGTATGAAGCGCCACCATAAGTTTGTTCTCCGACAACAATGCATGATTCCTGTGAACAATCCTAATCTCAATAAATCGAATCGTACTTGATCTCTAATCATAGTAAGAAGTTTTTGACATGTGAACGTAGTCCGCATGCATCGTTGAAACAATTTGGCAGTATCCTGTAAAGTAAAATTTTGCAATTAAACTTTATTATGCCCTTACAGAGGGTATATTGAAATTGTCCAAAAGGAAGGAAGTATTTCCGACCGCAGATGCTTGTAACGCATAGAAGGAGCACTTCCGAACACATAAAGTATATATATTCTTGATCAGCATGACGAGCTGAGTCGATATAGCCATGTCCGTCTGTTTCTATGCTATCTCCTCCGTCAGTTTTAAAGTTATCTTCACCAAACTTTGCACGAAGTCTTCTGGTACAAATAAGCTGCATATTTGTCGGAACCGGCCATATCGGATGACCCTAACATATAGCTGCCATAGAAACGATTGGTCGAAAAACTAGTTCTAGTGTGAAAAACATTTTTGTTTTTGATGCAATCGTCTCCAAACTCTGTATTTACTAGTTTTTAATGCTTCTCCATGATTCTGCCAAATTTGGTCGAAATCGGACATCTATATAGTATAGCTGCAATAGAAAAGTAAGGTTTGAAAAATAGTCTTAGTAGGAAAAACTTTTTTGTTTTCAATGTAAACCTCTTTAAAATTTTCATATATTAATTTTATAAGCTTTCACACAACTCTTCAAAGTTTTATCAAAATCGGATGACTATAGGTTATAGCTGCCATATGAATGATCGGTCGAGAAACTAGTTTTAGTGAGAAAAACTTTTTTGTTTTTGAAGAAAATGCCTCCAAACTTTGTATTTCTTAGTTATGCTATGCTTTTCCATGATTTCAGTAAATTTGGTTGAAATCGCACAGCTATATAGTATAGCTGTCATACAAAAGTAGAGTTAGAAAAGTAGTCTTAGTGCGAAAAACTTTTTTCTTTTCACAGAAACCGCCGCCAAACTTTGTATTTTTTAGTTTGCCATGCTTTTCCATGATTCCACCAAGTTTGGTTGTAATCGGACATCTATATAGTATAGCTGTCATACAAAAGTAGAGTCAGAAAAGTAGTCTTATTGAGAAAAACTGGCATGCTTTCAGCGAAAATGTTCTTCATGTTAGTTAAAAAACGTGCTGCAAGGGTATACAAACTTCGGCTGAGCCGAACTTAACGTTTCTATGTTTTTTAAATTAATATTTTTATTTTTTTTTTATTTTTTTTTGCTTATCGTTTATTTTTTTTACCATTTTCAATTCGTGTAGGTGAAAAATTCTTAAATAAATTTAAAAAATAAATATTTTTTGGCAGCAATTAATCAAATAAACAAAGTTAGTGTTAGAGCCCACTGTTTGTCTATCGATAAAAATATCGTTAAATTCATGGGAACAGTTCTAGCGGTTAAGTTTGTTCCTCCTGTTATGTCAAACACTGAATGAGACTTAAACAGGACGGCCTAAATGGCTACTTATAAATAAGTGTGCGGTGGCTGAGTCATTTCAAGAACAAAATTTAAAAGAACATTTGGTTTTTATTCTGAATTAAAGGCCACTTATGTTTAGGTTAGGCTTAGGCTTTAGGTTATAAGTTGAACCTATATGTTTGCTTCTTTTTTATACCCGTTACTCGTAGAGTAAAAGGGGTATACTAAAGTCGTGCAAATGTATGTAACAGGCAGAAGGAAGCATCTCCGATATCATAAAGTATATATATTCAATCAATATATCAATAGCCGAGTCGATATAGTCATGTCCGTCCGTCCGTCCGTCCGTCTGTATGAACACCTAGATCTCAGAGACTAGAAGAGCTAGAGCAACCAAATTTTAGATGTAAGCTAGTATTGTCTGTAGGCAGATCAAGTTTGTTTCAAATGTTGGCCACGCCCCTTCCCTCCCCGCAATAAAAAATAATTAATATCTCCTACAATTTGAAAGCTATCGAGCTCAGATTTTGCAGTATGCACTAGAGCCCTGCATGAGATGAATCAAAGTTCCCCTTGACTTTCTTACTGACTTGATCTATCTATGAATTTGTAGTCATAATTCACAAAATTATTGACTCATTGAATTATAGCTCATGACATGAGGCATGAGCCATATGAGCTGTTTGAAATAGTTCAGCTCAGCTCAGCTCATGCTCAACTCAAATAGCTCATAGGGATCAATGTCAATTTAAATAGATAGAACAACTCAGAGCCTTCATGTTATAGACTTGTTTTTATCAAACAGTTATTCTACATATAACAAAATACCACAAAATGGCTATGCTACTGTTTCCGCCTGCGAAAGAATTGTTACAATTTTCAGATGAAGAGCG
The DNA here is from genome assembly GCA_035044965.1 of Lordiphosa andalusiaca. Lineage (NCBI taxonomy): Eukaryota > Metazoa > Arthropoda > Insecta > Diptera > Drosophilidae > Lordiphosa > Lordiphosa andalusiaca. The sequence goes on from JAWNNM010000660.1 coordinate 2,709,151, forward strand.
GAGTACTACCTTAAAAAACTGCAAAATGATTATGAGAAAATTTATTTCACATGAGCATCCATCAAATAGCAGTATAATCAATCACAGAACTAATTGTGATTGTAACGAATCAGAAGACGACTCAGTTAATCGTGAAATAAAGGCATATAAGCAGATTCAGTGACGACTTTAATCCTTCAAAATGGTGGGAAACCAATAAAGAGCAGTTCCCACTCATTTTTAAAGCAAGCTGCAAATATTGGAAGCCAGGAAGGCTGTGTAGGGAGCATACGTGGGTGTGTTTTGGGGGTCTGAACCAGCAAGTCGGCGGTGTCCAGTTTGTACTTAATTAGGACAATTAAATTTTCTTAAGCTCGACCATGAAGCAGCGTCCTTCGAGGAAGGAGCGGAGTGTGGCAAATTGCGCAGTTGGGAAATTTGGAAGAACATTTTTTTAGGGTTGACTTAATTATACTCTGTACCGTAGGTACATAGAGTATTATAAGTTTGTGCAAAAGTATGTAACATCCAGAAGGAAGCATCTCCGACCCCATAAAGTATATATATTCTTGATCAGCATCGACAGCCGAGTCGATATAGCCATGTCCGTCTGTCCGTCTGTCTGTCTGTCCGTCTGTCCGTCTGTCTGTCCGTATGAACGCACAGATCTCAGAGATGGTAAGAGATAGAGGTTTGACATGTATGGGACATATGCTTCTAATGTCTGCAGGCAGATCAAGTTTATTTTCAATTTTGGCCACGCCCCCTCCCGCCCCCGCAATTTAGAAAAAACGTCATATCTCCCACAGTTTTGAAGATAGATGGCTTGTTCCTTCTGGACTTATTTAGTTATTAGGATAACTTATCGATCCGCCAAAGGAATGAAGAAGATCGGATGAACGGTTTTCGAGTTATGATCAAAAGAAAAATTTTCTTGGTACAGAGTATGTTATAGTCGGGCTTGACCGACTTTCTTTCTTGTTTTTGACTAGATATGATCTAATGAACCACTGGAGCACTGATTGGAGCTTGATCTATTTGGAGCATGATCTGTTTGGAGCTTGATCTATTTGCAGCTTGATCTATTTGGAGTCATTATATATATGAACTTACTAACTCGAATCCGAATATTTTCAGACTTGATTTACTTGAACTTTTTTTTGTAAACATGAATCAAAGGGCACTTTGATTTCACTCATGCAGGGCTCTAGTATGCACTATGTGGCCAATATGTACAATCTCACAAATTTTCATAAAGATCGGATAATAAATGGCAGAGTTAAAAAAACGTTGCATACTTATCTGAGCCGCATTAAGTTATTAAACACTAATTGCCTTGAGTAACGGGTATTTCGAAGTCGGGCAGGGCCGACTTTAACTTACGCTCTCGTTTTGTATTAAAAATACTTCAAAAATCCCACCAATATTCAGACTTAATGCGATTTATCAAGCCATTTGTGACAACTTCTTAAGCTGCTTTTCATGTCAGCTGCACTTTCCACGATAATGTTGCATGTGTTTTTTTTTTTACATTTTTACATTTTTATTAAGTTCATCATAAGGCAAACAATGAGAGCATGTTGCCTCTTTACCTGATGATGGGCAAATAAAAATGGCTTAATTAACTTAATTAAAATATTGTTGGTGTCCTTGTCCCGGGGACCGCACACGGATGCTGCCGCTGCAGCCGCTTTCGCTGGCATTTATGTATTTTCATTATCTCGCCGAATGGCTACCACCGCGACCTTTTTTGGCCATGGGGACATTGCACGTAATTATGCCAACGCACACGCAACAATAACAATAATATATTAATAATAATAATAAAAATGAAAGAATGAAAATGATTTTTGATTGTAAAAACTTTTCCACATATGCGGAATTGTGTTTAAATTTGTTTCGCTGAGCCGCTTTTACAGTTCGTCGACTTTTGGCCTTGTCTCCCACAGCTGACGCGATTTTCAGCATCCGCCAACGACAGGTCAGTGTCAGACGGTTGCTCATGCATATTTCATGGCTGGCTTAAATACAGGAATCCTTTTTTTTTTTTTTGTTTGTTTGCCTCAATAAAATTGTAAGTGCCCACGCACTTCAGCCTGCCGCCAGGCAATCACGTTTATTAATATTTTTTATGGTAATATATATACATACATATTTTTTTTTTTTATGTTTGAACATTAAAAACAAAGCCTGAAACATAAAGGTAGCAATACGAAAATTATATCTTTGGATTGTTATGCCTTTGACCCTTAACTGACAGCAAATGATGGGTGGAAGCTGCTCGAACACGACTCGAGTTTTGTGGGGATTTTGAGGCAGCCGTTAAATTGAATTGGAGCTGAATGAGTTTTGGAGGACACATTTTGTGTTGAGTTTGCGCAAAGAGAAGTAGCAGTTGCTCTCTCTTAAATGTTAGCGAGTAGCTGTAGATTAAACTACTCGTTTATTTGAATTTTTGAGATTTTTTTTGATTTTCAAAAACTGATTTTTTCTTATATAAAATCTTAAAATTTATGGTTGACCGTGTGCATGTCAAACTGTAACTGCATGCAGATAAATCTCTAACTGTAAAAGCTGCAAGTTGTAAGTTTGAGAGCCATGTGGGTGAGTTTTAAACCCAAACAAGATAGAAAGTCGGTCAAGCTTGACTATAATACACTCTGTACCAGCGAAATTATACACTCAGCATAAATTTCGTTGCTGCAGTAGCAGCTAAAAGCAGCGCCGCAGCAGCAAAAAGTCTTTTGATCATAACTCGAAAACCATTCATCCAATCTTCACCATTCCTTTGGCGGATCAATAAGTTATCCTGATTAGTAAATATGTCTAAAAGGAACAAACCTTCTATCTTGAAAACTATGGGAGATATGACATTTTTTCTAAATTGCGGGGGCGGGAGGGGGCCTGTCCAAAATTGAAAATAAACTTGATCTGCCTGCAGATATAAGAAGCAGATGTTCCATACACGTCAAACCTCTATCTCTTACCATCTCTGAGATCTGTGCGTTCAGACAGCAGGATATGGCCATATCGAATCGGCTGTTGATGCTGATCAAGAATATATGTAAATACTTCACAGGGTCGGAGATGCTTCCTTCTGGCTGTTACATACTTTTGCACAAACTTATAATACTATATGTACCCACGGTACAGAGTATATAAACTATGATAAGCACTAGAAACCCTTGATTTTTGTTAACTCTTCACACTTTATAGGAGTGATTTTAAAACTGTAAAAAAAGGGCTGGGCAGAGACCATTTCAACATGTTGTAGGTCCCTTCAGTTCCCTTTATATCATCGCTAAGTCACGTGAAATCACGAAACGACTTGGAAGCAAATAGTTATAGCCCCGAAATGTTAAGTCTATTAGATTTTAGTCCCCACTTTGATGATTATTTAGAAGAAAAGTCTCTGGGATTAGATTTCCCGTGTCCTTTACGGGACAATATTTTTGAATTTAAGGCATCCATTTTCAAACGAGTGCGAAAAGTTACCTTAGGAAACAAAATATTCAAAATCAGAAAAGTGCCTCCATAAAATATATAAAGAATTTCGATTGAAGCACTAAACCGAACCGAAACCGCAGTTCAAAAACCATCTAATTGACTGAACCGGAGATTTAAAAGCTGCCCAAACCAGTGAGTCGAAAGGGTATTATAATCAGAGCGGGCAAACAAACGAAACGAAACGTTTCTGAATCGAGCGAAATACTAACAAAACCCGAGAAAAGTAACTGTAACAAAAAATGAGTTCTGTTCAGTTTGCGTTCGTGAGAGCAAACTAAACGTAAAGCGAAATGCTCTCATCTTGATTTGCGGACAAAGGGAATCGGAACGATATGCAACGAGCGCGAATAGTTCGGAAACGTTTGCTGCTCAATTTGTATTTGTATTTGTATTGTTGTTTTTTTTTCTCTCAGCTTTGTTGTTTTCGTTTCCGAAACGTTCCAGGGCAGTGCAGCTGTTGGGAGAACAATATTCCAATCGTTTCGTTTGCGCTCTTCGGCAATATAAAGTTAGTGGTCTCGTTTTCCCTGACTAGAGTAACAGCTACAAAACATATGAATCGTTTTTTCGCTTAACCGTTTCGTTTGTTTGCCCGCTCTGATTATAATTTTGCCCAGAAGTTTGCAGCGCATAGAAATATTCATTTACGACACACCATAAACTATACATATTCTTGATCAGGGTGACGAGGCTGCCTAAAAGTGATCTTAGCAATCCTCTAATTATCCCCTAATTGCTTGTCTAAGTAAGATTTCCCTAGGTTCTTGTTGAATGCACCGGAGTCACAACAACCATCCACTGCCACACTGAGACGGGAATGCAAATTTTTGAAGATGCTTGGAATTCGTTAGCAGTAGATGCTGTTTTCATTTCATTTAATTGTGTCCGTACCATTTGTTTAGATAAATATCACAAAATACTATTCAAATTATAAAGTTCTAAAATAAGTTAAGTCCACTTGTGTTCAGTTTGAACCAGTTTAAGTCTACATTTAGGTCTTAAAAGCTTATCAAGTACAAAAATACCCAAAGTTAGGCGAATCCCATGTTGCTTTTTAATCCCAGACAAACCAAACATTAGCCAGCAAACTATAAATGAGCAAAAAAGTGTTGATCCTCTTTTTTTTTATCTAGTTGGGTTTCCACTCAAACAAAAGTGTTCTTTTCTTTTTTTTTTATAAATTTCTGTCAGCTACACTGACCTCAATATAAAATTACACTACATAACTTAAACACACACTCGCACACACACACACACACACACACACACTCGAGGCACGCAGTGGCAAATGGGAACAATTGCGAGTGCAATAGATACGAATGTAATTGCATTTCACTTTGTTTGCATTTGTTTTGGCTTGGGCAAAAAGCTAGAAAAACCACAGAAAAATATACATACGCACACATACAGTGGTACATCAGAACATGGAAACTTTTTGTTGCACCCTTTCAGTGGCAATTATTATTATTTTTTGTTGTTGTTGTGCGTGTTTTTTGTTTGGTTTTTGCCGTTGACTTGTAATTGAAATAGAAACAGCAAGTCAGGAACAAAGCGGGTCAATCCACATTAGTTTTATCACTAGACTGACAGTGTGACACCAAGGACAATAAAAAAAAGTGGAGATAAACTTAATGAAACATATACCAGAAGGGAGCATAGGAGAATTTCTAGACAAACTATTAGTGAAATCAGCAGAAATTATGTAAAAAAGACTAAAAATTTATATTTGAGTCTGCTTAAAGTTGATCTAAAATGAATTTACTGAGCGGAATGACTATATTCCATAGCTGTCATGGGAAAGATCGTTCGAAAAACTAGTTTTAGTGAGAAAAGCTTTTATGTTTATAATGAAAACGCTTCCAAACTTTATATTTCTTATTTTGATATGCTTTTCCAAACTTGTACAAAGTTTGGTTAAAATCGTTATAGTATATAGCATATGGCTGTCATAGAAAAGATCGTTCTAAAAAGAGAGAAAAACTTTTATATTTTCAAATGAAACGCCTCCAAGCTTTGTATTTCTTAGTTTGCTATGTTTTTTCATGATTTCACTAAGTTTGGTCTAAGTCGGACCACTATATAGCATAGCTGTCATAGGAACGATCTGTCAAAAATGTAGTTTTAGTAAGAAAAGTTTTGTTTTTTTACATTTTGGCGTCGTTAAACTTACCAGCTTTTAATAAACAATCTGCTTCAGCACTATGTTTGCCCAATTTTCATCTTAATCGAATGATTATATTAAACTGGCCAGCGATTTGATCATAATACAGGCGCCATCTACAGGTCAGCTTGGAAAATCACTCAACTGGCATTCTCTAAGTCGAAAAATAGAATTTTCAATCATTCTCATTTAAAACCCTTATTTAAATAACCTCCACGAACTGCAAGATCCTAGTGAAACTGACTTCAATTCAAATATATCGGTTCTGGCGCCCACGATCACGTTGCAGCGAATCAATCGATAGCTTATCACCGCCCTCTGCAGACTTTGTATCGAGCTTGCCCTCTCCGTCAGTGTGCCCGCCCGCCCACTCACCGCTCACGCACGAGTTGAACAGTGAGAGGAGAGAAAAAAGAAAAAAGATTCGGGAGCTAAACTTTCGTTTGTTTGTTTGTTTGTTTAATGCACAATTCGTAGTGAGTGATTTGCGGTTTTTGTTTTTGCTAATTGTTAAAGTCGTGATTTAATCGTTGATCTGCTGGCCAAAAATATCGCCGCCATAGATGGTGCGCTGCGGCAGCGCAGTTCGCTCAGTTCGTGGCGTGGGTGAAAAATGTAAAATTGTAAATTCGTTCAGTGCAAAGTTAAAATTAAGTTGTTTTTGTTCATTTTTTTTAGTGTGCAATTGTTATAAAGTGATTGTGAATGTTTATATGTGGGTTATGCAATATGCAAGGCAGTAGGAAGCGGCGGGGAAGCTGTTACATAAGCTGGTAAGTTGCCTGCAGGCGCGCACGCACACACACACACATACAAGCAAACCAATTTTCATATGTATTTCTGTTGTTGTTGTAGGAGCACCCCAAAATGTGAGACTGCGGCGGACTTACAAGGTCAGTGACGTCATTATAAATATGTACATATGGAGGTCGGTAGACAATCTCGCCTACTTCTTCTTGGATGAGGTGCGGCAGTTGGCTGTGCCCTGCCTGGCGGGTTGTTCGGTGACTAGGATGGGCATTGCGTAACAAGTTGGCGACAGAATCTGCTACCTATTACAGCTTTTGTGTGGTCTTTGAAGTGTTTTGCACTTGCAAGTGCTTCATTTTGATGGCCCTCAAAGCACTGCCCAGCGGAACAACTGATCCCGCATGCCTAATCCTTAAACACAGGAGCCCTGTTCCCAACTCCGAGTCCATTTTTGAGTAACCCTTCGTATTTCAATCGAAAATTGTATATGTTTACTAGTTAACCATAGATTAGAGGAACAATTTCGGACACCATTTAGCTTATTTAGGGAAATGTGACAGTTTGGAGTACTTTGGAGACTTTCTTTAACTTAAGCTTGCTTTTAATACAATTGCAGAGGGTATATTGAAATTGTTGAGATTTTTGTAATGCACAGAAGGAAGCATGTCCGACCGCATGAAGTATTTGTGTTCTTGATCAGCACCGCGAGTTGTCCTTCTGTCTGTTCCTATGGCCCTTCCTTGCTCCTTCTCCTTCGTCAGCTTAAAAGCTATCTTCATCAATCTTTACTCACAGTCTTTCAATTTATATTCACTGCACATTTGTCGGAACCGGCCGTATCGGATGATTATAGTACATACCTGCCATAGGAATGATTGTTCAAGAAACAAGTCTTAGTTGGAAAAAATGCTGTTTTTTTATAGAAACGTTTCCAAACTCAGTATTTTTAAGTTTGCTATGCTTGTTCATGATTCCTCTTGTTTTGTTTGAAAACGGATAACTATATGGTATAGCTGCCATAGAAAAGATAGGTTTAAAAAATAGTCGTGGTAAGGAAAACTTTTTAGTTTTCAATGATAGCGACCTAAATTCATGCATGTATTCATTTTATGTATTTTCACACAATTCTACAAAGTTTTGTCAAAATCGGTTGACCATAGCATATAGCTGCCATAGGAAAGATAGGTTCCAAAAATAGTTTTTGTCAGAAAAAACTTGTTTCTTTTAATTTTAAGCATTGCCAGTTATTAATATTATCTACTTCAGCACAATTGTCTACAATCGTAGAACAATTTAATCGAAATGGCCGCCTGGTGCCTTCCTGCAACGTCGAAAGTCTTCTCTTTAGCCAGTCATTGATCGCTGAGCGCACCTCGTGCACTGGGAAATTACCCACTTCTTAGACGAGGGCGCTCTTCAAAGACTCAATATGAGGGTAGAGCTAGCCTCGAGAATGGACTACAGTTTTTAGTCCAATGGATTCAGGTTTGGGCTACCAGCAGGCCAATCTTCCCCACAATTAAAGTTCGGTACATGGTTTCGGTTGTTTTCGCCTTGTGAGCTGGAGTGGATTCATGTTGCAAGGTACACGGCTTGTTTACAAACAATGTCGTCTTGAGAGGCTGCAAAAACTTTTCCAAAACGTTCGATTGCTACACTTTTACGGAAGTTTTGACCCCTTTTTCACAAAAATGCAGCTTGGTGACTTTTTTGAACTCTGGGAATAAGTTCGGCTGTTTATTTTGATCACACAGCATACACTTTTTCGTTCTGTTTGTTGAACTAAGCGTCTATGTTAAAAATTTTGTCCTCAGGAAACAGAATTCGTCTGTGGGCATTGTTCACGCACTGGTGACGCTATGCTTTCGACTTTGTATGCAGTTTTTATTTCAATGCAGCTATGCACTGAGTCCCAAGATATGTTTTACATGATCTCTCGGGACATGATTTGCTGCTTGCGTAGTGGATATTGACGAATTCGATCTACCACGGCTTTGATAGCTTGTGACTTTCGTTCATCATTATTCTCCAATATCTTTGAGGAAAGATACACACAATTTCGGGGTGATTTCCAAAAAGATTTCACATATTTCGGAGCTGCATTTATGCAGGTCAATTGCGACAACCCGATTTCGAGCGATCCCCATTCTATGATTGCAAACCACTGAAGCCAAAACACTTTTGATGCTGTAATGTGGCATAAAAGTCACTTGTCAAATAGCAGTCATGTTTAATTGAATGATTTCAAGGGTTTCAAGGGTACCAGAAGCAATTGCGATTACTAGTTCAAAATGGAGAAAGAATATATCCTTGATTTAGGGAAAGAAGGTGACAGCTCACTCACAGTTTATAATGAGGATGTTGTAAGGCAGGAGATTTTCGACTTTTGATGACAATTTGTAGAAAACTATTTGCTGTGGATATTTGTATTAAACTAGTTCGAAAAGCCTACGAAATAAGAGTATACTTTTTATACTCTGTACCAAAGGTACATAGAGTATGATAAGTTTGTGCAAAAGTATGTAACATCCAAAAGAAAGCATCTCCGACCCCATAAAGTATATATATTCTTGATCAGCATCAACAGCCGAGTCGATATAGCCATGTCCGTCTGTCCGTCCGTCCGTCTGTCTGTCCGTATGAACGCACAGATCTCAGAGATGGTAAGAGATAGAGGTTTGACATGTATAGGACATATGCTTCTTATGTCTGCAGGCAGATCAAGTTTAATTTCAATTTTGGCCACGCCCCCTGCCGCCCCCGCAATTTAGAAAAAACGTCATATCTCCCACAGTTTTGAAGATAGCTGGCTTGTTCCTTCTGGACATATTTAGTTATTATGATAACTTATCGATCCGCCAAAGGAATGAAGAAAATCGGATGAACGATTTTCGAGTTATGATCAAAAGACAAATTTTCTTGGTACAGAGTATGTTATAGTCGGGCTTGACCGACTTTCTTTCTTGTCTATGAATGGCTTTCCCAATTGTGCCCACTTTTGTTTGTCATTTCGCGTTTTTCCAATGTTTCGCCATTCATAACTGCTAAAACCCAACTGTTTACAATCAAAAACTCCAGCGGCGTTTGCTTGCTTAATTAAATTAAGAAATTAAAAACTCAAGGGATCTTGTTTGAGCATCATACTTCTAGATGCTGAGATTATATGCTGCACTTTCGTTTTTTTTTTATTTTATTTTTTTTTTTTGTGTTCTTAATTCAGATTTTTTCTGAGCTTTTGCCCTTGAGTGCTTCCTGTGGCGTTCGTTCATTAGGCAAAACGGAAGTAACAGGAAGAGAACAGGGAGGAAGAGTGAGAGAAAAAAAAATATAATGATTATAAAATAAAAAAGCAAAGTTGCTGCACACAGAGCCCGGGCAGCGCAGCGCAGCGCTCTAAAGAGTTAAAAGGTTTATTCACTTTGCTTGTATGCCAAACCCATGGCTGGCATTTATGAGGGATAGAGAGACACATGGCCGGAGCTGCCAGTGACTGGTTGCTGAACATTAAGTAATTATAAGTTGGCAAAAAGTTGCCACTGTGTGCAAATGCACAGACAGACAGCCACACACACGGCGTATGCGTAATGTGTTGAATAATTCAATTTCATGCCAAAACAATTGGGAATGTGCAATATTTATTTAGATTTATTGTCTCAGCAGAGAAATGCCGCTTAATCATCTTGCATTTTGAAATTACCCAGCCAAAATAGATAGAATGCTTTTTGCCGTTTTGATATTTGAAAACTATAATTGATTCAAGTCGATAACAGAAAGCCTGGGCTTAGCTATTATTCCAATTTACAATAAACTCTTTAAATTAAGCCACTGCTTGTATTCATAGCCAGCCTCCGGCCTCTGATGTGTTTTGGTGTCAATTGGAAATGCTTTTATGCAGATTGCCTGTTGCCTGTTGATGGACAGAATGATTAACCACAAATCTCCATTGAGCTGTAATTTCAATATGAATAATCCGAAACCAGTAAATAAATGCTGGCTGGCTGTGGATTGAAGTGTTTTGCTGCTTTTAGTGAATCAAGTTTAAAACTTTATTTGGAAATTAAACAAAAAAAAAAAAATATCTCCCTCCAGCTGGGAAAGCGAGCCTATTCGCGTTGGCCAGCCGGACAAACGCTCGCTGACATGTGTCACCACGAAAGGCGCTCACAATTTATCAAAAGGACAATAAAAGAAAAACACAAAATCCAAACTACTCAGCACAAAGCTTTAAAGCGACAAATGGAGACCAAAGCGAGACCAAAACTGAAATCGAGTGCAAGCCAAGACAAGAGCTTAGACCAAGGGACAACAGAAATGGAAACGGCAGGCCATGACGACAATGAGAATGGCCAGGCGTAGAGATAGAGATTGAGGTTGGGCGACAACTTCCAAATGAAAAATTGACGCCAAAGCGAGACTCTGATGGGTACGGGGGTGGGGGCCATCTCCGGGCTCATTCATCAAGCCAAACAGTTTCCGCCGTCGTGTGTGAAACGGAAACTCTGCTACAGAATCTTATTTTTGACATTATGTGTGCCGCCTGACTGGGCTGTCGTCTTGCGATTAGTATTGTTTATGTAAGGAGATTATCTGGTGGCGGGGAAATTTACAGGACACATCCACAGAACTACAATTTTTGAAGTGTTTAAGTCACAAAATAATTGTTAAAATTGTCCTAAGGTTCCACAATTTCCATATGGTTAATGTGCAGACATTTGAGGTTCGCGGTTCCTGATTTGCACCTTGGTTCGGCTCATGTTTGTAACAAATTAAAGCGTTAAAATGAAAAACCCCGTGCAGCAGGTTTTTCTAACTGAGACAACATTTTGGAGCCTACTTTTCTATGAGAGCTATATTATATAAATGTCCGATTTCGACCAAACTTAGTGAAATCATGCAAAAGCCTAACAATCGAACATATAAGAAATTTGGATTCGATTCCATTTAAAACAAAAAAGTTTTTCGCAAGAGACCTTCCTTTTTGACCGATCATTCGTACTGCAGCTATATGGTATGAGCATCCGATTTTGACAAAACTTATTAGCCTTGTGTAAAAGCATATCAAATAAGTAAATGCCAATTTTAAGGACATTTCCACTGAAAACAAACAAGTTTTTCTCACTTAGACTACGTTTCAGACTCTACTTTTCTATGACAGCTACACTAAATAGATGAACGATTTCGACCAAACTTGGTAAGATAATGAAAAAGCATAGCAAACTAAGATATATAAAGTTTGGAGACCTTTCCATTGAAAACAAAAAAGTTTTTTTTTCACTAAAACTAGTTTTTCAAACGATTGTTTCTATGACAGCTATATGCTATAAACCATATATATTCCTAATAAGGGTGACGAGCTGAGTCGATTGAGCTTTGTACGTTCGTCTGTCTGTCCGATTCTATGTCTGTTTCTGCCCCAATTTGTTTCTCAGTTATGAAGCTAGCGAGCTAAAATTTTGCACAGAGTCTTCTTTTTGCTACACGCTACTTAAATATCGGATGACTATATCTCATAGCTCCCATAAGAACAATCGGTCGGAAAACTAGTTTTAGTATGAAAAACTTTTTTCTTTTCAATAGAAACGCCTCCATACTTTGTATTCATAAGTTGTCTTTGCTTTTTTATTATTCTGCAAAGTTTGATGAAAATCGGACAACTATATGGTATAGCTGCCGTACAAAAGATAGGTCTGAAAAACAGTCTTAGTTAGAAAATTTCTTTTGTTTTTAATGTTAGAATCCTGCAGCTTTGTATTTTTTTTGTTTCACATGATTTCACATAATTTTGCAAGTATTGGTCCAAATCGGATGACTATATCATATAGCTGCCATACAAACGTTCGGTCGGAAAATGGGTCGTTGTGGGAAAAAATCACAGGAGCACTTGCAAAGGGTATAACAGCTTCGGCGCAGACAAAGTTAGCTTCGCTCTCTCGGTTTTAGTTATTATTAGACGACAATAAGGATCTGGTTCAACATTTTTCTTAAATTTGGTTCGGTTCGCAGTAAAAAATTAGCTAAAATTGCGGGTCCAAGCTCTTTCACTCTTTCAAATTGTGCTTTGTTTAACAAATATGCCTGAAAAAAGAAAACCTACAGTAACTACTTAGTAATAAAAACTTCCACCAACACCCCCCACCCACATGGCTACCAGCAGTAAGTAAGTGGAACTCTGTGAAAGTCACCCACCGCATCTTCTTTCATCTTAAATCCCTCCATTCTTTGTATTGTGAATGCGTGTGTGGCATTTTCTTCTCTAAATGTTGTCATGACAAAATATTGGTCTGGGATCTCCATTTCGATTAAATGGCATTTTGTTTCAATTGTTTCAGTAACCAAAATTACAAAGCCTCTCTTCAGGTGGCCTTACCTAACCAGGGGGCGGGGGCAGGGTGTGGATTAACATGTGTCGGCGCTGTTGAAAAGCTTTTCCAAGTCCTTTGCAGCATTCCACTAAATTAATGTTAAAATGCAAGCAGGATGGTGACAGCTGGAGCTGGTCGGTAGGAGGGGGGGTGGGATGGGGTGGGAGTGATGCGGGGTGTTTGTGTGCCTTGTTATAAAGCATTAATCAAGCATACCTGCTGGGCAGAAGCCCGAAGGCTGCTGTGGCTTTGGCCTTTGCTTGTTTGCGGTGGCGACACACTCGCACACACACTCACACACACACACCGACGCATACAAAGGGGCACTAAATTGGCGCTCATTATGATGGCCTGGCATATGTATGTACTTGCACATATGTAGAATGTGTGGCCCTTTGCAATTTTCCAGCTAAATGGCATACATTAATTAACGGTTTTGTGCGACAGGACTCGGGCATTCATTCGTTCGCTCATTTTGTCCCCGGCTCACGGAAAAAGATTAATGGTGCGCTATTAATGTGTAATGACAAATGTTAGTGGCCCCATCAGAGCCCACACACAGACATCTTACTCCTACTCTGGATGGGATTTGTGTACCTTTTCTAAGTGTGCGCCTGTGTGTGTGTCCATTTGCCCCAAATGATTGAAATAAATATTTAATTAAAGTGCCAAAACCGAAACAACATTGAGAAGCCGAAACAAAAAAGCACATTGCTCTAAATTTTCATAAAAAATTCAATGGCACGTTCCGACAACATTCAGCGACAACGATATGCAATAAAGTGCGGGCAGCCAAATGTGTCACAAACTGTTACAAATAAAACAAGATGAGCGGAAATGAGGCCACAATTGACACAACGAACAGGGAAATGCCCTTCAATTCATAGTGAGACAAGCTAAAAAGTAGTACTTAATCAGATTTTCATACATAAGCACTTGAGTTCCAATGGACTACAGGAACATTCGCTCATTTAGTGTCCAAGTGGTAATGGCTTCAATTTATACTCTAATTTTGTTGCTGTCGCGAGAGCTTGATAGTCGAGTGCGCTAAGATGCAGACTTCCCTTTGAGATACTGAGTTCAAATCCCATTAAAGTTGAGTTTGATTAAAGGAAGTATATCTGGTTCAGCAGGGCTAAAGCTGGGATCAAAATTCTGAACTGTGTTTTGGCCATACTGGTATCAGCCCCTTATTTACTCCACTTTGACTTAAAATGATCCCGAATTGCTTGATTTTGTTGATTATAATAAGAAACTTTGCAGCTTTCGAGTGGCCATATGCCCAGATCGACGCCAAAGCCGAATATTCATGGTGGCAAGGTCATGTATGTACCAAATGGCCGTGGTGTACTGGGTGCAAGCATCACAGGTGAACCCTATCGAACCCACTTAAGGCGTTAGAGCCGAGTATTAAGATAAAAACGGCCAGAATACGAGCAAAGGCACTACAAGGTTATTTTTAAACCCTTGCAAAGGGTATATACAACTATTGTTCAGCTGTTAGTAACGCATAGAAGGAAGCATCTCCAACCACATAAAGTATATATATTCTTGATCAGCACAATAATCTGTCCTGCCGTCTGTTTCTATGGTATCTGCTTCGTCAGTTTAAAAGCTATCTTTACCAAACTTTGCATGAAGACTTTAAGTACACATATGCTGCACATTTGTAGGAACCGGCCGGATCGGATGGCTTTAGTATATAGCTCTCATAGGAATGATCGGTCGAAAAACTAGTTTTAGTAAGAAAACTTTTTTGCTTTCAGTGGAAATGCCTCCAAACTTTGTATTTCTAAGTTTGCTATGCTTTGCCATGATTTTACTTAGGTTGGTCGAAATCGGACATCTATATAGTATAGCTGTCATAGATAAGTAGGGTCTGAAAAGTAGTCTTAGTGAGAAAAACTTTTTGGTTTTGAATGGAAATACCTCCAGACTTTGTAAATATTAGTTTGCCATGCTTTCTCATGATTCTCTCAAGTTTGGTCAAAATCTGACATCTATATAGTATAGCTGTCATAGAAAAGTGGGGTCTGAAAAGTAGTCTTAGTGAGAAAAACTTTTTTATTTTCAATGGATTTGTCACTAAAATTGGCATTGATGTACTTAATATGTTTTCACACAATTCTACAAAGTTTTGCTAAAATCGGATGACTATAGCATATAGCTGTCATAGGTCCGATCGGTCGAAAAACCAGTTTTAGTAAGAAAACTTTTTTGCTTTCAATGGAAACGGCTCTTAACTTTTGTATTTCTTAGTTTTTTATACTTTCCTATGATTTTATCAAGTTTGGTTGAAATCAGACATCTATATAGTATAGCTGTCATAGAAAAGTAGAGTCTAACAGGAAGTCTTAGTGAGAAAAACTTTTTTGTTTTCAATGTATACTTCTTTAAATTAGCATATATTTATTTTATAAGCTTTCACACAATTCTTTAAAGTTTTGTCCAAATCGGATGACTATAGGTTATGGCTGCCATAGGAAAGATCGGTCGAAAAACTCGTTTTAATGAGAAAAACTTTTTTGTTTTTCATGGTAAGGCATCCAAACTTTGTATATTTGCTATGCTTTTTCATTATCTTACCAAGTTTGGTCGAAATCGAACATCCATATAGACCGAAAAGTAGTCTTTCCTCTTTTATAGATCTTCAAAAGGCTCGGAAAAGGACTTACTGAGGTGATTTTGTTAAAATGATCTTATAAAGGTTTTGTGGGATAGTAAATATGTGGTTGGTATACTGTAAGTGTATTTCCTGGAACCTGTTTTAAAATTTTGTGGTTAATTTTGACTCAACTTTGTGAGCTTAACTTGTTCCCACTTTCGACCTACTTCAGTATAGTTTCATATTTCTTACATTTCCAACTTGTCATCAATTTGAGTTGAAAAACGCATATACCCTTTCCCCCCTTGTGGGCATATAACAAAGGGACACTGCACGTCAGCTTCAAAGTGACAACAACAGACATTAGAGACGCACACGAACGAACACACTGGGAGATAGAGATAAGACTTGGGGTGAGCCTTGGCTGCTGCTGCTGCTGCTGCTGTTGTGGCAAACAAGTAAATAAATGACAAACTAAAGCCAAATTAAGTAAATAAAATTGTTGCCGCTGTCAGGCGCATAAAGTGACGCCTGACACGGACATGGACATGAACACGGGCCCAGGCTGACAGGACATACATGTTGTGCTTGGCTCTCTGGGCTCAGGACCGATGAGGTAACACTTGGGTCGCTCTCAGTTGTCAGTTTGTGCTGTCCTGTGACAAGCAGCAAAATGTCAACAAGTTGACTGCAACCAACAACAAAAGATCATGGTAGTTACACACATTTGGTTAAAGAGGCAAAAAATAGTTCATCAAAGGTCAAAGGTGGCGGTTTTAAGTTTTGCCGAAGAAACTTCCATTTTATTTTGCAACTTATTCGCCTTCGTCTTCCTCCTCCAACTCCTCGCCATTCACTTTAGCTGTCGTTGTGCTGCGACTGTTCATATTTTGACTATTCCTTTTGCTGCCATTGGCACTCTTTTGTCCCGAACTCCTGCCACTCTTCCGTTTGGGCTTACGATTCGTACTTGTCGGCTTATCACAATCGAACGGAGGTATGCCAAACTCCTCTGGTAGGAAATCTTCCAGTGTCTCCAGGCGCACAGTGGCCAGTTCGGACCAGCAGCAGGGCAAATCCTTTTCCGGCATCATCACCACCTTTAGACGAGCATCATGGGCCGCCTGCACACCCTTGGGAGTGCCATCGAACACCAGCGTACACTCGCTGGAGGCCTCCAGGCGACACATTGCGATCAAATATATATCCGGCTCCGGCTTGGGCTGCTTCAACTCCGGATCATCGGCACACAATACGGTGCAGAAAAGCTCAAAGAATTTCTCACGTCCGAGTATTTTCTTGCCAAACAGCGCTGCCGGACAGGAGGTCACCAAGGCCAGACCAATGCAGCAGGTGCTCAAATGGCGCACCAGTCGTTCCACTCCAGCCATCAGCGGAGGATTGGCAATCAGCACGGCGGTGAGTTCATTGAGTTGTGTCAGAAACTGTTCCCAGGGAACGGGTAATTTACACTTGCGACAAATTAACTCGGCCATTTCCTGTGTTTCCATGGGTCCAATCTGCATCAGCAGAGATTCGGATAGGGTGCGATCATAGCTTTCCACAAGGTCCACGCAGGCGCGTTGATATATGTGACGGGTGTCTGTGAAATGAGAAGGGAGAGATGAAAATATGAGACAAATATATGCAAGTTCCTACCAAAAACAGCACTCTCCAGATCGAAAATGCAGTAGGAAACCCCAGGCTCACAGCAGTGCGGTGGACAACGCAAACATCCCGGAGGTGGACGACATTGTCTACAGATTTTACTACACATTTATCGGTTAAAGAGTCTTAAGAAAAGTATACGGTAATTCTAGAATTTAGCAAACGCAAAATTTGGTAAACCTAAAACTGACAGATTAAGCAAGGCCAACTAAAGGGAAAGGTCACATGATTCTGGAAACTGTGGCATCTACAAAGTCTCACCACAAAGTAGTACAGCTGTTTCAAGAGGAACCACCCTCTATAGTCAGCGTTACAGGCCTGCGATGCCATAACTGTTTGGGAATTTCAAAGCCAAAAGACAGCGCAGAAACCGTGTGTCTTACCATATAAGTGGAAAAGTTATACTTGAACGTTTGCCAAAATGATGATTGCATCCAAATGGTGGAAAAAAATCAAAAATGTACCCGGGACTACTTTTCTATGGCAGCTATATCATATAGATGTCCGATTTCGACCTAACTTAGTGGAATCATGGGAAAGCATAGCAAACTACTTTTATACCCTTGCAAAGGGTATTATAATTTAGCCCAGAACTTTGCAACGCATAAAAATATTCATTTCCGACCCCATAAACCATATATATTCTTGATCAGGGTGGCGAGCTGAGTCGTTTGAGCTTTGTCCGTCCGTCTGTCTGTTTCTACGCGAACTAGTCTCTCAATTTCAAAGCTATCGAGCTGAAATTTTGCACACAGTCTTCTTTTTGGTGCACACTACTAATATGTAGGAACCGACCGGATCAGATGACTATATCCCATAGCTCCCATAGGAACAATCGGTCGGAAAATTAGTTTTAGTATGACAAACTTTTTTCTTTTCAATGGAAACGTTTCCAAACTTTGTAATCGGAGGTTTTCTATGTTTTTTTATATTTCTGCCAAGTTTTATTAAAATCGGACAACTATATGATATAGCTGCCATACAAAAGATAGGTGTGAAAAACAGTCTCAGTTTGAAAAACTTTTTTGTTTTTAATGGTAGCATACTGCAATTTGGTATTTGTTTGTTTCACATGCTTTCACATAATTTGACAAATTTTTGGGCAAATCGGATGACTATATCATATAGCTCCCATACGAAAGATCGGTCGGAAAATGGGAAAAAGAGTATTTTTTGTGTATTTATAAAAACTTTGGCACATACGAAGTTAGCTTAGCTTTTTCGTTGTAAGGTAGCGCACAGCGCAGCATCGATTTTCTCAATCGACCTTGATACGATGACTTAAAGGTGTAATCGGGTAAATCGAACTGACACGATTTCTGATTTCTATCGAAAGATGATAAAAATGTTTTGATGAACTGACTATTTTTCCCTGGTTTTTGTGTGTGCTCTAGCTCTGGGATTTGATAAATTCTTGGCACTTACCCGAAAGTTATTGTATCTATATGATGCTTTTACCCTCTGAGAAGTTCAGCTCAGCTCAACTTTGGGTCGTAAATGCCCTAAATTATACGTACAAACGTGTTAATTAAATTCAAACACTCACAATTTCTTATTAGATTTGCATTCTCAATGACAATCAATAAGTTTCAAGTTCAAATGGTGTCACTTATTGAAGATTTAGTTTTGTAAATCGTAAAACACATGATTTGCGCACTTTATCTGTCATTCAACAACGGAAATAAGACGCAGAACCAACTGTCATACCACAAAACCAACAATTTCGTTCTGTTTGATAGAATAGAAATGAATAAAAATACACAATAAATGCAATTAAATTTACAAAAAGTCGGTCTAGTCGTTTAGGAGGAGTGAGGCACGAGAGTTCTAACTACATACAAATACATTTAATTTCCACACAGATAAATGGCATAGACGCAGGCATTCCAGTTTACAAAAAAAAAAAGCTGAGCCTTTAGCCATTTCGTTTAAGCCTTCTTCCTTCTACAAAATAATATAAATAAATACAAAAAAACCACAAAATTTTTCACATAGCTTCCGGCTAGTCACACATTACCAGTCGTCATCTCGACCACTCAATAAATATTGTCTATGCCAGGGCTCAAATGTCAGTCACATCTTTCTTCAATCTAAGCCACGACTCTGCCTCACTCCTCTCTCTCTCTCTCTCTCACTTCGGACGATTTCCCAGTGGTCCCAAAAAAACAAAGAAAAGCACAAAAATCGCACGACTCAACAACAAAGTATAAAAAGCATTGGTGCAAAGTCCAATTTGTTTGTAATAGCATTACTTTGTTTACAGAATAAATTTTGTATGCACAGCGAGTGGAATTCAGCTCCTTGGACTTGAAGTTGCCGCGGGGGTGCAGAAGCAGGAACGGCTAAATAAAATATATATATATATACATATATTTCTAAAATCGTTGTTGCATAAAATTTCCCCATTGGACGTTTGGGGGTTTTGTTGCCGGTTAGGACAATTCTCCTGCCTTTTCGCTGTTTAATTTCACAATTGTCCTTTTTTTCCCATTTTGCGGGAGAGTGGAACGAGTATGGGTAGTAGTTATCTATGCGCATCCGTTCCGACTGCGGTTGGTGATTTATGTTTTGTTTTGCTCTCTGTCTTGGCTCCAGCAGGGGGGGGGGGTGGTTTTATTCACTGCACACAGGGTAGACACACACATACTTACACAACAAACAAGCATATAATCAGCCTCCAGGCTCAGTTCTGGGCAAGGTTCGTGTCCTTCGTTTGTCAGATCTTCGCTTTGGTTATAGTTTGTTTGAACTGTTTTCATGCTGTAGTTTGGTTGAATGGCAAAATTGGAAATTTTGTAAGTATTTTTCCGGACTGGGCAGGGGTTACGGGTTTGTATAATCAGAGAAAAGAGTTGAGCTGCCTTTCATGTAAACCTTGACATCGAAACACGCTTAAACAAAGCGCTTCTTTTGGGTGCCAATTTGTATTTTGTTTACGAGTCGTATGAGTAATTTTTTTTTTTCGAAACTCTGAAAATGGGTCCCAGAGCGCCCATATAAAATTTAAATAAAATGTTTGGGCTTTCACAATTATTAATAATACAACATAAATTAGCTTTGGAAAGGGAGAGTCCTAGTTTTTCTCATTATGCCCTTTATAAGGTCTGCACATATATCAATTTTACTAAGGGAGTAGTTGTATACTCATTTTTAAATTGTCCACATGTTTGTATTGCACAGAAAAGATCATCTTGTTGGAACCGGACGGATCGGATTACTTTGGCATCAAGCTGTCGGTGAGAAAAACTTTTTTATTTCAATGGAAACGCCTTCAGACTTTGTACATCTCAGTTTGCTGTGCTTTCTCATGATTCCCCCAAGTTTGGTCGAAAACGGCCATGTATATAGCATAGCTGTCATAGAAAAGTAGAGTGTGAAAGTAGTCTTAGTAAGAAAAACTTTGTTGTTCTTAATGAAAATGTTCCTAAAAATGGCACTTATTTATTTGATATGCTTTCACACAATGCTACAAAGTTTTGTCAAAATCGGATGACTATAGCATATAGCTGTCATAGGAACTATCGGTCGAAAAACTAGTTTTAGTGAGAAAAACTTTTTTGATTTCAATGCAAACGGTTTCAGACTTTGTATATCTCAGTTTGCTATGCTTTCCCATGACTCCATTAAGTTTGGTCGAAAACGGACATCTATATAGTATAGCTGTCATAGTAAAGTAGAGTCTGAAAAGTAGTCTTGGTGAAAAAACGTTTTTGTTTTCAAAGAAAACGCCTCCAAACTTTGTATTTCTTAGTTTGCTTTGCTTTCCCATGATTCCAACAAGTTTGGTCGAAATGGGACATCTATATATTATTGAAAAGGTAGAAAAGTAAGGTACGAAGAGTAGTCTTAGTGAGAAAAACGTGCTAGAAAGGTTATCAAACTTCTGCCGAGCCGAAATTAGCTTTTCCGTGTGTTTTTGTTGGATATTTTTCGCGTCTTTACAATTTTCAGCACTTAATACTATATTTTTAAGCACAATTTGTATCATTTTGTGCATTGTTCGCGAACTGGTCAACCAATGCTACCGATTGTTTGCTTCATTTTTGTTTTAATGTGTTGTGAGCAAGTGACCAGTGTGTCTCTCTGTATGCTCCGCGTCCCAAGTCACGTTTAATGAAGCGCAACATGCTCTACTTGCCGAAATTCATCTCACGAGATATGATTTTTTGTCTGCGCAGTGGATTTCGACGAATTTGATCTTTGGTTCGTTTATCAGTATTCTTAAATAACTTCACAGTACGATACACAAAGTTTTCGGTAAATTCCAGTAAGATTTCACCTATTTGGTAGCTGCATTTATGCATTCCAAGTACCAGAATTCGATTTTCGAGCATGTTTAGAAACAAATGAAAACAAAAAACGTTTAATGTCGTAATAATAAAACTTGTTGCAGTCTGAAAGTTGAGGAAAAGTGTTAGCCAATCATGGACAGTTTATTGATAAAGTTGCAAAAAGTTGAAAAGTTCCATACATCTTATTTATACATCCAAAAAATTGATCAGTTTATTTTTGTAAACTTATATTTTTGAGTCGCAAAATTAGAATTATTTGATGTTACATTAAAACATCAATCAGATTACTTCATTCAATAGGCTTTACATTGATAAGGAAACGGTTAAGACTAAATGTTTTTCTTGTGAAATATTTCCACTATTTTGTTTGATAACAAAAACTCACAAGAGAATTCTGTAGAATAAATGTGTTTCTTTTTTTCGGAATCAGCTTAATGGGCAGCTGTCGATGGTTATTATTTCCATTGTCGATTTCCTGGCGTATCTGCTTTGTGATTCTTTCGATCAGCCTCTCGCTTGGATCAAACGAAGTGTGCAGATCAAACAACTTGGTGCATTTTGATATCAGTTTGAGTACAGTGTCATCGCTGACATCTTCGGTTTGTATATTGATGCTTTCCAGATTGGTAAGCTTGCAAAATTCTAATACCGTACGATCATCAATTGGCGACTTAATTCTTAAGTCGAGCGTGCGCAACCCAATCAGTTTGGCTATATCAAAGAGTATTCCAGACTTCGGGTTGATTTCACACGCAACCAGCAACTTTTCCAACTGCTGTGCCCTTCGCTTGGCCAGCTCTGTGAAAAGCTTCGATTTTATACTATTTCCATAGATCTCTAACTTTTTGAGACAAGGAAGCTGGGCAATTATCTCACACTCGCAAGTACCATGATATTCTATAATGAGCGCCTCCAAGGAGGCGCAGGATGGTAACAGGATCACTTGTTTCAACAGCGTAGCAGAACAATGCGATGGGATCAATAGCTCTTTCACTTGTTTCTGCATCTTTAACATTTTTGGCAGACTCCGACCCAGATATGAGCACCTGTCGAAGCTGAATGACTCAATCGACGTGGGCAGACATAATCCTCCCAAACAAAAGTGGTATAGATCTAGTGTCTTTAGGCTCTTAAGATGTTCCAGGGACAGTCTTTGATTGTTAACTAACTGTCGGTTATAAAGCGTCAGATCCTCCAACAAATTCAGTCCCCTAAATGTATTATGCTGTTCGGTAAATGCTACGCAGTCGCTTAATAATGTCAATTCCAATGATTTTAAATTTGGAAAATGATTTCCAATGGAGACGCAAATGGTTTGCGAATCATTTCCACCGATGGAGCACTTCAAGTGTTGAACATAGCTCCCGGATAGCACACAAAAATCGCGCGTATCCCACAAAGTTAGAGATAATTTCTCATTGAAATCCATTCTTTTGTATAGTCTGGCAGCGACTCGTTGATAGATACCACGTAAACGTGTGCAAGTCCTGGCCAAATGGATCTGATCGGCCAGCGGAAGATACTCCATCACCTGTTCCAGGCAATCATCGTTGAGCTTCATAATGACAGCTGGCTGGCACTTTAACTCATCTGGCTGAAGCCAACTGAAATGAGCCTGGACGCGGAATTTATAGGTGTTGAAAATGTGTTCCGAATCGAGCAAAACTCTGCGAAGGAATGAAATGAAATGAGGAAAATCATCTGCATATGGAATGGACACTCACTTGGCCGCATCATGCACATTGGAGAACAGAGCAGAGCCAACGTTTCTCTGCGAGTTGGCATGCTCGTGCCGTGTTCCTCTTCTGTTTACAACTGCATCATTCTTGAACTCCATGCTCACAATTTGGCCATAGTTTTTCGATAAGCAATCCAGTATATCGCTTTCCTTCAACTGCAAGGACAAACAAGTTGTTCAATCAAAGTAAATTATGTTGGCATTTTGGCCAAGCCCATACCTCATTTGGTATATCGAAGAGATGCAAGTTCTGCACCGAAATGTGATCCTCTGTATAGGCAATTCCATCCTCAATATAATAATTTATGTGGTCTTGATTTGCACGATATTTTTTAATGGCTATAAAGAGATGGGGTCAGAGATTCTCGTGGCTTCTCGGATTGTTCCAGAAGCCGTGGGCCTAGCCTCATTTACTTACTTCTGCGATTTAAAGGAATACGAGGACGTTTCTTAGCTGAACTATTCATTTCGTTTCGATTGCCCCCACAAATGGTAACTTTTTATTACTTTTGTTGATGAACACTTCAATTATTAGAAACTTTTATAGATTGCTTAACGCGTCCCTAAGAATACCAAACGATAAATAAATTATCGATATTTGATAAGTAACCCCATGCATGGGTAGTAAAAAGAGATGCGCTCGTGAGCGTAGTTTCTTTAAAGTCACGAACCAAAAATCGTTTGTGCAGCTGTGTAACTCAAATTTGTGGAATTCTAGTTACTTAACTGAAAACTGAATAAATTTAATTTGATCTAAATTAGATTTCAGTTTCTTGTATATAAAGGGTGACTTTTTTCAGCAGCTTTCGTATTTGTTTAAGATTTTCACATTTTCTTCAAGGTCAACAAAATCGTCAAATTTATTCGACAGTCGAAAAAAATCACAAAATTAACTACTGAAAAGACCATTGAGCTCTAACTTAACTACACTTACACTAAATATCATCCTGCTTTGAGAAGTTATGGTGCAAAAGCAAAGCAAACCTTCGACTTATGTTAAATTTTATACCCTTCTGGGGATATGTATAGAAGGAAGCACCTCCGATTACATGAAGTATATATATATTTACTTGATCAGCACGACGAGCTGAGTGGACTTAGCATTTTCCGTATATTTCTATGCTATCTCCTCCCTCCCTCCGTCTATTTCTATGCTATATCCTACCTCAGTTTAAAAGCTATCTTCACCAAACTTTGCACAAAGTCTTTTACTACAAATGCGCTGCACATTTGTCGAAAACGGCCGGATCGGATGACTATAGCATAGAGCTGTCATAGAAGCGATCGGTCGAAAAACTAGTTTTAGTGAGAAAAACCTTTTTTGTTTTCACTGCAAACGCCTCCATATTTGGTATTTCTTAGTTTGCTATGCTTTCCCATGTTTTCACTGAGTTTGGTCGAAATCGGACATCTATATAGTATAGCTGCCATATAAAAGTAAGGTTAGAAAAATAGTCTTAGTAGGAAAAACTTTTTTGTTTTCAATCTAAACTTCTTTAAAATTGGCATATATATATTTTATAAGCTTTCACACAATCCTCTAAAGTTGTGTCCAAATCGGATTACTATAGGTAATAGCTGCCATAGGAATGATCGGTCGAGAAACTAGTTTTAGAGAGAAAAACTTGTTTCTTTTCAATGGAAACGTCTTTAAACTTTGTAATCGTAGGTGTATTATGTTTTTTAATAATTCTACCAAGACTTATTAAAATCGGTTAACTATATGGTATAGTTGCCATACAAAAGATAGGTCTGAAAAACAGTCTTAGTTAGAAAAACTTTTTTGTTTTTTATGGTAGCATCCTGCAATTTTGTATTGGTTAGTTTCACATGGTTTCACATAATTTTACAAATTTTTGGGCCCATCGGATAACTATATCATATAGCTCTCATACGAACGATCGGTCGGAAAATGGGAAAAAGAGTATTTTTATGAAATTAATTAAGCGAGCACTTGCAAAGGTATAAAAATTTCGGCACAGACGAAGTTAGCTTAGCTTTCTCGTTATGTTAAAAATTAATCTGACTTTTTTTATCAATTTTTTTTTTTTTTAAATCGAAATTAAGCATACTTCAAAATTTTTATATTTTAAATTGAAAATTAATATTGAGCTTAAATATCTTCTGAACCAAGCGGTGCATTCCAAAATTAGAAATATCTGTATGATTTACGGATTAATACCTTTCCAGTGATAAGTTACATGTCCTTGAGGGCTCAATGTTAAGCATTGCACGTTTCTTTTTTTTTTTTTGCTTTGTTTTTCGCTTTGGTTTTTTGTCTTACTGCCACGCCTGACGTTGATAGTCGTCTGTGTTGAGATGTCGACTTGATATGCGCTTTACACAGGGTCCTTAGTTCGTATCCGAGAGAAGGAAAGGTTGAACAAAAAACAAAATAAAAACCGCAGAAAAAGAAAGTACCACAATTTTTCATTAAGTCTTAAAGCTTTAGTCTGCTTTTTTCGCAGATTTTTCCTAAATTTTTAGGCCTTTCTTTGGGCTGTAAGGCAAGTTACTCTTTTGGTTTAAGAAAATATTCTCTGGCTGATTTCCTAATTTAAGAAAATGTTTTTCGAAAATTTATGTTGAATCGGCGTTGACTCTTTTTTTATGGCGAATTTCTTAATTTTTGCATTGATTTTTTTTTGTAGGTTTCTCTTGACCAAACCAAAGCTGTGGTCTAAAATCTGTATGAACTACTAAAGCGAACCGTTCCTCATTTCGAAATGGTTTTCTTTTTTCTGCCTCTTTCTAAGTTTTGCCCAACTTCATTTTAATTAAATATGTTAGTTTATTCTCATTGCCTGGTCTTCAGTCCTTTCTCCAACTAATTTGTGTCCAAGTGCTGACTCAAACTTTGATTTCCCTACAGTTTTAATTAAACAATTTTTGAGTTTGTGACGTGCAATTTAAAATACTTTGGGGGGGGGGGGGGGAAGAACTTCTAAGATTTTTCAACATGTGTGCGTGGGTGACTCAAGTACCCAGCTGTTGCCAGCAGATGGGGGGCAGCTGTCATTTTTGGTGGCGCCTCTGGGATACTTAGGATTTTATACTTTTTGACTTAGAGTGTAAATGCATGCAGTGCACGCTCAGGATTTTGGGTTTTTGGGCGCATGTTGTTACAAAGTTGCGTAATTGATTAAGCAGTTGCCAGTTGCCAAAGCCACAAGACGGTGCGGCAGAGCGACGCCAAAAACTAAAACTTTTGCCAAAGTGCAGGTCGAGTGGAATTTGTGTGTGTGTGTGTGGGAGGGGGGGGACATTGGCGACGGTTGATCCCGGTATTAGGTGACAGTACACTCTGAGAAATGCTCACAAAATCTAAACTGGTTTGAGTTAAACATTTCCTTTCACAGAAATGAATTCTATTCATTCATGTGTTTTTGCTGACTTAAGCTTTATCCAGGGGGAGCAACAATAACCACAGTGGGTGAAATTAAGTCCCCCCACTCCGGAGAGTCAATAAAATGCCTTTAATTAATCGGACTGCGTCAGCTGTTACCACACACAAAAACATGCAACAAATTGGGAAAAGTCCTCATTTGAATGCAGCGACGAATGGTGGGCATAAATTATGCAGCCAACCATTTTGGGCCCAACGTTTTGTTTTGGTTTATTCTTTTTTGGCCACACGACTGTGCCTGGCCACCAACACAATATGTTGTAAACGTTTAATTTGAACGCGTCTCTAATCGCTGTCCTGGCAACGTGTGCCGCCTGCCCCGCGCCCCCCACCTCTCCCGCTGGTAATTGCGTTCATTGAATTGTTAACTGGTCTCGTTGTCTACGGCAGCCGCGCTCCACAGCTCTCCACAAAAACCGCAACTTGCAGCGGCCACGGCTAAAAGCCGTTGTTATCCTTGCGGTCGCTGTGGCTCTGTTGGTTCCCTTGAGTTGATTTCCACCGGCTATGGCCCATTGGGAACGCCCCTTAAAATCCCGGTCAATGCACATCAAACTTTTTGGATCTCCTTCTCCCTCCCTCTCTCTCAGTCTGTGTGTGTGTGTCTCTGCGTTTGGCATTTATTGGTATTGTTCCAATTAAAGTTCGACTTGGTCATAAAATATGCAAGCCAAATGGTCGAAAGCACGTAAAAAGTTTGAGAGTTCTGGGATGCGGATTTGGCTTTGGGCACACGGAGAACATTAATGCGTTACGGTCAATGGGTTTGACTGCAGCGATTGAGTTGGCACAACTGAAGCAGATTGTGCCAATAAAGGGTCATCAAAAAAAACTGCAACCTTGTGATAGCGTCTGAATATCGTAAATAGGTTGGGCTTTTTTTTCCAATTGCCTTTGACTAGCAATACAAGTTGATAATTATGTTAAAAAAGAACACAAATTACAAGATCATGTTCGCCTCATCAGTAGACTTTCCTTGCAAACAAACCTATATAAAGTTGGGAAAGCCATGTAACCAAAAATATCAAATCTAATGCCCCAGAACTCAGAGTTGCTCAAGAGCACCTAATGCTCGCGTAGTCACCAAAACAAATAAAAAAAAAAGATTTCTAAAGCTGTTGCATACACAAGAATACAAACAAAAGTGTTGGTGCTTGTGGCTGTCTGTTGCCAACGAAATCATTCGACGCACAGCAACAAATGTTGCATATAAAATCCGAAAAAAACGGTTTCCCGCATCCCCGCATACGGGATAGAACTTAAACCGTTTTGTACTTGAAATTTATGGTATGATTCGTTTTCGCATGTACTTAATTTGACTATGAAACATTCTAAATCCGAAAAATTAAAAGCTTTAATGAATATGACAACAAAAGTTTATGAATCATAAACATATTGTATGTAAGATGAAATATTCAAGATATTCGAAGATATGATGTCTGATATATGAACTATAGTAGCTTTTAGTTGTTTTTTTGGTTATGGCCCTTCGAAATTTCCACTCTTCTTTGGTTGTATTCAGAGACAAGAGAATTTTATGCGCTCAAACTAAAAACATTTTGTACTTGTTTTAAGTAATCTTATGTTATTTTGAGAATGTTTCTATTTTGACATTAGCAATTAGTGGACTTTAAGAAAGAATGTTTTGTACTTATTTAAAGAGTTAATTGGGCTTGACTTAAGACCAAAAGTATGATAAAAAAAATATTCTAAAATATTTCAAAATGTACTCAATATTATATATCTCCAGACAGTCTAAAATCATGTTTATTGGAACTCATAAAATGTGAAATTTTTAAATCGTTGATATTTAACAGTTATGTTCAATTTTGCAAAGTGATATAGAAGAGAGAGCGAGAGAAGAGTGACACATCCGAAGTTGTTGTTGCAATTTTGCTAGGCGCAAATTGTAGAACGCAACATAAAGCAACATAAAATGCCGCTGATGCTTATAGCCAGCATGCACTCCTGTCTGAATTATAAAGATACGATGTATTATACAGACAATTTTTGGCCCAAAGTCTTGGCCAAGGCAAGCTTCTTCCAATCACTTAAATTGTACGACATTCAGTTAATATTGATTGACTGTGTGGTTGAGTCTCATATCGATCAGATTGAAACCAAATCATGTACAGATATTGTAACTAGATTCGAATATCGATTATCGTAACTATAATTATCTGTTGGTTGCTCATATCGTAAAGAAGTAAATGTTACTGGAATAAGCTAAATATAGTAAATAATACATAAAACTAATAATAATATTACATTTAATTATAAGGGGGAGAAGCGCTAGCGTCGAGGCCTTCGGCTCGTAAACAATATATTATTGAATATAGTAAGTAGAATGAGCAAAATATCGAAAATAGAGAATATCGTTAATAAATATAATCGAATATATTAAGTAGAACTATCTGCGTTGCTTATACCAAACTCAAATTGATTACCTCAAAGTGTTGAAATCGAATACCGTAACTAAAATAAAGGAAATGTCGTAGATTTACAGGTCTGTGTACCACAAGTGACAACGTTCTATATAGTAAATCGTGTAAGAAAGTTTTTGCAACCAAAAACTGAGCATAGCTAGTTTTCTTATATGGAACATCAAAGCTAGAATGAACATTAGACTGACTGAATATCGTAATTTGCTAACACCACATTGAAATATCACAACTAGAATAAAGTGAATACCGTAAACTAAAGGGACTCTGGCCCAGGTTTTTCAAATTATAATTCTAGTGAATATCGTAAACTGTTTGATTCTCTGAGAAGCATTTCATGTCTTGAAATATGGGCTTTTAAAATCAAGCCTCAAGTTGTATATATTCATAAATTGAACCCTGTTCATTGCTTATAACGAATATCGTAACTGGAATAGACTGACTAACTATGTTATATACTCATATCGAACAGAAGAGAAAATGGGAATTGTAGACAAAATTGACAATATTTTGAAATGAATATCGTTAATAAAAACCAATTAGAACTGAAAACTGTTAGGTTTGACGTGGTTCATCATGTTGGTGAACCCTGCCTTGACCTTCCTTGAGTTTATGGTAGCAACGAACCCCTAAATCTGCTCGGAAATGTGTGTATTGTACTTTTTAAGCTTCGGCAAGTCCAAAATGATGTCAAAAACCTTCTTTCTGATCAAGCATAGGTGCAACTAATCGTAGCTTTTTACATCTGTTCTTAAGGCAAACGTTCCGAAATGTGCTGAAATTTGTTTGGAAGATGTTTTTTTTTTTTTCGAAAATCAAAAATCTACTCAATTTTTCTAAAATTAAGAAAAATTAACCTTATTTATAGGTCTATTCTCAAAACACTACAAGAGCAATTTTTGAATGTAGCCATGCTGCTGAGCTACTGCTGCTGCTGCTCCTCCTGGCTCAATTCAAACAGCTTTGGATCTTAAAATCCACAAGATTTATTCAAAAACTGCTTAAAATTCTACAAATTTATACATGACATTGCTACCTTTAAACTTTCCTTCAAAATGGCGGCAAACCAAAGTACTCCGGCTTAAAGGCCTCCAGTGAACGTAAACGTAATGTAGCCGGAGCACTTAACTGCGGCGATAGCAAAGGATCGGGCACAAGCACCACCTGCATACCGGCCGCCAGGGCAGCCTTCATACCCAGCAGTGAATGCTCAAATACCAGACATCTCTCCGGCTGGGGTGGCTCATCAAAACGTGAGGCAGCCAATAGAAAAATATCTGGAGCTGGTTTACTCAGCTTCACCTGCAAATCCGAACTGCCAAAGACCGCATGATGAAAGTACTTGAATAGTTCGGCATGGGAGCGCGTCTTAGGTTCATAAAACTCTTTCGACGAGCTACTGCCTATGGCCAGGGGCACTTGATAGGCAGCCAGATGTGACAGCAAACGCTCCACTCCCGGCATGAGACGTACATTACGCCAAAGATCGCGACTCTGTTGTTGCTGCAAACGTTGAAAGTGGACGCGATTTAGGGGCAGATTACAGTTGGCTATAATAATATCAGCTATTTCCGAGTCATGTTTGCCCACGCAGCGCAGCTTGAGATCAAAACTGTAGACCTGACCAAAGGGATCGAGTATGGTCTGCACCGATTGCGAATGCCAGCGTCCACTGTCCAACAGCAGGTCGTCCAACTCGAAAATGCAATGTGTGATGGGCTGAAAGCAACAGAGCCGCGATGATCTGGCATCAAAATCTACCTCTGACATTTCCCAATTAAAATTTGTTTTTTTTTTTTTATGGAAATTTTTACTGAGAATTTTTTTTGTGAAATATTTAAGCAGGATAACTAGCCGAATACAAATTTAGAACAATTATCGTAGGCGGGCAGACCAAAGTCTGGTGGCTCAAATTCCGCCATGGAATGCAACAATTGTGTGGCCCCTTTTCTCAATTCAAGCGGAACCCTTTCATCTGGTATCATGACCACCTGCATGCCGGCTGCCAGGCCAGCCTGTAGGCCATTTGGTGAGTCCTCCATTACCAGACAGCTTTCTGGACTGGGTACAGGATTAAAGCGAGAGGCTGCCAGCTGGAATATATCCGGCTTGGGTTTACCGCGTCCTTTCTTCAACTCGGGATCATCACCGCAAACTATGTGATGGAAAACGGGTAAGAGTTCAGAATGTGGAAACGCCTTGACACTGAATAATGGTCTGCCCGAACTGGTGGCTATGGCCATGGGAATACGATATTCGTGCAGATGCAACAGCAATTCCTTCACCCCCGGCAACAGTTTGACATTCTGCACCTTTTTCTGGATTGAAGCATCAAAGATCTTCAAGAGCGCCTCCGGTGGCATGGGCAATTGATGATCTTGGACCAGCATACGGGCGGCCTCAATGGCTGGCACTCCCATTAATTGTAGCTTCATCTCGTACGTGTAAGTCTTGCCAAAGGGTTTGAGTAGCTCACTTATGGCTTCGGTATAGATGTTTTCGGTATCTGGCTCAAAAGTTTCAGAGGGAGTTGTGTGTGTGGACTTTTGGTAAGACTCACCCAATAAAGTGCCATCGCTGTCGAAAATTATGTGAGTGACCGGCTTGAAACCTGGCATGTTGGATGAAGAGTTGAGGATCCTAGTGCTACCCTTTTAATGCTCAGAACATTTTAATAATTTTGGAGTTTTTTTTTAATTTATGTGGAAATATGATTTGTATATCGAAAGGGTCTCTGATCATCTCCTATAAGCTAAAGTGTACTTTTTACTGAAATGAAATAAGTGCAAGGCGTCGATCATAGCATGTGAGGTTTTCCCACCCTGGGTCCAAAATTTCCCACATTATGTCAATTACAACCAATTATTTCTCCAAAAAATTCATAAAACCCTAGTTTTAAGTCAATTAGTTAAAAAAATAGTTTTTTAAATACCGAATTTTCCGGATTTTTCCCATCTTTACACAATTTATTTCTCATAAAATCCATAAATAGCGAGTTTCAAGTCAATCAACTACATATGGATTTTTATATACTGAATTTTCCGGTGATAACGCTTAGAAATATTCATTTCCGACCCCATAAACCATATATATTCTTGATCAGGGTGACAAGCTGATTCGATTGAGCTTTGTCCATCCGTCTGTCTGTTTGTTTCTACGCGAACTAGTCTCTCAGTTTTGAAGCTATCGAGCTGAAATTTTGCACGGAGTCTTCTTTTTGCTGCACACTACTAATATGTCCGAACCGACCGGATCGAATGACTATATCTCATAGCTGCCATAGGAACAATCGGTCGGAAAACTAGTTTTAGTATGAAAAACTTTTTTCTTTTCAATGGAAACGTCTCCAAACTTTGTAATCGGAGGTTTTCTATGTTTTTTTTATAATTCTACCAAGTTTTATTAAAATCGGACAACTATATGGTATAGTTCCATACAAAAGATAGGTCTGAAAAACAGTCTTAGTAAGAAAAACTTTTTTGTTTTTAATGGTAGCATCCTGCAATTTTGTATTGGTTAGTTTCACATGGTTTTACATAATTTTACAAATTTTTGGCCAAATCGGATGACTATATCTAATAGCTCCCATACGAACGATCGGTCGGAAAATGGGGAAAAAAAGTAGTTTTTTTTGAAAATATTTAAGCGACCACTTGCAAGGGTATAAAATCTTCGGCACAGACGAAGTTAGCTTAGCTTTCTCGTTTTGACTATGTTTGGTCAATATTTTAGTCACTGTTCTGGTTGCTGTTTTGGTCACTGGTTTAATCACTGTGAGGTCTGGGCTTAAACCACTGCTAGTTGCTGTTTTGGTCACTGTATGTTCACTGTTTTGGAGTTACTGTTTGGGCCTGTTTCGGTCACTGTATTTAGTCGATGGCTTAGTCACTGTTTTGATCGCTGTTTTAGGCTCACTGTTTGGTCTGGTTTCGGTCACTGTTTGTCACTGTTTTGGTATTTGTCACTGTTCCGGTCGCAGTGTGGTTACGGTTTTAGCTACTGTAAGTCAATGCTTTTGACACTGTTTTAGTCCCGGTTCTGGACACTGTTTCACTCCCTTTTTTTTTTGATAATAGTTCTGTCATCTATTAGTTGTGTCAACAGATTTTTATATATTCTTTATTGCATCTCAACTTTCTTTCCCTTGACGCAACAGAATAGATTGTCGACGAAGAAGAATCGTCTTAAGTATCCGAAGGACAAGCATCCTGTGATACCTTGACCATTTTTTTTAGATCCAAACCCGAACTTTTAGCCAAAGCCTGAGCATAGAAAATAGTTTCAGCTGAGGGCAGGCGATTTCGTGTCTGTATCACAGCCCATTCTGCAAAAAAAAAAAATTTTTTTTTAAACATATTTCTCCCAAAGACATTTTCAACCAAAAAACTTACGAAAACTAAAAATATTATTCGTATCGAAGCACATGTGTCGTATGGCATAGTTAACATAGTCCGTGTCCAATATATAGATTTGTAAACCTTCCGGATAAGCTAAAGCAAAACCAAGAAAAGTTAGCACTAAAAGTTTTCATTGCAGAACGTTACACTTACCCTTGCTGTTGCTTATCAAGTCATATTTTCCCATAGATGGCTCCACATTCTCAATATCTTTCAATAGTTGCTTCACTGCCTCAGTTCTAGTTTGACATTTTGAATATTTATATGTATTCTCATTGCCTCACGACTATGTGGAGTACTCACTTGGTGCTTAGTTCAAGGGATCTAACGCCGTACTTTCCAGGGCTTCTTTTAAAAAAGGTCGCCGACTGACACTTGTGTGTCGTGTTGGAGAGAGACGGATACATGGCATAGGTGTACCATTTGCCCAGAAAACGATCCATATTGAAGTTGCCAACAGCGGTCATATTTTTTGGACAAGGACCCTCAAAGGGCATAATTGCCAGAGAATGTTGAGTGAATAGCAGCAGCAGTAAAACTGCGGCGCAACTGTTGAGATTCAAAGAGACTTTCAAATGGATGGAGAAATGGATGTTAGAGGGTTCGATACGTACCTTAATATAGTTTCTTTCAACATTTCACAGAGCTTGTAAGTAAGTAAATGGCATAAACTTATAGAACAGTTTTAGCTGCAGTCCGTGTCAAAAGGTTGTTAGTCACACTGTTTCGTTTGTTAAATCTGAATTTCAAGCATTGATTTGGTTTTTGAAATGCAGATTAGCCAATTGAAGTCTTTAGAAGCTCACGGACGGACAGACTAGACCCTTGCAGGTGGTACATTGAAATTGTGCAGATGCTTGTAACGCATAGAAGGAAGCATTTCCGACCACATAAAGTATATATATTCCTGATCAACATGACGAGCTGAGTTGATTTAGCCTTGTTCGTCTGTTTCAAAGCTATCTCTTCCATAAGTTTGAAAGCTACTTTCACCAAACTTTGCACCAAGTCTTCTGGTACAAATTCGCTACACATGTGTCAGAACTGGCCTAATCAGATGACTTTAACAAATAGCTGCCTTAGGAAAGATCGGTCGATAAACTAGTTCTAGTGAAAAAAATTTTTTGTTTTCAATGAAAACGCCTCGAAACTTGGAATTTCTTAGTTTGCTATGCATTTCCATGATTCTACTAATTTTGGTCGAAATCGGACATCTATATAGCATAGAAAAGTAAGGTTAGAAAAATAGTTTTAATAAGAAAAACTTTTTTGTTTCCAATGTAAACCACTTTTAAATTGTCTTTTATATGTTTTTTTTAAGCTTTTACACAATTCTTTAAAGTTTTGTCAAAATCGGATGACTATAGGTTATAGCTGCCATATGAATGATAGGTGGAGAAACTAGTTTTAGTGAGAAAAACTTTTTTGTTTTCAACTTCAATGCCTCCAAACCTTGTATTTCTTAGTTTGCTATACTTTCCGATGATTCCACTAATTTTGGTCGAAATCGGACATCTATATAGTATAGCTGCCATAGAAAAGAAAGGTTAGAAAAATAGTTTTAATAAGAAAAACTTTTTTGTTTCCAATTTAAACCACTTTTAAATTGTCTTTTATATGTTTTTTTTAAGCTTTTACACAATTCTTTAAAGTTTTGTCAAAATCGGATGACTATAGGTTATAGCTGCCATATGAATGATAGTTCGAGAAACTAGTTTTAGTGAGAAAAACTTTTTTGTTTTCAACTGCAATGCCTCCAAACCTTGTATTTCTTAGTTTGCCATACTTTCCGATGATTTCACCAAGTTTGGTCGAAATCGGACATCTATATAGTATAGCTGTCATACAAAAGTGGAGTCAGAAAAGTAGTTTTAGTGAGAATAACTTGTTTGTTTCAGTGGAAATGTCCTGCAAAATTTGTTAGAAAAACGTGCTGAAAGGGTTTACAAACTTCGGCCCAGCCGAAATAAACTTTTCTACATTTTTTTAATACATCTAAAATCTAGAAAAGTTTAGAAAATATACTAAAATATACTCTAGGTAAAGGTTAAGGTTAAAGAGGCTGCTCGGAAGAGGCCTTTTGGCCCACTATGATGCCTATTAAGGGGATGTGGTTTGGGAGGGGAGGGGTTAAATATTCTCTAGCTAATGGTTAATATTTTCTGAATTGTTTAAAAGTTTGTGTTCTTTTACAAGAAATTATTTGTCTAAAATATCTGTTGAGTCGCCCCCTATTTTAAGGAGTATTTCTAAATCTTAGGCTGATTTCGACAGTGTTTTTTTTGGAGGAACTACTGCAGCGATACCTTAAAATACAGAGTATATTATAGTCGGACTTGCCTATTTGTAGAGTTTTTTCATGCTGGGCAACTTTTTAGATCGCCTCCTCATGCAGGGCAATTTCAGAGCCAAAGTAACCAAGAATAAACCACTTTGTTTGTGAGTGAGCCGCTCCAAATCTCGGCGCTGAATAAATCTTTATTTCGAAACTTGTTCTCGTGTTTTTTTTTTATATACTTTTACACTATTTTGTTGGATTAGCACTGATCTTTAACACAGTGTGACAATGCATGCAAGCAGCTGTTGCACTGATCCATTATCTTTGAACAGCTATTGTTCTCCAAATTTGGGCAACCATCATCCTGAACTGTTTTGGATAAGAACTTTGTTGATACCTTATTATCATCCAAAATTTGCATGGCTGTGGCAATCGTTTCGTTAGAGGGTATACGCTCACGGGTCAATATCCAAACAAATTCTACAAATGAGAATTTAAAGAAAAATGGTCAATAAGCCATCATGTTCCATTTTCTTGAAAACTTACGCAGATTGGCCATGTTCGTCAAAGGAGCACAGCTATGGACAACAGAATATGAGGTGTAATCAGTTCCCAAAACCATATAGTTGGCTCTGGTGGCTTCTTCTGCAAATAAAAGAACTTTATGCACACAAATTCTTTCAAAAATTTGTCTCACAACTTACGATCTGGTTGGAATGTAACAGCCAGTTGGGCGGTTCCCACAACTGTGCCTGTGCCGGTAATGGTGGAAGGCTCACCGGTGCTAAAGAAGAAAGGTGGTTTATTATTTAAAGAAAAACTCAGGGCTTAGCTGTGTTACTTACGCCGTTACAATGCCTCCATTATTCACAGAGATTGTACTCTCGTCGATAATATCATATTGGGCATAATTACACTTCAAGCCAAGTTCAAATGAAAACGGATACTTGGCGTATTCATACCAGGTACCCAGGTACTGCAAAATACAAGAACAGTATTAGTTAGTAATATTATTCTGAGTCATTATGGATGACTGATTGTTTGTTTTGATTTTTTTTTTCAGCAGCTTGATAGATAATAATTCGAGTGCCCCATTATCAGGCTACTTAACATTCTTTCAATTTAAATACTTTATCTTATCGAAATGATAGAGAAGCTTCAATTGGTTTCCAAATGATTTAATTACTCGTGGTCGATGAGATAATAGTATTATAGTTTCCAAAATAAGAAGTACAAATGGGTCAAGTGTCTCGACTTTGAGTTACTGTGTAATCTTAGATTGGAACTTTAGTTTAATTCAAACGTTTAAAGCAAATTTTGAAGTGCTTTCTGTAGACGATGTTTTTGTGAAATTTTTAAAAGAATTTTTTTAAATAAAATTAGTTTCTTTTCAAGAAAGTAAGACTGGATTTACACGGGGAAGCAAACTTCATGAAGTTCTCTTAGTAAGCAAGAGAAACATTCTTAACTTTTTCTTTGCCTTGAATATTCCGCCTACTAAGAGAACTTCATGAAGTCTAGTCAAAGATTCTTGTTTCTGGATTGAAGGCCTTTTGCATACTTATAAATGATACTTTCTTATTCGATTTAGAAATCTTGTATAATTTATATAATTTAACATATATACAAAAGTTTTGTTTTTTCAAATTATCAATATAAAAACATCTTTTGCAAACTCACCGCTGCCACATCAAATGTGTCCATTACATGCACTTTCGGACATTTTCCAGGAAAGGGCATCTGAGCATCAGCTCCATAACCGCTCAATAAGATAAGGGCAAATAGTGAAAAACTGTAAAAGATACCGAAATGAGTCAATCACAAACTTACGCCAAAAACTTTGATCACAAAACTTTACCTTATGTATTGATTCATTTTAAAAAATTTGTGTTATTTTGTTTTGTTTGGTTCAGTTCTAGTTGTGGATAAGAACTAAATTTCGGGTCGCGGCGGTTCATCATTTATAGGGTGGATCTGCTTAGAAAGCTCACCCAGAGCTTTTCCCTATTGCGCCGACGCTGTATGGAAAAATGAAAAGTCAAGTGTTACCGATGTGTTGCTTGATGTGATTGGAAAAGAAATTTTGATTAATTTTGTGGTACTTCACTTCACTAACGATAAGATCTTCAGCCATGTTAGAGAGGTGTATGTTTTCTATTTAGCAGGTGTTTTTAATTCGTATTCCGCCTGACCAAGGTACGGTCAGTCTTGTGACCCAGGCCCCCACTGAACTTGAGATAACCATTTCTATACTCAAGATTATTCAATCATTAACTATTTATTTTACTATTTAGTAATTCAATGGTTTTACTTGTTTTAGTATTCAGGAGTTGGTTGTTTTTTTATGGGCTTATATAGGTTTTATTTATAAACTTATGTTTTTTGGCAACTTGTGATCAATCAAAAATCAATCAAAATGCCTCGATTTAGTCATCAATTTGAAACTATTGAGTATCAATTTCTCTTTAATACTTCAAGAATCAAGTTGATATTTTCGAAAGTACTGAAATGATAATGAAAAGAACCATTTTAGTAACAATTTGATATCAAGCAAGGAACGATGATGAGGATATATGTAGACATATGTTAATTGGAAATATGGAGCTTTTGTGCATCATATTGAAAAGCATTAATTAAGTCTTGAGCATGATTTTTTGAATATTCAAACTAATTAAAACTTTTGCTTATGAAATTAATATTCCAGATATCAACTGAAGAACCAAAAGATCATTTTGATACTATCTGGTATCAAATTGATACACAAAAAAATCGAAAATTGTATCAAATTGATATTGATAGCAATTTTATTAGTTTCAAAATCTTTGACGCTTGTTATCACTCAGTAAAATACCAAATTCGACACAGTGTATCGTGACCTTTTACTAACTTTTCATTAGTATTATATGAGGTTAGTTTTGCTTTTATCTCAACTCTTCCAATTTTTTATACAGCCATTGAGACGACATATTTCAATGCCGCCAAACGCCTCAAAATACTATTACACAGAGAATAATATTATTATAAATATTATATATTCATTGGATGATTTCTCGTATCCATTTGGACTGGAGTTAAAAATCATATAAATAAAATGAAAAAAGATCATCCTTGCTCGATTTTCAGCTCATTTGGATGATTGAAACAAAATTAAAGACATGTCCCTTTCAAATAGATCCTTTTTGGATCTTTTTTTTCTGAGAATGTGAAAAATCAGTTATCTTTTTTGAGATATGAACAGAAACAAGTGTGAAAATGGTAACTGTTATTGCTTTATTACTATGGGCGTTATTGCACCATAATATTTTTTGTGTTTCTTAGGATTACTTGAGCTGTAGTCAAACGAGAAATCAAAGCTATCTTTGAAGTTTGCTTACGCTTGAAATCGATCGTCCTGAAAAAAGAAGACCCTGTGCCAGAAGTTTCAATTCATGGCTTCAAAACTGAGTCAACCGATTCAGCTGATTATGCTGATCAAGAGTATATATACCTTATGTGATCGGAGGTGATTCCTATTATGTGTACACGAACTTCTGGACTTGGTTGGTGTATAAAAACTTCACAACACCTATAATTAGGTGATTTGGGGACTTGAGCCCCCTTACCTCAACTTCCTAATGCAATAGTCTTTACACTGACTAAAATAATGGTTCTTGCCATAGGGGTGCCTAACTGCTAAGTGGCTATGGCTATATTCTTTACTAGGACTTGGTTAGTGACTCTCGCGACCGCTTGATAGTCGTCTGTACTAACAAGCTGAAAACATAAACATTTTACTAAAGAATTTGTTCAAACAAATCACAGCTTGTATAAAAAGGAGAGTGGATGGAGTGATGCTTCTCTTCCCTTCCCCCTTCCTTCTTATACTTCTTTTATAGTCTTTAAGAGTTGAATTGAATTATAGGGATTAGTTTTAGTTTGGAGAGGATATATGTAGATATATCTGTCTATTTACAAGTACACATTTCCTAATTTTTCGTTGGTTGAATCTTTAAAATGTAAATTGCCCCTAATAAAACTTGACAATCCAGTCGATCAGCCTAAAAATCAAAATCAATTTCGCTAAGTGTATTGCCAAATAATTAAAGCTCCGCATTCTCTTGTCACTAATTAAGA
Organism: Lordiphosa andalusiaca; assembly: GCA_035044965.1. Taxonomy (NCBI): domain Eukaryota; kingdom Metazoa; phylum Arthropoda; class Insecta; order Diptera; family Drosophilidae; genus Lordiphosa; species Lordiphosa andalusiaca. Next base: position 2,748,848 of record JAWNNM010000660.1, read on the forward strand.
GCATGTTATCTTTGCTCGATAGTTGCCGCCAGTTCGTTTGCCCTAATGATCAGTAGACGGGGGTTTATTATGGTCAGTAGAGGGGTAGAAGTCTGCAGGTGGCGGCATGAGTCAATAAAGCGATGACACTTAAGTTTTTCGCTAAAAGCTTTTTCTATAAGCTTGAGGTAGCACACTTCCAAAATGTATCTGCGTATTATTTCAAGTTCGCAAAAGCAGCTTTAAATGTTTCGTGATTTGCTTTGGCAAGCAAGTTTGTTGATAGACCATAAAGTTTTCGTTTCTATGTTAGATTTTCGTCTAGGCTTGGTGTCTCTTCGATAAGCCAAAAGATGAGATTCGAATAGGTAAGCGTTTCAATGAGAGAATGAATTTGTGTTAATGTTTCAAGATCAAGAGAGACAAGAGTCACTCAAAAGTTGGAAGCTCAAAGGTTAAGATTCGTAATTGTTTACTTTAATTCAGATGTAGATAATGTATTTTATTAACTTTTTCAATGCAAACAATTAGGCACTCGCAAGCTTTAAGTGGGATCGCGAGACTTTCAGTCAAAAACAAGTGGAAATGGAGCTCTTGAATAGACATAGTTCGCACTTGGTTCCATTTACTTAACCAACTTCTGCTAATTTATAATTTTTCTCTCTAAATCTGGCCACATCTAGGTTTTTGGGAGGATGATCAAAGATGTCAAAGTATTCGAAGCAAAATTAAGTAATTTTTTTAAATACAAGCAGGCTAACAATTAAAATACTCGCTGAAATTTGGTATATTTTATGTGCGCCTTAATATATTTTGGTATTTTAGTTACAGGTTATGACTTATATGGTCACACTAAGCTTAACAATTTACATATTTTTCAAGAAAATTAATCAGAATGTCAAATCTAAAATTCTTAAAGTGAAATTCACAATAGTTTGTTGCTACTAAAAGCTGGTATAGTCTGGTCATGCACTTTCATAATGTGCCTTTAATATTAAAATTAAACAAATTGGTCACACTATTGGTTTAAGCGTCAAATTTCTTAAATTTGCTTTCAAAATTAAAATTGAAAAGCATGGTCACACTAATGTGTTCTTATAAATATTTCTAGAAAATTAAAATTGATTTAGCTGGTCACACCATTGCTATAAAAGTCAAATCTTATCAATTTCATTAATAAATTTGGTCAAACTTTGATATAAGCAGCAACAAATTTTACAAATGGCTACAAAAATTAAATGTTGTAGTCTGGTCACACTATTACATTAACAGCAAAATTTTTTTTTTCAAATTTGACTTCAAAATGAAAATTCAAACATATATACATGATAATAGAAAATTTTTCAAAAATTGTACCAATCTACCCTAATATGGTCACACTAAAACATTATATCACTTCAATTTTCACTTCAATCATTCATAAAATTCATAAATATATCAAAAAGACGCTGATTGAAGCGTCCTAGCCATTCTCAGGCCTTCCTAACCGCTTCAGGCAACACTTTGGTAGTGAACTCTTCCACCGCATCGACATTATCCAATTTGTAGTGCAACTCTGTGCCATTATTCTCCAATTTGGGGCAACCATCATCCTGAACTGTTTTCATTATAAAACTTTGCGATATCTTATTATCATCCAAAATCTTTTCGGCCGTTGCAATCGTTTCGTTGGCAGGTAAACGCTCACGCGTCAATATCCACACAAATCCTGCAAATGAGAAATTCCATGTAATTAACGTGTCCAGCAACGCCCCCAGAGTCTTGTCGAGATAAAATCGCCATTAATTATGGTCTGGCCTTAATTATGCCAAATGGAATAATTGATTTGTCGTTTGCATGACAAATTAGCCAAAGACCAAGTCGTCTCTACTGAATACCAATTGGGTTTTTGCATTTCCGTGTAACTTACTTAGATTTGCCAAGGGTGTCAAACTGGAGCAGCTATAGACTACGGCATATGAATTGTAATCAGTTCCCAGTACCATATAGTTGGGCTTGGTGGCTTTTTCTGCAAGTAAAATCATTTATAGAAAAGTTCTATGAAAATTGATCATACAACTTACGATATGGTGAGAAGGTTACAGCCAGTTGAGCGGGTGCTATGACTTTGCCGGTGCCGGTTATGCTGGAGGGACTTCCCGTGCTAAGGAAGAATTTTTAATATTTTTGGTTAAAAACTTGCCAAGGTCTACCTGTACTACTTACAAGCGATTAATGCCCGCATTTTCCACAGATATTGTACTGTTGTCTATTATGGCATAATTGGCATAAATACATTTCTTGCCAATTTCAAATGCAAATGGATATTTGGAGTACTCAAACCAGATACCCATGTACTGTAAATACAAAAAGATTATTTTTCAGTAGTTTCATAGATAAAATAGTTCAACTTTTATATGTCTGTCCACTTAACATTCGTGCAATTTAAATACGTTATCTTATCTGAATGATAGTAAAAGCTCAAATGTTATTTTAAATTATTTAATTACTCGTGGGGAGATACAATTGTTATTGTTGTCAAAAACTATCAACAGGTGAAATTGATGCCTCTATTTTAAATACCCTGTGTTTTTAGGTTAATAAGAAGCAACGGATCTAAGCCATATCTAGCTGCTATCTTCAGTCCATTATTTCCTGCCTACCAACTTATTCAGATTTAACTTAGGGGCCGATTTCTCATCTTCTACATAGAGCTATCTGTCACGTAAACTTACAAATAACAGAATAAAATCTAAGTTCATTTGACATATATCAGCTATTTAATAGATGATAAATCGGCTTTAAGTAAAATTACAAAATTTAATAAACTGAAGTTGATACCGAAAGGTCTTTAAGGAGGTCTTTTAAATAAAGAACCAACTCTTTATATCGATTTGTTGTATAAATTTGACTAATTTGTTTTGATCTGGGGTATACTTATTTTCCGAAAAGAATACTTAAATACCAAAATAACCGCTTCAAGTTTATAGCCAGAAAGCTAAGGTAACTTCTGTGCCAAAATTGTTATACCCTTGCAAGTGCTCGCTAAATATTTACAAAAATAATTTTTTCCCCACAACGACCCTTTTTCCGATCGATCGTTTGTATGGGAGCTAAATGATATAGTTATCCGATTGGACAAAAATTGTACAATCATGTGAAAGCATGTAAAACAAACATTTACGAAATTGCAGGATGCTAACATTTAGTTTTTCTAGCTGAGATTGTTTTTCAGACCTATCTTTTGTATGGCAGCTATACCATATAGTTGTCCGATTTTTATCCAATTTGGCAAAATTATTAAAAAACATAGAAAACTTATGAATACAAAGTTTGAAGACGTTTCCATTAAAAAGCAAAAAAGTTTTTCTTACTAAAACTAGTTTTCGACCGATTGTTCCTATGCGAGCTATGACATATAGTCATCCGATCCGGTCGGTTGCGACATATAAGTATTGTGCATTAAAAAGAAGACTCTGTGCAAATTTCACCTAGATAGCTTCAAAACTGAGAGACTAACTTGCGCAGATACAGACAGGCAAACGGACGGACAGAGCTCAATCGACTCAGCTCGTCACCCTGATCAAGAATATATATAAAATTTATGGGGTCGAAAATGAATATTTCTATGCGCTGCAAACTTCTGGGCAAAATTATAATAATCTTTGCAAGGGTTTAAAAAGAAATAAATCATAAATAATCGCTGTAAAGATAGATATAATATAGATTTCAGATAATTAATAAAAATTTCTGATTACGGTGTTTTAGTAATTGTAGTTGTATCTTTGAATTACGAATATGAGTAATTATTACAAATTGTAATTACTTTTACAATTACTTGAATAATTAAACTTGGGCCAGTTACACTTACAGGTTTCACTTTTAATACCCAGATCAGCAACCAACTAAATTTTGTAATTTTCAACTTTGATTGGTAAAACATCATAGTTTTTAACTACAATTATTACAATAATTTAATTTTTCATGCACAATTATTCTATTATCCCAGGTACAATTATTCAAGTAATTGTGAGAGTAATTACAATTTGAAATTATCATTGTCAAAAACAAGCAAGAAAGTTGGTCTAAGCCCGGCTATAACATACTCTGTACCTCCCAAAATTTGCAAGTGCTGCCCATCGCTGCTTCAGCCGGTGCTGCCCAGCAAAAATCTTTGTTTTCCCTAAAACTCGACAATTGAACGTCCGATCTTTATCATTCCTTCGGCGGATCCATAAATAATACTATTATATTTCTAAACCATAATATGTTAAACTAAAAATCGAGTTTAGGAAAGCTGTGCGCTCTGTTGATGTAGCTTTTTCCGTTAGTGTCTTTTTGACTACAATTAAGTTCACTTTTGGATTTTCTTCAGACCATTTTGTTGAAGTTAAGGAAAAATTAACATTTTAATGAAACTCAGAAAAAGTTAATAAATTAAAAACAATATTTTTTTTCTATCAAGATCAAAAGATTAAGTAAATTGATCGCTTTGGAAACCCCAGTTCAAACTACTACACTCATTATAATCTTAAGCCCCGCTTTAATCCCTTCCAATTTAAATAATCATTTTCAACTCACCGCTTCCATATCAAATGTGTCCATTACATTGACTTCCGGACATTTGCCAGGAAAGGGTACCTGTGCTTCGACCCTCCACTCTCCATAGCCGCACCACAAGATAAGAGACAATAGTGAAAAACTACAAAACAAAACAAAAAATGAGTCAAACCACAAACATATGCTAATATTTGTATGTTATTGCTGAAAAATATTTACCTTAAGTAATGATTCATTCTAAGCTGGATTTTATGTTCGACAAGTTCGCTTGATATTATCGTTTCTAGTTGTGGATGAGAACTGAAACTCATGGGTCGCCGCAGTGCATCATTTATAGATGCATCTGCGCTAGGAAAGCTCAGCCAGAGCTTTTCCCTATTGCGCCGACGCTGTATGGAAAAATGAAAAGTGAAATGTTACCGATCTGATTAAGGGTGTGCGGGTTGGAATGTGGGAGGGTGGCGGTGGCTCTGATTGGCAATGTTCTCGTTACACTCGCTGAACGCGTCGCTTTTTTGTTATGTGCAAAGAAATTGTAATTAATTTTTGTTGTGGGTGAAAAATATGGTCACAAGATTTTCAAATGATAAGGTCTTCCGGACCCAGCGGACGCTGAGCATTGACCTAGGGCACCCACTGAACTAAATAGATTCATAAGTGTTTATTTAAAATCGAGACCATTTGTTCTTACTGATAATTTTGACAGTTAATATGGCTGGGTATATTAGCGTAACTTGACGATAGATCGCTGTTATTGACAATGACAATTATCGGAGAAACCAAGGTTTATATTTCAGTTTTGAAAAGCTAATAACTTACAGACTTAAATGCTTTGTGAACACATTTTTTTTGGAAAATTTTTCGTGAAAAAAAGAGAACAAATTGAAGAAAATTCACAAAAATGTTTTTAAAATTTAAAGGTTCAAGTTCAAAACAAAGAGCATTGGTCAAAAACAGTCGTGATCGTCTAACGAACAAAACAAAGTCTTTTATAAAAAATCATAAAAATCCAGATAACAATCTCTATCGATCCCAAGGGGATCAAAGTTTGCACAGGCAGAAGAGCAATGGTATAAATGCTCCATTGGCTATGAAAACAGGCAGCAAAATGGATGAATTACCCATCGCATAGGGATGGGGTTGATGTGGACCATTGATGATGCTCTAATCATCGGTATTGGATGCTAATAGTGGCTGCAGCTGCTGTTATGCCAAATCCTACTGCTGCTCCTCTAGGTCCAAGTTGATCAGATCTTCATCAACCTCGTAGTTCTCTTCGTCTGGTGTGGTTTGCTCCTTTTGTGAAAGCATTTTTACTAAATTTCGTATTCCCATTCTGATTGAGTAAAAGTCTCTTACTTACGCCAGCTACGGAGGCAACTGCAACTGATGAAATCCAGTCTTAGCATGTCATTGCTCACATCAGATGTCTCTTCCTCATAGTGCAAATGTCCATTACTTATCTTCAAGTATACAATCATATTATGTGCCGATCCCACCTGCATTGTGCTTGCTATTAAACAGGTAATCGAACATCCTACAGTTAGGCGCATCAAAGTACACTTTACAGAATTTCATAAGCAAAGCATAATCTACATCTCCATCTGCCCAAAAAGCCAGAAAACATTCATTGCAATACGCAAACGGGTTCGGAACCGAACCTGTTTTGAACCGAACCGAACCGAACCTGTTATTCCAGCTGGTAAGCCGAAACGGCAAACCGAACCAGCTTCCTTTCAAAAATGGTGAACCGAACCGAAAACCACTAAGAAAAACGGTTCGGTTCGGTTCAGTTCTCTGAAAAGTTTCAAGTCGTGTACAGCGAATCCTCTGATTATTTTGGGAATTTGAATAGTTTTCCTAAGATAGTTTCGTGGGCCTTCTTTAGGAATGACTTGACACAAATATTACAACATATAATCCTACAAGTCTTCCTGCAATTGCCTGCCGATCTCAAGTGGACTATACTATTCAAATTCTGTAGTACTTCTATACCTTAATTCAATCTCAGCCAACTAGTCTCTCAGTTTTAAAGCTATCGAGCTGAAATTTTTCACAGAGTCTTCTCTTTGCTCGCACGTTACTAATATATCGGAACTGACCGGATCGGATGACTATGTCTAATAGCTCCCATAGGAATAATCGCTCGGAAAACTAGTTTTAGTATGAAAAACTTTTTTCTTTTCAATGGAAACGTCTCCAAACTTTGTATTCATAGGTTTTCTATGTTTTTTTTTATAATTCTACCAAGTTTTATCAATATCGGACAACTATATGGTATAGCTGCCATACAAAAGATAGGTCTGAAATACAGTCTTAGTTAGAAAAACTTTTTTGTTTTTCATGGTAGCATCCTGCAATTTTGTATTTGTTTGTTTTACAAGCTTTCACCAAATTCAAAATTTGTTTGTCCAAATCGGATGACTATATCAAATAGCTGCCATACGAACGATCGGTCGAAAAATGAGAAAAAGATTATTTTTGAAAATATTTAAGCGAGCACTTGCAAGGGTATAAAAACTTTGACGAAGTTAGCTTAGTTTTTTCGTTTGCCTTATAGCTGAGTTTAAATGATCTTAGAAGTTAAGGTCTAAAGAAACCTCTTTGTCTTAATTTTTAAGCTAAACTACCTTGAATTTAAGTGGTTGAAATCTTTGAAATGGATTTTTAAATACTTAGTAACTGTTTCGAAAGTGACATAGTTTACCGCGATCTGTCAGTTAGGTAGAAAGTGTACGGCGTTAGCTCTTCAAAATAAGAACCATATTTTATCTTCTTCGCTCTTTACACATTATCGTATGACAGACAGTCGACTATTAACACCACTTTTAAGTATAAATAAACAAGTTGTAAAAAAATTGTCTTTTCATTGACAAACAAAGACAACTTAATGCTCGCTGCGGCATTAGTTCAAATTTATACAAATAATTCTTGTAAATTTGAGTGGCAAAATGCTGAGGGTCAAGTTGGGGCTCATCAGCGAACAGATGAATCGTTTAGCAATAACCGAAAGACCATGAACTTTCACAAACCAATGGATTATAAGTGATGTATTTGAATTTAATTATTCAATTATTATTTAATATTGTGGCAAAACCAACATCTTTTCTCTCTTTTTTAAAATTAATTTAAATATGAAATTTTGCTCCCCAAATCGCTTACTTGTCATCCACAACACACGAAAAGCTTTTCCCACCCAAGTGGATTCCATTCGAGGCGCCCTCTATTGACTGCTTTTAGTTTATTGAGGTGGCGCCATCTGTTGTTGGTTGTGCATCAAATTGTTGACTGCAACCAGATTTGTTGTGTGGTTAATTAAGAATAAAAAAAAACACAATATTTTACATTTCCACAAATTGAGTTAAATGTGCAAAAATGTGCCGCAAGGTAAATACTCAGGCGACAAATTTTACATATGGAACTGACCAGGAAGTTGGATGATTTATGTGCAGATGGGGTGATTGAAGAGTTTGATTTTAAAGGATGATTTTTTCTTAGCCGCTTTGGCGTTTTAAAAATTTATGATATGTATACCTTTTTTTTTGTTTCGTTACCAAAAATTACAATTTTAGAATTAAGTGTCAAATTTTCTGTACATTATTTAAAGAAAATTTGGATGGTCTTATCTAATTTCCATGTTGATGAAGTTGAGAACGAAGTTTAAGCAATAGTCAGGCAGTGATATTCGAATGCAAAAGTGCAAAGTGTATGCACATTCTATAAAGAAGTATGATTAAACGTCCAATTTAACAGTATTAGATAGTTGTTTCCAAATTACTTGTTTTAAAAGACACGTTATTTTTATCAAAAATAAGGGGGGAAATCATTCAAACTGAGCCCCATACTTTTTGACGGGTTCTAGTCTCCGCACTAAATCTTCTGCAGGATTTCTGAGGACTGGCTTTAATATGTCAAGTTTAAAGTAGTTCCGCATCAATTCTTGTTCTGAATTCCACGTTAAATTGCTTTGGAATTACTATTATGAACGAATGGATTGCCCCATGGATTAGAGCTCAAACTCTAAGAGCGTCGAAATATTGCTCAACATAGAGCCAGTTTTGTAGTAAGACAAACTTTGTGGACTCAACAAATAAATCTCAGAATTTATTCTACAATCATCTAAGCAATTAGTCACAAAACAAATGAACACGATTCGGAACGAAATGGTCAGTTTTCTAATGGTCTGGCAACTCTTAATCAAAGAATACACTACTATCGATTGTCAAAAACCCATCGAACTGGTCAGAGCTTTCGCAATGTGAAATTGAGAACACGGATTTTTTATTCTTTACTTCTCGATTTTGCTAGCCTCAAAGAAATCGGAGGTGCTTCCGGAGACGTAAGCGGAAGCAGGATTGGATGACTATAGCATATAGCTGTCATAGGAACGATAGGTCGAAATACTAGTTCAAGTGAGGAAAAACTTTTTTGTTTTCAATGGAATCGCCTCTACACTTTGTATTTCTTAGTTTGATATGGTTTTCTATGATGCCACTAAGTTTGATTGAAATCGGACATCTATATAGTATTGCTGTCATAGAAAAGAAGAGTCATAAAAGTAGACTTAGTGAGAAAAACTTTTTTGTTATCAATGGAAACTTGCTTAAAATTGTCATTTATTTATTATACATGCTTTCATACAACTCCACAAAGATTTGTCAAAATTTGTTGGGTGACTATAGCATACAGCTGCAGTGCGAGTCATTGGTTCAAAAAGAAGTTCTATTTAAATAATCGTTTTAGTTTTGAAGTTAGTTTTGTTAGGCTTTTGCATGATTATACTAAGTTTGGTCGAAGTTGGACATCTATATAGTATGGCTCCCATAGAAAAGTAAGGTTCAAAAAGTACTCTTAGTAAGAAAAATGTGCTGCAAAGGGTATACAAACGTCGGCCGAGGCGGGGTTTACATTTCTCTAGTTTTTTTTAAATCATTTCGAGATTATAACATATCATTTTGACCATAAAGAGAAAGAGTCGTATAGAAAATGTAAAGAAGAGAAGAGTTTCGATTCCCAGCTTGTTCTAGGATGGATAATCTGTCACTTCCAATGTATTTTTTTGATTAAAAGTAGCTAAATGACATTATTTAATATCAATTTGATCTTAAATGTTTAATGGTTGATATCAGTTTGATATTTTCGAGCTGGTGCTTAAAATCGTTTCTTGTATTAATATGAGAAAATGTAGTATTGAGCCCCCGGATTATATTTTCATTTAATAAAACACAAATCAATTTCATTTTCGTAGTATTTATGTGAAAATAGAATTGAGAAGACGGTTGTATGTCCATATTTTGTTTTTTTTTTTAAGGATCTTTATACGGATTATTCTAGCTTGACGTTCTGTAATATAAAATTCGTATAAACAAGAGAAAATGTAACTTTTTATTTAATTAAAATTGTCATAACTAAAAACAAGTATTTTACATATGTGCCAAAACTCATGCAGCAGCCCTCGTCTTCAACCCACCTATATTCATGCATATGCGGTTAAAGTAGATTCTGAATGGCCGGGTCAACTATTTTTGAAAGAGAATTTATGACGGAGCCCACTTTCAGGACACAGCGACAAAATGAAAGGATTGCGCTGGCTGTTGGATGGACGAATGGACAAATGTGGATATGGACGGTTGGATGGTTGGATGGGCTGCTCTGGCTGGCTGCTTGGATTTGCTGTAGCTTTAGCTGCTGTTGCTGTTGTTGCAGGCAGCGTGTAGTAATTAAATTTAAAATATGTACACATTTGCCGGACATCTGAGTTTAAAAACAGGTGCAATTTGCGTCTGGGAGGGATAATTTGATCAAAAGGAGTATAAACCATAAGCCTGGCCCTTTTCCAGGCCACTCTCACACACTCACACACACTCACCACCTGCCACATGGGGCATTCACATGCATTTGTACACAATTCAATCATTTTTGCTCCGTTTTAAGTGCATGAATATTTTGCGGTTTGGCCGCTTTATGGGCATTTTGTTGAATGTAATTTGATTTATTCAAACAAAACAAATTTTTGCACAAAATAAAATCAGTGTCCTGGCCACAGGATATGTGTTTTAATTAAGTGGCTACCTTTAACAAATCAGCCTTGAGGGGATTTTGCTAAACAAGCGCCAACTGTGGGCGGTGGCACATTTCACAAAGGTCAAGAAAGAATCCGTGGGAATAGCAAAATATGACGCAATTTCTGTTCACAGAGAAAATGATACTGAGATATGGCCATTCCTTGCCTTTTGTTGTTGCTGCGCTTTTTTGCATGCCATGTTGCCTAGGAGCCGCCAGCTGAGGGAAACTACTTGGGCATTTATCAAGGAAAACTTGCAAAAAAAAAATGCGAAAAATGAGAGCAAAATTCTAGGAAAATGCACAGCTGCAATTTAGTAGAATTATTGAAATCTCTGGGAGATTAAATGTAACGATCCCAAGTGGGAGACACTTGAGCACTTGATTAATGCGATTATTTTTGTAAGCTTAAGCAAAGCAGCAAAAGTTTTGAAACTCTAACAGAGATTAGATCAAGATTCGGTTCTCAAAGAAACAATGCAGCAAAGTGTTCTAAGTTTGATAGTAAGTAAGTAAGCTTCGAAAAGCTTATGTTCGCTCCTTGGAATGGTTGTTTTACTCTTCAAACCTAAGGTTTTGGTTCAAAGCTTGGTTAATTAAGAATCATAGTTCGCTGTGACCAGGTCTGCAAAACCCTATAAAATATTGTTCACAGGATCGAACCAAAATGTACCAATGGTTAAGGTTCTGAAATTTGGGTTTTTCAAGGCTTTTGAGTAAAAATTTTATTTCGATGGAAAAAACTGAGAACATTGGTCTCAATTTGAGCACATTCGGTGTCAAAAACTTATCATAAACGGATTTTCTCACTGCAAGAACAATTTCTCACTTCAAGAACATTTTTTTGACAACGCACATTTTCCCTCTATGTAAGAACGCCATACATTTTACGGAAATGGTGCCTTTTTTTCTCGGTTGGAAAGGTGATTTGTAGATCACCTAGGACTATTCGAAATATAATTTACTGTTAAGGTTCTGTATACACCACTCCGGAATTAGTATTTCGTAGGAATAATTTATAGAATCACATTTGACTTTGATGCTCATAAGCTGTTCGAAAGTGTTTCAAGTTCTATAAGAAATTGTGACCAAATAAAAATTATGATAAATAGTACCAATAAAATATAAATTGTAAAGTCGAGGATCCTTAAAAACAGAGGCTATACCATAGGTGGGGACCTTAAAGGTATTTTTGAACATTTTAAAATATTTTCTTATTAATCTTTCCTGCCGTTTGAAAGAGCTAGTTGCCCAAAACTATACTATATTTATCCCAATTGCTGTATATATGCTTTGAAGAAGAATAGAATGAAAGGGAATAAAAGACTTAGACTTGGTAAAACCACAAAAAAAGCTGATGTAAGGTTTCAATATCAGTTCTGAAAATGAATGATAATTCCCAAAATTGTGCGAATGACCTTTTTTTGCTCCAAAAAGTGTAGTCATGTCAGTGTGGCACAAATTGGTGACTGTGACACCGGTGCATTTTATAATTACCAAGGAAAAAAGTTGCTATGAGTTGTTATTTCGTAAAGCGTTCGTGACGTAAATGAACATTCGCTCACTCTTGCACCTCCAGCCCATCACATCTGGTTTTTCTTGGTTTTTTGGTCAATTGAGCTCAAGATTTCTAAAAAGATTGTTTACTTTAACCCGTTTTATGCTTATTTTGTAAGGAACCCTTGCTTTTGTTTTGTCTCTCTTTGATATTATCGTAAAGCTCTTTTTCTTAACTTCAAAATAAACTATGCCAAGCAATTCTTCGATTTTTTTCAGCGAAGATTTATACAAAATAGAATGTTTGACTAATAGAAAGCAATGCAAAAATCAGTAAAATAGGCTAGTCATTTGTACAGAACTGAGAATATAACCAGGGCATAGTTCAAAATGTTGTAGTTTCGAAGATGTACTAAAATCTTCCCTTAAAAAAATCGTAGAATTATTTGAGATACTTTAATTGAAAGTTAAGTAGCAGGTAATATCAAAAGAGTCAAAATTAAAGAAAGTATGCTGCGAAAAATGCACCAAAAAAGGGCCAAAACAGGCATTTTAAGCAGTGAATGAATCTCTTTCGAAAATAGCTTCGTGTGCAGCACATGAAAATCATCTACATGGTGATTGTAGACTCTTCAAAATGCTGGCCAAAAACTTGAACTAATCTTATTAAACTATTTTTTTTTAAAATTTTTCCACCTAATATTACCAATTCCACTTTTCCCTGTAACCAGACAAAATTTACTAAAAATAAAAAACTTTATTAATTTCAAAATTTGTTTCCCAACTGCCAATTGGTCGTTGGGCCATTAACGCAATTGAAGGGCATTTCGGTTCTTAGTTCTTTCAACTTTCTCTCAGTCTCCCTCTTAATTTCTCTTCTTATGGTAAATGCCCGCAAAATGGCAAGCAAATCAGAATCCAAAAAAAAAAAAAAAACTAAAAAAAAAATTGCAATTGTGACAATGCTGACAATCTGCAGGCGACAGCAGCCAGCACAGTGAAGCCAGAGACATGGCAGAGAGGGCAGGGCAGAAACAAGCAGCAGCTAGACAAGCAGACGGCAATGGCAGTTCCGTCTCCATCTCCATCTCCATCTCCATCTCACGCCTGCTCCCCGCTTCCTTCACAGCGATGTCAAGCAAAACGGCGACACTTACAATCAGTATGAAATTTACGCGATTTTCATTGCGGCAAATGGTTCGTTTTTGGTATTAACATTTCTTGGCTAAGGCGTGGGTGTGGGGTGTGGCGGCGGGTATAGCAAAAGCGGTGCCAATTCTCATATTTGTATACACTATTTCCGGAAAGGATATGACACTTGGGTAACCAAACCAAATGATAAACAAATTTTCGTTTAAGGAGGTTGCATTCTAGTTTCTAGTTGGTTAGGAAAAGCGAAATTTGAAAAGTAAGAAAGGACCTTATCATTCACCTTTACCAGCTACTGCTAGGCATTTGTCTGGCTTTGGGTCCAACCCAACTTCCAATGGCAATTTCAGAGTATCTAAGCTTCTTCCTATCAAAGCAACTCATCTTGCTATTTTCTCATTTTTTCCTTGCAGTTTCCTTATACATTTTCCTTTTTCCTTGCTTTTTTTTTCTCTTTTTTTTGCACGCCATAACCAACAAACAGCAAACAGGCAAACAGCTCGCGGCTGCCACGAGCCAAAAGTGGCATCAGCTGCACTTGGCTAGTATATCCTCTCCCACCCCCTTCTCCCTCTCTCTCTCTCTCTGTGTATGTGTGTCCTATCTGAGCACGCACACGGGGCGCTGACTCTCTGGGATAATGCAATAAGCGTTGCCAAACGACGCGCCGTCTTCGTCTCCTGTAACTTTGAGCCTTACAACAAACAACGGCGCTAAGTCGACGGCCAGCATAATGGCTATGACTGTGGGGGTGTGGGGTGGGGTGGTGTCGTCCTTCTAGCGCATGTGTGCCAGACAGGTTATGCGCTATAAAAAAAAAAAATATGTAAGAAATTGCCAGCGAATGCCAGCCAAAAACGACAATACTTACGAGCATTTCACAAATCAAAATACTTTGCCCCCGCCGCTTGGGTGGGTGCTTGGTCTGAACAACAACTGATGCCCACCAGGCAAGTGGAAAAAAAAACAATGTGCTAAATAATTTATTTGTAGAGCGAAAAAGTAAACGAAAAGAATAAAAACATTGTCTGCGTTTCGATTGTTGGATAGAAAACTATCATATTTAAGTGCTTAAGTTGCACAACTATTTTAATATATTTTTGCTTTCAATCAGAGGTGTGGGGAAAGTCACAGATCTGTTGCAATATGTTTCGATCAAAGCTTGTACGTGAATCCAATGAAAGCCTATATATTTCATTTGTATTTTGTGTAGGATTCACTCTTTCCTTCTTGTGACAATAAGCCGAGTACACAGAGGTGTAGACAAAGTCACAGATCTGTTGCAAGATGTTTCGATCAAAGCTTGTACATGAATTTAATGAAAGCCTATATATATCTTTGGATTTTGTGTAGTATTCTCTCTTTCCTTCTTGTGACAATCAGCCGAGTAGCTGTGAGTGCAGCTTGATGAGGCTTGCCCGTGGCTGGCGTAAGGCTTTGCTGGAGCTCGTTTGGCAATAGACTTAATTGCTAGGTTTGATTGTTCTGTTATTACTAGACATTGGATTTGTGGTTTTTTTATACCCTTGCCCAGAAGTTTGCAATGCATAGAAATATTCATTTCCGACCCCATAAACTATATATATTCTTGATCAGGGTGACGAGCTGAGTCGATTGTGCTCTGTCCGTCCGTCTGTCTGTTTCCACGCGAACTAGTCACTCAGTTTTAAAGGTATCGAGCTGAAATTTTGCACAGAGTCTTCTTTTTGCTGCACACTACAAATATGTCGGAACAGACTGGATCGGATGACTATATCTCATAGCTGCCATAGGAACAATCGGTCGTTAAACTAGTTTTAGTAAGAAAAACTTTTTTCTTTACAATGGAAACGTTTCCAAACTTTGTAATCGTAGGCTTTCTATGTTTTTTTTTTTACAATTCTACCAAGTTTTATTAAAATCGGACAACCATATGGTATAGCTGTCATACAAAAGATAGGTCTGAAAAACAGTCTTAGTAAGAAAAACTTGTTTGTTTTTAATAGTAGCATCCTGCAATTTTGTATTTGTATGTTTCACATGCTTTCACATAATTTGACAAATTTTTGGCCAAGTCGGATGACTATAACATACGGCTGCCATGGGAACGATCGGTCGAAAAACTACTTCTAGTGAGAAAAACTTTTTTGTTTTTGATGCAAACGTCTCCAAACTCCGTATCTACTAGTTTTTAATGTTTTTCCTTACTTCTGCCAAATTTGGTCGAAATCGATCATCTATATAGTATAGCTGTCATAGAAAAGTAAGGTTAGAAAACTAGTTTTAGTGGGAAAATCTTGTTTGTTTTCAATGTAAACCTCGTTAAAATTGGCATATATTTATTTTATAAGTTTTCACATAATTCTTCAAATTTTTGTCAAAATCGGATGACTATAGGTTATAGCTGCCATAGGAATGATCGGTCAGGAACTTGATTTAGTGAGAAAAACTTTTTTGTTTTTAATGGAAACTCCTAGAAACTTTATATTTCTTACCGTGCAATGCTTTTCTATAACTTCCCCTAGTTTGGTTGAAATCGGACATCTATATAGTATAGCTGTCATAGAAAAGTACGGTTCGAAAAATAGTTTTGTTTGTTTTCAGTGGAAATGTCCTTCAAATAAACTAAATAAATTTATATTTGAAATGCTCGCGCCAGGATCTCAAAGTTGTAAAAAAATTACTCATACGTCTCGTAGACCAAATCCTAAGTTTTACCATGAAAAATTTTTACTACCTTTTAAATGTTGTTATTTTTGGAAATTTAAAAGAGCATCTACATTAATTGGAAATATGTCAGACGAGTCTTTTGGGTTTTTAATCGGATTATTGAACCCAATTTTCGATAGTAAAAGTTCCTTGCGGCACAAAATGCACAAAAAATTGCAGTTGCTATACTACAATAGGCAACACTGCGTATGAGTAATTCAAACCAAAACTAAACTTGAAAATGGCCAGAAAAGAAGAAACATTAAAACGGAAAGCCTGAAAAGATACTTCAAAATGCAAAAAAAAAGGGGAAAGAGATGTCAAAGATAAAAAAAAAATAACACTTGAACACCAAAAACTATCAACCGCAGCCAATTTCATTCCCAGCTTGTGCAATCTCTTTGTCAAAAGCTCTACCCAACATCATAAGGGGTTTAAGTCGACCACAAAATAAGCCTAAGCATTGTCGAAATTGGACATACTAAGGCCGCTTAATAGACATGTCCAAGCGACCAACCAAGCGACGAGGACCAGGCGACGACATACTCATAATTTATGACCATATCCCCGCTAGAAGCTGAATGTTATCTGCTACTCAAAAGGAAAAGGGGGTGCAATGGGTAAGGGAGGGGCAGGGAAGCGAAGGATGCATGTGTCTCGGACTCAGTACTTGCCACTGCCACTGCTGCTGCTGCTGCTGCTTCTGCCTGTTGTGGCTGTCAGTGTCGTCTGTAATTGTTTTCCTAATGGAAAGGCATCCCGAAAACATGACCGCACTTAAGTTGTCAGGCGAGTCTGTGGCTCTGAAGGCAATTTATGAGAGTCTAAAACAATCGAGCTAATCGGTAGGTGGAATTTCACAAGCGTCCCCAAAACTTATGATGAGATTAGTCACAGTTCCTATCGAAATGTCCAAACATAAATTATATAAATTATACAAAATGTTTTGCCGCACACCCCAACTCACGTAACGACTCCGCATCCCACCGAGCGAGAGGCGTCACATGTGTGTCTAAGTGATTTTCAATAAGTTGACGTGGGTTTGGGTCAAAGTTTTTGGGGCACGATTTTTCACAGCTACAGATGTCGATGTCTATATACGAGCATAATTTATGGCGTTGGCGGAGTTGTGGAGACATGTGTGTGTGTGTGTGTGTGTGTGGGTGTGTGCGAGAACTAGCGGGTTTTCGCAGGCTTCGATAATGACGAGCGATTTCTCATAGCCTGTAACGTGGCGGGTGGGTGCTCCTCCGCGCTGTTCCAGTTCCTCATTTCGCCAAAGCACCAGCCATTTGCCACAGCTGCGACCTTTGACATCCTGGAGTCGACATCGCTGAAGCCACGTTCCAAGTACATGGCACGTAAAAACAAACTTGATTTTCGGCCATCAAAAAACGCCATCAGTCTTCTTTCTGCCCCCGCCCCCACCCGCCCCACTCCTTTTGCCCTGGTGTGTCTTACAAATGTTGAGCAAATACAAGACGTGCTTCAATATTTTTGTAAAATGATTTTTTAATACGAAGTGAGACTCCAAATCGAAGCCAAATTGAAATGATTTTCAACTGCAGGCAGAAAGAAAAAGAGGCAGTCAGAGGCAGCCTTAACATTCTTTGCCATGGAACCTTCCCTGAGAAAGACGACTCAAAAGTTTAACTCAGAGTGACCCAGGGCTGCAAATCAATAAAAATTTTAGGGTCCTCTCGCTTTGCAGTTTCGAACCAAAATGATCCCATGGTCAACGTATGAAAATGTAATGTAAATGTAAATAAGATTTGGCCAATTTTAATAGAAAACTAATTAATTGGTTTAATATACATAATATTCTTTCAAATTTCTTAACATTTGGAAAAAAAGATTTAACTCACACATGAGTGATGGCTTTAATACTTGAGTAAACGTCCACACTTCAGATATAGCTTTGTACATCATCTTCTGAAAGTGATATTGAAAGGCTTATTTAAGTTATAAAAATAGACAAAAGTTAAGTTTTTATACCCTTGCTGCAAGTTTTTCCTACTAAGTCTACTTTTCTAACCCTACTTTTCTATGAGAGCTATACTATATAGATGTGCGATTTCGAGCATCCTTAGTGCAATCAAGAAATACAAAGTTTGGAGAAGTTTCCATTGAAAACTAAACAGTTTTTCTCTCTAAAAATAGTTTCTTGACCGATTATTCCCATGGCAGCTATAACCTATAGTGATCCGATTTTGACAAAACTTTGAAGAATTGTGTGAAAGCTTAAAAAATACATATATACCAATTTTAAAGAGGTTTCAATTGAAAACAAAAAAATTTTCTTACCAAGACAATTTTTTTTAACCCTACTTTTCTATGGCAGCTATACTATATGGATGTCCGATTTCGATCAAACTTACTTAAATCATGGAAAAGCATAGTAAACTAAGAAATACAAAATTTGGAGACGTTTCCATTGAAAACAAAAAAGTTTTTCTCACTAAAACGAGTTTTTCGACCGATCTGTCCTATGGCAGCCATAACCTATTGTCATTCGATTTGCACAAAACTTTGAAGAATTGTGTGAAAGCTTATAAAATAACTACATGCCAATTTTAAAGAGGTTTACATTGAAAACAAACATGTTCTTTTTACTAAGAGTATTTTTCTAAGCTTACTTCTCTATGGCAACTATACTATATAGATGACCAAACTTGTCAGAGTTATGTAGAAGCATTGAAAACTAGTGAATACGGAGTTTGGAGAGGTTCACTAGAACTAGTTTTTCGACCGATCGTTCCCATGGCAGCTTTATGTTAGAGTCATCCGATTCGGCCGGCGTATTTGACCCAGATGATATCGAGCAAAGTTTGGTCGCCATAGCTTTAAAACTGACGGAGGAGATAAATCAACTCAGCTCGTCATGCTGATCAAGAATGTATATTCTTTATGTGGTTGGAAATGTTTCCTTCTATGTGTTACAAACATCTGGACTATTGCAATATACCCTTGGCAAGGGTATATAAAGCTATGATTTCAGTACCAACTAATTCGTTGGTCTAATGAATACATTTAAGGTGTCTTTTATCTTAATATTCGTTCAAAGATGTGGACTACTTTGACTTGTCGGCAAAATCTTTAAGTCCAACGTTACACACATAGTTCTGAAGTGGACGAAATCACATAATTCTCAGTACTGAGATCAGAGTTTTTATACCCGTTACTCGTAGAGTAAAAAGGGTATACTAAAGTCGTGCAAATGAATGTAACAGGCAGAAGGAAGCATCTCCGATATCATAAAGTATATATATTCTTCATCAGCATCAATAGCCGAGTCGATATAGCCATGTCCGTCTGTCCGTCCGTCCGTCCGTCTGTATGAACACCTAGATCTCAGAGACTAGAAGAGCTAGAGCAACCAAATTTTAGATGTAAGCTAGTATTGTCTGTAGGCAGATCAAGTTTGTTTAAAAATTTGGCCACGCCCCCTCCCGCCCCCGCAATACAATTTGTAAGCTATCGAGCTGCAGTATGGTGCATGTGGCCAAAATGTACAATCTCATAAATTTTCATAAAGATCGGATAATAAATGGCAAAGTTCAAAAAACGTTGCATACTTATCTGAGCCGCATGAGGTTAATAAACACTAATTGTCTTAGGTAACGGGTATTTCGAAGTCGGGCAGGGCCGACTTTAACTTACGCTCTCGTTTTTTGTACTTATATGCGAGATTCTGATTCCATAGCGGGTTTCTGACCCTTTTTGTAGAATTTTGTTAGCACCTTGAAAATTAATATTTTTAAGTTATGATTTGATTTTAGACTCAAGAGCACACATTATCTTCATTTTTAACGCTTAGCTTAAAGTATTTAGCTACTTTTGATTTATTTTTAGCTATTTCTAGCCATTTCTTTGTGTAAATCTAGCACCTTTTAAATCTCAAAATTCGGGCAACACTGTCCATATGGATGATGATATCTATAAGAGTCCTCACTCGAACAATTATCAGCATAACCGAAAGGACTTTCCTAAAACCCACTACCCTTGGTTTTGTACAACTTATGCCGCCAGCCTTTGGTTAACAAGAAACACAATTGATTACTGAATTTGTCATGGCCGCCTCCCCCAAAAACCATGCACAACTCTGTCTGGGTTGAAATAAACTTCGTGACTTTAGTTGTAGTACTTGTTGGTTGGTTGGAAAATAGTATCTGATGGAGACGCATTAGTTGCAGCTGAATGGGCGACTGCGGTCTGCGCTTTGTCTGCCAAAATTGATTAGGGCAAGGAAAATGTTTGCCATGTTGTGTTCCGGGAAAGGATAGGACGATTTAAGAAAATGATTTTGAAAAAGATATTTATATATTTATCGATATGCCACAGATTTGCCTAAGAAGTACAGAATAGAGAAACCAGTTTGTACTGCAAAATTCTAGACTTAGAAAGAAGCACAGATTGTTCTAATTCTAATTCGACCTCAAATCTGGAAATTATGTTTCTAGAGATTCGATTCCGTTCATGTACCTTGGAGTTGCACATAGTTTTTGGCCAAATGTGAACCACTTAAGGCTATGCAAATTGAGTCCTGTCTCTGCCACTTCCCCCCCCCTCACCACATGATTAGTATTCATAACCAAATGTCATATATAATATTTTGCACAAAAATCCCCTGGGCATCGGGCACTGCGTGATTTCTTTTGGTTCCATTTTGTTTGTGGTTTGACCTCAAATATAATCTCCTCTCCTCTTTTTTGTTGGTATGCGGCGGCCTTTGGCTATATTATGGCTTTGCAATCGTTTCCTTCTCCGAGTGTGCCTGGAATATCAAATGGATGCGTGCAGCTAATTGAGTATAGGGCCCACTGGCAAAGGATTGAACAAAGATGCAAAGTATTTTGTAAATGAAAAGGAAATCATTTTATATGGGATAAATGGCTTTTGTTTTGGTTGGACTTTTAATGAAGCGGATATAGGGATTGTCCGAACCCCTGTTTTGACTTAAAGAACTATCAAGCAACTGCCAAATACTTTCCGTTTGGCATTCCTGGAATAGTTTCATCCAACCACCCTCCCCCACTGCCGCCACTGGCTGTTCTTATCCACCTGTTACCCTTACCAGTTCAATAATTGATGTAAATCTGTTGCCACTGTGAAGTGTCACAGACATTTTCATTCCTGTTGTTTGTTGCCTGTTGAGTGCCTTGTTGATCCTTTTTGTTCACAACTTTTGAGGGTACTTGTGGAAACAGCAAAAAAAAGTAGCAAGCAAGCAACTGCCATGGAAACTTCACAGCTGTGTGTTGGATTGTTCGAAAAGGGGGTGGACGGATAGTAGCCAGGGACGACAGACAGAGGCCTATAAGCAAAAGGAATTTCGGGGAATGATAAATAGCCCAGCACAAGAGGCCAGCCGGAGTTGCAGGGTCTCTCACCTTTCCATCCTCCTCCTCCTCCTACTCTCCCTTTTTTTTTTTTGCACATGCAAAAGCTAAAACCCGAAATGTAATGAAAATGAGATGAAAATTATTGCAACGTAAATCAGGCGTATCCTGGGCATTCTGGGCGCCCAGCTGCGTCTCTGCCGGTCTAAACGTTTGCTGCTGCTGCTTAATTTGGCTTTCATTGCGTGTTTTTTTTCTCTCTCGATTTTCTTTAGTCTGACATGAATTATTTAACGATCTCCAGCTGCGTTGATGCGATTTCGCAAAGGATGGCTCTAAATTAAAGCCCTAACAAGCTTAATACAAGACAACCGCAAAATGGGGCAAAAACTTCATTTAATGCCACGAAATGGTGAGGGGAAATTCACATTCGTTCCTTTGGCCATGCTTTATGTGTGGCGTGGTGGCGGGGGGGGGGGAGACTTATATGGCTCTGTGTCTCGGTGTGTGTGTGTGTGTGTGCAACACACTGAATAACAAACACAAATGTCGACATCGACTTTCCAATTTCAAGTGAAAAATCCCGCGAATGAACATGTAAACAACACAATGCTAGGTGGAAAACAAAAGGGCAAAGCCATGGCGAGAGAGACAGAGAGAGTCAACTAAAAAACCCCAAAAAAAAAATATAGCTAAATGCAAGCGAAAAGCACACTGAACGATAGTCGACTAATAGATGATGTGGTGGTCAAGTGCAAGGTCAGTGGAGCAGCGCAAGTTTGTAAAACGTTTAGTGGCATTTTGGTTATTATTTTGCATATGAAAACTCACCATCAAAAACTTTGTGCCACAAATGTTGAAGGCAAAAAAAATCTGAAAATTATAGAACTATTGATATTATTCAAGCAATGATCAAGAATATAAGATAATCCAAAAAGAAAGCGAAAAATATGAGTTTTTTTTTAAGAAATTCCACATGTGAATCCTGCTTAAGCTTACTGTAGAAAAGCTTAAGAATGAATTTATATGTAAAGGATAATTTTTATGCCATTTGGTATATCAGTGTAAGGTTTTTATACCCGTTACTCGTAGAGTAAAAAGGGTATACTAAATTCGTGCATAACAGGCAGAAGGAAGCATCTCCGATATCATAAAGTATATATATTCTTCATCAGGATCAATAGCCGAGTCGATATAGCTATGTCCGTCCGTCCGTCCGTCCGTCCGTCCGTCTGTATGAACACCTAGATCTCGGAGACTAGAAGAGCTAGAGCAACCAAATTTTAGATGTAAGCTAGTATTGTCTGTAAGCAGATCAAGTTTGTTTCAAATTTTGGCCACGCCCCCGCAATAAAAAATGTTGAATATCTCCCACAATTTGTAAGCTATCGAGCTCAGATTTTGCAGTGTAGTGCATGTGGCCAATATGTACAATCTCACAAATTTTCATAATGATCGGATAATAAATGGCAGAGTTAAAAAAACGTTGCATACTTATCTGAGCCGCAACACTAATTGCCTTGAGTAACGGGTATTTCGAAGTCGGGTATGGCCGACTTTAACTTACGCTCTCGTTTTACTCTCCAGGCGTCATTTGAAACATGTGGCAGCACCAAAAATGCTCAGTAAGACTTGCCATTTCACCATGAATAGACTAACAAACCCACAGAACTTGCAAATCATTTAATTTAATTAGTAAAAATCTTGCTCTGTGAAGCGATTTTAGCTCGAGGGAAACCCCAAATCCGGTCCGATCCGTACAAAGCTCAAAGGGCCTAGCCGAGCTAGCTACTTCTCAATGTCTTGGCTTGTGTCCTAGTTTTAGCACAAGAGAAAGATATATATAAATCGAAGAATTTTGACGCCAAATTCAAATGTCAAAGTTTAAGAAGCTTTTTTACCTGTTGAAACTTCAAAACATACGCCAATAGCTGGTGAAGCTGACCGGCTATATTAGTTTTTAATGAAAAACTGGACCTTGCACCTTAGGCATTCACAGAGACTGTGACTTTTGCAAACAGCCAACAAAATATTGGGTAGACAGTCATGTTCTTACATATAAAATTGATCGATAAATTTACATACTTTGTTAGCAGCTCTATCACAATATCGATGCCACAAAATTTGATCGTTATTGAACAAACAAAAAGGACTTATAACCAAGACTTGCAGCATCTACAAATCTCTACAAATCTGCTGGGTTTTCGAACCGATCGTTAAGTCTAGGGTTTGGTTTGCAAGCCGCTTCTTAAGATGATCGAACCTAAGGTTATGATTCGAACCTTGGTTCTTAACATCTTTGGTTGTTAAATATAATTTTCCTCAAATTTCAGCAAATTTGAACGAGTTCGATCTCATTTACTAAGCTATTTTGAACTTCAATCTATAACCAGCTCTTCGATGGCTCTTCGATGGCTTCCAAGTCTTTGGCAATGGCGGATAAACTCCCTCTATAGTTTCAAAACATGTCTTTTGCTTTATTTTTCTTATAATATTTTGAAATCACCATTTTTTTTTTTGCCTTTTCACAGCCTAAAAGGCCTAACCGAGCTCTCTTGAAATTGAAAATCTATCGAAAAGCAATGAAAGTTATTAAGAAAATGAGTTAAGTTATTTCTGAATCCGATGAAATTCGGTTTGGGTTTGGTTCGGCAAGTCATAAGATTAAAAAGGTTCGATTCCTCGCTTCAAAAATCCACAAACCAAACCGGTACTTGGGGGCTCGATTCAGTACCGGCTTAAACTGATCCCTGAATCGGTTACATGCCAATATATGAGGTTCGATTGAATAGAAATGAAATATTCTTTAACATATTCTTAGAAAAATTCTTAGACAAATTCTCTTTTTAAAATCTATTTGATATTGATTGGTTCTCTAACAATGTTTTAGATACTTATAGGGTGATCCCATAAGAGTGCACGAAATCGACAATCTTCCTAAAGATTTAGTTTTAATAATTCTGTTCGTTTCATTATATGGTTTTTGGAGCTATCCCGGCTGGCCGTGATTTATGTTTCGATTCAGTTCGGTGGTTCACTCATGGTTCAAGCTGGTTTTCAATTTTCAAAATATTTTTATTTCTATATTTTTATAAATTTTCGTTAAAAATATTAACAGAATTTGTTTTTGTTAAAAAGAACTCAACAGTTTAAATTAGATTACATAAGAACTGCCTTTCACTGCCAGCCCATATACCCGTTTTGTGTTTTCCAAGTTAACTTTCCGTTCTCTCAACGGGGGCTTTGCATTCAATGCCAACGCTGGTGCGAGTATATCACTGTTTTTGCAACAATGCCCCTCCCTCTCACGCCCCCCCCACCCTATCGTGCTGGGTGCGTATGAAAAATTTTAGCAACAAACTTCTACACTGGCTGGCAGGGTGAAAATCCTAAAACCAAATAAAATGCGCTCTGCAGAGTTGAACCCACTTGAAATATATTTTTGGCAATGAAAATGACCCGACAGAACAACAAAGCACAAAAAAAGCAGCGGAAAGATAAAAAGTAGTTATAATAAATGGTATAAAGCGCCAAAACGTTGCATGTTGCAACAGTGCAACGCCTGCGATGCTCCGGCTGCTCCTGCTGCTGTTGCCTGTTAATCCCTGGAAATTTGTCTAAACCCCCCACGCAATGTTCGCCACCCCCCGTTTTGGCGTGGCGCAGCATTGTAAGGCTGATGAATGACGTCGCTGCTGTGCAAATTATAAGAGCAATTTGCATTATGTGGGTCGCCTTGGCGCCTCCAATTTTGGATTATGTATTATAAAGCGGGGCACAGTGGAGCTGGGGTATTGAAAAGTGGACGGGTTACATGAAATTGGTTTACCATCGACAGAGGATAGCATTTTTGAAACATTGAATTGGGGTTTTGGGGATTTTTCTCAGCTTTAACTAGAAAGAACATTCTTAAGATGGCTTAAATGGTGCGACAAAGCTTTAGGAAATGTGTTAACAGAATAAGGTTCAGTTTTTATAAAACACAACTGAAATGAAATGATTTTGTATGGACTTTTGGACTCGGCAAGTGTGGAAATGAGAAAATGTATAACCTTTTATTAAAAACACACATCGAACTTCCATTCATAATACTACATCAAATAGTTTGGGAGATAAGTTGCTGAGAGACTTATGAACCGCTTATTGTTATTTTTATACCCTTGTTTGTAACGCACAGAAGGAAACATTTCCGACCAAATAATGTATATATATTCTTGATCGGCAGGACGAACTGAGTTGATATAACCATGTCCGTCTGTTTCTATGCCATCTTCTCCGTCAGTTATGAAACTATCGCGACCAAACTTTGCACAAAGTCTTCTGGTACAAATACGCTGCACATTTATCGGAACCGGCCAGATCGGATAACTATAACATATAGCTGTCATAGGACGGATCGTCCGAAAAACTAGTTCTAGTGAGAAAAACTGTTGAAATTTTAATGCAAACGTCGCCAAACTCCGCATTTACTAGTTTTCAATGCTTCTTCATAATTCTGCAAAATTTGGTCGAAGTCGGACATCTATATAGTATAGCTGCCATAGTAAAGTAAGGTTAGAAAAATAGTCTTAGTAAGAAAAACTTTTTTGCTTTCAATGTAAACCTCTTTAAAATTGCCATATATATATTTTATAAGCTTTCACACAATTTCTTAAAGTTTTGTCAAAATCAGATGACTATAAGTTATAGCTGCCATAGGAATGATCGGTCAAGAAACTAATTTTAGTGAGAAAAACTTTTTTGCTTTCAATGGCAACGCCTCCAAACTTTGTATTTCTTAGTTCGCTATGAATTTTCATTAATTCACCAAGTTTGGTCGAAATCGGACATCTATATAGTATGTCTGTCATACAAAAGTAGAGTCACAAAAGTAGTCTTATTCAGAACAAGAAAGAATGTCGGTCAAGCCCCACTATAACAAACTCTGTACCAACGAAATTATATGCTCAGAATAAATTTTGATGCTGCAGTAGCAGCTGAAAGCAATGCTGCTACTGCGCTGCAGCAGCGAACAGTCTTTTGATCATAACTCAACAACCGCTCATCCGATCTTCACCATTCCTTTGGTGGATGGATAAGTTATCCTTATTACTAAATATGTCTAGAAGGGACGAGACATTTATCTTCAACACTGTGGGAGATATGACATTTTTTCTAAATTGCGGTTGCGGCAGGGGGCGTGGCCCAAATTGAAAATGAACTTGATCTGCCTGCAGATATAAGAAGCATGTGTCCCATACATGTCGAACCTATATCTCTTACCATCTCTGAGATCTGTGCGTTCAGACAGAAGGATATGGCTATATCGACTCTGCTGTTGATGCTGATCAAGTATATATATAGAGATGCTTCGTTCTGGCTGTTACATACAAACTTATAATACTCTCTGTACCTACGGTACAGAGTATAAAAACTGGTTTGTTTTCTGTTGTGCTGCAAGGGTATACAAACTTCGGAAGTTAATTTTTTCCTATTTTTATACCCTGTTCCCATTGAAAATGGGAAAAGGGGGATCATGAAGTTGTGCGAATGTATGTAACAGGGAGAAGGAAAATTTTCCGACCCCATAAAGTATATATATTCTTGATCAGCATGAACAACCGAGTCGATATAGCCATGTCCGTCTGTCCGTCTGTCCGTCTGTCCGTCCGTCCGTCTGTCCGTCTGTCTGTCTGTATGAACGCGTCGGATCTCAGAGACTATAAGAGATAGAGCCACAAATTTTTGCACGAAGGTAGATTTATGCTGTACGCAGATCAAGTTTGTTTCAGATTTGAAAAATTCCACCCCGTCCCCCTTTTATCCCCAAAAAACCTAGACCTCCTCTAGAAATCCTAGACCTAAATAGGCGTCAGATCCACAATTTTCAAGTTAGAGCCTCGTGGTTTAGTATACATCAAGCTAGGCCCAATATCTATCTATTCTGAAAAGTACAATCAGATCGGTCAAAAAACACCGGAGTTATAAGCGAAACAGTTGAGCTGATAAGAGCACCCCCCCACTTGTTGGTCAGGACTAGAAAAAAGTGTTGCCTACATTTGGGATAATTATATGAAATTCAAAAACAATTAAATGAAAACAAATGAACAGGGTATTTTGTGGTCGGGAAACTCGACTGCAGCGCCCTTACTTGTTTAAAACTATTTCTTTAAACAATTTCCTCTTTCTTTTCTAAGCGAACCAAATTTCCGCAAAAGCGCCCAAATAAAATCTAGCTAAAAGCCATAAAGAGCCATTTAGCAATTTCACCTAGGAAATTAGGCAACTAATTGGCCCCGCCAACAACAAAAGACGTTAACAAAAGCCGCAGAAAAAAGTTTTAATAAATCTGCAAATTAGTTTATAAGCAACTCGTTTTATGCGCGTTTTTTGTTGTTAAGCTGAAGGGTTGGAGGGAAGGGGGTGGTGGGGGGTAGGTGGATGATGATGATGACAATGACAATGAGCGCGATAAGAAATGTGGGAACATAAACAAAGGCAAGACATAAAACTGGCCTGTTTAGCATTAAGTTGGAATTTGTGGCAGCTGGCAAAGGAAATGGCACAGACCAGGCAGGACATTACACACACCCACTAGCACATCGGATACAGGACACAGGACACAGGACTGCTGCTGCTGCTGCGTTGGCAATTTTTATTTAGCTTTTGTTAGTTAATTTGTGCACTATTGTTGTGTTGACTGCCGTCTCTGGTAATAGCTTTTGTATAAACGTTCGCCTTTTGCACTTTTTAATGTAATTCAATTTCAATGAAATTTAATCGTCCGTACAGGCGGTTATACATCCACCAGCCCTCCTCCAGTCAGCTCTTAACATTATTTGCGTCATTTTGTGGTGGTTAATTTGCAGTGCAACGCTTTTACTATTCAATTATGTTGCCGCTTGTCGCCTCATCGCAATTTTTTATGCACTACTCTCTCCGCCTTGTTTATGGTGGACAAGAGTCGACGTCCTGTTCCAGCGGCTGCTCTCCTTTTGTCCTTGTGCCTGGGGCCAGGCCCCGTTTGTCACATTGTATGTGTGTGTGTGTGTGTGTGTGTTGTAGTTGTTCCCGTTTTCATTGTTATGAAAAATTAAATAGGCATAAATCATGCTAATGGCGCATTCAAAATTTATTATGCTTTAAAGCCGGAGCCAGCCCCACGCACCAGGCGAACGCATTTCGCTTACGTATTTGCAATTATTGGATCACGAGGGTGGATTTAAATGGCGGACTCAATTGAGTACGCCTGGTGTTTCGTGTTGGGGTTGGGGAGTGGGTTAGTGCAGGGTAGTTGCTGCTGCTGCTGCTGCTTGATCTCCCAACTTGATTTCAATTAGATGATGACGGATATTTTTATGATTTTTGTGTGGGACATTTGCGGGATGATGTCACCGATGCAGCTGTTTAGGGTAACATTTCTATTGTTCATTTGAATTTGGTTTGGTTTTGATTCTAAATTTCAAATTGTTTCCTTATCCTTTAAATACGAGTGTAAAAATGAAAGAAGGTAGAATGATCTATACCAGCGATGTTCAAGAAGAGAGGCTCTCTGTAGCTCGCTGTCTCTCTCTGACACTCACTGAAGCATTACTTCGGCAAGCATTCGGCATGAATTGCTTAAAGTGTTCGGCCCCTGGGGGCTATGGGTGAACATCGCTGATCTATACTCATTTCTGGCTCAATCTAATCTTTGCTCATATTTCTCATTCAATCTAATCTATACTCACTTCCCGTAGCTCAGTACTCAATACCAGGTATTCAATACTTGATGCTTAGTAATCTTAATTAAGTACTCAACAATCGGATACTTTGTATTCAATGCCATGTACCCAGTAATCACTATTCAGAACTCAGTATTCAGCATTCAGCATTCATAGTTCAGTAGAGAATTCAGTTTAGTTTGAAAAAAACGAGAAAGCTAAGCTAACTTCGTCTATGCCGAAGTTTTTATACCCTTGCAAGTGCTCGCTTAAATATTTTCCAAAAATACTCTTTTTCCCCATTTTCCGACTGATCGTTCGTATGGGAGCTATAGGATATAGTCATCCGATTTGGACAAAAATTTGTAGAATCTTGTGAAAGCATGTGAAACAAACAAATACAAAATTTCAGGATGCTACCATTAAAAACAAAAAAGTTTTTCCAACTAAGACTGTTTTTCAGACCTATCTTTTGTATGGCAGCTATACCATATAGTTGTCCGATTTTAATAAAACTTTGTAGAATTATAAAAAAGCATAGAAAACCTATGAATACAAAATTTGAACACGTTTCCATTGAAAAGAATAAGTTTTTCATACTAAAACAAGTTTTCCGACCGACTGTTCCTATGGGAGCTATAAGATATAGTCATCCGATGCGGTCGGTTCCAACATATTAGTAGTGTGCAGCAAAAAGAAGACCCTGTGCAAAATTTCTGCTCGATTGCTTTAAAACTGAGACAAGTTCGCGTGGAAATAGGCAGACTGACGAACGTACAAAGCTCTATCGATGCAGCTCGTCACCCTGATCAAGAATATATATAGTTTATGGGGTCGGAAATGAATAATTCTATGCGTTGCAAAGTTCTGGGCAAAATTATAATAGATTGTTTTAGATTACAAACATCTTATAAAACGTTTTCTTTAGGAACTTAAAAAGACAACGCTTGTAATTCTCAAGTTCGAATTTCCGCTGCTTTCGGAATATAAAAGAGGCACCCCGAGTGCTGAGCATTTAAATGCATTCTTTACTGTGACTCACGCGCTTTGGCTTCGGTGCTCGAATGGAATAAAAAGGTAATGGTAGAAAATAAAATAGGTATAACCAATTTAATTGTGATATTCAGAAAAAAAAGAAAAGTATAAGAAGAAAAGTATAGGCAGATTAATAATAGTACGCAGCGTTCCTTTTAGCTCCGACTACATCATCAAAATGTGTGCTAAGCGTATAATTTCGTTGGTGCATACTTTGTAACTTATTTCAAGTAAAAATCTGTCATCTCTGAATTTCACAAAACAAGGAAGAAGGGTGGGTTCAAGGTTCAGGAAAGGTAATGGGTAGTCCGTATATTAAATATAAGAAGAAATAAAATTTTAAAAAACTAAGAAACATAATGGTGGTGGTGCTAGCCATTACAGCTGATGGAATGTGGTGCAAAAAAATAATAAAAAAATTTTTAAAAATTAATGAGCTCTCGAGCTATGACCTGCTCTGTGGAGCTCCAGAAATGTACTGACAAAAAAAACTAACAGCCTAACTGAGGTTCTTATAAAACAAATGTTTAATAGCCAAGTCAAAGCCTGCTGAGGTTTTTTCAGAAATCAGGCAGAATATCACTTGAACACTTCAGACTGAAATAAATGTTTAGTTTTGGATGTAAATTATTTCCTTTGTCCTGAGGGGTGAAGTGATAAGATCACTACATCTACACTCAAAAAAAAAAAAAATGAATCCGAATCGGGATTGAAAACAGTGTGATTCAGGATATTCTAGAGGCGATCACTGAAATTGATTGATTTCTCTACTTGCAAAGTGTATTAGAATTTTGCCCAGAAGCTTGCCACGCATAGAAATATTCATTTCCGACCCCATAATCCTACGCGTACTGGTCTCTCAGTTTAAAACCTATCGAGCTGAAATTTTGCACAGAGTCTTCTCTTTTGCCACACACTACTAATATGTCGAAACCGACAGGATCGGATGTCTATATCTCATAGCTCCCATATGAACAATCGATCGAAAAACTATAGTTTTAGTAAGAAAAACTTTTTTCTTTTCAATGGCAATGTTTTCAAACTTTGTTTTCATAAGTTTTCTTTGATTTTTTAAGATTCTGCCAAGTTTTATGCAAGTCGGACAACCATATGGTATAGCTGCCATACAAAAGATGGGTCTGAAAAACAGTCTTAGTTAGAAAAACTTTTTTGTTTTTAATGGTAGCATCCTTCAATTTTGTATTTGTTTGTTTCACATGCTTTCACATAATTTTACAAATTTTTGGACAAATCGAATGACTATATCATATAGCTCCCATACGAACGATCGGTCAGAAAATGGGAAAACGACTATTTTTGAAAATATTTAATCGAGCACTTGCAAGGGTATTAAAACTTCGGCACAGACGAAGTTTGCTTCGCTTTCTCGTTTGTAGTTGATCTAAGAACGCTCATTTCTTAAACTTTTTGGTTCACAGTTCAGAATGTTTGTTCTCATTTCTCATCGTTTTTCGATTTCAATATGTTTCCTACTTTATTGAAGCACTTTCAAGAAGAAAACATACTTAAAATTTGAAGGACAAAAAGGTATGAATTCTTTGCCGATGTATAAAGATCTATATCTAGAAATTAAAAAGTAAAATTTCTGAAGCTTTTTCCACAATCGTTTACCAAACAGTTGTTAGAAAAACTCATTCAAAATGGTTTGTAATCTCTTCAGTATAATTTGTTGTAAGCCGCAGCTTTTACACATACACAGCTCACATATGCAAAAGCTTTCAAATCACATCACTTCTAGCTCTGACACACTTCAAAGCTCACCAATACAATCGTATTTTAAAATTCTAATTCCAATTGCAAATCAAGCATGCAGCTCACATAAATAATTTAAGCCCCCCCCCCCCTTCACCCACCCCTCAAAAGCCAGTCTAACAATTATAATCAAATTTGATGTATGGGCACGCTTTGGCATAATTGACTTGACTTGACCCGAAAACACTGACCAAATCAGACAAAAGCATACAAAACCGAGCAAACAGAGTTGATGGATTTCGATGTATATAAATTCACTTAGCCTCAACCCGCACCCCCCCAAACCGACCCACACTAATTGCCATTTGGCAGTTATGGTTAGGTCCTGGACAAGAACTTGATGCTCGGATGATTAAAAATTTAATGACACAACAGACACAACTTTGAAGTCTACAGTTTCTGGAAAAATCAACGTCTGGCACTTTTGATTTGGAAATGCCAAAAATTGCCAAAGGGCACACAAATTTCAGTTTGTGGATTCTTGTTGATTTTTGCACAACCCAACCAACTCCGGAAAATTTTTGCTGTTGAACTTGTTTGTTAATTTAATTTGATTACAAAGTTACAAAGCATTTTGCCCTAAGTTTGGCCTCGAGGCCAATTCTGGAATGGGGTTGACGATGTGTCAAAATTTTACCAAATATTTTCGGAGGTGTTCGAGTGGTTAGTGTAGCCGCCGCCGCCGGGGTGTATATGTATTTTTATTTTCCAGATTGATGAGTTGCCAGCTGGTCGAGTGCTCTTGAGACTCGGCAATTTCTGTGCTTAATGCTGCCTGAAATAAGATGTTGGGCCCGCTCCATACAATTTTTCTTTCCGTATGTCTTGGCTATTATTTTGCTTGTAATTTGAGCTTACTGTAATGGAATTTTTAAGTGAATGTCACCGAAATGCACAAAGTATAGCAAAAACAACTCAAATATGCAAAGACTTTCACACACACACACATACACGCTGTTTCATGTGTATTTATGAGCCCGGCGCCCCAAAGTATGCAACGCTGCGTATGGACTTTTCGGGTGTTTATTTGCGCTTATGCACACATCATCTATCATCTGAAGTAAATCTGTTCCACGGGGCGTGACTCCCTCTCTCTTCAGCTGCCTGAATTTTCATAGTTCCATTATTATGTTGGTTATTAACTTAAATAGAAAATACTTGACTGTTTTCATAAATCTTTTCCTGCTGGGAGGGGAGGTACTTGCCAGAAGTTGGGGGCTTGCTGTGTGAAGTAGATTTATTGTGTTCCTGTTGTTCTCTTTTTAGGTGATGAGCACTCACTCTCTCTCTTTTGATTTATAAGCGGAGGGGAGTGTTGTGACGGTTGAAGTTTTGCATTTGAAAGGGGGGGCAAAATGTGGGAAATTCGCAGAAATTTGGGGGACACAAAGTGAAAAGAATATTTGACTCTTCTAGAACTGTCTTTGCTTTAGTTTTTGATCTTAAAGTTCATAAAGCGAAATAATTTGATATAGAAATGTCAAATTTTTGAACAAAAACGCTCTTGAAATGATCACAATTCAGCTGAACTCAATCACCGCATAGAAAAGTATAAGTACTCTTTTTGACACGCCTCTACGAAAGTGTGCAATGGCTTAGTGAGCTAACACGTCGCCAATATTGAAAGCAAAAGGTCTCTGGATTAGTCTAAACAACATTTTTCTCTTTCTTATATGATTTAAGGCTGGGTTGTTGGACAAGGTCGTTCTTATTGTACACGACTATCACATATAGCAGATTCTTAGTAAAATGCAGAAGGCAAAAGTCAGTCAATCTGATATTCTCAATCCAAACACGATAAGGATTGCTTTGAATCCGGTTTTTCAATCCCGGAAATCTTGTATGAATCCCGATTGTAGCTCGAGAGAGCTTGATTTCTGCTCAATATAGTCCTATTTTAAGCACATACGGGATGGATTTTAGCTTGTTATTCGAACTTGATCCCTCAGTCGGCTTAAATCAAGCAGTCACAATATTGATTTAAACTTGAAATCATTACTTTATTTGATCTTGAAATCGGCTTGATAATCGAACTACACTCTGGGAAAAAAATGGAGAATTTCATACTTGGATCAAGAGTTTTCGAGATCAATCGTTCGATAAGAATGAAAATTCTTGATCCAAGATCGAAATTCTTGATCCAAGAATGCATTTTTCATACAGTTTTCGTGATACAAGTATCTACAATACTTAAACCAAGCACGAAACATTCTCAAATCAAGTAGAAATATTCTTAAATCAACTGCTTAACAAACTCAAATCGAGAATTGCTCATTCTTGAATCAAGAATCCAAAACCAAGAATCTTCTTTCTTGTGTAAAAAGCGAATCAGGCTCAAGAGTAAGATAAATCAATCTTGAATCAAGAGCTTCCAAATTTCGATCAATCAACAGTTAAAAATCATATATTTTCCTTCTTTTGTTTAAATTTACTTCATAGAAAATAGTTTTCAACATTTTCTTTTACACCACATAGCAGCATGAGTCTTTGCTTTGTTAACCATCAGTCCAATAGCCAGTAATGTCATAACTGCTTGGGAATTTCACCTCTTTACTCCTCTTTCCCTCAGTGTCTTTATTTAGTTTCCTCGCCTAAAAGCATCGAGCTAATATCAATTTCAAGAGCGAAATTATGGAAAATTCAAGAATGAATAGAAATTTTTATAACTCTGTACCGTAGTTACATTATCCCCTTGCAGAGGGTATTATAAAACTATCCAGATGTTTGTAACGCCTAGAAGGAAGCATCTCCGACCCTATGAAGTATATATATTCTTGATCAGCATCAACAGCCGAGTCGATATAGCCATGTCTGTTCGTATGAGCGCACAGATCACTGAGATGGTAAGAGATAGAGGTTTGACATGTATGGGACATATGCTTCTTATGTCTGCAGGCAGATCAAGCTAATTTTCAATTTCGGCCACGCCTCCTCCCGCCCCCGCAATTTAGAAAAAACGTCATATCTCCCGCAGTTTTCAAGATAGATGATTCATACCTTCTAGACATATTTTATAATCAAGATATCTTATCGATCCGCCATGGTGAAGATAGAATGAACGGTTGTCGAGTTATGATCAAAAGACTGTTCGCCGCTGCCGCGCAGTAGCTTCGCTGCTTTCAGCTGCTACAGCAGCATCAACATTTATGCTGAGCGTATAATTTCGTTGGTACAGAGTATGTTATAGTCGATCGTGACCGAGTTTCTTTCTTGTTTCTGTATGTACTCACTCCGGATCATTTGAGTTTCAAGTAAAGCTCTTTCTAGATATAGATATATACTCGTTATTTCAATCCGTAGATTGATGTGAAATCAATCTTTTTGAACTTAACTTTAACTTAGCCTACTCGCTTTGCCTTGATCAAAAGTAACTTATTGCCCCAATATATCTCTCTCTCTCTCTCTCTTTAAATCCCCCACCTCCCAACATTTTCACTTTCTTTGATAGAAATAATTTTCAAACTTTTACCACTGGCAAAAGTTCAATTAATTACGCTCCTACTTACTTCCGGCTCCATTGAATTGGGAAATCTTTGAACAGCACGCACATTTGTCACACGCTCGCTTTCATCAGCTTTGTCATCTTCATCTTCAACTTCATCTTCGTATTTCATTCAGATTGCAAGTCGTTTACCCTTATCCACGAGCTTTTCAATATTAATTGCATAGCTTCGCATTGGCATTGGCAGACGAGGACAAGGCGAACGAAAATCCTAGGGGTCAGTTTGGACGACTACAAAAGGCCGTGACCCATGTCCTTTTCTTCCCTTTTGACTTTTGATGAATGGCCAAGAATTCGACATGACATGAATGAGCATTTTAAATAAATTAGTTGTATTACAGAAATTGATGGGGTCAGTAGATTTCGATTCACATTAAAGTAGCCATTTAATTAACCGTATAAACCACCAAAAAAAAAAAAAAACCAAAATTGTTATAACTTAATTAAGCTAAATGAAAAGCTTTTAAGACTTAAGCAGAAAAAATATAACCGACGAGATAAATACACAAGACAAATGTCTGGCAATTTGGCCAAATGGCAAACTTTTGGATAAGTAAAACATGCACAGGAGCATAATCAAGACAATAATTATTATTGTCATGTGTGTATTTTCAGCCAAAAGTTTCACAAGGAAACTTTTGCTCCGTCTGGCAACTGCTGGCTGCTCCCTGACTGACAACGTGTGTTAATTATGGCCATCTGCTGGAAGGGAATAGAGAGAAAATCGCATTAAGGAAATTGCCTCGAATGGCAACACACAACATCAGGCATACCTTTGCAAACATAAATATAAGCAGGTAGTTGTTGTTGGCCATCAAAACTGCCAGCTCGTCTAACTGTCTGTCGGCCGCCCATTTGTCTAGGCAGTGAGAAGCCGCTTAAAGGCTCTGCACTTATTTTAACTGAGCCGCTTAAGTTTTGGTTGTAGTTGCTATCTAACAATACAAGTAGAAGAACAATCAGATCCTCTGACTTCCATTTAATTAGACACGCAAGTTGGCATTGGCATTGTTGGCTGGTTATGGGCTTTTATGATTTGCTGATTGGCATATTGAGAGAGGGATTATTATTAGAATGAATGAAGGAAGCGACTGACTTGAAGTTGGCCGGAGAAATGACTTCAAAATTCAGTGTGTAAAACTGTTTAACTAAATTAACAATTCATGGCCTGAAATGTTTTTCAAGTTGCTGGTGGCCCACCCTCATTGAGTTGGCCGTTTTATTGTTAGGTGAAAATAAAGGCAGCCAAACAAACAAACAAACAAACGAACAGAAAAAAAAAGAACGGAAACTGGCAAACAAGCGGAAGTCTCTGGCACTCAACTAATGGCACCATAATGCGTTTATTGTGAAAACGAAAATGGGGACTCTTCCCCGAAACAAACACAAAAAAAGAAACACACCGAAAAGATAACCCAGCGTAAATGTCAACGCAAAAGTCAATCAGTGCAGTTGGCGGTAAACTCTACAGGAGGCGTGGCAGACACACAACCAGACGAAAATTTATAGAACTCCCCCAGGGTTATGGGGATGGATGGGGGAGTAGGCACGCACTTTTCAATGGACCAGACACAGCCAGCCAGCCTGCCCGCCAGCCTGCCCGCCAGCCTGCATTCAAAATCAATTCAATTGAAAAGTACTTTCTTCTTTCTCCCTTTTTCACTGTTTTCCAGCGGGGGCAGGGGGTTGGGTGACTTTTTATACCATTTCATTTTCGCTGACAGCTTGAAAAATCACTTCAAAAATCGCATTCACTTTCATTTCTGGGCTGCTGGAAATGAATGATTTCCTTTAACGGTAATGAGACGTAATGTGACGACCATGACTAGTCCTAGATAACTGCTGTCTCATCAGGTTAGCCAACAACAACGACAACAACTACACAAACAACACACAGGCAAAGGAATTAATTGCCTTCGCCTTTTGGAGAGGCGCATCGTTTGTCAAAAGTTTTGTTGCATACTTCGTGGCGTGGGGAGAGAGGAAGAAAGCAAAATTATCATCTTGCCAAATGCCTCAACAGATACTTATAGCTCATTAGGCAAGCGCATTAATAACGCCAGTCATGCCACGCCCCCCACACACACACACAAAATGCACACAAAAACCGACAACGACTGACAGACAGACTGACAAATTTTCAGTGCTAAACGTTTCAACTTTTGAGAAAATCTGAAAAAAAAAAAACAAAACTGAAGTTGCGGCCAAGAATTTCACTTGTAATGCTTAACAAATATGTAAAGTTTTATGAATTCGTCATGACTTTTCAATTTGAAAGTCAGCTATAGCTTAAAAGTACACTAGTGCTTTGATATGATAGTTCCTTTGCAGAAAAAAATACGCATTTGGGTGATGATTCTAGTAGATTTTCGTCAGCTAAACACAATTTTTATTTTTTTTTTTCCTAATTTAAGCTCAAGTTAGCGCATTTTGTTTCGTTTTACTACACTCATGAAATGTATTCTCTAGTATTTTGAAGTTCGCCTTAAAAATACATAATTTTCTTTTAATTTATGGAAAATTTCTTGTTTTTAGACAGTTTTTCTCTCTCTCAAACTTAGAAAACAACCCAAAATTGGATTTTTTTTGTAAATAATACTAAGCACTTTGATGTTATCCTAGAGTACTATATCTTAGCTTAATAATCAACTATCCCAAATATTTGCAAAAATTTTTTAAGCGTAGATATATCATTATACCCTTGCAAAGGGTTTTATAATTTTGCCCAGAAGTTTGCAACGCATAGAAATATTCTTTTCCGACCCCATAAACCATATATATTCTTGATCAGGGATGACGAGCTGAGTCGATTGAGCTTTGTCCGTCCGTCTGTCTGTTTGACTCTCAGTCTTAAAGCTATCGAGCTGAAATTTTGCGCAGAGTTTTCTTTTTTGCTGCACACTACTATAAGGTCGTAACCGAACGGATCGGATGACCATATCCCATAGCTGCCATAGGAACAATCGGTCGGAAAACTAGTTTTAGTATGAAAAACTTTTTTCTTTTCAACGGAAACGTCTTCAAACTTTGTAATCGTAGGTTTTCTATGTTTTTTTTTATAATTCTACCAAGTTTTATTAAAATCGGACAACTATATGGTATAGCTGCCATACAAAAGATAGGTCTGAAAAACAGTTTCAGTTAGAAAAACTTTTTTGTTTTTTAAGGTTGCAATCCTGCAATTTTGTATTTGTTAGTTTCATATGATTTAACATAATTTTACAATTTTTTGACCAAATCGGATGGCTATATCATATAGCTCCCATACGAACGATCGGTCGGAAAATGGGAAAAAGAGTATTTTTTTAAAATATCTAAGCGAGCACTTGCAAGGGTATAAAAACTTCGAAGTTAGCTTAGCTTTCTCGTTGTTTTTTTTTGGTAATTTAAGCTCAAGTAAGCGCATTTTGTTTCTTATTACAACACTCATGAAATGTATTTTCTAGTATAAAGTAGCTATAGCTAACATAGTGGTTAGCTTCAATTTGTAATTAGAAAGCCTTAAATAACATTATTTTTACTTAATTTATAGAAATTTTCGTGTTTTTAGAAAGTTTTTTTTCTCCAACTTAGAAAACCTAACCCTGAAATTGTTTTTTTGATTTAAATAACAATAATTACTTTGATGTTATCCTAGAGTACTGTTTCTTAGCTTAATAAAAAACTATCCCAAATATTTCCAAAATTTTTTTAAGCGTGGATATATCATTTTGTATATGTCGGTCCAAAATTACCATATTTTTTACCGCCCTTAGAGTTGCATTGGATGTTTAATGCAATTGTATATAGTATGTTGTTGGGCAATAGACAGAAACAATTTAATTATGTACCTACGCTTAATAAAAATCGCAGAATTGTTTCAGATAATTGATTGTAAAGCTAAGTCAAAATAATTTATGATAAAATCTAACAGAGATAATACAATAGTTCAGGGTCCCATAGAAAGTGTCTAAAAAGGTTCCAAAAATGGGCATTTAAAGCAGCTTAAGGCTCAACCTACTCTTAGTGGAATCATGGGAAAGCATAGCAAACTAAGATATAAAAAGTATGGAGGCGTTTGCTTTAAAAATCAGTTTTTCAGGTTTCGATACTTGTACAGCGTATTTGTACCTCTCCGTTCTAAAAATAATGGTCTTGTTTTAGACCACTGAGTTTGTTTGCTTTTTAACACATTTTTGTGTGATATGGCCGTACTTTCAAGCGAGTGCTGGTTAGTCGCATGCGCTAGGATGCCGCTCTCGAGGTCACGAGTTCCAAAACCATTAAAAAAAAGGTATTTTCTGTCAACACGACTAAACTCTACGAGTTTTCTAACTACTCCAGCATTTCTGTACATTTTTTTTGTTAAATAAAATATCAAAAATTTGAAAAAGTGATTTTTTGATGTGCCACTTGGAGTTTTTGTAAGTAGGCTACATATTCTTTTTATTATTTAATTTTTTGATGCCTTGCTGTTGATTATAAAAATTTTAATGCCAATTTGTACCATCAATTTTCTCAAAGTTTTTACCATAAAATCTGAACAATTAAAAAAAAAAAAAAAAAGGGCATCCTCTGAAGCAGGACACCAAATTATACATCAAATTCTGTTCCCCTATTCAATTATCTGCTCGCAATTATGTAAAAAATAAAAGACCATAAAAAGTTGTCATTAATATGTTAACAATTATGGGCAATTGTTTTCAAAGTGCCTCTAGGACATCAGACAACACATCGTGATGCTGCTGCCGCCCTCGCCTACACTTCCACTCACTGACAGCATAAAAATAACACATAATCATTTTATTAGCTCAAGGAACGTAGCCTGGGTGCACTGAAGCGGAGCAACGTTCCGGCGGATTGTTCATCCTGTTGGCAATGACTCTGAGCCAGTTGAGTACGTGTTGGCGTTAATATCGTAGCATGTTGCTGTTGTTGCTGCTACTTGAGTTAACATGTTGCATTAGGGGCTCCAATCATGTGTCATGTGTGAGTGTGTGTGTGTGTGCGTGTGTGTGTCTGTTGGACCAGCTAGTTGAAGTTTTCTCGTTAGTGAAACTAATTATCCGTTGTCGCTGTCAGCAAATTTATCGTTAAATGTTAGGTGACAAGCTGAAGCCAACGCAAACTGTTCCATCCATGACTGGAGGCTATAGTTAGTCTGGACACTTGTTATACTTGTCTATCAACCCGGTGGTAGCGCGCTGGCATCATCAACAAACATCGTGCCTTTGTTTTCAACATAATTAAATGATTAACTGCAGCGTTTTAGATGGAAAATCAAAGTATGAAATGTGATTTAGATTAAATTCTCATTCTTTTGCCGCTGGCGCTGATTAAATTTACATTAAGCATTATGAGAAATTCTTTTTCACATTCAAAAACCGCACTTCACCGTATGCTGTTCCTGCCTGTGCTGCTTCTCCTCCCCTCCCACTGCCATTTTTGCACCGGAAATGGTTGTCGATTTGCAACAAATGGCCGCCGGATGTTGCCACATGGCGTACGTGAGAGTGCAAACTGTGTAATATTTTTTTTTTTTTTTGTAACTCTAACCCCTTGGCCATTAATTGCCTAGCACGTAATTATTTTGTAGTTAAAATGGGCGCGGTCGACGCACACACACACACACAGCGACTCTTCCATCTGCATAAAAAGCCATGCATAATTTGGGTTTTGGAGTTTTGCAGCTAATTAAAAGCGCGTCGTTTTTGTGGAAATTAGTCGCAGAAAAAAAAATAACACGCGTTGGCAGCTGCGGATGTTTGGTGGGCGGTATACAAGAGTATTCCACCCACCCACCAGTCACAGGTGGAAATGCGGTGACTTTTCAGTTAAAGTGCACAAAAGTTTTGTAGCATACTTTTTGGCATGCCTGAGCTTAGAATCTAGAATCGGCGGGGCGGATGTGTTTTTTGTATTCTATATTATCATTAAATTTGTGTTGTGTCTGCGACATAGTAAAGTAAAACACATCTCTGGTTTGTACTCTTCTCGCAGTTAACGCAGTCGACAATTAGTTTGAGTACAATTGCATACAAATAGGACTTGTCCCTGGTATTTCATGGTTACACAGAATAAATAGGAGAGCCTAAATAAAGCTTAAAATGATAATTAGAATGTCCGCCTTGGGCTTGAAGTTTCGAGTACGAGTCGTACTAAATACTAGACCTGGTTCTTATTCAAAATGTAAACTTTATTGAAACTTAGCTGCATGCTAAAGCAGAGATATGGCGATTTAAAAGAAAGACATATCTTCTACGGATTACTAATGACATAGACAAAGGCAGAAAAATAAATATTTTCGGACTTTTATTTATGAAAATGAATGAGCAGATGAGGAGACAGAAGAGGAAGTCGACACTACCCAGCAAACATTTTATCATATTTTTGATCACATTCGAGCCTTTTTTGAATCCTCGATCTGATTAATATAGTCAAAAATGTGCTCGTTTTCTGATCGTAAATGATACTGTTGTCGGGAGAAAATGGTACCCTAGCAGCGACACTTCGTGAAGAGTCGTTTTCTGATCACTTTAGACTTATATTCGAGTCACTTGAGAGTCTTTTTTTTAGCCGTATTTCACTAAACCACATTTTGAGCATATTCATGAGACATTTTCGAGTCTCAATTAATAGCATATGATTGGCATCTCATTTTGATCATCAAAGGTAGTCGGAAAAGACTCATCAAGGCGATTTTTATAATAATGATCTTCCAAATGTTAGGTGGGTAACCACTCACATATTATCTTTACAGTATATTTTCTGTCTGTGGGTTTAGTAAGGCCTACTCTAAAACTCAGTAAACATTATGTTATTTAAAGAGCGAACCGCTTATTCCAAATCGCAAACCGAACCGGCTGCCTGTCCGAAATGCTGACCACAAAGAAAAATAGAGGAAAGTTAACTTCGGCTAGGCCCAAGTCTGTATAGCCTTGCATCACGTGTTTATACCCTTTCAAAGTGTATTATAATTTTGCTCAGAAGTTTGAAGAAATATAGAAATACTCATTTCCGACACCATAAACTATATACATTCTTGATCAGGGTGACGAGTGAGTCGATAGAGCTTTGTCCGTCTGTCCGTCTATTTCTACGCGAGCTAGTCTCTCAGTTTTAAAGCTATCGAGCTGAAATTTCGCACAGAGTCTTCTTTTTGCTGCACGCTGCCAATATGTCTGAACCGACCGTATCGGATGACCATTTCATATAGCTCTCATAGGAACAATGGGTCGGAAAACTAGTTTCAGTATGAAAAACTTTTTTCTTTTCAAGGGAAATGTCTTCAAACTTTGTATTCATAGGTTTTCTATGCTTTTTCATAACTCTGTCAAGTTTGATAAAAATCGGACAGCTATATAGTATAGCTGCCATACAAAAGATAGGTCTGAAAAACAGTCTTAGTTAGAAAAACTTTTTTGTTTTTAATGGTAGCATCCTGCAATTTTGTATTTGTTTGTTTCACATGCTTTCACATAATTTTTGCAAATTTTTGGCCAAATCGGATGATTATATCATATAGCTCCCATACTAACGGTCGGTCGGAAAA
Organism: Lordiphosa andalusiaca; assembly: GCA_035044965.1. Lineage (NCBI taxonomy): Eukaryota > Metazoa > Arthropoda > Insecta > Diptera > Drosophilidae > Lordiphosa > Lordiphosa andalusiaca. The sequence continues at coordinate 2,791,625 of JAWNNM010000660.1, forward strand.
TGGGTCGTTGTGGAAAAAATTATTTTTAAAAATATTTAAGCGAGCACTTGCAAAGGTATAAACTACTACGGCACAGACGACGTTAGATTAGCATTGTCGTTTTTAGTCCAATTCTCCAAAATCGCAAAAAATCAATCCGAAACGTGATTAAAAACGGGGTGATCCCGAATATTCTCGAGCTGATCCCGGAAAAAGATTGATATTACTTCGAAATTTTTTTTTTTTGATCCCGAAAAACAGGATCAGTTCAAGCATGCCCCGGGATCACACCCTTTTTAATCCCAAATTTGGAGTTTTTTTTCTGTGTATTCATGTCTCATTTTCTAGTCTCATTTATTCGCATATGGGGTCGGAAACGACTCATCAAGTTGATTTTTGTGAAAATGTTCTTCCAAATGTTTGTTGGGTATTCTCTCTCACCAATACAGTAAGGCTAAACAGTTACACACACATTTGAAACAGCATTTTAAACTAAATCACCTTAATAAGTCTTTTTCGAGCACTATTGATGATTGAGCAAGAGATTATCATCGTGAGCGAATAAAAGAGATTCGAAAATGAATCATGCATATGCTCAAAATATGAATTATTGAAATACGACCATGAAAAGACTCTCAAATGACTCCAAAATAAATACAAACTAATCTGAAGTAATGGTTAAAATTGACTCCCCATAGAGGAATCATTAAGGAACACAATGAAATCAACATTTCTAGGACTCGAATAGACTCTTATGTGATAAAAAATTTCATAAAATGGTAGCTGGGTTAGCAGCAGTTGATTATTTTTGCCACTTTTTTTTCACATAAGCTACCTTGAAATTCCCAAACAGTTAAAGCAATGCCGACAATGGGGGAAGGAAACTGAAGTTAATTAAAGCTGTTGCTATCAAGCAACTAAAATTTGAGTCAGTTACATAAATAAGAAAATTTAAATTCTCAAAACTGCTTACATTTTTAAAGAAATGGAATGGAATGATAAATGAAAGCTAAAACCAACCTCAGTTATATGAAGTGCATTGCCTTAAACGACGTTAACAAACCTCCCTCCATTTGCGTGTATATTTTTGCATATATTTTGCTAAAGTATTCATTTCATTTTCGATAAGAAATTTCTACTTACTAATTATGTTGATTGCCCTCCATTCCCACATTCCCCTTCCCTTCAAACCAATCCAGCTGCCCTTGTCAGTAATCAATAAGCAACATAAACACATTTAATGTTCTTCTTTGTTTTTTTTGTGTTTAATTTCATAATTATGGCATTTTGTTTTTTATTATTTGCATTTTAATTGCTACATTGTAAATACGTATTCAATATCAATAATTACAATTACACATAGACATACACTTAAATTCACTTGCGATAAACAACATGCTAAATATTTTATAATGTGTTTTATGTTTAGAGAGTTGAATTATTTTATTATTATATATATATATATATATATGTATATATATAGCTTGTCTGTCTGCCTTAAGAGTACAGTTCATAAGTGCGGGCCAGGGCAGATATCGGGGTAATCCTGAAAATTGGATGTTTGGCTCTAAATTGAAGGAGTTTTTTGTCATATATGCCTTGTGTGTTTAATTAAACAACAAACTAAATAATATATGCACAATTTACGTTCACATTCACAATTTGCATAATTCAATTTTAGATATTAATATTTACATTTATATGGCTAGCATTTTAAATATATAATTATGTGTATGTTAATGTTTAATTGGTATATATATATATATATATGTATGTCAACTTATGCATGACTTTTCTATGCAATTTTATCAGCTATCTAAGCAAAACGATTATGTTTTTGCCGGCATACACATTCGGAGGAACTTATCATACGTTTTTTGTTGTGTTTAACATGTACAATGCTCTCTAGAAAGCTAAACTAAAACTATAAAAGCATTATATAAGAGAGAGAGAGAGAGATAGAGTGAGAGAGACAGTCGAAAGATATACATATTTATATAGTGAGTGAGTGAGAGAGAAAGTAGTAAGTCTATCACTAGCATAGAGCTGATCTACCTTAGGGATCAACTCAAGGTTATTGAGTGTGGAAACGAAACCATTTTGTAATACTAAATAAGAAGCTTAATTCACGCTCGCATATCCATTCAGTCTCAGTCTTGGTCACTCGAATGTGACAAATGCATTTTGTGGTGGGCAGGGGTAAAGTAAGGACAAAATCTTCTTTTAAAAACCAGACTAAGAAATGTTTAATATCAAGGAAATTGTGATTTTATTAGATCGAATTGTTTTTTTGAATAGTTTCTGGTTAAAAACCAAACATTTAAAGAATCTTTAGAGCTATAACCAAAAACACTTTCCGTAAGGTTTCTATTCTTTTTTTCTTTGTTTTATAGAGGTGCCAAAAACCTTACATCTTGAATTTTGTGTCCTGCTATGAACCGAGCTGGTTTTTGCTTCATTTTTTCTGTCTTTGAAGATGGTTGGTTGAGACAAAAACCAATTTCAGTTCAGTTTCTGTTTCTAATCGCTTTTAAAGCGGAGCCACAAAGTTTGTATCTTGCATTTTCTGTTCTGCAATGAACAAAACTGTTTTTGCTTCATTTATTTCCGTCTTTGAAAACGGCTAGCTAGAAAAAAAACCACTTTGAGTTCAGTTTTTTTTCATTTCTGTCGTTTTTAAGGCTTGATAAAATCTTTTCATCTTATATTTTCTGTTCTGCAATGTACAAAACAAGTTTTGCTTCAGTTTTTCCTGTCTTTGATGACGGTTACTTGGATCAAAAATCACTCGCAGTTCGGTTGGAAAACTTTCTATTGTCTTAGGCGAACGAAAACTTTTATTTTCTTGAAATTTTTGTTCTACAATTGATAAAAACGTTTTTTGCTTCATTTTTTCCTGTCTTTGATGATAAATTAATTTTGGAAAACTGAACTTTACAAGTGTTTCATGTATTCTGTATTGATTTTTATGAACTAAACTATTCTTTTGTTAAATTTTCTGTGCTGCAATTGACACAAAATGTTTTTGCTTCATTTTTTCCTGTCTTTTATTTCTGAAAAAATTAAACTTTTATTTTTTTCATGTTTTGTTTACTGTTTATCTTGAGCTAAACTATTTTCTCTTGAATTTTTTGTGCTGCAATTGACTTAAAACGTGTTTGCTTCATTTTTATCTGTCTTTGATGTGTATTTATTTCTAAAAAAACTGAACTTTTCGAGGGTTTCGTGTTTTCTGTACTGTTTATAATGAACTAAACAATTTTTTTCTTGATTTTTTGTTTCTGCAATTGAAAAAATCCAGTTTTGCTTCATATTTGATGTCTTTGATGTAAGCGTTGCTTATGGAACTCATGCGATCTCTGATATCACTTTTGAGACCAGCAATTTAGGTTCATTTCCATCAGAAATTTGGAGGCGAAAACGGGCTCTGCTTCAATTTGCAGTCTTTGATGTGAGCGGTCTTTATAGAACATTTTAGTTAGAAAGTTATTTACAAACTCTGCTATCAGCTTTAATGAAAAATTATTTTAAGAACTCAGAAACCGAACGAAAGGTGTTTAATGGTGCCACCCCTATGCTTGTCAAACTGTCACATACTTTTCCCTTACCCTAAAATGCCACCCATCCATTACACAACTCATTCATTCAAAATTTTCCGCTCCACCATTATTGAAACGCTCACACCAGGCCAACAGTTCACGCACCTCCCGGGCGTACAACTGCTCTTGGGATTGTGTTTCCAGGGGTCAGACATTATGGCAAGTTGGCTGACTGCTGCTGCCGCTGCCCGAGTTGCTCAGCAAACTTCTCTCACTGGCCACACTACCCGGTGCATAGATCAATTCGTTGGTTTCCTTCGACAACTCTTGACCCGAATTAGCCTTACGACTGCCACGTGAGCTTTGGCCACGCCAAGATTGATGCGGATGTAGATGGACCAGGTTGGTGGCGGGCATTAGATCGCCAGGATGCTGAGGTACCAGTGGTATTAGCTGCTGTTGCTGCTGTGAGGTTGGCTGCTGCTGTTGCTGCTGCAGCTGTTGCTGCTGTGGTTCCTCCACCTTGACATAGAGTCGCTCCATGTCATCCAGATCACCATCGGCTGTATGATACAGTGCCTGCTCATCCTCGTGCGACATTAACATGGCCATGGGTGAGGGTGAACCACCGCAACCGGAATCGGCCAGGCCATTGTAACAGAAGGAGGAACCATCCAGATCTAGAAGATTTTGCTGTTGCTTGGCATCCACCAATACCTGAGCGGTGTTGAGTACCTTAAACCTGGCGCTATCTCGTCCTATGCTGCAATTGGGTGGCAGATGATGACGCCTTACGCTGGCAGTGACAGGCTTGGGACTGGGTCCACCGGGAGCAGCCTCATAGGTATGACAGTTGCTCAGCTTGTTCTCGGTAATGTGCATGTGCATGTGCTTGTCCTTGGGGTAGTAATATTGCTCGGAATACACCGACCGGGCGGCAGCATTATTGCTGGGATAAATCTCGCTGGTGGTGGACATCTGCTGGTAAATGTTGTTGGAGGAGGGATGGGGTGGCTGCTGCTGTGACTGCTGTTGCTGCTGTTGTTGCTGATGCTGCTGTTGCTGGTAGTGCGGATGCATGGGACGTTGTAGGCCATAACCTGGCATGGCTACTGCACCTGGTCGTTGTTGATAACGTGGCTGCTGCTGCTGCTGCTGCTGTTGGTTAGGATTGAGTATGGCCGAGGTGGCATAGGGGGCTGGTGAGCCACGACCGTATTCACTCGGCGCCTTACCGAAACTGGACACCTCGGCATAGTCGGTGGGTATATTGGAGTACTCGCCCACATAGCTGCAAATGAACAGATAAACAAAAAAAAAAAACAGTTATTACTTGTACTCGGGACAGAGACTTGTTTATTTCAACCCCCTGAACCCCACCCCCACCCCCTTCAGCCATTTTTCGGTTATAAATTTGTCGGTTGTGTGAAATTTATGTCTGCCCAAATTTGCATATTTTCCTTGCATTTCTTTTTCGCTCTTTTTTGTTGCTGCTCTCCTCATGTGCTAAACTCAAATTTATTTCTTAATCGTGTCCACAACAGTTCGGCGTAGTCTAGAATCATCCATTAAATAAATTACCAGCTTAAACCAAAAACCGGTGAACACTTCCCTTAACACCGCACCCACCCACAATTTTTCGGCATTATTTTCGTATTTAAATACTGAAAGCGGATTAACCTGGCGGACAGCGTACCAAAAAATGACCCAAAAGCCGGTGAAAATATATACGGCGTATTGATGGAGTCGCCATGGAGTTGCTGGATAAAACAAAAAAGGAGTCTCTTAATGCCCTTAATGAGAGTTCGCTTTTAATAGGGGGTAACTGGAATGAATGGCCATCAAATGAGCGGAGAAAGTTATGCCCGGCTGGAAATGAATTTATTTAATGTCAAAGCAAATTGCAACTGGGAGTCATTCAGGAGGTGTACCGAGTAGTTTGAAGTGGAGAAAAAAAAATGAAAAGTTTAAGTCTTTTTCTTTAAATTGAACTAGTTTATTTGTATTTAAGAAACGGTTCAGTTTGTTTTGTTGGAGAACTTTAAGAAATTATATAAAAAACTTAAGTCACGCCTTGGGGGTTCTGTTTTAGAAAGCCAAAAACTCAAAACTGTGGCTAGAAACTGACTACAATTTTTTTTTGGTTTTTCTAAATATTTTCCTTCCTTTTTTCGATGAACTTCGAATTAAAACTATAGGTGCAGAACTGTGGATAGTCGATATCTATTGGAAAATTTCGATAGCATGTCAAACAAATATGCCTAAAAATACAAAATACGTCAAATTTATAATTAAACCAACTCCAAACTTATATTCAACATTCTAATTAATATTTTATAAGGATTTTTATGAGACTTGTAACATCAAAAACTCATTTATTGAGCACTATAATAAGTCAAGAATATTTTGCTGTACTGTTTTTGGCAGCTCAGTTGTTTTCGAGTAGCATGTTGCTGTCAAACATGTTCAGTTTGGTTTATAATTTACCCATGAAACGACTTTCAAACGAACAATGCTAGCAGATTATTGAATTTTATGTTAGTGGTTCATTCTAAGTTCTTCAACATTGTACACTCCAACTAATAATGTTTGACACTTTATTTATTATTCGAAATCTTTATCTTTTTTATAGCAATATTCAAGCCGTTTCAATCACCGCTTAAGGATTATCATATGGAGCAAGGATATGCAAAGAAATGCGAGGAGAAGCGTCGGAGAAATGAAGAATGAATTTAAAGGTAAGAATGCATGAACTATCTAAAATGGATCGTTATTTTTCATTGCTAAATATGTACAACATGGGATGCTGTTACTTGAAAGCTAAACTAGAAACGAGAAAGCTAAGCTAACTCCGTTTGTGCCGAAGTTTTTATACCCTTGCAAGTGCTCGCTTAAATATTTTCGAAAAATACTCTTTTTCCCATTTTCCAACCGATCGTTCGTATGGCAGCTATATGATATAGTCATCCGATTTGGCCAAAAATTTGTAAAATTATGTGAAAGCATGTGAAACAAACAAATACAAAATTGCAGTATGCTACCATTAAAAACAACAAAGTTTTTCTAACAAAGACTGTTTTTCAGACCTATATTTTGTATGGCAGCCATACCATATAGTTGTCCGATTTTAATAAAACTTGGTAGAACTATAAAAAAACATAGAAAACCTTCGATTACAAAGTTTGGAGACGTTTCCATTGAGAAGAGAAAAGTTTTTTTATACTGAAACTAGTTTTCCGTCCGATTGTTCCTATGGGAGCTATGAGATATAGTCATCCGATTCTGTCGGTTCCAACATATTAGTAGTGTATAGCAAAAAGAAGACTCTGTGCAAAATTTCAGCTCGATAGCTTTAAAACTGAGAGACTATCGATTTAGATCGTCCCCCTGATCAAGAATATATATAGTTTATGGGGTCGGAAATGAATATTTCTATGCGTTGCGAACTTCTGGGCAAAATTATAATAATCTTTGCAAGGGTATAAAAAGGATAATACAAAAGAAATCTATTGAATGAATTCCAGTATCTTTTATTCATGATGATCATTTGGATGATTTTGCAGCTTCGCTGGATGATTAAAAGGATATTTTAGACATATCCTTTTCAAATGGCCCTTTTGTTGGCTCTTTTTTTTCTGTGTAGGTATATTAGTATATATTTTGCAAATTCATTTGTTGATTTTTAGCTCCTTTGAATGAAAATCGAAGGTCAATGTAACATTAATTGTATTGCAAGAAAGAAAGTCAGTCAAGCCCGACTGCAATATACTCTGTACCAACGAAAATGTAGGCAATAGCAGCTACAGTGAACATTCTTTTGCTCATCCGATCTTTACCATTCCTTTGCCTAAATTCAAACATGTTTTAGTACTTCTCATGAAACTCCTCCATGAGTTCAGCCCTAAAATCTTGCCTTAAATCAGCAGAGGTCAAATTACGTAGTTGGCCTCATATAAAGGATGCCATGAATTCAGTACCAGCCCTTTCATTTCACAGCTAATACATCTATGAACTGAACAGAAGGGTAGTGCATCTGCAATTCGTTCTCTCAACCAAAGAATTAAATGTAGCTTTCATATTTTTCTGAAATTTCTTTTCGCCCATATGACACTCATAATTGTCTGATTACTTTTTATTGTTATTGTTATTACCGCCTCTGTGTGCGTGCGTGTGTTTTTTTTTCTGCATACACTATTTTGTGGCAATTATTATTAATATTTGTGTTAAATTGCAGCACACTTGCCCCTCCTCACCCTACCGAAAGAAGCATTTTCAATTTACGTTTTTAATGACTAATTAAGTGTGCAAAATAATTATAATTATCTGGGGTAAAACGCGAGCGAGAGAATTATATGCTGGACAGTAGTTGAACGGGTGAAATAAATAAATGTGACAATTTATTTAAATGTATAAAACAACGAGGTTTATTTTGTCAATATTTTTATTTTTTTTTAATGTGGAAATGAAATGACTCTTCAGCTTTTGACGCTTGATTGGCATTTAATTGCAAAAAGGTTGGACAGCAGAAGCAAAGGGAGAAAGTGTAGGAAATATTATGTTGAATACTTTTGGGCTTGCTTTTTACATTTTAAGCCATGAATTACACTCAGTAAAAAGCAAAGTCTGAGACTATATAGACAATCTACTTAATGTAAATAGTTGATTTTTGATATTGAGAAAACCATACAGCTTATTTCTCGCATCTTATGATATGCCGAAAAGTAGGCAACAGTTTTTAAAATTTAGTTAAATTCTATTGAACTTTCTTTTGAGTTTATAATAAGTCCAGAAGAAGGCAACCGTTTTTAAATTTTAGTTAAATTCTATTAAAGTTTCTGTTGAGTTTATGATAAGCCCAAAAGCAGGCAACAGTTTTTAAAATGTAGTTAAATTCTATTAGTTTCTTTTGAGTTTATGATAAGCCCAGAAGTAGGAAACATTTTTTAAAAATTAGTTAAATTCCATTAAAGCTTCCTTTGAGTTTATGATAAGCCCAAAATTAGGCAACAGTTTTAGAAATTTAGTTAAACTCTATTAAGTTTCTGTTGAGCTTATGATAAGCCCAAAAGTAGGCAACAGTTTTTAAAATTCAGTTTAATTCTATTAAAGTTTCTTTTGAGTTTATGATAAGATCAAAATAAGGCAACCGTTTTTAAAATTGTGTTAAATTCTATTTAAGTTTCTGTTTGAGTTTATGTTTGAGTTTATGATAATCCCAGAAGTAGGCTACATTTTTTGAAATTTGGTTTAATTCTTTTAGTTTCTTTTGAGTTTATGATAAGCCCAGATGTAGGAAATATTTTTTAAAAATTAGTTAAATTTCATTAAAGCTTCCTTTGAGTTTATGATAAGCCCAAAATTAGGCAACAGTTTTAGAAATTTAGTTATTAAGTATAACTATTAATTAGTATAACTATTAAGTTTCTGTTGAGTTTATGATAAGCCCAAGAGCAGGCAACAGTTTTCAAAATGTAGTTAAATTCTATTAAGTTTATAATATGCCGAAAAGTAGGCAACAGTTTTTGAAATTTAGTTAAATTCTATTAAAGTTTCTGTTGAGTTTATGATAGGCCCAAAAGTAGGCAAACGTTTTTGAAATTTAGTTAAATTCTATTAAAGTTTCTGTTTGAGTTTAAAACTGTTTTCCATTTACCGTCCATTTCCACATTTCCGTTTATTTGCACAAAATTAGCCACAAATAAATAACAATTACGGTTTTTGCAATTTCTGCTCTCCACATTTTTCCACCAAATCTACAAATGGAAAACATATTTAATGCATGTTTCACTCCCCCCCTGCGTTTGCCACTGGCCAGACAAATAAATTAGAGATTCGAGGCCTGCAATTGCTACATAATTTTCAATGTATAATTATACCCCCACCCCGCTTCACACCCTCCCCAAAAAAAATAACAAAAAAATGCCATAAAGTTAAAGCCTTCTTCTGCTACCCCCACCAACTGGCAAACTACCGTCCACTGGGCATAGTCGTCCCCCAGAATCAACATAAATAGCGTGGCAACATTTCTATTCCTAACTTGATTTTCATGGCGCCGACGGGAATAAAACAACAAAAAATGTTAAAAAAAAAAAGCGGAAAGGAACAACATTTTTCCCGCCGCGCCAGAAAAATGCAATTTCACAGTTTGGTGAATTTTTATTGTCGTCGCTTTGAGTCCGAACTTTTCGGTGCTCCTTTCGTTTTTTTTTTCTCCTCCTTTTTTTTTTTGGGTTAAAACTTACCGCTGCTGATTGCGTTCACTGCCATGTCCGTGAATGTCATCGACGACGCCGACGCCGCTGCTGCTGCCATTGCCACTGTTCCCGCTGCCGCTAACTCCGCTGCCACCACTTCCGCCGCCGCCGCCGCCGCCACCTCCGCCCGCCCCACACACGGGCGCATAGTCAGCGATGTGATCCTTTTGCATCTCGAGCGAGTTGCCGCTGGGCGAGGGACGCCACACCATGCCACCAGTTGAGGCATCCAACCAGTAGCCATTCCCATTGCGCGTCGATAGACTCGGCATTTTGAGCACGTCGCTTGTGTGATTGCCTAAAGGTGAGAGGAGGAGGAGGGAGGGAGGGAGAGAGAAGAGCAGAGTTGATGGTGAGACACAGCAATTAAATGTTGTGCAACAAAATGTTGAGACCAAAATAAATTGTAGCCCGGAAATTAACACAAAAATACAAAAGAGTTGAACGCGCGCGCAGCAAAACAACAAAATGGACGTTCTCGAATAAACATTTTTTTGGGGTTTTTATGAGAGAAAGTTTTTATCGGGTGCGTTGCTTCCCATTTTGGATTAAGAGAATTTTTCAGATATTCTATCTTTTTCACTTACTCAAGAGCCCAACCAAGAGTTTAGCTGGCCTATTAAGCTAAGTGTAAAGTTCAGTTAACAAGTTATGTGAAAGAGCTTGCAATTTGTATACCCTGTTCCCATTGAAAATGGAAAATGGGGGAACATGAAGTTGTGCGAATGTATGTAACAGGGAGAAGGAAACATTTCCGACCCCATAAAGTATATATATTCTTGATCAGCATGAACAGCCGAGTCGATATAGCCATGTCCGTCTGTCCCTCTGTCTGTCTGTATGAACGCGTGGATCTCAGAGAGATAGAGCCACAAATTTTTGCATAAAGGTAGACTTTCAGATTTGGAAAATTCCATCCCGTCCCCCTTTTATCCCCAAAAAACCTAGACCTCCTCTAGAAATCCTAGACCTAAATAGCCGTCAGATGCACAATTTTCAGGTAAGAGCCTCGTGGTTTAGTATACATCAAGCTAGGCCCAATATCTATCTATTCTGAAAAGTACAATCAGATCGGACAAACAACACCGGAGTTATAAGCGAAACAGTTGAGCTGATAAGAGCACCCCCACCCCAGTTTATGGTCAGGACTAGAAAAAAGTGTTGCCTACATTTAGGTTGAAAATTTTGTTACAAAAACAAATAAATGAAAACAAATGAACAGGGTATTTTGTGGTCGACTGCAGCGCCCTTACTTGTTTTGTACTGGTAATGGCTCAAAGGTACTTAGGGTATTCACGACCCCCCGTTGAGCTGTGGGACAATTAGAAAACAAGAAAGAAAGTCGGTCAAGCCCGACTATAACATACTCTGTACCAAGAAAATTTGTCTTTTGATCATAACTCGAAAACCGTTCATCCGATCTTCTTCATTCCTTTGGCGGATCGATAAGTTATCATAATAACTAAATATGTCCAGAAGGAACTACCCATCTATCTTCAAAACTGTGGGAGATATGACGTTTTTTCTAAATTGCGGGGGCGTGGCTAAAATTGAAAATAAACTTGATATGCCTGCAGACATAAGAAGCCATCTCTGAGATCTGTGCGTTCATACGGACTGACAGACGGACGGACGGACAGACGGACATGGCTATATCGACTCGGCTGTTGATGCTGATCAAAAATATACATACTTTATGGGGTCGGAGATGCTTGCTTTTGGATGTTACATACTTTTGCACAAACTTATAATACTCTATGTACCTACGGTACAGAGTATAATTACAAAAGAAATCTAGGCAAACGTTCAGAATTAGTTTTGAAATCTCCTACCACAAAATGTTGACTGTGTTTTTCAAGAACAACGTCTAAGAGGCATATTAAATGGTAGGTAAAAGTTTAGAAATTGGTCCTTAAAGTATTATTAAGGCAGTTTGATTACACCTTTGAAATAGCTATACAGATAACCCAATTTTCAACAATTTATATCCCACTTTTTTCAGAGAGAGAGAGAAAACAATTTCTGGAACACAATGCAAATCTTCTTAAAATCCATAGACCAACTTTGCAGTGCTATAAATTGAGCGCATTAAAATAATATTATGCTGGGACTGGCTGGCTTAATTCTACCTCTTTTATTACAACAGATATAGAGGAGGGAGTGCGAGCCAGAGCGAGACAAAATCAAATAAATTATTGTCAATTTTCCAGTTGACGCTGCAGCCAGCGCAAAAATGTGTTGCATACTTTCAAGCGCAGCAAAAAAACCGACTGAAAATTGCATAAAAAAATGCACCAATTAAACTGTCCCCGGGTTATAACTGTGCACACACATCAACCGAGTGTTTTATGGGGCCGCCACTTTTAGTTTTTCCCCTCCCCCGCCCCCGCCCGCATTTTTATTATTGTCTCTGACTATTCAGGTGGTGTCAGAAAAGCGATTTTGCGCTTTTTGCTGCTTAGTTTATGGTAAAATATATCTCTGACCGTGGCTTGTTTACAGCCATAAAAGTTTTTCGGGGCATTTTATGCCAATTAAAGCGAAATGAAATCTGAAATCTGAAATTCCCCATTCGCTGCTTTCGCAGCTAATTTCAATTAGACCACAAGCTCTCTATCTCCCAGGGAACCCCACATGTGCGGTGCCTGACTGGGCCAACTATAGTTGGTTAATAATGCACACAAAACTAAATGCATAATTGCAATGTGCCGCCCCAATCACGTGCAAAATGTTAATTTCTAAAATTCGTGCCTGCTAAAATATTTATTCGCACCTAGAGCGAGCGAGGCAAAACTATGCGAAATTAGCGTTATTTATCTATGCAAATGTGTGTGCAAATGTTTCACTGTACTCACCACGCATCGTATTCAAAGCCGACTGCTTCATCATCATATGCTTGCGCTTCACAAAGACCATGGCACCAAAGGACAGCATCAGCACGGCCAGTATGGCACCCAGGAGTATTATGAACCAGGGCTGTGTCAACACATCGTTCACATGATCCTGATTGATGGGATAGCTGCAACAATTTTTGTGTAAATGAAATTTTTGGGGAAATTATATAAAATTCATAATGGTTACAGAACATTTATTAAATGGAAAATACAAAATTCAATTGAAAACTTCTGTGAAATATAGCAAAAAAATACTGAATACTTTGTAATCCGATTTAAATTAACCAGCTTCTGGGAAAGAATCAATCCTGAGGGTTTGGTCTTTCTTTAATATGATTAAAATATGAATCAAACTTTTCATTTCCTCTCACTTACTTGTATTACTTGACTTTCTCGAAATTCAGTACTACATACTCAATAATCGATTTTCAGTATTCATTACTTAGTATTCAGTGATAGATACTGAGCATACTTGTAAGATTCTTACTTGATACTCAATATTTAATACTCTCTTCGTACTTTGTACTCTGTAGCCGATACTTCGTACTGGATACTTTGTTCTCGATACAATGTACTCGATAATCAATAAGGGACATTAAATATTCACTACTTTATACTCTAAATTAGTTAATTGATACTCAGCATGCTTGTCTTACTCGACAAGTATCAATACTCAATCAATACTCAGTCCTTCATTCTCTAAATTAGCATTCTTGTCTTACTCGATACTAAGTATTGATGGTATCAATACTCAGTGCTTCATTCTCTGAATTAGGTAATCGGTACTCAGCCTACTCGTCTTACTCGATACTAAGTATTGATGGTATCAATACTCAGTCCTTCATTCTTCTCCGATTAACTAAATTAGTTAATCGGATCTCAGCATACTTGTCTTTACCGATAAGAGGTATCTATAGCAGCGATGTTCAAGAAGAGAGGCTCTCTGTCTCTCTCTGACACTCACTGAAGCATTACTTCGGCAAGCATTCGGCATGAATTGCCTAAAGTGTTCGGCCGCTGGGAGCTATGGGTGAACATCGCTGATCTATAGCATCAATACTCAGTCCTTAATTCTCTAAATTAGTTAATCGGATCTCAGCATACTTGTCTTTACCGATAAGAGTTATCTATAGTATCAATACTCAGTCCTTCATTCGCTAAATTAGATAATCGATACTCAGCTTTCTTGTCTTACCCAATACTTGGTATCGATGGTATCAATACTCAGTCCTTCATTCCCTGAATTATGTAATCAGTACTCAGCCTACTTGTCTTACTCCAAAAGAGGTGTATAAGTACTATTCCACTCTACTATTGTTCTATACTCATTTCTCTGTTTTCGATACGTAGTACTCAAAAATCAATACTCTATACATGGCATTCGCTAATAAGAATTCAGAGCTCTGTTTTCAGCACTCGATATTCAGTAAATTGATTTGTTTCTTACTCGATATTTGGTAGTCAATACTCAGTAATTAATATTAAGTAATTAAAAAACACAGTACTAGATACTCTGTACTCCATACTCAGCACTAGATACGTAGTATACAATACTTGATACCCTAGTTTAATCAGAACTCAGTATTAGATACTCGAAACACAGTTCTCTTTATTCAGTACTCAATATCCAGATCCAGTACTGATTTCCCCAGTACGCATCTCCTCCTTAAATACACAATTTCAGTACATAGTTTTCAGTGACTCAGAGTCTCTAGTTTAGTGACTCTTGTTCAGTGACTCTTTATCAGTGTATTATGCTTGCTTACTCTTGCTTAGTGACTCTTTGTCAGTGATTTATGTTCAGTCACTCATGATCAGTGACTTATGCTAAGTTCCGTGACTCTTGTTCAGTGAATCTTGATGAGTGACTCTTGTTCAGTGACTTTCTACAATAGACTTCTGTTTATTAACTCTAACTTAGTGACTTTAAATCATTGACTTGTGATAGGTCACTCTTGCTCAGAGACTTTTTATCAGTGACCTGTGTTTAGTGACTCTTGTTCAGTGACTCTTGTTCTGTGAATCTTGATTAGTCAGTCTTAATCATTGACTCTCCATCAGTGATGTTCACTAACTCTTGCTTAGTGACCGTTTATCGGTGACTTATGCTTGGTTCAGTGACTCTTGTTCAGTGAATCTTTATCAATGAGTCTTAATCAGTGACTCCTGTTAAGTGACTCCTGTTCAATGACTCCTGGATCAGTGACTTTTGAACAATGCCTCCTAGTTGAGACTGAAGAAGTCAACATGTTCTTAAATTGTTCAATTTGTCGAGTGATTTTTGTTCAGTGACTCTAGTTCAGTGACTTTTGTACAATGCCTCTTAGACTAGACTGCAGAAGTGAACATGTTCTTCAATTATTCAATTTGTAGAGTGACTTGTTCAGTGACTTTTGATTAGCAACTCTTGTTCTGTGATTCTTGATCAGTGACTTATGTTAACTGACTCTTCAGTGACTCATTTAGAGGGCTTCCTGCTAAGTGATTCTTCTTCAGAGACTCTAATTTCAGTGATTCTTGCTTAGTAACTCAAAGGAATAAAATCTGAAATACCGCTAAGGGTCACCCAACTTTCAAATATCTTCAAATATTATCAAAATACTCACCGCTGATTGATAAAGGGATCCAGACGCTTGGTAATGGGATCCAAGCGTAACGTAGCTGGCACACAATAAGGACCAATTCCAGCATTATTACCCGCAGCCACGCCCACTGTATACATCACACCTTCCGTCAGATTGGCCAACACTAAAGTGGGTGAGGCCGCATCAATGGTGACATTTGTCAGAATTCTCGAGAAGTTGTGAGCCGTATCAATGCCGCGTACAATGACATGATAGTTCAACAGTATACCTAAGCAAAAAAAAAAAGAAGAGAAACCAACCAGAGTTCAAGACCGACCACTAATGAGGGGTGTGAAGGGGTGTGGGGTGTGCGAACTTACCATGCTGAGCCTTCATTTCGGGTGCCTTCCATTTCAAGAACACAGCCGAGGAGTTGAGTAATATGGCCTCCATGCCAAATGGCGCCTCATTGGGTACTGCAAAAAAAAAAAAACCAAAACAAGAAGGCAAAAATGAAAGATGCGTTTTTGATTAGACCACACACAGCTGACGTTTTGTCGTAATGAGATTTTGTCTAATTAATAAGCATTTAGTTGGTGGGTAGTTCCGGGTAGCTTCAAGTGCCGCCCCTTCATGCTTCACCAGACAAAAACAAAAACAACACACAAAAAAAAAAACAGACAACCCTTTCAAAAGCTCACAACTCACGTTGCCACACTTCAAAAAGCTCATCTTCATTTGTTTATTTATTTCCTGCTGTCGCTTTTAACAAGCGTCTGCAGCAATTTTCTTTAAATAAACACACACGTGCAACAAAAAGCAAAGTCCCTAAATAGGCTATGTCTGAGCTGAGGTTTTCCAGTAGGGAGTGTGAAGTTCTTTTTGGGCTTTGTTGTTCCACCTTCCCTGTGTCTCTCTCTGTGTGTGTGTGTGTGTGCTACATGCTAAAGTGCTTGTCGAGCTTTTGTTCTTGTGATGCTGATGCACGCTTAACACGTAGCTGCCATTGTGTGGCACAAATGACCCTAAGGCAATTGTTTGGAAGAGACAGTGGAGAGAGACAGGCAATTGAAATTTTCTATATATATAGGAGCGATCATTTTTAAGAGCACGAGCGGGACTGAGAGCTTATCTTGGGGTAATTTGAGACTAAAATAGTTAGTCAACTTTCAATGACTCACAGTTGGGGCTATTTGCACGTCTGCGACATTTGAATAGGAAGACACACCCTAAGGTTAGGGTAAACAGGGTGCCAGTTGCTTTTGTTTTTTACTAAAATGAATATATGTGGGGGTTTAGAAATATAGAAATCTTTGCCGAATGAGGGTTATACTACAATTGGTGACCCCGAACAAAATTTTACTTAAGTAAATACTACCTCTCATATAAATACAATATCTTTAACTGATTAGGGCCAAGCTTCCCTCAGAACCATTTAGAAAATCTATATTTTTGGCAACTGAAGCAAATTTTATAAATTGGTGACCCCGACGTGCTGACTAAAATATACAAAATAATGCCAAAAGACAGCTACAAATGGTTTAAAATGGCTATAAAAAGCCAAGCTTAGCTAAAATGATGTTAAGAAATAAAAAACTTGATCAAGTGAAAGAAATTGCATATATGGTGACCCCGACTTAGGTGTTAAATGGTTCAAAAATACCTCTAAAACTATTAAAGCTTGCTTGAGCTGACTTTAAAAGGTCACATCAAGCTTAAAAGCTTTTTTTAAATGTGATTTTATGACAAATGAAGCGAATTCTTAAAAAATGTATAAGATTGGTGACCCCGACGAGCCTAGTTTCAGGAAAAGACTTAACAAGAATGCCTAAATAAACCGAAATGATTTTAAATGGCTATCAAAGACCAAGCTACACTAAAAAGTGTTTTTAAAACGAAACTTTGGAAAAAAAGACCATTTGGAAAAAAGGTGACCACGACGTGAAATTATAAATAAAATAATGAACGTTTATAAAAGAACTTTTAGATAAACAAAAATAGATTTAACTTACTATAAAAGCGGCAAAAGGAAACTAAAAAGCGTTTAGGATCTAAGGATATAAGCAAATTGGTGACCCCGACGTTCTCAGTTATAAACGAAATGTATTAAGACGACAGCTTAAACAATTTAAAATGGTTGTAAATGGCACTTAAGTGTCAATCTGAGCTCTAAAGCTTTTAGAAAATGGGACTTTCAGGCAAATGAGGTAAAATAAATCGAAGGTTTCTTAATATACCTTTCTATTCTTTCATCTCTTATTAAAACTCCTTGCCGTTACAACTCCTTACAGAGCATTTCATAGTCAACACTCGGCTCTTCATAGTTTACAATTCCCTAATCAACCCTCTTCCGCCACATGTGCTCTAAATTTCCCCAAACAACACACCTTTATTTGCCAACTTCCGTTTTACTAAGCGAACTGAGTGAAACTGCTTCCTGTGTGGAGGGTTGGCGACTCTCTTAAGCAAACGCGCATCAAATTTGCATTGCCCTTGCATTGCACTTTTTTTTTGTTTGTTGTTTTGGCCCCACTGTGCGCACAGCAAGCAGAGTGTAGGTAGGTAGAAGGGGGTAGGAGTTGAGTAGGAGTGTAGAGTGCTTCATACTATGCAAGTAGCAGCAATAATTGTTGTTTATCTTTACACAATTGCGTTGGCAATTTCTTTGAGTTTGCTGTCAGCAAGTGGAAATGTGATGCATACGAAATGAGTTTTGATTTGAAGTCAGTCGCTGCGGGTTTGCCGGCGAGGGGGGGGAGGCGGGACGCGACGCGACGCGACGTTTGTGCATTTTATATTGGAGAACGCGTCGTCTGTTGACTTAGTCGTTGTGGCATTCCTGGACCTCTGCCTTCCTTTTAGAGACTTTTGACTTGTTTCGCCGGGTTTTGTTTTTAATTATTTTTGCACCCAAAATGTCGCGCTGCTTCATTGAGGATTGTTCACTTTTCGTTGCATTCTGCCGTGGCATCCCGGTGGAAGTTTTCATTCGGCGATAAAATAAAGTGATAAACCTGTCTGGAAAGTTTTTTTTTTTTTTTTTTTTCCAACTGCTGCTGTTGAGTTGGCATTTTTCTTGCATAGAAGTTTTGGACAATCTTATCGAAGTATATGTTGGCTGCCAACGCTTGAAATGGGCATTAAGTGTGGCGGAGGGGAAGGATTATGGTTAAACTGTGGGTAATTATGTGGTTTGCTTAAATTTATTCGTAGTGTTGTTTCAACTCTGCAGAAAGCACAAAGAAGATAGGGCATTTGGGGCCATTTGGGTATTGTTAAGTTTGCTGAAAAAAAAAGAATGCACCATCGTACCACTTGGTGTGTGCCTCTTAATGTGCTTGTAGTTGTGTTTGATAATATTTTTATATGTGGTATTTCTAGTTTGGTTTTCTCAGCTAACTCTTTCCAGCTGTACCGTCTTTCCTGAAGTAGTAAACCAACAAAAGGAATCTCCCTAAACCGCTATTTAAGTTTCACCAAATCTTCAAAACAATTCCTCATAATTGGTTTTTTTTTCTAACACCCTCCGAAGTCTGTTTCTTCAGACAGAAGTTATGGCCCAAAAACCGAATTTGGTTTAGTATAATCATTTAAAAAGAAATTTCCTGATCTGTTGATGGTAAATTTTCTACCTTATGTTGAATTTTCAAATATTCTAGAATTAATTTCCCTTTTTTTTTTGGGCCATAGAGCTACCAAACTCAATTTCGAGCTGAAATTGTTCGGTCTTGCATCCACCGCCATCCATTTTTCAACCTGGAGGTGGATGTTTCATCATTGAAAAGTAAAATCAAATATCATTTCGCCAGTTTTACGTCAATCGGAAGGAAATAGAGTTATCCTAGAAGAATTTTCCGGGTGTTTTCACACCATAGGCCACGGTTTTATTAGCAAACTAAGTTTTATTTCAATCGAATAAGAATGGGTTTAATGGGAATGGGAAAAATATACGTTTTTCGAGATTGGAGATATTTGTGTCCAATTCTATCACATACTTTGCTTATAAACCGGGGCTTAAGTCCAATTGTTCATGTGCATTTAACCATAACCCAGCCCTAGTAGTGCCCACTTTAAACACAAACGGAAACTACAGTGTAAATTGTAGCTTAATATGCAGCCATTGGAAAGCTTAGAACCTTTTTTCCCCCGAGTTTTTATGGTAAAAGAAACCGTCAGATATAGGTGTATTCAAAAGATATCTATTGTTCTACCCTTGCAAAAGGTATATGAAAAATGTCCAGATGTTTGTAAGGCATAGAATAGTAACGATCGGTCGAAAAAATAGTTCAAGGGAAAAAAACTTTTTTGTTTTAAATGCAAATGTCTTCATTCTCCGTATTTACAAGTTTTTAATGTTTCTCCATGATTCTGCCAAGTTTGATCAAAATCGGACATATATATGGTATAGCTGCCATAGAAAAGTAAGGTTAGTAAAATAGTCTTGGTAGGAAAAAGTTTTTTGTTTTTAATGTTAACCATTTTAAAATTGGCATATATTTATTTTATAAGCTTTTACACAATTCTTTAAAGTTTTGTCAAAATTGGATGACTATGGCATATGGCTGCCATAGGAACGATCGGTCGAAAAACTAGTTTTAGTGGGAAAAACTTTTTTGTTTTCAACGGCAACGCCTCCAAACTTGTTATTTCTTAATTGGCTATGATTTCCCATGATTCTGCCAAGTTTGGTCGAAATCGGACTATTATATGGTATAGCTGTCATACAAAAGTAGAGTCCGAAAAGTAGTCTTAGTGAGAAAAACTTTTTTGTTATGAATGGAAATGTGTTCAAAATTAGCATTTATTTATGGGATATGCTGTCACATAATTCCACCAAAGTTTTGTCAAAATCGGGTGACTATAGCATAGATCTACCATAGGAACGATCGGTCAAAAAAGAAGTTCCATTGAGAAATGCTTTTTTATTTTAAATGAAATCGGCTTCAAATTTCTCACATGTGCGTTTGTTAGGCTTTTGCAGGAATCCATTAAGTTTGCTCAAGATCAGACGTCAGTTTTATATAGATGTTTTTTTAAAACCTCCAGTTTTTTGCCGTCTCGTGGTCATGTTATGCTTTCGCACAACTTTAAAGGAGGCTGGTACAAAAGGAGGCTGGTAGATTCAAAAGAAACCACCCTCTATCATTAGCGATCCATGAAAACCAACTGAATGCTTCTTAGAAGTCTCTCCATGCCAGCGGTGGCATAAACGTTTGGGAATTTCAAAGCAGAATGCGCGCAAAAAACATGGAGAGGCAGCGTAGAAGCAGACAGTCGCCTTTGTGTGTGTGTGTGTGGTCCCCATGGTCTTGCCGTTTTTAGTGTGAGAGATACTCTCTCCGCTTATATATGCTTTGCTAGTCTTAAAAACCTCTTTAACTTGCGCTCTGCCTGCAAAACCCTTTTAGCGAAGCATAGTCAGGGCTTTAGTGCCTTGAAATTGTTTCAACAATGCCCCCCTCAAATCTTTGTTGAAGTAGAAAACTCAAAAGTAAACTAATCTGATTTTGCGGCAAAACTAAACTAAAAAGAATAAAAAAAAACTCGGTCCTCAAACCAATACGTAAACCGGTGCCGCTTAAGTGACCTCAGTTGTGATTCAGGCAAATCAAAGAGTTTCAAGCGTAACCTAAAGTCAAGTCAATACCTGGGGCCACCCACCTTATAACACATGTAAATCTGCACATCAAGTATTCCACACACACATGGACACACATCTCCAAGGGAAGGAAAGGAAAGGGCTTTAGCCGCTGATATCCTTCCTGCTGCTGCTGGCTGGAAGCATTGTTCAGCCTTTACTTACGCATGATTTGCTTTTTGTTGTGTTCAATGATTGACATACTTTTTATTTGCCATATCCCCACCCCCACCCCCGGAAAGGGAAAGCCTTAGCCTTTTCAAACCCTCGGAAATTATATGGGATTATGCGACCCGTATACGGAGCAGCTGATGTTGGATAAGCATTTCTATATGCTGTGCAGTTTTTTTTTTTTTTTTTTGGCTTACTGTTGCCGCCTTGAATGTTGCATGCACCCCTTCGCCTCAGCGGGGGTAGTTTTGTTTTTGTATTTCATTAGAATTTACTCACCATCTTCCAGGGTGCGAGCCACACGTGAATTTGAAGGTTTGCCCTCAACCGACTTGTAGAATGGCACAATGAAGAATTCATACAACGTGTACTGCACCAGGCCGGTTAATGTGCAGGATGAGGCACCGCCTCCGTTTAGTATGGTTAACATACGATACTTGGTACTGAGAGCAGCTCCCCCCGCGGTGGCTGGCTGTGGCTCGGGGGTCTCATCACGTTTGCCGGCAGCGGCAATATTTGGTTTTGTCGAAATCAATGCCGATGCGGAGGCCGACAGCGGATTTGGATTGGCCGTAACGGGGGGCGGAATGTTTGCAATTGGATTGGGTAACTGGCGTGCATAGATGTAGAAGCCCTCGACGTATTTGCCATTGATGATCTGCATGAATAAGCGAAGAGCGAAGGGAGGGGGAGGGCTTAAATTGTATCAGGCGAAAGGGGGAACGAGAATGTTGGGTATAACTCACCTGCCAAGTGAGCTTCATGCTGGTGGAATCCACCACGCTGGCATTGGTAAGGTCGACCACATCGCCAGACAATAGGCTGGCGCGTGCCTCGCTCAGATCCAGGCCGCTGTTGAAGTAGCGCTGCAATGGTAACAGAGTTAGGATTGGATTGCTAGTTCCAAGAACCTTCCCCCCGCTTCCCTTTACTTACCGTGCCCACTGTAATGGGTTCCGACATGGGACTGGGCAGCGATAGGCCATGCGAATTCTCTGCTCTTATCAGAAAGAAGTAATTCACACCCGGCACCAAACCCAGCTGCGTATAGGTGGTATTCTGCACTCGAGTACCCACAGCCAACCAGCCATCCGTCTCATTTTTACCAAACATTTCCACCACATAACCCACCAGACTGGAGCCACCCACTTTGTTGCTTCGGGTCCAGCTTAATGTCACCGTATCTTCAGTCTTCTCCACCACCTGTGGTTTGCCCGGCGGACCCGGATAAGTGGACAACTCGGGAGCACGATAGAACTTTATGTTCGGATTGGTGGGCGTATCCAAGCGTAGGTAGCCGCTCCAGCTGGATTTGCCATTACGATTGCTGGCCACACAGGTGTACAGACCCTCATCCTCATGCCGCTGCAAATCGGAGATGGTCAGTGCACCCGCCTCCGTTAGATTGCGTCGCTCATGCTCCTGCACATCAATCGGTATGCCATCCAAATACCAGGCTATCTCTGGAGCCGGTGTACCCAATGTGCGGCAAGGCAACACCACTATGGATTTCACCGGCAACGTTTGATTCACCGGTCCCTGCTCTATGATGGGCGGCGGCAGTTCGAATTGTGTGTCCACACTGACCACGGTGCGACTACTGACACTGCCCACCGCATTGAGGGCATTGCACACCACCACCTTGCCCGAATCCTCGCGTGCAAAGCGTGCTATGGACAATACGGAGCGGCCTTCGGGGGTGAGCGTTACCTCCAGGCGGCCATCACGATAGCCGGGCAACAGCAGCGAACTGTTACCCTCCACCGACCAGTAGAGAGTGGGTCGCGGATGACCGCTGGCCTGGCACTCGAACAGCACTTCATCACCGATCTCAACCAGTTGGTTTTTGGGGCGTATTAGGAACTTGGGTGGGGCTGCAAATAGACATGGAGCTATATTATTCCATCCCCCTACTGCGATTCCAACAATTAACTCACCGTGAACGGTGAGGATGCCCGTGGCCGTAATTGAGCCCACCGCATTGTCCGCCTCACAACTGTACTCGCCCATGTCCTCCAGCGTGACGTCGTCCAGCTTCAGACTGCGGTCCTCAAGTATGCGCACACGACCTGGCAAAGGAGGGGGGGATTCACATGAGTTGGGCGCAAAACAAACTTTCGTCGTCTTCTTCTACTTCGTTAGTAGCTCAAGTAGCGTAAAAATGGAAGCCAAGATGTGGGAGCACCTTTTGTGGTTTTTCCTTGGCTTTGACTGCGAAATGGGTTTTAAATGTGCTGCTGCTGCCGCTCCAATTGTTTGCTCAACAAAAGTTTAGGACAACAACCCAGAGAAGATACTGGAGGGCGGCAGGGCAAGTACTATTTTCTTTTTACGGCTTTGGCCACGTTGGCAATTTAAGGTAGCGTAAACTAGCCGAGAGGTTGAGCAGGATGACGATGATGATGGAGTCCCTCCCGTTGCACCCGAAGAACAACATTGCAACAGTCGAGTGTTGTGCAAGCAAAATTGTTGATTGCTGCCAACAGAGATTGGCAATTAACGGAATTAAAAGTTACAGTTGTGTTTGCCCAGTTGGGTGACCCAGGGAAAAACCTCCCGCAGCAAGCACAACGCACACACACACACACAACCACAAGTCCAGGAACTACAGCAACAGCAACAGCAACTAGAACTGTGTGGGGGAGGGCTAACTATATGGTAGGTGTTGCGAGACACTGGGAGAAAAGAAGTGTTTGGCATTGAAAATAGGTTTAAAACTCAAATTTTGCTTGCTCAAAGCTTTTTTTCTAGTGCTGCGTCAGCCTAAAAGCTTAAGGTAGTACTCCAAAAAGCTTGAATTCACAATTAAGCATTGTTTCGAAAGCTTTAAAGCAAGCTTAGAGCTTTACTTTTGCTGCATCAGCCCAAAGCAGGATTAACAAACTCATTTTTCTTGAGTTGTGTCCAAAAATCAACCTTTTGGCAAAGGCTTTAAGCTTTCTTACTTATGATGAGTAAGCCTAAAAGCTTAAGTGTTACTCCAAAAAGCGAATCAACGAAGTTGCTTTTCATTCTGAAAGCTTTAAGCTATATTTCTTCATCTTGCTTCTCATTTCTTGCATTATAAACATTGTGGTGAAAGCTTTAAGATTGCTTACCTATGATGTTTCAGTATAAAAGCTTCAGTGTAACTCCAAAACGCTTCAATTCTCAAATTAACATTGTGTCGAAAGCTTTAAGTCAAGCTTAAAGCTTTACTTACGCTGCATCAACCTTAAAGCCGCTCAACTTTAACGCTCTTTATGACTTGTGTCCAAAAATCTACCTTGTGGCCAAAGCTTTAAGCTATCTTACTAATGATGCGTCAGCCTATAAGCTGAAGTGTTACTTTTAAAAGCAAATCTACGAAGTTGCTTCTCATTCCTTGCATTATTAATATTATGATGAAAGCTTTAAGCTTTCTTACTAATAAAGCGTCAGCCTAAAAGCTGAAGTTTTACTCCCAAAACACAAATCAACAAAGTTGATTCTCATTCCTTGCATTTTAAGCATTGTAGAGAAAGCTTTAAGCTTTCTTACCTATGATGCGTCAGCCTAAAAGCTGAAGAGCTACCCCAAAAGGCGAGTTATTGAAGTTGCTTCATTGCTTGCCTTAAAAAAACAACATTGTGGCAAAAGCTTTAAGCTTTCTCACTAAGAATGGACTGAAACGGTGGAGTAAACAACATGAAATACTTAAAAAAGCTTTCGATTTGTGGGAAGGAGATGTAGAGGGGCAAGCAACACCTCTGCAACAAGCATGAGCTTTTCAAAAAATTTTATGAAGTTTACTCCCTGGTGTTAAGTCCGGCTTACAATGGTCTTACGCAGTGAGGTAAGCCTCATGCATTTGTTCAATAAAGCTTAAAGCGGTGTAGTGGTGGCGCTAGACCCCCTTTAGCTAGCTTTAGCCTCTAGAAAGCTTTTCCAAAAACTACACCTTGTAAATTCCGTCTTTTTGATGCATCAGCCTAAAAGCTTAAGTGTTACTCCAAAAAAGTGAATCAACGAAGTCGCTTCTCATTGCTTGTATTCAAAAATATCCACATTGCGGCGAAAGCTTTAAGCTTTCTTACGTATGCTGCGTCAGCCTAAAAGCTCAAAAGCAAGTCTTCGTCATTCTTATGCGCTTAATGGTTAAACGAAAGCAAACACTGATCAGGCCATAGCCTCATAACCTACAAAGATTCAGCTACAAGGCCCTGAATCACCAGGATACTCTCGATAATGAGTGCTCCTTTGATTTGACTGCATATATTGGATGTTTATCACATCGCCTACGCTTTTAGATATCTTTATGTGACCGAATAATTCTATGTAGAAGATAAAAAATCGACCCTAAGATGGATAGCTGCTGTGTGTCAGATAAACTCACATTCTACTCTGTTATTTCTTAGTTGAATATGAAATCAAACCTAAATGATGTGTTTATCCGATAGATAGCAGCTAGCCAGCGGCCCTTAGAGCTTGTAACTGCTTTCACCTGTCCACTTTTTCTCAGTGTACACACAACCCAGGCGAAACATGAAATGCCACAGGGCAAAGCAACCGCATAAACTAACTTCTTTTTTTGTTGTTGTTGTTGTTGTTGTTTCTCCTGCTGCGGTAGGGTAAACAAAAAGCTTTAATTTCATTTGAAATAAACGCACCCAACGCACCAGAAAAAAACAGCAACAACATTTACTCGACTACGGAGCAATGTGTTTCCGGTTAATTGAACCCCAAGTGAAGAACTTACTCAAAGGCATATTTCCACCGGAGGCAGCGCGTCGCCACAAGACATCTGGCAGGGGATCGCCACCAATGCGACACTGAAACACCACGGAGCTGCCCACAACAGCGGTTTGATTCTGTGGGCCGCGTATCAAAAAGGGACGCACTGCAAGGGATTAAAACATAAAGTAGTAAAAATGAGCCCAAAAAAGAGAGAGACTTTTACTTACCGTGCACCTTAAGAAAAGCCGTGGCCGATTCACGTATCCCCACAACATTCTTAACCACACACTGATACCGGCCATCGTCCGACTGCCGGGCATCCTGGATGGCCAAATTGCCGCCATCCACTATGCGTATGCGCTTGTTGCCCGCACTCAGGTTCAATGTTTGTCCATTCTTGCGCCAGGAGATTTGCGGCTCGGGTGAACCGCGCGGTGCACCGCATTCCATCAGGGCCACTTCACCCTGGGCCACTCGCGTGTTTTGCGGTTCCAGGCGGAATTCGTCGCGCAGAACTGAAATGGTTGGAGTAGGAGGAGTCGGAGGAGTAGAAGAGTGAGAATGATTGATTCAATATTAATAACTGTCAGTTGAGCAGGTAGCCCAGGTTCACTTTATCCCTGCTTCATATTTTATGCCAAGCCATTTGCCAATAAAAGCTTGATAATGATGGCCAGGCTTTGGCAGGCTTTGAACTGGCTAGCGTCTGCCCCGGGCACCGTCCCCGTCACCGGCAGCAGCAGCTGAAATATTAATAAGCTTTGGCATTTGTAATGCGTATTTTTCCTGCTTTTCTTTTCGATTGAAGCAGAAATGCAAAAAAAAAGTGCACTTGAATAAACGCATAATAAGCTCCACTGCACTCCAAAGGCTACCTCCCTTTAAATAGCCAGTCCCACCACACTCTTTGGGTCCTTTTTCAAGCCTCATCCAATTAATTAATACCAAACCCATGAGTTGGATATCAATTGCCGAAAAAACAAGCTAACAATTGCTTTATTTTATTAATTAGAAAGCAATGCGCTTTGCCATGACGTGTGCATGACAGGACATAAAAATTTTTGGGGGAAAGGAGGAAAACAAAAAAAAAAAAAAGTACAACAGGCAGGAAATGCAGCTGCCAGCTTTTGGATGGGGGCGGGGGTGTATCATGAAATGCAACCCCTCAAATTGGTTCATTAGCTAAAATTTGTACATGAAGCCATCAATCAATGTCGGTTTTGTTTTTTCCGAAAAAAAAATCAACAACAGCATTGAAGACTTTCAAATACTCTAAGAGAGAGAGAGAGAATTCTAGGTCACTATCAAAGAGAAAAATTGAATTTCGTATCTTTAACAACTTCTAAGATTTGGCTCGAAATTACTTTTGAACCGTTTTTAACAGCTTTCGAACCGGTTCACAGGCTTGAGGCAAAGAGTATGATCTTTACTGATCAACATGAGCACACATTCCCAATTTGGGATTATGGGCTTCTAATAGGGCATACTTGGGAATTCAATTGAAAATCTGCTGTTTCGAAAAGTAGAAAATATTGCGATTTATTTGACCGTTCGATCTTTACCTCGACTCCCCAGTCTTAATGAAATTGGCAAATATAGCTACTCTTTTGGCCATTTTTTGGACCTTTGATACCATTGTTGTAAGTATTCTATTGGAAAATTTCTTGGTTTTTGAACCATTTCCAGCCCACTTTTTCAACTAAGAAACCTTCCCAGTCAAGCGGGTCGGCCACTTCCTAAAGATGTATCACAATCGGATGAATGGTCTAGGTTCTACCAATCGCTCTGTGGTAACAAAAATCACACATAACTAGTTTATGAACAAAAACCACACATAACTAGTTTATATGGCATCATGTAAGGCATGTACAGACAAAGCTAACTTCGTCTGGCCGACGTTTTTATACCTTTGCAAGTGCTCGCTTAAATATTTTCCAAAAAATACTCTTTTTCCCCATTTTCCAACCGATCGATCGTATGGGAGCTATATGATATATTCATCCGATTTGGCCACAAATTTGTAAAATTATGTGAAAGCATGTGAAACAAAAAAATACAAAATTGCAGGATGCTAGCATTAAAAACAAAAAAGTTTTTCTAACTAAGACTGTTTTTCAGACCTATCTTTTGTATGACAGCTATACCATATAGTTGTCCGATTTTAATAAAACTTGGTAGAATTATAAAAAAGCATAAAAAAACCTGCAACTATAAAGTTTGGAAAAGTTTCGATTAAAAAAAAAAAGTTTTTCTCACTAAAACTAGTTTTCCGACCGATTGTTCCTATGGGAGCTATGAGATATAGTCATCCGATCCGGTTGGTTCCGACATATGAGTATTGTGCAGCAAAAAGAAGACTCTGTGCAAAATTTCACCTCGATAGCTTTTAAACTGGGAGTAGTTCGCGTAGAAACAGACAGACAGACGGACGGACAAAGCTCAATCGATTTAGATTGTCACCCTGACCAAGAGTATACATATTTACATATACCATTTGAATGAGTTGACTTTGTCCAACTTTAGTACATCCAAGATGCTCATGTTAATATGGTTTCCAGTTTTAATAAATTTTAAATTTTTGGATTCAGATCAAGTTTGTTTCAGATTTGGAAAATTCCACCCCGTCCCCAAAAACCAAGACCTCCTCTAGCCATCCTAGACCTAAAAAACCGTCAGATCCACAATTTTTAAGTTCTATTCTAATCTATCTATTCTGAAAAGTACAATCAGATTGGACAAAAACAGCGGAGTTATAAGCGAAACAGTTGAGCTGATAAGAGCAACCCCCCCAGTTGTTGGTCAGGACTAGAAAAAAGTGTTGCCTACATTTGGGATGATAATTTTGTTACATTCATTTTCAAAAATTCAAAAAACAAATAAATGAAAACAAATGAAGAGGGTATTTTGTGGTTGGGAAACTCGACTGCAGCGCACTTTCTTGTTATTTTAAATTCGGCTTGAATTTTTTAATGAAGCAAGGATAATATTCTTTTCCAAATTATGTTTGTGCATTTCCTTTCAAGCTTTAACCTCTTTGTCTTTAAATTCTTAATACTTTAATCCACCAAAACTTGAGTTACTTACATGCCACTTGCAATGTTGCATTACGGGAACGTGCCACACCAAACTCATTCTTGGCCTGGCACCAATATGTACCCGCATCGCTTTCCCGTCGTGAGTGTATGACCTGCAAAAAGGAATAATGTTTAGGAAAGGGGAATGAGTCAACCGACAGAGATTAATACAGATTTAGAGAGTAGTTTTAAGGCGACACGTGTCAACTCATAAGATCAAAAAGTCTGCCCAACCAACCCGAAATCAAATGAAAGCGAAACGTGTTGTCTGCCTGCTCCTCCTCCTCCCTGCCTATTGTCCGGCCGGCCTGCTTGCGTATACGCAATTTAATTTAATTAAAAAATACATTTGAAAACGACTTTAAGCATTCGGCAGCAGCAACCCCAAAATGAGGGTCCATTTGGCCACTTCAGTTTTAATTGGCAACAAACTGTAAGTCACTTCTTTTTTTTTGGGGAGGAGATGATAAAATTAAATGGCAAATGGGGGGGTAAACAAATTGCAGAGTTAAAGCTTAAGGTCAAGTCAATTTTGGGGGGCATGAGATGAGAATGAATAATGAAAAGTTTAGCCAGCTAGCAATAATTTGCAAAAAATTGTTGCATTTAATATAAAAAAAAAAACAAAGAAAAAATATACCGAGAGGGTTGCAAAAGAATTTAATAAAATAAAAATAAAAATAAAAAACTCGGTGCGAGAAAATTGCAATAAAGACAAGAGTCGCCCAGACTGAGGGTAAGAGAGAGTGTCTCGTTAGCTAAAATTGTGAAATGTGCACGCACGCAGGGGGGCAGCTACAACATCCACCACCCTCACCCCCACCACCCCACTGTAATAGGCCTCCCGCCTAACAGCCTCTACTGTGTTTGCCTTTCCAATCAAAATGCATTCAAACGGAAGCTCATAAAATAATATGAAAACTGAAATTTATGCACAAATGTGTGGCGTTTCTCATGAAACGCAAGATGGCCATTTCCAACGAAACTGTTGCTGCTTCGACAGCTGTAAACGCATATTAATGATAGAGTGGAGTGGAGTGGTTCACTTACCTTCAAAAAGAATAAACCACCCGCGGGCAGCATTATGCGATGCGAGCCCGCATCCGTTTTCAGTTCGCGTCCATCCTTAAACCATTGTATGCTTGGTGTTGGGTTGCCTTCGGCCTTGCAATTAAATGTGAATGGATCATTTTTTGGCACTGTGGTGTCCATGGGATGCTCAATGATGCGTGGATTTTCACCTGAAATGGTAAGGATGGAGAAAGGTTACATTTAAGTTCATTCATTCATTGTGCGTAATTTGAGACAGCCACTTGAAAGGATGGGGGCGAGGCCTTACCACCCGGAGATTCCTTTTCTCAAGAACTAACACATGTTTTTCCTCTTATTTTCTTTTACTTTTGACTAACAACAAGTTTTGTCACTTAGCAGTCCAGCAATTAAGATGCCATTAAGGTATCCCAAAAATTTGTGTCTGCTGCCTGTTCCTCAAATTCAATTAACTTCAACAAAATATTTGCCCGCCCAGGGGGGCTCTAAACATAAATTCAGCATGTCGATAAGCATTGAAACAAAGGACAAAAAACGCTAGATAAACTTTATTAAAAGCAGCAGAAGGAGCAGGAGCAGCAGGAGCAGCCGCCTGTAGGTAGCTGAGAACAACAGTTTTGCAGTAACTGAGAACAGCTGAAATGTAATTACAAAAAGCGCTTAAAGGTGAAAAGTGTGTGTGTCTGTGAGTGTGCGTGTGGAAAGGGAAATGGAAATGAAAGAAATGGGTGGGAAAGTGGGAGAGCGACAGAGAGCGATAGAGAGACAGGTTCTGGTTAGTAACATCATTCAGCCGGAAATTAAGTTTTGCAGATTTATTGAAAGCGGATAGTAATGAGAACAGTCACAGAGAGAGAGAGACACAGAGACCGAGACCGAGAGAGAGATTGACTGCAAAACAAATCAAAGATAGCGTTGAGCAAAATCACCATTTAAAGGGGTCAAAATGCATATAAATCACAAGTGCTTTGCAGAAGTAAATGAAGAAAAAACAAAGCGCAAGTAATTTATCCAAAAGCTTCTCTTACAGACGTCAGTCGATTGATTTGAAGTCTAGGTTGAAACACACACTTAAGTTTATATCATCTTTAGAGATTTGGTAGTTCTTTTACAAACTTTGACATTGGATTTTTACAAAATTTACTGTCCATATTCTTTAATAAATATTTTTACTGAGGACTGCACACATTAATGACAGGAAAAATGAAGCAAACTAAATTTTTTAGGCTAAATTCAGGGTCACTGCTAAATGTCAGTAATAAATAAATCGATTATAAATATTTTCACACAGTGCTGCACACTTCAAAGACAGAAACAAATGAAGCAAAGTACATTGTGAGTGGCTATATTCACTGACACTGTTAAATGTCAACTATAAACAATCAAACAATGAAATATTTTCACTAAGGACTGCACACTTTAAAGACAGACAAAACTGAAGCAAAACTTTTTCTCATCTATATTACTGAAACTATCATTTAAATAATTTTTGCAAACTTTTAAGATGCAAATAACGCTTAAAAAATATTTTCACTGAGTACTGCAAGCTTCAAAGACAGTAACAAACTGAAGCAAAGCACTTCTTTCAGCTTTCTTCACTGATGTAGACAAATGGCAGCAAAACAAAGTCAGTTAAAAATATTTTAACCAAGGACTGCACACTTCAAAGACAGAAAAACTGAATCAAAACCCGTGCTTACCTATATTACTGAATCAAAGTGGCTCTAACTTTTTAAGTATTTTTGCATAGTTTTTAGGTGTGAATAACCCCCAATAAATATTTTCACTAAGTGCTGCACACTTCAAAGACAGAAACAAAATGAAGCAACACTCTTCTTTCAGCTTTATTTACTAATATTATTAAGTGTCAATAAAAAATTGTCTTAAGTACATATTTTCATTCACGACTGCACACTTCAAAGACTGAAACAACAAAGCAAAATACAATTTTAAGCCATATTCATGGAAGTTAATAAGTGTTGGTAATAAAAAGTCAGTCAATAAATATTTTTACTTAGGACTGCACACTTTAAAGACTGAAAAAATGAAGCAAAAGCCTTTGTCAGCAATAAATATTCATTGAAAGAAATATTTTCACATAAAACGACGCGCTTCAAAGACATAAAAATTAAGCAAAACTATACTTTTTTTGACACATTCATGTACGCTAATAAGTGTTGGTAATAAATAGTCTGTCAATTAATATTTTCACTGTGGACTGCACACTTCAAAGACTGAAAAAAAAATTAAGCAAAGGTGTTTTATTTTAGCTTCAATCGAGTTGAAAATTAAGTGTTGGTAATAAAAAGTCTTTTATGAAGTATTTTCACTTAAGACAGCACACATCAATAATTAAAAGTCATTAGAAAAATATTTTCCCTTAAGACAGCTCACATCAAAGACAGAACAAATGAAGCAAACTTCAATTTTTTAGGTAGATTCGCAACCTTCGTCAAACAGTAACCCATTAACTGGACAATCTTTGTAACAGCGCTCCAAAATAGTTGTGGAACTTTGTTTTTGAAAAATTGTGTAGCTTAAGGAAATTTTTTTTAACATTTTTGTTAATAATACAAGTCTGTGTGTAAAAAATTGCGGCATACCTAAAGAAATCATCTATCAAAATCGCAGAATTGATACAAATCTGTGTTTTTTGGTGGTTTTACTTGACACATTTTTTCAAGCAAAAGAAGGAAAATTGTTCAAATATTATCTTTTAGTTAAGTTATTAGCTTAAGAGTCATGGTATTAAGATTTATAGCTTCTATTATTTCTTAATATTTCAATATTTCTTTCATTTATATAATTTTTTGGTAGTTTCATTTTGCAATGTGGTAAAAATATATAAAAGCTTTACAGATAAATACACCCAAAAACTCAAAGAATTTTGTATTTTTATGTGAAAATCTGTGGTATTTTCGGGATTATGTAGAATTTTTTTTATTTTTTTTTTGCATTTTTTCACCACAATGGAAACCGAAACTCAATCCCCCCCCCCACTTATCCAAACCAAACTCAAACATAAACTCCAAGCGCCAGTAGTTGGTCCCAACTTCATTGCCAAAATATGCAAATCAAATGACATCGTGACATTGTTATCACTTTGAAAAATCACCGTTCAGTGATTTTGTTTCATCCCAGGCAACACACTGACATTTGTCAAATGTGAGCAAAGTGTGAGAACAAGGAGGAGATGGAGTCAGAGGAGACGGAGGAGTGAGTGCATGCACCTTGGACATTTGTCAATTGTGTTGTTGTGCTTTGCTGTGCTGGTTTTTGCTTTGTGATTGCCACCAACCAGGCGGCAGCAGCGGCTGCCATCGCCTTTTGTTATTGCCTGCCCCATGAATAGAGAGCTTTGAGCCATTGTCCGATTTTGGCCCTGATTTGGTTCAGAGCCATTGTTAGCCCTGGTTGTCATGGCTTCAGTTTCCTTATGTCCAGTGTGCGTGCTAATTTAAATGATGAAATATTTTCAAAGTAATACTTAACTATGCAGCAGCAGCAGCAGCAGCAAATCATGTTTATTAAAATTGCACACACACACACACACACACACTCACGTGCAAGGATGCCTCCGCCTGGCCACAAAAACCCAAGTAAGCAAATTCCTTTGCCTTTGCTAACAAAATATTTAATTAAGCAAAAATATGTGTTGCACACAAACATAAAAACCACACGCTAGAGAGAGAGACGGGGCCAGGATGGATGGTAGAAAAAAATGCACCGACTGAAACCAAAACTTCGATAAGTTAGCCAGCAGTAAAAACAAATCAGGTATAAAAAAAAAACAGAAAGCAAAGTAAGTGAAGAGAGCGAGAGTTAAAGTTTCACATATTAATATGCAAAAAATGCCAAAAACAAAAGCCACAACTTTTTGCAGCCAGAGCCTGAGCAAGACACTAGACGAATAACAAAAAGGCGGAGCAGGAAGCGACATACATGAACCAGAGTTCATGGAAATGCCACGGAAATACATAAAAAAAAAACAAAAAAACAAAAAAAAACAGTCACTTTATCTACATCAACATTTGATGTAGAACATACTTTTTGTTTGCACATTTAGTAAGTTGATTTATCAATGGTCGACAAACCTATAGTTTGAGGGAGTTGGTTGATCCTCAAAAAAGGAGCTAAAGTAGTAATTATTAATATCATTATCAATCAAATGATATATCAATTAACATCAATTATCAATCTCATTTTAATGCTCGGACAAAGCCTTCGTTTCGATTGTTATGCAAATAGCAGTTGGAGAGTCACCAGATATTACAGCCACAGTTTGAGAGTAACTATGTGGCTAACACATTTTTGCTTGGAGACACTGAAATTTGACATGAAACTGTGCTAATGCACTAAAAAATGTGTGGCTCAAGAGATGATTTATAGTTTTTATACCCTTGCAAAGGGTATTATAATTTTGCACAGAAGTATGCAACGATTAAACTATATATATTCTTGATCAGGGTGACGAGCTAAGTCGATTGAGCGTAGTCTGCCTGTTTCTACCCTAACAAGTCTCTATTTTGAAGCTATCGAGCTGAAATTTTCTACGTAGCATCATGCAATTTTGTATTTGATTGTTTCACATACTTTTACATAATTTTACAAATTTTAAGCCAAATCGGATAACTATATAATATAGCTCCCATACGAACGATCGGTCGGAAAATGGGGAAAAAAAAAGAGTATTTCTTGAACTATAAGCGAGCACTTGCAAGGGTATAAAAACTCCCGCACAGCCTAAGTTAGATTAGCTTTCTCGTTTTTTTTTAAATAAATTCTTTTTTTATTTTAAAATTCGGTTAAAATTTTTTTTTTTTAATTTTAAGTAATTTTAGTAGAAAAATTTCTAAAATAAAAGCGAATTGGCACCTGAATTAAAAAAAGCACACAGCTCAGACTCTTAAAATAAAGCGACAAACATATCAATGTTAATAAAATAATCTCATTTTAGGAAAGAATATTTTACAGAAATCTTCGACATTAAAAATTCTCCTCAAAAAATAAAAATTTATATAGAAAATCGACAAAAATTTTAGAAAAATCTACCAAGACATAGCTTGTAATTTTCAATTTCGAATTCCCTGCTTACGGTATATAAAAGGTGATCTGATATTCGGCTTCTTCGGAATATCGCTTTTAAATATTGAAAACAAATACTGTCGAAAATCGTCCAGAAATTAGAAAAATAAAAAAAAGGACAACGCTTGTAATTCTCAAGTTCGAATTTCCGCTGCTTTCGGAATATAAAAGAGGCACCAGAGTGCTGAGCATTTAAATGCCTTCTTTACTGTGACTCACGCGCTTTGGCTTCGGTGCTCGAATGGAATAAAAAGGTAATGGTAGAAATAAAATAGGTATAACCAATTTAATTGTGATATTCAAAAAAAAAAAAGAAAAGTATAAAAAGAAAAGTACAGGCAGATCAAGTATAGTAAGCAGCGTTCCTTTTAGCTACGACTACAGCATCCAAATGTGTGCTAAGCGTATAATTTCGTTGGTGCATACTTTCTTACTTATTTCAAGTAAAATCCGTCATCACTGAATTTCACAAAACAAGGAAGAAGGGTGGGTTCAAGGTTCAGGAAAGGTAATGGGTAGTCTGTATATTAAATATAAGAAGAAATACAATTTTAAAAAAACTAAGAAACATAATGGTGGTGGTGCTAGCCATTACAGCTGATGGAATGTGGTGCAAAAAAATAAAAAAAAAATTAAAAAAATTAATGAGCTCTCGAGCTATGACCTGCTCTGTGGAGCTCCAGAAATGTACTGACAAAAAAAACTAACAGCCTAACTGAGGTTCTTATAAAACAAATGTTTAATAGCCAAGTCAAAGCCTGCTGAGGTTTTTTCAGAAATCAGGCAGAATATCACTTGAACACTTCAGACTTAAATAAATGTTTAGTTTTGGATGTAAGTTATTTCCTTTGTCCTTAAGGGTGTTCAATACATATAAACTATAAACAGGGTGATTCCGGATATTCTTGAGCCGATCCCTTAAGAGATTGATTTCTCTATCACTTTTTATACCCTTGCAAGGAGTATTATAATTTTGCTCAGAAGTTTGCGCATGGAATTATTTATTTCTTCCCCATAAACTATATATATTCTTGTTCAGGGTGACGAGCTGAGTCGATTGAGCTTTGTCCGTCCGTCAGTCCGTCTGTCTGTCTGTTTCTACGCGAACTGGTCTCTCAGTTTTAAACCTATCGAGCTGAAACTTTGCACAGAGTCTTCTTTTTAGCTGCACACTACTAATATGTCGGAACCGATTGGATCAGATGACTATATCTCATAGCTCCCATAGGAACAATCGGACGGAAAACTAGTTTTAGTAAGAAAAACTTTTTTCTTTTTAATGATAACGTCTTCAAACTTTGTAATCGTAGGGTTTTCTATGTTTTTTTATAGTTCTGCCAAATTTGATTAACATCGGACAACTATATGGTATAGCTGCCACACAAAAGATAGGTCTGCAAAACAGTTTTAGTTAGAAAAACTTTTTTGTTTTTAATGGTAATATCCTGCTGTTTTGTATTTGTTTGTTTCACATGCTTTCACATAGTTTTACAAATTTTTGGTCAAATCGGATGACTATATCATATAGCTCCCATACGAACGATCGGTCGGAAAATGGGAAAACGGGTATTTTTAATAATTTTTAAGCGAGCACTTGCAACGGTATAAAAACTTCGGCAGTGACGAAGTTCGTTTAGCTTTTTCGTTTTTTTTTTTTTAGTCCCGAAAAACAGAATCATTACCCTGTTTTAAGTTCCGATTTCTGATATTTGTTTTGCTGTGTGGGGTATACATTTATGTTTTAGATTTAGTGCACTTTGTGATACTAAAAATATTGTTAATACAATATCGACTAATACAACTATCGCAGATCGTCCAAATATAATCGAATTTAACGACATTGAGGGATTTCCTCACCAAATTCGGCAACAGAAACTGCAAATTCATTCAAAATTTATGCATTATAATGAGAGAAAAAAGCTCTATAAGTCTTAAAACGCATCAGCTAGGAACCGAACCGAATCAATTTATTTATTTATGTGGTTCTATATATTCGATTTATGGTTTTTGCTGCCAACTGCTACAGTTTGACATTCACATGGTGTTGAAGTTCTAGGGAATTTTACAGTTTGACATTTACCCTCCCAAAACTTTACAGTTTTAGAGTAACTCAATAAGTTGGATTTTCAATTTATTTCAATTTTAGTTTATTTCTCATAACCAATTAGAATAGAAATTTGATATTAAGACACAAAATTGACAAAAAAAAATTGCATTTTATTTTGAAAATTGAAAGCTTTGTGTTGAGACATCAAAGCAGACATATCCATTCTGCTGTCTGTTCATATTAGCTAGATAGACAAGACACATATCAACTTAATCAGTGGTCTTGCCCCAACATCATCACATATTTACACACACACAGCCAATGCCCACCTGCAGGCTGCAACTCACCATCTATCTCCCTGCTTTTCACTCACAATTTAGACAATTTCCCAACTTCCACTTAGTTAAGGCTATTTGTTGTTGTTTGATTACAAGCTGTCTTGTGGGTGCGATAACAAGCAAACACACACACACACACACAGAGAGACACTGGTAACCAAAGAGTGAGTGCAACTAGCCAAGTTATTTGCATATGCATTTTAAGCAGATGTTTGCGGTAACGTTTAATGTTTTGAGAAAGTTGTGATTTTTGTTATTGGCAGAATGAATTGCTCCCCCCCCCCCCCCCCTTGACGATGCTGCACCAGCAGAAGCTTTTAGCACCTGCAGGTAAGGTAGCATCAAATTAGCAGAAATGCAACAGCAGCATTAGCAGCATCAGACATATTCTATGCTTATGTTGGGCAAACATACACAGGCAGAGGGAGAGGGAGGGGGAAAAAACGGCAGCAGCAGCAGCAAACAACTACAGAAACAACACACATAAACTAAGATAACAGACAGCAGCATCCAGCGATTTCTTAACAGCAACAACAAAATGCATTTCCTGTTATTATTGCTGTTGGAGTTGCCTCTGCCGCTGCTGCCGCTGTTGCCCGCAACTTCTACACGTTAGTGGCGCATTATGAGCTCTGCCCCAGACCCCCTCGCGTTGTGTTTGCTTAGGTGCAGGCCGGCAGCACTTTTTGCCTCTGCTGCTGATGCTGTTTATTTACTCAAGACTTCTTTTACATTTCCGAGGTTTTTGTCGACCCACCCATCCACCCACCCACCCACCGCATGTTCAAGGCAAATGAAGTGCCAAATGAGCCACATGAGCGTAGTTAAGTGTCGAAGGGCAAGAGCTTAAAATTTATATTAAATTTGCTTGGTCAGCTGAATTTTTGGTTTTTTTTTGCATAATTTTGAGCCAAAACTACTCAATGGATTGCCCCTTTCCATTCTACAATGTACCACACACTTTCAGCTTATCCAAAAAACCATAAAAATTGGAATACTTTAAGAAAATATCTACTATTTAGTTTTCCAATTATAAGATATATTTATACAGGGGAGGCAAACCACTCGAAAATACGTACTGGTTCGGTTCAGTGGTTCGCACAGTTTCTAAGCCGCCGGTTCGGTTCATAACATGATTTTTGGAGTTAAATGAACCGCGGTTTTGGTTCAGCAAATAAAATATGATTTCGCTGAAGTGGCTATTCGATCATTTTTGAAATTTGATTCTTATAATCCATTCGAATATCTTTAAAATCCTTAGAGCAATCTGCAAAGATAATTATGTCAGATTCCCAGGACTCGTCTATCAGTTCCTGGAGGAATGCCCTTATTTATTGGCAGATTAAGATTGAATTAAGGTTAAGAAGTAGCACAGAAAATTGAAAATATTGTCTAATGAAAAGACTAATTTAGATTGATGACAGGTAAATTAAGAGATCGGCGGGAAATTGCAGAAGACTTGTAAAATTCTCTTCAGATCATCCTTAAAAGTTATATCGATACGACAACGATAAAATTGTATAACGAAATGTTTGAAAATTATCTTCGGGAAACGATTCAAATTTCCTAATTAATCAAAATCATTGGCTAGAGGAAAGCAATTCCCGTTAAAACTCGTCAGAGAACTGAACCGAACCGAACCGTTTTTATTTGTGGTTTTCGGTTCGGTTCAGAAATTCTGAAAGGAAGTCGGTTCGGGTTGCGGTTCGGTTCACCGGCGCGAATAAGCAGTTCGGTTCGGTTCAAAACCGGTTCAGCTCAGAACCGGTTTGCATCTCTGATTTATACCCTTGCAAAGGGTATTAAAATTCATTCAATTATAATTTATAATATTCATTTCCCACCCCATAAACTATATATATTCTTGATCAGGGTGACGATTGTCTATCTGTCTGTCTGTTTCTACGCGAACTAGTCTCTCAGTTTTAAAGCTATCGAGCTGAAATTTTGCACAGAGTCTTCTATTTGCTATACACTACTAATATGTCGGAACCGACCGAATCAAATGACTATATCTCATAGCTCCCATAGGAACAATCGGTCGGAAAACTAGTTTTAGTATGAAAAACTTTTTTCTTTTCAATGGAAACGTCTCCAAATCGTCGTAGGTTTTCTGTGTTTTTATAAAATTCTACCAAGTTTTATTAAAATCGGACAACTATATGGCATAGCTGCCATACAAAAGATAGGTCTGAAAAACAGTTTTAGTTAGTAAAACTTCTTTGTTTTTAATGGTAGCATTTTGCAATTTTGTATTTGTTTGTTTCACATGCTCTTACATAATTTTACAAATTTTTGGCCAAATCGGATGACTATATCATATAGCTGCCATACGAAGTATCGGTCGAAAAATGGGAAAAAGAGTATTTTTTGAAATTATGCAAGGGTATAAAATCTTCGGCACAGACGAAGTTAGCTTAGCTTTCTCGTTTTTGTCTAATTTTTCACCCTTTTTGCTCACACACATAAATCTCATTTCGAATTACTTGGCCCTCCTCAATCAATCTTCAAAAAGTCTTTTCGATTTGTGCTAGTTCGGAAAACTTGAAAGCATTTTTGACTTCAAGAACTGTGACATTTTTTTGTGTGTGTGTTTTTTTTGGGGGGGAGGTGGTGGCAGGAGGCTGTTAAAAAATTAACAAAGCCTGACAGCGGGCGTGTCCGGGCGCCATTCGATTTCAGTTGCTTGCTGTGTGTTCTGTGTTGCCTTTTGCTATTGTTGTTGCTGCAACTCAACAATAATTTATAAGCTTTTAGTGCAACGCGACTTGAAGTTTTCTTGATTTGCCGGCAGCTGTTGTTGTTATTGTCGCTTCTATTTGCAACTTTTGCTACCATTTATTTATTTATGCCAGAATGTTAAATGTTTAATGTGCATGCAAGTTGGGCCAAAAAGGGTTGTGTCCTGAAGATGGGCGCCGGCAGGAGGAGCTTGAGGAGTTTTGTAAGCCTTTTGCACAACTTTTGCCACTCAAGCTTTGTTGTGTAAGTAAATATGAGTGAGTCGGCGGCGGCATCGGCAGCGGCGGCGTGTGTATGGCAGATTCGTTGTTGTTGTTTTTGTACTTGTTGTGAAGCTAAATACGCCAAGGCGCTTATAATTTTTTCACCCGCTTTTTTTGTGCTTCCTGTTGATGGGTAGTATGCTAAGGGTACGAAATGAGGCATAAGGGTTTTTTCAAGGGATTTGATTTAAACAAAGATTTCGATGTGATTTTACAAAACATTTGCGAAGCCTACTTAAAGGGTGATAAAAAAATACAATATATTTTAGATATTCTAACAAATATTTGCGAATTTTATTGATAAAATATCAAAAGAATTTCAGAATATTCTTAACAAAAACTTCAAGAAATGTACAAAAATATTGTTTATATAACATGAAAAACTTCCAAAAATATTTGAAAATATTACTTTTAATATTTTGAGTAATTCTCAACAATTTTAGAGAATATTTAAGATAGAACATAAGAAAATTCTGAATAGCTTATGAGTATACATTTTTTTCTTAAAACATCAAGCCAGAGTATTTGAGAATATTTTTGATTAAAAATCTACAAATTCTGAACAATATTTGATAATATTTTCGATAAAATATCACGTAATTCTCAAAAATATTTGGAAACATTTTTTAACAAAATATAAAAAATATTTTGGAAAAAAATTTCAAGAAAGTATCTAATGACATATTCTACAAAATATCAAAAATATCCCACAAAAATCAAGAAATTATTAAAAATATTTAAGAATAATTTTGAAATCAATTCAAAAGAATTTCTCTTAATTATGGGAGACTGTTGTTAATAAAACATCAAGAAATTCTCAAAAATATGTCAAGCAATTTTTAAAAGAATTTGACAAAGTTTTAAAAAAGAAAATCTAGGAATTCTGAACAATATTTGTCAGTATTTATTATAATTTATCTCAAAAGTTTTTGGTAATATTTAAAAATAAAAGTCAAAAATTGCTCAAAAATATTTTCCAATGTTAAAATTCCAAAAGCTTTTCAAAAGTTCTTAAGAAATTTCTTTTTTATACTTAAAAAAATTCTCACAAATATTTGAAAATATTTTTGATAAGATATCAAATTAAAAATATTCATAAAATTTTAAAAATATCCCAGAAATATGTTGGAAGTTTTACTTAAATATTAAGAAATTCTTAAAAATATAAATGAATAATTTTGATAGCACATCAAGAAATCCTCAAAATTATCGAAGCATATTTTTCAATTTCCCACATATATATGAGAATATTTTTGTTAAATATCAAGAAACTCTTATTGAATTATTTTGAAAACACATCAAGCACAATTGGCGAATATTTTGGAGAAAATAGAAATATAAGAAGTCAAGAAATTTGCAAAAATATCCAATGACATATTCTACAAAATATCAAGAATATCCCATAAATATTTGAGAACATTTTTCTAAAATATCCAGAAATTCTTTAATTCTTTATGAATGATTTTGATATCACATACAGAGTTTCTCTAAATTATGGGAGAATATTTTTGATAAGACATCAAGAAATTCTCATTATTAGAGAATACTTCTGATAAGAGATCCAGAAATTTTCAAAAATATTTAAGAACATCAAGAATTTCTTTAAAATGAACTTAGAATACTCTTGATAAAATAACAAGAATTCCAAAAAATATTTTTGAGTATTGTATCCCGAAGAAAAGAACACCAAAAAGTGTTTTATAATTTTTCTTAGAGCATTTCAAAGTGCACCCCCCTGGTTTTAGGCAGAAACACTTTGCTCCTGATTTTGTTTTTATTTGTTTGTCTTTGTATTTGCGCGCCTGCCTGGTACTTGTTCGTCTTATTGTTCTCGCTTGTGTGTGTTTAGGTGCCGGCGAAGCACAGCTTCCTGAGCCGGAAGCTGCCTGGTTGCCAATTATTTAAATGCTGGTATTTACCTACCAACACGGCGGATGTGGGCCAAGACGCCAGTGAGAAACAGCAGCCCAGAGCATAAATCATTATCACATTTATGTGTGTGTAATATGCCAGCCAGAAAAACAAAAATAAATTAAGGAGACAGCCAGAAGAGCAGCCAAATATTTGGCCCTCTCGACCCAGGGAGGGCCAGCAATAAAAACCGCAATAAACCAACAGGGATTATGGTTCATAATGTGAGGATTTTCAACAAGGACCAAAACACACTCACACATATGCACACACACACATGCACATCAACAATGAAAGTCTAGGCAGACTTTTATTGTTTTTGTTATTGCACAAGAAATCAAAAAATCAAATAAATTATTCAAAATGCTGTTTTTTTGGGATATTAATATAACAAACATATTGGCTGATATCCTTGGGCCAGACAACCCTTAAGGAAGGACCCTTTTTGGGGTCCCATTTGATTAGGCAAAACAAGAAAACAGAAACCGCAGGCGACTCCCTGAAGAGTTTTCAAACGACACTTGAATGAGGCACAGTGTGATGAGATAGCAAAATGTTAAGTGAAATCAAATTAAATTTTCTATTAATGTAAATGAAGTAAAATCTTCATCTTGAATAGGAAAAACAATGTTTTTGGTGAATTGAATTCAAAATCTGAAGCTTTCCTTTCAATTTTGAACAAAGTTCTGTGCTCAAATTTAACTCTTTAGTCTAGGAGGTTTGTTTTGTGCTTTAATTAATCAGTCAGTCAGTTTATCAGTCCCCCGTCGGGTTACTCTTTATTCTCAGTTTACGATATTTGCTACTCCATACTCAGTACAAGGCAAGAGATTGTTGGAAGCTCGACTCTAGCCCCATTGAGGGCTTATTTTGTAATACTAATTACTCGATATTGTTTAATAAATAAACCGTATTTGATATTCAGTTCTCGAAACTCACAGAACTCGAACTAGAACTCCACTTCCAATTTGAAGTATTTGATACATTGTACTCGATTCTTAGTATTCAATGCTCAGTAATCGCTATTCAATTTCCCTTATTCAAAGTTCAATACTATGTACGCTATACTCAGTACTCGATACTCACTACTCTTTAATCAGTACTCGTCATTTAGTTTCCGATATTCAAAGTTCTATATTCAGTATTGAATACTTTGAAATTGATACTTAGTACCCCAAAATCAGTACTCAATATACTCATTACTCTTTGATGAGCACTTTAAGATTATTTCTCGATACTCCGAAATCGATTTTCAGCACTAGAGTCTAGAGGCTTAGTACTCTACAATCGCACTCAGTTTTCTATTTTTGGTACTCGATCATACTCAGTTTCCTATTTTTGGTACTCGATACCCAGTTCTCGAAACTCACACAACTAGAATCTTTCTTAACACTTCCCCTTAACAGTTTTCTATACACAGTACTCGACATTCGGTATTCGATACTCATAGTGATGAGTGATGATATCGAGTGGATATTTAAAATTCAATACTCTGTATTCGATACTTA
Source organism: Lordiphosa andalusiaca (assembly GCA_035044965.1). Lineage (NCBI taxonomy): Eukaryota > Metazoa > Arthropoda > Insecta > Diptera > Drosophilidae > Lordiphosa > Lordiphosa andalusiaca. Next base: position 2,835,377 of record JAWNNM010000660.1, read on the forward strand.
GTAATTGATACTCAGTACTCTATAATCAATACTCTATATACTCAGTACTCTTTAATCAGTACTCGAAATTTATTTCTCGATACTTAGAATTCGATTTTCAGTACTAGCTCAGTACTCTATATGTGGTACTCGATACTCAATTCTTGAAACTCATATAACTAAAATTTTCCACTTCCCCTTTGCAGTATTCTATACTAAGTACTCGATTCTTAGCATTCTATACTTGGTACTCAATACACCGAACTCGATATACAGCTTACGATGTTCAAAATTCAACACTAAGTACTCGATACTCAGTTTTTTTTAATCAGCACTCGAAATTTATTACTTGGTACTTCGAATTCGATTTTCGGCACTCGATACTGAGCTCTCGAGACTCAGTACTCTATAAACAGTACTCGATATTGAGTACCCAATGCTTGGTATTTGATAGTTAGAGCCCGTAACTGAGTACTTGGTACTCAATACTCAATACTCGTTATTCTATATGCAATATTCAGTACTGGCGATTCTTAGTACTTACTAAGTACTAACTAAGTACTACTTAGTAAACAGTAGGCAATATCTGCTATGCGATACTCAGTACAATATACAAGATACAATATATTAATACTCAGAAAACTTCTCTTTCCCTTTCCCATTAAGTCTAGCCTCCAGTTTAGAATACCAAAAAAATATTCGAAAATTTGTACAATTCACTCAGCTTTTTCGCAGCTCTTTTGCACCACTGTGCTGCTTTGACGAGCCACACCGACTGCTCAGTATTTTCCTACTTACGAGCACATTTTCAATGTCAAATTTATGCCAGGGCACGCCAAGACTCTTGGAAACGTCGCTAATGAGCCAAAACGCCCGAAGGTGCCTGGGAAATGCTCAGACAGTGCTCAGCCAGCCAACCAGCCAGCCAGCCAGTCAGTCAGTCAGTCGCAGACGAGTATCTTGGTCTTGTTTTTTCGCACATTGTACGCATATTGTTAATTTGGCGCCGCCGGCCAATTCCCAGAGTCGCCTCCACCCACTTGAAAATTTTTCCATTGTCTGCATTGTGGGTTTTTCGTTTTGTTTTTTTTTTTTTCGTTTTCTTTTCGTTTGCTCCAGCTTTTTGCCCTTCTTTTCCTTGGCAACTTTTGCGCTGTTAATTAAATTCGACATGTGAGTGCGCAAACCATGAGGGGAGGAGGGGGGTGGGGGGGGGGAGCAAACCACTTTTCTTTTGGCTACAGGGAATTGAGGTTTTTTGGTTGCTTATCAACTTTTGCTAAGGGTCCACACCACGACGCAGCTCTCTTATCAATAATTTCATAAGTGAATAACACTGAAATCCTTTTAAAGTTTTTGCCTGGCAAAAAAAAAAGAAGCAGTCATAAAAAGGGACCGATCAATGTCATATTTCTTGCTTTTATCAACTCTTTATAGTTTATATCTTTGTTTGCTATCTCGTTTTTTATGCATGTGTGTGTGTGTGTGTGTGGAGGAATTCACCTTTTTTGGCTTATGGATAAATTGCACTGGCAACGGCCAACAAAATGGAGTGGCTTTTAAGCAGCAACTTTTATCGTCAAGATACACACACACACACACACACAAAAACGAACAAAAATATGTAAATATACAAGTATTTATGGAGTGATGTAAGTTAAAGTCATTTTTTTTTTCCTTATGAAAGAAAACATTATGTTAATACACAAATATGCATTATAATGGAAGAACATTTGTCAAAAGATGAGATGTTAAATACAGCTTGTCGAAATGTAAGAAACATATGAATTATGTAATACTCTGTAAATGTGTAGATAAATCTTTCGTTTTGTGATTGTTGGGAGAAGTAGTTATAGAGTTGCCAAAATTTAAGTAATCCTCCTTTACAAGAATCAGAAAAAAAAGGATCCAAAAAGATCCAATCGGAATGTATAAATTTTAAAATACTTGGTTACGCATAAAAGGCAGCATCTCCGACCACATAAAGTATATACATTCTTGATCAGCAAGAAAAGCTAAATTGATTTAGCCATGTCCGTCCGGTTCTATGCTATTTCCTCCGTTAGTTTGAGGGCGTTTTTTACCAAACATTACTCGAAGTCCTTTAGTACAAGTACGCTGCACATTTGTTGGAACCAGCCGAATCGGACGACTATAGCATAAGGCTGTCATAGGAACAATCGGTCGAAAAGCTAGTTTTAGTGAGAAAAACTTTTTTGTTTTCCATGCAAACGTATCAAAACTCTGTATTTACTAGTTTTCTATGCTTCCCCACGATTCTGCCAAGTTTGGTTAAAATCGGACATCTATATAGTATAGCTGCCATAGGAAAGTAAGGTTAGAAAAACAGTCTTAGCAAGAAAACTTTTTTGATTTCAATGCAAACCTCTTTCAAATTGGCATATAGTCATTTTGTAAGCTTTCACACAATTCTTCAAAGTTTTGTCAAAATCGGATGACCATAGGTTATAGCTGCCATAGAAATTTTCGGTCGAGAAACTAGTTTTAGTGAGAAAAACTGGTTTGTTTTCAAAGAAAACACCTCCCAACTTTGAATTTCTTAGTTTGCTATGCTTTCACATGACCCCACTAAGTTTGGTCGAAATCGGGCATGTATATAGTATAGCTGTCATAGAAAAGTAGTGTCTGAAAAGTAGTTTTGGTGAGAAAAAGTTTTTTGTTTTCCATGGAAATGTTCTTAAAATTGGTAATTATATATTAAATATGCTTTGACACAATTCTACAAAGTTTTGTCAAAATCGGTTGTCTATGACATATAGCTACAATACGAATGATCGGTCGGAAAAAAAGTTCTATAGAAAAAAAACAATTTGTTTTAAATGGAATCGACTTCAAATTTCTTACATGTTTGTTTATTAGGCTTTTGCATGATTCCACTAAGTTTGGTCTAAATCTGACATCTATATACCCAAAGAAAAATATGGTCCGAAAAGTAGTCGCAAGTCTTGCAAGGGTATACAAGTTAACTTTACTCTATTTATTTTTCTAATAAAATGATTTCAATGTGGTTTAACTAATGCTTGAAAGGATATGCAGAATTTAGGAAATTGAAAAATAAATCAATAATCAAATCTGCGGTTGCAGATCAGAGCTAGAAGCAGTTAACATTCTTTCATAGCTGCACTATCGCTGCTCCGATCCTTATGAATCCTCTGGCAGATCGATGTATAATGCTGATTTCTAAATATTTTCAGAAAGTACGAACCTTCTATCTATGAAATTGTGGGAGTTATGAACTTATTTAAAAATTTTGGGCGTGGCGAAAAATTTGAAATGAACTTGAACTGCCTAGAGGTATATAAAGTTTTTGTCCCATACATTTCGAAGCTTTATCTCTTACTTTCTTTGAGATGTGTTTGGTACACAAAATGTACGAATGAAACGAATCTAATGTGAACAAGATATATTTGCTGACAAGTGAGTTGAAATAGCTAAGCAGATCAGTTATACCCTATATTTCTCCATCAGCCGTTTATTAATAAGCACTTTAATTTGTGAATTCTCCACTCTGTCACAATATTTGCCTATAAAAATATGACCACATTTCCGGACCTACGCTAACTTTACAGGCCTCTCTCCCTATCGGCCGCATAAATAACATTAAGCAAAAGCCTCAAATCCAATTAATCATTTGCTTAATCTCTTAATTGTATTTTATTTAGATTTTAGTTTTGTTTATTTCGTAAGCCGATTTGAACAAAATTTCATAGTTCACACACGGCGATAAGAGTTGCGTTTGATTTTTGTTTGTTTGATTCAAAAAATTTGTCACAAAAAACTTGAAATTAATTAGATTTGTCATCCCCATTGACATTTCGACAACTTTTCTATTAATTATTTTTGATAGATGTTGGCGACTGTTGGAAAAATGTGTCAATGGGCGGCTGTGATTTATGTGAGCGACACAGTTTTAAGTGCTCCACAAAATATAGTTGGTCTGCTGTTGTATCTGATGTGGCATCTCACGCATCGCGTCGGCCATTTGCTTACCTAGAAAGAGAGGAAAAGAGAAATTTGGTTAGAAAATCAAGTTAAAAACGGTAGCTTAAAAGTCATAAACAATTGCAAGTCGCATGTGCAGCATAAATTATGTCTGCCTTTTTGGTCGTTTTGACATCCCTGACAGATATGCATCTCTCTCGCCTCATCCCTCTGCCTAAGCCAGCTGCCTCTGCTTCGGCCTGCCTGCCTGCCTGGGGCACAACACAAAGAGATCATTATCGAAGGGGCAAAAAAAATGCTCACAGATGTCGTTTATTGAATATCGATTTACGTTGACTTCGTTAGAGAGAAAAACGCATGTTAAATGTGAATATGAATAAATGAGCTGAAAAACGGCAGCAGAAATTGTAGTTTAACCAAAGAGCCGAGGGTCGATCGACCAAGTCTGGTCTCAATGTCACATGTTGCATGAGCGCGAAACTCAACACTGGCCAAAAGAAAAGCATTCCGGCTTGGCGGCAGATTTCCAAGTCGGATAAGCAACAAAGGACGGAACAGGACAGGCCAGGCCAGGCGACGCGACGCGAAAAAAGGGCTGCCCAGCCGCTGTCGTCTCTGGCGATGATTGATTTCATGCCAAAGTTGATTTCAATCAGCAAAAATATTATGCAGTTTTTTTTTTTGCTCAGTCGCCTGGGGGTTGGCTTTTGACAAGAATTATGACACTAGCCATATTTGGTAGTTAATTGCTCAAAAGCTTATAATTATTTTATAAAAAGCGAGCCTATTAGTTCGTTTTTTTCGTGATACCAGCAGCAGCTTAGACAACCACAAAATAAACTCAATCAAGAGGCAGAACTGTAGAAAAAAGCAAAGGCGAATCAAAAATGCTAAGCGCTTTAATGGAAGTGAAGAACCCGCCCCCGCCCCCTCCCCCTCTTGCTACAAATTGCTGTTATTAGAGACAGACACCGAATGAAGGGAGGGACAGAGGAGATGTCATCAATACAGGAAGGAAGTCAACTTGAGACACAACATTTAAGTAAAACGAAACTAAGATGCTCCACTCCAATGGACCTGCTTGGGGGCTACCGCAAAAATTTGCAAAAGTATTTCTGGTAGGGAGGAGGGAGTACGAGTACTTGAAGTTTTTTATACTCTGTACCGTAGGTACACAGAGTATTATAAGTTTGTGCAAAAGTATGTAACAGGCAGAAGGAAGCATCTCCGACCCCATAAAGTATATATATTCTTGATCAGCATCAACAGCCGAGTCGATATAGCCATGTCCGTCTGTCCGTCCGTCCGTCTGTCTGTCCGTATGAACGCACAGATCTCAGAGATGGTAAGAGATAGAGGTTTGACATGTATGGGACATATGCTTCTTATGTCTGCAGGCAGATCAAGTTTATTTTCAATTTTGGCCACGCCCCCGCCCGCCCCCGCAATTTAGAAAAAACGTCATATCTCCCACAGTTTTGAAGATAGATGGCTTCTTCCTTCTGGATATGTTTAGTTATTAGGATAACTTATCGATCCGCCAAAGGAATGAAGAAGATCGGATGAACGGTTTTCGAGTTATGATCAAAAGAATGATTGATATGATTTTCTTGGTACAGAGTATGTTATAGTCGGGCTTGACCGAATTTCTTTCTTGTTTTTTTTTTTTTACATTTTATTGGAATACTCTAAATGAAAGTGCAAATAAACAATAGTACATTAGTATGGTAAGTTAGAATATGATTGTGGAAAGTACGAAATTCTTATTTTAAGTATAAATTTGGAGCCCAGAAATGCTCGAGCTTCGAATTTTTCGGTTTAAATTGAGTACATTTCGAACTATTTCAACATTTTCTTGTTCTTTTTAAAAAGAAATCAAGGTTTTAACCTAGAATCGAGCACAGTAGGTAAGCATTTGCATCACAATGGGCCAAAAGGGTGATGTCTGGGTGATTTCGACCTCTGTCGAGCAGAATATTTAACCTAAAACAAGTGAGAATATACCTGATGCAAGTTCAAAATTCTTATCTAAACTCCAAGTTTTTGAAAATTCCAAAATGCTTGATAAAAAACTTTTCTGGGAAATACTTTTTTAACTATTCAAAAATCTTGTTAATAATATAACATTTTTTGAAATGTCTTAAAATAAGTACAATATATTATAAAAAAAAATCTAAATTCAACTAAAATTGTTAAAATATTTAAGAAATTTGTTTTAGAAACGAGGTTTTGTTTTGAGTCAAATGCCATAAGGCTTTATTGCTTTAGAATCCAATATCTCTTCTGCTGCATAGAGCAATCTGTCACTTAAACCTACCAAAAACAAAGTAAAAGAGTATATATTAACTCTTTATAAGATGAAATATCGGCCCTAAATCAGAAATGTACAATCACTTTCTAGAGCAGGCACTGTATTTAATGTATATGTCAAATGAACACTCTTTATTATATCCTTATATCCTCCAATTCTTACAACTAATTGGGAGTATTAAGAACAAATTTGCCATTCATCGTGTACTACTTTCTGAAGTTTGCTGTGTATTTAACTTAAAATATATTGAGCAAGCATTAAGAACTTGTTTTCGAGAAGTGGATAAAAAAAAAAATACCACTTGGATGATTTCCCTTATTAATTTTTACTTTATATGTCATAAATGTCACTTTTAACATCCTACGAAGCTGAAAAATCATCCAAAGGATATGATAAATGAACATCTTTTGAATGATGTTCAGCACCGTAGTATGATTAAAAAGATATTAATAACATATCCAGTCCAAATATATATTTTTTGATCATATTTTTTGTGTATCAGTATAAAAGAAAAATTCTTGTCTTAAAAGCGATCTCTTCTTTTTGATCTCTTTGCAAATATATTAACTGAGGGAGAGAAAAACCCAGAATTTTTTTACTTACAACAATCATTTGAGTCTTAAAAATGTAATAAGCCAAGAAATTCGGAATATAAAATTGAAATTCTTCATCTGTGAATCCTTTAAATTCTTGATTCAAGAAAGTTTGTCTTTATATTTATATTTGTTGACTCATTGGGTGAAAAATTAAGAAATTTTGAACTCAAGTGAAGATATCCGCTGCGATATACGCTACCTCCCGATGTTTTTGCGCGCATGCTGCTTTGGAATTCCCAAACGGTAATGCCAACGCAGGCATGGAGAGGCGGTTGAGTTAGAGTCAGTCGCTGATAATGAAGGGCGGTTCCTGTTGAAACAGTCAGTCTCCTTTGTGGTGTTTTGTCTCTGTTTAAAGTTATGCGAAAGCATAACATGAACCTCGAGCCGAATAAAATTGCAGGTTTACTTAGTTTACTTTGCACTCAAATCAAGGTCTTCTTCATTTAGATACAAAGTTCAGGATCTAATAGCGTTTTTTTAAAATCCCTAAATAATCAAATTCAAAGTCTTTTACATATAATAATATAAGCCCTACATAGACTAAATTAAACCATTAAGGGCTAAGTTTAAGCACAAATAATGCTTAGAAAAGAGTTTTAACTAAGGAATACGAATAAAATTGTATTCAAGTCTTTAAAATTCAACATTATACCCACTTTGAGCTCAAACCACTACCAATATTATCTTAAACCAATCTCTTTTTCCACTTCATTCCATCATGTTGGGTTCTTAAATCCGTTCCCCCTTATGATTAAAACCATCAGGACTTATTTTCGAATCTTTATCAAGTTGTGCATGAAACTTTAAGGCAGTTCTCAAAAATTCGAAGCAATCGGTTTTATTCTCGTTCCTATTCGTGCCAGATCCGAGTGATTTGTACTTAACTAAAATCTCATTTATATATATTATATTTTCTTCTTTCATCTTGATCCCAGAATTATATATCTATTGCTGCACCTTAAGAACGACGTGTTCTGAAAGTAGAATCATCCAAGAGCTTTCTTTTAGTGCAGCTACAAAAAGGTCTTTAGACACTTAATAGCTAGACTTACATTGTAAGCCAAAACTGAGAAATTTTTTCTCAGCTCTACCAACTAAGTAATGCAGCTGTTTCAGACTTGATTAGAGCTCCATTTAATCTTAAGCACTGGCCAAATTAACAGTTATCATATTCAGTGCAGACAAATCTGTTGGCTTAAGCGTTCGCTAAACTCCAGCATCTTTCAGTCAGAGTCGGTCGGCTCCACTTAGCTTCAATATCGGTGTTTACTGAAATTACAGCCTTCATATAGACCAAGCTACAAATTTGGCGCCCACACACACACACACACACACACACACACAAACCGAAAATGGCAGCTAATTGGAAGTAAATCGAGTTAAACTTTCTTTCCTAAAAACGAAAAATAACAAAAAGGAACAAAAAAAAAAAGACACCATGGATTACACTACACGCATGTGGCCGGAGGCATGCCTGGCTGTTATTTCTTTCGTTTTTTTTCTTTTTTCTGCAAACACTCAGATACCTGGTATCTTGTGTTGTGTATCTCATAGTTTGCATAGCTAATTAGCCAGCTCTTGGGGTTAGTGTCGGTGTCTGATCATTGATCAAGCGAATGTATCTCATGGAACGTTCTCACATTAGTCACGCGTTTAACATATTTCGTTTCGTCTGCTGGCGAGTCTTATGTTTAATATATATTTTGCTAACGTATGCAAATATTTTGTGGCAAATCAAGCGTGCGTAACCGGCAAACCATCTGCATATGGTAAGCACAGTCCGGCCTGGGCACCCGGTCGGTTCCAAGTCCAGCTTTGTCTTTCTTTTCCCCTTCCCCTCCCCCTCCCCATTTTCTTCTACTTATCTCTCTTCGCTGGCTTTTACCTTTTTGTATCTGATTTGCGACAGTCAAGTCGCAAGTCTTTGCTATCTGCTGAATATGGTAAAGAAGCTGCTGCGGCGGCTGCAGCTAAAATGCTAGCGAATTAGGAACGCGGAATGCGATCGATACGTGCGGCCAATGTCCAGGTTAGAGTCAAGATACAAGGCAGCCAGCAAGCAGGCAAGACAACCAAAAGGCAACAGCAACAGCAACATGTTGCACATGCAGCTATGTTGCCACAGCTAGAGAGGAGCAGGTGTTGGTATTCGGAAGATCGCAAGTCAAAAAATTTAAATGTAGAATTAATGAATATCAGAAAATTGTGCTCAAGTTGATCAACATTTTTAAAAAATGCTAGAAAAAACACCAAAAGTGTGCTTTAGAACACACTTTTCTGGAAATATATAGTGATATGAACTATACAAATAGGCTTTTTATCCACATGGCAATAATAATTTAGGTGCTAGCGCAGTAAAACGGGCCTGTAATATCTTAAACACCGCATTAGTACCTTTTTTTTAAACTATTGCAAGCACCTCATTAACACCTCATTCCATGTCTCAGGTATTGCACTCGGAATATCTTAAACACCTCAATTTTAACACATTTTTTACAAAGGAAACACTGCCTTATCCCCTCTTTACACAACTGAAAGTGTAAGCACTTTACTTTTAACACATTTTCTAGTTCGTCCTAGTATTGTTTACCCTATTCTTAATATAGGGAAGTCCTCATAACCACTGCATTTCCCATTTGATTTTATTAAAGTGTTTTCAATACAGCAAACACCGCCGAATTTTTAATACAGTTAGAACAGAATTCTTATTGAATTTTCACTAAATACCATAGGCACTGCCTCAATTATGTTATTATTATTCATTATAGAAAACACCTCTCAAAAACCGCATTCCCCACATTTAACTTGTTTTTGATTCCGCAAACACCACAGATCTTGTTATATTGCAAGCATCGCTTCACCGCCTCATAGCTACCTCAATTTTCTTATATTTTATACACCGCATTATTAACTTGTACTCTATATATATTAACCCCTTAAGCCTTTAAATTTGAAATTTTTAATACTAACTTTACTTCAATATGGCAAACACCGCCGGTTTCTTTATTCCTTAGTATCATATTTTCAATACAGTAAACACCGCATTTCTTAGGCATGTTTACAAGCTCATTTGCAGTATGGTAGGCACCGCCTAAGCACTGCTTTTTCAATATAGCCTTACTAATTTATGTTTAAAATTGCAAATTTTGTAATATCGTAAGCCCCAAATAGCAGTCGAACTTTCAATTTTTGCAATATTTTTTAAGCACCGCTTTACTAACTTGTTCTTCTTTAAGTATATACCCCCTAAACACCTCTCTTTAAATTTGTAATACTAACTTTGATTTAATACTCCAAACACCGCCGGATTTCGTATACCGTAGCAGCATATTTTCAATATCGTAAGCACCACATTATTATTGCATTTCTTTAAACATTAAATACAGCGCATTTCTACCAAATTTGTCTCAAGCAGCGCCGAATTTTCAATATGGTAAGCACCGCATTATTAGGTATTTAAATACACCGCATTTCTACGTTATTTTAAACATTGCAAGCACCGCCGAATGTGCAAAATAGCAACATCTCCTCACTACTAACGACTTTTTGGTAACGTAAACACCTCATAGAAACATTTTCAACTCACTCAAATACCCTAAAGTACTTTTTGGTATCGTAAACACCTCATAGAAACATTTTTAACATTTTCAACTCACACAAATACCCTAAAGTACTCCACTTAACTGCACCCTTAAAAAACAATATTGCATTTAAATTAATTCCCATTTCAAAACAGCATTTTTTACTTTGAACTCACTTGCCCATCTCTAACCAAGTGGAGTACCTGAAGCTGGTCAGCGATTCGTTTCCCATATTGCTAATGCGAGTCAGAAGGCAGAAAATCGTGCACTTGGCCACAGGCAGCAGCAGCAGCAACTGCTCCGCTGTCTCCATCTCTTCCCCCTCCCCCCCTTTTCGCTCCTCCCAATGGGATGGTCAAAACATTGCACTGGCCAAGGCAATTAAGGAGGCCCAAAACGTTCTGTTTGTTGTCTGTTGCTTTGTTGGCCTGCTCGCGCACAATTCTTAACGGTAATTATGTTGTTCGTTTTGGCAGGCAGCATTTTGCGTAGACCCTAACAACGGCCAAACCCAATCTTCTACTCCTGTAAATTGGATTAATTTGACAGTAAAATGCAAATGAGCGCAAATGCCAAATGCGCAGAATGCAGAAATGCGAAATTAAACTAAAGCCAAGGGTACGTCCGCTCCATGAAAAAAAAACATGACCATGATGTTGCTGGCAACAAATTATGTTGCTGCTGTTGCGTACGGCAGCAACCAGGCGACTTTTAAATAATCAACATGTTTTAGGGGGAGTTGAAGGAAGGGGGGAGGCCAGGCGAAGGCACATGTTGCTGCCGTGCAGCAATAATTTTTAAATTGAATTTTTCTCCTTTTTGTTTTTGCTGCCAAGCCGCCAAAGTAAAGCAAAGGAAAACAAATATGCCAAAAGAGAAGACATTGCCTGGTGCTCGGTTGGGCCTCGTTGGGTTTTTCATCGTTTTACTCTCACACATGCCGCTTGTTAATTCCTTCCCCAGAGAGATTGCTTAATCGATTTGCCAGCAGCAGCAACCTGATAAATTGTTTTGCCATGTGTTTATTAATTATGGCGAATCGAAATAGATTTTCTTCATTCGGCAAATGAATGCAAAACAAAACGGCCAAACTCTGCTGTGTTGCTGCTGGCATCTTCAAGGTGGTCTCAACAGTTACGGCAGCCCAACCAGCCACATGTTGTAGTCTCCTTGCTCATTTTGGTCATTTACAAATAGAAATTGCATTGATTTTCCCCCTTCAGGTACCCCCTCCCGCTTGAGGATCATCCACTTTGATGATATATTGCTGGCTCGGTGCTTTTGGTCTATCCATATTTGATGCCCAGTTACATGTTACATGACGTCCTCGAGTCGCCAAACGACGAGCCACAATGTTGTGTTTAGAGTTTTTTCTCTTCTTTTTTTTTAGCATTTATTAGCATTTTGCCCTTTGCTTGGGTAGTTGCTGCTGTCGCTTGTCAGTTTTCTGCTGCTGTTGTTGCTGCTGCTGCTGCTGCTGCTGCTGCTGCTGTGTGTGGCAACATTTTCAATTCAATTATATTTCATGTTCATGTTGCATCGATTTACATTATAATTTGTGTCTGTAACGGAAGTCATTTGCTGAGCAAAATGGCAATCAAACAGAGGAGCATTAGCTGCACTTGGGTTTAGTTTTCTTAACCAACAAAACAAACAAAAAAAGTAGTAAAATGGGTCATAAAGTTATAAAATAATAATATTTAATGCAATTTTTAATCATCATTAATAACTTTCCACAAAATCTTTAAGCAATTTCGACAATCTAAATAGCCCCAAATGAGAAGCTTTAATTCTGATAGAGATCTGTTGGCGTCGATTGATATACTGCCAAAATCCAGTAATTGACAGAATATATTAGATCCTACCTTGTCGGAACAGTGTATAATGCGAGAGCGGTACGGCTCATGAGTTTCTTAACACATGAATCCAGTTATTAGAAAAGGATATTGGTTCCTTACTTTTCGTCAAAGTACCTAATGTTTAAGCGGTTTTGGTTCATAAGTTTTTTATGACCGCATGGAAATATTGTACCTACTCTACCTCAACCCCAAAACGGTACACTTCTGTGGCGTATTCACCTACTAAAAGAGTAAAGTTTTAGAAGAAATGCCTTTGCGAAATTTCTTTTTGGGAAAGTTAATTGTTTAAAATTGTGGCGAATTTCCTTGGAATCAAAGGAAATTACTTTTCCTTAGTACTTCGAGCTAAGCCAGCCAACTCCAAAGTGTGATTCACCACTAATCCTAGTCTCTAGATAGGGTTTACCTTCAAGTTTAGGTCTCTAGATAGGGTTTACCTTCAAGTTTAGGTCTCTAGATAGGGTTTACCTTCAAGTTTAGGTCTCTAGATAGGGTTTACCTTCAAGTTTAGGTCTCTAGATAGGGTTTACCTTCAAGTTTTGGTCTCTAGATAGGGTTTACCTTCAAGTTTAGGTCTCTAGATAGGATTTACCTTCAAGTTTAGGTCTCTAGATAGGGTTTACCTTCAAGTTTAGGTCTCTAGATAGGGTTTACCTTCAAGTTTAGGTCTCTAGATAGGGTTTACCTTCAAGTTCAGGTTCATTAGTTTTAAAAATTTGTCTGAAAACCGGTTCATAAGTTCAAACTTTACTTTCTCAGGAGTTATACAGATTAGCAACTTTGATTTTGCTTGGGACAATTTTAAATATGACAGATTTTAGGAGAATATTTTTTTAAGAATTTAGTAAACTTATCATATTAATATTATATATAATATAGTTTAGTTCTCACGAAAGATAAAAGAAAGAAGTAAGTCTCAAACATTCAAAAATTCTAATTTTGTGATTTTATAACAAGATGTCAGGAGAACGAAAATCAAATAATGAGACGGGTGAGTGTAGTGAGCTTGAGTCTTAAGCTTAGCTCAATAGATTACAATTGGTAAGCCTTTAACAGGCGAGCAATCGACGGCAATCTGAGCACATTGCATTACAGATTGCTTCTAAGACACCGTAAGAGGGGTTTTACAAGGTGGAGCAAACTTCATGAAGCTCATGCTAGTAGGAGAGAGGTGTAGTGGAGTCGGTTGCTCCTCTTAACCTCTTTCCTACAAACAAAAGCTTTTTCAAGAACATCATAAAGTTTACTCCACCATGTAAATCCAGTTTAACAATAGCAAGTTAACAAGTTATGCGGCTGGTATGAAAGAGATCTACATAAACGACATAGCAGGCGAGCAATCGACGCCAATAATATGCTATGCGCAACGTTTCCCAAAGAGCTGTTGAGGCAGCAGTAAAAGCAAAAGCTAGAAGACAGACTGTTGATAAAAGGAATCCAGACTATCCAGAATATAATAATAATTGCAACAAAATGTATATTTTAGTACTGAATATCATGAAGTTGGGTAACCGGACGGTTGGTATAAGTCCAACCTTGCGGAAAATCGCTATATTATCCAAATTTTCACACTAGTTTTGATTATAAAGAAGATTTGTTCGAAGACAACTATTGAAGGCGAAAAAGGAGATGCAAATGGAATGGTTTTAAAAAAGTCGCTAAATATGCTTTTGTTTCCTATGAGTTCAGAATGGTAAAGATCGAACTTTATAAAGAGTTTAGATTATTTTCATTTCATAAATAACAGATATGCAAACTTTCAAGAGGAGGTATATTTTATAGAAGTTACAGAAATATATATTCATGTGTTTTACAAATCGCTTCCAATGCAAAAACTATACAATTTCTATATGATGGAGTCGTTTTAGAATCGATAGCGATTTGTAGCACACATGGAATATATTTAAGAACAAAATATATCATCTCTCAATCTTTTCTTATTAACCCTCTTACAGATAAGACTCTATCTTAAAACTCGTATGCTATGTAGTCCTAGGATTTCGATTTGCTTTGGCAGATTTTGCCGTAAGAAAAACCTTCTTAGTACATTACCTTGCCATCTACACCACTGGGATTTTTGCAGTCTTGTCTTTGTATTGTGATTTGCTTTGGGAAATTGAAAATTTAGAGAGATATCCATTAGACATTGTTAAATACTGCTTCAGCAACATGAATACCCCTAGGTTTATCTGCATTAGTACCACAAAAATTGATGGTAAAACTTCCCTCTTTAAATGTTGCTACCATTCCAGTCCCCTCCCCCCCAGCCGTATTTGATTTCATTTTCTTTATCCAATTCGCTTCACATATCTCAGCTTATTTATGCCTGCCCACATCTCAATCAAGTTCCATTCTTCCGCACATTCACAACGCAAAGCAAGCACAAAGTCGAATGTCTGCCCTCTCATTAAACTCAATGGATTTTAATAGTTTACTGTAACAAATCGTCTCATAATTTTTTGATTAGTCATATGTTAAAACATCTCGAAAGTGTCGCTTTCATTAAGCGCATCGAATTGCCACAAGTGAGAAAAAGGCTCCACCCCACCCCAAAACAAAATGATATCAGCAAGTCAAATAAATGTTTCAGTAAAAGAAAAGAAAACTTTGTTTGACACCTCCGACTTTGGCATATGGCATCGGTTGCTTTAGCAGGCAGTCAATCACTCACTCACACGCTCAATCCATCAATCAATTAGAGCAAAGTTCTTCGTTTTTTTTTCTTCTTTCTTTATGTTAAGTTAAAGTGCATTTTTAGATCACAAATTAAGGTAAACTTTTATTTATTTATTTTGAATGTTTATCATAATAAGCAAAAGTAAACAGAGTTTCCCCCCTCAAGACTAATGAGCTTTGGCTTTTGGCACAGGGGGATCTAATGTTATGACAGGGCTCATCAAGTGTCAGGAAGATGTTGTGGGCAGATGGGGAAATGGAAGTGAATTTTAGTTTGTTACGAAATTAATATTTACTTTAAAGGTTTATTCAAGGGCAGGCAGCTGCTGGCTGGTCTAGCAGGAGTTGGACAATTTTTAGTGAAATGTTTCGGTTTTCCTTTCAAATTTCATACCATTTCTGATAAACCAGTGTTGCTAATTTAGCTATTTAGTTGCTAGATTTAGCAATTTTAAAAGAGGAAACACTTTTTATACCCTTACATATGGTACATTGAAATTATCCAGATGTTTGTAAGGCATAGAAGGAAGCATTTCCGACCACATGAAGTATATATATTCTTGATCAGCATGACGAGCTGAGTCGATATAGCCATGATCTTCTTTTTCAATGCTTTATCCTCCGTCAGTTTATGAGCTTTCGGAACTAAACTTTGCACAAAGTCTTCTGGTATAAATACGTTGCACATTTGTCGGAACCGGCCGGATCGGATGACTAAAACATATAGCTGTCATAGGAACGATCGGTCGAGAAACTAGTTTTAGTGAGAAAATCTTTTTCGTTTTCAAAGAAAACGCCTTCAAACTTTGTATTTCTTAGTTTGCTATGCTTTTCCATAATTCCACTAAGTTTGGTCGAAATCGGACTTCTATTTGGTATAGCTGTCATACAAAAGAAGAGTCAAGAAAAGTAGTGCTACAGGGGTATATAAACTTCGGCAGAGCCAAAGTTAACTTTCCTCTATTTTTATACTCTTGCAAAGGGTATTATAATTTTGACCAGAAGTTTGCAACGCATAGAAATATTCATTTCCGACCCCATAAACTATATATATTCTTGATCAGGGTGACGAGCTGAGTCGATTGAGCTTTGTCCGATTCTTCGCGAACTAGTCTTAGTTTTAAAGGCATCGAGCTGAAATTTTGCACAGAGTCATCTTTTTGCTGCACACTACTAATATGTCGGAACCGACCGGATAGGATGACTTTATTTCATAGCTCCCATAGGAACAATCGGTCGGAAAACTAGGTTTAATATGAAAAACTTTTTTCTTTTCAATGGAAACGTCTCCAAACTTTGTAATCGTAGGTTTTCTATATTTTTTAATTAGTCTACCAGGTTTTATTAAAATCGGACAACTATATGGTATAGCTGCCATACAAAAGACAGCTGTGAAAAACATTCTTAGTTAGAAAAACTTTTTTGTTTTTAATGGTAGCATCCTGAAATTTTGTATTCGTTTGTTTCACATGCTTTCACATAGTTTTAGAAATTTTAGGCCAAATCGGATGACTATATCATATAGCTCCCATACGAAGGATCGGTCGGAAAATGGGAAAAAGAGTATTTTTTAAAAATATTTAAGCGAACAAGGTTATAAAAACTTCGGCACAGACAAGGTTAACCTAGCTTTTTCATTTTGTATGGTTTTGGTCACAAAATCCAAAATTTGAAGTTGAAATTTTTAGCTATTTATCTTAGCATTTTCTTATTAAATATCTAGCAATTTCTAGCTTCTCTTTAAGTTTAGCAGTTTTTGAATCTTAAGTTCTGAGGAAAATATCAAGTTACTCTGTATCTTCTTTTAAGTCGCTGGAAACTCATAATATAAGGTTTTAAGTCGATTGAATCTATGAATTTTTTCCAACCAAAATACCAAATACAAATGCGAAATCCGAAAACTTTTGTCGAAAGTGAATACCGGAACAAGGCGAAACAACTAGCTCAACTTGAAAACTGCAAGTTAACGATTAATCGAGGCAAGTTGTGGTTGTAGCTTACTCAAATTTGTTGTAAAACAGTCGTATTCTGTCCATAGTCTTTAAGCAAGCTCACTTAGTAGCTTAACGTACACTACTAAAGTTATGTTACAGTTTTTGGGGTCTAAAAAAAGTAAAACTATTTTGAAAGGTTGAAAAAAATTGAGTGAAATACTTCAAATAAAGAAAATATATATGTTGGGTTTATTTTAACTAAAAATATAGTCAAAATTTTATACACAAAATTTTCTAAATTTTTTTTAATTGTGTTTCGAGTTGTACCAAATTGCACTTATCCAACTGCATTCTTTGACCATCTAGCTCTACCCTACCCGTACCTAGCACCTGCATATCTTTGAGATACTTTAGATATACACACACGCACACACACACACACACACACACAGTGTACTTAAAGCCGCCTACCTACCTAGATCTAGAACCTTTTCCCTCCGACTTCTTTTATTTCTATTTCTTTTCTCCATCCCTCTAGCTCTGCGTGTGTGTGTGTGTGTGTCGAAATGCATCTTTTGTTTGTTCCAAGCGATACTTTTTCGACTATTTGGTTTTTATTATTATTGTGTGTTTTCTTTTCGAGAAAATTTATGACCTCCTCGCCTGTATCTTGAGAATGCGTTTCTTGTTGCGTTTATTGTTTGAGTTTCTCTACCTACGCAAAAGTCTGGCTTTAAAGACAGATTTTTCCCGCTTGTCTTGTCTTGGCGTCGGCACAAATTGCCTTTGACCTTGCTTCGTTTTCATTTTTTTTTTTTTTTTTTGGACACAATAATTTCCCGCCTTTTCTTTGTGCGCCCTGCTTCAATTAGGCAGCATTTTAAGTTTGAGTAAAACTTTGCACATTAAATGAAAATTGTGTTTGCTCCCTCAGTGTCTGTAAAACAGATAATCGTAAAAATTAAGCAGCTTCCTACTGTTAAATTTTATTAGTAAAGTTGTGTGTGTGTGTGTGTGTGTTTTCCTTTTGTTTTTAACATCAAAAGCAGCTGGAAAAAAATATAATCATAAATACTTCTTTTTTTCTATATAGATTTTCGATGTGTGTGTGTGTGTGTGCGTGTGTGTGTGTGGGTTTTACCTGACTCTGTGTGGGATTATCCCTGCCAATGCGAAATTGTACAACTTTCTGGTCAGAAGGGGCTTTTGTTTGTTGTGTTATTGCTTTTGGCCTCGCACTGTGAGTTATTGGATGTGGGTGCAGGTAAGCGTGAAAATTTGCTAAGCCAACTTAATGCAACTTCTATTTCCTCTTCTTCTTATTATTTATATATATATATATATATTTTTGGTTGGCTTTTATATCTTTGTTGAGATAAAATTTAATTTATACACTTAACCCCTTCTGGTCATGTTTCGCCTCTTTAAAGCAACCGCATCGTGTCACACGATTTACATTGCATGTTGTCACGTCACGGTGTCAACAGTTTTGCGCTGGCCGTGAATTATCCACAGCCACATCCACATCCACATCCACATCGCACCTGGACCTGGCGGCACCCTTATGGACAAAAAAAAAATATGAGGAGAAATATGCCTTTTTGCTACCGTGAGTAATTAAGTTCGCTCCTCAATGGCTTCAATCGCCAGAAGCCGCCCGTTTGTAACCATTTTCCTTGCCCAATTAAAGCTCTATAAAAATCACTTAACTTTAATAATCGCTGGCAACCTTGACCCGAACCCAGAAGGAGCTGCTAGCCAGGATTTTGGGCCAAAATAACATTGTGAAGTCAAAAGTTGAGGGCAAAATGGGGAAACAAGTTGCGATAATAGCAACAACAACAGCAACAAAAAAAAGGGCGCAAAAAAATTATGAAAAATTAATTTCTGCCCGACGGCTGAACGGTTTTTTTTGTGTTGCTTTTGCGCCAGTGTGCGTTGGGGTAGATAGACAGACATGCTGCTGCTCCGGCAGGGTCAACGATGATGTGGATGTTGACGACGTTTATGCGTGCTGGCATAATTGAATCAGTCAACTTGGGGTGAAATGATTTTGCAAAGTGATGGCGAAATTTCAGAGAATTTATGAAAAAATGAAGGAATATTTATAAAGTTGATTTCAATTACTTAAAGATTCCTTTAATTCTTCTGTATTCAGCAGCTCGGTACTGTAATTTTGTCAAAGCAATGTCAAAGGGTTTCTATTTATATAAAATATTATGTTTAATTATATAGTCCGGAGTGCTATAATACACCCCTTAAGCCTGAGCCTAAGTAAAAGAGCTTGAAAAACTGATATACTCAAAAATGCCCTGCCAACTTGCTTTTAGGTAGCCTTAAAATGTACTAAAATGTAGCTAAGCTAACTAAGCTGTTGTCAAATTAACTAAGATGAGTCTATTAAAGACACCAATCGTTGCCTACTTATTAAAATATAGCCTAAGTGTATATAAAATTTATTTCAGAACTGCCAACTTGTTTTCAGATAACTTACAAATGTACTAAAATCGTTCTCGACTAACTAAGGTGTTGCAAATTCAAATTCAAATGAGTTCAAAATGACATAAAGCGTTGTCAACTTGTTTTAAAGTGTCTTTTATAGTTGATAAATTCATGAAAGAGCTGCCAACTTGTTTTAAAGTGTCTGATATAGTTGATACATTGATTTAAGAACTGCCAACTTGGTTTTAGCTACCAAAAAAATGACAAAAGTGCTGCTAATAAGCTAACTAAGATGCTGTCAAAGCGATATCAATGCCATTCAGTGTAGCCAACTTATTTCAAAAGCTGATACATTCAAAAACGAACTGCCAACTTGCCAACTCCCATTCAGGTAGTTTGAAAATGTACTTAAATACATCTAAGATTTTGCCAATGTGATTAAAATGAATCTACAATGACATCAAGCGCTGCCAACTTGTTTTAAGATAGCTTTATTAGTTAAAATATGAATTAAAGAGCTGCCAACTTTTTTATATGTTCTTAAAGGGTTGCCTAGTTGTTAAAAAACACCTAAAACTCGGATAATTGTCTTGGATTATCCAAGGAGGAGGAGTCGCGGAGAAGTATACTCCATTTCAGTTGCTTTTGAACCAATTTATCTATTTATTTCATCTTTTGGTACAAATTGATTAAAAACGTCTAACAGAGTTGCCATCTAGTTAAAAATGGAAGTGTGTGCTAAGGATTGCTTTTAGATTTGAATATAATTGAGTTCAGATTGACTTTTTCAGCCGGATTTCAACTTAAAGTTGTTTTAAAATTGTTATTAATTCAAAAATATTACAAATTTTTATTTTGTCATTGCTTTTGTGGAAGCATAACACCAGAGCATAGGGTTGCCATCTCTGTTATTTGGTGAAAGTTTAAACAGTTGTGTTAAAATCTTATTTTTACAGTATTATACTGAATTAGATTGCTCAGTAGCTTTGTTGTTGAAACTGAAATTTTTTTTTACAGAGTTGCCACCCTGTTTTTTATCTTTTATGAATTACAAATAAGTTTATATATACTATTTTCAAATTGCTCATATACTTTTAGTAGCTTTTGAAGTGGCATAACACCACTTTATAGAGTTGCCACCTATTTCATATTTTAGAACATCTCAAATAGTTCCAAATTTTCATAGTTTTAACTTGATATTTCACAATAAATTGTTCAGTAGCTGGTTTAAAGTGACTAAAAATGTTTATAGAGTTGCCACGTCTCTTTTTCGAAACTTTTTATATAGTTATAGCTGCTTCCTAAGCTTTCCTTTCACTAGAATAGGAGCACTCCAGCCCAGCTGGTGCAGCGAAGCTTCATCTAGCCCCCTGCTCAACACCTTTACCACTTCATCATAACTTTTTAGCCGCATAAACACCTCCTTTTTCGCACATTCCCCAGCTTACACAAAATTCTCCCATCACGTTTGGTCTCTTCTCTTCGGTTTTTGTTATTTTTTTTTTTTTTCGTACCCTTACTTAGTTGCAATTGCTGTGTTTTCGCTGTCTGCGCTGCCATCCATGTGCTTGCTCTTTTGTGTTTATGTTTTACAATACATTCCACTGTTGTGGTAACGATGACGATTGCTGTCGATGCCACCACCACCACCAACAGCAGCAGCAGCAGCAACAGCAGCAGCAGCAACATCGGTGGCAACTTTGGCCTGCAGGCGAACGGCAACTCGACTCATACTCATCCATCCCCGCGATATGGGCGCATTCTGTGTTGCCTTCCTTCGATTTGTTGGTCTGTCATCATGCCTCATCATTGTCAGAGCCGCCTGGGCCTTCTTCTACAGACCCGAGCAACATTTTCATCATCATTATTTTATGCTGCAGCCGGCTACCCCAAAGGCTTCTCCTTTTTTTTTTTTTTTTTTTGGTTCCTTCACATATTTATGCATTATTGAATTTTTGTTTATAAAGCGACATGACTGAGCTTCACTTCACTTCACTCTGGCCTCTCCTTCCGAGAATGTGTTTACTTAGCTAAATATTTACACTAGTTCCACGAAAGTATAGTATAAAAACCCCCGCAACGATTTCCATTTCCGTTCCGTTTCATAAAATTAACTCATCAGCCGTCCGAAGTTGGCAATTGTCACAGAATTGGCGAGTCTCAGGCAGAGTGCCAAACAATGTCAATCTTTTCAGATCTTACACTGATCCTCTGTGCCCGTTCAAAGATCGTCTGCGTCTGCATTTTGCACGCCATGAAGCATTGGACATTGATTTTTATTGACAGCTCACAGCGGTTTATTAATGATCGTGCTGGGCTCGAACCGAGGAGATCAAGTAGATAGAAAGGACGAGGCCTTGTCTGCACGCGATGTGCATCAATCTTGGACAAAGATCACTCAGCTGTCTGTATGCAAAAAAAACAAAAAAAAAAGAAGAAAATTCTTGCGTCTCGCTTTCGCTTGATTAATTGCGGCTGCGGTTTTTAATTAATTTTCTTTGGGGGAAAAAAAATGATGCTCCGGGGCATGACTTGACATTTTCTAAGAATTTTTCAATTTCAAAGACCTGCCGCCATTTGCATTTCCCACCGGCACACAAAAGGTGCGTCACGTGTGTGCGCGGGCCGCACCCTGATCTAACCCAGTTCTAAATTCCGATTGCAATGTTTATCTTTGTAAACAATTCCCATCCATGGCCGTCGTAATTCGAACCCAAAACCAAATGATGGCCCTGGCTCTTCAAATGTAAATAATGTGAAAAATACGACAAGTTGAGGCCTTATCTTAAATGCATGCCTCCACTAGAGAGACGGAGAGACGGAGAGAGAGAGAGAGAGAGCCTCGGATGCTCGGCGTCTCTTGGAAAGTGTCGCTGGCACTCTCAAGTGATTGGCATATCGCATTTCCCCATTTGCCCCGGCAAAAGTGCAATAAATTACAAAGAGAGAGAGACTAAAAAAAACCAACACATAGATGGAAGAAAATCAACTTAAGCCATTGCCCGACTGCCTGACACTTGCTGGCAGCCAGTTTCGATTGGTTCTGGTGGCAAAGACACAAAACTCCTTGAGTGCCCATCAACCACTAACCAGCTAAAAAGCTAAATTAATTTTATGACAAACTCGTTGAACGGCAAAAAAAGCTACCACACATCAGAAATGCCTAAGACTTACGTGGGCTGTAAGCCTGAGCATGTGTGAAGTGGGAAAAATTTGATTTCCCAGCATTGCAGCAGTTTGAATGCATCGCTTTTGATACCCTGTTAAGGCTGAGAATGGTCAAGCTGCCCTCAACAGTGAGGAAAGAAAGCTACCCTAGGACTTGATAGAAAAAGGGGATTTGAAATCACATTTCAACTTTTGCTTT
Organism: Lordiphosa andalusiaca; assembly: GCA_035044965.1. NCBI lineage: Eukaryota > Metazoa > Arthropoda > Insecta > Diptera > Drosophilidae > Lordiphosa > Lordiphosa andalusiaca. The sequence goes on from JAWNNM010000660.1 coordinate 2,858,088, forward strand.
TCTTCAAAATCTCTTTGTCTAAGCTGTCAAAAGTGTCATAGGCCCTAGTATGAATGTAGTGCCTTGTGCCTAAGTGAACTGCAAGTGTGTATGCGTGCGCTAGCACTAGCACTACTTAAGCAACATCAAAAACATAACCTTGACCCGACACTGGGCTCTTTTTTGGCTCAGTTGAGGATGCTCAAATCATCCTTTTCAAGATGTTATCAGAAGACAGCTTCCTATGTGAACAAAGAAACAGAAAACAGCGAAACAAACAAAATCAAGTGTCCAGTTCAGAGAGTGAGCGAGTCTGTCCTCTTTGTATCTGTCATTTGAGTGAGCAGACAGTTCACAGCTCTGAAGTAAACTTGGAAAATCATATAAATTAGCACTTTTTATACTCTGTACCGTAGATACACAGAGTATTATAAGTTTGTGCAAAAGTATGTAACATCCAGAAGGAAGCATCTCCGACCCCATAAAGTATATATATTCTTGATCAGCATCAACAGCCGAGTTGATATAGAAATGTCCGTCCGTCCGTCCGTCTGTCTGTCCGTATGAACGCATAGATCTCAGAGATGGTAAGAGATAGAGGTTTGACATGTATGGGACATATGCTTCTTATGTCTGCAGGCAGATCAAGTTTATTTTCAATTTTGGCCACGCCCCCTCCCGCCACCGCAATTTAGAAAAAACGTCATATCTCCCACAGTTTTGAAGATAGATGGCTTGTTCCTTCTAGACATATTTAGTTATTAGGATAACTTATCGATCCGCCAAAGGAATGAAGAAGATCGGATGAACGGTTTTCGAGTTATGATCAAAAGACAAATGTAATCTTGGTACAGAGTATGTTATAGTCGGGCTTGACCGACTTTCTTTCTTGTTTCTATATATATGTATTGCTCGCATTTCTGTATCACGATTTTGATTCGCCAATTTTCCCATAGTTTGGTGCTCTGTGGTAGACTTTCCCTATTCTTGGGTAATTAGATGTTTTCTAGAGTCTTGAGTTTTGTTCTAAGATCAAAAAAGTCATTGTTTTTGCATTTATAAAAGAAATGATCGGATCAATTTGCAATTTCAATACTTTGACTATTCATTCAATTCTATTTACTGTTTCTAAGATCAACATTTGAAGGGTTCCTATGTATGGAGGTAGATTTTGCAAGTAAAAGCAACAACCAAGTGCTTATATATGCTTGAAATATGGCACTATTCATGGGAAAAAGTTAGGAAAAAGTACAAATCGGGCGAGCAATAGAATACGTCCAAGGAACTAAGCCAGTTCTATACACAACCAATCGCCTAAAATTCACAAACAGAACCTCGACGTTAGTTTTAAAATATTGCAATTGAAAACGGTTCGGTTCGGTTCGTTTTGGTTCATTCATTAGAATGTTAAATTCAGCAATTTTTCAAGTAGAAGAAACCAGCTCTGAAAAGTTTGGAAGTCTTTTTAAGAGTAGTTTCTACTTCAAGAACCATTTTTTTTGGGGGTTTCCTATATATACATACTATAAGGGTCTTTAAAAACCTCCTATAAAAGTTTTAATCAGGTCGGTGAGGCAGTATATTCTTCTTTCATTTTGATTTCATCCATTTGGGTTAAGCTGTTTTTGAGAAAAATTCAAGTTTTGATTCTTTGCAATATTCTAAACAAAACCCGCAACGATAACATGAAATATTTAATTTATAATTCTCATAATTATTATTTGTTCAATAAAAAAAAACTTTCTAAATATCTTTTTTATAGCTTTGGTGTAACACAATAGGGGTAGAAACTACCCTTAGCAAGCCAAAACTATATCCTGATATTATTGTGATTATTTAATGGATATTTCATGGCAACTAACCTCGAGGTGACTTGAAAAATGTTTCTAGAATTTGGAATTTGTATCCCCCATGACCGATTTGATGCTTTAGCCGCCACTTTGTTAATCAGTTGCCATTGTTTCCTTAACACTTAAGCACTCGGACAACTTCACTGGCTATTGGCGCCAGCTTTGAAGTAAATATAATAAGCATAAGCTTATCAAACTTTGCCTATAAGTTCACTATAAGTCCCTTTCTCTTGTGCGAAAATTAGCAGCACACAAGTCAGGAGATTGAGAGGAGCTCGACTTAGTCCCTTTGGGATGTGTAAGGCGAAATAATATAAATAGTTTCCTTGAAAGTTGTTAATTGAACCAGCTGCTGATGTGTTTTGGTACCTTTCAATTGAAACAGATACGGTTGGAGGTTGCTTAGGCTTCGCTTATATTAAGCTCATTTATATTCTGAGCCTCATAAACCGAATTGTAATTAGAAAAACGACTCTTTGAAACTAATATTTGGTGTAAAATTTCTAAGAAACCTTGAAAGCTTTCAATTATAAAGATAATGACAAAAAGTCGTTTGAAATTTGGGCTGAAAATTGTTGAGGTACCCTTTGTTGTTAAACCCTTTAGAACCATTTCAGGGCTACTAATCAACTAATGACCCTCAAGTAACAATTTAAGACTTGAAGCATGACAAATCTTGTTCTATGAGCAATTCGCTTCCAAGCCCCTACAGTTTAAGTTTATGATTTCGTGCCACTTCGTGCCGGTTCGTGCATTATTCAGGCACGAAAAGGCATTTATTGATATATTTGTTCTGCAAATTGGTGTTCACCAAGTGGTGGGCCTTTTAAAAATAAATATTTCCAGTTCTCCTTCTTCTTTTTTTTTTTTGTTGCAATCATTTTCCGCCCATGTAATGACTGTCAAGTGCTGTTCTTGTTGTTGCTGTTGCACCATGATTGCCGCGAGTGTGGCGAGGCCGTTTTTTTTTTTTTTGGGGGAAAACCAATTTTCTAATTACAGTTATACATGGCCAGGTTCTGGGCTAGTATTTTCCAACTAAACAATAATTAATTATTTAAAAAAACAAGCCAAGCCAAGCGCAGTCGTCGAGAATCTGTGAAAGGCGAGTCGGTCGGTCGGACAGGCAGGCAGGCGAAGCCAAGTTTTGCCTACGCAAATACGCGAAGAGTGTTTTTCCTTTTTTGCGCTTTCTGCTTCCTGGTGTTGGTGTTGGTGTTGTTGTTGTTGTTGTTGGTGTTGGTGCTGGGGACCGGCTTGGAAATCTTGACGTGGCCGCCACACGCCAACAGCCGTTGCCAATCTCTGTCTGTGTGTGTGTGTGTGTGTGCATAGCCGTGGGTTTTTTTTTTCTGTCTTGTGATATTAAAAATAAAGGAAAATTAAGCCTGGCAGCCGCGTAAAATGCAAACTTGCAGCCGAAAATGTTGCAGTTATGCCATGTTGTTGCCCACATTTTTGCATGCAATGCCATGAAAATGGGTTTTATTTTTCTTCTCATTTTTGTTGTGTGCAACATTTTGAGAAGGCGTTACTGGGTTTTCAAAAGTTTCTTTTTTTTTTGTTTTTTTGTGTGGCTTTGGTTAGCTGGAAGCTAAATCTGAGTGGAGAGAGGGATGATGATGATGATGATGACGGCGGTGACGGTGAGAAAAGGTTTGCAAATTGCATTTGAAATGGTTTTAGGGAGACCAAAATGGGAGGATCAAATGGAATACTTTTCGAAACGGTAAAGTTATGGGAAAGAATTGAAAAAAGTTTGCTTTAATTACAACCCACCAGGCCAAGCCATGGCACCAGGTTTTGTCTTGCCGATTTGCATATTTGCACTTGATGAAGCCGGCCGGAGCTGTTGGGACTGGAGATGGAGCAAGTTGGGGAGTTGCCGGCGGGGCCACTGTCGAGATTTTCGGATTTGTTTTTTTTTTTTTTCCTTTATGCTGCCTACGCGCCAGCGCAACAGAAAATTATGAAAAATTTTCACAGAATTGCCTTGAGTCATCGTTGGCGTTGCGACGTCGAAACGTTGGCGGAAAACTTTATAATTTGCTAACAAGACGATCGCGACGGGCGCCTTTGCTCGTGGTCTGCAATTATGACAAGTTGACAAACGGCTTAATCTTAATCTCTTAAAGAGAGATGGGCGATGGTCAGAGACAGAGAGAGGGGGGAGAGAGGCGGCATTTAAATCAATAAAAGACTCGCCTGGTCGCTCGGACATTTATCGCATTTCGGATATCTAATATCAGACCTGAAGCTGGAGCCACGTCCACGTCCTCGTCCATGTCGTCGTGCGACACATGCAAATTGGTCAATGTTGCTAAACAAGTTTCCAGTGCCTGTACTCACCTGCGTACAACAACATGCAAAAATTGGACTGCGGCTGCGTGCAAATAAGGCGAACAGCAACAACAACAACAGCAACAACAACAGCAACAGCCTGTTGCTATAAAAAGGCTGTGTGCGCTGTGTTTCTGCTGCTTGGGACAATCAGCCATAAATCTAAATGACTGTCAACCCAAACGGTTCCACAGCAACATGTTGCCAAGAGTCCGCCAACTCAGACTGAGACTCATTTGCTGCCATTGGCCTGATAAGAAGCTAAAATATGCTAAAACAACAACAACGACTCTGCCAATTGATATGGCCAGAACGTGGCATTTATCATAAATTCTAAGCAATTGGAAATTCGAGAAATGCCAAGTGATTTGTAATAGATTTTAGAATGTGCAAATTATGACACACTTTCTGCATAAGTTTATGTTGAGTTAGGGATAGAGACACTCTTCGATCACTTCTTTAGTGTTAAGTTCGACCTTATTAGTTGAAATCAAGACAAAATTTATTTCAAAAATATACAAACCGAACCAAAAATCGCACAGCAAAACGGTTCGGTTTGGTTTGCTTCTTCAACAAGTTTGCTGATGCTAGAGGATAATGGTTTAAAATCTGAAAATTAGTGTCAAAAATATAGCTTTAGTATTTCTTCAATTTCGGCCAGGACTTTAGCTTGTTGGCAAAGCATCTTACCCGAGTACCTCTTACTTAGATTACTTAGGGCCGTTTTCTAATCTACTACATAGAAGCTATCTGTCACATAAACCTACAAATAACAGAGCAAAATCTGAGTTTATCTAACATATAGCAGCTATGTAGAAGATGAGAAATCGGCCCTTAGTGTACAGTTCTGAGCATCGAGTACTTAGTGTCGAGTATCAAGTACTGAAGATTGAGCACTAAGTATTGATGTCTGAGTATCAAGTTTTCAGTATAGTGTTCTCAATGTGGAGTACTCATTAGCGAGTACTGAACGTCGACTACTAAGTATCCATCACTGAGTATCGATAAATGAGTATGAAGTAATAAGTACTGAGTACTGAAAATTAAGTAATGGGTATCAACTACTGAGTATTACGTAATGAGTGCTGAGTTTCAAGTATTCGAGTATACTTGTTAGTATCAAGTAATGAGCATTGAGTAATGAGTATCAAGGTCTGAGTATCAAGGTCTGATTTGCGAGTCCTTAGTATTGAGTTATGGATATCAGGTACTACATGTATTCAGTTATGAGTATTGGGTTCTAAGTATCAATGTACAATCATCAAGTAATGAGTATTGCAAACTGTATATAGCTTAGTGAATATAGAGTACTGAGTATCAAGTAATAAGTATCGAGTAATGAGCATCGAGTAATGAATATTGAGTAATGATCATCGAGTACTTTGTGTTAGTTTATGGGTATCAAGCTCTGACTTTTCAGCCATGGGTATCAAGTAATGAGTATTGAGTATCGAGGTATGCGGATCAATTACTGAGTATTAAGTACCAGGTATTAAGTACTGAGTATGGAGTACTGAGTATTCAGTACTGGGTATTAAGTACTGAGTATTAAGTACTGAGTATTGAGGTCTGAATATCGAGGTCCGAGTGTCGAGTACTTGGTATAGAGCTGTGATTATCTAGTAATAAGCTATGAATATTGAGTACTGAGTATTCAGTTGTGGGAATTAAGTAAAGAGTAATGAATTCTAAGTAAAAAGTAATGTGTGTAGAGTTCTGGGTTTCGAGGTATGAGGATCAAGTAACGAGTAAAGGGTTCAGAGCATCGACGCATAAGTACCAAAAAAGGAGTATCGAGAAAGGAGTATCGAGAAAGGAGTATCGAGAAAGGAGTATCGACAAAGGAGTATCGAGAAAGGAGTATCGAGAAAAGAGCATCGAGAAAGGAGTATCGAAAAAGGAGTATTGACAAAGGAGCATCGAGAAAGGAGTATCGGAGACTGAGTACAGAGAGCTCCGTATCAAATACTTGGTGTCGAGTATCGAGAACTGAGCAGTTGTTTATCTGGCACAATTATTTGGTGCATATTTTCACGCACACTCATAACAAATGTTAATTGAAACCATTTTTGAATGGATTAACTGATATCTTTCATTTATTTTGGTATTTTTTCGTGACTTAATGATTCGTCAGTCACAGAAAGGTGCTTATAACTTTCCTAATGCTCTTGACTTGTCCTGTTGAATTGATTAACTGATGTATTTCAATTCATTTTGGCATTTTTGCCGCACTAGATGATTCGTCAGTCACGGAAAGGTGCTTAAAACTTTCCTTGTGAACTTGTTTATATTCTTTACACATTGAGAAGTCTTGGTATTTTGAAGTTTTGTAGCTTACATATTGAATTTTCATGGATATTCCTCTTCTAAAAATTAAGTTTAGGCATTGGATTTGACTTCATTTACTACTAGAACTTACATTATTAATATTTATGCTCCTCCTTGGTCTTTTTTCATAATTTAATGATTCGTCAGCCACGGTAAATTAGTTTAAATTAACTAAAATGACTGAAGTCGATATGTATATCGCTTGTTAAAGCTAAAACCAATTCGTTCTCAATTGTACTTAACTGAAAAATATTGCGTTGTCTAACTAAACTAATCTCTCTATATGTAGCAGTTTTGCATTTGACTCAGACCAAGAATCGAATTTTTCTTAGCAATTCAGAAAGTTGCATACCTCTCTATCTCTCCAGCAATTACTTCCTTAATCTATTCCTCCCAAACTGGCATATTGGAATTTCAATTTGTCCAATGGTTCCTCTGTCAAATTTCAGCCCGGAGCTGCTTAAGCCTTCCAATGGCGGCAATCATGTGATTGAAGAAATAATATGTTACCCGCCGTTCGGCACTTGACTTCATTTACATGCAAAAAAAAAAACGAGAAAAGAAAGTATTCCAAGTAACCCAAGTGACCCGCTACTTAGCCCAATTTTCGCATAATGCACATGAGAGCGGAGGCTGTGGCGTTCCTAAGTCTCGAATCTCGAGTCGAGTCTCCAGTTACTTGGAAAATTACACAAAAGCCAAAAGGCAAAATGAGCTGCAGCAATTGTAACACTTTTTTGTTGTTGTTGTTGCTGCTGCAGTGGTTGAGTCCACCAAACTAGGCACTATAAAAAATTGTTTCATGAAAATTCCCCCGAGACAAACTGCAGCAAGGAGGAGGAAAAGAGCTGGAAAAATGCTCCCCGGTGTAACATTACCGAGAAGCAAGTTGTTGCTTGTGCTGTGTGTCGAGTAGGGCGATAATTTTTATGACCTGCTTTGGCTGTGATTCTCAATCTGGGCAGGATTGACCCACCACCACCACCCAGGAATTGGTCACACCACCCCACCCCCACCCCGACCGGCTGGCTGACTGCTCGTGTGCCAGTGTGTAGATAATTTCATACAATTTATTATCAACGGGCGTCGCGTGCAACACTTGCCACAGTCACAGCTTCAGTCTCAGTTTTGGCCTCGGCTTCAGCTTGCATGTTGCGTGCTTAAATGTTTTCACGTGGCGCACATGAAAACTCCAAATCCCAAATCGGTGTTGCGTGCGTTCGAAGTTGGCTGGACGTTGTCTATGACTCTCTCCCTCCGTCCGGGTTTATCAGGCGCTTGCATTAAAAAGCGTTTAATAAGCATTAGATTACAACACATTCACATTCAAGAAGGGGGGGTGGGGTGGGTGGGTTAAATTCATGATGATACCATCAACAACAGCAACAAAAAAATGGAAAGTCAATCAGCCTAAGCTGGTTAAGAACTGAAAGGCGTAACTCAATTTCTTGGAAATTTTCTCCCCTAGACCTCAACCACAAAATTATGTCTTATCTTGGATCACAATTACCATTGCATTATTCTAGACCGCAGCAAAAACCACACACAGAAAATTTTGATTTGGAAAATTAGAAATCGTGTCTATTTTACAGAGCAGAATACTGGCTGCTAAGTAATGTGTTTTATATATTTTTGTTTTTTTTTTTCCTTTTTTTGGTCAGTGGCAAACTCATTTATCACTTTGGTTAATTTCGGGTGCAGCGATCCATGGCCCTTTTTTTTTTTGGTAACCTACCCTAAAAATGTGTGGCCCTCATGTATCTATTTCTAGTTTTCTTTGTTTTTGTCGTCTGTGGTGCATCGATTTGTTCTGTTTGGGTGGGTTTTTCTTTCTGTTTTTTTTTTTTATAGTTGAAATTTGATCTTTCAGCTGGCAAAATTTTTGCCAAGATTTCATTAGAAAGACAAAAGTTTGAATTTGCTTTGCTCGATCAAATTTGTTTTTTTGTTTTATATTTAACAGAGATGGAATTTGAACACAGCTAGGAGCATTTAGTGTCCCTAAGCCCGGAATCTTACATACTCTGTACTAAGGGTCTGCCAGGCCTTCTTTAGGCCAACATTTTTTTTGGGAAATCTCTATATCTTCCAAAGACATTAAGTCGGAGTTTGCACCTTCTACACTTATTCAGTTATCAACATTTTATATCAATCCGCCAAAAGATTGATAAAGATCGGATGAACTATGGTCGAGTTATAGCAAAAACATTGATTAACAAACATTTTTATGTCGAACTTCATAGAAAAAGAAACATTTTTGAGATTTTGAAATCCGAGTGCTTATGAACTGTAGTCTTATTTGTATTAAGTATTGTGCCAAAATAAATGTTGATGTCATCTGGAATCAAGCCTTAATGAACCAAAAAAAAAAATATCTGCAAAATCATGCTTCATGGGTAAATCCTTACATGTACCGAAGTGGGTAGGAAAATGGATGCCAATTTATCAAATATAAATATTACAGTCCAACTTCTGTAAAGCGAATTTCAAGGGGACAACATTAAACTACGTTAAATTGTAAATTCGCAATTAAGATTTTTTTTCTAATATTGAACGAAATTGCAGAGTTTTGTTTATTAATTTGATATAAATAAACCTTCGTTGAACAGAAGTTCGTAATTGAGATGTTCAACTGTAATAATTGAACTACAAACAACAATTTGGAAATTTAAAAAAAAATTATTTATAACAATTTTTGTACAATGTTTAATATCATTTAAGTAATTTGGTTTCTCAATTACGTATTCCAACATTAATTTGAAATTCATTTAGAAGTTTTTCTACTAAAAAAAAATTTTTTTTTAAATGCTGGGCAGCACTGGTGATTGGCAGCACTTGTTTCCCAATTTCGTTTTCTAAATGTTTGTGACTAGTGCATTCATTTCTAAGTTTTTCGCATATATTTGATACTAGGAAATCGCTTTGAAAATTTAAAAAGAAATGCTGAGCAGTACTGGTGATTGGCAGCACTTGTTTCTCAATTTTGTTTTTTAAATGTTGGTGACTTATGGCATTAATTTATAGGTTTATCTTGTTTTTGGCACTAACAAATCGCTATAGAAATTAAAAAAAAAAAAGATGGGCAGCACTCCTTAAAATAAACTTTTTGAGGTACAGAGTATATCTTACTTGTTTTTCATCGATTCATACATTACTTTAGATTTTAGAAGATTTGGGGTAACAATATTTTAATTGGGATATTAAAGTTATAAGAATTTGTGGACGAAATCGTCATCAAGGAACAATTCAACAAAAAAATTTTAATAAATCTATTGTCTAATATCAAAGTCTATGCAAGCAATTCTAAACTTAAATTTATTTAAATCATATCGAAATGCACAAATTCACTTTAAATGTATAAAATTTCTGAATTATAATGAAATTTCCTTTTAAGCATATCCAAAATAAATTATAAAACATTTATATTTTCATCTTCTATAGAGTTTTAAGATTTTAATGCGCCTCTCGGTATGAAAACCAGTTTTAAATCTTAGTTTTTGACATGAATTAAAATAAAAGACAGAACAGTAGATGCAAAAGTTGCTGGTTTCAACAAAAAAAAAATTGATATTGCTAAAAATTAAAATTCAAAACGGAAAAGTATGAGATTGAGACTAAGATTAAAAAAAAAATGTAGAAGATGGGGATTCTTTCGAGACTGAACCAAATCTAGTCTATCAGAAGGGATTTGGTGCGTCTTGGGATTAAAAAAAAATACTTTTTAAAGTGCCAAGATTAAAAATTCTGTAAAATAAAGACCAAAAACGTGGCATCTGGGATTTTTTTCCGAGTCCGAGCCGTACAAAAAAAAATATGACCGAGAATCGGTTCTAACCAAAAATATGCAGTTGAATACTGAGAGATATGTACCCAAACTCGATGACTTCGTAGAAAGCAGCATTATTTGACTTTTCTTAGCTAATTATTTATAAGACCGAAACACATTCTGAATGTTTTCAAAGCATCAAGGTAGTATTAGAACAACTTAGTACAGGAATCGTAGCCGAAATCAGCGCCGATTTGGAAGAAAGTTGACCTTTGATTATGAATTTAATGTGCCACATTTAAAGACGTTTACTTCTTAATCTACAACAAGTATTGAAACTACTTAAATCACTCGTGAACTGAAGCTATTTCTAACGATTATGTCTTGATTCATTGCTTTAAGGTTGACTTGAGAGACCTTTGACCATGTTCAGGTTTCAGCCCCAAATGTATAAGAAATATTTTGCAAAACAAAAACAAAAAAACAAACAAAAAATCTTGCAACTAAAAGTTAATAAATAAACCAAAAAAAAAAGCAATAAGTGAGTGGACAGCTTTCGAGCCCGTCGAGTTGAGTTGTCAAATCAACAAAAAAAATAAAAAAATTAATAATTGTAATTAAACAAAATAAATAATGTGCGTATATTAATTATGGTGATTTTTGTGGACGTTTAACTTAAATTTTTACATTCGTTTTATGACTTGGGGGTTTAGAAATCCAGAAATCCCATGTCCAAGACTTTAATTTGTATTGTTTTTAAACCGAATCTTTGCCAACTGTTATGTTTTGATCACCTGGACAAGGTTTCCGTTTGGCTGTTTGAAAGACAATTCATTTAATAAGAAGCACCTTAAGTAAATATTTTCAAAAGAAGATCATCTACCCAGTAGTACTCTTTGTACATTCTATTGCGCAATATGGAAATGGTATAAACAAACGAAGCAAATTTAATATTAAGAAAGAAAGAAATAATAAAAATAATTGTATATATTATTTTTGGGAGCAGCCCAATGGACGACTGTACGGCACAAGGCCAAAGCAAAGACTGATGCAGTGAGGAAACAGAAAATAGCTCTTGAATTGTGTCAATTTTTTGCAAGGCCTACTTTGTTAAACGGAAATTTTATACTATGCAATAATTTCTAGTTAATTTCAAAATTCTACAAGAAGTTTAGGGAAAATAAATGTAATAATAAACTTAGTTTTTGCAATTATTTACAGACTCTAAAATAAAGTCAGAGTGGTATAAGTTTAAGCAACTTGAAGCTAAAGTTAAAAAGAGACTAAGACTAGATGTAGACGGGAATGCAAATTTTATAAAGGTCTCTTAGTAGGCGGATTATTCAAGGCAAAATGACTATGTTTTAGAAGGGAAAGTTTTAGAATCTCGCCTGACTTTCTCCAACACCGTTTTTTAAGCACAAAGCGCGGTGTACTATTATCAATTTTCCATAAGAAAAAACAAAGTTAATGCTCGAGTATTCTGATAGAACATTCTTAGAATCCAAAGCAGATTAAATGTTAAATTTTGCAAATAATATTTGTGCATTAACCTTAGGTCTTTTAAAACGTTTCTGAATTAATCAGAAAACGAAAAAACAGGCCTGATAACAAATTTGAGTAGGGCATGAAAGTTCAGTTCAAAGAGCAAGCATCAAATTTCATTATCGTAAATTATATAAACTAAGTGAACTTTTTGGGACCAGCGAGTGACAAATGTTAGAGCTTTTGTACTTTTACAAGAACGGAGCAAATAGCTTTGAATTGCATTTGCATTTAAGAGTTGCTAATAATAAGTCAACAAAGTCCAAGACTTGGGACCGAAGAACCGGTGTTTTTTCATCCCATGAACTATGAACCGAATCTGCTAAGTTTGTAACTTTCCTAGCCTGTATAAGAACCCAATCGTCTATGAACATTCCGACAATCAATTAACCTACACATTATTACGACACAAAACGTTTTAGAAATCAAATCCAAAATCCCAATTATATTTTTTTGAAGAAAATAAGCCAAGTTGGGTAACATCTAATCTAATTTAGGAGGCCAGTTGAAATTCAAATTGAAGGCTGTTGCAGAGGAAGTACGATTGGTATCCATTCAATTTCAGCTATGTATCAATCGAATCAATACTTTTTAAGTAGACAATGCTAATTAATTTACCTAAAATAGAGTTCAAAATTTGTCAACTATTTTACTAGTGTCTTAGGCTCTCGAGGACTGAACCATACACCCTCCAAAGCATTCCAACTCCCGGATCGAACATTTACTGTCTATTTATCCCTATGAGTATCTTTTCTCTTTGTTAAATGAAGACTCAAAATATATTGCGCTGATTGGATTTTAAGGCTCACCGCTGATCGAGACGAACTATGCTATAAAGAAATAGGTCTGAGTTTAACTATGCCCACTAATAAATGTAGTTGTTCAGACCAACTATCATTTCAAAAGATGCAGCCCTTAGTATAAGTAACACTTTATTTGAGTTGGAAGAACAAAATACAGCTGATGTCAGTTAATTTAAGGGTGCGTTCACACACAATGGCAGGTGGTCAGATTTTGTGGTGTCATTTAACTGGCAGTCTGTACAGACTGACTAAAATATATGAGAATAATGTCAACTGACACTGCCTATGGCAGGTTTGCGCTCATGTATGGAGTCAAATGACACCCAAAAATGACAGCCTGCCCAGTGTATGTGAATACTATTTAAGAAGAAGAAGAAAATTGATGGTTTTCAAAAATATATGAGTATAATGACAGTTTACTCGTTTCATACAAGGTAACAGTCAACTAAAAAGTGACTCTGGCAGGTTTGCGCACATGTATGAAAGCAACTGACACCTAAAAATGACAGCCTGCCCAGTGTATGTGAATACTATTTTAGGAGAAGAAGCTAATTAAATGTGTTTCTATTTGCTTTGAACGTTTGGCTGAATTAAGTGTGTGTTTTTGTAGAGGATTTGTCATATCTGTGTTTTTTATGGTTACACAGACAAAAAAGAATATCCAAAGAGATGCATTTGATTGGTTATATCTTTCAAATACTTAAAATCTTCCAACGGAGCTACAAAACAATCAAATGAGGATAATTTTTCAAATACTTTGTATGATTTTCTGCTCCGTTGGATGCTTAAAAGGTTTTATGCAGTCCAAATGGTTACGGGAAATCATCCAATGGACATTTTGTAATATCCTTTTGATTGTTTTGTGTAAAAGGTTCATACCTTGTGGACATTTTTAGTAATCGGTAATATTTTCCTTTTTCTATTTTCTTGAATTAAGTGTTCGTTTTTGGAGGATTTCTCAAACAGAATAATCAGCTGTCAACAGAATCAAAGATAGATTTCCGTTTGTCAACTGTGAAAGTTTTAACTAATAATAATGCCATCAACTCTCCAGCGGACTGTTCCATTACCAAGCCCCCACCCCACTCCCCGACTACCGAGTTCATATATGTGTGTGTGTTGAGTGAGGGACGACGCGTTGCATGAATAATGCCCTCTGACTATAGTCGATGTCACATTGTCTATAAAGCGGCATTCAAATCCATTAGCGAACCGCCGCCAACATAAATAAAAACCGCAGTGCCTTAATTTTCCCCGTGTTTTGCCGTTGCAACTGCAACTTGGCTGGCCAAAAATAGTCGAAAAACATAAATGGAAACAAATGAAGCTAATAAATTAAATTTTGGATAGAGGGGGGGAGCCCTCGACGGTCATATTTCCACAAAGGATTTGTTTTGGTCATTAGGCCCAGCCGAGAGAGAGAGGAAATAGTTAGTCATCTGTTGCAGCATCTGCTGACACTTACCCTTGAGCGCAGCAACTTGTGTTAATCCATTTAATCCGGCGTACATTAGCAGCAGGAGCAGGAGCATCTTTGGGTTCGATATTTTTAGCTGTTGCCTCCGTGGCGACGTCGGGGCGACATTTTGATTGTTTCTATGTCGTCGTCGTTTGATCTCTGGGGTATTTTTAATCTTGTATTCGTTAGATAAATGCTGAGGATGCGTTGCGGCACGCATTTCACACAAATGCATTTTGTCAAATTTTTGTTGGTTCTTGGCACTCGACGTAGCACACGCACAATCAAAATAGAACTGCACTCATTGGAGGCGGCCTTCTTCTTATTTTCTAATTCAGTTGGCACACAATTAGATGATTATTTTCTTTAATCAAATGTGAAAATCTTAATCCATGGCGCCGGAACCAGACCACGACGACTACGACGACGAGAACGCAAATCGCGTAACCGTAAACCCGAACGCGCGATCGTCCGTGCAAGCAAACCGTTTCATGCAAACCGTTTGGCCAACGAAATTCAACTGACTGCGAGGCGGCCGGTTTTCGTGAAAGGAACACAGCAGTCGGTTCGGGTGAGAGGTTCGTCAGCGTTCGTGTTTGTTGTTCGGCATTCGAAGTGGCGCCGTTTCGTTCTCAATTCGTTTCCGCTTGCCATGCTTGTTGCATGCTGTGGATGGTAACTAAATCGTGTGCCAGGCAGGGGGGTTTGTTTTGTTTCACTTATTGCAGGCGTTCCACTTGGGCTAGGTTCGGGTGGGGGGGGCAAATGTTGAGATACAATTGGTGTGGATGATGATGTTGCCAAGAGAAGATTTAGTTGCAAATGAATCGGGAATTTATGTGATTGAGGCAGTAAGTTGGTTATAATATTGCCAGACCTTCTCCATTCTCAACTTTGCATTTCCTCGGCAACTTCTTTCCTAACTTTCCTAATTTATCACTACCCCCTTTTTTTTACCATCAATTTATTTTGACATCTATCAACATATTTTACACATATTTCACTTTTTCCCAAAAATTTAATTACCAAACATTACTCATTTATCCAAGTGAAGAGGGGAGGGGGCCATAGATAAAAAGAACACTCCTGCACATAAATTTCACACTCAACTCATTTCCTGCTCATTATCATATCCATATCCACAATTGTGCCAGGCAGGAGGACAGGGGGACAGAACCCCACCTCAGACACACATACAATCTCGCCACGGTGCGTGCGAATGGATGAGGATGAGCCCAGCTCCTCTTCTCCAAAAAACCCACTCAATTGGGGTTTGGCTTTGTGTCTTGCGAGAGTGAGTGGGCGGCCGCCAGAGTTGTGTGTGTTTTGGCCAAAAAGATTTGTGGTTTAGGAGGTTTCAAAGGGTAATCATGCTGTCACAGACGCTAATTTCAATTATCTCCAATGTAAATGCACGCAATTTGCCCAAGAGGAATGGGAAATAATAATAATAAAAAAAAACAAAACCTCGTTCATAAATTAATTACACAAAAAAATAAACATGAACTTTGCTTTCTTGCTGCACTCTCTCTCTCTCTCTCTCTCTCTGTGCTTGACAATCGACAATGTCAGCCAGCAAATCCGCAATTGAGACGCAACTTACATGTCATTAACAAGGCTTAAGGGGAAAAGACAAATCCGGACAACAGAGAATATCAACATTTATACAAGCCTCAAAGCCAAAAGGGAAATGTAAATATTTTGGCTAGACCCAAGTTAAGGCAACGTTGCCGAACTTCTTTTGTGACGGGGGCAGGTAAGAGTTGACAGCGGGAGAGCACACACACACACTCACACACACACACACAAAATGACGAGGCATCGTCTGTTAGTTTAAGTATTTTAAGTAAATATCGTCAGCATAGTCTAAAAGATGTTGGTAGAAATTTTATGGATGAATATAATACCGAAACTTTTATCACGTCACGGTCGCCAGTTTTAGATGCCTTGAATGTACTAAGCATGCATAAAGCACATGAATAACAAAATTTGCAATAAACCAACAACATACATAAATTTGAAACTACATAAAAATTTGGGTGTAATGTCAAAAAAAAATGTATATATACAAAAATATATCAAAACTTCCAAAATTTTTCATAAATTTGAAAGAAATCCACAAAAAAATTTAATAACTCTAGAAATAGTACGCAAAGTGAGCGCATCAAAAGAAAAATGGGGTTTTAAATATTATAAACTATTAATTGAATTTGATTTACAGAACCTGGCCACACTTAGAGTAGCCTAGGCTAGGAAAAAAAACTTTACCAGGGCTCAAAAAATATATATAAAATACCCAGGGATGGAAGAAGGTTCTGATTATGAACCTTAAAATGTTGCTTAAGTTATTACAAACTTTTAATGCAACTCCATTAACTGAACCTGGCCACACTTAATGAAGCCAAGGTTAGAAAAAACTATCCGGGGGGCTCAAAACAAATATTTAAAATACCCAGGGATGCAAGAACATCTTGATCCGAACCGCAACGAGCCGTAAAATAGTACTTCAAATATAAGAAAATTTTATTTGATCCTTATAAACTGAACCTGGCCACACTTAAAGAAGCCTAGGCTAGAAAAAACTATCCGGGAGGCTCAAAACAAATATTTGAAATACCCAAGGATGCACGAGGGTTCTGATCCGAGCCTTAAAATGGTGCCTAAAATATTACAAACTTTTAATTGAACTGCATTAACTGAAACTGGCCACACTTAAAGAAGCAAAGGCTAGAAAAATACTATCCGGGGGCCCAACAGAGTGTATGAATTACTCAGAGATGCATTGTCGTTTTTATTGTCGTTTTTAATGTTGTGAACCGAACCAAATAGTACTAAGCAAAACGGTTCTTATTTTCACTGGAGTTTTAAGACCTAGGCCGCTTAGCTTCACACAATGGCAAATGTTAATTTGGGATTTTTTCCTAAATTTCCTATAAAAAGTTTGATTCTATATGCCAAATTGATCCTTAGCTATACCGATTTGATGTAGCTTCTAAGGCTGACTTGACATCCTTTTTAAAACATGTGTTCCCGCTTATCTCCTGCAATTATTCACACACCTCTTATATACCTTTCATCAGACCACATTTCTGAGTATCATCTTTACTTTATGAGACGATATTCTCAATTATCTACCACATTTGGCGATCTTAGAGCTACTCAAATGATTTCTAGAAAATTCCATTAGGAAAGTGTGCGAAAAGTCACCTAAAATCAAAATATTCGAAAACGGAGACGTGCCTCTATAAAATATATATACAAAATTACAAGTGATTCACTGAACCGAACCGATACCGCGTTTTTGTTGGCTGCAAAAACCAATTAATGAACCGAACCGGTGCTGGAACTACTGAATCGAACCGATTCTCATTTCCGAGCGGTTTGCATACCTGGAATTAAAAATAAAGTACTTTAATTAATAAATTGAAATAACATATAAACAGAAAACCAATAAATTTAAATAAAACAATAAAGAAAGTAGGACAATTGTCTTTTTGTTGTATTTACTTTGATTTGCGTTAATGCCGCGCAAGTGCTTGATAGTCGTATGGGCTAAGAAGTTGGCATTTGTAATTAAGTAAGAAAGACAAGGTAAATGAGATGTAAGGAAAATGAAAATAAGTGAAGAGTTGTACATTTTTCAGAAGAAAGAATTGGCTTTCCCCAGGATTTTCCTCCCGTCCCTACCTACTCGATGCTCCTTTCCTTCTCTCCATGGTGTTAAATAGCTGAATTTAGCTTAAAGAAAACATGCTGCATATAGAAATGAGAAAGTAAACCTACCTACATTTTCAGTGCTGTGGTTGTGTTGAGTCGACTTGTGCTCATTTCAATATCATACAGATGTTTTGTGCCTAAAACCTTTTGAGTTGAAGGCGATTTATGCTCTGAACTGTTTATTTTCCCTCTGAGAAAGCACAGAAAAATTGAATCAGATTGTTCACCATTATAGAAATTTTTTTTTGCAAAATTTAATATAGAAGCGAGGAGTTGTCAAAAAGAAGGTCAGAAAATTCATAGTTTTGCTTATTTGAAAATAAATACCTATAATTTGTTACACCCTCCACCAACAACTCGAAACCATAAATTCACACTTTTCCACTCCTTAACTTAACAAATTGTATTTCTTTGTTGTTGTTCCGTGCCTGACTGTTAGATTTCCTCCTTGCCCTGGGTTAATCTCGACTTTTCATTGGCAACATGTAAACCATTGTGCCTGCCCCACTCTTGTCGCTAGCTGTCTCTGAAAACAGACGGCCATTTGCTATCTAATCTTCCACTCACTCTCCAGCTGTTAGCTCATCTATTTCCAAACTGCAATAAACCAGCCCAGTTCCAAACCAAACTCTGGGATGCATTTCACAATCAAGAGACGACCCCATTCTGGTCAGACGACGATGGCGACGACGACGCCTCCGTTGAAAAGCCGCTAATGAATTTCGTAAAAATCAATTGAATGGCCAACAAGACGATATGGTATTAATTTATCAAAAGTGCATATCCAGCGAGGCTTTTTATAAATCGCTGCCTAATTTCCCAACGTTTGTTAAATAATCAATAACCGGGCAGGTAGAAGATTTGGATGTTGTTTCTTCGCTCCGGAGTGCCGGAGTGTGAACGCAGTTCATTAATGCAGGGTGTAAAATGAAGGTGTGTTTGGTGCGTGCATTCATGTTAGGGCAGGTGTTGGTCGTCGGAGTATTCTAGACAATGTGCATTGTCTCTGCAGAAAGGTCAAAGTGCGTACAATGCACGTAGACGGCAGTTCTCGTTTACCTGTTTTTCTCTCTCTCTCTCTCTCTCTGTCTGGATATATGTAGTATATGCAGGTAGAAATTGAAATTCAGGCAGGTAAACCATATTTCAAATGCTGATAATTGGCCAATTTACAACCAAGAAACGAAGTTGCTTTAGGAAAACATTACGAGCTGTTGGCTGTGGATTGACATATATTTTGTTTTTTAGTGATGCCAAAATGTTGTGAGAATTTTGCAATGAAAAAATAATTGAAGTATATGTTAAGGCAATTAACTTTAATTAATAGAACTCTTAGTTGAAATATGTATTTAGTTTTGATGGCGTTTAAAAGCGTTTATATTGAGTTTATTGTGTAGGGATATCATTCTAAAGATGGGTGAGAGATAAGCAGGCCGATGCTGAAACCGATTTCCAATCACAAATGTTCTGTTTTCTCTGGAAAATTTATCTACTTTTTTTCCAAAATTTCACTTACTTTGAGAAAGAAGTTTAAGAACCTTAAGTTCTGGTCCAATAGACCCGAAGCCAGCTTTAAGACTCCCATGACTATATATGGAGAGAGCTATTTTTTTAGGCACTTAACCCAGCATTCATTCGTCTTCAACAACAAAATCTACATTGCGGATCACTGTAAACAATCATCAACATTTTGCGAAAAATATGTACAAAATAGTAGCAAACTGCGCACTTTAAATTCAAGTAACTATGTAGCTCCTTATTTATGTAAAAAGGTTCTTGCTTCAAGTACTTGTTTTGAGATTATTTTGTTTCGTTTTCTCTACTGAAAAATGTGTTTTTTTCTTATAATATTTCTGACAAGAATTATTGTGGTGTAGCAGAGGAGAAGCTTCATTGGATTGGGGAAAAGACATATAAAGAAATCAAATTTTAATGATCAGCATAAAAAATGGTGAAGATCAGTCGAGCTATCAGAATATCATAATTATGCTGGGCAGCACCGGCTGGAACAGCTATGGGCACCACTTTTCACACCTTACCACTTTGTGTTAAAGTAAGGTTCGGTTCTGGGACTCGAACCCGTTGAACAGTCTAAGATTGTCGGGCACTTACTTTTCGAACCCACATCTTGACTTTCTCTTGTCTTACATCTGAAAAAAGTTCCTCAAATGAGAAATTAGACAAGTGTAATGGTCATTCTGAGAAGGTGCATGAGAACTAGGCTAGGGTGAGTTCTTATATGGTGTTTTTTACAGTCGACTCAGTTCGACAAGCGAATATAGACCTTTATGATTTGGTTATATGCTTGGTTCATAGGTCTTTAGACCGTTGAAGAAATTCGTTGATAAACCAATATAATTTTGACTTTTATCAATACCTGGGTGTGGTGCAGCGGGTAGTGTGTGTGTATGTGTGTCTCTGCTAAGCAAGAGAGTTCCGTCCCGCCTGGGGATATATTGTTTAAAGGGTTTTCTTTGAAATCATGTACAGCCGGCCACCTTCACCAGCTATTGGTGCCTGTCTTTGCCGTGCGTATTCGGTGCTAAACTGTAGCTCACTTTGTTTTGAAATTAGAAGAGATTGAGAGAAGTTTGTCCTTGGCACTTTAGTCTGTTGTTTATGAAAAAGTACTATTTAAAATTTTCAAATAATTTTCCACAAATTTTTACTAATTTTATGGGCTTTATTTATGTTATTTCTTTTTATTAAAAGTTCCTCCAAAAAAGTGCCATTTTTTAAATATTTATTTTCAAAATTTGGCACGCCTGATAATTGTTTTTAATACATCTTTTTTTGTATATTTTTAATTTTTCATTCAAATTTTTCTCCTTGACACTATTGCCTGACCTTTGTGTGTGTTTTTTTTATTTTAGGTTTTTTTTCTGCCTGTGCTGGCCGCTTAAAACATTAGGAGCCGTTTGTACTTCTTGGAAGGAACGCCGGCTACCCATCACCATCATCATCATCCTCATCATCGTCATTCAATCGACGCTTCCTGTCTGCCCTGTTCCATTTTGTCTCGATCAAAGTCTCATAATGCCACGTCTGCATTTTAAATTTATAAATTCTCAAATTATCAGTTTATGGTTCTGCCTTTTCGAGTTTTTATGAACCGATCACGTACCAACCATTCCAGCTACTCCCGATCCTCGCTCGCCTTTCCTCTCCCCAGGTCTGCGTGCGAATCTTTAGCCCGTTTTCGTGTTTCGCCTTGGTCGTTTCTGGTTTTTTTTTCTGTTTTTTTTTTTTTTTTTATCGACTGCACAACTAATTAAAAAACGCTTGGGTTTCCCTTGGGTCTGTCGACGGTTGGTTCGTGGCGCTTTTAGTTTGAAAATTTAACAAATTATTTAATGATAGATGGCTGTTAAATTGACTTGGCTACGCTGCCATAGCGCTGTCTGGCTATCATTAGGCTTATTGTGGGGGGATATTAAGTGATTATAGGACTTAACATGATTGTGGAGCGATCGGTGGTACTTTTTTTTTGTATTTTTGTATTTTTTGTGCTGTTTAAGAGTTTGCAATTAACTGTAATGAAATGTGTGTGTGTGTGTGTGTGAGTGGAAATGGGGGCGTTTTTTTAGGGGAAGAAAATGGGAACGAGGAAGCTAAGCTAACTTGGTTTGTGCCGAAGTTTTTATACCCTTGCAAGTGCTCGCTTAAATATTTTAAAAATACTCCTTTTCCCCATTTTCCGACCCATCGTTCGTATGAGAGCTATATGATATAGTCATCCGATTTGGTCAAAAATTTGTAAAATTATGTAAAAGCATGTGAAACAAACAAATACAAAATTGCAGTGTTGCTACCATTAAAAACAAAAAGTTTTTCTTACTAAGACTGTTTTTCAGACCTATCTTTTGTATGACAGCTATACCATATAGTTGTCCGATTTTAATAAAACTTGGTAGAATTATAAAAAATCATAGAAAACTTAAGATTACAAAGTTTGGAGACGTTTCCATTGAAAAGAAAAAAGTTTTTCATACTGAAACTAGTTTTCCGACCGATTGTTCCTATGGGAGCTATGGGATATAGTCAGCCGATCCGGTCGGCTCCTACATATTAGTAGTGTGCAGCAAAAAAAAAACTCTGTGAAAAATTTCAGCTCAATAGCTTTAAAACTGAGAGATCAGTTCGCGTAGAAACAAACGGACAAAGCTCAATCGACTCAGCTCGCCACCCTGATCAAGAATATTTATGAGTGCTGCATTCAAGCGGTCCAGTTGTTGGCAGTACAGGTCCGAATTGAGCGTTAAGCCATAGGGGAGCAGCTCATAGTGGATGATTCCCTGCCAATCCCACCAAACACACAGAAGAACCTTCCTGGCCGTCAATCCAGTCTTGGCCACCGTCTGGGCAGCTTCACCGCTTTTCGACCACGACCGATTGCGCTTCACGTTGTCGTAAGTGACCCACTTTTCATCGCCAGTCACCATCCGCTTCAAAAACGGGTCGATTTTGTTGCGATTCAGAAGCGATTCGCATGCATCCATACGGGCCAAAATGTTTTTTTGCGTCAAGTCGTGTGGCACCCATACATCGAGCTTCTTTTTGAATCCAAGCTTCTTCAAATGGTTTATAACGGTTTGATGACTCATGCCCAGCTCTTGGCCGATGCTACGGCTGCTACTATGCCGGTCTCTTTCGATCAATTCAGCGATTTTATCGCAATTTTCGACGACAGGCCTTCCGGACCGTGGCGCATCTTCGATCACCTCTGCACCAGAACGAAAACGTTGAAACCATCGGGTCCATAATTTGCACAAATTTTATTGGCAGTATGAGATGCATTTTTGCCTTTATCGTAGTAGTACTGTAAAATATGCCGTATTTTCTCTTTATTTTGCTCCATGTTTGCGCCGCTATAACTCACGAACGACTAAAAACAAACAACAATAAATCAAACACGTGTTAGCGCGTGAAAAGAGCTTTCCAAAAAGCTCTAGCGTGAATCGATGCGACGAATACAACTAGAACTACGCGCTTGCAAAGACAAGCTTGCGGAAATACCGCAAGACTTTTTGTTAATGGGGCTGGAAATGAATATTTCGATGCGTGGCAAAACTAAAATACCCTTTGTAAGGGTATAAAAATTGCTGAAAACATTTGAGAGTAAGATATTGTTATTCATGATAGTTAGGGTGCCATTTACTAATTACTGGGATGAAAGATGGCCCTGATCATTGCTCATTTCCTAGTGTTCCTGTCCAGCTCACAGCATATATCAGCATGAATGTTTTAATCCCTCCCATAATATCACATTTTCCACTTCTGGTTTATGACCATTTTTTTTTTTTTATATCTTCATTAAGGATTCGTTTCGTTGTGACGCAGCAGGTTGCATTTATGATTATCAGCCGCCAACATACATTCCTTTCACTTCAGCTCACAATTCGTGTGACTAATTCCACTCAACCTAATCAAACACGCCCACATAACAACATTTTGTTGGCCAATAAAAATAGCAAATGTTTTTTCAATAAACTGCCATAAAAAAAACACACACACACACATAAAACTAATGAAATTAAAAGTCAATAAAAATGTTAACTATCTCTATCAATAAATACAAAATCATAAATTGAAAATGGCAAAGCGACAACAGCAACAACAACAACCATCTGCGAAATGGATCATAATGTCATGCATAATATTTATGTTTGCAGTTTGTGGATTCAATTACACAATTAAATATTAATATTTTGCCCGGCTCTCTAATTATGCGCCAAATGTGACTTGAAACGCAGTCAAAACGTTGTTTGACCATCTATTAACATTTTTTAATTAATACTTTGAGTCCCATTGATCGACCGACCACCAGCATCGAATGCATTTGGATCGGGTGGGCGTGAGCTTTTCATTTGAATATGTTTCAACATCAAGATAATCATAGGGAGTTGGATTCATTAAATCCGAAATATGAGCAGCAAAACAACACATAAAAGCCCCGACCCCTGTGTGGCAAATAGTTTTGTAGATTTCTATCGAATATTTTTTTGTTGGTAGCACAAAAACAAACAGCAGGCGGCAAAATGCTGCTGCTGCCGCCTAGATGTGAGCATAATTAATTACATATTTCAATTGTGTGACATTTGGATTACGAAATGTTCAGTTGTTTGTGCCTTACACATATGCATGTTTGTTATTTCATGGGGGAGTAAAGGTTCGGAATGTCTTCTCATGAAAAGCTCGAATTGAAGTTTGTTTTTGTATATGTTTTTTTTTTGTTTTTTGTCTGGAATTGAAAATGCGTAATAGACACAGTTGTCAGAATGTTTAGAGATTTTATGATTTATGCTGATACGCAATACTGACTCAAACAGTTGTTCAAAAGTTCATTCGGGGCGGTTTCCGAAACCAAAGTTTAATATCTATTTAATGGTAGACTTGTATCGTATACGATATGCATTGAGAAAACAGTAGTGTAATTGGTTTAAAGTGAGTTTTTCACGAGTCAATTGGATTCGATTTGGTTCAACTTGAATTAGATTTGAAGAAATATGTGTATAAAGGTCAGGCTATCGGAGTTAGCTGCACAGAAAAAAATAAGTTCAAATATCGAGTTGATCTTCCAATATAATTTCAAAAATATCAATTTTTAAATATCCAAGAGTTACTATTTAATATCAATATTATGCTGTAGTATTACATTGATACTAAAAATATTATATTAATAAGCGAAATTCTCACAGTGAAATGAAAAATACTCTTGTGACATGATTTCAGATCAAAGTAGACATCGAAAATCTGAGGGCAGAAAGAGACAAACAGAGTTTCTTAAAACAAAGAGAGACAGCTATAGTCCAACTCGAAAAAAGGCAAAAACAATGTACATGGCTCTGCTGCAGCACGCGAGACAGCGAATAATCTTCCGATTTGTCTGTTTTTGCTTTCATTGCTGATTGCAGTTCCCAGTTCCTTAAAGCGGTGAGCGCATGAAGAGACATTCAAACAGCGACAGTCATTAGCGAAATGCCTACTGAAGGTTGAATCGGGAGATTCATGAAACAGTACTATAATGGCAACCAGCTCTTTTTGGTGTATATAAATAAACAACTTACAGTTGTGAACAAACGCAACTTTTCGGGACCTCCAGCCAGCTAAAGCCACTAATTTTAATTCTAATATATCTTTGACATTTGAACCATGTCCAATGGGTACTATACAAATATAGCTTTTACATAATAATACATTATACATTAATACCCCTTTGATATTATAAAAACATTGATACTATAAAAATAGATCAGGGATATTAACAAATATCAGATTGTTGATCTGAAACATTTCACATTGATATGTTCGAAATGTACGAGTGATATTTTCGATTATATCAACTGGGTATTCTTCAGATGAAGGCCGATTCGATACTGAAAAATACCCGATTGTTACTAAATATCGTGATCTTTTTTTCTGTGTGAGTAATATTACAAATGGTGTAAGCTAGAAGGAATGACTGATCATGCCTGAAATCAGCAAAGGTCATGATGTGTTAGATTTATGGTTGAAAATCTTTTGAGTAATGGCATGAGTTTATTAACAGTCCTTCCATTTCAGAGCCCTGATTTAGAACTAAGCCAAACTGAAGGGAAGAAATTAACCTCAGGCATTCTAGAATGAAAGTTGAAGGTAACTTTCTGAAACATTTTTGCAACACAAAAGTCTAATTTGTTGAGAGCCGACTATAACATACTCTGTACCAAGGAAATTATATGCTCAGCATAAATTTTGATGCTGTAGTAGCAGCAGAAAGCAGCGCTGCTACTGCGCTGCAGCAGCGAACAGTCTTTTGATCATAACTCGACAACTGTTCAACCGATCTTCATCATTCCTTCCACTAATTGAGAGGTTATTTTTATTACTAAATATGTCCAGAAGAAACGAACCGTCTATCTTTTAAACTGTGGGAGATATGATATTTTTTTCCAAATTGTGGGGGCGGCAGGGGGCATGGCCAATATTGAAAATAAACTGAAACTGCCTGCAGACATAAGAAGCATATGTCCCATACATGTCAAACCTCTATCTCTTACCATCTCTGATATCTGTGCGTTCATACGGGCAGGCAGACGGACATGACTACTTTATAGGGTCGGAGATGTTTCCTTCTGAACTTATAGTACAGAGTATAAAAAGAGTCTAAGAGTCTAAATCTAACTCCAGAAACTTCTTCGTAAGCAGAACTCAAGAGAATACAACAGGTATGCAGCCAAGCGGATCGAAGAGCATCAGTACAGGCGAGCAATCGACGTCAGTACTTTGATAAACACTTTGCATCACAACTTTGCTTCTGGGATTCCGAAAAAAACTGCATATAAACAAGTGAAGCGGCAGTCCAGGTAGTGATTTGAAACAAGAGCGTTGCAGGAGAGCAATCGACGCCGGCGATTTACCATACCCATGGTACATGATTTTCTAGCCAAGTTTGAATAGTTTTTGCCTTGTGAGCTGGAGTGGTTCAGAGTCCTTTTCAGAAGTTTTGAATCCTTTTTGGGAAAATCTTACGAGACTGCACCATCTCTCATCCACTACGGTCAGCTCACTCCTCTCTCGAAACTAGTTCGGATGCTTGTTTTGATGACATTGCCATACACTCTAGTGTTGTGTTTGTTAAACGAAAGTTTCTAGTCAGCATTCGTCTCTAGACATTGTTCGCGCACTGGCAACGCAATGCTTTTGATATTGTCTTGCGTTTTTGTTTTAATGCTGTTGTGAGCAAGTGGCCGGTGTGTATTTTTTGTCTTTCCTTGCTAATATTCATCTCACGAGGCATGATTTACTACTTGCGCAGTGGATTTCGACGAATTTAATACCTTTTGGCTTTTGCACAGTGGGCTCACTGCCATATTTCACGCTGTCCTTTATACTAACAGTATTCTTAAATAACTTTACGGTACGTTACACAAAGTTTCGGGTGATTTTCAATTAGCGAAACCTACAAAAGATTGCACCTTTTTCGTACACGTATAAGATTTTCGAGCGATCCTCGTTCCACGGTTGCAAAACAACTAACTAAAAAAAACTTTCGCTGCTGTAATATAGCTTAAGTTTAACTCGTGAAATAGTCATTTTGGAGTTGATGGGTTCAATGGTTATCGATGAATGAGTGTGTTCAATATGTGTACCGAAATACTTGCGACTTCTAGGTAGAACACTTTTTTATTATCAATTTCAAATATAGGCAAACTAGAGCTACTAACAAGTAAGGGCGCTGCAGTCGAGTTTCCCGACCACAAAATACCCTGTTCATTTGTTTTCATTTAATTGTTTTTGAATTTCATAAAATTATCCCAAATGTAGGCAACACTTTTTTCTAGTCCTGACCAACAAGTAGGGGGGGTCCTCTTATCAGCTCAACTGTTTCGCTTATAACTCCGGTGTTTTTTGACCGATCTGATTGTACTTTTCAGAATAGATAGATATTGGGCCTAGCTTGATGTATACTAAACCACGAGGCTCTAACTTGAAAATTGTGGATCTGACGCCTATTTAGGTCTAGGATTTCTAGAGGAGGTCTAGGTTTTTTGGGGATAAAAGGGGGACGGGGTGGAATTTTTCAAATCTGAAACAAACTTGATCTGCGTACAGCATAAATCTACCTTCGTGCAAAAATTTGTGGCTCTATCTCTTATAGTCTCTGAGATCGACGCGTTCATACAGACAGACAGACGGACAGACGGACGGACGGACAGACGGACAGACGGACAGACGGACATGGCTATATCGACTCGGCTGTTCATGCTGATCAAGAATATATATACTTTATGGGGTCGGAAAATTTTCCTTCTCCCTGTTACATACATTCGCACAACTTCATGATCCCCCTTTTCCCATTTTCAATGGGAACAGGGTATAAAAACAGTATGACCGTTTTATATATGTTGCAAATTTGCTGCCACACTTAAGATTTGAGAATTTTCTAGATGTGATTTAATAGCTTAATTTTGGGGACTGTAAGACCATAGATTTTCAAGAATTAAAACTTAATCTTCAAAAAGTTTTGCATAACATCTTGCTCTTTCCCCTTCATACAAACGTTAATTCACCTTCCATTTAATCTCTGAAGCGCTTTTATTTGTTTTCCGAATATTTGTCAGATCTAAGTAAAGTTGTTTTTATTTATTCCCCTCTTCATTTTCTTTTTAATTTTGAACAACTTTTATGGGCTAAGAGTATTCCATTTTAGACCATTTCCAGAGTATTAAATGTTAATGGGGTTTTTGTTGTTTTTTTTTTTTTTTTTTTAAGACGATTCTGTTTAACGCGCCTTTAAGCATTTTATTATTGCAAAACTCTTTCTTTCTTCATATGAAACCATGCCGAGACCTGCTACTGCCGGGTCGTAAAATTTCTCGGGTTTATTTTTACGCCAAGTTTTATGAACGCCACACACACTAATTAAAATATGGAGAGGCGCAACAAACAGCGGCCGTAAAAGGAGACTCAAACTTTATTTTGAGTGCTTCGATTTGCAATAATTAAGCATTAAGATTGAGCGTCCCATAAATCTACTTGAGCCTAGAGCCAAGCCGCGACAATGTTCCACCTACTTATCTCCCAGGTCAAGAGAGCGGACTATAAGAATCAACAACAAAAAATTGAAAAAAAAATAAAAATCACAGACAAGAGGGGGGAAGAAACGTCTCAAATCACAGTCTATGAATGAATGAAATGTGAGTGTGTGTCTGTCTGTGTGTGAATGAAATGGGTATGGGAACATCGCACTCACAATGCATACATATATGTAGCAAAAGAAGCGCATCCTCGCTTACTTTTTTTTTTTTTGTTCTTCCCGTATCTTTCAGTTGCTTTTCAATCGACAGTCCAAGGGTTGTCGCCTGTCGTCCCCTGGTTTCGGTACAGAGGCGTCGATAAAGCCACGGGGGGTCATAAATTCTTGAGCTTCTTGCGTTGGTTTTTGTTTGCTTGAGATATCAATTGAAAGAAGCCGCCACAGAGCGGTTGTTGTCTTCGAAAAGTTATCGCCAAAAAAAAATAAAGAATGTACAAGGCTTACAGCCTTTTGTTGTTGATGTTGTGGTTGTTGTTGTTGTTGCTGTTACTGGATTTTGGGACTGCAGTTTTTTTGTGGATATCGGACATGTGTCATGTTTTTAAAAATTTGCCAAAATATCAAAAGGCATTTTAGTTGGCAAGAAGAAGGAATTTATTTGGTGATTTTGTAGAAAAATGCATATTTTTTTCTTTTAATAAGGAAGTAAAAAAGGTTATATTGGACTCACAGTAGTCGCCGCGTTAGATTTAGCTTATTTTCCTATTTTGCCACGCCCTCTTACGCCCCCGCCATTTGAAAAAAACGTCATAACTCACACAATTTTAAAGATAGAAGGTTCGTTCCTTCTGCACATATTTAGTAAACAGTATTATTTATTGATCTGCTGTAGAAAATATGAAGATTGGTTGAAAAATATTCAAGCTATAGGGAAAACTAAACTAAACATCGATGGGCGAAACTTTGGGCGGTACGACATTTTTACTTCTAATTTTCATTACTTTCGTTCCGTTTTTAAAACTACACATCATCTTCCAGTCGTTCACTTTAGCACCCTTTTCTCTCTTATACATATTTCCTTTTCCAATTTAACTTATGCTGCTATCGTATACGATTTAGTGTCGTCTTTGTTGCTTATCTGCGTTGGCTTTCTTTCTTCACTCCTCCTCCTACTCCTCCTCCTCCATCATTCCTTTGGCTGGACTCCACTGCCACCTCACTCCCTGTTCCCTGCATGTGTCATCGACGTTAAGTGCCGCCGCAAAGAGTTAATCTCGTCGATAATTATAATTTATGGCTTGCTGTGTGTTCACCTTCTTCAAAATGCTCCAACTACGTATTATGCAGTTCTCCATTTACGTTATTTTTTTTCCACTTCAGTTGTTGTTCCTCTGTGCCTCATCATAATCACAGTTTTAATTGGAGTTTCGGCACACGAAAACGAACGAAAAACGCATTGAGTTGTGCTCTGCTGTGCTGTGCTCTGCTGTTCATAATGTCAAACTGACAATATTTATGATTTAGATTGCTCATTGTAATTGATCATTGTCTGTGGCGATCATAAACCATATTCCCCGATTTTTATGGTGCACCCAATTATGTCAATCACAGCTATGGGGGGCTACTGCTTTTCTGTTACCTTTTTTTTCTAATGTTTTTTCTCACCTACATAGATATCCATATCGTAATTTATCATTTTGATAAGAGGTAAGTCGAGCAAGCCAGAGACTGCCCGCCAGCTACTCCAGAAATGATCTATGTTGGGCTGTGATCGCTGCTTGCCCTTAATCTTGGCCACATTAACTCAATTGATGTGATAAATAATGGGCAGGCAAAACAAATGTGCAAAGTATTCAAGCAAAACGAGTGAAATAAAATGCAGCCCCATCATAATTCATCAAACTGGGCAAACGGTGCAGTGGGACCAGAGTGCGTGTTAAGGGGAAATGAAACTAAAAAGTTTAGATTACCATTCGAAATAATGATACATTAGGGTTTAGTTTAACAACAGAAGTAAACCAGTCTCTAAAAAGTGGCAACTGGTTGACCTTTGTATTCAAAACAGTCTTATTGACTACTGTTTATACTGATTGTACCCTGCAGTAGCCATTTCCAACCAGTTTAACACCAGTTGGCTTTAGCGAATGGTGAATTTTTCATTACAGCATTCATTTCCAATCAGTTTAATACCAATTATCTTCTGCAGTAGTCATTTCCAACCAGTTTAACACCAGTTGGCCTTAGCGAAGGGGGAGTTTTCCATTGCAGCAGCCATTTGCAACCAGTTAAATACCAGTTTGAATGTACTGTACCTTACAGTTATTCATTTTTTCACAAATCTTTACACACAACTATAAAAAAGTACGCATTATTGAAAGTAGTTTTATTTGCAGTCGCATGATTCACACCTTTTCCTATATTCCGAGCTGTCATAGAAAAATAAGGTTAGAAAAGTAGTCTTAGTGAGAAAAACTTTTTTGTTTTAAGTGTCAGCCTCTTGAAAATTGGCATATAATTATTTTGTAGGCTTTCACCCATTTATTTAAAGTTTTGTTAAAATCGGATTACAATAACATATAGCTGCCATAGGAACTATCGGTCAAAAAACTAGTTCTAGTGAGAAAAACTTGTTTGTTTTCAATGGAAACGCCTCCAAACTCTGTATTTACTAGTTTTCAATGCTTCCTCATGATTCTGCTAAGTTAAGTCGAAATCGGACATCTATTTAGTACAGCTGTCATAGAAAAGTAAGGTTAGAAAAAAAGTCTTGGTCTGAAAAACATTTTTATTTTTAATTTAAGCCGCTTTAAAGTTGGCATATATTTGTTTCATAATTGTTTATACAATTCTTAAAAGTTTTGTCAAAATCGGATGACTATAACATATAGCTGCCATAGGAATGATCGATCGAAAAACGAGTTCTAGTAAGAAAAACTTTTTGGTTTTCAATGGAAACGACTTTAAACTTTGTATTTCTAAGTTTGCTATGATTTTCCATGATTTCACTAAGTTTGGTCGAAATCGTACATCTATATAGTATAGCTGTCATAGAAAAGTAGAGTCAGAATTGATGACAGGAGTATTAAGGGATCGGCGGGCGATTGTAGAAGTGTGAAATATGTGCCTTAAAGGTTATATTGATCCGGCAACGCAAAGAATGTAGGGGGTCTATCGAAATGTCGTAAACAAATTATATTGGGGAACGATTCCAATGACACTTATCATTGGATAGAGGGAAGCGACTCACGTCTATAAACTTCTTCAAAGAACTGAACGGAATACAACCGCTTTTCTTAGTGGTTTCGGTTCGATCCGGCTGTTCGGTTCACCAGCGGTTCGGTTCGTTTCAGAATCGGTTTGCATCCCTGGTTAAAGCAAACTTCATTCGGAAAAGCAAAAGTATTTCAAAAAAGATGTATAAATATGCGAAAATATATTTCCACATATAAGCAAAGGTTAACTAAAGGTCTGAGCCTATTTATAATACATTTTTCAGCAGTTGCTCTTTTTATACCCAATTTTCATAGCCCCTCAAGCCACAGTGCCGCAGAGTGAACATCATTCTAGTCGAAACGTTTCTATTTAAAGACCTACTTACTCTTCCCCTCCCCCCACCCGACCTCACCACCTTCCCTTGCCCAACACAAGTTCCTTGGGCCAAATCAACGCAACAGCCCAGAGCACTTAATCATGCGAGGTTTGCGCAGATTAACTCATTACTTAACACTTTTCCACCGACTGACGGATGTTGATGAGCATAATTGTGTGGCCACAGCGAAAAAAAAAAATTGGTTAAAGCCCCCTTCCCCACCACCCTGCCCTGCCCTCCCCTTGCTCCATCAGAAGACACCAGACAACACCTACGAAATAGCGTTGCCCATGTTTTGTGGGGGCGTGCCATCGATTTAGTGTGTATGCGTGTCAGAAATGTTTCAAATTGATGTGCACCTTCTGCTCTTGTAGCTCCCCAACCCCTTGCCACCTCTCACACCACCCGCCCTCCCCGTCCCTAACTAGTCGCTGTGCTCTTAATGACTCCAAGAGATGTTTGTAGTATTTGTAGGCGCATTAACATTCCTTTTGTTCGTCGGTCGGCATATTGCACAAACAGGCTTAAGTAGAAGTCACTTTAAGTAGTAGGAGACCCACAAATGTCACAGCAAATTGTCACAGAGATCTGAGTGCAGCATTTGTGGTTAATTATACCACCAAATATGCTGGAGCAATGTTACACACACACACTCAAAAGATCTTGTTATGATTTCTTGTTTTTGTATGAATATTAATGATCTTTTGCTAAAAGTTAACAAGCAGAGCTGAGATTTGCCACAACACATTGTGAGTTGTTTTTATTGAAAACTCTACTCAAACTTTCACATTTCTATTAAAATTAAAGCCATAATTTTTCCACTTTTTCTTATTTATTGAATTCATAATTTGTCCAGCAGCTAAATTTTTGTGTGTGTGCTAGGAAAATTTATGTTATTTCTAAACAAATTTACAACACTAATTAAATAAAACTCTCACGCGCTCAATAAAACAATCTAAAATGTAGCTGACAGACGTCAAAAACTGAGAAATGCGTGCATAAAAACTGAGAAATCAAATGCCCTTCCTTCCCCTGCCCAACCGATGTGTGGGTCGATGGGAAAGTGGAGTGGTTTTTTTTTTTTTTTTTGTTGTTGTTGTTTTCCATTGCCTGCATTTATGGTCAGAGCCATAACCAATTATTTACCAACACTCGTGCGAGTGTCCTGCACATCCTGAACAATCGGAAATGCAGTCGAGAGTGCAACCCTCGAACCCATTTCCATGGCCATTTCATGTAATTATAGACATTCCAGCAACTATTGTGTTACAAATTTAATGGTTTTCTACCTGAGAAATGATGCCAAAAATATGCATCTGCATAAAGCAAGCAAATGGCATGTGAATAATCATTTGTGCTATCCACCAAGATCATCCCGGCCGCAAATCATCGGAACAATCGTTGAAAATAAATAAGCACAATTCCAAGTGTCAATGATCAAAGCACACACTTTAACCCACACAAGCAAGAAAGCACACACACACACACACACACACACAAAAAATGAAAAGAAAACGCATCATTTATAATCCTTTAATAGTCGTCCACAATGCAGTTGATAAATTTCTTATCCATTGTTGTGAGTGAGTAAGCATTCAAGATTGTGGGTCCAGAGAGTGTACACACAAATGGGTGTGTGTGTGTGTGTGTGTGTGTGTTCTGCGGTCAACTTTAAGTATAAAAATCAATTTAATGAGTAAGGTTTGTGAATCGTTGTTAAATTACCCACTTGAATGTAGTCAATTAAGTATTCTCACATATATTACTGAGTGTTGGTTATACTTACAATAAATGCATATAACTTGGTAACAATATAAGCCATTCTTCAATTGGTGAGCTTGAAAGTTAACTTGATTATCTCTGATCACCGATTCACAAAGCCATTATATCTATCTTCTAGCAAAGGGCTGGGCAGCCCATATTTTGAAAGTTGCCAAACTTAAACCATAACTATAAATATCTTTTCTAAAATTTTCGACACCAAAAAGAGTATTCTCACATAAGAAATGTTATACATGTTTTTCAGTTATTCAAAACTTGCAATTAGGAATTTGTGGGGTATAAGGTACCGTGTGAAATGGGTGCTAGTCTAGCGATCTGTCATTGTTTTGAGGACTGAAATCAAAATTCACCGATGGTTAAGCTTCCGAATTTTGAGATTCAAGGTTTTGGGGCCATGATTTTGCTTTGAACCTTGGTTCAGACCATGTTTTATATAGTAATCGACCTAAAAGCGACAAAAACTGTAAAAGGGAAGTGTTGATTTTGGGTTAGGAAAGGGATTATTCAGAATATAATTCATTGTTCAGGTCAGTATCCAGCATCCCGAAATTTGTATGCTGTCACCATACTTTACATTAGTAGAAACACTTTCATACAGTTTATGATGATCAAAGCAATGACAAAGTGTTGAGACGAAATATAAATTTAGAAGTACCTTTAAGTAAAACCAAAGATTTATTGATATTATAGATGATATCTATAAATCATTGGTAAAACACAATAATATTTGTCCTATTTTGTGCATCATTCAATAAGCTTTGGAGTCAAGGATCTCTAAAAACATGGAACACTTTTATAGATATTTAAACTTTGCTGCCGATTCTAAGACTTAGGTTAACTAAAGAAGTTGCTACGAAATAGTTCAAACTTTTTCATATTTATAATTTACGTTGAATCGAACCGAAATTTGAGTTTCGACGCTGGTTCAGGTTCAGCTTTAATAACTTAAGAGGTTCGGTGTACAGTAATCTGAAAGATGAAGTTCCGGGCTCGAACCGGTTTGCTGCCCTGTTTATTTATAATATAAAAGCAATATAAAAGAAACCTAGACTTAAGCTTATCGAAGCCTGTGGCGGTATTAAAACCATGTCTGTAGCCTTAAGAATCGGTTAGTGTTTCTGAACCTAATTTTCTAAATGGTTAACCTGCCGAGCCTTGACTTGAACCGAACACCCTCTGATTGAAAATAGGTTCGGTAACTTGTATATTTTTTTAAGAACGCACTGGAGTTTTCAATATTTAATTGATTGGTTGATTGATTGAATATTTGATTTATTCATAATTTTTGTTGGACGAAAAGGATTATCCCCATATGATACTTTTTGTGCCGATATGTTGATATATTTAAAAACGATATACGTTCCATGTATGTCACTTATCGACACAGATTAACATTTAGAAAATAATATTAAAGGAAAGTCAGCTTCGGCTCGACCGAAGTTTGTATACCCTTGCAGCATGTTTTACTAACTAATTTGAAGGACATTTTCACTGATAACAAACAAGTTTTTCTCATTAAGACCACCTTTCTGAATCTACATTTCTATGACAGCTATACTATATAGATGTCCGATTTCGACCAAAGTTAGTGGAATTATTGGAAAGCATAGCAAATTAAGAAATACAAAGTTTGGAGGCGTTTTCTTTGAAAACAACAAAGTTTTTCTCACTAAAACTAGTTTCTCGACCGATCATTCCTATGGAAGCTATAATCAATAGTCATCCGATTTTGACATAACTTTATAGAATTGTGTGAAAGCTTATAAAATAAATATATGCCAATTTAAAGGAGGTTTACATTAAAACTAAAAAAAAGTTTCTCTTACCAAGACTATTTATCTAACCTTACTTTTCTATGGCAGCTATACTATATAGATATACGATTTTGACCAAACCAGGTAGAATCATGGAGAAGCATGGAAAACTGGTAAATACGGAGTTGGGAGCCGTTTGCATTGAAAACAAAAAAGTTTTTCTCACTAGAAGTAGTTTTTCGACCGATTGTTCCTGTGGCAGCTATATGTTATAGTCATCCGATCCGGCCGGTTTCGACAAATGTGCAGCGTATATGTACCAGAAGACTTCGTGCAAAGTTTGATGGCGAAAGCTTTAAAACTAACGGAGGAGATAGCATAGAAACAGACTCAACTCAGCTCTTCATGCTGTTTAAGAATATATATACTTTATGTGGTCGGAAATGCTTCCTTCTATGCGTTACAAACATCGGGACGATTTCAATATACCCTCTGCAAGGGTATAAAAGCTGTCAACTAATTAGAAATGGGCTCTGGGGAGGCCTTCAAGCCCCCTCCTATTAATTATACTCTGTACCGAAGGTACATTGAGTATTATAAGTTTGTGCAAAAGTATGTAACATCCAGAAGGAAGCATCTTCGACCCCATAAAGTATATATATTCTTGATCAGCATCAACAGCCGAGTCGATATAGCCATGTCCGTCTGTCCGTCCGTCCGTCTGTCTGTCCGTATGAACGCACAGATCTCAGAGATGGTAAGAGATAGAGGTTTGACATGTATGGGACATATGCTTCTTATGTCTGCAGGCAGATCAAGTTTATTTTAAATTTTGGCCACGCCCCCTCCCGCCCCCGCAATTTAGAAAAAACGTCATATCTCCCACAGTTTTGAAGATAGATGGATTGTTCCTTCTGGACATATTTAGTTTTTAGGATAACTTAGGATAAAGAAGATCGAATGAACGGATTTCGAGTTATGATCAAATTTTCTTGGTACAGAGTATGTTATATGTAGTTGGGCTTGACCGACTTTCTTTCTTGTTGTTAATATTGTTTTGTATATTATTTTAGTTCTTTCATTATCATGCACATCATTTGAAAATACTTTAATATACTGAAGTGCATTCCAATGTCGTGTCGTTTCGTTGTTTCATCAACATTTCCTCTTTTGTTACGCACTTTCATTCACCAGACGCATTCAGAGCCACTTTCGATTTGGCATCAATAGGCAAACATGTAGAAAATGCATATGATTAATTATCAGGGAGTTTCTCTCCATTTTCGTCTCTGACAGCGAACAACAAACGAGCATTTTTACATCTTTAAAAATAACATCAAAAGGAATACAAAAGGTCCAAAGTGAAAATATGAACTGCAAACTGCGACAATTGGGCAGAAGCCAATCGCAAACGGAGGGAGAGGAGGGGGGGGAACAGCAAATCTTGAAAATCTTGGCGACAGTTGAAAAGTTGAACAGTTGTTGTTGTTGTTGCCGAGCCGGGTGTCTG
The DNA here is from genome assembly GCA_035044965.1 of Lordiphosa andalusiaca. Taxonomy (NCBI): domain Eukaryota; kingdom Metazoa; phylum Arthropoda; class Insecta; order Diptera; family Drosophilidae; genus Lordiphosa; species Lordiphosa andalusiaca. Next base: position 2,895,029 of record JAWNNM010000660.1, read on the forward strand.
TCTGTCTGCCTGTCATTTGCTTCCTTCTGCTGCCAAATTCCGATGGCTGCATGCAAATTTGCTTAAAGGGGCCAACGCACAAATCGAGTTGTCGTAAAATTAGCACTTAATGCTTTAATTAATTACGAAGACGTGTGCGACTCGCGATCTGAAGTCGGAGCGTTTTGTGTTTCTCTTTATTTTTTTTGTTGTTTTTTTTGTTGTTGTTCGTTAATGCATTTTGCATTTATTTATGGCCATTGGGTGGAGCGTAACTCAACGCCGATGTGGCGTTGCACCGGTGTCGTCTCGTGTTCGGCCACGTCAAGTGTCAGGCCATTTCGTCCGAAAAGAAAGAAACGCATTGGCATTCCAACACTTTCACGGAAAAGGCCTTCTGAAATGTTTTGCATTGTGTTTAAATAATGTCAAGAAGTTGAAAATAACTCACTTGATTTCAGTTTGCAGGCAACAATTAATAGTTGCCACAATCGAGCATCTGCACTTTTTATCTCTCACTGACGGACACAACAAATGACCAAACCGCAAACATACGTGCGAAATCCAAAATGAAATTTTGGGGTAATTTATTATGCGTCGTCATTGGCAGGGGGCTAATTAATGACCAAAAATGGATCTGGTCGTGTCAGCTCTTATCGGCGGCAAGCGTATCCGAACACACACACACACACTGGGTGGGTTTTGGACAACATTTGCCAAATTAATGCAAATCATGCGAACAGACAACACCGAAGAAGCTTCCATGGCGATGGCGATGCTGATGATGATGATGCAGTGGCTATCGTATCAATACGCGCCTAATGAGTCAAGTGGCCAAAGGATTTTGGTGGGTGCGGGCCAGATAAATTGTATTTTGGTTGGCATTATTGTGGCAAATGAATGAATCACATGCCACACAATCGTCTTGGGGTCAAGACGGAATGGGAAAGGGAATGGAGATGAGCCAGATTTGCCTCTAACGTTTCAACTGTCATTCATTGAGTCATGGCAGGTACGGAAAGGTGTTTGGGGGGTGGAGGGGTGGTAAGCATTAATCATGTGACAATTGCAAAGTGCACTCACCCCGGAGCTGAAACGATTTGGTCACCAATTCCACATAAAAATACAAATTATCTTTCATTGAATTAAGCAAACCAAGCCACACCACACCACACCACAATTCTCCGACTTGCATCAACTTTAATAGAACCCAAAAAACACAAATTTGTTGTTCATTCCTTTTCGCTAATTAAACTTAATATTGACAAATGATGGGGCGTTGGCAAATGGACAATGCCAAGCGATGTGGCTCTGTCATTTGGAGTTTCCGTTCGCCGCCGCCACCAAGTGTTGACAGATCTATGGATGCCGAATGTCGTGGTAGCCGCCGCACCCGCCTCCACGGACGACTCCGTCGTTGATGCTGTCGATGTCGCTCGTTTCAGATGCGAACGTAAATGATGCATGTTTAATTGCCGGCGCATAAATTACATTTTTGAGGGTGAGACTCTGTCTGTGTGTGAGTGGGTGAGAATGAGCCCTGCTCTCATTTGCATAGAGGCCACCACACATGCTACTTATAAGTTGATGCTGTGTCAAGTCATGGGCTTTACATTCATCGCTTTGGGTGGCAGAGCTTTAATATCCCAAATTGGTTGAGATTGTGTTCAAGTTTTGGCTTAGTTTTAGCACAGTCTAGGTAAATATTATGCTCATAAATAGCCCTATTTCCAATTCCTCTCACAGAAATCCTCAACAATTTCGCACCGAGCTCGTTTTCGAGTTCTGAATATGAAGTGAACTTTGGTAAAACTTTTATCAAACATGCAAACCGCTTGTATATAAGTACTGGTTCGGTTCAGTGGTTCACCCAGCTTTCAAACCTGCTGGTTTTTGGAGCTAACTGAACCGCCGTTTGGATATGGTTCAGTGATTCTTTCTAAATTTATTTTACATTTCAGCGAGACCTGTTTCTGTTTCTGTGAATAAATGACTTTTCACACACTTCCATATTAAATTCTCAAATATCGTTTAATCCTCCACTCCGAGGAGGCTGCTGTATTCGTTTGAAGTGGATTAAGTTCAAAAACCACCACAGAATATTATGAAAATTCTTGCTTCGAAAATATATAGCAGGAAGCAACTTTCACAAAAGAAATGCAGCCTGATGACAGGTATATGAAAAGCTCGGTGGGAGCTTGAGCTTTGGATGAACACAGAGAAAAACACGAAAGAAAGTCGGTCAAGCCCGACTATAACATACTCTGTACCAAGAAAATTTGTCTTTTGATCATAACTCGAAAACCGTTCATCCGATCTTCTTCATTCCTTTGGCGGATCGATAAGTTATCCTAATAACTAAATATGTTCAGAAGGAACCAGCCATCTATCTTCAAAACTGTGGGAGATATGACGTTTTTCTAAATTACGGGGGCGGCAGGGGGCGTGGCCAAAATTGAAAATAAACTTGATCTGCCTGCAGACATAAGAAGCATATGTCCCATACATGTCAAACCACTATCTCTTACCATCTCTGAGATCTGTGCGTTCATACGGACAGACAGACAGACGGACGGACAGACGGACATGGCTATATCGACTCGGCTGTTGATGCTGATCAAGAATATATATACTTTATGGGGTCGGAGATGCTTCCTTCTGGATGTTACATACTTTTGCACAAACTTATAATACTCTATGTACCTTTGGTACAGAGTATAAAAAAAGATATAAAAACATATCTATTGGATGATTTCCGTCATCTATTTGGGAAGAATATGTCTTAAATATCCTTTAAGTAATCCAAACGCATCTAAAAATCATCCAAAGGTTATGAAAAGTGATGATCATTTGGATGATTTTGCAGCTCCGCTAGATGATTAAAAGGATTTTTAAGACGCATCCTTTCCAAATGGATCTTTTTTTCTGTGTCTTATAAAATAACACGTAAAGGCGCTGCAGTCGAATGCCCCGTCTAAAAATTACCCTGTTCATTTGTTTTCATTCATTTGTTTTTGAATTTTTGAAGATGAATGTGAGCTATTAAATTGTCATCCTGGATGTAGGGAACATTATTTTGACCTTTAAGCGGTTCTAGTCCTGTCTATCAATTGAAGGGATGCACTTATCAGCTCAATTGTTTCGCTCCGATCTGATTGCAGTTTATAGCCTTTTCTCTTTTCTCTCTCTTATAGCCTCTGAGATCGACGCGTTCATACAGACAGACGGACGGACAGACGGACATGGCTATATCGACTCGGCTGTTCATGCTGATCAAGAGTGTATATACTTTATGGGTTCGGAAATGTTTCCTTCTCCCCGTTACATACATTCGCACAACTTCATGATCCTCCTTTTCCCATTTTCAATGGGAACAGTGTATGAAAAAGTCGGATAAAATGTTCATTGTTCACAGGTTTTCCTAGACTTATTACCTCGTCAGTAATCTAATCCGCACCGAACCGTTTTCCTTTTGTGGTTTACGGTTCGGTTTAGCAATTTCGAAAGGCGTTCGTTTCGGTTTATCAGCTGGCATAAGCGGTTCGGTTTCGTACTGCCAGCAAAAGCAAGAAGCTTAACTACAAATTGGAAGTATATTTTAGGGAATTTAGTGAATGTTCTCGAGAATTTGATTGAGGAAAGTACAATATGTCATATATCATCCTAGAGACAGACTGAGGCAGTAATTAAGCTAAACCAAGTAGGTATCGGAGCAAGTGTAAGCTCAGTTTGTATTCTGCTGTTACTGCAGTGAACTTTCTTTTGCCTATAACTTTGGCCAAGCGTCATTCGATCATTAGCAATCCTTTTTTGTGTAGCTTAATAATGCATATTACTTATTATGTGTAGAAGGTATAGCCATTTCTCCATAAAACCGTGAGGAGGAGACGGAATCTTAAATTGATCATAAAACCTGATATTTCCTTCAACCAGAGGCGTAGCCTTGGGATATTCGCAAGGGGGATTTATAAAAATTCATGTTTTAATTGACTTTCACAGTGTTTTATATTTTCTCCCAATATTTATTTTGCTTAGATATGCTGTATCCAATTCTGTATCCAATTCTGTCCTTGCCAGTTGTTACAGTATCATGAAAATTATGAAAAAGTTGAACATTTTCCTTTAACATTTATCAAATGCAGACTTTTTCAGCTGTCACAAAAACTCTCAAAGGGAAAAGTCACTGGAAATGGACAAACCATAACTAATATTGTCTTTCACCATCTCCAAGGACGACACGCCTTTTGTGCGCCATCGAGTGCGTTGGATATTTAATGGTTGATGTCGTCCCGAACTAGCAATTGGAATTGCACTTCATGGATTCGTCACATCTGATTTGGGTCTATGTAAATAATGGCCAAGGGGTGTGTGGAGGACTCAAGTGAAATTGATAGTTTGAGAATGCCATCGACACGCTGTTGCTAATTAAAATGGATGATCGATCGACTGGCAAGACGGAGCGGAGGGTTAAAAAACAGCCCTTGAGAACCAGAAATGGCAGGGTGTCAAAAGTCCTGGTATTCATGCCTTAAGCCAGCTTAGCAACACCTCTCCAAAGCTCAGCTTTAATCCTTGCGCGGAGGGGGAGGTAAGTTCATTAACTGGCAGTGAAAAAGAAGAAGTAGAAAAAAACGCAAATCTCTTGTGACAACATAAATAGCAACATGATTTAAGAGTTCTTCCCCTACCCCCCCAACTGAGATCCTCGTTGCGGGATCAGCAGGCAAATTTACAGCTGGGATTACAATGCGGATGCATGGAGGATGCTGAACACGAGACTCTCCCCGGGTGGTTGGTTGGTTGGTTGGTTGGTTGGTCGGGGGGTTAAAAAACGAAAACGTTGATTAGCCTTCTGCGCAATGCGGAAATGGGTTGGTACCTTGTCCCATTTTGTATTTGTTCTTTGTTTCTTTTTTTGCGTCCCATAAATAATGAACTAATTTTTTTTTTTTGTTACAAGGCATGTAATTTGGTTTTGGCCAGGGGTTCGTAATCTAAAAATAACAAACTGCGCAGGATAATTGTGCTGTGGAACAAACAATAGTCCCGGGATGTGGGCTTAGTGGGTGACCTTTGGAGGTGACCTTCGAAATTCCAATTCCACATTCTAAAATTTGTTTTCTTATTTGGAAATTACGATGATTGCAATAGCTGAAGCAATGTTCAATTACACTACAGTTGAACTAGTGGCGTGGTAGGCGGTCATTCCAGAAGCACAGCTGAGCATTTATTTTTATACCCTTGCAGAGGGTATATTGAAATTGTCCAGATGTTTGTAACGCATAGAAGAAAGCATAAATATATGCTTAATCAGCATTACGAGCTGAGTTGAGTCTGTTTCTATGCTATCTCCTCCTTCAGTTTTAAAGCTATCGCGACTTAGCTTTGCACGAAGTCTTCTGGTACATATACGCTGCACATTTATCGAAACCGGCCGGATCGGATGACTATAACATATAGCTGCCGTAGGAACGATCGTTCGAAAAACAAGTTCTAGTAAGAAAAACTTTTTTGTTTCAATTTGCATTGACGTCTCCAAACTCCGCACAAACTAGTTTTCTATGCTTCTCCACGATTCTGCCAAGTTTGGTCAAAATCGGACATCTATATAGTACAGCTGCCATAGAAAAGTAAGGTTAGAATGATAGTCTTAGTAAGTAAAACTTTTTTGTTTTCAATGTAATCCTCTCTAAAATTGGCAAGTATTTATTTTGTAAGCTTTCACACAATTCTTATAAGTTTTGTTCAAATCGGATGACTATAGGTTATAGTTGCCATAGAAACGATCGGTCGAGAAACTAGTTTTAGTGAGAAAAACTTTTTTGTTTCAAAGAAAACACCTCCAAACTTTTTATTTCTGAGTTTTCTATGCTTTGCTATGATTACACTAAGTTTGGTCGAAATCGGACATCTATATAGTATAGCTGTCATAAAAAAGTAGAGTCAGAAAAGTTGTTTTAGTGAGAAAAACTTGTTTGTTTTCACTGGAAATGTTCTTCAGTTCATTAGTTAGGAAAGCGTGCTGCAAGGGATTGCAAACTTCGGTCGAGCCGAAGTTTACATTGCTCTATATTTTTTTAACCACAACATGTCTCGACGATCAAAGATTCCGTATACATAGCCCAACGGGTTCAAACCCTCGATCCGAGTTGATATTTGTTAGTGTTTTGGTGCTTTGACTCCCAGATTTTGAACTCAACTAGAAGGTAGTTCTTCAAATGTGTCAAATGACATCTGACATCTAAACTAAAAAAATCACTATTTTTGGAAAAATAGGGAATATATTAATACCCCCGCGGAGATCTCAGAGATGGTAGAAGATAAAGGTTTGAAATGTATGGGATCTATGCTTATTGCAGTATAAGTTTAAGTATATTTTCAATATTTGCCACGCCCTCTCCCGCCTCCGCCATTTGGAAAAAACGTCATATCTTTCACAGCTATGGAGATAGAGGGTTCATACTTGCTGGACATATAAAGTAATGAGTATTATTCATCGAATTGCCAAAGAAATGTTAAGGATCGTATGATTGTTGGTCGAGTTATGGGCAAATAAACGCTTACACAGAAAAAAAAAATATCCGAAATTGGGATTAAAAACAGGGTAATCCCGGAGGCAGGCTTGAAGTGATCCTGATTTTCGGGATTAAAATTAAAAACTGGAAGTAAAATCGATCTTTTTCCGGGATCAGCTCAAGAATATACGGGATCACCCCGTTTTTAATCCTGTTTCGAATTGACTTTTGTTTGAGTATACTGCAGCTACGCTGATTTCGCCTGCACAGTACCGAACAGAAACCGCTGCTCCATTAGCTCCAAAAATCTTTCTAATCAACCGAAAAGGTGATTCGAAAATCGTATGAACCACTAAGTGGTTGGCATGCCTTAAGGTTAAAAAAAAAACCTTGAAAATTGTTTATTTACGATGTTCAGTTCCACCAAAGAAACTAATATTATGATTTGTGGCGGCTGTTTCATGGTATAAGATCAAATTAAACTTGTATGCAGCCGTCATCTTTACCAGCTATTGATGCTAGTTCTAAGCTTTCCAGAAATTAAAGAGTCTCCTACCTTAACTAGTTACACTTTTGTGCCTGGTATTGAACCTAGGTTGAAAGCGTTCCTATGTTAAGTTGACTTTATGACATTAATATGTAGTTTATCCTCTACTTGAACTTTGTACCATTGTCACAGTATGCACATTAACATTCCTTAGTTCCATTCGTGCTTAAATTTTGGAGTCTTTGAGCTCATAAATTTGGCAGACAAAACAGCTGCAGTTTCCCGTCCTCCCCCTCCCCCTTCCCCTCCCTCGCCCCTGCTAAGTGCATTGTGCGTGCCCCTGTCCAGGGTTGGAGACGATATATGAATTATGTAAATACGGCCACGGAGATGAGGGAACTATAAAATTAGCACAGAGCCTGCCCTGAAACTAATTGCATTAATATGTCAACATGTCTGACTGGCTCCGATGTGTGTGAATCAGTGCGAGTGTTTTTATGAGTGTGCACGCCGAACTACTTAAGATTACACAACAACAATTTTCGAAAAGTACTTAAAGTTTATTTATTTTGCGTCTGCTCGACACGCAAACATTAAACACCAAAAAAACCCAATCCAAACTGGGGAAAAAGGCAAATAGAAATTAATTCAGTTGCCACCCACTTGGCGAGTGCTTGAAAGTATTTTCTTTTCCACTGTGGAGAAACGAAGCCGCATTCCCTTTTATTTATGATTTATGCCGATCATCAAATATGAAAACACATTTAGTGGCAACTGCCAAGGCAACCTTTGAAGTGGAGCAAACGATGTGCTAATATGGCGAAATATTAAAACAACAATTAAAACAACATTCGAGTGTCAATTGCAATGCAGTTTCTTGTTTGTTCGGCTGTCTGCCGAGGAGCAGACATGGAAAATGAAAAATGGAAACCGAAATTGATGGAATTTGTTGAAAGGGCTAATGGGGCGTATGCGCTATGCATTTGCTTGTGCCATCGATCAATGTTTATTTTTTAAATATTTTAATTTTAATGATTAAACAACTAAATCGAACTTTGCCCCCTCCCCTCTGCGTTGCATGGCTCACTCATTACGTTTCCAGGTAACCAGCTCTCAAAATGATTCATCACCCCTTACCCTTGTTGTACACGCAAACAAACAACATTCTCTCCCCCTCCTAACAGCACTCAAAGGATTAGCCTTTCATAATGATGAGAATCAAGTTTTGTGATGAGTTTCGTTTTGAATAATTATTGATCATTTTGTGAGTTTTCAATTAATTTGTAACATTTCCGTTTGGTTGTTTTTGAACCAAATGCTGTTTTGTGCTATCATTGCCCCTTCCTTTGGTGTCTTGGATGCGCCGTTTGGCTGGGATGTTATTGCATTTTGTAAAGTAAACAAGCCAAGTGCTGCTGTCGCCCATTGCCACCCACAAATTACACACACACACACACATACGCACACACACACGCACACAGCTGCACCATATGCAAATATTTACTTTGCGTTGATGAGGCTGATGAACGCAGGACGACGCCGATGCGAAGAGTCCATTGATGAAACCACTCTGGGCTCGATGGGCAAAAAAAAAAGACAAAACGAAAGGGGGTAAATGGCAAAAAGTGCTGCACAAATAATGTCATACGGCTGCCCTGCCTCATGATTTACTCTAGCGGCCCACCCCCCCTTTTCCACTCAACTTGCAATTGGCCAACCCCTTTGGGCAACCTGCTGCTGTTTCGGCATACCCTGTTGGGCATAGAAGTGGAGGAGTATCTGGTAAAGAAAGTCGGTCAAGCCCGTCTATAACATACTCTGTAGCAACGAAATTATGCGTGCAGCAGCAAACAGTCTTTTGATCATAACTCGACAACCGTTCATCCGATCTTCACTATTCCTTTTGCTTATCGATAAGTTATTCTTCTGACTTCTAAATATGTCTAGAAGGTACGAACCATCTATCTCTAAAACTGTGGGAGATATGACAAATTTTCTAAATTTCGGGGGCGGAATACTAGCTTACATCTAAAAGTTGGTTGCTCTAGCGCTTCTAGTCTTTGGGATCTAGGTGTTCATACAGACGGACGGACGGACGGACATGGCTATATCGACCCGGCTGTTGATGCTGATGATGAATATATATACTTTATGATATCGGAGATGCTTCCTGTCCGCCTTCCTCCTCTGTACCAAGAAAGTTTTTTGATCATAACTCGAAAACCGTTTATCCGATCTTCTTCATTCCTTTGGCGGATCGATAAGTTATCTTAATAACTAAACATGTCCAGAAGGAACAAGCTATCTATCTTTAACACTGTGGGAGATATGACGTTTTTTCTAAATTGCGGGGGCGGGAGGGGGCGTGTCCAAAATTAAAAATAAACTTGATCTGCCTGCAGACATAAGAAGCATATGTCCCATACATGTCAAACCTCTATCTCTTACCATCTCTGAGATCTGTGCGTTCATACGGACTGACAGACGGACGGACGGACAGACGGACATGGCTATATCGACTCGGCTGTTGATGCTGATCAAGAATATATATACTTTATGGGGTCGGAGATGCTTCCTTCTGGATGTTACATACTTTTGCACAAACTTATAATACTCTATGTAAATTCGGTACAGAGTATAAAAAGGCTACCGAAGGTTGAATACAAACCTTCTTGACTTAAGAACATTTTTTACTCACAGTAAGATGAAAGGTTCTAGAAAAGCGAGTTCTTTAATCAAGTACAAAATATGTTAGATTAAGTAAAAAATAGACTCGTTATCCCAGCTCCACAAAGTGCGCAACAGAAAATATAAATTATTTTTGTTTATTTTTTTTATTATTATTTATGTTCTTAAAATTCCCAACTGGCTTTAGCACTTTTGTAATGGAGTGATGGTAAATTTCTGAGCTACATTAGCTCCAGCTTGCTCTTTGGTTATGGGTCTTAGACATTTCTTTGGTTTAATACAGAGACCTCGGTTAAGAACAAAGTCGGAAGTAGCTTCTGTATGGGCTCAGCCCAAGAACATTTTGTTCTTGTTTGAAATACTCTGGCTATAAAAATAAAAATAAAAATTACTTACTTTAGGAACGAATCTTTTGTACTTATTTTGAGACATAGTCGGGCTTGACTTAAGACCTTTATAAACTAAATGTATGATTTAAAATATTTTAAAAATTCAAAACATACTTTATATATCCCAAAACAGTCTAAAATCAAGTATTTTCGTATTGAAAAAAGCGTACTTGATATAAGAATTTTGTACTTAAATCAAGTATTTTCGTACTTACAGTACTATTGAAACCGTTTGTACTTAATTCAAGTACAAAGTTCTTGGTTTTTTTTCTTAGTGTACAGACAAACGGGCAAAGAGACATGGCTATATTGACTCGGCTGATAATGCTGATCAAAAATATATATATTTTTGATAATTTTGATAATGTAAAATGACATTAAATATTTGGGATTTTAGTTTCAGTCATCATAAATTATAAAAATACAAACAGGAGAGTTTTTTAAATGATCAAACGAAAATTAGGTTACATAGGCCAAATTGCCAGAACCTTATTCAAAGATAATTTTTTGTAGTTTTTGTGTCAAACAAACAGGGTATCACCCAGTCCACTCATTCTTAAGCACAACTTTGTTTATTGCTGTTAGCATAAATTTCAAAATTAAAATCGCAACGGTGACATATGCGCGAGGGAGTGGCCCACTAAGGGGCGGAGATATGGGCAAGGGGTTGCTAGATTTTTTTTTTTTTGTATTTTTTTGTTAGAATTGGAAAGAGGTTTGTGCTCAAAAAGTAATTATTTCAAGCAAAGCGCAAAAGGCGCCAGGGGTTTTGCTGTCTTTTGTTGCAGCTGTCACTTCACTTTGACATTTTCGAGGCATTAGCTGCTCAGCTCTCTCTGTTTACATGGACAATAATTATAAAATTTACGTTGCATTGTTAATTGTGGAAATAAATCAGTGTCACGGGGATATATATACATACATATATATAAATATGTGTTCAAAAGTGCATTCTCTGTGAATCAAATCACCTCACCTCTTGAAACGGAAACGAAAGGGGGTTGGTTGGCACTTTTTTTGTTTCGATTTAATTGCTTGTTAAAGGCGAATTGTGCTAGCGATTGCACATTGGGTTAATGATGCAGGAATTTGCTGACTTGCAAAGGATGATGGTGATGGGAGGGGTAAGGGGTGAAGAGAAAGAGAATGCGTTACATCAAAATGCGTTTGAGCTAGTTTCCGAACTGCCCTCATTTGTTATACCAAAGCTGTCATTTTGCACACATTCTTTCATATCATTTTATTTCATGTATTTTAAGTAACTTGTTGTAAAACACCAAAAAAATATAATAAACTTCACTTTAATTTAACTTTGAAACTAGAATTTTTTTCCCCACAAAATCTGTGTTGATATCTTTGTCATTTCCCTTAGGCACTGGAAAAGCCACACACCATCAATTTGGTGTCAAATTTGTGCATCTTTGGGCTTTCCTAATAACAATAGAAATTGTTGAAATGCGGCTTCATTAAATATGAAACTCAAACTAAAAGCCCAGCAAATGCTAAATTGCACTCCAATTATGTAACGAAAGCAACTTTACACTTGCTTTCCCTTCAATTTCCCTTCCTAATCTAAATACAAATATTTTACAATTTTTCGTAAATGTTCGGGCTAACAACTATGAAAGAATAACAGTCTAAATGGAGCTGCCATGTACATTGCATGTATACTCTTTATTTTGATGCAAGAAACTATATTTTTGATGTGAGCGATTTGGTTCGGTGCACTTTGTTTTCAACTTGATCAGGAAATTTTAGAAATATTCAGAGAAAGTAAATTTCTGAATTTTAAGGAATACAAGTGAATGGAAAAATGATCATATATGATGCCCTATGAGATATATGATCATAGGATTCTTTGAAATCAGTTCAAAAAAAAAGAGGAAAGTTAACTTCGGCTCGGCTGAAGTTTTTCTAACTAATTTGAAGGACGTTTTCACTGAAAACAAACAAGTTTTTCTCAATAAGACTACTTTTCTGTCTCTACTTTTGGGTGACAGGTATACTATATAGATGTCCGATTTCGACTAAACTTAATGGAATCATGGGAATGCATGGCAAACTGAGGATTACAAAGTTTGGAGACGTTTTCTTTGAAAACAAAAAAGGTTTTTCCTACTAAGACTATTTTTCTAACCTTACTTTTCTATGGCAGCTATACTATATAGATGTACGATTTCGACCAAATTTCTCAGAGTTATGAAAAAGCATTAAAAACTAGTAAATACGGAGTTTGGAGAAGTTTGCATTAAATACAAAAAAGTTTTTCTCACCAGAACTAGTTTTTCGACCGATCGTTCCTATGGCAGCTATATGTTACAGTCATCCGATACGGCCGGTTCCGAAAAATGTGCAGCATATTTGTATCAGAAGACTTCGTGCAAAGTTTGGGGGCGATAGCTTCAAAACTGACGGAGGAGATAGCATAGAAACAGTCGGACAGACGGACATATATACTTTATGTGGTGGAAAAACTTCCTTCTATGCGTTACAAACATTTGGACAATTTCAATATACTCTCTGCAAGGGTATAAAAACTTCAGCTTTGCAGACTTACCAAAAAGTTGTAGCTTTGGATTCCTTCCCTGCGGTTTCAAATCTAATTTAACATAACAATGATTCTTTTTTAGAGTTTTCAAGCTAAAAATCTACACATTTAACAATGGTATATGACATTTCCGAACGTTTGAAGATACTCAATATTGAACGTCCTCGAATCGATTGAAAAGATTGTAGAAGTAGTCTATGTACACTTAAGAAGTTTGAACATTGATAGCCAAAAAACTGATCCATATGATTTCGATCAAATAAAGAGGATAATATAAAACTTAAATGCAAAGCTGGCAAAGCTTAAAAACTCTCATACACAAAGCGCTTTTATTTTTTTTAAGTGGAGATGATTCTTTCTTATAAAGTTCGAACTTGAATACAAGGAAAACGGTGGGGCATTTCCGTATTGGACTTTTTTTTAGGTATTAATATTTTGAATTATTAAGAATTCAATGGAAAAGCTTTATAAAAATTGATTTTAATAACTATTATCAATGTATATGTCATAAATTCTTAGGCGTCAGCGCACTTCCGGTAAGTGCTTTAGCGGAACTAAGTTTTTATAAAGTGTAGCATACTTACAAAAGCTCTGCTTGCAAGTTAAAAATTTACAAATATTTTTCTTGTTTTGCAATTAATTTGATTTATTTGTTGTTCATGTAATAAATTAAAATAAAAGCGAAACTAGATAGAAAATTCAGTTGAAAATGTTCGAAAAGACTTAAAAAACTAGCTGTCCTTGTTTTAGTTTATTGCTCATAACTAAATGTATGAGAGTTTTTGGGTGCGGAACAAGAGTCTGTTTTCAATAATGAACCTTCACGTCTAAATTTTTAGTAATTTGAGTTTTAGGATGCATAAAATGTGTATTTTGATCCATTTTAGAAGCCTTAATTTGACTCTTTTGGCTGTAATCGTAAATTTCTGTAACTTAAGTTCAAAATAAGCAATTTCAAAAAAATCGAGGATTTTTTTCAGCAAAGATATACCATTCTGATTACATGAACTCGAGAAAAGAATAAGTCTGTTATGCAGACTCTTCACTGCCGATCACCAGCAGACTTAACACTGTCCATTTTGGAGACTTTAACCAATGCCAATAATCATTGTAGAATCCTTAAATTTTTGATATGTTCATTAGGGAAAAACCGAAGAGTTTGCTCTCTCTTCCTAGCATCCGAATTTTATTCAAATTTGTCCCGACCCTATTGATATACCCACATGTGTAAGTGTAAGCCAAAACAGGACAGCAGTCAAGGCGGCGTCCTAGAAAGATGAGCAAAAATGGACAGACATATGAAGTATGAAATAATTTGGTGCCATTGTGTTGACACCACGACAACTCTGACTGGGAGGAGACTTGGATGAAGCCAACATACAAAATGCAACTGAAAGTGCTTGTACTTCCATGTGAGTATGTGTGACGATTTCAAATTATTATTTCTTCATTTTGTGTAGAGAAACTGGCAAAAAAAAGAAAGAAAACAACCAACAACACGAAACTGGCACAAGGCATTGTCATTTGGAGTCGTTGTAATAAACTGTGGGGTTGGAAAAGAGCATCGCTGCTTCGTTTTACAGCTTCATAGTCGCTGTCATCTCCTACTGTTAGTTGTGTCGGCATTATTTGCCGTTTGATTCCAAGCATTTCTCATCCATGTCTGCATGTTTGCATGCCCTGACAAAAGGATAATAATGATGCTGCCTGCCTTTATCCCGCCTCCTTTGCATATTACTTGTATTACTTTTTTTTTTTCATTTCTCTCCCATTTGGCTCTTGTCGTCTAGAATAAACAACGTAATTGCAAGTTTGTGTGGGCGACACAAAAAGCAAAGAATTTGCTGGCGACAAATAATCCAAATACCCACTAGACACCACATCGATGGTCCCCGCTGACTCCGAGGCCTGTTTGGTTTGTGCATCCATCATAAATGTCAGCTGCTTTATGATCGGTTGCCCTTTGACTTGTTGGGTGCTTCAAAGAAGGCCGGAAAGAGTCTGGCCAACAACCTCCGTAAAGACATGCAACATATAAAATTTATAGCGCACGTGTTATTAAACGGCACGCGGCTTATTCCCGGAACACATGTTGCATTTCGCTCTGGCAAAAGCGGGGGGAGAGAGGAGGTGGACGAAGGTGATGCACAGTGGTGGCAAATTAATGTTGGAAGTGTGCATTATATATATTAGGGCGGGTCAATTTTTTTTCGCAAAAATCGTACCCCATAATCGGAATCTACGAAGAATTCTAAGAAAATTTCACCATGAAACCATGTGAAAAAAATGAATTCCTGGCTCGCGCCGTGAAGCTTAAAGATTTCACTATGAGGTATATAAGGTATTTCGTAGTATTAGAGCCATTTTAATCTATTTAAAAAAAAACATACGCATTTTCCAAACAAGTAGGTAATTTTTGCATTTTGTTGACTTGTAATATAACGGCATCTTATACGAATCTTAAGTCTTTCTTTGACTCCATTTGAGAAAGTTTGGAACGACTTTCTAAAGTCAATGACATAACAGCATCTCGATTCTGTGGCATAACTCGTCGTGAGACATGTGTTAACAACTGCACACATCGTTCTGTGCCCTGAATGTGCGATGGAATTGCTGGATCTGGCAGTGGTATTTCAGCAGAATTTATGTATTCCAACAAGTGTTCGTAAGGGATGTTTGCAGTAAATGGAGGTTCAAATAAGATGTCGTCATTATCTAAATCAACTAAATGCATATAATCGGTGCAATCGAAATTAATGCGATTCTTTTTATAATATCTAAGTTTAGTTGGGTCATATAATTTCTCGCGATAATACATAATTTTATTAATTGCACTTTCGCGAACTGTTTTTCTTTGATCGAAAAGCATTGTTAACAAAATATTTTCTGTATGGGCGAAGAATGCATTGTTTTGGATTGCTTTGTTTACAATTTCTCTCAGATTTTGTGGTAAAAATTGCGTTGATTGAATATAATTAAATAAAAGTTTACTGCCATATACCACCGAATTAAAAAATTTGACATTAAAATACATCGGTATATAAACTTTCATGATGAAATTAGCCAACATTTTTAAATTTGTCGAAGGTGAAGTACTTGCAACATAAAGACGTAGAACTCTGCTGGCTTTTGTTAACCAGCGAGAATGAACCATTTTTCCGGGTTTCATGCTGGCAAGATCTTCTGGACAGAAACCTTCCGATACAGCTTTGGCTATTCGATAGAGATATAAAACGTCTGTCGAAAGACTTTTTTCATCTCTTTTATCCATTGCTGGAGGCATATTCCCCAATGAAATGGGTGCAAAGTCAGGTATGGCCTAAAACAAAATGTTTCTTTTAATTTGAAAATGCTCTATTTAAACTTGGCTCTTACCGGAAGTTGTTCACAGGTCTCAAGTACCTTCATTAACGTCCCACTAGCTGTACGTGGTCCACTTGTAGTTGCATTTTCCAAGGCATTGAACAAATGGCGAAATGGAAGTTCGTTGAAATGCAACAAACAAACAAACCAATGTAATGGTTTATTCAATAAAAGCTCAAATTTTCGAATTATTCCATTTTCAATTCCAGTATTGGTGGGTTCTCCATCACAGCAAACTCCAATCAAGTTACTAAGCGTTAATTTTTTTTCCATAAAGAACTGCCATAATTGTATTTGCTTAGTATGGGAATCCTCAGCATTAACTTTTATGTGCCCCAACAGCTTGCCTTGCGGTTCCTTAAGAATCACAATATGAGACTCCTTTTGTACTCTCGGATGGTATTTTCCATTAACTTCATTCCGTGTCAGAGCGTCATTTTTCCTGCCATCAAAAGAAAAAGCTAGTAAAGCTGAATCATTTTGCTGCATACGTCGAACGGTCTCCCTGCATTTCATTTTTTCTCGTCCAACTTTGGATTTATCCATAATAATTGTCTCCCCATTTTCATCAGTAAATCCAATGTCTTTAAATAAGGCTGTTGCCAAACAGGAGGCAACTCTGTCGGAAATGCCGAATCTATCACACATCATTGCGAAATTAAATGCATCGTATCTCTTAGCGTAAGGTCCCCGTTTTTTTAAACTCAGATCATTTGCTGCTGGCATTGCAAACTCAAATTCACTTTCGATGTTCATATGCGCAGATTCGGGTCTATAAGAAGGATCAGAGCTTTCTGGCAATTGGCTTGACTGTTGATCGACTATATTCAGCACGACTTCGGGAATGGTATTCCTTCTGCTGGTGTGTTGGTCAATCATAAACATTTTCAAGTGGTCAGGAATTAATCCGCAGGAGCATGGCATTGTTTTCTTACAACTGCATTTAGCAACATAAAACAAATCATTTAAGTTTTTCTCAAATTCAGTAATTAAATTAGTTCTAGTAATGTTTTTAACTTCTCGCTGATATTTTTTTATAAATTTATTAAGCTTTATAATAATGCTTTTTATATTTATTAATTCAATATTCGTCTTTCTCCAAATTTCAATTAATTTGTCTGCAATCATCGGAGTAAGACTTGCATAAGAGTGTTGTTGTTTTGTTTGCTGTTTATTGCGATCACTCAAGTAAAAATAATATTTAAGTACATCCCGAAAAGTTGGCAAATTTAGCTCGGAAAATTCACTAGGTACACCAATAATATTTGCGATCTGCTTTGAATTGAAACTTGATGCAGACATCATAACAATACTGTCAATTTCCGAATTGTCAATAGACATCGCTGATGATTCCATAATTTTAAATTATAAGCACACGTTCCTTTGTCAACAGTCAAATACTAAGTAAACCAAATTTATTACACGAATTTAGAACTGATAACAATCTTGAACTTTATTTACTGCTAGTCTATGGTATTCAATGGCGTAGATAGCTATTTTCGAAAGAGGGATAACATACCAATAGGGACTGATGCTCTTCACTGCCCCCACACCTACGCCACTGCCGTTGGTTGACAAGTTTTACCGCAAAATGAATTATCATTTACATAAACTGTTATAAGAGGAATGCAAAAAAGCTTCACAAAAGCTTTCATATTTTTACAGATCTAAAGGTTATCTTTAGAAAGCTTCTCAATGTAATAATATATTTCTTTGCAAGCAAATAAACTTTATAATAAAAAATAAAATTAAATTCCGCCTTTTATCATGCCACGCCTACTTTTATTTAGTTGCTTAAAATGGCTTTGAATATATATTTCAATTTTCAGACCGATACCTTTCTTCGTTAAAAAGTTACAGACTCATTGCTCCTACTTTCTCATATGAGGCTCAGTACATGGCTAATTTGGCTCATTTTGTCGAATTAAACAAAAAATTATATAATAATTATATAATTATAAGTTAAATAAAATAAAAATAAAAATTATAAAATTTGTTGTAAAAAGATGAATCAGAATTGACTCCAACATAATTGGAAAATGCGTATGTTTTTTTTTAAATAGATTAAAATGGCTCTAATACTACGAAATACCTTATATACCTCATAGTGAAATCTTTAAGCTTCACGGCGCGAGCCAGGAATTCATTTTTTTCACATGGTTTCATGGTGAAATTTTCTTAGAATTCTTCGTAGATTCCGATTATGGGGTACGATTTTCAGGATTTTTTGGACAGGAACAAATTGACCCGCCCT